>JADMNL010000027.1:115136666-116458333 GCA_016271365.2 Neoceratodus forsteri
GGAGAAAGCAACAGGGATAGATGAACTCTTCAGGAACAGAGGTTTTGTTTTAATGCAGATGACCTCAGTAATAAATGATAGGGAGGAGGAATACAGAACTAGCATGAAACACAAGCTGAAGTGTGTCTAAATGTTATTGTTTAAGTTCTCCTGAAGGTGTCGGCTACTCTTTAATATCAATCAATACTTCCTGTATCCCCCAATGATTTGGTAATAGGAAACATTTCCTAACACTCTATTGCTACACAGTGAAATAAACTGTCTTGATAGCTGAGTGGCTTCAGTCTAATTGTACATGTCTTGCCTCTGGATATGGGTGGGAATGGTGATGTTCAGTGGGGCCTAGTGATATAAACAGGATCCAAGCAGAGTTCTCTGCTGCTTATATCTGCACCTTGAAGCATCTAGCATGGTCTTCTACCCGAGAGATGTGACATTTGAGACCTGTTATTGAGTTCTACACACCACTCTATATTGCCTCTCTCTCAGCAAGGTACGTTCAGTGTTAATCTTCTCCATAAACTACTTTATCTTACTCATTTTGTTTGGTAGTTCCCTGCTGCTCTGAGTCTTCCCATCAGCACCACCTTGCTATTGCATTTCCTGTGATGTTTGAAGATGTTGATAATTTATGCCTTTGATTTTACTGTCCGTTGTCAAGGGGGTATCACTGCCAGAAGAATGGAAGGATGGGTGTGGATCATGCTTCTCTGCCCAGAGCAACTACACTGTTACTCTTGCATATGTTAAAGGTACAAAAGGACTTTACAAAAGACTAGAGCACTATGCTAGGATCCCAGGGGCCTGGGTTCAATTCCCAATTAGGATGCATGATTTCTTACGCACTACAATTTGTGCTCTATCTAATAAAGGATGTTCAACGTGCTTATGCAACTAGATGAGATGAGATGATGCTTGTGTGACTTGATTTACTTTTGTGGCTTTCCGCCTCTCTATCTGTGGGATATACCACCCAGTAGGGGTACGGCGCAAGGAACTCCAGATGACAGTTCCCCCCTTACAGGTGCCACAGGAATTATTGCATCGGCTAAAGGTAGATTAGGAAGAAGCCCAAAAAGAATACCCAGTCGGGTGTCAAGCATCAAAGAATGATGAATGAATGAATTCTGAGAAGATAAGGGCAGATTTCCTAAGGAGAGAGGGGAAAGCCAGGGCCACCATCTGCCTCCATCCAACAGCGGAACCTAACTATTAACCTAAGAAAGCACTAACTCTAACTAATATTATGACCACTGGCACAGAGGAGAGGAAAACCCCCCTTTGAGGAGGAAACCTCTTGGGATCCAAGGCCTAGGTCGCCTTCCCTCCAGGCTGACAATGTTTGATTCGAGGATGTATGTCGTTAAAGAGAAGGATTCGTTAAAGAGAAGGATATGAGTAGGGAAGATGATGATGGGATGGAGGAAAAACCCCCAAAGAAAGCACAGATCAAAGAAGGAACATGAGGCAACGATGAAGACTGATGATGATGATTGCCGCAGGAGGGTGGCAGGTCGATGAGGTAGCATAAGACCCAGTGAGAGGTATGCTTGATTGAGTGATGCGAGTGAGAAGACACTGAGGCTGATAAGGCATGCTTGATTATGCGATGTGAACTATTAGACCCTGAGGTCAGAGTCGACAAGGTAGCATAAGATTCAATTATAGGAGTGTTTGAGTAAACGATGTAAGTAGATAAACCTTGAGGTAAGGATAAATGAATGATGATCGGAGTTATGAACCTGATACATGTGGCAGGATGGCCATGGGGCGATGAGGTGGCATAGGAGTTATGATAGCTACGCCCAAAAGAACTATTGATTGTAGGCCACAATTGGAGTGAATCCTTGATGGCCGGTACGGAATGTGAATAAGAGGAGACAGGAATGAACTTGAAAATGAACTTGTACGAAGGTAGTATGCCCAACAGAGTGATGTAAGTAGGCTCCTCGAAAGGAGGTGTGGGATGAGAACTGCATTAGGGTGAGTCATATGAGGTGGCATATGAGTCATGATAGGTATGCCCGAAAGAAATATTGAGTGCAGCTAGACAGAGTCAGCCAAATGAAGTGGACGGCAGAACAAGCGGGTAACAGCAGCTGAGGAGAGGGAGCACAACGAGTGCACCCACACAGACGGAAAAGAAAACAAACTGGATAATGGACAAGTGTAGAGGAAGTATGGGAGAAAGCTCTGGGGAATGAGTAGGAGCAGCTGGTAGTGTGCCCCGGTTCGAGGAGAGGCTGAGCGGATGTACTGCCATGTATGGCATAAAGAACGAGACTAGTACGAAGACAGAGAAGAAATAGCATACTCTTATCTGTATGAGTGGGGAATGGAATGAAGAAGAGAGGCTAAGGTGAAGATAAGATATGAGAGTCTTTTATTTTTTTTCTTTTATCCCTATGTAACCCCCAGGGGGCTCTATCCTAAGGGCTACTACCCCTGCCTGCCTTAACTGTAACAGGGTGAGGGGCCCAGACCCGTTGGCGGGTGCCTCCACCCAGAGGTCGGGTTTAGAACAGTCAAGATTGACTTGGTCACAGCCCTCTGGGTTGCTGCAACCCCCCTTTCTTCCCACTAGTGGCCCACACAGTTTAGTTGCAGTGTCTTTACCATAGACACTTACACCCCGGCTCAAACCACTCCGCTCACTCCGGGGACCCCCTGGAAAGTAAGGTACAGTTACACAATATTCACTGTGCAGTACGTCACTATTAATACACAAACTAGCCAGTGTACTTTTGCAAAACAAGCAATCTGATTTATTTAAGGGGAAATAAGAAGGACCAGGGGGAATCAGGGTGATTGGCTTACTACTACAATATATGAGTATCTACCTAGGGCTCTGTGCACAGGCCTAACCTATAAGTTGCTGTCTATGGGTACCCAAGCCCTAAAGGCTAGTTCCTCGATGCAGTTGGTTGGGGCCCTGACACAAACGAGCATTTAGTTCCTACGAAGATTAGATGGAGCCCAGCAGGCTCAGTTAGTGCAGTCAGCAAAGCAGCATGAAGATCTTGCCCTTGCTAGAAACGTGACAGGGAGCTACCCTGCTTTAGTACTCACAACTCCAGAAGAAAACCGCTCTCACACCACTCGCAGGCAGGGCTGATCCTGAACTTCAGATACTTCTCCACACATTTATATGGAAAGCAACAGAGGGGTACCATACCAGGCAGCTGCTCCTATGGCCCGACCAAATATACAGCTACTTGGGAGTCTCACTGCAGCTTCCCCTTCCTGACAGACTGAGCGCGATTCAGCAGATTCTCCAGTCCTCTACAGGGTGAGCCTGGTAGGTAGCTGTGCTTTTACACAGCCTCCTCTGACTGCTGCCCCGCGGATTTAGTCTGAAGCTTGCCAGCTATTCAAATGGCCGCCTCCGGCCTCTCACGCACTTCCCAGAGCTCCTTACTCGTTTACAGCCACAGTGTCTCTCCCCCTTGGCAGTGTGGGACAATCCTCTCAGCTCGGGCACCACCCAATCCCATTGGCTGGCTACAGATGCCAGTCACTTAATCTTGCTCTCAGTGGTGCAAAAAAGGCACCATGGTCTAGCCTTCACTTCCCACAATTACTAGCTGTATCTTCATTGGTCCACTGGCTCCCTAGAGAGCCCTAATTCTGGTTGGTCACCAGTTACTCCATTTGGGACACCCTGTACCCCTATTGGACCCTTCAGAAAGTCCTGGTCCAAAATGGAGGGGCACAGCACACACAGTCCCAGCTGCAGAAGAAGCAGGTTAGACAAACTGTAACCCCACCAACAGTCTAACTAATTATGTCCAGACAGTTACATCTTTCAAAAGGGGCTCCCCCTGCGCATATAGCGACTGCCAAATGGGAGCAATTTCACCGCAGCTCAGGCGGGATTCGAACAGGGAAACACCATTCCCCCCCATACCAACTCGCTGGAGCCTGCGTGCAGGCAGCTCTTAAAGAGACAGTACTGGAGGCTTTGGAAGCACTCACAACACCCACATTTAGGCAGCATTGCGCCGAACGCCAGTTAGGCAGGGAGCATTTTAGGCAAGTTCCTGGAAGGCTTTCAGGAACCCCTATTTGTGAGGGGGTTACACCCTTCCTGGCTTGGAAAGAACTTGGCGTCTGCGCCAAGTAGTTACCCTTAAATCACTTTAAGGTAAACAGTTTAGATTGACAGCACATTAGACCTTTTGATACATAAATTGGCACTGTATTCACAGTTTACTATTGTTTATGCAATATTACTCATAGACAACCTTTTTCTTTTTAAATCAGGTCATTACTTCCTGCCCAGGACACCTGGAAAGAGGGGGCCTTTCCCTATCAGCTACTTGTGGGCTAACTGGGACAGAGGCACCATACTCAGAGGGCAATACTAACAGGCTGGCGTCAGTTCCCAAAGCTAACTTGGGCAAGGTGCTCGGGGACACATACACCCCTTTATGGACTACATTTAAAGGCAGGTCCACAGGCTGACCCAGGGACTCATAACTCAACCTTACTACATGCCGTACTTCTCGACCAGTGCATCTAGGGGTCTCAGAAAAACCTGCCACAAGTCCCGATTCCATTTCAGCCTCATTTAGGTTAGTAGGGGAAACCTCCATAGGGGAAGGGGACCCAGGACCCATAGTACTTTCAGGAACAGGACCCTCTAGATCAGGACCCACACTGCTTGGTTTAGCTAGGGACATTTCTGGCACTACCGGGGTGCTATCAGGGCACTCAAAGTATTCTTCAGGTTCTGGCTTATCACTAGCTTGCTCCCCCACATCACTTCCTTCTTCTGAAAAGTCAGATAGCTCAGCCAGGCCAGACAGTTCAGCCAGGCTCAAAGATCCCACCTCTTCGGCGTTGCTGCTACTCACTTCATCCTCGGGGAGCATTGGTTCCGGAGACAAAGCTGGGGGCTCAGACAGTCCAGGAAGCCCAACTTCATCCCCAGAGTTAATCAGGGGATTGCCCCTAAACAGTTGGCTCAGTTCATAAGAGGGGTAGTACTCAAAGTCATTCTCACTATCTTCAGACACAGATTGGCAATCAGCTTCATCAGAGGGAGGTGGAGAAGGCTTCTGTAGTTTAATTTCTGAAGAGTCCGCCGATCTTAGTTTTTTCTTGCCAGCAGCTCTAGTTACAGGCCCGGGGGGCGGGGGCATTGAGAGGTTCAGCTTCTATCAAAATCTGTCCGATTGGCAGCAGGTGATTTCTGTGTATAGTTTTCACATCTTTTGTATTGTTTTTAGGCCGCACTTTATATACAGGTAAACCTTCCAGTTTTCCCACAACAATATGAGGGAGGTGATGCCATCTGTCAGCGATCTTATGTTTGCCATGCAGTCCCAAATTCCTCAATAGTACTCTATCTCCTTCTCTCAGTTCCATTGCTTTCACTTTCTTATCATACCTCTCCTTATTGGCCAGGTTTCGTTTAGCAGCCATGGTCTGGGTCAGTTGGTAGGCATGGTTTAATTGGGCCTTCAACTTCTGTACATACTGTAGATGATTTGCTGCTTGTACCCCATCCAGGGAAACCCCAAAACACACATCCACTGGCAGTCTAGCCTCTCTCCCAAACATCAGTCTGTACGGGGAAAATCCAGTGGCATCACTTTTAGTGCAGTTATAAGCATGAACCAGGGTGCTGATCTATTGGCTCCATCTAGACTTGTCTTTAGGTTGCAGTGTGCCCAACATATCAAGCAATGTGCGGTTAAACCTTTCAGGTTGGGGATCCCCCTGGGGATGATACGGGGTGGTTCTTGACTTTCATACTCCCCACAAGGATAGCATTTCTTTAACCAGGTGGCTCTCAAAGTCCCTCCCCTGGTTGGAATGGATTCTCTGGGGGGCCCCATAATGGACAAAGAAGTTCTCAACAAGCATCTTAGCCACCGTGGTTGCTTTCTGATCTTTAGTAGGAAAAGCCTGAGCATACTGGGTAAAATGATCAGTGATCACCAATATGTTGCTGATATTTTTCAGATCAGGTTCTAAGCTTAGGAAATCAATGCAGACCAACTCCATAGGGGCGCTGGTAGTGATATTGATCATGGGGACAGCTCTCTGAGGTAGGGCTTTTCTTTGCAAACAGCGACCATGGGTCTTGACATACTGCTCTACGTCTGCACTCATTTTTGTCCAGTAGAATCGGGTCCGTACCAGGTCAAGAGTTCGTCTATGCCAAGATGCCCCATGTGGTCATGCAGGGACCGCAACACCAGTTCTCTAAAAGCGGTGGGCAACACCAGTTGTTGTTTGTCTATTCGCCCCTCTTTGTCCACAGTCTCCCTGTATGACAGTCTATTGTTCAATTTCAATTTTGGGCCTTTTTTGTATAACGGCAGTTCTCAATTCAGCGGACCGCAGTTGGGACATGTCTCTCCCTGCTTGCAGAGTCTCCAAAGCAGTTTTTATCATGGGGTCTCGGGATTGAGCCCGTTGGAGACTATCATTGTTGAATTCGGGCAGTGCACTAGTGTCTAATGCAGAAAAATGACAGTAAGCAGCAGGTATGCAGTTCTCGGTTGGCCCCAAGCAGTCCACCATGCAGTACACAGTCAGGAGACACCGGTTCTTCCTTTTCAAATTTTTGGCAAAGGGCTCTTATGTCAGGTTCTGACAACCTGACCCAGTCAGTTCAGGACACAGGCCTCCGAGAGAGAGCATCCGCATCTATATTGTTTAGGCCTGCTCTGTACTCAACAGCATAGTCGTAGGTGGCCAAGGCAGAGACCCACCTATGGCCAGTGGCATCCAACTTGGCTGAGGTCTACACATATGTCAGAGGATTGTTATCAGTCTTTACCAATATCTTGGCACCATACAAGTAGTCATGAAATTGATCAACAATGGCCCACTTCAGGGCCAGGAACTCTAATTTGTGCACTGGATAGTTTTTTTCTGAGGGAGTCAGACTTCTGCTGGCGAAAGCAACAGGTCTTAGCCCATTTGGGTGCTTCTGATATAAGACAGCCCTCAATACCTGTAAGCTGGCATCAGTGTGGAGAACGTACGGCTTGGCCAGGTCAGCATAGGCCAGCACTGGGGCATGGGTAAGCTGATATATAATGTCATAGAAAGCTTTCTCACACTCAGTTGTCCAGCGGTTTCCAAACACATCATTCGGACGAAAATACTTTTTCTCCGTCTCAGAGAGCACAACTTTCTTATACTTTTTGTGGGTGGGATGGTACCCCTGAGTAAGGTTGAGGAGGGGGTAGATCACTCGAGAAGAGTCTTTGACAAACTGCCTAAAATATCCACAAAACCCCAGGAACTGTTGCAGTTCTTTCAAATTCTTTGGCTGAGGCCAAGTAGTCAAAGCCTCCACCTTGCTGGGGTCAGTCTCTATGCCTTCAGTGGATACTATGTGGCCCACATACTTCACAGAAGTTTGAAAGAATTGGCACTTGTCTATAGATAACTTAAGGCCAAAATCCTCCAACCGATCCAGGACCTTGAACAATCGACGTTCATGTTCTTCCAACGAGCTGCCAAACACTATGACATCATCAAAGTAAATCAAACACTCAAGCAAATTCATGTCCCCCACAGCACGTTCCATCAGGCGCTGAAAGGTAGCTGGGGCACCTGAAATCCCTTGAGGCATCCGGATAAACTCATAGAAACCTAGGTGGCAAATGAACACAGTCTTCTCTCGGTCCTCAGGAGCCATTGGGATCTGATAGTACCCACTGCGGAGATCTAACACAGAGAACCACTTACTGCCGTTCAGACAGTCCAAGGCATCCTGTATGCACGGCATGGTATACTGGTCAGGGATAGTCTGCCGGTTCAGGGTACGGTAATCCACACACATCCGAACAGCCCCATTCTTTTTCCTCACTACGACAATGGGGGAAGCATAAGGGCTCCTGGATTCTTGTATCACACCAGCAGCAAGCATCTCTTGCAGATGCCGTCTCACATCGTCTATATTAGCAGGGGCTAGGCGCCGAGACCTCTCTCGAAAAGGCCTTTCATCATGCAGTCGAATGTGGTGCTTGGCCCCCTGCACACACACCACATCCCATTCCTTTAGGGAAAAAACCTGGTCTCTTTGGACAAGCTTCTCACTGACCTTTACTTTCCATTCAGCAGGCAACGGGGAGTCACTGAAATCAAACAAGTCTGGCGTGACTCTGTCTTCCTTCCCCAAACCCCTGCTATGAGGGAGCACTGCAGTGTCTGCACAATGCACACTAGCCAGGGTGCAGCCCCTATTTACTCGAATCTCTTTGTCAGACACATCATGAACTTGAACCATTACTCTCCTGGCATAAGCATGGGCTCTAGCAGGCAAGATACTGGGTTTAACCAGCAGTCCTCCAGGCAACTTCCCTTTCCAAGGCGCATCCAGCATCAATAGTTTATTCTTGACATCTTTTAAGCTAGACCTCCCTTGCAAGACACACTGGGCATTTGGAGCTAGCAACGCCCGGATCCTTCCTCCACACAACACCCACTGGGCCTTCAGGCTCCTCCTGACTAGCTTTTCTCTGAGTCTCGTAGGCCTTCTGGATCAAAACGGGTATCCTAAGAGCTCGCCCAGTCCTGGACACCTGCTTTTCAGAACACAACTGTGCTAATCGGCCAAACTTGTGAGCATTGGTCCCAATCAACAAGAGTACCCCATCATACAGTCCAGTGGGGGAGCAGACTAAGGCCAAAGTTTCCACCTGCTCGTCCACTCCAGCCACAGAAGTAGGAAATGACAACCAGATCTGGATATACCCCAAATACGGATAAGCCTCGTCACTCAGCCCCCATACATGTAGACCATCCAAGGGTTGTAGTGGCACCTCAGGTAGATGTATCTGATACCAGTCCTGAAACACAATAGTCAACTGAGAGCCACTATCCAATATAGCTCGGGTGGGAATCCCATTTACCCGCACCGGGGCCTCCATCGAGGGCCCGACCACATCAGACCACTCAGGGGGCACAGCGTTAACAGTTGCTTGGGCATTGGCCCGGGTCACAAAACCCTTCCTGGGGGTTGGATGTGGGCCCTGTGATGCCAAGTGATCAGTCTGCTGTTGACCTTCCTTAAATTCTCCGGCAACTGGCACTCAGTCTGAAAGTGTCCATCCTCCACACAATGGTAACAGAACTTGGGGTCCCTGGGGTCTCTATTTGGAGGGGGATACTTCATTTGCTGGGGTCCCTCTTGGGGACGAGGGGATTACCCTGGGACAGGGCATTGGTTTCTAGATAACTCAGGTTCCCCAGACCTAACAGGGTGGGTAGTGGATCGCTTCAAGTCCCTCACCAGTTCTTGCAAATTCCTGACCTCGGCCCTCAATTCACTTTCTACTTGGGGATCAGAGGAAATGGCACGCACCCCACCCCCGTAACTCTGGGGATACATCAGGCCCTCCTGAAGGGTGGGTCTCATCGGGTTCGCTAGACTCAGGGGTTTGGCTCATATTCACAGACCCCACATAGGGTTCCCACCCCTCCTCATCAGTCTCCACTTCTCTAATCTCCCTCATCAATTGACAGTATTCAGGCGGGGCAGCTCGCTGATCTTGCAACTTAAGTTTTAACAGTATCACACTGGAAAATCTGGCAGACTTTAGAACATGTTCCAACCTGACCTGGTTCAAGGCTGGGACAGCGATCCCCCTTTTCAGTAGGCGTTCTGTAAAGCCCTTTCCACCCTAGTGACAAAGGCGGAAAGCTTCTCATTCCTCCACTGCTTAGCAGATTTGAATTTCCATAATAAGTCTTCCCCAGTTTCTGTGCACCCAAACACTCCCTCTAGAGTAGAAAGATACTCTACGGTGGTAGCTTCCGGGCTAGTGACCCGCAAAAACCGAATGGCTTCTAAAGCTGGACCCTGCAGACTCTCCATCAGTCTCTCTCATTTCTCCTCCTCAGAGCATTGCCACTCCTGGACTGGGGGGTGGCACAGTCCATCCACGCCTCCAAATCATCCTCCCCTGAAGGCATGGGCACTGTGCCAGAGAAAAGTTTTAGCCTATGGTAAGAATCCAGCTGTATAGAGGGAACCACTAGGGGCGGTGGAGCCAAGATAGAACTCTTGGGGGGCTCCGGAGAAGTACCAGGGCAAACCTGAGGGGTGGGTTCACTGGAAAGGTCCAAGGCCTGCATTAACTCTTGGGTAGTCCTCCCTTCCACAGCTAACAATTTAAGTAGCTTATCTTTGAAACTATTAGTCTGGGGAGACCCCCCGGGGGTGACCGACCCACTTCGAATGTGAATGACCCTCCACCCCGGTTGGTCACCTTCCAGGTAAATCACTGGGGGTGCCCTCTCAGGGTCGATGGCTATGCTACACAAGAGTAACACCTGCAAAGTCTGATTGAGTAGGTCACCCATACGCCCCTTCACCTCTACCTTGCCCAAACATTTAACACGCTCCACGGCAGAAATAATGTCAGCGGTCGTTGTCCCCAGAGGTACATCAAGTAGTAACACAATTCTCTGAGAGTCCAGCTCTTCGGCTTCACCCCATCAGTTTATGTACCATCATCTTAATAGGGTCCAGCTTAATCTTAGTCATGATATCCCCTTCCAGTTTTTCCTTTAAGTTATCCATAGTTATGCACTTCGCCCACTCGGCTACTAGGGGACGCTAATCCCAGCAGTGCCTCCATTTTGTAACCCCCAGGGGGCGCTATCCTAAGGGCTACTACCCCTGCCTGCCTTAACTGTAACAGTGTGAGGGGCCCAGATCCGTTGGCGGGTGCCACCACCCAGAGGTCGGTGTTAGAACAGTCGAGATTGACTTGGTCACAGCCCTCTGGGTTACTGCAACCCCCCTTTCTTCCCACTAGTGGCCCACACAGTTTAGTTGCAGTGTCCTTACCACAGACACTTACCCCCTGGCTCAAACCACTCCGCTCACTCCGGGGAACCCCTGGAAAGTAAGGTACAGTTACACAATATTCACTGTGCAGTACGTCACTATTAATACACAAACTAGCCAGCGTAATTTTGCAAAACAAGCAATCTGATTTATTTAAGGGGAAATAAGAAGGACTAGGGGGAATCAGGGTGATTGGCTTACTACTACAATATATGAGTATCTACCTTGGGCTCTGTGCACAGGCCTAACCTATAAGTTGCTATCTATGGGTACCCAAGCCCTAAAGGCTAGTTCCTCGATGCAGCTGGTTGGGGCCCTGACACAAACGAGCATTTAGTTCCTACGAAGATTAGATGGAGCCCAGCAGGCTCAGTTAGTGCAGTCAGCAAAGCAGCATGAAGATCTTGCCCTTGCTAGAAACATGTGACAGGGAGCTACCCTGCTTTAGTACTCACAACTCCAGAAGAAAACCGCTCTCACACCACTCGCAGGCAGGGCTGATCCTGAACTTCAGATACTTCTCCACACATTTATATGGAAAGCAACAGAGGGGTACCATACCAGGCAGCTGCTCCTATGGCCCGACCGAAAACACAGCTACTCGGGAGTCTCACTGCAGCTTCACCTTCCTGACAGACCGAGCGCGATTCAGCAGATTCTCCAGTCCTCTACAGGGTGAGCCTGGTAGGTAGCTGTGCTTTTACAGAGCCTTATCTGACCGCTGCCCCGCGGATTTAGTCCGAAGCTCACCGGCTATTCAAACGGCCACCTCCGGCCTCTCACGCACTTCCCACGTGAAAACTCAACGGTGCAAGAGCCCAGAGCTACTTCCTCATTCACAGCCACAGTGTCTCCCCCCCTTGGCAGTGTGGGGCAATCCTCTCAGCTCGGGCGCCACCCAATCCCATTGGCTGGCTACAGATGTCAGTCACTTGATCTTGCTCTCAGTGGTGCGAAAAAGGCACCATGGTCTAGCCTTCACTTCCCACAATTACTAGCTGTATCTTCATTGGTCCGCCAGCTCCCTAGAGAGCCCTAATTCTGGTTGGTCGCCAGTTACTCCATTTGGGACACCCCCTACCCCTATTGGACCCTTCAGAAAGTCCTGGTCCAAAATGGAGGGGCACAGCACACACAGTCCCAGCGGCAGAAGAAGCAGGTTAGACAAACTGTAACCCCACCAACAGTCCAACTAATTATGCCCAAACAGTTACATCTTTCAAAAGGGGCTCCCCTGCGCATATAGCGACTGCCAAATGGGAGTGATTTCACCGCAGCTCAGGCGGGATTTGAACAGGGAAACACCATTCCCCCCATACCAACCTGCTGGAGCCTGCGAGCAGGCAGCTCTTAAAGAGACAGTACTGGAGGCTTTGGAAGCACTCACAACACCCACATTTAGGCAGCATTGCGCCGAACACCAGTTAGGCAGGGAGCATTTTAGGCAAGCTCTGGGAAGGCTTTCAGGAACCCCTATTTGTGAGGGGGGTTACACCTATGTTCAGTGATACCTCTCAAGGAAGCTAAAAATGTTATTTACATGCATGGAGGACCAAGAGCAACCACAGCTGGGGGGGACTCACTATGAAAGAGCCCGACAAGCAAAAGCAAGAAACACAATGTGCACTCAACAAAGTCATAGAGCACAGTGAGGCAGAATAACCAAAGAGACTTGATGAGGCATCAGAAGCACGCAAAGGGTCATCTTAACAGGTAGCTATCTGCAGTTCAAATAATTCTGAGGTATCGTAAATGAAATCCTCCTACCTGCGTCAGCGTGGTGGGACGCAAATGACAGATCACTTGCTGCCTCTTGGAATATTTATGAAGCCCCGAAGGTTGCAGCAGTAAGTGTCAGGGAATGGCAAAATACGTCCCCAATTCAGGGTATGTGACCCTAATATCATGAAGCCATGTCCCAGAAGGAAGATGGAAAAGTTAGAGAGGGTTGAGGAAGAGCACTGCTAGAATGAGATTTGGCAGTGAATTCCGGTGATTATTGGATTACAGAAGAGCAGCAGGAGGCAGGATAGCGTAGTGGTCTAAGGCTCTGAGCTGCAAATCTGGTAACATCCAGCAGACCAGACCTGGGTTTGAATCCCACAGCTTCCACTTGAATACTGTGTGACCCTGAGCAAGTCACTTAACCTCCTTGTGCTTCCAGGTCGCTCCTGTAAAAAAAAAAAAGCTTCCAGCTTAGTGTGCTATACCTGGTTAAACAACTAAATAAATGGGAGCAACAGAGGCACCCAGAGCGAGACAGCAGTTGGAGTCGGTAGGGGAGTCCAAAAAATGCACCACAAGTTTTGATTTTGAGTACCTGATGAACCAGCAAGGGCAGCAGCAAGCAGGGGAAGAGAGCCAAGATGAGGTTGATGCAGGAAGGGCCGAATGAAATGAGGAGGAGACCAGGAGGGAGGTGAGGAGATGGCATAGAAAAGCCAAAAGAGAGGAGACAGTGCCAGGAAGAGTGATCGAAGGAGGGGGCAACACCAGGAGCTCGGCAGCCGGGAGCATGGGCAATGTCAGCCAAAGGCGCCAGCATCACCAAATGGAGACAGAGACAGGACTGGACCGCTGGAGCAAAGGCAGAACGGGGAAGAGGAAAGAAACGAGGAGTCGACAAATGAAAACAAACAAAGGAGGTCCAGGAAATGGACAGGAAGAGATGTAGAACGGGCAGAGAGAGAGACAGCAAGGAAGTGTGGGGGGGAATGAGACAGTGCAGGGAGGGCAGCGGAAAGGGGCAGCAGACAGAAGATGCAATGGGAGAGAAAGGAGCACAGAGGGAAGGACATCGAAGAAGAGGATGCAGATGCACAGCAGGGATGACTCAGCAGAACAAGGTATGGATCCAGGGGGGTGGGAGGGAGAATGACAAAAGCCAAGGCAGCAAACAAACTGGAGCCATTCAGGAGGAGCGGGGGGGACACCAACAATGAGTTGAGGAAGGTGAGATAGGCTTCCGAGCAGGGCAGGGGAATCAGAGAACAACGAGGAAATGAACCGAGGGAGGCAGAAGCAAAACGATGGCAGCTGCTGAAAGGCAAGGAGGAGAAAACAAAACTGAAGACAGAATGAGTGGCTGGAGGTACCAAGGAAATGACAAGCCCAGAACGAAGGAAGGCAGTGCCTCTGACCGCAACAAGAAATGAATCCTGGAGAGCCCCAGGATGAGTGACCTTTTAAGCCTGATGGGGGAGTGACGTAGTTGCTCCACCCATCGAACCTCAGGCTTAAAGCCCTCCCATTATAATGCTGTTCATGCTATTATTGGTACTCAGGACCCGATCCATAAAGGTCTAGGTCAATATAGTGTGAGCAAAAACATACTGTCAATTATCGTGCAGACAAAATGGCGAGAGCAAAAACCGTGCGTCGGCAGTACAGAGCAAAGTAATACCCATGCATCCGGGGCAGAACTGAGGGGGTCGGGGGTTTTACTATTACAAACTTCGGGGAGAAGGATGTAGGTATCAAACTACTCCCACATATAAAGCCGGGGGTAATTTACTATTAGTAATCGCAGGATGGTGATGGGTGGGGACGCGATAACATCCCGACGCTGTTTTATCCCATTTGCTGTTTTTCTTAATGCTATTTTCTTTCTTGCAATTTAAAAGGAGGCTCAAACTCTCCTTTGGACCCCAGCACTTTGTCAGTGTCATTCTCGAACATGAACCTTATCTATAGCCCTGCTATCTAGAAATTTTGTAACTAATTATGACTGTGCTTATTCTACCTCCCGTGTGATCTACAACTGTATGTTCTACTACTGTACTGAATTTGTGCGTACCTATGCTTTGTAACTAACCCGGGTTGTCCCTGAAAAAGTGAGTTACTTAGTTAACAAAATTCAATAAATAAATAATTTTCACTGCGTGTTTTTGGTGGCTCGATTATTGCTAAACTATATTGACCGGATACCGATCCATTATACCCTACACACTTACATGGGTCACATATGTAGGGTGGTCTCTGATGCTTGAAGGTCCCCCACTGCAGATGTGAAGACCTCTGTGCACTTGCATTACAGACTCCTTCCTGTGGATGGCAGCCCTGACTCGATCCGCAGAACAATGTGGGAGGCTGGCTGGGGTGCTACCAGGGGGATGAGATTGCACATAGGATGGCTCGACAACACTGAACACTGCAGAGGCTACTGTGAGGGCATGGAGGGTGCACTGCAGTAGCTGTTAACTCCTCCCACAGGCAGTGCTCCTACACAACTGTCTGTGGTTGGGACTTGAGTAGCTGTGAGCTCCCCCCCCAGCGAGTGTTCCAACACTGTTATTTACAGTATACCCTGAAGGGAGAGGCTAGGACTGGAGTAGCTGTGAGCTCCTCCCCAATAGCCAGTGCTCCTACGCCATTATGTAGCCACCCTACCAGTAGGGAGCTTCTTAAGCTATTATTTCACCCTCTGCCACCTAAGCCACCTGGGGGTTAATGTGCAGGCTGCCAGCTGTGCCTGAACCTCTGCCTACTTTGGGCATAAAATTGGCATCACACCCATTGCAGAGTCAGCCCAGAGTACAGGTTAAAGTAAATCAACCGTGAAGGTGGCTGTGAGAGGTGGGGATACTACCCATAAATGGGCACCCCAGTGCCAGTTTACAGGTGTGGGCTTGATCATGATGAGTAGGAAGAAGGACCCTTGCATCTCAGTCCTACTGGGTACATCCTGGATCCAGGTTGAAAGAGCACCATTCATCAGTGCGTTTAGGATCCCAGCTCCGGTTGAGATTAGGACCTCACATCAACTGCTGGGCAGGGAGTGGATGAGTTCACCTAAAGCCATACAGATAGGTCTGTCAAGCTGTTGCCTCACGTGGCATCTTAGAGATGTCCACTAAAGTGGTGTAACTGGTAGTGACTAGGAACCAGGTGCCGACACTTCCTTCAGTGATCAAGGCCTGGGTCTGGTCAAGGCCTGGATCAACAATATGGTTCCAGCATTGTTTTGGTACCTGTCCTGGAAGCCCAAGCCCTAGTGGCCTGCTCATGCCATGAGAATCCAGTAGAGAGCAGTACAAGAAGGGAGAGGAGTGGGAGTCAGAACCGCTATGGGATCACATAAGTAAGCCTACTATCGCTCACTATAGCTATAGTCCCTGATATACGGAAACTTGCTCATTTGGTGCTTGTCAATAAAAAGGGTAGTCCAAACAATATTAATAATTAAGCAGCAAGGTATGACCAGGTGTAAGATTAACAGTCTGTCACCCCCTGCGGGTGTAATGTGGCACTAGGTGCAGCTGAGTGTCATACTGTTCCAGAGGGTGATTGACTAAATCTAATCCCTGGGAGTGCCTTACTGCTATTATAAAACACTGATTTCAAAACAAGTGTTAGAAGTGTATCGTTTGAATGTTTTTCTCATTGACAGCAAGATTTTTAATAAAATGGTTCATCCACCAACTGTTTAAGAATGCTAGTTCAGAATCAGAATACATCATTCCGGTCATTCAGCAGTACTAGAGGATGGAACGCTGACAGGAAGAATTCATACTGTATGCCATGGTGATCAGGCTGTACATAACAGTGTAACAGAGATTAATGTAAGGCTGTTGGAATGCTGACAGCCATAGAAACATAGAATTTGACAGCAGAGAAGGACCACTTGGTCCATCCAGTCTGCCCATTAAATCCATGGTCAGACTGCCCAATCAGAGTGCAGCCTTTCTGAGACCCTTTTTATAGTTATCAGTCTATCGCCATATAGCCTACATTAAATAAATCGGTAGAGAAAGTTGTACAGTATCTGCAAAAGGCGTGGAATTCAAACCGAAAAATCTGCACAGAGACAAACCTGCTCCCAGGGAACCTTCTGGGTCGAAAGGGCAACCGAGCAGCCCTCCCCCACAGCCGACAGACTCTTCCCAAGCCCCACGCTGATCACCCCCTGCAAAAGGCGTGGAATTCAAACCGGAAAATCTGCACAGAGACAAACCTGCTCCCCGGGAGCCTTCTGGGTCGAGAGGGCAACCGAGCAGCTCTCCCACAGCCGAAGGTGACTCTTCCTGGGCCCCACCTGATCGCCTCTGCAAAAAGGCTGGGCGAGGATACAAACCGAAAAATCTGCACAAGTAAAGGAGACCAGGACGAGCGAGGAGTGCAAACGGCAGAGCAAGGACCCCACCACCACCCTTGGTTGTCACTCCTTTTTATAGGATAAAGCACCTGACTGAGGTTAAAGCACCTGACTGAAATTAACATATCAGGTGACTTTTCCATTTGCAGGTTATCACAACTGTCCACTAGTGGCCGCTATAACAAAAGGACCTTCTGGCTACCATGCCCAATACAAAACTCCAATACCCCCTCTAGTGGCGTTTAGCCATCACTGCACCTGCTTTCTCTAATCCCAACCTTTTTGCACCACCTTCAAATTACTGTGCAACTCGGGGAAGTATCTCTGTCTCTCCCTACCAAATTGCCTGCTACCCACAAAACTGCCAGTTGTATCATAAACTAGGTAGTCAGAAATTACAGCTGCTGCTGTACCTGTAGTATCTAAGTGATTATTAAGCGCTACAGTAATCCAGTTATGTCTTGTAAATTGCATGTTATTCTATTTTTCCCATGAGTCGTATAAATGTGATTACAACTCTACCTCAGGGGTATGGTTTTCAGTACATATATAGGTGCACCCTTAACTGCCTGATTACCTAATTAACACTGTATCTCCAGCTAGATTGCCTCCCCCATTGCTTAACACGAGCGTGCCCAGCCTCGGGCCATAGACAGCTCCTGCGTCCAACCCGCCTGCTGACCTAAAGGGCAGCGGAACTCAAACTCATCCCCAGGAGGATCCTATAGTAACAAGTGCTACCAAGACCACCTCCCTCCAATACGCTGTCGCATCTATCCCTGGGATAAGACATCTGATACCCTATAAGTTTGGGTACTGCTGACCAGCAGCTCACTGTAGTAATTCCTGGCCACACCACTGACCTGATCTGTCAGGGACTCGGTGCCTGACGAGGCTGGTTAGTACTCTTAAGTTGAGCACAGTGGGCTCAGGGGAACTTATTCCCAGGGGCCCAACCATCTCTACCGCCCATCCATCCCTCCTCCCCACCCGGCCTCCTCACCAGCATGATGCCTTCCATGCTTGGACCCCCCTCTCTTGGTTGCCCAAATAGAGGGCTCCTACTGGCCGTCCTGAACTTCCTCTTCCTACACTGGGCAGATAGGACTATAAGCACAGGAGAACAGGACCTGAGAAGTCCCCCCAAACTGGACATTCCCCCACGACATTCTTGGGACCACTACACCCTCCCTCTTAAAAACATGGAGGTGCTTCTGACTGCCCATGTATTCTGCAGGAGAGGCATTCTGTACTCAACTCTACTCACTGCTAAACGGAGACTATGGACTAAGTCCTTACCCCTCAGTCGGCTTCCTTCTCTTTGCCTCCTTGCTACCCTCCTGATCATGGCAGGAGACATCCAACCAAATCCTGGTCCCCCTCCTTATGATCTTCTCGTCTCCTCCCCAGTGGACCCGCACTGGGCGACCAATAAGGGCCTGAGGATTGCGCACATGAATATATGTAGCCTGAGACCCAAGATGCAGGAACTTCAAGCCTGGTTGGACCGGTACAACCCGGACATCCTGGCCGTATCAGAAACCTGGCTCAAACCTCACATACCCTCCCACGAGGTTGCAGCCCTAGGATACCTCTCCCATAGACAAGATAGACTGAGGAAGAGGGGTGGAGGGGTTCTAATCTACACAAAAGACACCCTTAACTCAGTGCAGGTCAACCTGCTACAGGCCACTAGTATGGAAGGTGAATCGATCTTCGTTCGCATCACCCTTGGCTCATGTAAGCATCTCAACATTGGATGCGTATACAACCCCCCAACCAATGCACGCTCATCTCTGGAGGCGGTCCTAAGGGACATCTCCGATGAGGTCACCTCTGAGCTAATTATCCCGGGGGACTTCAATCTGAATTGGGCCCCGGAAGACAATCCCTCCCTACTAGGGCTGGTTCAGGAAGCTAACCTTACACAGGTTATCACAGGGCCCACCCAAATGAACTACAAAATGGGTAACCATTCCACACTTGATTAGGTGCTTACTAGCAAACCCGCCAATATAAAGGTGGCTGGCACCCTAGCGGATGCCCTGAGTGATCACTCCCCAATCTTCTGCTCCTGGAAAAACAGGGCCCCCAGAGTCCCCCCTGCAAATACTCACGACATGGGACTACTCAAACTATCAACCTCAACACTTGATTGGCTGCCTAAATGGGATCGATTGGAGCCCAATCAGATTACTCCCCACATTGGAAGAGGCTACGGCCTTCCTCCAGGGAGCCATCATTATGGTTGCTGACTGCTTGGCCTCTTTGAAGAAATTCCACACCAAGGGGAGCTGCTACAAGTGGATCACCCCTCAAGTGAAAACACTGATGAAAACTAGGGACACTGCTAGGAAAAAATACAAGCTCTCCTCCCTATCGACTGACCTAAACCACTACAAGACGCTGAGAAATAAGTGCAAACTGGCCATCAAAGTGGGCAAACGAGACTACCTCATAGATCTACAGAAAAAGAACCTAGGCAACCCTAGACTCTTTTGGGCTCACATAAACAGGCTTATAAAGGGGAGCGGGAAGACCGCTCACTGCCCCATAGAGGTCAATGGCCAATTAACTAACGACAACCCTAGCATCGCCATGGCTCTCAACTGCCAGTTCACAAACCTGGACCTGCTCAAAGCGGACTTGCCACCCCTCCTCCCAGTCTCGAATGATCCCATCCCCCAAAGCCTGGACCACCCAACCTTCCACATCCGGCTTGTAAAGGGGAGCCCAAACGAAGTCCACCCATTACTAAAGTCCCTCAAAATGTCGGGAGCTATGGGACCCAATGGCATCCCCCCACATACTAAGGGAAGGGCCCCTGCACTTGCCAGGCCCCTCACCTGGCTCCTCAATTGATCCCTTATCGCAGGTGCCATCCCGGAACAATGGAAACTGGCCCATGTAGTCCCCATCGACAAGGGTGGTTCATGGAAGACTACCAACAATTACAGGCCCATCTCCCTGCTATCTAGCCTTGGTAAGATTCAAGAGAGACTAATTTACGGACAACTCCGGGACTACCTAGAGCTCCACCATTTACTTGCCCCCTCCCAGCACGGTTTCAGAACCAATCATGGGACTTATCAAGTTCTCCACTGATGTTCTCAGAGAACTGGACAAGGGATCCCCCACCGGGGCAGTCTTCATTGACCTTTCCAAGACTTTTGACCTTGTAAACCACAACCTGCTCCTTACAAAAGTGAGCCAGGTTGGGTTAGACAGCCACTCCCTATCGTGGTTCAACAGTTACCTCACAGGGAGGACACAGAGGGTAAAATGGAAAGACTCCCTGTCGGAGCCTCTCCCCCTAACAGATGGGGTGCCCCAAGGATCTATCCTTGGCCCCCTTCTCTTCTCTCTTTTCACAAACGATCTCAGTAAACACTGTGGGGGCAGCTCAGTGGTACAGTATGCGGATGACGTGGTCATATACCGCCCCTCCTCTAATCTGGGAGATCTCTGCTCCGGGCTACAGGAAGACCTGGGTTCCCTTGAGCAATGGCTTGTCACCAACAGAATGATCATTAACCCTAACAAGAACAAGGCCATGCTATTTGGCCCAAGAACCCTCGGCCGGGACAGAAGCCCATATCTCAGGCTGATGACCAAATCAGGAAAAAGACTTGAGGTGGTTGAATCAATAAAATACCTTGGCCTCACCCTGGATCAGTGCTTCTCCCTCAAGGATCATGTCGACCAGGTAACCAAAAATATTCACGTCAAACTCGGGACCTTGTATAGGCTGAAAGACCAGTTGATACCCGCGACCAGGGCCTCCATCGCCACAAGCGTCCTCCTCTCTACCCTCTCCTATGCAGCCCCGGTGATACAGGGAGCTGCCAAACAAGAGTCGAACAGATTACAAGTTCTCTATCACAAGGTGGCTCGCTTCACCACCCTATCCGGCTCCCGGGCTCACTACTGTGACACTCTGTCCTAACTAAACTGGCCCTCCGGGAAGGCCCCACTCCAATACCCCCTACTCTGCTACACTCATAAACTACTCAGCCCATCCCCTCCTCCCAGCCTCACTGGACTCATTGCCCAAAAGAGAAACCCTAGGCTCCTCAGAACAACGGACAGAACCCTCCTCGCAATGCCAAGGGTTAGAACCAAGGCAGGGGGTAAGTCATTCGCCATCACAGCGCCCACCCTATGGAACTCCCTGCCCCCTGGTGTTCAGAATGCTACCTCTACCCACACCTTCCGCACAAGGCTGAAGTCTCATATGATGGTCACCTCCATATGCAACTGCTAAAGTGAGAGGCTCCTAAGCGGAAGCCCACCCCTCTCCCTCATATGGAAATAGCAACTATCACTGCACCCCATCTATATAGCACTGCACCCCATCTCTAGAGCTTACCCAGGAAATGTCAACTGCTAAAAAGCTACTATGTCTTACCTCTTAAATGTAACTGCTGAAAAACTACTATGTATTATGTTCCTTGCTGTCTAGTGTAATGTACCTGTGCTATATGCTACCCCATGTATTATTCCATGTAATTCCCTGGGTCGCCCCTGAAAAAGGGACCTTTGGGGCCCAGCGGGCTTACCCGGTTATCAAAATTTAATAAATAAATAAATAAATAATCTGTGCACTTGACCGATTACCTGCACAAGCATGATCTGCTATGGTCAGCACCGCATGACTTTAGGCCTGGGCACAGTACCTCTACTGCCATGGTCAAGCTTACCAACACTATTTCCTTGACTATAGATGAAGGCAAACTGACTGGGGCTGTATTCATAAATTAGAATAAGGCATTCGACTGTATAAATCACCCACTGCTAGTACTAAGCTTAATGCTACTGGGCATTTTAATCGGTAGTCTGATACAGACACAGATACAGATATAGATTCGGATTGTGAATCCAACCCCTTTATTGGAGTTAGGACTTTTATTCTTTAATTCCCAAAATCCTAATTACTAAAAAAATTTTGGACTCTAAGAAATCTGATTCTGTAACTTGGATTCTGATCAACCCTACGACATAACTTTTTTAGGGCTAGTGATAAAAAAAATGAGTTCCAAAAATTCTAATTCCTAGCAAAAAAAAACAAACGAAAAAAATCTCGGAATCTAAGGAATCTGATTCCATAACTTGGATTCTAGTCAACCATGCAACCTATCTTGTTTAGGGACAGTGATCCAGTTTGAGGGGCCAAAGGTTACGCGGAATGTTAAATCAAGTTTTTACAATAATTGTACTTGACGGTTTTCCTGCTGTGTTGCTTTATTTCATTGGGCCAAGGGAGACATTGCAATATCTGCCAACTGCTGTTATTACACGTGTTGTGTACTCCGCAGTAAACGAGTTGTAATGGAAAATAAGCATTTTACTGGCTTGTTTTCTCACCTGGTCACCAAAAGCTAAATAAATAAATGCATTGTGAGTCTCCCTTACTTCACTAACCTGCTTTGGAAACTACAGTACCTTAGCCACTGATAGCAACTTGTGAAATTTGGAAAAGCATTCACAGATATTGCCTGTACCCTTGTGGGTGTTCCACTGGGATCCATATCAGGTCCTTTGCTATTCTCGCTATACATTAACAGTCTGCCACCAAGTGTTTCCTCTTATACTCCCCTTCTGTATGCAATTGATCTTCCCCTGATGTAATGATGGCTGCAGCAGGCATGTTAATCTGGATTTTACCTCACTTCAAAACTAACTTTTACAAAAATAAGTTGGTTTTAAATGTGAGCAAAGCTCAGGCCATGCAGTTTGGCTCAGTACAATAACTACCTGGTGGATCTAACAGACTACAGATAATGTGTCTTGATGGCTCCTTGTCTAAGAAGGTCAGCTTTTTTTTTTTTTTACCAATTATTTTACCAGGTGAGACACACTAAGCTGAAAGCTTGTTTGCAGGTGCAACCTGGGAGCACGAAGAAGTTAAGTGACTTGCTCAGGGTCACACAGTATGCAAGTGGGGGCTGTGGGATTCAAACCCAGGTCTCCAGATTTGCAGCTCAGTGCCTTAAACCACTGCACCATACTGCCTCTAAATATCTTATGCCTATGCCTTAATATGCCTTTTAAATATCTAGGTGTTTTGTTTGATAGTACACTTGACTTTTCACTGCACATGCATGTGACACATGCCTGTAAACTTGAGGTTGGGTCTTGCATATAGAGTTAAACAAAATTGAACTCTGAAAGCTGCATGAGGGCACAGCAAGGCATCCTACTACCTAAATAAAGCTTTGCGGCTGTCTTATCTTATTTCAACACATCAAAGTTCAATTAGTGACAGTGTGATGTTAGGTAATACTGTATATGCTGTTCTACTTGGCTACCTCCCATCAAACACGTCATTGTTTACTTTATTCCTGCCTGGCTTGGCTTTCCCCTGCTGCTGTATGCACCTTTAACCTTGGATGTCTCATCAACAAACTATTTTAACACTAAAACCTCTTAAAAACTCTTTAGCTTCATTTCTTGTGAAACTGGTCTATGACTACAGTATACCCTGAGGTCTCTGGATAAGTGGCAGTCAATGTAAAGACGGCACCTGGGCTTTCTGTGCCACGGCTTTTAGTAACATACAGAATCAGCTTGTAGAAAAACCAGCACCAGAGTAAAAGTTAAGGACTGTAAGTGTTTTTAACAGGCGCTTCTGAATCGAAACAAAAGACACAATACCTTGCTCAGTTAGATTGATGGCTTCTTTATTGAAGTGCTCAGTGGTCAGTGCAATCTTACAACATGAAACAAACATCAAATATAGCAAATAGAGGTAGAGGTCCATGTAAATAAAGTCCATGGAGGTCCTTGTTAGATAAGACAGAAGCCCCCTTGTTGCAGGTCTCCCTTCCTCCTCATATCAAGCCTGATGCGTTTCACACAGCTTGTGCATTTTCAAAGGCTGATTGGACTCCCTTAGGCATTTCACAAGCTGTGCAAAACATGTCAGGCTTGATGTGAGGAGGAAGGGGGACCTGCAACAAGGAGCTTCTGCCTTACCTAACAAGGACCTCCATGGACTTTCATTTACATGGACGGATACCTATACCTATAGTTGTTATATTTGATGTTGTTTCTCATTGAAAGATTGCACTGAGCACTTCAATAAATCACTCTCACTGAACAAGGTATGGTGCCTTTCATTTTGATTCAGAAGGAGCCTGTTAAAAACACTTACAGTACTTAAGTTACTCTGGTGCCAATTTTCCCACAAGCTAGTCCCTTGATAAGGCATTATTCTCAAAATGCCACACAAAATTGGAGAGCTCGTATTTTCCGGTTTTGCCCCCAAATTCAGAAATTCCCTCCTGATCTGAATTCATTGTGCCCCTACTCAACAAGTACTTAAACTTGAGTTAAGGAAATATTTATTACTTGAAACTACTGTTTATGTAATTCATATCTAGACCCAGCCTCCCTAACCAACCCCTGGCAGGGCTATTCTACAGCTCACTATAGTCAGGGGTTGTTCCAAGAGACTGGAGGATAGTGGACATGGTGTTGCTCCGCAAGGGAGGAGATAGAGAGGAACCAGAATATTACAGGCCCGCTAGTCTGACCTCCATTGCAGGCAGACTGATGGAGACACTAGTCAAAGAGGACCTAGTGAACTACCTGAGAAGAAATGGGCTCCAGGATAGTGAGCAGCAAGGGTTCATGGCAGGAAGGTCTTGACAGACCAACCTGATAGTATTCTTTGACTGGGTAACAAGGGCATGGATGAGGGACAAGCAGGAGATTTACTCTACTTTGACATCAGCAAGGCATTTGACTTGGGACCTCATAGAAGGTTGTTGAAGAAATTAGAGGATCTGGGAACAGCAAAGAACCTAGTCAAATGGATGGGTGAGAGACAGCAGATGGTAGTGGGAAATGGGGTCAAGTTTGGGGGGAGTCACAAGTGGGGTGAAACAAGGATAGGCCCTGGGCCCAGTCCTTTTCAATATGTTTGTCAGCAACATAGCAGAAGGCATCCAGGGCAAGATGTGTCTCTTTGCAAATGACACTAAGTTCTGTGGCTGGGTAGACAGCTAGGTGGGGCGAGGGAGTTGCAGATGGTTCTTCAGTGGTTAGAGAGGTCAGTCTATGGAAATTCAATGCCAAAAAGTGTAAGGTGATGCACACAGGGAACAAGAACCACAGGAAGGCATACTAGATGGGAAGGGTTAAGCTGGCTACTACTTCAGAGGAAAAGGACTTGGGGGTCATCATAAGTGACTTCCTAAAACAAACTAGTTAATGTAAAAAGGCAAGGCAACCATAATGTAGAGGTATATTGGAAGGGGTTTCGATAGCAGGAGAAAAGAGGTAATATTAGAGGTTGATACTATAGACAACGTGTGAGACCCCATCTGCAATACTGTGGCCAGTTCTGGAGTCCTCAGCTGAGGAAAGACAGAGACTGGCTAAAACAGTGCAGTGTACAGTAACCAAAATGATTCAGGGTCAACAGGGCAGATCCTGTGAGGACTGGCTCAGGGCACTGAACACGTACTCAACAGAGGCCAGAAGGGAGAGGGGTGACATGATCGAGAACTTCAAGTTCCTCAAAGAAATAAATAAGGTTAACTACGAGAAACTGCTAAGCAGGGATGGAGGGTCGAAAACAAGGGAACATTTGTTTATTTATTTATTTAAGCATTTCACCAGGAAAGACATACTGAGCTCGAAGAGCTAGTTTCCAGATGTGTCCTGGAGGGAAGGGGAGAGGGAGTAGCTAAGAGAATATATTAGAAAATATATACATATGCACAATGAATCAATAGGGTTTCAATGACTACAGAATGGAAGGTACAAAATATAGACATGTAACACTGAGACAGAGTACATAAGTGGTGTAGGATATACAAAATGTACAAATAACTGTAAAGTTCAGGTAGCAATGTAGCTAATAGCAGGTGATGTAGGTAAACCCTAAAAATAATGCTTTAGGGGATTAGGAATAGAAGTACAACGTAAACAGAAACTTCTGTTGCCCACATGGGTAGTTTAAGCTGAGGGAGAGTGGGATTACGCATGTAACCCCCCCCCCAAATGAGGCTTACCTTAAACATGCCTCCCGGTGTCCTGGCTACCTCCGCAGCACTTGGCCATTCCTCTATGCCTCAGAGTGTCCCCCTGTTTACATGAGCCCTGCGGGACTTGCAGGATCCATTTGGGAGCAATTGGCATGTTTGCTTAGGCCGCTGCTCGCACTATCAAGAAGATGCACTGTGCATCCGGCTGTCATTGCGATCAAACAGTTTGGGAGGTGTCCCCATGGTTCCTGGTGCCGTGCTAAGTTTAAAAAGGCACTGGGGACACACACACACAAGAACCAGGGGAAATATTTCTAAATAAATAAACAGGCAGATGCCTAAAGCGCTGCCTCTGGGGCACCAGACAGCTAAGGAGCAACGGTCAGGGCAAGGGATGCCCTCATAAATATTCATGAGCTCTGCAGTGTTCCTAGGGGCAGTGTGTTACGGGAGCAATGACTACCTAAGGGTACAAGTTATTTGATTAAGAGTGGACTTATTTAAAAGAGAACTGCTAAGGCTACAAGCTAGTGAGGAATATATTAAATAAAACTGCTGGCTGCACCAGAACTTTATACTTGGAGACAGTGAAATAGACTGCTTTAGGAACTGCATGCAGCCACCATTTTAGCAACCAATAACCAATCAGAAGCCAGGATTTAACAAAAGGGTTTCTGGGGGGAAATGCCACAGACTTATGGGGAATTATCTGGGACAGTTTCTAGGTGCCAAAAAGCAAACCAATTATCAACTAGGGACTGTTCAAGACAGCTTTGGCAGCCAGTGGGATCTCTGGAACTTAGCCCCATATAAAAGGGTGGAAAAGCTCAGGATCTTCAGATTCGAGAGATTTGCCCAAGAGTTCAGTGTGTGTGCCCCTGGGGAGCCTGCCAGCTCTCAGGGGTTAGGCCTGCCAGACCTAGACTTTTCTGGTCATTAGTCCGCAAGTCCAAGTGTCCAATCGGCCCACATTGGGGCTGCAGCAGCAGGAGATTTGACCAGCAATCAAGCTGGAATTCAGGATCAGCCTGCAAGCTAGCTGGAAGGACCTGAGAAGGACAAGCATTACATATAAATGTGCTTAATTTGCCAAAGTGTTTGCACAGCTGACCAGTTCGTGACATTTGGTGCACATGTTTTGGCCAGTGTTTGAAATGCTCCTGCATCCTGAAGACCAGCATTTCGACGAGGACCATGAGGGAACCTTCCTCATGCTTCATGAAATCTCTGCACAGGTCTCATGTCGTCGGATCATCTTCCTGGTCTAGGTAGTGTGAGTACAAACAGGGTAGCTTCCTGCAACAAAGCTGCAATCATTTATGTGTGTCACCTAATTTGCTTGTTTTGGGTTTTATTGCAATGGACTGAGCCATCGGCTCCAGATTACAAGTTTTGGGTCGAGTACATGCTAATTGTTCTCTTCCCTAAGGGCCCCAACGATCAGCTGCAATGCCAGTCTACCCCAGGCAACGCTTCAGGCTAGCCTGTCTTTCATACTGGGTACCCTGGGTTGTGGGACTGTGTGAAAGGGACTCACTATGCATGCTTTATCAACCTGAATTTAATCAAAATTGCAAATCACTTGCTAGATGTATGCCCCACCCTTGTTCACATTCCCCTGAATAAATCAGATTGTTGTTTTTTACAGTTTAACCTGGCTAGTGTGTACTTTCTTGGTGGGGGATACAGTACTGTTATTGTATTATTGCATCACTGGTCTTATTTTCCAGGGGTCTCCAGGGCAGTTGCAGAAGATCCAGCCCTGGTGGTAAGTGCAAGGAGTGTGAACATATCATTACTGACATATGGTGCCTGTGAATTTTCTGTTATTAAACTGTTTAGACCACTAGAGGGGTTGGTGGGGGGTTATAGTATCCCGGAGGGCTATACCAACAGCAGTTACACTACCCCAAGACCATACCTCTGGGTGGAGGCACCCGTTCACTGAGCTCAGGCCACTCACCCTGTGAATCATCAAACAGGCAGGGGTAGTAGCCCATAGGATAGCGCCACCTAGGGGTTACGCACGTGTGACTAGAAAAGGGGAAGAAGAGAGAAACAAGGGCCAAGCATATTGAGGGCAGAGGCAGGAGGGAGAGGTATGGGAGTGGAGCAAAGAGATTAGGGTTAGTTTGGAGAAGGCAGAGAAAATGGGTAGGGGGACAGAATTCCAAAGTTTAGGAAAGTGGAACGAGAAGGCTGCTTGTCCAGCAAGCGATCTACGAGATGGGAGCTATAGGTAGCGAAACCCTGAGTTTCAAAGGGAGAAGGGAGAAGGTGTGGAGGGAGAGAGGAGGGAGTCAAGATGGGGGGGTAGGGAGGAAAACCAGAATTTGGAAGTGAAGGAGGCACAGTGGGTAAGACGGCGATCTTCCAAGGAAAGGAGGGAGGGAGGGAGCAGAGTAGAGTACAGTGGTGGGTGTGGGGAGAGCAGTTGAGAGCAAAGCGGCAAAAGGAGTGGAAGAGGGGGTCCAGTCTGGCCAGGGTGGACCTGGGGCAACATCATAAACTATGTCACCATAATCAAAAATGGGGGAGAATCATCTTGGTTAGGATGTCTCGACAGGCAGGTAGAGGGATGCAATTTTTGTGCCTATAGAGGGCACCAAGTTTAGGGTGGAGCTTTTTGTATATGTCACCTATGTATTGGGAGAAATGTAGGTGACAGTCAAGCCATACACCAAGGTACTTGAATGAAGACACGTTATAATTGGGTCACCATCTAGGGTGTGAAAGGAAGGGAGGGATGGGAATTTATAAAACTTTGGTCTAGTGCCAAAGCACATAGAGGCCATCTTTTTTGGCATTTAGTGATAACTAATTGGACCTAAACCATTTCTGGACCAAGTCAAAATCAGGTTGGAGCTTGGATCTCAACTCAGCTGGAGAGGGACCAGAGACAAATAGGGCTGTGTCATCAGCGTACATATGGATGGACACAGATGAGCAGGCAGACAGGAGGTCATTTAAAAAGATGGGGAGCAGGAGTGGTCCAAGTATGGATCCTTGGGGGACACCAGTGTTTATGTGGAGGGGAGAGGATATGGTGTCTCCAAGTTTCACCGATTGTGATCTACCTGAGAGGTAGGAGTTGAACCAGTTAGTAGCCAAGACTGAGAGGCCCACTGATCTCAGTTTATGCAGTAGGAGGGGATGGGAGACAGTGTTGGAAACGTTTACTAAATCAGCAAAAATGGTGGCAGTGAGAACACCCTGGTCCATTGCAGTGTGGATGGAATCCGTGAGTCAGAGGAGGGCAGAAGTAGTGGAGTGGAGTTTACAAAAACCAGACTGGAAAGGGGTGAAAAAGGAAGAGGAGTCGAGGAAGGGGGAGAGTTGGGACAGAGCTATGTGCTCTTGGAGTTTGGACAGGGTGGGGAGGAGGGATATTGGGCGGAAGTTCCCAGGAGAGGAGTCGCCACCTTTATGCAAGGGAATGACAGTAGTATGCTTCCAAGTTATAGGGATGGAGGCAAGAGAAGAGAAGGAGAGGTTAAGCAAGGAAGCAATAGGAGAGGCAATGGCAGGGACAAACAGGTGCAGGAGCTTGGGGTCAAGCTCATCAGGGCTGCTGCATTGCAAGTGATTGAGGGCAAGAAGTGGTTTTAGAGATGAGGAGGAGGATGGAGAAACCAGAGAAGAAGAAAGGAAAGGTAGGAGTGGGGAGGGAAGTGTGGGTGGGAGGGAGAGGTGGAGGAGGAGGAGGAGAGAAGAGCAGAAGCACAAGTGGTGAAGTAGGTGTTGAAAGCAGAGGCCACAAAGGGAGGGCCTGAGACTGTGGAGGCTCCTAATTTTATTATGGGGGGTAGACTGGGTTGGGGGGAGAAAAGGGCATAAATAACCTTCCAGAACTTGGAGGGATGATTTAAATTCTTCTGGAAGGATGAGGAGAAAAACTCAGCTTTGGCTAGCCGAGTGGCTGTGGTGCAAGAATTCCTCAGGGTGCAGTACCTAAGAAGATCAGCAGGGGATCCAGAGGTCTTGTAGGATTTCCAAGCTTGGTTGCAGGCATGATGGCAGCAAGTAGATCTGCTGAGATCCAGGGGAGGTGGTAGGTAAAAATGTATTTTTAAACAGGTGATACATGTCATTTGGACAAAAGTCCAGTTTACAAGACAGACCTGCGTAATCCCTATCTAAAATACATACAATAAAGTTCCATATTAACACATACAAAAACACATCAACATAAAATATGAATGTTACTATATAGCAACAACAAAAAACAAGATTATAAAAATATTCCCTTCGATCTTTACATAAAGATAGAGACCTTTTCCAGCTTTACAGCACATTGAAAGGAGTAATTAGCAATTACAAATATGAGTATTCAATTACTTCATAGTATGAACAAATGTGGAATGGTTTACAATTTCCCTTACATCTGGAGAAAGAGAGTTCCAAAAAGTAGCAGCTTGATGAATTGAAGTCCTATCCCCATATTTATTTTGTGATGTTTCTATATTAATCTTATTTAAGTGAACTGATCTAGTTCATACCCTCTTTGTTTGTTGCTTCACTGGAAACAACAATATTAAAATTGGATGATTTAAGCAGGAATGTTTCATTTTATGAATTAAAATTAACCATTGACAAATATAATTTGTATCCAAAGGCAGCCAATTTAATTTGCTTAACAATAAACAGTGATGAGTGCAATAATTCCCCTTTAGTACGTATCTGGCCACTCGGAAATAGGCTTTTCTATATACCAATTCACCATATCTTAGCACTGGAATAATTAACTGTTCGGCCAACTTCTTCCTATCTGTTAGTGTCAAACATTCTGTGGTTCTCCGTAGAGCTCCCACCCTTTTATTTACTTTTTTTACCAGGTCTGTAATATGATGAGAAGAAGACATCTGCTCATCAAAAATCACTCCCAAATAGCTGTAATCCTTAACCTGTTCCAATTTAATTAGGTTCTTTGTATAGATTTGTAATTTGGAAGAAGTATTTTTTTTTAATGAAAATTTCATACATTTTGTTTTCTTTCTATTCATGATCAGTCTTGACCTGGTGAACCACCCCTCGATCTTTAAAAAAATCAGACTGCAGGTTCGATTGCAACTCATCGTCCGATTGGCCAGATGTGATAATTACCGTATCATCTGCATATAATCGAATATCTGTATGTTCAGCCACTAGTGGAAGATCGTTCATAAAAATAAGAAACAGAAGAGGTCCCAGGATCAATCCCTGAGGAATGCCTCTGGTGACCCTTCTGCTCTCCGATGAATAACCCTGAACCTCCACCCATTGGGAGCGATTTTCCAAATAAGGTTTAGCAAATCTAGAGGGCCATCTCTGATATCTATCCCTTGCAGCCTCTCGATCAATAAGGGGTGGTCCATCAGGTCAAAGGCCTTCGAAAGGTCTACAAAAATCACTGCTGTCTCCATATTGTTTCCCAATGACCTGTTTAATAGGTCACTAAATTCTAAAAGGGCTGTTGTGGTAGAATAATTGTTTCGAAAACCAGATTGATTTGAGGTTAAATGACTATATTTATCTAGATAATCCGTGACCTGGACAGAAATAAGTTTCTCCAAACTTTTTGATAAAAGAGGTAACAAGGCTACAGGCCTATAATTATTTACTTCTACCATACCTCCCCCCTTATAGATCGGTTTTACTCTACTTTCTTTCCAGGACAGAGGAAAATAACCAATTTGAAGGCTCCAGTTAAATAAATAAGTAATGACTGGTGCTATGTGGAAGGCTGCTGACTTCAAAAACCTGCCTTCAAGGCCATCACTACCAAAGACTTTTTGAATATTTATTTTTTGTAGTACTTTATAAACACTAGTGATTGTAAGAGTTTTAAATCTAAAAGGGGCAATACATCATGTAAAGGTACTGTTTTCTGTTGTTCCAAATCTTGCTTATAAGAAATCTTACAATTAGGAAGATCAACAAAGAAATCATTTAGTACTTTAGAAACATCCTTCGGATTTTCATTAAAGGTGTCTCCATTCTTTAACCTTGTTACTTCCTCAAGGGAATTTCCTCCTGGTTTAGTTAACTGTTTAACCAACGTTCCAAAAATGTCTTGGGTCAGTACTCATATCAATTTTATTTTTATAATAAGAAATTTTGGTGGTTTTAACTAACCTTTTACATTTATTTCTAGCAGCTTTAAAAAGTATCCAGTCCTTTTCTACTTTAGATTTCAAAGCTTTTTTCAAAATTCTATGTTTAATTCGCATTTGCTTTAATAGTCTATCATTAATCCAAGGTAGTTTAAAAGGTTTTTTTGAGTTTTAACTTTAGGTGCATGCAGATCACAAATGTCTCTAAAAGTCTGAGTAGAATATTCAATTGCAGTATCAATGTCTGAGATTAGTCTGCAGCGATCACAATTTTCTTTACCTATACTGTCCAAAAACCGAGTCTCAGAAAACTTTCTAAAGTTTCTGGTCCAGTTTTGGCTTTGATAAACTAGATCTTGCTGAAACTGGGACCGCGGCACAGTAACCCAAACCGGGTTATGATCTCCAAGACAAGGAGGTCAAATGCCCGAAGCTTCAATCTCAATTTGAGTAGAGACCAAAATTAGGCCTAAAATAGACCCATTTGTTACACTGGATGTATATCTAGTGGGACTTTTAATAAGTTGTTTTAGCCCTAAAGTAGTAACTATATCTTTTAAAAGTCTCCTCCGTGAATTTTTCCAATCGCAATTTAAATCACCCATCAAAATCAGAGGCCTACTATCCCACTATGTCTGTTATTTTTGTTAATATTGTTTCTAAATCTGATATTTTTGCTTTGGGAGGTGAATAAACAATTGAAATAACTAACCCAATCTTCTCCAATTTCACTGCTAAATATTCTATATTCTTGTCACTACCCTGTAACAAAATTTCTGAGTGACCAAGAGTTCATTTTATGAAAAGCTATACCCCTCCCCCTCTGGATTTCCTATCTGCCCTCTATACATAATAGTTTTGTGTGCCAAATTCAGTGTCACGATGCTTATTTGAGAGCCATGTTTCACTTAATTCCAATACACATGGATCATGGTTAACCAATAAAGTTGCCAATATGTCATTTTTTGCCCCAATACTTTGTGCGATTTCATGTAAAAATTTCATATTCAAATTATCAGGCCCGGGATTTATTTCAATGTCTCGCCCCAGTGTTAATAACAAACAACAAGCCCAGAAATATTTGTAATTGAAATATTAAACCTATGGGGATTTGGTGATCTATAGCAACCTCCTAAATTTAGCCTTCTCCAATAAATCTGAAAGGAATTTCTCCTCAGTTTATTACCATTATATTTCAGTAATTGGCTATGAGGAGTTAGTCAATTTACTAAAGATTTATTTTTAATTAATCTATTAATTGTTTTAAAATCATTTGTGTCAGCAATACTCAAGTGGGAGCAGAGAATCAAACAACCTAAAAGGTTTGACATCAACATTTTCAGTATAAGGTTACCAAAACATAACTTTTTTCTAAATCAACACTGTCGTACACCTAAGTAAAAAATTGTGGAAGCCTCTAACCCTGATTTTGCATAGGGGAGCATGCTGATCCCAGATTTGTAGACATTTGGAGTGGAAGTACTCAAGGGCTATATTAATGTTGGTGGCATTGGAGATAGTGGACCCGTCAGTAGATAGTAGATCAGTATGGAATGAGGATAGGTCTAACGACCAGAAGGAGCAGATGGGGACAATTTTCATACACAGTATACCAAATGGTGATCGTTGAGTATATCAGGTAGGGTGCCAGCATCAATGATGTGGTGTGGATGGTTGGTGAGGACCCAGTCTAGGAGAGAGTGGTTCAGGATTTTAGAGTTGTCAGGTAAGGGTGGAGATGAGTTGAGTAAGGTGCAGAGATCTTAACATTTTAACAAAGTTTAGAGTTGGAGGGGGACAGCCAGTTAATATTGACATCACCCAGGATGAGAAGATCTCCAGGGGGGCGAGAGAAGATATGGTAGTCAGGAGCTCAGAGACCAGAGGAGCCGATAAGCCAGGGTAGCAGTAGACACCTGCCACATATATAGGGAGAGAGAGTTTGAGGAAAAGGAGTCTGTAGGCAGCAGGAGAAGAGATAAATAGTATAGTGGAAAACTGAATTGAGGAGGAGAGATAAATGGTGATACCACCACCCTTGGGGGGGCGGTCTTGTCGGTTGAGGGGGAGCCCTGGGATTGTGATGGCAGAGTCTGGGATTTTGGGGGACAGCAAGAATTCAGAAACAATTAGGACGTCCAGTAGGAGTGATATGATGAGAGGTTGAAGGAGATCAATTTTGGGAAGGAGGCTGCGGATGTTGATATGGGCAACCTGGAGACCTTTGGGAAGGTCAGAGGGGAGGGCTTGGACAGGGCCAGGGCTAGGCTTAACATCTCTGGCCATTAAGTCCAGAGAAAGTCCAGAGGGAGTATTGCTAAGATCAAAGGAGATAAGGGTGTGTGTGAGGAGGAGGAGGACCATGTAAAAGCAACTATCCTAAATAGATACTTCTGCTCAGTATTTACTGAAGAAAAGGTAGGACAGGGCCCACAGCTCAGCAATATGGACACAGGAGGGAGGGAGGTGTGCACTAGTCCCTTCACAAAAGAAAGGGTCCTGCAAGAGCTTCATAAGCTCAGGGTGGACAAGGCAATGGAACCTGATGGCATACAGCCCAGGGTACTAACGAAGCTAAGGGTGGAACTAGTAGTGTCATTATCAGAACTGTTTAGTGAGTCTCTGAGCACAGGAGAGGTCCCAGATGACTGGAGAAGGGCTCACGTGATCCTGCTCCACAAGAGTGGTAACAGGGAGGAGGCAGGAAACTACAGACCAGTCAGTCTTACCTCAGTAGTGGGCAAGATTATGGAGGCACTCCTTAAGGAAAGGATAGTGCAACACCTGGAATCCATAGGAGCACAAGATCCAAGACAGCATGGGTTTACAAAAGGAAGGTCCTGTCAAACTAATCTCGTAGATATCTTTGACTGGGTGACCAGAGCGGTGGATCAAGGGGGAGCAGCTGATGTTGCCTACCTTGACTTCAGCAAAGCTTTCGATACTGTTCCACATAGAAGATTGATTAATAAGCTGGGTAGGCTTGGGGTGGGTCAGAAGTTGGTCAACTGAGTGGCAAACTGGTTGACAGACAGAAAATAGAGAGTGGTGGTAAACGGCATACAGTCAGAAGAGATGCAAGTCACAAGTGGCATACCTCAGGGATCAGTCTTGGGGACAGTCCTCTTCAATATCTTCATCAGTGACATTGCAGATGGACTGGAGGGTAAGGTTTGTCTGTTTGCAGATGACACCAAGATCTGCAACAGAGTAAATGATCCAGATGGGGTGGGCAGAATGAGAAGAGATCTGGATAAACTGGCAAAATGGTCGGAAGAGTGGCAACTGGGGTTTAATGCAAAGAAGTGCATGATCATGCAGATAGGGAAGAGAAACCCTGAAGCCACCTACAGGCTGAAAGGGTTGCTGGCAGTAACAAGGGAAGAAAGAGACTTGGGCATCATCATCACCGATGACCTGAAATCATCCAAGCAGACCACTAAAGCAGTAGGTAAGGCTAGGGGGATGTTGGGGTGTATTAGTAGGGGTATCACAAGTTGGAAGAGGGAGGTAATAATCCCTCTTTACAAGACACTGGTCAGGCCCCATCTGGAGTACTGCGTGCAGTATTGGAGGCCACAGCTTCACAAGGACATTAACCAAATTGAAGCAGTCCAGAGAAGGGCAAACAAAATGGTGCAGGGACTGCATCAGAAAACATATGAGGACAGATTAACGGAGCTCAATATGGATACCCTTGAGCAAAGAAGGGAGAGAGGTGATATGATCGAGACAGTCAAACACCTTAAGGGCATTAACAAGGTGAAAGAGTCTAACATGTTTAAATATAAGAAAAATAGCAGGACAAGAGGACACAGCATGAGCTTAGAGGGAGGCAGATTAAGGGGTAATGTGAGGAAGTTCTTTTTCACAGAAAGGGTGGTGGATGCATGGAACGGCCTACCTCAGGAAGTGGTGGATACGAATACAGTGCAGGGCTTCAAACAGGCATGGGATAGACATAAGGGAGCAATACAGATGAGTATGAATAGATAGGCCATTGACAGAGCAAAGGCTGATGGCACATTTATAAGGTAGAAAAAGAAATAGGCCGACTGGATGGGCCTTGCAGTCTTTATCTGCCGTCAACTTCTATGTTTCTATGTAGGAGTAGAAGGGGAAGTAAGAGCTTGAGAGTTAATCTGGGGCGTCGAAGGTAGCAAGGAGATAGAGAGGAAGGGGGAGGGAGGCGGAAGTGCATAGATGGATCCAGGAGGAGGCAGATGGGAGAAGGGAGGTGCCTGGATGGCAGGGAGTTGGAGAGGAGGCAGGAGGTGGTGAGGGTAGGGGACAGAGAGAGGGGGAGGGGAAGGAAAGAAAAGAAGAGTAGATGTAGGCTGGGACAGTGGGAGGGGGTAGTGGGAAGCTGGCAGAAGAAAAGTAAATGCACAAAAGGATGAAGGCTGGATAGGTACATGATAGGAGTAGATAGGAAGGATAGGATGTGAGAGAAATAGAGGAAATGAACAGGAGGTATGAGGTCAAATAGCAGCTGGGGGACTCGGAGTGAGCAGAAGCAGTAAGAGGACTTGGAATGGGATAGAACTGATGAGAGGCCACAAGAGGGAGGGGTAGCTACAATACCAGAGGAGGAAACAGAAAGAAGGTGGGGGGAGTAGGCAGCAGCTATGATATAGTAGAAGATAAGAGCTTGTCAGGCTTGCAGAACAATTAGAGGAGAGTGGTAGGTAGAACTGAGTAGAACGGAAGTGGGGATTAGGTGAAAGAGAGGAGGATCAGAAGGAGGGTTGGGGATGCACAAGTCTAACCAGAGTAGTCAGCATGGAAGAGAAGCGGGTGCAAGGCAGCACAAATTTGAGGGGAGGAAATAGACAGGTGCAGCCCATTAGAGGTTTGTGAATTAAGAGTACAAAAGGTGCACCAGCCAGGGTGGTGGAGAGGGTTATTCCTTTGTGGTGCTGCATGCACAGGTGGCTGAAAAAAACAGTCAGTTGCACCTGCCAGTAAGTTGCTGCAAGACTGCAAGATGGTGCGGAACACCAGTTTACAAACATATGAAATTTGCCAGCAGATAAAGGCCTAGAGGTCTATCAAGTCTGCTCGAATGTGCAGCTAACACACCCCTTATTTTGCAGCTGCCCCACCCTTCCCCTTCATTAACACTCCCCCTTGTCCTGTCCCACCCTCGTTTGAAGCAGTCCACTGTTCTACTGCATACCACTTCTGCAGGTAACGCATTCCACCCAGCCACCACACTCTCTGTAAAAAGTGTCTCTCATCTCCTCCTGAACCTTCCTCGCCCAGTCTCTATCATGGCCTCTGGTGGCCCTCCCTCCCTTACTTTGAACAGCCCTCTGTACCCGTCTTGTTTATTCCTTTCATGTATTTAAAAGTTTCAATCATGTCACCCCTGTCACTCCTCTCCTCCAGTGAGTATATGTTCAACTCCTTAACCTCCTCTCGTATGATAAGTCCCCCAGCCCCTTGATCATCTTTGTCGCCCTGCGCTGCACCCCCTTCAGTAACTTAATGTCCCTCTTCAGATACGGATGCCAGTACTGCACGCAGTACTCCAGGTGTGGTCTAACTAATGACCTATACAGTGGCAGAATCACCTCCTCCCTCCTCGAGGATATACCCCTTGCAATACAACCCAGCATTTTGTTGGCCTTTGCAGCTGCCTTACTACATTGTGCCGAGTTGTTCATTGACCCTGTAATGAGCACACCCAGATCCTTCTCCTCCTCTGTCTGGGCTAGCTGCACTCCACCTAGCTGGTAACTCCTCCTTGGGTTCTTCATCCCAAAATGCAGCACCTTGCACTTTTTGGCATTAAACCCCAGTTGCCAGGTGTCTGACCAGGTTTCAAGCTTTGCCAGATCATCCTGCAACCCCTGCCATCCCCCTAGGTCATCCACCACCGCTGCCAACCTTGGTATCATCAGCAAACAGACTGATCTTGCTCTTGATGTCCCATGATATGTCTGGCATGAATATCCCAAAACAACACTGGTCCCAACACTGAGCCCTGTGGGACACCGCTCGTCACTGCCCTTGGGTGTGAGAGCTCCCCACCCACCACCACCCTCTGTTGCCTTCCCTGCAGCCAGTTTCCTACCCATCTCACCAGCTTTGCACCCGCCCTTGTGCCTACTAACTTCCTCCCCAGCCTTCCATGTGGCACCGAGTTGAATGCCTTACTGAAGTCCAGATACAGGACATCCACTGCATGCCCCTGTCCAGCTGCCTAGTTACTCAGTCGTAGAACTCGACCAGGTTGGTTTGGCAGGATCTGCCACGTATGAAGTCATGCTGTCTGCTGTCCTGTAGTCCTTTGGCCTCTAGGAGGGCCACCAGCCTCTCCTTCAGGATAGTCTCCATTAGCTTACCCACGATAGATGTGAGGCTCACTGGTCTGTAGTTTCCCGGTTCATCCTTGGGGCCACTCTTGTGGAGGGGCACCACATGAGCCATCCTCCAGTGCTGAGGTACACACCCTGAATGTAGTGAGGCATTAAATAGGTCTGCCAAAGGTCCTGCAAGGACCTCTGCCAGCTCCTTCAGTACCCTGGGATGGATGCCATCTGGGCCTGGTGCCTTGTCCACCCTCAGTGCCTTCAAACCCTCTCGAACTCTGCCCTCCATGATTTCCCCACCTGTCACCACTTCCCCCCCCGCTTCTGCCATTTCTCCCACCTTGGGTGTCCCCCTCTCTTTAGTAAATACTGAGCAGAAGTACTCATTTAGTGCTTCTGCCTTATCGCACTCCTGCTTTCACCCAGCCCCTCCTTCCTAATCCTTACTATGTGGTCCACAGCCCTTTTCTCCCTAATGTACTTAAAGAAGACCTTCTCCCTCTTAATGCCTTGTGCCAGCCTGAGTTCTGTAGATGCTTTGGCCCTTTACTACCCTTGTCACCTCCTTCAATTCTGTCAAGTACTCTCTCGTCTCCCCCTCCCTGTTTCTTGTACTTCCTAAAGGCAGCTCTTTTCCTCATTACCTTTCCATGACCTCCTTGCTCAACCAGCTCGGTTTCTTAGCCCTAGCCTTCTCGCTCTGGGCTTTGCAGCAGGTTTTGGTTGCCTCCACTATCCCCAGCTTTATGAGCTCCCACCTCTGGTTAGTATCCATATTAGATTGAATTCTGGCCAGGTACCCTTTTACCACTTCCGACATCCTCCCAAAGTCGGCCCTCCTGAAGTCCAGCACTCTTGTGCCAGATTCCACTCCTTCCTTGCCCATATCCAATGTGAGCCATACTGAGTGGTAGTCACTCCCTGATAGCGGTTCCTCCACTGTAAGTTCTCTCACAAAGTCCCCATTTGCCAGCACAAGGTCAAGGGTATTCCCTAACCTGGTTGGTTCACTGACCATTTGCAGCAGGAAGCTGTCCTGGAAGGCATCCAGCAGTACCTGCTCCCTTCTGTTCCTGGTTGTTGGGGTGCTCCAGTCCACTCCTGGTATGTTGAAGTTCCCCACAATCACCACACTACCCTTCTCGCAGGTCCTCCTGATCTGTCCTGCTAGTTCCCTGTCTAACTCCTCCGTTTGAGATGGTGGCCTGTACACCACTCCCATTCTAAGAATCCTATTCTTGGAATCCTGGATTTGCACCCAAAGTGACTCCGTACTACCCCCCTTCCCTTCCTCCCTCCCTCCCTTACACACTTCAGTCCTTCCTTCACATATAGTGCCACCCCCTTTCCCAATCACCCTGTCCCTACGAAATAACCTGTACCCTGGTACAGACAGGTCCCAGTCATTATATTGGTGGGCCATGTTTCCGTGATGGCTGCAATGTCCCCTCTCCCTCTGCCATGAGAACCTGTAACTTGCAGTTTTCCTCCCAAGGCTTCTAGCATTAAGGGTAACCACCTTCACCCTTCCCCCCCATCCTGCCCTCCTTTCCTAGCATCACCAATAGTACTTGCCATTTGTTCTTTGTCACTGTTATGGGGGGTAAGCTCATATGATTTCCCAACCTGTGGTCTCTGCATATCTCTTCCCCAACTGCCACCCCCCACTCCTAGTTTAAATTCCCAGCTTCCTCTATATACTCTTCCATCCTCTGTTTCAACACTTTCTTTCCCTCCTCACTCAAGTGTAGTCTGTCCTTGGCATAGAGACTAGTGTACTCCCAGGTCCCTCCTCACACCCCCAACAGCCCATACCCTTTAGCACAACACCAGGTTCTTAGCCATCCGTTAAATTCCTCTATTCTCAGCTTTCTTGTTGTGCTTGCCTTTGGCACCGGAAGTATCTCAGAAAAAGTTACTGATCTTCCTGCCCCCTCACATAATTGTGCTAGTTCCTCAAACCTCCTCTGTGGTTCTGTACCTGGAAGTAGTGTCAGCTGGGTTCTCCTCAAGGTGGAGAGAGAGGTGGGGTGGGGAAAGCGGCAGGTCAGCCCTCTGTGGTTCTGTACCTGTAAGTAGTGTCAGCTGGGTTCTCCTCAAGGTGGAGAGAGAGGTGGGGTGGGGAAAGCGGCAGGTCAGCCCTCGCAACCCTGGCAGTGCCGTCCGAGTTGGAGAAATACGAGGCTGGGGAGGGAAGGGAGATACAGTTAGTAGACAAAGCAGAGGGCAGGTTACACTGGCTCCAGTAGCCAATGAGAGGAGAGGGGTGCAAGTGTGGGGGGGGGGGAGGATAAGAAGAATGAGACAGGGAGGGGAACCTAGACAATCCCAGTACACAAAATGCACTCTGAATCTGTTATAACATTTCACAGAACCCCTGTAACTTGGCATTTTCAAACTCACTGTTAACCTACTTAAACAGAGCACGTTCTGAATAAAACGAACAGCACTGAGCTTTTAGACTTCCCCTAATGGGCAGATGCAGTTGTAACCCCTAGGTGGCGCTATCCCAAGGACTACTACCCCTGCCTGCGTGGCTAGTTGCAGGTTAAAGGGCCTGGGTACTGAAACGGGTGCCTCCACCCACAGGACAGGGTTGTTAGTAACAAGACTAACCTGGGTTTAGTCCTCCGGGACACTGTAACCCCTCTCTTTCCCCTCTAGTGGCCTAGACAATATGCAACAAACACTTTCACAGTAGCCCCAATTCAGCATACAATTCCCCACACTGTTTGCACTTACCACCAAGGCTGGTTCCACCAGTTCGACCCTGGAGACCCCCCTGTAAAACAAGGTTAGGCACAGCAAATAACAACAGTACAGTGCTTTTGATACAAACTGGAACCACAGTCAGATTAAATGCAAAAAGTGTTAGATCTGATTTATTCAGGGGAATTGAACAAGGGAAGGGCGTAATCAGGTTGATTGATTCTGAAACAGATGTAGTCAGGCAATTATGCATGCACTTTTAGTCCCTGCATAGTCACATGCTTTGGGTACCCAGATGGAAGTAAGGTGGGCTGGCCTGGAATGTTGCCCAGGGTAGGCTGACGTCACAGCTGGTTGGGGCCCTGTGATGAAAAGAAAAGGCATACACAACCGCACAGTAATCTGGAGCCAGGAGGCTCAGTTCGTGATGATTAAACAAAACAATTAAATCAGATGACATACTTCGAGCTGTTGTTGCAGGGAGCTACCTTGGTGTTTACTCATGCTACCCAGTACAGGACACAGGATGGACGAAATGGAGACTGTAGGATGACTTGCTGGTTTGCCAGGAGAAACAGGGCCCACACGTTTCACTGTGGTATCATTCCTGTTCGTGATGTTGAACAGGGTGCTGATCCCCAGGCAGGTCTCTCATCGATGGTCTTCCATGTGGTGTGAGTAGCTGGCTGGGCCAAAGTGGAACGGCCCAGGCTGGGTAAGACAGTTTGGATATCAGTCCGGGAAGGCTGGATGCAGCTTCCAGCAAGCGTGGCACAATTAAACAGTGGGGAACCAACTCGCGACCCACTAATAGCAAGCAGCACATTTATAGTAAAGCAATCACCATACCACAATGCAGATAGCAGTCCAGCAGCAATATCAATATTTCTGAGCAAAACCGGGAATTCTGTGACAACTAGATGTCCTGACAGACTGATCGTGTACAGCAAATCTTCGGTCTTCTTCAGGTTTAATTCTGGTCACTCTTCAATGGCTTTCTCACACTTCAATTCAGATACAGTCCAATTGCTAAGCCTTTCAAAGGATTCCCTCTCAAGGGGCAGCAGGCAGACAGGCCAAACTCAGCCTTTCCACCAATCTCTCAAGCGAACTACACAGAAGCAGCTACTTGAATCTCTCGAGCTGTTCACTCTCCAAACTCTACCTCCAGACTGACTCTCTGCAGCAGGCAGCTTGGGAATTTCCCTTCGGTCCAAAAGGTTCAATTTGCTGATTCATCTGTCTGTCAAAAGTAAGGGCTCCCCCTTCAGGTGCATCAAAGTGCCAAAGTCTCAAAACTACGATTCCTACAGAAATTCACTCCCACAAGACCCCTGGGGACATACTCCATTTTAGGATCCACAAAGGTACTGATTGGCCCATTCTGGCAGTCCAGGACCAAGATGGTGGTGATAAACAGAACTGTCCATGTTGCAAAGAAGGCGGGTTAGACAAACTACAATATCATTACTATTCTAATAGATAATCAGCAAATAAGTACAGCTTCTAACAGAGCTCCCTCTGCACAAATAGCGATGGCAGAATGGAGCGATTATCTGGCAGCCCAGGCGGGACTCGAGCATTGAAACACTCAGCCCCCTCCCAGATTAAATAAGCACCACGTTATAGGCAGTTCTTAAAGAGACAGGCACGGAGGCTAACAGGGTACTCACATGCAAACAGTTTTAAAACACTAAGACACAGGATACCAGCCTGGCAGTGGGCATTTAGGCACACCCAAGAAAGACTTTCAGGAACCCCCATTTGTGGGGGGGTTACACAGCGAAGACAGAAAATAGAACACTGCACTTGAACTTGCGCCTATAGGGCAAACTCGGTACTGGCTACAGGGCACTATGCACTTTAAATCCCTTACACATTCAGAGTTCACAGTTCCCACTAGAGACTATACTAAGCACTTTAACATGCAGGGCAGATTTACTACCACACAGACTGCATTCCGATCATATTCACTGTTTCCACACGAAGAGCCCACTGTGATTCAGGTGACCACACTCTGAGATCCAAATTACCTTTCAGGGCTGCCTGTGACCTTCCTACACAACATGGCTGACTAAGCCACATTTGCAACATCTGGCCTCTGCTGACATGAATGTAACCTGGTGGGATGGAGATTCAAGAGGGATGTGAGAAAGTCTTACTTTATGGAAAGAGTGGGTGAGCCATAGACCAGTCTACTGGCAGAGGTAGTGGGCACAAAAACCATTAAGGGGTTCAGACACAGCTGGGACAGAATAAAGGGCTTAATAGTCACTCAGAAGGGTAGCAGTAAGGTGTGAGGGAGGGCTCGGGTGAAAACCCCACATAGACAATAGGTCACAGGGTACAGCAGGGTAAAAGTGGACAGACTGGATTGAGCGATGGTCTTTTTCAGCTGGCATTGTCTATGTTTAGTTTGTTCAGTCGATTTCTAAACCCAGTATATTTGGCTTAATTTATAACTGGTATTGTTGTACAATTTGTGATTATGTCTATATCAGTGTGGAATTATTATTCCACATTGAAGTTTTTGTAACTTGCAGTGTTGATACAGGTAAGTATGGCTGCTTTCAACTCGCTCGTTCATATTTTTGTTCATTGTCCATCTATTGTTTGCCAAACAGTAACCTGCGAGGCTGGCCATGAAAATACATTTCTTGCCTAGTGTACTTCTCTAGTTAACAGTAAATAAATTAATAAATAAATGTGAAAACGTCCTGCACTGAAGAGAATCAGAGACTAGGTATAACATGGAAGAGTGACATGCATGTGTAACAGAAAAGGTTTGAGTGTCCCGTTTATCTATTTGATTTTATTCAGCAGGTATGTGCATGAGGCATAACAATGCCTATTTGCAGGTATGACATAGAAAGAGTACACTACAAGAAAAGTGTCAATATGATAATACAAAACAAAAGTAATACAACAATACAAGACAGGACGGGTAAAGTGATCACAGCTGATAACAACTTACAGTCAAAACAAAATGTGGTACACAGTACACATAGCAGTGACTAACCACTGAAACAGAGTGATACCAGGAGGTGTGCTGGAAAATTACCCTGCATTCTGTGCCTGAGAGAAACTGTTCATGACATCTGTGGTAATGGGAAAGGGGGTTAAAGAGAAGGTTCTTAGTAGAAGATGCCCCCCCCCGACACATACGGCAGCTTACCTTTCCCCAAAGCCAATGTGCCACATGGTTTTAATTATTTCGACGGGTATTTTCTTAAAAAATCCTAGTAATTTTCCTCTCGAAGCCCAGCAGCCAAAACGTGCCTACTTCCTGAGCTGGAGACATGCCCCCACGCTAGTACGTTTTGTGACGTCAGTAAAGGATGAGTGCGGGGGCACGCTCCATAAACTATAATAAGGCTGTGTTTAAAATGTTTTAACTTTGTATTTATTTCATTACCAATTCCAGCCGCCCACTAACAAATCCTTGTTAGTTGAGCGTGGCCAGAATTTGTGAAACTCGGCACCAAAAGTTGAAAAACAAACTTTAAACACTGCCCCATTATAGTCTATGGAGCACACCCCGCACTGCCCTTCACAAAACGGCTAGCTGGGGCGGTTCTCTGACTCAGGAAGCTGAGGCATTTTGACTGCTGGTCTTCGAGAGCAAAATCACAAGTGTTTTTTAAGAAAATACCTGTGGAAATCATTAAAACTATGTGGCACACTGACTTTTGGGAAAGGTAAGCTGCCGTATGTGTGTGTGTGTGGGGGGGGAGGTGCAACATATTCTACTAAGAACCTGCTCTTTAAAATAGGAGAGTTATCTGTTAGGTCAATGTTTCACTCTGCCTGAAATGCAAAGTTTTATTTATTATTTATTTATTTATTCATTCTCGTATTAGAAATACTTTTGAGCACAAAGGGGCTCATTTACAAAGGTTCCATGTCATGTTGGGGGAGAGTTACAAAACAAACAGAGGAGATAACATTACATTACAGTGAACAGCAAAAAACATAATATATTGTAATTAACATTTCGAATACAGTAACGTTTACGTAAGATTTTAGGACTGATAAATGTGACAGAGAAATATTAAGAAAGGAGCAAATATGAAACATTAAAGAGGAAGTCCCTTTAAACTATTTTCTGTATACCTGTGTAGTTTGTAGGCATGAACAATGATTCCCTCTCTTGCATCCCTCTAATTTCATCCTTATTTAAATATAAAGGAGGTTGCTTCACTCTGTTTTGCCCTGGTGGGAAAACCTGTTTGTCTGCATTGCAAAGGTCATGATCGCACTCATGCAAGGCATCATGGGAGTTGAGGTTTACCTGCACAAGCCAGAAGTTATACTCTCTTTCAGTTCTGTTACGTCTTATGAAGTCCTTGTATTCTCTAAAAGCATCTTTGTCTTACTCAGATATACATTAAACTACAGAAAACAGCAGAGCACTTACTATGCCTTGGAAAGCTTCATGGCCAGCATAAGCCAAAGACATAGGGACTGCAGAGGACAGCAACAGCACTAATACAGTATAACTACTGCAGACTTTAGCACCAGAACACCATACAATTCCTGGATGCCTTAACATGAGTCAGGTCATGACCTCTGCAATGGAGTTAGGCAGGTTCTCACACCAGACACACAGGAACCTTCACTTACATTTAAATCCTGATGAAATCAGAAGGATGCAACAGAGGCAATCATTGTTCATGCCTGCAAGCTACACAGGTAAAGAGAATAAAAGGCTGAGGGACTCTTCCCTTTAAGACAACCTGTATTATTGATTTAACTGAGAATGCCAGTGTTCTGACGGCATGAAGTGAAGAAGAAAATGTAAATAAATGTAAGGTACTGATTTTGAACCTAATTTCAGATGGAGAATTAATTTACTACTTTAAAGTTTGATAATGAAACCTGTTTAAGTGCTCCACCCCTCCACATGCTGTCGACTCTACCAAGGAGTCCAGAGACGTTTCAGAGTTAATCTTCCCTCACCTCTCTCCCATGTACCAGGGTGCTGGGACTGGAGTCGCTGTATGCTCCTTCATATACCATTATGTACTGTGACTCCTGCTGGGGGAGGCTGGGGTTGGGGTAGCCATGAGCACCTCCATGGCTAGTGTTCATATACCATTATGTACTGTGACTCCTACTGGGGGAGGCTAGGGCTGGAGTAGCCATGAGTACCTCCATGGCTAGTGCTCATATGCCATTATCTACAGTCACTTCTGCTGGAGTAGGCTGGGACTGGACTAACTGTGAGCACTCCCACAGCTAGTGCTTCTACTGCATTTTCTACAGTGACCTCTGTTGGGAGAGACCAGGACTGAAATAGCTGCGAGTCCCCCCTCCAGAGACTGATTCTTTCACCATTATCTACAGCGACTCCTGCTGCAGTATGCTGGGACTGAATCTGTGAGCTCCCCTAGCTAGTGATCCTGCACTACTATATATAGTGACCACTGCTGGGAGAGAGTGGAACTGGAGTAGGTATGAGCCCCCCAGAGATTGCTCCTACGCTGTTATCTATAGTGACTGCTGGGAGAAGCTGGGACTGGAAATGTTAGCGCCCCACAGCTAGTGCTTCTACACCGTTATGTAATGTGGCCCCTGTTGGGAAAAACTGGGACTGGAGTACTTGTGAGACAAACCCAAGAGATTGGTCCTGCACCATTATCTATAGTGACTCCTGCACAGAGAACCTGGGACTGGAGCTGTGAGCTCTCAACAGTTAGTGCTCCTACACCATTATCTATAGTGGCTCATGCTGGGAATGGCTGGGACTGGAACTGTGAGCTCCCCCACAGCTAGTGTTCCTGTACCATTATCTACAGTGACTCCAGTGGTGGTAGGCTGGGACTGGAGTAGCTGTGAGCTCTCTCAAAGCTAGTGCTCATACACCAATATCCACAGTGACTCCAGCTGTGGGAGGCTGGAACTGGAGTAGCTGTGAGCTCCCTCAAAGCTAGTGCTCGTGTAACCCCTAGATGGCGCTATCCCAGGGGCTACTACCCCTGCCTGATTTGCCACTAACAGGTTGAGGGGCCTGGATCCAATGGCGGGTGCCTCCACCCAGAGGTCAGGGTTTGCAATAGTTAAACTAACTTGGTCACAGCCCTCTGGGACACTGCAACCCCCCTTTCTTCCCACTAGTGGCCCACACAATATATCAGAATTACCTTCACAGTATACACTTACCCCCAGGTCTGGTTCCGCACTGGGACCTCCTGTGAAATGAGATACAGTGCAACAATCACAGTACAGTACTTTAACATAGACAAATACCTCAGGCAGTATAACTTTGCTGAAACAAGCAGCTCTGATTTATTTAGGGATATAATCAAGGACAGGGGAAATCAGGTTAATTAGCTTATCACTCTAATAATCTACCTATGGCTCTGTGCACAGGCCTATCCTCATCAGTTACTGTCCCTGGGTACCCAAGCCCTAGTGGCTAGTCCAAACCGTGGCAGCTGGTAGGGGCCTTTCACACAGAGAAAGGAGAATTAAACAGTCAGCAGTACAGTAATTCCATTTGGATTTAATGTGGCAATTCAACAGGAGCGACCCTGAATTAGTACTCACGACCTCCAAATAAGATAGGGTCCTTCAATGTCAGCAGGGCTCACTTGAGGTACACAAACCTCTTCACACATCCATATAAAGAAAGCACTATACCAGGCAGGCTGCATCAGTATCCCGATCGCAATTACTGCACAATACCGGAGAGACACACAGCAGATTCAGTTCCTGACAGACCAGTGCAATTTTCAGCAATTCCTCCAGTCTTCTACAGGGTGAGCCTGGTTTCTACTCTTCAGAGATCCTTTGATTCTTTTCACAGGATGTTCAGTCCTAACAAGCTGCAGACCGGAACTCTGGGCCTTACACACGCTTTTTGGACTAAACTGCACACTGAAAAGCACAGGGCTCCTTCCTTCTTCACTGCCAAAGCTCAACTGAAACCCAACCGACAAAACCGGCACTTCCTTTGAGTTCCTCCCAGTTCTTGACTGGATTGGCTGTCACTCACAATAGACTGCTGTTGGTCCAAAAGGCACTGAAGTCTAAACTACATCTCCCAGAGTCACTGCCCATACAATCCTCTTGTGGCTGGCTCAGATTATGAGTCCAAGTTCTGATTCGGCCAAGGCACCATTTTAGAGCTAGCTTACCCCACACTGATTGGTCCAGTTCAGCAGTTCAAAACTAGAATGGGGAACTAGCAGACACAGTTCTGACTGCAAAGAAAGCAGGTTAGACAAACTGTCATTTCATTATTACTCTAAATAATTTCTGGCAAACAGTTACATCTTTCAGATAGGCTCCCTTTGCACTCCTAGTGACTGCAAAAATGAAGTGAATTGGCAGCAGCTCGAGTGGTACTCAGAGAAGCACACAGTCCCCCCCATACAAACTAATTATGTCTGCAAGCAGACAGCTCTTAAAGAGACAGTACCAGAGGCTCTAAAAACACTCACTGATAAATGGCTTAAATGCCAAACACCATTCAGGCTTGGAGCATTCAAGCAAGCTCCTGGAAGTCTTTTGGGAACCCTCATTTGCAGGGGGGTTACACCCGTACATCAGTACTCACAGTGACTCCAGCTGAGAGAGGCTGAGACTGGAGTAGTTGTGAGCTCTCCCACAGCTAGTGCTCCTGTACCATTATCTACAGTGACTCATACTGTGGGAGTCTGGGACTGGAGTAGCTGTGAACTCTCCCACAGCTAGTGCTCCTGTACCACTACCTACAGTGACTCCAGCTGTGGGAGGCTGGGACTGGAGTAGTTGTGAGCTCCCTCAAAGCTAGTGCTCCTACTCCACTACCTACAGTGACTCCAGCTGGGAGAGGCTGAGACTGGAGAAGCTGTGAACTCCCCCACAGCTAGTGCTCCTATACCATTATCTACAGTGACTCCAGCTGTAGGAGGCTTGGACTGGAGTAGTTGTAAACTCCCTCACAGCTAGTGCTCCTGTACCATTACCTACAGTGACTCCAGCTGGGAGAGACTGAGACTGGAGTAGCTGTGAACTCCCCCACTGCTAGTGCTCCTATATCATTACCTACAGTGACTCCTGCTGGGGAGGCTGGGTTTGGAGTAGCTGTGAACTCCCCCACAGCTAGTGCTCGTACACCACTACCTACAGTGACTCCAGCTGTGGGAGGCTGAGACTGGAGTAGCTGTAAACTCCTCCACAGCTAGTGCTCCTATACCATTACCTACAGTGACTCCTGCTGGGGAGGCTGGGTTTGGAACAGCTGTAAGATCCTGTACAGCCAGTGTTCTTACACCATTATCTACAGTGACTACTGCTGGGGGAGGTTAGGACTGGAGTAAGCTCTGAGCTCCCGCCTCCCCCACAGTCACTGTTCCTACAGCATTACCTACAATGACTCCTACTGTGGGAGGCTGGGCTCCTCCTAAAAGAAACTGGAACTAGTGAAAGTTTAAATTTCTACATCTTTGGCTAGAGAGCAACATTTATAATGCCAAACTGTGTGGTAGTCATTTCAAGCAGAGACCACCCCTGCTATATTAGTTGGGTCCACATCAAATGTTCAAAGTCTTTATTCATACAGTTCCTGCTTTATCCAATTCCATTCCCTTTCACCATGTCTTCATATCTCTCAACCTCTCGGTACAAAAAGACAGCACTAGACTACAAAATGCAGAGCAAATGGCCAGAATCAGTAACACCTGCTTATTTTCAACAACATCCTTACAAATAGTGTTCTCCATGGGTTGGATCTTCAGAAGACTAGAACTGCCGCAAGTCCTGGGTACGTCAAAGATGTGGTGCACTTGGCTTCCGGCAGTCTAGAGGGATTTTACATCCCTTGCATCCAATCAACGCTCAATGGAACATCTTTTTGTGGTCATTGTTTGGCAGCCCTAATGTGGAGCTGGCCACCGAACTTTGCTGCCAGCTGTTGTAAAGCGATCTGTCAGAACTGCACCTGAGACTGTAAAATCAGGCACAGTTGTAGCAACTGGGAATACTGCAGCTCCAGCGATGCAAAGATTTCAGGCCGGGCTTGATGCAAGTCCTGTGCCACACTTGGAAAATCTGGCCCTATGTGTTTAGTGTTTAACCCTTCTGGGTCTGTGTGGGTGGCTGTTTGTGTTTGTCTGTCTGTAGCTTAGTTTTTTGGGATTTACAAGATTTTCTGCTTGGAGTAACTACACCATTCTTGCTCACTACATCTGTGAAGGTCTCCTGGACTGGATTTCTGCAAAACATCACCACCAAGTATTTCCATTTTCAGTTTAAAATCAACTTTTTGGAAGCTATCCCAAGCAAAGCAGAAGTCAAGCAAGTAAGTCTGACAAATTCAGTGACTCTGGGTCCTGCTTGAATCCACATTTCCGTCTGACCTTCTCCTGAGGAATCTGTATGTGGGCTTTTAAACAAACTCTTTAAATAACAAAAGGAAACATAAGGACAAAAGGATTTCACATCCTGCTCTTATACTCGAGTAAGTGTGCCCCAGGCTATCAATGTAATGGGACAGGGGAGTGCATGCCTGCAAACTCTTGCATAGCCAAAGCCTCTTGTCAAATCCTTGCCTAGCTGTGACCCTGGGTGACCTGTATCATGAATTGTACCAATAGCCCAGGACATCTAAAAATTGTATCTCTGAATATCTGCAGCCTTCTCTCCAAACTGCCACAATTTCAGGCCTGGGTGGTTCAGACTGATCCTGACGTCATCTCCCTAACAGAAACGTGGCTATCACCAAAGATCCTAGGCACAGTAACTGCCCTTCCTGGATATAACCTGTGAATTACGGCAGGACCGTACCTCAAAAAGGGAGGGGGGGGGGTTGTCTGGTTTACCTCAAGAGTGACATCAAAGGGCAAATACTACCAATTAGCTTCCACACCAAGGAAGCACAGGTTCTAACATTAAAACTTAATATTGGCCAACAAAACAAAGTGCTATTATTACCCACCATATACCTGCCTCCTAGGACACTACTCACTGGCTTCCCACAGCTCATAAGCCACCTCGAACAGAACAAACTAAACTGGGAACATATAATCCTAGGGGACTTCAACATTAATTGGCAAGCACAGGATGCAGCAACAGCTAGAGACCAAATAGCCGGACTGTACTTGACCCAACTGGTCACACAACCCACCAGACAAAACTACCATACAGGAACCAGCACCCTCATCAACTGGCTACTCTCCTCCTGTCCTGAACATATCGCAGAGGCAACAGTCCTACCTGACACCATCAGTGACCACTCCCCTGTACTACTTACCTGGACAAACAAGTTCACCAAGAGTAAGCCTAAGACCATCAGGAACAGATCACCAAGGCTTGGTCAACAAGACTCCTTCAGGCACTACGTAAAAGGGATTGACTGGTCCCCACTGGATAGAGTAAAGGACGGAAACCAAGCACTGGATTACTTCTGCAGTATTTTTACTAAAGCCTGTGACATCTTTGCTCCTTACAAAACAAAGAAAGTCAGAGGAATCCCCAACCCCTGGCTGTCCAGCCCTCTAATTGAACGCATGCGACTTAGAGATCACCTGTGGCATAAGGCCAAAGCCACCGGGAATCTAGGTGACTCCCAAGGATATAAGGCAGCTAGAAATACCTGCACAAAACTCATACGTCTGGCGAAAGCAGCTAACTACAATGACCTCCTCGGAAAGACCTGGGATAGAGGGAGGGAGTTCTGGGGCTCTGTAAAATCTCTCATGGGTAGAGCCTCAAGGGCCCCACTGGACCTTATAGTTACCACCTCTGGTACATTGCAAGACCCAAAGGAAATCACTGATGCTTTTAATGTTGCATTCACGGACCTCAGCAATGTGTTGCCACCTGAATACCTGAATCACACCCTTGCAGGCCAGCAGCATAACCTCAACACTCCATCACCACAGGATAATGTTACCCCACCATTCTACTTCAGGCAAATCTCCACAGGTGAGACCGTCAAATATATCAAACGGGTCCTTGGTAAGACCAGGATGGAAGTGACATGATCGATATGAAGATGGTAGCACTCACATTAAACAAACTTGTGGCACCACTCACCAAGGTATTCAATGCCTCTCTAAGATCTGGCATCTTCCCTGACAGGTGGAAAGAGGCTCTAGTCACACCTGTTTTTAACTCAGGAGACAGAGCTAATTTAGCAAACTTCCGGCCCATCTCGATTTTACCCCCCTCTCCAAAGCACTTGAAAGGGTGGTCTCAGAACAACTAACTGAGTACCTAGAAAAGCATAGCCTTCTCTTCTTGCAACAACATGGATTCCGACAAAACCACTCCACTGTCACCGCACTAGTAGAGTACACCATTCAGCTTTATGGGGCCCTGGATAAAGGGATGGTGGTGGGGTCTATCTTCATAGACCTCACCAAGGCCTTTGACACAGCCAATCACCAACTGCTACTGAAATGTCTCCTCTCTACAGGACTGTCAATGGAATCTGTGGTCTGGTTCCATAGTTACCTAACCCATAGATCTCAATGGGTCAGGACTGGCAATATGATCTCTGAGCCCAGGGAAGTAAACCTAGGGGTCCCGCAAGGTTCTATCCTCGATCCTCTCTTATTCAGCCTCTTCATAAATGACATGCCTTCTACCTGTCCTGCACACTCCATACTCTGTGCAGATGATGCTGTTATCTCCGTCCCACGGAAAGACCTGGGATCAATTAGCTCTGAACTTCAGCACAATTTTCGTGAATTGGAATCCTGGTTCACCCGAAATAAACTGCTACTGAACTACAGAAAGACAAAGAGCATGCTCTTCAGCAGCCCACAGAGCAAGATTTGAGGATCCTCACTGCATACACTTAGCAGTGAAGGAGAAGTACTAGACCAAGTCAATACATTCAAGTACTTAGGGATTCACCTTGATGACACCCTCACCTTCACTGCCCATGCTGAGCAACTGGTAAAGTCCACCAACATGAAGCTTGGCATCCTGTACAGACACCGTACCTCAGTGACACCGGCTGCCCTGAAACTTGTTACATGCAGTTCAGTTCTCTCATCTGTGGATTATGGTCTTGTCATATTTATTTATTGAATTTTGCTGACCCGGTATGCCCACTGGGCCTAGAAGTCCCTTTTTTCAGGGGCGACCGGGGGGAGGGGGGATACATATGGTAAGCAACTGAAATTGAACCAGATTAAGCTGTTGGTGGTATTTTTAGTGAATGGGAGAAATTTGGCCAGGACACCAGGGAAATTCCCCTACTCTTTTTTGATAAGTGCCATGGGATGTTTAGCATCCACCTGAACTACCACCAATCCAGGCAGATGAGACCTCGGTTTAATGTCTCATTAGAAAGATGGCACCTCAGAAGTGCAGCACCCCCCTCATACTGCACTACAGTGTCAGTATTGGGATATTAACCCAAGTGCCAGATGTGGGAACTGAACCCACAGCCATCTGATCTCCCGGCCTCAGAGGCGAGTGCGTGGGGCAGGCACAGACACAGCACTTAAAAGGGGTTAAAACCATCTTCAACAAGACCTGCTGCCTGGTCCTGGGAGTACACAAAATGACTCACTCATGTGACCTATACAAAGAAACTGGCTGGCTCCCACTCCACCACAGACTCCAATACCAGGCCTGCCTCCTTGCAAAAAAGTCCCTGATGGGGTCCATGCCTACGGCTACTTCAGCCCTCTTTGAGCCTGCACAACCATCTAAATGCACAAGGAGTGCCTCCAGGACTGTTCTAACTGTTCCCTTCAAACGAACCACCCCTGGCCAAAGATCCCTCTCCTACTGTGGGCCTAAAGGGTTCAATGATCTGCCTGCAGACCTTGCCAACTCCCCCAGACTTGACTACTTTAAAAATGGGCTTCGATCTCTTCTTGCCAGCAAACCTGACTGCCAGTGTTTCTGTTAACCCATGGCCTCTGACAGCGGTTCTCACACCCGCCAAACGCTACCCTCTCTCACTCCCACCTTCCTGTTCCACAACTGCCCACTTCCCCCTCCCACCTTCCACCACATACTACCTTCCCTTGACAAAGCCTCACCTTGGCTGCTAAAACATGCATTTCTGCAGACTGGGAGCACCCCGTCTGAACTGTAACATGATTGTTAAACACTGTACTGCACTTAATTAGTGCTGCATTAATATGTTTCTCTGGAAGTGTGGTCCTGTTTCTCCTTACTTCTTGTACCCTGCTTAATGTTGTAACTGCACACTAATACCACGTGTTAGTTGATGTCTTTCTGTTCTGCAATGTTTCATCACCTGTAAATGTCTTGTATTCCTTGTTGACTTGGAGCCTTTGTAAATGAGCCCCCGGCTCAAAGGTATTAATCCGAATTTGAAATAAATAAATAAATAAATAAATAAGTGTTAAAGAATGCTTCTATCACGTTAGTTTGATTTTTTTTAAATAGTTTATGTATGCAGAAATAACTCTAACATTATATAACGTATGAATATAGCTTCATGGGACAAGGGTAAATTTGGTGTATAATACATAGTGTTACGCAAAATGTAAAGGCGGTTGATGGATATGTGTGTCTCTTGCTAACTGCTGATTCAGGCCTCAAGAAGGTCACCATGTGTCTTTCCTGTGTTCAGACACACTTTGATTGGCTTGGCTCTGTCTGAGCCACTTGAAGTGTAAACAATAAACATATTTCTTGCCTCAATAAGAAGGCAATATTGCCAAAACAGATAAGGAGTATTTGAACTCATAACAAACGTCTGCTTTTTGACAGTTGAAGCATTTATTGTAATGATTAGGGACTTGCCGTAGTCTCCGCTGTCCTGTTGTTGAAGATGACTCGTGCAAAAGGATCTGAGGTTCCGGAAATGTCCCTTGGAGCAAGATCCCTGGAGAGGAAGCAAACAATCAGCACAAGTTTTTTTCTTTTTATTTGAGCAAAGAAAAACAGTCAGGATTGCTTACACTCTGATGGTTGTAGAGCTGGTGAAAAGTGAGGGTCTGTCAGCACTGGAGACTGAACTACTCAGTTTAGTCACAGCCAGGTATAGTGCAGGCAGATACAGTAAAATACAGGTTTCCCCACCATCTGAGGGTGGTGGGACCACACCACCACAGGGTAAGAGAGTAGTTCACGTGAAGAGTTCAACCTCAGGCACTCAGTGGCTGTTGCTGGGGAGAGGCTCAGTGCTTCCACTTACCCATCCAGCCAGTTGGAACAAGGGAAGAGTGACACAATATTTAATATTTCTTTTTTTTTTTTTAATTCTTTGGTAACGGGTAATGTAAGGAGCTTTGGGCAAGATACTGCTCATATTTAACAAAGCTCACTCAGACACACACACAGACTCTAGAATGGCAAACCAGATTATAAATGAATCCGAGTCAAATGTTACTACTAAATTTTAACCACTCTCCACCCACTACCACCCCACTAGGGCAAGCTGGCTGAGCACTTGCAAACAAAGCTGGCCATACCTGGCCTAACTTACGAACTTTCATCTCCTGCCAGGCATTTGGAGATGTGTCTGGTATTTGTTTGTTTTAACCTATTTATTTACTCTAATTCCCTTAGGATTCAGGGCCTGTGTAAGAGCCTTAACAGTGCTGTAGCAAACCAACACTTTTGGGGGAACTCTCAGAAAAAAAAAAACCCCAGGCAGACAAAGTTCAATGAAACAAAAAAGGGTTGCTTTACTTCAGCCCAAAACAAAGGTTTACAACAGCTGTTTTGACAGGACAAATACAAAACAAAGTACTGTTTAGCTCCATTCAGCTCTCCACTTCAGAGCAGCCCTGCTGTCTCTCTCCAGTCCCCAAAACCTCTATCTTGCTTTTTCTTTGTTTTCCTTAAAGAGCAACCCTGCATTTCAGCATGTGCTTTCATACTGTACGCCCACTGCCAATGCTGGGCTTATATACCCACCGATTAGGCATCCCTTTCCCCCTCCTATCCCCCCCCCAAGCTAGGAAATGGGTTTAGTGCTCTGGAGGTTAGTGCTCCGGACACCTCAAGGTGGCAGCAGAGGACAGAAATAGGGTATAAAAGGTAGCTGACAGGAAATATTGGAGTCTTTCCAGTCCGGGCATTAGGCCTGGGACTGGAGGGGGAGGCTGGAGAGTAGAACTAAGACCAGGACAGGTGGGCATGTGAGGGAGCTCGGAGGTCCAGGAGGGCCAGTGGGGATTTCCCCCCAAAGTAAAGTGCAGTCAGTACAGTTTCATGCACCGTGGCCAACAAGGAGTGGGGGTATGGAGCTCCAAGGGGACACAGGTAGCCAGGTCTTGTGTCGTGGGGGGCTAGAGTATTAGGGAGGCTTTAGCAAACCAGCTGATAGATATAGGAGCCCTTAGGAAGCCCGTTGGTATTTTCCCAGGTCGCCAGGGCTGAAAGGGCTGTGGTAGAGCCCTCTCAGGAGGGGAACAGGTGGCAGAGGGTCCCCTCGTACTCGGTGTGGCAGGGCGGCCTGGCTGGTAGAGGGAGCTGGGGAGCCTTTCACCCATAGGTGGGGCCTGTTTGGAGGAACAGGTCCTGGGGCGCCAGTCTAGTAAGGCTGGGTGGGCTGTGGACCCAAAGGATTGGTAGGCCTTGGAGGGTGGTCCTCGTGCTGGTGCTTAACTCAAGCCCAGGAACCGTTGTGAGGGATGTGGACCTGGCAGGGACTCTCCATAGGAAGGAGGTGGTGACATCGGAATAACTCTGGAGAGAAGTGGGGGGAAATGGAGGGCTGAGGCAGAAGCAAGTGTTCAGAGAAGTGGCCTCAGCCTGTATTTCAGAGCCAGACAGTTGTAAGGAGGGTCAGGGCCTGGATTGTTAGGAAAAATCCTGGATGCCCTACAGTTTAGGCCAACTGTACAGGGGTCCAGGTGGGGAAGGCAGATTACTTTTCCACACCGGAGAAAGGGAGGGCACCAGTGTCACAGAGGAAAAGGGACATGTAGGAAAACAAGTAAAGGGAAGGTTTGGCTTACTGGATCCTTATATGCCTGGAGACTGCAGGGATCCAGGTTCTTGGGTAGAACACCTGGGAGTGAGAGGGTAGAAAAGAGAGTGTCCTTTTGGTGTCTGTCAAATCAGTTGTCCTGCTGTCTAATGGATTGGCAGAAAGTAGCATCAGGGGACGGTGCAGAGGGGCCTGAAGCAACCCCTCAGGAGGAACCCCTGACTACAGTTGAAGCCTCACTTCTTTCCTGGCTTTGGAAGGCTGGGGGACAATGCAAGGGACAAGAACGTTGTGTGAGGTGTGGATTTGTGGGAGAAGCAGTAACCTGGCCGCCCATATGCCCTTATTGCTTAACTAATCCACCAGTGCCCTGTAGGGGGATGTATGCTCCCAGTTCCACTGCCAGCTTATTCATCCCGTGGTCACCAGCCAGTGGGGATTTGGAGGGGTTTTACAGACTGTCCCTGGGAGAGCGCATACGTGTCCAGGTGGATAAGACCCACAGTGAATCCCCGGTTGTGATAGTGGAGGCTGTTGAGGAGGACAGTGCAGGTGCACCAGAAAGGGACAAAGGTGACAGGGAGCACAGCTGTCTGTCCAGCTCGCCACCACCTGCTACCAGCTATCCCACTGGCAGAGGGAGGAGCAGGGGCCTCAGACAACTGGTCGGGGATCCTCCAGGGCTCAGGGGGACCCTCACCCTGGCCTCTGTCCGACAGTAGCTCACAGGCATTATCCAGCAAATTGAAGCCTGTCTCGGGTGCCAGAAGCAAATCCAGATCTATAGAAAGTGGCCCCGAGTCTGTACCTGCACCAGTGTCAGCCACTGGACAGGTTGGTGACCCCCAAGACCAAAGGGAGCTGGATGAGGAGAAATATGTTGGCAGCCAGTTCCAGGACAATATGTGGTTGGGGCAATCCCTAGGCCATACCACTGCCCAGTTATCACCTTTAAAGAAGCCACCCCGCAGCTCCCGGTCCAAGCCAAGACCCTCCAGACCTGAATGGACGGATTAAATTCAAATGACCTGTTAAACCTCAAATATCGACTAGGGATATGACTATCCATGGGACAAGCCAGAAGAACCAGCATGAGGGACCTGCTCAAAAGGGGTCAGGCCAAAAGGTGGGTTCACAGGAGGCTGAGGGTAGAATATCCAAACTTGAACTTTCCATATATGCCAGAAAGGATTTGGGACATTACTGAAGAGATGCGGGAGGACTGGATTTTCAAAGAGCAGTTGAAGAGGCTGAAGAACTGCCCAGGAGGAGGAGGAAGTGTTCCATCTCAACAGTTGTTCCAGCAGGCACAGTCGATGTACCACACAGGGACTTGGTCAGGACTAACCATTTTCAAATATCTTGCTATGGTCCAGGACTTAACTGGGACTCAGACCAAGTACTACATTTTGGACCAAGATTCATTTGGAGAAGTGACCACTAAGCTGGACCCAGCATATTATTTCCTTCCAGATGGGGGGCCTGCAACCTAGGTCTCTGGGATTAAAAAACTTGTGGACTGCACCAAACTCTTGCCCTATGGAGCTGATATGGTGATTCTAATTCCATTTATTAATCAAGCCCTTAAATTGAAAAATGTTATAGTTACTGTTTTATTATCATGATTAAATAAGTTTCAGGGAGATCGGTGTAAGAATGTGTGTGTGCATATTTGAGAGAATGGTCTGGGGTTTGTACACAGAGAAACTTATTTTAAAATGTTGGTGGGAGGTATCTAAGGGGACTGTCTGCTACCTCGGTAATAATGTTTAGTCAGAGCTTAAGAAAAAATTTTTTTAATGCATAATCACTATAAAAAAAAGTGATTGTTGTTACTGTTTAAAAGAAATAATGATGGTTATGACTAGCACTTTAGATTTATCTCCTGGCACAGGTAGGGTTTAGGAATTAGATTTCAGGGTATATGTTTGGGCTAGGTAGGCAGGTTGGGTGGTGTCTGGTGGCCAGACATGGTGTGTTCACCACCAAAAGGCTGGGGAGTGTGCATACTTAGCCTGATGGGGGTGAACCATCACTGGACTCTTGCCATCATTCTCAGGAGGGAATGATTTCCTGGGTGGGGGAAGAGTGTAAGCCCTCTGCCAATGCAGGGCTTATATTCCCACCAATTAGGCATCCCTTTCCCCTCCTAACCCCCCCCCCGAGCTAAGAAATGGGTTTAGTGCTCTGGGGGTTGCAGCAGAGGGCAGAAATAGGGTATAAAAGGTAGCTGACAGGAAGTATTGTGGCCTTTCCAGCCCGGGCATTAGGCCTGGGGCTGGAGGGGAAGGCTGGAGATTAGAACCAGGACCAGGACAGGTGGGCACATAAGGGAGCTCAGCAGTCCAGGAGGGCCAGTGGAGATTTCACCCCAAAATAAAGTGCAGTCAGTACGGTTTCATGCGCCGTGGCTGACAAGAAGTGGGGGTATGGAGCTCTGTGGGGACACAGGTAGCAAGGTTCTGCGACATTGGGGGGCTAGGGCATCACGGAGGCTTTAGCAAGCCAGACAATAGATGTAGGAGCCCTTAGGAAGCCTGCTGGTGTTTTCCCAGGTTGCCAGGACTGGGAGGGCTGTGGCAGGGCCCTCTCAGTAGGGGAACTGGTGGCAGAGGTTCCCCTCTTACCCAGTGTGGCTTGGTGGCCTGGGTGGTCGAGGGAGCTGGGGAGTCTTTCACCCATAGGTGGGGCCTGTTTGGAGGAACAGGTCCTGGGGCACCAGTCTAGTAAGGCTGGGTGGGCTGTGGACCCAAAGAATTGGTAAGCCTTGGAGGGTGGTCCGCGTGCTGGTGCTTAACTCAAGCCCAGGAACCGTTGTGAGGGATGTGGGTCTGGCAGAGACTCCCCGTAGGAAGGGGGTGATGACATCGGAACAACCCCATAGAGAAGTGGAGGTCATGGAGGGCTAAGGCAGAGGCAAATGTTCACAGAAGTGGCCTCAGCCTGTATTTCAGAGCCAGCTGGTTGTAAGGAGGGTCAGGGCCTGGGTCATCAGGAAAAATCCTGGTTGCCCTGCGGTTTAGGTCGAGTGCACAGGGGTCCAGGTGGGGAAGGCAGATCGCTTTCCCACTCCAGAGAAAGGGGGGGACGACCAGAGAGGAAAAGGGATGCATAGGAAAACAAGTAAAGGGAAGGTTTGGCTTACAGGGATTCAGGTTCTTGGGTAGAACACCCGGGAGTGAACGGGTAGAAAAATGAGTGTCTTTCTGGTGTCTGTCAAATCAGTTATCCTGTTGCCTATTAAGTCCAGGCCAAGTGTAAAAAGTTCATAGCCCCATGGAGCTGTATATATATTTTTTAATAAAGAATGGTGACCCCTGTATCGCTGGAATCATTTGCCATGCAGGTGAAAATAAAAGCCAGTTGGGGAGAAACAATGGTTTATGCCTTATTCGACTGTGAGAGAGGAGTTTTAATGAAATGAAATACTTATCTTCCCTCATATTTTTGCAGTCTGATTAATTTATCATGAGTTATATTCAGGGGAAAGAATCCAACCTCTGGGGGCTACAGGGGCTCCGCGAGACCTCCAAGAGAGAAGAGGGAGGACCCGATATCCATTGGGTCGGCTCGGGGAGTGAATCTGTTTTCTGGGAGAGAGGAGGTAATCCAGAAACCGTGAAAACATCAGCAGGTAAGGACCCTATTTTTCTCCATTCCTAGCAGTTACACATAATTTAGATATGGTTTACAGATGGTCTCTTATTTCAGTTACATGTGTTGGCTGTATGAAGTCCTTTGGCATTCCTCAAGGCTGCAGTGCTTAGATATTAATCACACACAAATCATGCATGAGCTCATATTAAATTACTCAGGTTGTATACCTGAAGTCTGTTGGAATTCATCACGATGTACGCAGTGCTAATGTGTTGGGATAAGTAGCGCATCCATGGAGGCCGGAATAATAAACGTAAACGTACTGTGGAGCAGCTTCCTCTTCTGGCAGATGGGAGCATGCACTGAAAAATTGGTGCAGGTCATTCACATGTCCCATATAAGTAAAGGGGATTCCAAGGACTACAAATCTATAACTTGGATCATTCAGAATAACTCATACGTAGGATATGTACTGATATTTAAAGTAATGCTACGTGTAATTTACAGTCTGATAATTTTGAACTGCTAGTGCCTCTTTGTAAAGGGGTCTAGACAGTCTTCGCTCAGGACCCCCTTTCCACTAAGATACTAGCAAGAGAACAGAGAGAATCGAAACCCAGCCCTGCTGATTTCTGGCCTGACCCACTAAAGGCTATCTGTTCTGGATGCATTTAAACCTGGAATTCCCTGTGGAAGCAGGGCACAACTGAGGCTCACCTGAGGGCCATTAAAGGGCAACTCTCTATTATAATAAAAAGCTTAAGAACACTATTGTTTTCTAGTTTACTTTTTTTAACTTGTCCCTGTTGCTGGCCTACTAAATATTGTATGTAATGCAGCAATTATTTTTCTGAATCTTTCAAACTGCATCTGACTGCCCCCTACTAACCACACAATTGCTGCTTGTGACACCACAGTCTGTCATGGAACACACTGTGATGTCATAAACAAAAGCACTGTGAGGTTAACAGGGGAGAGGCAACTGTTTTCAAATATTTTGTAAACAGACTTTTTAGACTGACTACCAAGATGTGCTGCAAATCTTGGAAAGGAACATTGAAAATGAAAAAAGGTATTCTGTAGTAAATTGTAACAGCTGAGACATATATTGTAACCCCTTCCTTCCTTCCTGCCCCATCTAGGGGCATACTTTAAATCATCGCAGATGTTCCAGGCAGGAAGAAAAGAGCACTCCAAAGAACTAGAATACGAGATATTACAATACTGGACCATGGTAAACTGATATTACTCCCAATAATCATAATTCAACTAATACTGCAGTATTCAGTTGACATCCACACTATGGAGGTTGAACAGTTCTCAAGCTCCACGTCTTCTATCACCCAGTCATACAGTTTGACATCTGGTCTCCTCCCCACTGCTCTCAGATATTAACATTGGAAAACAGACTCTTGAGAGCAAGCTTGGCCAGGGCAGGTTGGGAGGTTTGTGTGGATATCAACTGAATGCAAGTGCTGCTATGATTCCAGGTAAGTAACCTAATCTTCTAACTACCTAGATGCAGTTCATCATCCATACTATGGCGGATTCTAAGCAGTCCTCCAGGATGAGGGGTAGGTGCCCACTCCTGTTTTAGGTGAAGAGATACTGGAGGACTGAGGTCTCAAAAGCAGAATCAGGGTGACCTAGCAAACCAATATGTAGTGTAAAATGAAAGTGTGTGCATTAGTCTAGGTAGAAGCCTTGTAGATCTTCTGGAATGCAGCAGTATGTCTAGTAGAGTGGCACCCTGTAGGTAGCTCCTGATCAGCAAACCGGTATCAGAGAGCGATGCAGGAAGTGATTCCCCTAGCAATGATCTTCTAGGCTGTCAGCCTGCCTTAAATAGCTTCAGCATACGTTGAAAACAGCCAGTGCATGTCATCCTGACATTTTGCCACACAGTCCATGTAGAACAGCAGAGCTTTGGGAACATTATAGAAACATAGACAATGATACAGAAAAACACCAAAGGTCCATCTAGTCTGCCCAGAGTTCCCTATCTGCCCGGGGACCTATTCTCCATACAGGGATTTATTCTCCCAGTCCATTCCCATGCTCCCATCCATACTACTACTGTCCTGAGCAACCACCAAACCTTTCACTCTGTCTCAGCCATGATTTAAACTATTTATGGTCTTGACCCCCACCACCTCTGCTAGCAAACTGTTCCATCATTCCACCACCCTTTCTGAAAAACAGAACTTCCTCACAATCCTATTAAACCTTTCCCCTCCAGTTTCCACTTGTAACCTCAGGTTCTTGACTCTGTACTCCTGTGAAATAGTTCCTCTGAGGTTTATCTTGTATATTCCCTTCAGGAAGCTGAAGGTCTCTAACATAGCCCCTGTCTTGCCTGGTCTCCAATGAGTACATGTTCAATGCCTTGAGACAATCCTCACAAGATCTGCCCTACTGCCCCTGAATCATCTTGGTCACCCTGCATTACACCATCTCCAGTTTGTCCCTGTTCTTCCTTAGGTGAGAATTCCATAACAGCGCACGGTATTCCAGGTGCGTCCTCACCTGTGACCTGAATAGAGGTAGTAGTACCTCCTTTTTCCTGCTGTCAGCACCCCTTCCAATATACCCCAGCATCCTATTAGCCTTACTATAGGCATTGTTACACTGGCTTGACTGTTTGAGGGAGTCACTGACGATGACTCCCCAGTCACTTTCCTCTGCCATAGTGCTCAGTTTAACCCCCCCCATCCAATGCTCTGGCTTGTTTTTTTTCCCCCAGGTGCATAACCTTGCATTTTTGGCATCCACAGAGCTTCATGTCATCTGCAGAACTTACCATGGATGCCTTCTCCAGTGCTGCTGATGAACATATTGAAGAGGACAAGACCCAGGGCAGATCCCTGTGGCTTCTAATTTGACCACATTTTACTGCCACCTTCTGCTGTTTCTCCCTTAACCTGTTTCCTACCCATCTGACTATATCCCTAGCCATGACTAGGTCCTCCAGCTTCTTCAGAAATCTGTGTGGCACCGAGTCAAATGCCTTGCTGACATCAAAGTAGAGTAAATCCACGGTGTGGCCTTTATCTTCTACCTTTGTTACTCAGTCAAAGGAAACTTAGGTTGGTCTGACAAGACCTCCCTGCCACAAACTCATGCTGTTTACTATCCTGTAGACCATCAGTGTCTAGGCAGTCCACAAGATCCTCTTTGATCAGTGACTCAGTTTACCCACTACAGAGGTAAGGCTGACAGGTATGCAATCCCATGGTTGCTCCTTGTCCCCCCCCCATGTAGTGGGACTATATCCGCTACCTTGCAGTCTTTCTGAACTACCCTAATCTGAATTGAGCTACTGAATAGCCCTACTAGTGGGTCAGCTAGTTCTGCAGCCAATTCCTTGAGCACCCTTAGGTGCATCCCATCCAGCCTTGGGGCTTTATCTACTTTTAGGGTTTCAAGCCCCCTCTGGACCATTTCTTTGGTAAATACTGGCTGCTTCATTTCAAGCATGCTCCTGGCAGGTGCCTTGATGTCACTTTCAGGCAGGGACCCACTGTCTTCCTTTGTGAAGACAGAGGAGAAGTAATCATTAAGGATGGTTGCTTTTTGTTCACCTTCTGCTAGCACCTTCTTCCCCTCTTGTAGCCTAACTATACCCCTTCCCTGATTTCTTTGTTCCTTAGTATATCGGAAAAAGTGTTTTTATTTTTATTTATTTATTTTTTTTATTTTATTTAAACAGCAGTTTGGAAAACCTTTGAGCCATAGGCTCATTTACAAAGGTACCTTGTCACAGTAAGACAAACCAAAATACACAATATAGCAGTACAACACATAAGTATAACAGTAAATTAAGACATAGATACAAACAAGCTGGTATAGGCAGGATGGATGCAAACAATACCAGAGTTATGTTGTCCTTAGCAGCTTAGTAATAAGCTTTGTCATAAGTATTGAGTACGGCTTTGACTAGTGGCAGTTACAGCATCGGGTGTTAATAAGGTGGTTACGTAAAGGAAGTTTTGAAGCACGATGTAGTTGGAGCTTGGAGATGGAGGGGCAGTGTGTTGAACCAGGAGGGGGCCCTAAAGCTGAAGGCTCTTGGCCGTGAGAGGTCCTAGCTCTAGGGACAACAAGAGGTTTTCCCAGAGGTCCGAGTATGAACTAGTGGGACAGAGCGGTATGGTGGTGGTCAATCCTGGTGGGGATAGTCCAAGGAGGGTCTTTTTGTAAGGTACAGGTCAGATATTTGAGGCGCTCGTCGAGATCAAGTACCAGCGCTTTAGCATACAGTAGACAGGTGTGTGTCATCCTAGGTGCTCCAGTAATTAACCTGCAGGCCTTATTCAGAGTAGTCTAATTTTATGGAGTGCAGTCTGATCAGCAGCACCATACACTGGCAGTCCATAGTCCACTAGGGACAGGATAGAGGAGGTGACTGCTAGTCGAAGAGCCTCCGGGGGGAGGCAGTGTTTATACCGATGTAAGATGCCCAATCGGATATTAGTGGCAGTGGCTAGGGCAGCGATGTGTCCATGGAAGGAGAGGGAGGGGTCAAAATGGATCCCTACTTGTTCGAGTGGGAAAGAGGACCCAGAGTGAATGAGGAGTTTGAAGTTGCAGGACTTGTTTTGGGGATGAGTGAAGAACATGGTTTTTGTTTTTTTAAGATTTATCACCAATCTACGTTCCTTGAACCAGCCCTCGGCTTCAGTGAAGGACTTCTGCAGCGAGTCCTGGAGGGTAATAGGTTCGACTTGAGGCAAAGATGACTGCATCATCAGCGTACAATAGAATGTTCCCGAGCAACAGCGTGGAAGGTGTTAAGGTAAAGGGAGAATAGTAAGAGGACCCAGAATGGAGCCCTGGGGAACCCCAGAAAGATGGGACAGATGTCTGAGTAGGTCCCATTAATTTTTACACGCTGTGAGCGGTCAGACAGATAACTGGTGCACCAGGAGATAGGCCCAGCAGCAAAACCAGAGAGACTAAGGGCATCAAGAAGGAGGGGGTTGGAGACAGTGTCGAAAGCTTTCGAGAGGTCAATGAAGACAGCACCAGCCGGAGAACCAGTGTCTAAGGAGGAGTGGAGAAAGTTGGAGAACTCTAGGAGGGCTGTGTTGGTACTGTGGCCCGCTCAGAAGCCATGCTGCTCAGGACAAAGGACATTGTAGGTGGAGAGGTAGTCAGAGATTTGAGAGGCCACCACTTTTTCCAAGGCCTTGGAGAGAGGAGAGAGAATGGAGATCGGTCGATAGTTTCCAGCCACAGTCCTATCACCAACTTTAAAGATAGGGGTGACAGTGGCGACTTTCCAGGCAGTTGGAACCTTCCCCAGGCAAAGAGAGTGGTTGATGAGGCATGTGATCGGGGTAAGGACTGTGTCTAAGACCAGCCGTAGGATACACGGATCCAGAGTGTCACTGCCTGTACTATTACTCTTGAGGGCAGTGACAAGGTGCGGCCTAAGTTCTTGGGCAGAAACACGGCGGAGGAGAAAATAAGGGCCAGAAAGATTTATGGCAGGTGCTGGGGAGGAGGGTCAAAAATTTGTAGGAGTATAGGGCTAAGGTCAGTGAATGAGGTGTTGAGGTGGTTGGCTATGAGGGCTGGGTCTGAGAGATCACACCATTAATGTTGATCTGGGTGGGTTGGGAGTGTGCACTCCCATTTAACTGTTTAATGTTATCCCAGAAGGTTCTGGGATTCCCCATGAGGCAGTGGTGAGGACCAATAGTGCTCAGACTTGGCCTTTCTGATGGCCCAGTGCACTTGTTTCGGTGGCATATAACCTCCTGTCATTGGGCTGGCCAGTCTCAATGGCATGGTGCCATAAGTTGTCCCTATGTTTGAGCTGGTGGATCAAAGCTGGGGTAACCAGGGGCATTCTTCCTTTTAGAATAGTGGTGGTCAACACTGGGCAAAGATATCACAGGCATTATTAAAAGTTTGAGTAAAGAAGGAGAGAGCTGTGTCAATGTCAGGAGTTGCCTGTATAGGAGACCAGTCAATTTGGGACAGAAGTTCCTTAAGTTTTATCAGTCCACCAGGTATTAGACGCACGGCATGTGGACTGTGCTATGGGTTTGGGGACTGAGGATGACCAGTTGAATAGAATGGGGAGTGATCACTGAGAGAGTCTGGGAGGACTTGTACATTGGGGATCTGATTAAGGGTGGTGAGTACCACATCAAGCAGGGTACTGGAGCCTCTCTTGGGGTTAGTCCAGGTAGGGTGGGTAGCTAGTTGCATTAGGTCTATTGCAGAAAAGGAGTCTCGGGTAGAGGAGGAGGAGGGGCTGAGCCAGTTGACATTTAAGTCACCCACCAGAATTTGATCAGCGGAAGGAGGTAGAGAGGTAAGGTATTCTGTAAGAGAGGCAATGGCCTGCATTTGGTCCCTGGGGGGCACGTATGCAGTAGTCAGATAATGGGGTCCCTTTGAAGGGTCAGGGGTTAGTTTCAGCGTAAGCGCCTGGGCCCTGGAGTCAAGGATGGGAGCAGGCAGGGCTAGTCTGGGGAGGTTCCTTGACATAAATAGCGCAGCCGCCCGTCTACCAACACGGTTGGACCGAAAAGGTGAAACCAGGAAGGAGACTAGGGAGTCAGGGAGGATTTCAACAGCCAAGTCTCAACCAGGGTGATGACATCAGGGTTAATTGATGTGACCAGGCATTGTAGTGAGTCAAACTTTTTAGGAGGCTACAGATATTCATGGAGACCATGCATAGGCCTGTGGTGCAAGTTGGGAGCCCTGGGAACCGGCCAGGGTTTGATGAATGTTCCCTGACAGAGTAGTAGCATGACTAACACCCTGGCTGGGAGATGGTGAGAGGTTTTCCACGATTGACATATGGGGAGGCTAAGGGAGCAGGGGTGGGCAGGGAGGTACAGGAGGAAAGCAAGAATGAAGAAGACACCCAGATGTGCCTGAGGTGAAGAGAAAGCTAGGAGAGGTAGGGAGCAGGGGACACAAAGAGGTCCCAAGGGCAGGAGAGGAGGTTCAAGAGCAAGGGGAGGGAGGGGGTGCCAGGGCACAGTGTGGACTAGCAGATGGGTAAGTGGGTAAGTGCACTGCTAGTGGGGATAGGCACAGGCAGAGCGTGAGGCAGGGCCAATACATTGTGGTGAGCAAGATCCCAGGGAAGTAGTGCTGTACAGGTAGGAGTAGGAAGTAGTGAAGGAGCATAGGTCCCTCTAGTGGCCAGCAGGTATAACCTGCAAATGGGAAAGTGGAGAGATAGGTTCTGGGCAACAGGACGTGATGTCACCGGATGTAATGCCACAGGGTGGATCCTTAAATTGACAGCCGCCCCTGGGTGGGAGGGTGGTTGCGGCGGGGCGGGCAGGCAGCGTTTGGCGCCATCGGGCTAGCACCCTCTGCAGGCGTCAGCACGAAGAGAGAGGCCTCTTTACCTCGAAAGTTATCAGGCTGGAGATTTGGCTTCCTCAGCTACTCAGGTGAGCTGCTTGTTGCTTCAGTTGCTTGATTGTCCGAGTGCCTAGCTTGGGGCTGCCTATGTAGTGGAGAAAACAAAGCCTCTCATTACTATGCAGCGGGAGAATATGTTGTGGCTTACACAAAGCAGCTCCACTCTAAGCAAACAGGGCTATTCCAAAATGAGGTCACACTAGGACCCAGCTAACCTAATGCCTTCAGCTACAAGCACAATTAGCTCAATACCACCATATTAAACAAGTCTGATCTATATTAGCTGCTTGGTATATCTGGCTTTAAGATGTAATCAGCAATTAGCTCCAAATACCACCATATTAAACAAGTCTGATCTATATTAGCTGCTTGGTATATCTGGCTTTAAGATGTAATCAGCAATTGGCTCCAAATACCACCATATTAAACAAGTCTGATCTATATTAGCTGCTTGGTATATCTGGCTTTAAGGTGTAATCAGCAATTAGCTCCAAATACCACCATATTAAACAAGTCTGATCTATATTAGCTGCTTGGTATATCTGACTTTAAGGTGTAATCAGCAAGGCAGCTCTAGAAAAACCAGCGAGTCCCTAGCTTTACACTTCAGCATTAGTAGCACAAAGAGAAGCAAATAAGCCCACCCAGTGGTGAACAGGGAACAAAGTTCATAAAATATAAGTGCTCATCAGGTAGCACCCCTCTGCAGGCGTCCAGACGAAGAGAAGAGGCTCTCTTTACCTCGAAAGTTATCAGGCTGGAGATTTGGCTTCCTCAGCTACTCAGGTGAGCTGCTTGTTGCTTCAGTTGCTTGATTGTCCCGAGTGCCTAGCTTGGGGGCTGCCTATGTAGTGGAGAAAACAAAGCCTCTCATTACTATGCAGCGGGAGAATATGTTGTGGCTTACACAAAGCAGCTCCACTCTAAGCAAACAGGGCTATTCCAAAATGAGGTCACACTAGGACCCAGCTAACCTAATGCCTTCAGCTACAAGCACAATTAGCTCAATACCACCATATTAAACAAGTCTGATCTATATTAGCTGCTTGGTATATCTGGCTTTAAGATGTAATCAGCAATTAGCTCCAAATACCACCATATTAAACAAGTCTGATCTATATTAGCTGCTTGGTATATCTGGCTTTAAGATGTAATCAGGAAAGCAACTCTAGAAAAACCAGCGAGTCCCTAGCTTTACACTTCAGCATTAGTAGCACAAAGAGAAGCAAATAACAAGCCCACCCAGTGGTGAACAGGGAATAAAGTTCATAAAATATAAGTGTTCATCAGGTAGCACCCCTCTGCAGGCATCCAGACGAAGAGAAGAGGCTCTCTTTACCTCGAAAGTTATCAGGCTGGAGATTTGGCTTCCTCAGCTACTCAGGTGAGCTGCTTGTTGCTTCAGTTGCTTGATTGTCCCGAGTGCCTAGCTTGGGGGGCTGCCTATGTAGTGGAGAAAACAAAGCCTCTCATTACTATGCAGCGGGAGAATATGTTGTGGCTTACACAAAGGAGCTCCACTCTAAGCAAACAGGGCTATTCCAAAATGAGGTCACACTAGGACCCAGCTAACCTAATGCCTTCAGTTACAAGCACAATTAGCTCAATACCACCATATTAAACAAGTCTGATCTATATTAGCTGCTTGGTATATCTGGCTTTAAGATGTAATCAGCAAAGCAACTCTAGAAAAACCAGCGAGTCCCTTGCTTTACACTTCAGCATTAGTAGCACAAAGAGAAGCAAATAACAAGCCCACCCAGTGGTGAACAAGAACAAAGTTCATAAAATATAAGTGTTCATCAGGTAGCACCCTTCTGCAGGTGTCCAGGCAAGAAGAGGCTCTCTTTACCTCGAAAGTTATCAGGCTGGAGATTTGGCTTCCTCAGCTACTCAGGTGAGCTGCTTGTTGCTTCAGTTGCTTGATTGTCCCGAGTGCCTAGCTTGGGGGGAGCTGCCTCGAAAGTTATCAGGCTGGAGATTTGGCTTCCTCAGCTACTCAGGTGAGCTGCTTGTTGCTTCAGTTGCTTGATTGTCCCGAGTGCCTAGCTTGGGGGCTGCCTCGAAAGTTATCAGGCTGGAGATTTGGCTTCCTCAGCTACTCAGGTGAGCTGCTTGTTGCTTCAGTTGCTTGATTGTCCCGAGTGCCTAGCTTGGGGAGCTGCCTCAAAAGTTATCAGGCTGGAGATTTGGCTTCCTCAGCTACTCAGGTGAGCTGCTTGTTGCTTGATTGTCCCGAGTGCCCCGAGATTGTCCCGAGTTTTTTCTCAACATTGACACCTTCCGAAATATACAGCAGCTGCTCCTTGTCTGCCTTTGCCTCCCTGACCATCCTCTTTGCTTCCCTAGTTTTTATTTAGTAATCTCCCCATTCCTCCTCCCCCTGCTTCTCCTTGTACCTGTGAAAGCCTATTTCTTGGTCCTCAGTGCTTCTCTGACCCTTTCCAAGAACCATATTTGTCCCTTGTACCTGTTTTGTTCTGTAACAATTCTCATGAATGACTTTGTTGCTTCAAGAATGGTCCCCTTGATTACCCGCCCCCCCAATCTTCCCTCTACACCTTCAATGCTGTCCACCCTAGTCTAAGTTTTCAGTTTTTGATAAGGGCATTCTGGTCCCGAGGGTCAGCCTCAACCAAAGGGAGTTATGGTCACTGGACCCCTGTGGCTCCTCTACCCTCACTCCACTCACCATCCCCACATTGGTGATCACCAAATCAAGAATGGTAACCTGTCTAATGGGTTCCTTAACCAGCTGCACCAGCAGGCAGTCCTGCAGTGTATTCAACAGAGCCTGATTTCTGATGCACCTGGCCACTGGAATCGCCCAGTTGATATATGACAGGTCCAGATCACCCACTACCACCACTCCCCCCCCTTCTTCACTCTCCTTGCCAGCTCATCCCCAAGTTCCCTACCTCTCTTCCACTTGTCCTGGTGGTCTATAGATCACCCCCCCCATATTTTCTTGCCTGATGGCACCACGAGGTGAACCCACAGCAACTCTTTCCCCTTTCCTTCCCCATGATGTGTCTGTCTTCTACAGCCTCTATACCCTACCAGATATATATAGCTACGCACCTCCCCCCTTGCCTTTCCAGGTATCCTCTCTATACACTGTGTAACCTGAAAGTTCCACTTCACTTGCTTCATAGGCTGATTTACCAGATCATTGTTACCCAAGTGTGCCAGCACCCCCCCTGCTCCCCCCTCCTCTATGTTATGCTCCCTATTCTATGTCCCGAACGGTTGATGCCTCAGGAAGGTTCCTGACCATTCCCCATCCCTCCTCCCTCCACCTTCCACCCTTTCTACTCCCCTGATCAAATAATCCCCAAACTGCCAAGACTCTCCTAGCTACCTTCTTCTTTCTCTCACCACTGGGTGCCACTAAGTCCTCACTCCCATTTCTCATGACTCACCCAGAGTCCCCCCCCCCGGTGAAGTCAGGTACCTGAGTTTCTTCTAGAGGTGCAAAACGATTTGCCATCAGGATGGCGTGAGGATGACTGACCTCCCTGTGACTACCACTGCCACCCTTTCCCCTTCCCACCACTCTCCACCTCCCTGGACCAGTAAGCCTCCGGAGGAGTGGGGGTATGGGCTGTGGGCTCTAGTTGAGCTGGCGCTGCAGAGGAGATAACTCTTCCCTCGCTGCTACCTGCTGAGCATGGAGCTCTGCAAGGATCCTGCAGAAGAAGCAGCGACTTCTCCTCCAGAGCATTACCCTGGAAAAGCATGTCCACAATCCCTGCAAAGCACTTGCTTCCCGCTACATCTCATGAGCTTTAGCTAGCTCCATCCTTCTGCTCTCCCTAAGACATTGCTTCTAAAGGCAGAAACAAAATCCTTGTGCTGTTACAAAACCAACCTGCAGTGAAGTCAGAACAAAGTGGTGTTGGAAAGCTGCAGACTGCATTCTAAGGTTAAAAAACTCTCAGACCAAATACTAAGACTCCACAGCGAGTGCCAGAAGCTCACTCACACATTTGGCTGAGGTGATGGTGATCAGAAACATGACCTTTCATGACAGATGAGACAAATGACACTTGCCTGTAGGCTCAAAGGGTTTCTTCATGAGACAGGATAGCTTTTGCCACCTGGTTGGTGTTCAACTCCAGAGACATGATGCTTACTATGTCTGAGCCCCCTCAACAGAGTGAACCCCCCACTTGTTTGGGGTGACCACCCCAGACAATACTCTGCTAGGCAGTGCCTTGGATTTACCAGGGGTCCTGCTTGGAGCCCCTGTTGGTGGTTGTGGTACAGGGGATGACCTTATCACAGATGGGGATATTGGCAGCATTTGGGAAACCACTGTCTAGGCCTAGTGGCAAGCTGGTACAAGGAAAAAGTGTTCCTTGAGTTATTGTACCACTTGTAAATTTGATGGCGATAACAGGGTTGAGATCAGGACAGAAACTGGCACTACAAATCATCAAGTACTCCATCAGCACTTCCAAACTCACCTGTATTTCAAAATTTGCAGCTGGAATGGGTAATACAGGTATCATAAGGCAGTATAGCACAGTGGTCTAAGGTTCTGAGCTGCAAATCTGGAGACCTGGGTTTGAATCCCACAGCCCACACTTGCATACTGTGTGACCCTGAATAAGTCACTTAACTTTCCTGTGCTCCCAGGTTGCACCTGTAAACAAGTTTTCAGCTTAGTGTGTGTGTCTCTTCTGGTTAAACAATTGGAATAAGCTCTGCATAGGGGTAACTCAATTTTTTATTTCCAGAGTGGATACTGTATTATTCGGTGTATCTAGACAAAGAGTTGGATAATAGCTGGATAGTCCTAAACAGCGAATTAGGATAATGACGAGGAACCTCATTATCCTTTCTGGGCCAAAGAAAACAATGCCTTATATTGTTGTTATCCAGGGTAGCCAAGCATCCTTTTTTTTGGTCCGGTCCCCCCGATCCTCCATTCGGAGGTTAGCCCTGCCTTGCCCTGCTTGCCATCCCCCCATGCCCAGGCTTGCCCCCCCGGGTGGGGCCATGGGGCAGGCTCCCCCCAACAGACACTGTTGGCAAACCCCAGCTTACCCCCCCCGGGACCTGGACCACGGAAGCAGGACCCCCCTGGCATGGACCATGGGAGTGGGACCCCCCCCCGGCAGACATTGGTGGCAGTGGAGATAGAAGCAGAGCATGACGTCATGCCCTGGAGCTGGCTTTTTCATGAATGCTGGATCCCTGGGGTGGGGACATGCAATGACATCCAGTGTCCACCCTGGCCACCCTAAGTAATGGTGCCAACCATAGTGGCACCACCCAGCCTCCACCAGGGGTCCATAAAGCACTGGGCACTCTTCCCCTCCACCAGTGAAGAAGAGCTGTCCACAGAACGCTCAATCCTTCTCCCCCTGGCCGGCCCTCTGGCTCCCGAGTCCATCACCGAATCCGGGATGTCGACACCACAAGCAGATGCCTTGCAGTTGTGCCTGCAGACCGGCTCACATAGCCAAGCATCTTATGAGAGATAAGGATAATAGTTCTGAATATAGTAAAAATATTTGCTCCAGAGCAGATCTACCCTGGAAAAGGATAACATGAATGATATGGTTAATGCACTGTCTGATCATCTCTAATCGAGACATCAATCAATATCATGGCTGCTTAGGGGGGGAGGCTGACTCAGTGGGGACATAACTGACCCTGCCAGAGTTAGATTTGTGAGTAGCAGCCCAGTGGTAGACTGATCAGAGTGGGCAATACCTGGATGGCCTCAAGAGTCAGGGCCAATGGCTAAGGCTTCATCAGTGGCAGACCAGCTGGCAAAAGCTCTTCTTCACTTGATCCACCCAAACCAGCATCAGCTGGGGATGGAAACATCAGACTTATCCAGATCAGAGTGCCAACACTAGGTGATGTTGAGAGAAGTCAACCCACATGGATCCACTGGGTCAGGCCATGCCCATGAGGAGGTACTAGTGGATTCATCAAGTGGTCTGGCTGCCCAGCTGACACCAGTTGATGTTTGTCTTCTCACAGCATGACCTCCAGAGTAGGTGCTTGATGTGGGGGATAGCACATGTTGCAGAGATCAAAAGTGACTACAGATATCAGATTGAAGCCAACTCTGACAGCAGTTCTGATGCTTCTTTGGGTGCTGGAACAGCAAAACCTAGTGGTAGGGCACCCATGTTTCCTGCATGTCTTGCTGCTTGACTTCAAGATCCAGTTTGCCTTCCAGGAGATCAATCAGGGGAATATCCTCAAGCTACTCCAAACAGAGACTGCCAACTCTCAGTGCTGGGCCGGTGCAAGAAACGGGTGCCCAGCCCAGCAGAATACTACACAAACAGAAGCCTGCACTTGTAAATTCCCATCATGAAGAGTTTGCACTCGAAGTGCCAGGGCAGTTAGTGGTGTGTGGATTGTCTGTTCCCCTTCAGTTCACTACCTATCTACATTAAAGCATTCAAACACATGTTTTTGTGAAGTGTGGTGTATCTGGACTTTATGAGTGCAGGTTCCTGTTTGTGTATAATATCCCCAAGCTTCTCAGCAGTTTGCACAGCAAACTGGACCTCTGGCTGGAGGTACCAGGTCAGTATTGCATTGCAATAATAGCATGGTATAAACTGTATAACGGTATAAGTGCTGTAAAAAGGGCGAAAACAATAGCAGTGACGGGTAGAATAGCATTAGTAAAATTACCGTGACCCCTGTCACTGTCCATGGAGAGGAACAAGGGCTAAAGTAGCTTTAGGTGTGGTGCCAGGTCAAGTTGCTCCTGTGGTGGAGTGGCTAAGGCACTAGCACCTGGAGGAGTGGAGATCTGGGGACCAGGGTTTGGTTCCCTGTCTCCCAATATTGGACATATCTTATTTTAAACTAATTTTCCCCCCTCCCAAGTTTCTCCCCATCCTCGAGGTCCACACCACCTCGAAGTTGATTATATTAATTTTGTGGGGTGTAGGGGGGTGCTGCACAACTCTAATGTTGTCCTGGGGGGTGTACTGTTGCCGCAGCATTTTGGTGTCGGTCGGTGTTTTCATCAACCTTATATTTGTTTTCGGTGTTTTGCCTGCAAGGTTGTTGACAGCATTGGTTTTGTTTGCGGGGTATTGACTCTGTGCCCTGGCTGGGCTGCAGATCTTGCTGCCTCTGATGGGTGACCAGAACCTAGGCCCAACCCCTCCTCTGGCAGTCTTTGATCAATTCAGGGTAGATACTGTATTGTGGCAACAATAGCAATTAGCGACATCATGGTTAATACCCAGAAAAGATCCTGAAAGTACAATGTCCATCAGTCACTGGCAGAGTAAACCTGAAAATTATGCACTTTTTAAAACCACATTTTCTCTTCTGCCCCATGATGGAGCAATGAATCAGGGATGTGGGGCAGAGAATGAGTGAAAGGAAATAGGGCAGCGATGATGGCCTGCATCCATCTAGCAGGGGAGCCACAGTCCTCAGTGGACAGTTTAAATGCTACTTTGATGAACATTGAAATTAGGCAAGGGGCGTGGCAGAAGAAGCAGGGGAGGCAGAAACTCAGGGGAGAGAAATACCTCAAGGTGCAAATTAATAAAGGAAGTAGGGTCACAGAAATGAAGGGGAATGGAAACAGGAGCATTAAAATTAGAGGGGGAAATGAGGGAAGGCAAAAATGAAAAAAGAGTGGTAACAATCAGAATGGCAACAGAATCTGGAAGGTAATGTATGCGAATACTAGAAGTCTAGGAAATAAGATTCCAGACCTAGGGGCCATCATGGCAGAGACCAACCTGGATATTGTGGTCATTATGTCACGGTGCATTTAAAATCATGACTGGGACATGGCTATACTTTGTTCAGGAGGGACTGGGTTGGAAGAAATGGAGGGGTGTGGTGCTTTATGTGAGGGAAAGCATAAAAGTAACAGAGATATAGGGAATACGGGGGGGCAGAGGTACTGTGGGTCACCCTGGAGAAAGGGAATGGTGCCATTATTCGTCCTGGTTTGATCTACAGGCCTCCATTGCAGGAGGAGGAGTTAGATAAGGTACTGGTGGAAACCACTAGCAAAATGGCAGAAAAGGAGGAGGTGCCGCTGGCGAGGGACTTCAGTCTGCTGGATGTAGATTGATGCCTCCCAGCTGTGGCTTCAACTAGATCCAGGGATATCCTGGACTCCCTACCGGGGGGGGGGGCATTCCTCAGCAACTAGTTTGCGAACCCACTCATGATAGGGTAATAATGGACCTGGAACTCACTAACAGGGGCAGTGTTGCAGAAGTCAAGGCAGAAGACCACCTGGGGTCCAGTGATCACCATACACTGCAGTATGTGGACAGCTGCTAAATCGAACCACACAATGGCAAAGGTCCTGGACTTCAGGAGGGCAGAATTTATAAAAATGAGTGAACGCCTCAGGGATGACCTGGCAGGGAACAATGACCAGGGTGAAGTGGAAGAACAGTGGGCGAAGCTTAGAGAGGGCATAGTGAATGCAAAAAACCTCTGCATCAAGCATGTGTGCAAAAGGAAGAGGAACAAAATCTGGGCCGAGCCAACACAGCTGGTAATATATTAATCTGACAAGGGATATAGAATTAATTTGTGGATTGTATTGTATGGGGTCTTCATTGGGGGGTATGCCGACACCAACACAGCGAACTACATCCCTGTCTGCAAAATCGACACTTTGCAGACAGGTCGCTGTGTTGGTGTGCCCGAGACAGGGGCATACTCTCTCCCAGTCCTGCACCCCTGCCCCGAATCAACTCCGACTGGAGTTGAGAATCCTATAGAAGGGGGGCAGACCCCCCCGATAGAGAAAAAAGACTGGGAGACACACTGGAATCATGTAATCCGTAACTTGTGGTCGACATGATTCCAGATGGCGAGATGCCAGTTGACAAAAGGGTTGTCGAACTGGCATCGTGAAACTTCACTAGGGGTTGTCAACTCTAATGCTTACCCTCCCCAAGCAAACAAAGAAGCCAGGACTAATTCTGTTGGCAAAATGTGGTGTGGTTTGGGGGTGGGGGAGTGGGTGGGTAAGGATTTAGTAAGCAACAAGTTGTTGTAGTGTCTCTTCATGTTGTAAATATCTTTTATCTATTTCTTTTCATCTGATTTAATGTCATGTTTTACTGCCTGCTTACTAAAAAAAAATTACTAAAGTATATTAAATGGAAAAAAAAAACGTGGTGTGGCATACTTTTCTACCTTTGAAGAGCATATCACTGTGAGGCACTGACTTGGAGCTGTACCTTGTGCTTAGGACCAGAGGTCATAGGCTAGGGGAAGGGGCCGGCATTAGGGTCGACAACCCCAGGGAAGAACCCACTACTGATTTGCCAAGTCTCCGGAGCCGAAAACCCTAATACTTTTTCATTTCCTTACTTTGTGCACTTTGCTGTCTTCAACAAGCATAGTTTTTTGCAATGAATATATATATAAATAGAATAATAGATAGGTTATAGTGAATTACAAGGCTGTAATTCCATCGAGAGGTTCTGGGGACATAGATAACCTCGAGAGCGAAGCTCGAGAGGTTTCTATGTCCCCAGAACCTCGAGATGGAATTGCAGCCGAGTAATTTACTGTAACCTATTTTTTATTTTTTGTAATATATGGATCCGATTCCGAAAAATGTGCTGCTTTTAAAATTCTGTGAACTGGGCTGGCTGCCTGTTGCACTGAAGAAGTGCTCGCTCTCGGCTGACCCACGCATAGACAGTATTGAAGTTGTGCCGGATTGTGAGAAGCTTTTACTTTAATTTAGTAATCCTACGTTTATTTTCTTTGTTCATCCGACGGGTAATCCACTTTTCTGAGAAATAAATATAAAAAAAACAAACTGGGCATAACTGAGGTTCTCGCTAAGCGCAAGTAGCGTCCGCCATGTTTTGGTTTGCCCGCCCTACTCAGAAAAGTGTGCCAATGGCATTGCACGTTTACATTGGGTGCACAGACTGGAACGTGGCACCATGGCAACCACGCTTGTGTGGCAGGCAAACTGGCGCGTCGCTGTGGGATTTCAGTGATAATACTATAGTTCAGAGCTGAAACGATAGTATTATCAGCAGTGAACGATAGTATTATCAACAACAACCAATAGTATTATCGCTTGAGGAAGGGTAGAATTATCAGAAAGGGAGTAGTGTATTATAGGGATTTTTTTGTATGACTTTTGACAGTATTATTTTAACAATCCATATATTACACACACATATATATATATATATATATATATACATATACTAAAAAACTATGTTAATGCTCAGTACAGTTGGTACCGCACATTAGGCAAACCACACAAAAGCTGGATATAAACTGTTAGGGTTTATTCACTTTACTTGGTAAGATAAGGCATAAGTAGGCTTGCGACCATCTGGAATGTCTCGCACGACGTCGTAGGTGCATAAGTTTTCCTTATGTAACCCCCCTGCAAATGGGGGTTCCCAAAAGACTTCCAGGAGCTTGCTTGAATGCTCCAAGCCTGAATGGTGTTTGGCATTTAAGCCATTTATCAGTGAGTGTTTTTAGAGCCTCTGGTACTGTCTCTTTAAGAGCTGTCTGCTTGCAGACATAATTAGTTTGTATGGGGGACTGTGTGCTTCTCTGAGTACCACTCGAGCTGCTGCCAATTCACTTCATTTTTGCAGTCACTAGGAGTGCAAAGGGAACCTATCTGAAAGATGTAACTGTTTCACAGAAATTATTTAGAGTAATAATGAAATTACAGTTTGTCTAACCTGCTTTGCAGTCAGAACTGTGTCTGCTAGTTCCCCATTCTAGTTTTGGAACTGCTGAACTGGACCAATCAGTGTGGGTAAGCTAGCTCTAAAATGATGCCTTGGACGAATCAGAACTTGGACTCATAATCTGAGCCAGCCACAAGAGGATTGTATGGGCAGTGACTCTGGGAGATGTAGTTTAGACTTCAGTGCCTTTTGGACCAACAGCAGCAGTCTATTGTGAGTGACAGCCAATCCAGTCAAGAACTGGGAGGAACTCAAAGGAAGTGCCCGTTTCGCCAGTTGGAGTTCAGTTGAGCTTTGGCAGTGAAGAAGGAAGGAGCCCTGTGCTTTTCAGTGTGCAGTTTTAGTCAAAAACGTGTAAGGCCCAGAGTTCGGTCTGCAGCTTGTGTAACAGCTTGTTAGGACTGAATCTGCCCCTGAAAAGAATCAAAGGATCTCTGAAGAGTAGAAACCAGGCTCACCCTGTAGAAGACTGGAAGAATTGCTGAAAATTGCACTCGGTCTGTCAGGAACTGAATCTGCTGTGTGTTCTCCCGGTATTGTGCAGTAATTACATCGATACAGATGCAGCCTGCCTGGTATAGTACTTTCTTTTATATGGATGTGTGAAGAGGTTTGTGTACCCTCAAGTGAGCCCTGCTGACATTGAAGGACCCTATCTTATTTGGAGGTCGTGAGTACTAATTCAGGGTTGCTCCCTGTTGAATTGCCACATAAATCCAAATGGAATTACTGTACTGCTGACTGTTTAATTCTCCTTTCTCTGTGTGAAAGGGCCCTACCAGCTGCCACGGTTTGACTAGCCATCTAGGGCTTGGGTACCCAGGGACAGTAACTGATAGGATAGGCCTGTGCACAGAGCCATAGGTAGATTATTAGAGTGATAAGCTAATTAACCTGATTTCCCTGTCCTTGTTATATCCCCCTAAATAAATCAGAGCTGCTTGTTTCAGCAAAGTTATACTGCCTGAGGTATTTGTCTATGTTAAAGTACTGTACTGTGATTGTTGCACTGTATCTCATTTCACAGGAGGTCCCAGTGCCGGAACCAGACCTGGGGTAAGTGTATACTGTGAAGGTAATTCTGATATATTGTGTGGGCCACTAGTGGGAAGAAAGGGGTGCAGTGTCCCAGAGGGCTGTGACCAAGTTAGTTTAACTATTGCAAACCCTGACCTCTGGTGGAGGCACCGCCATTGGATCCAGGCCCTCAACCTGTTAGTGGCAAATCAGGCAGGGTAGTAGCCCCTGGGATAGCGCCATCTAGGGTTACATCTTAGAGGCTCACCGCTGGGATTGTGTGTCTCTAGTGGCCATATTTACGAACCACTGTTAAGAAAAAATGGGTACCCGACAGAAGTGGCTGTGCACCGCTGGTGGAGGGTGTACTGGGGAGGAGATCGACCCCCAAATGCTATGCTTATCCTGGACATCCCCTGGGTATCAATACGGACACTGTGCAGGGAGTACTTTCCAAGGTGGAAGGTTTACAAACCCTGTGGTGGTGGGTCGGCATGCTAATCTGCTCACCCACACTTTCCTGGCCCTAGTAGAGTTTAAGATCCCATAGATAGCTCCAAAGTGCCACAGACCATTACTCCCAGAGGGAGCCCTCACTGCTTGGAGAGTGATAACTAAGGACAGTAAAGACCCGGGGAATCAGCCCCACCACTATCTGAAACTTTTGAGGAGAAATTTGCTGAATGGTTGCTGGGAGAGGGGAAAACTGTGGAGGACTTGAAGAAACTATTCTTGCCACCTGGGGGTGTTCCTCCCCCAACACCCTCTCCTGCTCCAGTGCCCGTAATGGTGGCTGAACCAATGCAGACTCCTATTTCTGCACCTGCCATTAGTCACGACTCTTACCGAAGGTTGAGGATCTTCTCTGGCACCCTCCCCACCCCCCAAGGGGAGGATGACTGGGAGACCTGGATAGACTATGTTGCCCCCCAAGTGCTAGAATGGCAATGCTCGGAAGGTGAAAAGCGAAAGAGGGTTAGTGAGAGCCTCCGAGGTCCTGCCCTGGCTACCATCCGTGCTAAACGGGCCAGTAACCCTGAAGCGACTGCACAGGCCTATCTTGAGGCCTTGGAGAATGTGTATGGGAGCCCAGATTCTGATGAGGACCTATGGTGGAGAGTAAGAGATGCACAACATACCAAGGGAGTTGTTGTCTGTGTATGTATCTCGGTTGGAAAAATTGTTGCAAGAATGCCCTCAGAAAAGGTAGTTTGCCAGCCGATTGAACTGGACCGAACCAGGCTGGACAGGATCCTTAAGTCTGCCCCTCTTCAGAACTGCTGTTGCTTCAGTTACACCTGGCAGATCGACTGGAATCCCCACCCTCCTATGATGAGTTAATGAGAGAAATTGAGGAGCTGAGAAAAGACGACCTGGGAGGACCTGCACCAATAGCTGCGGCCACGACCGAGTGACTGAGGGTGACCCATCAAGTGAAGTTCAGGGGCAGAGGCTGGCAGTCAATGAGTGCTCTGACAAGGAAAAAGATATGTCACAATGGGCTTAACTGTTGAGAGAGATCCGAATTCAAAACAGTCCTCTATGAAGGCCACGCCTGCAAGTACGGGCCCTGACCTATATCCGACTGCATCTGCTATGGGGTGGGGTACCCACCCATGTATCTCCTGCTGATAACAGTCTGAACTCGATTCCTTGACCATGGAAGTGGAGAAACTGACGAGATGTCTCAAATGCTTATCACGCCGCAGACAGAGATGGCACCAAGGTTTCCAGTTAGTAATACCCCTCGCTCTGGCTCCCAGTGTGGCCGCCAGCTCAAACTCCAAGTATGTTTTGCTATAATTGTGGGAAAGATGGGCACATGAAAGGGAATGCCAGTCCCCAAAAGACACTGACAAAGTTGCATATAGGCTACAAGGAGAGCTTCGAGAAGAAATCAGTGGTTAAGAGGTGCACGACATGATCCCAGTGAGGGCACCAAAATGCTAATCTCACGCCTTTGTGGCAAGGTCAGTTGCCCAGGCCCCCATACCGCCTTCAGACTGGTCCAGAATAGTGGGTCCTCCATGGAGACCACTTGTAAAGGTGAGTAGTGTCTACAAGAGCTATATTAGACAGTGGCTCCCAAGTGACAATTATGTTCCAAGATTGGTATCAGAAGCATTTGTCAGACGCATCTTACAACCATTAGAAGGACTGCATGTATGGGGGTTATGGAGAAGGCTCACCCTATTCCGGTATATCCCAACTTGGCTGTCTTTCCCACCTCCTGGCTGGAGTGGCTTAACAAGTAGAGACCCTAGCCTTAGTGTGTCCCCCACTGGACTGTATGATGGTGTCCCTTTGTTGATTGGAACAAATGCTCATATGTTCGAAGGCTGGCACAGTTGTGTGTTATGAAAACAGGGTCAAAGACTAGTAGAGCTTTAAGAGTTCGCTTTAACTTAAGAAGGCCTATGAGGCACAGAGAGATGCTGAAAAACAGAACCAGAGGAACCGGTCGGAATTGTATGGAAGAAGGGATCCTGAGTCTCTGATCCTGGCCAAATGCCCAGTGTACCTTACAGGAGAGGTCCGTATCAGAAAGGATGTTAAGAATAAAATATTAATGTTGGATGCACCAGGCGATGGAAAATTGCCAGAGGGACTGCTGGTCAAGCCTAGTATTTTGCCCGCTAGAGCCCATGCTTATGCCAGAAGGGTAATGGTCCAAGTTCATAATGTGTCTGAAGGACATTCGAGTAAACAGAGGTTGCATCCGGCTAATATGCATTGTGCAGACACTGCAGTGCTACCCAGCAGCAAGAGAGTTCAAGGAAGAATGACAGAGTAACGCCTGACTTGTTTGATTTCGCGACTCCCGCTGCCAGCTGAATGGAAAGTGAAGATCAGTGAGAAGCTTGCCCAGAGAGCCAGGTGTTTTCTTTAAAGGAATGGGATGTAGGATGCGTGCAAGGAGCTGAGCACAATATCCGCTGCATGACGAAAGACCATTTCGTGAGAGGTCTCGACGCCTGGCACCTGCTGCATAGATGATGTGAGACGGCATCTGCAAGAGATGTTAGCTGCTGGTGTAATACAAGAATCCAGAAGCCCTTATGCTTCCCCATTGTGGTAGTGAGGAAAAGAATGGAACAGTAAGGATGTGTGTGGATTATCGCACTCTTAAACCGGCGGACTCATCCCTGATCAGTACACACAATGCCCCGCATTCAGGATGCTTTGACTGCCTAAACGGGAGCAAGTGGTTCTCTGTGCTGGATCTCCGCAGTGGGTACTATCAGATCCCAGTGGCCCCAGAGGACCGTGGAAAGACAGCCTTTATCTGTCCGGCTTCTATGAATTCATGAGGATGCCTCAAAGGATTTTCAGGTGCCCCAGCCACTTTTCAACGATTGATGGAGCGTGCAGTGGGGACATGAACTTACTAGAGTGCCTGGTATACCTAGATGATGTTATTGTGTTTGGCAGCTCACTGGAGGAACATGAGAGCAGATTATTTAAGGTATTGGACCGACTGGAGGACTTTGGCCTTAAACTGTCCATTGATAAGTGTCAATTTTTTCAAACATCAGTAAAGTATGTGGGACACATAGTATCCACCGAGGGAATAGAGGACCCACCCAAGTAAAAGTTGAGAGGCTTTGACCACCTGGCCACAGCCCAAAATCTAAAGAACTGCAAAGATTCCTGGGATTCTGTGGTTATTATCAGCGCTCATCAAGGACTATTCAAAGTGATCCGCCTTTACTTAACCTTACTCAAGGGTATCCCCCAACCCACAAAAATACTCAAAAGTCAGCATCCCTCAAGACTGAAAGAGTGTATTTTCATCCGAGTGAAGTATTTGGGGCCCGCTGACCCTGATTAGAGACTGCTTTTCATGAGATCATATATCAACTTACCCATGCTCCAGTGCTGGCCTATGCCGATCCAAGAAAACTTACGTCCTGCACACTGATGCTAGCTTGCAAGGGTTGGGGGCTGTTGTGCCAAGAAGCACGAGAATGGCCTGAGACCAGTGGCCTTTGCCAGTAGAAGCCTGACCCCATCCGAAAAGAACTATCCTGTACATAAGTTAGAGTTCCTAGCTTTGAAGTGGGCTATTGTTGACCAATTCCATGAGTACTTGTATGGGGCTAAAATACTAGTAAAACTGACAATAATCCTTTGACCTATGTGCAGACCTCAGCTAAGTTGGATGCCACTGGCCATAGGTGGCTTTCTGCAGTATATCTACATATGACTATGCTCTAATCACCGAGCAGGTCTGAACCACATAGATGCTGATGCTCTCCCGGAGGCCTGTTCCCCAGAATGATTGGGTCCGACTGGCAGAACTCCGACATTCGGCACTCTGCGGAAGTTTGACAGGGAGGAACAAATGTCCACAGACGCAGTGGACTGCATGGTGGATTGCTTGGGAGCCTCTGAGAATTGCATATCTGCTGCTTTTATTGCCACTTTTCTGCAATAGACATTGGTGCACTGCCTCAGCTGGACAATGACAGTATTCAAGCGGCTCAACTCACGATCCCATGATCAAAGCAGCTTTAGAAGCCCTCTATGCAGGAAAAGATGTGTCCAAATTAAGCTCCACTGATTTGAGAACTGCACTATTATACAAAGAAGGTCCTAAGTTGAAACTGATCAATAAACTGTTATACAGAGAAACAGTAGACAGAGGGGACAAGTAGACAAACAACAACTAGTGCTGCCCACTGCCTTCGAGACTCAGTATTGAGGTCCTTGCACAACCACATGGGGCACCTTGGTATAGACAGAACACTTGACTTGGTGAGATCCAGATTCTATTGGCCTAAGATGGGGGCTGATGTGGAACAACACATTCAACTTGTAGTCGCTGCTACAGAGGAAAGCTTTGCCCCAGAGGGCTGCCCCCTTGTTAACATAACCACCAGTGCACCCATGGAGCTGGTCTGTATTGATTTTCTAAGTTTGGAGTCAGATCAAAGAAATATCAGTAATGTGCTGGTGGTCACTGACCATTTCACAAGATATGCCCAAGCTTTCCCCACCAAAGACCAGAAAGCATCCACTGTAGCCAAAGTACTTGTAGAAAACTTTTGTTCACTATGGGGCTCCACAAAGAATCCATTCTGATCAAGGAGAGACTTTGAGAGTCGTCTGATCAAAGAGAGATGCTTTCTCTGTGGGGTGCGAAAGTCCAGAACCACTCTTACCACCCCCAGGGGACCCACAGCCTGAACGTTTCTAACACACGACTTTGCTAGATATGCTAGGCACCCTGCACCCAAAGGACAAGCCTAGATGGAGCCAACAAATTAGCACCCTGGTACATGCTTATAACTGCACCAAAAGTGATGCCACTGGATTCTCCCCTACCGCCTGATGTTTGGAAGAGAAGCTCAACTACCAGTAGATGTGTGTTTTGGGGTCTCTCCTGATGGGGTTCAAGCTGACAACTATTTACAGTATGTGCAAAAGTTAAAGGCCCAGCTAACTCATGCGCACCAACTGGCTCAAACCATGGCTGCCAAAAAGAAATCTGGCCAACAAAGAAAGGTATGATAAAAAGGTGAAAGCACAGGAACTCCAGGAGGAGATCGGGTATTGCTAAGAAATCTGGGACTGCATGGCAAGCACAAGATTGCTGACAGATGGCACCATCTCCCTCACATTGTAGTGGCAAACTAGATGATCTGCCAGTGTACAAAGTAAGGCCTGAGAATAATTCAAAGATGTAAAAACAATGCATAGAAATCATTTACTGCCCATTGGACAAATCTTAATTGAGTCTGAGCCCTAGAAGATGCCCCCTCTGGACCAGTGACTAGAGCTGCTGCTAAGAAAAGATCAAGAAAGTCTGCACCTACAGAAGCAAAGTTAAAGTGTTCCCTCCACAAGTCCCAGTTGAGCATGACTGTCAGTCCATATCGAAGAAAGTGAGAGGTGACTTTGAATACTATCCTTCTACTAACTGAGTCAATTGTTTGGGGCAATCCCTAGTCAATACTGGAGACAAAGCTGGGCCTTCTGGACTGTCTAAGCCCCAGCTTCATCCCTGGAGCCAATGCTCCCAGAAAGTGAAGTGCAAAGCATCAGATCAGATGAAATGGAATCATTGTGCATGGTTGAACTGTTTGAGCTTTCAGGGAGAAAATGATAGATTAGGGCAGACTGGTGATACACCGAACAAGAAGAGTATTTTGAGTGCCCTGACAGTCCACTGCCAGTGTCCAAAAGCTCTCCATGCGAGCCAAATGTTGTGGACTCAGAAACTGTAACTCCTGGAGCCAAAAGTGCCCCAAGTTCTAGCCTCTCTACCCCATGGAGACTCCCCTGACAAGTGAGGACAATGCTGAAAATGAGGCTCAGAGTGCAGAGACTATAACAGTTCCCCTAGAAAGACTGAGTCGAGCTGTAAAGCCTGTGGTGCACCTCAGTTATGATTCACTTGGGAGGCCTGTGGACTTGCCTCTCAATGTTGTCCATAAAGGAGTGTATGTGTCCCCGAGCTCATTGCCCAAACTGAGCATCAGTGCTAACTCAAGTTACTTGTGTTGCCCTCTAAGTATGGTGCCCTTGCCCCATCCAGCCCCAAGGTAACTGATAGGAAGGCCCCCTCTCTTCAGGTTCATGTACAAGAGGTAATAACTTGAGTTATGGTACAATGTATGTAATACTCGTGTAAAGAGTGATACTGCAATGTTTCAGAAATGTGTTCTTGGTAAAATGATATATTGACTGATGATTACATATGCGAGCCTAATGCAAATGTATATGGTTGCAGTTGAAACTTGTAAAGTACTTGCTTGACCGACGTCAAGCTTTCCCAAACCAGGAAGGGTGTAACCCCCTGCAAATGGGGGTTCCCAAAAGACTTCAGGAGCTTGCTTGAATGCTCCAAGCCTGAATGGTGTTTGGCATTTAAGCCATTTATCAGTGAGTGTTTTAGAGCCTCTGGTACTGTCTCTTTAAGAGCTGTCTGCTTGCAGACATAATTAGTTTGTATGGGGGACTGTGTGCTTCTCTGAGTACCACTCGAGCTGCTGCCAATTCACTTCATTTTGCAGTCACTAGGAGTGCAAAGGGAACCTATCTGAAAGATGTAACTGTTTGCCAGAAATTATTTAGAGTAATAATGAAATTACAGTTTGTCTAACCTGCTTTCTTTGCAGTCAGAACTGTGTCTGCTAGTTCCCCATTCTAGTTTTGAACTGCTGAACTGGACCAATCAGTGTGGGGTAAGCTAGCTCTAAAATGATGCCTTGAACGAATCAGAACTTGGACTCATAATCTGAGCCAGCCACAAGAGGATTGTATGGGCAGTGACTCTGGGAGATGTAGTTTAGACTTCAGTGCCTTTTGGACCAACAGCAGCAGTCTATTGTGAGTGACAGCCAATCCAGTCAAGAACTGGGAGGAACTCAAAGGAAGTGCCCGTTTAGCCAGTTGGAGTTCAGTTGAGCTTTGGCAGTGAAGAAGGAAGGAGCCCTGTGCTTTTTCAGTGTCGGTTTTAGTCAAAAACGTGTTAAGGCCCAGAGTTCGGTCTGCAGCTTGTGTAACAGCTTGTTAGGACTGAATCAGTCCTGTGAAAAGAATCAAAGGATCTCTGAAGAGTAGAAACCAGGCTCACCTGTAGAAGACTGGAAGAATTGCTGAAAATTGCACTCGGTCTGTCAGGAACTGAATCTGCTGTGTGTTCTCCCGGTATTGTGCAGTAATTGCGATCGGGATACAGATGCAGCCTGCCTGGTATAGTACTTTCTTTTATATGGATGTGTGAAGAGGTTTGTGTACCTCAAGTGAGCCCTGCTGACATTGAAGGACCCTATCTTATTTGGAGTCGTGAGTACTAATTCAGGGTTGCTCCCTGTTGAATTGCCACATTAAATCCAAATGGAATTACTGTACTGCTGACTGTTTAATTCTCCTTTTCTCTGTGTGAAAGGGCCCTACCAGCTGCCACGGTTTGGACTAGCCACTGGGCTTGGGTACCAAAGGAGACAGTAACTGATAGGGATAGGCCTGTGCACAGAGCCATAGATAGATTATTAGAGTGATAAGCTAATTAACCAGTTTCCCCTGTCCTTGTTATATCCCCTAAATAAATCAGAGCTGCTTGTTTCAGCAAAAGTTATACTGCCTGAGGTATTTGTCTATGTTAAAGTACTGTACTGTGATTGTTGCACTGTATCTCATTTCACAGGAGGTCCCAGTGCGGAACCAGACCTGGGGGTAAGTGTATACTGTGAAGGTAATTCTGATATATTGTGTGGGCCACTAGTGGGAAGAAAGGGGGGTTGCAGTGTCCCAGAGGGCTGTGACCAAGTTAGTTTAACTATTGCAAACCCTGACCTCTGGGTGGAGGCACCCGCCATTGGATCCAGGCCCCTCAACCTGTTAGTGGCAAATCAGGCAGGGGTAGTAGCCCCTGGGATAGCGCCATCTAGGGGTTACACTTATGATTCCAACCTATGAATACATCTAATCTAGATTTGAATATATCAAAAGTTGGTGCATCAACACCATGTTGGGGCAAGCTAGTCCAAGCCTTCACCACTCTCACGGTAAAATATGTATCACGTTTAGTGGTGTTGGCCTTTGGCACCACCAGTTGTTTGTTGTGACTTCTAAGATTATTGAGGTGTGTCATATATTCAAGTTTGTAATCCAATCATGACGTTGTAGTATTTTATAAAGATTCAGGAAATCTTCCCTTTTTCTCCTCTCTTCAAAGCTAACTAATTTGGTGTGTTTTAATCTCTCAATGTAACTTAAATGAGAAAGTCTTGGAATTATTTTGGTGGTCTGTCTCTGGACCCTTTCCAGTAAAACAACATCCTTTCTGAGATATGGACTCCAAAAAGATGAGCCCATGTCCAGGTGTGGGCGGATGTATGACCTATATAGTGGTACTATGCACTGCTTGCTTCTGTTAGTAAAAGAGCATTTAATACAGTTCAGTAACCTCTTTGCTGTTAATGCGATCTTTTTGCAATGATTGGAGGATGACAATTTATTATTTACTATATTTCCAAGGTGTCTTTCTTTGTCTACTGCTGTCAGGATCTTATTGTTTATGGTGTATGAGTATAGAGGGTTGTTTCTTCCAAAATGCAGGACCACACACTTGTCTTGGTTGAATGACATTTTATTATTTTCTGCCCAACTTTCTATTTCTCTTAAATACTTAACCATTGTGTTATATTTTTCAATTGTGTTTACCATCCCCCCCAGCTTACTGTCATCTGCAAATTTAATTAGTGTATTGGTAATGTTGTTATTTAAGTCAGAAATGAACATATTGAAAAGGGTTGGTCCGTGGACCGAACCTTGTGGTACCCCACTAGTCACAGCATCTGGTGCGGACAGTGTACCATTAATTCAAACTGACTGAGTGCAATTTTTTTTTTTTATATATTGTGTTTATCACCTTCACCCCCCTGGCTGCCCCCCTCTGACTGACTCCCCCAGTCCCGTCACCCCAGTATTACCGGGACTTACTTATACAGAGTTCTTTTGCTGCTTGGTCGTCGGGTGCAGAGCCTGCGGAGGGTCGGTCTTCATCTGCAGCCAGGGGATTTTCCTCCATTTTCTCCCTTGACCCTGATGCTGGGGCGCACACGCCAGACGTGCATGTATGGAGGCACTCGCACATCTGCGGAAGTCCCGCAGCACCCTCCCTTTCTATGGTGCCCTGCAGACTGGCACTACCCTCGGGCTTCCACCCTGGGGCAGTCATTTAGCAGGAGCACCAACCATCCCTCCCCGGGAGAGGAAAGCAATCCTCCAGATGCTCAATCCTCTCCCTCCCCAGCCGACCCCCGGTGGCCCGTTTGCACCACGAACATGGGTCGCTGGCATGGCAGGAGGTAAGGCACAGATGCCTCAGCCCTCCACATCACTGGGCCGGCCCATGAGTGCGGTCTTCTAACCCGTTATTGATCCATTTGATTATTCTATTGTCTAATCCCAGATTGATTCGTTTTACTACCAGCTCATAGTGTGGGACCTTGTCAAAGGCTTTGGCCATATCCAGCGTGATGACATCGCTAGGTTTGTTATCCTCCATACTTTCACTAACCTTGTTATAAAAAGAGATCAGATCTGCGGTACAGGACTAAACCCGTTGATCATTGTCGGTTAGTTGTTTAGAGTGAATTTCTGTGTCAGTTCTCTACTTGATTAATCTTTCCATGAGTTTGCAGCATAAACAGATCAGAATTACGGGGCTGTAGTTGTTTTCTTGTCCTTTGTTCCCCTGTTTAAAAATGAGTGTAACTATGGTAGTCTTCCAATCCTTGGGTAGCTCCCCTATTTCAATAGATTTATTAAATAGGATGTCTAAAGGTAGTGAGATAATAGCTGGTTTCTCTTTCAGAAATCTGGCTGAGACGTTGTCAGGGCCTGGTCCCTTGGGGGAACTTGTAGTGTGAACTGTGTTAGCCTGTCAACACTGCACGTTGACTGCCCTGCTCACCCTGGGCTGTCCCTACATTAATTGGGGCTTGTGGTCCTGTGACCTGCCTTGAGTTTTCTAGGTGCCCATATTCCCCTTAGCAAGTTATACTGTTTGACCACTATGAGTCACTAGTGAGTACTAATGAGTACTAATTGCTATTTAACTCCCTAGCTACTCTTATTTCTCCAGCTATCCTAGTTTGTTCCTCTGCTCCCTAGTATTATTCTCCTTTTCCATTCTTTCATTACTTGTTTTCCACTTGACTCAAGGCAGCTTTGAACTCCAAACCTTTTTCACTAAAGGCGACTGCCCTACCTCTGCGCTATTCCTGCAGCTCTCCTATCCCTTATACAGTACTTCTACATCTACTATACCTTCTGCACTGTTGCAGAACAGAAGCGTGGACTGGCCACCCCACCTCCGAAACTTGAGAATCTGTCCACAGCTCTCTCCCACTCTCCCTAGCTCCTCTGTTGTCTTTTTTTTGTTTTGTTTTTGCAAAAAAAAAAAAAAATAGCAAAGGCAGTTGCAAAAGTGATCTTGATCTCCCTAATCTAATTCTCTGCAAGCCCACTTGAAATCTCAGGGATAAAGCCCCAGTAACCTGTCTCTCCCAACCCTTAACAACCTAATTTTCTGACCTGACTATGTACGCCCATACCCTCTCCCCTCTTCTCCTCCTCACTTTTCTCCCCACTCTCTCCTTCTCTTCCTGCACTCACCTTAGCCTCACTGTCTCTACAACTGCCTACCTCATACTACCCTGCACCTTCCCCTCTAGGCTTGCTACCTCCTCCCCCTCTCCACATCATATGCCTCTCTGTCCCCCTCTCTCCTCCCCCTACATCTCTCCCTGCATCTTACCACCGCAGATGTTAACCTTTGCTTCCCTAATCAGGGCCACCCGACCTACTCCCAACATCGTGTTTCGAACTTGGAGATAGACTCCCTGCAACCTATTCATTCTTTCTCCTCATCCTCCTCCTCTCGGGGGATGTCAAATGCAACCCTGGCCCCATAGCTGTATCCACCCCTCTCCAATCACACAAAGGCCTATCAATCGCCAATATCAATATCAGAAGACTCCTACCCAAGATTGACCTACTAACTTGCTGGATAGCTGAGCAAGCTCCGGATATACTATGCCTAACAGAAACCTAGCTCTCTGCTAAAACCCCCAATTCCTCCCTCACTCTCCCAAACTACACTCTACACATGCAGGACCGTGGTAAAAGAGCTACTACACAAAACAGTCACTGTGAGCTCAGTTACAAAGAAGCTTGCCTCAGCTCCCACAAACTCCTTATGGTTAAACTCTCCCTTCCTGCCTCACTCCCACTCTTCCTAGGTGTGCTCTATGCCTCTCCCTGCCTATCCCAAGATGTCTTCATTGCCACCCTTACCATCCTGCCAAACCTAGCATCTAGAGGGGAACTAGTCCTTGTAGGTGAGTTCAACTTGGACTGGCTAGCTCCCTCCACAAAAGCTCACACCTCCAAAATCGAGTCCCTTAGTCTCACCCAGTTAATCAATTAACCTACCCGCTACAACCCCCACTCCCAAAACCATTCTTTATTGGACTGGATTCTTACCTCATGCCCTCACAGAATAACCTCCTCTGGTGTCCTCTCTAATGCACTAAGCGACCACTGTATTACTTACTGTATCGGGAAAACACAACTGCCCAAATCTGCGCCAAAGTATATCAACACTCACCCTCTAAACTCATTAGACACCGATGCCCTCCTAATCAGTCTATACCATGCCAACTGGCAACCTATCTACTGAACCCCTGATGTTGACATGACCCTCTCTAGATTCCTACACACCTTTACAAATATCTGGGATGTCCATGCCCCTCTGAAAAAGTCCAGGGTCGAGAAGCGGCACCACTCCGGATCACCGCACCCGTCCTCGCCAAATGCAAGGAACGAGACAAGGCTTGGTCATACTTTAAATCCAACTCCAACCCCCAGAGCAGGCAAGCTTTTAACACCCTCCATAATGCCTGCACCAAGACCATAGGAAAAGCAAAGGCAGACTACTTTAGGTCATAACTCTCGCATGCTAAGCTCCCTCAGTTCTGGAAAGTTGTGCACACACACCTCGACCCACCAGCCCAGCCCTGCACCCCCACCTTCAAACTTCACGTCCAACCAGTCACTGACCTGACTCATGCCTCTGAAATCCTCAACCAGTTTTTCACTTCATGTGCCATACCACATGGCTCCCTCCTCCTTCCCCAGTCCCACCACCACCTCCCCTTAGCAATGACTTAAAGTTCACTGCTCTTACTGAACGCGACATTCGCAAAGCCCTACACTTGTTTAAGCCTGCAAAGACCAGCCTGGATGGGATTCACCCCAAGCTCCTGCAGATCTCGGCTCCTGGGATCACCAAATCCCTTACACATCTCCTTAACCTCTCATTTTCCACAGGAACAGTCCCACTAACTTGGAAACTGGATTGCGTAATTCCCTTTCACAAAGGCGGTGACCCACTCTTTGCCCAGCAATTATAGGCCCATCTGACTCCTCCCAGCCCTAGCCAAACTACAAGAATCCTTGGCCCACACCCGACCAGCTGACTACCTTGCAACAAACAACATCCTCTCACCCCACCAGTCTGGCTTCAGGAAACGCCATTCAACAATTTCTTCCCTTCTGTGCACCACCAACCATATCCAAACTGCCTCAGACCAAGGCTTCCTTAAAGCAGCAGTATTTGAGGATTTAGCAAAAGCATTTGACTTCATATCCAACCCTCTTCTCCTAAAGAAGCTTGAGGCAGCTGGACTCGGCCCCAGCACTGTAAGGTGGTTTCAGTCTTATCTCTCCACCAGATTTCAATCTGTTAGAATCTCTGATACCACATTCCCCCCTCTCCCTATCCTGGCGGGCATCCCTCAAGGCTTTGTTCTCGGTCCCATCCTCTTCTCTCTCTTCATTAATGACCTTCCCTCCTCCTGCACCAGTTCATTAATACACATGTATGCAGACAACACCATCATCTTTACCTCCAGTTTCAACCTGCTTGAAGTCCAAGCTACCCTGCAAAGCGACTTCAATAACATTCAGCGCTGGTTCAGCCAAAACCAACTGAAACTAAACACCACCAAAACTGTTTCCATGGTTTTCGGCTCTTCCCAGAAACTTAGCTATACTCACCCTCCCCACCCCGGCACCTCTCTCATGGCTCCGCACTTAACCAAGTCACAGATACAAGTACCTGGGCATTTGACTGGACCCTCATCTGTCTTTTCAGCTCACGTTGAATCTATCACCTCCAAACTGCTCCCCAAACTCGCCATGCTTTACCGGAACAGGGACTCTCTCCTGTTACCTGCCAGATATGAAATTGTCTCTAAAATGATCCTCCCCATACTAGATTATGTGGATGTGGTTTACAGCTCTGCCCCTGTAACCACCCTTGCCAGGCTGGATACTCTTCTAAACTAATTTTGCCGCTTCACTACAAACTCCCCCCTACGCACCCACCACAGCAATCTTTACTCCCTCCTCAGACTAAGCCCCTTATCTCACAAGTGCTATATACACACCCTCAACCTTATATCTATGTACTGGTTTAACTTGCTCCCCTCCTATCTTGAGGACTGCCTATACTCAGACTCCCTATCCTCCAATGAACTCAGGCACAGAAATGAAAGATCCTTCACCCTGCCACGATCCTCTTCCGCAGCGGGCCAAGCTACTTTCTCCTACTGGCTTCCCTACTTGTGGAACAAACATACCCCTACTATCAGAAACTCACCCTCTCAAACTAGCTGTAAGCAACAGCTACATTTCCTTCCTCCACCCTTATGCTGCTGCCACAACTGAGCTAAACCCACTACCTCTACTGACTTTACCTTCCTACAACCCTCCCTAGCACTTATTAAAGACTCATTATGTAGTGCACTTACTATTGTATTGTTCACCTCTAGATATTCACCACAGGTCATGTTTTTTTTATCTCACTGCTGTAGTAATTGTAATTAGCTGCTATTGTTTTGTTAACTAATTTTTTGCACTTATTGTTTGTATTTCCACTGCTCCTTCCTAGGTCGCACCTGGAATCGAGCTTCGACTCAGCATGCCTTTCCCAGTTACCAAATGTTTACATAAAATAAACAAATAAAATGTGTTTGATTTTAGGTTGTGAATTGCTTGTTCAATTTCCTCCCTCAAAAAACATATATTGCTGCTATCTTGATAATGGTGAGTTGGTAGTTTAATTTTTTCATTAAGGATAGAGCAAAAGAATTTATGCAATAGGCGTGGGCTCAAAACTCATTGAATAAATCCATTTACCTTCACAGCCATTAAATAAATAAAAAGTACCCACATGGTAGTATGTCACAATCACTCCGGAACTCATTTAGAATGTTTGGCCTTATTAGCAGTACTAACCATATTCAAATGTGAATAACTTTAAAACGAAAAAAAGATAGCATGGTACTGTGAGCATGAAAGTTGTTCAGCACAAAATTACCTACGAAATGAGTGGTGTTTCATTTATAGATACCTTATAGATTTTTTATAATTAGCAAAAAAGAGCAGAAAATGCAATTTTGTGTTCACTTTTTTGACAAGCATATGCACAAAAAAGATAAGCAATCAAAAGTAAATGTCCCTGCACTGAGCTGTCAGACAAATGATTTATCTACACTTGTGCTGTTTGACCTCGGACACCTCACTCGTGGCATTCACCACTCGTGAGGTTACCTGAGGTCAAACAGCACTTGTGCAGATAAATAATTTATCTGACAGCTCTCCATTGTATATCCCTTATGTATTTAACTCATTAGCAGTTAGATAATTGCCCTCAGTGATGAGTCCGTCTTGAACTATAGGGCCAATTTTGTTAGTTTTGTGTTTGTAGGAGTTTACATAGGACGTGGAGCATTTGGACATGAGTCTATGACTCAAAGGGTTGTAATTCCAATTTCCTAAATATATAAAAATAAAATAAATAGGAGAAAAATAATTTATTTCCTTTTGTATGGGCAATTTTAAATTCCAGTTTGCTTTTTTCTTGTTTTATCATATATTTGAGTTTCTTTAGTTCTGACCTGTATTTGTTAAGTGAATTTGAAGATTTATTAATTTTGAGTGTAACCCCTAGGTGGCGCTATCCCAAGAGCTACTGCCCCTGCCTGCTTGGCTAGCAGCACATTAAGGGGCCTGAGTTCTCAAACGGGTGCCTCCACCCAGAGGTCAGGGTTGGCAGTGGTCAAGCTAATTTGGGCACATTCCTCCGGTACACTGTAACCCCCCTATTTCCTTACTAGTGGCCAGAATAATACACAATAATCACTTTCACAATACCCCGATACACCACACAAGCACCCACACTGTGCTCTTACCACTAGGGCTTTCCTCTGGCTCGACCCTGGGGACCCCCTGTGAAACAAGGTTATACACAGCAAATAACAGCAGTACAGTACTCTTGCACAAACTGGAACCACAGTCAGGGTAAATGCAAAAAGCACTAGATCTGATTTATTTAATGGACTGAAACAAGGGAGGGGCGTAATCAGGTTAATTTGCTTAAAGCTGTATCAATCAAACAGTTATGCATGCACTTCAGTGTCCATAAACAGTCACACACTCTGAGTACCCAGGTGAAGAAGAGGTGGGCTAGCCAGGATTGTTGCCTGGGGTAGGCCGGCGTCGCAGCTGGTTGGGGCATGAGATAGAAGAAAACAACATGCACCACACACACACACTAACTGTAATCCGGAGCCGGAGGGCTCAGTTCGTGAAAGAAAAGAAACAAGATAATCAGATGAAACACTTAGATTAAGCTGTTGTTGCAGGGAGCTACCCTAATGGTTACTCACGATACCCAAGACTGGACACAAGCTGGATGAAAATTGAGACTGCAGGTGGTTGATCTGGATTGCCAAGAGAAGCAGGGCCCACACGATTCGCCGAGGCATCATTCCTGTTCAAGCATGGAGCAAGGGGCTGATCCCTAGGCAAGTCTCTCGTCGATGGCTTTCTCTGTGTAGTGAGGTAGTCTGGCAGGGCCAGTGTGGCAAGGCCCAGGCCATATGGGGATGAACACGGATTCAGTCCAGTTGAGCTGGATACTGCTTCCGGCAAGCAGAACACAATTCACACAGTGGGGAACCAAATCACGACCCACTATAAACACACAGCACATTTACATGTAAGGGATTCTACTATACCAGGCAAATCGCTCTCCAGTCACAATCGCAAAGTCTCTACACACACTTTAGAGATAGCTGGAAATCCTGACAGGCCGATGCACTCAGAAACTCTTCAGTCTTCTTCAGGTTGATCCTGGTCACTACTCAGTGGCTTACTTCGTTCTCACAAACTCGGATTCAGTCTGAACTGATTCTCTTCTCCCTCTCAGGGGCAGCAGGCAGGCATGCAGGCCAAAACTCAGGCCTTTCCACAGAGACTGTCTTGAGCTGTTGCTTCTTCAGCTCCCAACTTAGATCTGACTCAAACTGCAGCAAGCCTGGGAATTTCCCCAAGATCCAAAAGGTTTGGTTGGCTGATTCATCTATCAGTCATAACAGGAGCTCCCCCTTCAGGTGCCAAAAGCCCAAAACTACAATTCCTACAGATTCTGACTCCAGACAGCTCCTGTAGTCCGACTCCATTTTAGGTCCCGCCAGTACTGAATGGTCCAATTCGGCAGTCCTGGGCCAAAGTGGTGGGGATAAACAAAACAGTCCTTGCTGCAAAGAAGGCAGGTTAGACAAACTACATTACCATTATCACTCTAAATGATTTTCAGCAAATAGTTACATCTTTCAACAGAGCTCCCTCTCAGATTACTTATGACTGCAATCCAGGCAGCTCTTAAAGAGACAGTACACAGAGGCTATACAGGCATTCTCTGGCAATCACATTTAAACTGCTAAAACGCAGGACACCAGCCTGGCAGTGAGCATTTAGGCAAGCTCGAGGAAGACTTTTTGGAAACCCCCATTTGTGGGGGGGTTACATGAGTTTTTTGAAGGCTCGTTTTTTTTTTTTATCTGCCTCTTTTATGGGTTTTGTCAACCATATCGGCACCTTACCTTTGGAATTATATACATTTTTGTCAGGTATACATTTTATCTCTAGAGTTAATATTAGGTTCTTAATAAATAGCTGAGAATCCTCAACATTTAGCCTTGACAAGGATTTGACCCAGTCTGTATTAGTCAGGGTGCTGTTAATACTTTTGAAGTCGGCCCTATTGTAATCTGAGATGTAATGTTCAGCTGTTTTTTTTTACTTACATGAAGTTAGACTTAGGTAAATGGTATAGTGGTCACTACAACCCAAAGAGCAGTTTATGCTAGTGTTGGTACTGCCATCCTCCAGATTGGTAATGATTAAGTCTACAATATTTTCTCCCCTGGCATGGGCTGTTACCAGTTGTTGAAGTCCTTGGCTGGCTAATAGGTCTGTAAATTTGCTCTTAAGGTTAGTTGTGCCTGATAGGGTTTCCCAGTTGATTCCAGGAAGATAAAATCACTGACAACAAGTATGTGTAAACCTCAGACTAGAGCCTGTGTGGCTGACTGTTTGTGTTTGTCTCTGTCAGTAGTTTAGTTTTTGTGGGTTTTATTGTGTTTCTGCTTGGAGGAACTGGACCATTCTTGGACATAACGTCTATGAACATTTCCTGGACTAAGAAACTGTAAAACATCACCAGCAGGTATTGGCATTCTCATCATAAATCAACTTTTCTGGAAGCCATCAAAGCCAAAAGAAAGGTCAGTAAATCTGTTATACAAGCACTGAGTTGTGGAGTGCTGCATTGAATTCACATTTCTGTCTGACTTGTTCTTAAAGGATGTGTACTTGTCTTTGAGGTCTATTCACAACCATTTTGGAGAACAAAGGGAATATACTAACAATGGATTTGTACATCCTGCATATGCCCCAGGCCAATGTTCATCACCTTCAGGAATTTAACCCCTTCATGAATTTATCACATTCTGGGTCTTTGAGCTACAATAATAGTTTTCTGGTCCCCGGTAGTTCACCATTTCCTGTGGATTTGATTACTTTTCATCAATCACGTGGAACCTCTGAGAACATGGCTTTATATATTATGCTCTGCAATATCACGGGGCCAACGCAGACCAGCAAGGCCAAGAGGACTAGATGCCCTACAACAAAACTAGTCTGCAAAATTATTAAAATGTACCTTCTTAGGATACTACTTATGCTACTTCTGATATCTGGAAATGTTCATCCTACCGGCCTAGCACCCCATGCCACAAAAAGGCAGGAGGGATCCCTCACATTAGCCTTAGTCAATGTCTGCAGCCTCCTTAACAAACTTGACATCTTGCAAACCTGGGTCCAACAGCATAGCCCTGATGTACTCTCTGTTGTCGAAACATGGCTTAACCCCAAGATACCAGACGCTGCAGTCACCATCCCTGGATACTCTATGTTCAGGCAGGACAGGATTTCCAAATGAGGTGGGGGCTGTGCCATCTACCTGAGGAATTCCTATCTGGGTCAAGTCTTCTCGTTCTAAAACCCTAAACCACCTCGTGAGGTTCTCTTATTAAAGTTCTACTCGGGGCACACAACAAGGAGCTCACCATTGCCTCTGTGTACCTACCACCTAAAGATCAGCCCAATGGATTTATGAGCATATTGGAAAGCCTACAGGGATTACACCATAACTCTGAACTCATAGTACTAGGTGACTTCAACATAAATTGGCTATCGCAGGAGGCCAGAAACTACAAGGATGTTGTCACGTCACAGAACCTCATCAAGCTTGTTACCACCCCCACCAGATGCAACTATAGGACAGGGTCGCACACACTTCTGGACTGGATCCTTACTAATCACCCTGAACGAATCTCAAAAGTCTCAGTGCTCCCTGATGGGATCAGTGACCACTCACCGGTCACATGTACCTGGACAAACAAATTCATTAAGCCCCCTCCTAAAATAATCCACACCAGAGTGTTAAAGCAGGGGTACCTTGAGCTACTGAAGACACACCTAAGCCACCTGGACTGGACACCAATCGACTCTGCCATTGATGTAAACCAAGCCTTAGACCTTTTCATCAGCCACTTCACTGCAGCCCGCAATATCTTTGCACCTCTCAAAAAGCTGAAGGTCAGGGCAGAGCTAACCCTTGGATAACCCCTGATCTAATCACTTTACTCAAACATAGGGATCATCTCTGGCACTGTGCTCGTGCAACATCCAAACCTGGGGATATTCATAAATATAAAGTTGCCAGAAATGAGTGCATGCGGGCAGTTAGGAGCGCCAAAAGCAAATACTTCAAGGAAGCTCTCTCCAACTCCTGGGGTGATGGAAAACATTTTTGGAGTAATTTGAAAGACCTTACAGGCAAGGACCCTAAGTCACCACCACCCACCATGCTCAACATAAATGGAACACCAACATCTGACCTGTACACAATCACCAACACCTTTAACAATGCGTTCTCCAACTTGGATAGTGTCCTCCCTTCTAATTTCTTTGATGCCCCCTCCGGTAGTAACCCTTCTGTAACTATTCCTCTCCTACACCCTGCCCCACAATTCTACTTTAAGGAGAACCCAGTGCATGAAGCCAGAACCTATATTTGGAAGGCCATTCACAATGCAGGCTACAGTGGTAACTCCCTTGACCTGAAGTTGTTAGCACTTATCCTTGAAGAAGTCGTTGAACCCCTGACAAAGGTCCTCAACCTATCACTAAGGATGTCCCAGTTCCCATCTCGCTGGAAACAGGTGACCATCACACCAGTACACAAAAGTGGAGACAAATCACTGCACTCCAACTACAGACCTATCTCCATCCTCCCTCCATTGTCTAAGGCCCTGGGCGCTCGCCTCAGACCAACTAGTCAAGTACCTGGAAAATATGACATCCAGTGTCCTGAGCAACATGGTTTCTGAAAAGGGCACAGTACCACCACTGCACTATTAGAGTTCATGGGCTTCATCCATACCACGCTCGATCAAGGAAACTGTGTAGGGGCAGTATTCCTTGATCTTACGAAAGCCTTTGATACAGTGAACCACCCACTCCTACTCAAGCAATTATCAAACACTGGGCTCTCCAATGAAGTGCTGCTCTGGTTTTCAAGCTACCTTGGGGAGAGGGTCCAGCGGGTTAGGATTGCCGGTGTTACCTCGGAAGAAAAGCCAGTCCTATCAGGGGTCCATCCTGGGGCCACTACTCTTCAGCCTCTTCCTCAACGACCTTCCCAGTGTCTGCCACCAGAAATTACTGCTCTACGCCGATGACGCAGTCATGTTCACCAACCACCAAAATGCAGAGCTCCTCGAGAAACAATTGCAGCTTGAATTCATGCGCATTGAAGAATGGTTCAAGTCACACAAACTGGTCATGAGCTACAGCAAAACAAAGGTTATGGCCTTCTATGATGCCAGGAGCAAGTACAAATCCCATGGCCTCACCATCCTAAACCAAACAGGGACCTTACTTGAACACGTTCCTGATTTTAAATACCTAGGTGTCACATTGGACAGCTCACTCTCCTACCATCGGCACATAGATTCTGTCGCCAAAGCCACCAACATCCCTATAGGCCTGTTCTACAGGCACAAACACTGCATGACTCCTGACACTCTCCGGTTGGCTATCAACAGCTCTGTCACCTCCATTATCAATTACAGTCTAGCAATTTATGGCTCTGCCTCCTCCTCTGCCCTCCACAGAATTACAGTTACACTCAACAAAGCATGCAGGCTGCTAACTGGGGCTGACCAACTTACACACACACTTGTGACCTGTACACTCAGGCAGGATGGCTTCCTTTCATCAGCCGGATACAGTATCAAACCTGCCTCTTAGCCAAAAAAGTCTTCCTTGGGGTCATGCTCCTGGGCATTGAAAAGCTCCTCACTGACCACCACAGCACCCAGTGAACTAGAAGTTCACAACAACTAACCTTCCTTGTCCCCAGATGCCGGACTACCATGGGCCAGAGGGCCTTTGCCCACAGAGCACCACAGTGGTACAATACTCTCAACAAAGAAACTCTTACTGCTGCTGCTCTTGGCCCTTTTAAGTGACAACTCCGACTTCATCTCATTTCAACTAGTCGTTGTGACTGCCTCGCCTAATCAGGGGCCCACTGCTCACTGCCCTCCACTTCAGTCTTGACAGCTACCTCTCCCTGCCTTGCCCCCTTCTACCTGCCTACCCCCTTGCCCCCCTTTCCTCCCCTCCTGGGCATTTTCTGACTTTTATCCCTCCCCTTCCTCCCTCTCCTTTAGAGCTCTTACCCTCACCCTCTACCCTCCGACAATGGCCTTCCTGCCTGCATACCCCCTTCCCTCTCACCTGCAGTGGTTATTTCTAAGATTGCCCTTGGCTGGCATGTCATGCTACCTAACATTTGGCACATTTTGAATTACTGGAATTTCCTAAGCCTCAGTCTTTTACTTCTTTTTATTGTGTAACTATGTATTATTATGTTGACCTTTGTATGTATGTATACCCCCATTCCTTCGATGTGGAACCTTTGTAAATGAGCAGTTCCTGCTCAAAGGTATTTGTAATCCTAGATTTCAATAAGGTAAAAATAAAAAAAATGTCTCCCTCAGCTGGTGTGTCTTAATTTCATTAATTAATTTGATGTTATAATCATAGCTGGAGTTAGGGGGTTAATAATAATTTCCTAAACAAAGCTTGGGTCTGTTTGTAAAAGTTATGTTTGATCAGACACTTTCAATACTGTTCTCATCAATCAATCCTGACAATGTCCGACCAGGACAGCTCTCTTAGACTGAATGCCAGCATGCCTATGTAGCCCAGTGACCTGTCCTATCTACAAATCTGGACAGACCACTCAGATATGTGTTAGCCACAACTCTGTATAGGCCATCATCCATGTAATCGCTATGTACTATGCACAAACAATACCAGACTGGCAATCGCACCGCTGCATTCCAAGTGTGTTAGCCACAACTCTGTATAGGCCATCAGCCATGTAATCGCTATGTACTATGCACAAACAATACCAGACTGGCAATCGCACCGCTGCATTCCAAATGTGTTACCAACAACTCTGTATAGGCCATCAGCCATGTAATCGCTATGCTCAATGCACAAACACTGATAGAGTGACAGTTTCACCTGATGTACTGTATTGTATTGCTTGTGTTATTTGTGTTATACAGTGTATTGTAGTATTTGTATTATGTCCTGCACTGTTACTGATGAGTAGCCTTTGGAAATGAGTCTATGATTCAAAGGTTTGTAATTCCAAAACTTTCAAATAAATAAATAAATTGTTGATGGGTAGATTTGGTAACAGCTTATGTTATCCTTGATGCATATACACACCCCTCCACCTCGTTTCTTGTTTCTGTTTTTATAAAAAAGTTTATAACCTATAATTTCTTTATTCCAGCCAGTACCATCCTTCCACCCAGTCTCAGAAACTGCTATTATATCAAGCTTGTCTTTTAGTATGATGGCTTCCAGTTCTGTTTTTTTTACTTGGTTTAGACTGCATGCATTTGAGACCATAATGTTACAATTAAGCAATAATGCATGACAGGGTGTGGGGTATCACGGGATATCGTCAAGCCTCGGGTGGTTGGGCACGAGGCTGTAGGCCGAGTGCATCCAATGACCCAAGAAGTGACTACATACCATGATATACCACACTGTGGAGTGCATTATTGCTATTATGAACAGGATTACAAAATTGGTGTAAATAAAAAATAATAAAAAAAATCTAATATTTAAAAAAATGATTTTTAAGGGATAGTGTAGGAGTACTGTTTCAGAAAATAGTTCTAATTGGGTTGTGATCAACAGGTGGCGCTGTTGTAGGTAGTGTAGGGACCTCTGATTATGTGTTCGCCCCCCCCGCTTGAAAAATAAAATTTGTTGCTGTGTAGTATGTGCACTGTTTTTTTTTTTCCACCTTTTCTTGTTTTACTTAGGAACTGTCTAGCAACGTGTACCTTAATTGTTTTACTCGAAAACTGCATATCTATGTGCACCATGGCTCCTCGAGTTTTTATCTCCGTTATGATGAGATTTCATTGCAGGTTTAATTTGCCCCCGTAGTGCTAATGCTGTATTTGTGAGGGAAGACAGACAGCTGTTGAGGTGAGGAATCATGGTCTATGTTTAGAAGACTGCTGGTCTGTAGCATGGTAAATATGCTGGCCGTTGGAGCTGGAGCTGAAACATTGAAATGCTCAGCTCGAGCCACCACTTGCTCCATACTGAATATGGTCATGGCGCAACCTGCTCAGTACAGTCAGCATGTTTTTTTTTTGGGGGGGGGCCTGTGTAAAGCAGATATTGTTAAATGGGAATTTCTTCAGGATGTGGCTATTGGGAGTGTGAATCGGGGTGGTGGTTTTGTGGGGAGCACAGTGATTTGGTGTGCGCAGTGGCAGTTTCGTTTTTGAAAAGCAGAGTGGTGTTCTGTGTGCCACACTTGGCAGAAGTTTGGATGTTGTAAGTGAGGGGTTTGCTTTGTTTTTCTTTTAACTGCTGCTCATATTCAGGTCTGACGGCTCCTCCTTGCAGGCAGGTGTTCTGATGAAGTAAGGGATATGGGGAGCGTAGCAGTCAGAGGAGTTCATTTCCCGTAAGGAGGCTGGTGGACAGACATTTTTTGAAGCTGTGATGATGTAGCCCGATATCATCACGGCTTCAAAAATGTGTCGGCCAATCAGCGTTGCGCATTTACAATCCCCAGTTCATAATAATTTATTTGTTTTGTTTGCCTCTGTATTTGAAGTTATACGCTGATTTGAAGTTCCCAAGTCCCCATTCCTATCTAGTTTAAAAAATGACTAATATGTGCCAGAATCTGTTTCCCAAAGTGCAGACTCCCTCTTCTACTTAAGTGAAGCCCATCCCAGGGGTATAAGCCGTAGTTATTTTGAAACGTCTCCCAGTGGGTCAAACATTTACACCCTTTTTGCAGGCACTATTTCCATAACCACTCATTTACTATTCTCAGTTTGTATTTTTTTTGATTTCCCATTCTAGGCACAGGAAACATTTCTGAAAAGCAGATTTGACTCCCTTTTTCTTCGAGTTTTGAGCTGAGATCCATGTATTCCCTTTTTATATCTTCCACATTAATCCTATTGATATTATTAGTTCCAAAATGTGACATTACTAGCGGGTTTGATCCAGCATTATGTAGAATATTATCAATCAATTTCATAATGTCTTTTATCTTAGCCCACCGAAAAGTATTACAGGTGCGACTGGTGTTGTCTGGATTACAAACAGTTTTATGAATGTATTTGGTTATGGATTCTTCTAAGATGAATACCTGCCTTGGGGATTTAGTTGCAGCTGCAATGCCCACAAACTTTGGAAGTGTCCTATTAGGGTTCTTATGTCTACCTCTAACCCACACTATAACGTCCCCTACTCTCACCACCCAAGGACAGTCTGCAGGTACAAGGCCATATATTAATGGTATGGTACTTCATACAGGGTCCAAATATTGAAACTGGTATATAGCAATCCTAATACCCCTTCCACTACTTTCACGAGTGATGGGCAAAGTACATGTCCGGAGTCATGAAACACAAGTGCAATATTTCATACACATTTTTCATCTGTAATTAGAATACTTTTGGGGTGGATATCTGTGAAGGTTTACATCCATTATTACTTGTGTCTTACATGGCACACAGTATAGTATACCCTCCACAAAGCAGCAGAATTGTTACAAATTTGAAAGTACTATACACACTGCATAGTTGCCAATTTTTGTAAGGCTCAAAAATCATTTAATGGTCATGTAATCAGTTGGGTAGTGTGACTGACTGGGGCCTCCCTAGCCACAAGTGTAGTTTCAGAGTGGGGATTAGGACTGCTATATACCAGTTTTAATATGTGGACCCTGTATGAGGTACCATGCCATTGATCAATGGCCTTGTACCTGTAGACTGTCCTTGGGTGGTGAGGGTAGCTTAATGGACAGGTCACACTCCTCTGGAGCCTGAAAATCAAAAGGTCTACATCTTTGGAAAATAACACAGTCAAAGAAATGATTTAGGTAGCATTAAACACAGTGGTCATAGAAGCAGTGCTGTTGCTAGATCTAGTGCATATCTTTTACAGCCTGTTATGCTTGAATATGTGATTTTTATGACTGGATATGTGACTGTATTCTCTATCACTGCTGCTGTTCATTTTACCTGCAGCATGTTTAGTGAGCAGAGTAAATGGATACTGTTTGATTTGGTACCTGGTCCCCCAATTTTTCTGATAAATGCTCCTTTACAGCACTAGATCTTATTTTTGTCTATTAAGACTAAACACCTACTTCTTATTTCAGACACTTATTTTATTTACAAGATTAGATGAATGCGCATCGCCTCTTACCGGGCACCCAGTATAAAACAGAAGCATGTCTGCTGTCCCAACCTATTAGGTGTTTTGTTTTATTTCGTTTTTGAGTAGTAACAAAGACTGAGTGAGGGCATGAGTGAAAAAAGATAAATCAGTGGACAGAATTTTTTTTTTATGATCCGATTGCATTGAGAGATACCAGCCTCTTTTACACAGAGCAGCACTGACATCTCAGCGGTTCCCAACTGCTCACTCCACTCAGTCTGTGCCGCTACCTTGTGCCTATACACTACAGAGGTTTGCACCATTCTCGTGGCTCTTCTGGCCTTTTCTTCCATCTTTCCGGCCAGCCAAGAGACCGAGACTTCTTTCTTGAGGTAGGGGGTGGGGTGGGTGGATTTGCATGACCTATAGTACCCAAGTTCAGCTAAAGATATAACCAAATACTGGAAAGAAAGCTGCACTTGAGAAACTAGTTACTTTTCATTATCTGGGGCTGAAAAGTACTTTAAAAGTGCTGTGAAAGTGGAGCCGTGGTGGTGGGTATGTGCTCATGCATATTACGGCTCCACTTTTGCAGCGCTTTTAAAGTACTTTTCAGACCCGATTATGAAAAGGAACTAGTTTCCTGAGTTCAGCTTTCTTTCCAATATTTGATTATGTCTTTAACTGAACTCGGGTACTATATGTCACGCACGAGCCATGGACTGAGTATGGGGAAGTGCAGCCTAGGAAATCGAGGAGACTCTCACGATAGGCTATCCTCAAACCAGTGTGGGCACTGTAATAGGATTACATAGCCTTACTGAGTGGTGCAAAATGCTGAAATGCAACGGTGAACCAGGAAAAACAGGGACTGCCAGGACAGCAACTGCTCTCCTCTGATGCGGTGTGGCTCATTTGCAGAATGCAACAAAGGTAATGTTCCAGTTGCTCTGCGCCACTCGAAGAGGGAAACAGATCAATTGATAATTATCTACTATTTTGATTATGCATTATCAGTATTGAATAGTCTGCAGTACCTGAACTGCATAAAGAATTATGTTTGACAGTTCTTCTAATATTTTTTTTTCTAGGTACTGCCTGTGTAATAAAACAAATTATATGTCAAGGCTTGTGTGTTTCTGTTTTTTCACGAACATTTCATCATTTCATCATTAGACATGTAGTTTCATCACAGCTGTTACTGCTCATCATGAAGGCTTTCTTCTATGTTCGCTACTGTTCTGGATCTGATAATGCCATGAATGTGCAATTTAAAAGCATTAAATACATTGTCATGTGTTATATGTGGATGTGTTTCAGGATGCATTTATTACTTTTACTTTGCTAGCCCTGTGTTACCTACCTACCTACCACCCCCCCCCCAGCACCACCACCACAACCTCCAGCCACCCTGTGGTCTCTGTTTTTCAGGATGGAACATGCACCATATATGAGCTAGTTAAAAATGAACTGCACTGGGACAGAAAAGTTGGATTTATACTAGTAACAGGATCAATATTGGTAGGAAGTTAAATGATTCCTATTAAATGCAGTGAACTGTTGTCAAAAATATTTGAAACCCAAAAAGGAAATGGCATGATTATATATATTATATATGTATTATAGGGGCATGGTCTCGCCCCTATAGTTAGGATTGAGTAGCCAGTAACGTTAAACCCAAAATTTTGCACCTTAATAACTTTTCAACCATTCAACAGATTTGCATGAAATTTGGTATGCACTGTCCCTTGGGGTAGATTGCCTGATGCAGAGTTTTGTTTCGATCGGATGTGTGCTTTTCATGTAATGCATAGTTAAGTAGTGTATTTTTTGCTTTTTTTTTTTTTTTTTTTACATTTTGTGCTGATTTTTGCCCATCGCACTGTGGCCACACCATTTTGAATTTTGGCTTGAAATTGTCAGGGTAGAGGTTGCCCCAAGGAACAAGCCAGTTTTGGTTTGGTGAACAAATATTAATCCATTCCAAAGTTATTCAGTTTTGAAATTTTGGGTTCTGACCATGCTCAGTTCAGTCTTTGGAATATATGTGTTTTGTGAAAGAGGATTTGGCTCACGAACAGAGATCTTGACAGCTCACAAATGGGGATTTTGTTCACTTTATGCATTAATAACTTCACAGCTGTTCTTGCTATTTACATGAAATTTGGCAAGTGCACTCATAGGCTCATGGTCTGTTGATGGGCTGTGTTTCAGTTAGATAGGATGTGCACATCTGGGGATATGCAGTCCCAAAATGTGCACATCTGGACATTTTGTCAAATTCTTGCTTCAATTACTTCACTTTGTGCATTAACAATTTCACAGCTGTTCCTGAAATTTACATGAACTTTGGCAAGTGGTCTTACAGACAACTGGTCTCTTGGAGTGCCAAGTTTCCATTAGATAGGCTGTGCATATCTAGAGATATGCAGTCCCAAAATGCATACACCTGGATGTTTTGGCAAAGTCTTGCTTTGTTCAATAACTGCACAGCTGTTCCTGCAATTTATTTATTTATTTTATTTATTGAAATTTTTCACCAGGAAGGCACACTGAATAAACAAGTTGCTCATCTCCCGGTGCGACGGGGGTACAATTGGATGAAGAATTAAACGTACATCTTAAGATTTCAAATATACAAGAAATTAAACTTTCAGTTACATTTGTAAGAAGACATACGGTTAAAAAAAATATAAATAATCATACAATTGCACTTGTAACATAACATACAATAAAATATAACATACCTACGAAATATGCATTTAATTACAAGTTATAAAATTCTTCAATTCTTCAATTCAATTCTTCAAATTATTGCTTTGATTGTTTCACTTTGTACATTAATAACTTCACAGCTGTTCCTGCAATTTACATAAAATTTGGTTCAGGTGATATGCTTGGAATTTGCCATGCCCCATCATGAAGCCGACATCTCACAAAGTTGTAAGTTTCATTTCACTTGCACGTGAGGGCATGGAGATATAGAGTCCCAAAATGTTCAAATCACCGTTTTTATATATATATTATAGGAGCGTGATCACACCCTTATTGTTAGGGTTGAGTAGGCAGTTTAATTTTAAACCCCAAATTTTGCACTTTACTAACTTTGCAAAAATTCAACAGATTTGCATGAAATTTGGTATGCGTTCACTTTTTCACCTGCAAGTTATAGAGTTTGACCACTAGTGGTCACCAAAACATTACATTTCTCACTTGCTGCTCCCCCCCACACCATTTGGAATTTTACTCTGAAATATTCAAGGTAGTAAGAGCGTTCCCCACAGAACAAGACAACATTGGTTTGGTGAAAAAATATTAACCCTTACAAAGTTATTCAGTTTTGTAATTTCGGGTTCTCAGCATGCTCAGTTCAGTTTTTTTTTGAAAAGCTTCACAGTGGAGAAGAGGGATTTGTGCCCAGAAAAAGGGATTGCAAAAAGTGATTTTTAAATCCACCTTCATGAGAAACAAATCCCTTTTTGTGAGCCGCCAATTTGTTTTCCATTTTTCCCCCCACAAACAAAGTGTTGTAACTTGCCCCACGGATATGTTGTGTAGTAACTGAAGCATGTGTTTTGTTCAGGGTGACACCCTCTACAAACCATGGCTTTGGTTTGCTTCGTTTCTCTTAAAAAATGGCCTTTTATTTTAAAAATCCTTGTTTGTCACTCGCTTCTGATCCTTGTTCACAAGCTGTCAAAATCCTTCATAGCAATTTCCAGACCAGATGGCCCTATCTTGCAAACAAGAACTGGCTCGCAAACAGGGATTTTGTTAGCTCATGAAAAGGGATCAGCTCATGAAAGGGGATTTTGACAGCTCCTGAAAGGGGACTGGTTTTTTGAATCCCCTTTTGCAAGCTGTCAAAATCCCTTTGCGAGCTGACAAAATCCTTGATCGTGATTTCCAGACCTGGTGGCCCATCTCACAAACAAGGATTGGACCACAAACAGGGATTTTGTCACCTCACAAAAAAGGATCAAGTGACAAAAGGCAATTTTGGCAGCTTACAAAAGGGGATTTGTTTTTTACATCCTCTTTCGCCAGCCGTCAAAATCCTGTTTCATGAACTGTCAAGATACCTTTTTGTGAACCAATCCCCATTCATGGGCTGACAAAACCCTTGTTTGTGACATCAAGACCAGATGACCAAAATCTGATGAACAAGGAATTCTCATGAATAGGGAATTTGACAGGTCATGAATGGAGACTGACCTCATGAACAGGGATTTTGACATCTCATGAACAAGGAATTTAAAAACTTTTCCAGTATACTGCCAATAAACAGTTTGGTCTTTTGGCTTGAAATTTGCAGGGTAAAAAAGGGGTGTCCCACAGATGTGAATTATGCTGTTTAGGTGCAAAAAGCTTTATCAGTTTCATTGCTATGCCTTAACGAAGTTGACATATTCCCCATTGGATAACACTGTGGCACCCGCAGCATCTTTCAGTGCCCATATCTTGAAAACAATTCAAGATACAGATTTTTCAATTTGGGCAGCTTAGTTCACCTTTAGATGAGCATGTGTGGAGGTTTAGAAGTCATAAATACAACTACAGTGGAATTTTTTTTTTATAGCTGCTACAGTTACTGAGATATTGGCAAATTAGTATTACAAGGGTTCCTTTTCAGCCCCATAGGACTTCTGTATGGCTCTGTAGTTATGTGTAAGTGGGAGAGCAGGGCTCAGAGTGCCCACACTCCCACATATGCATATTGTTATGCAAAAATGGGCAGCTTGAAGGGAGCACGGGACCCGAAGGACCTGGGCCCCTACGAATACATGCCAGTTACTAGTTACATTACACTTTCTCAAAAAGTAAAGAAATGCATTGCAAAAAATGTCATTAATCCATTAGTTAGGGTTGACGTGACAAAAGTGGGGAAATGAGGCATTAGGGTTGACACCCTAACACCCCCCCAAAACCTACATAACTCACTCTCACTCACCACAGACCAACAGATGACAGGGTGTGCCTTGCGGTCATCAGGTCTAACTCTTACCCCATTCTCCTATACTGTATCATGTGAGGTTTGTTACACATGGAATGGGGTGAGAGTTAGGACCAACGACCTCAAGGCACACCCCATCACCTGTTGGTCTGTGGTGGGTGGGGGTAGGGTGGTAGGGTTTGGAAGGTGTTAGGGTGTCAACCCCAATGCCTTATTTCCCCACTTTTGTCGCTTAGGGTTACTGGGTCCTAATTCTCCCACAGCCACTGAAACGGTGATCACAATGTGCATTCTCAGAAGCACATCAATGTTATACAGTTGGCAAAAAAAGTATTTATGCCCTGTCATTTAAGTTTCAGTAGAGTGCTAAGAGGGAATCCACCCTGCTTTGTGGCATCTGCTTTTGGGATGGAACATGTATAACACACATTAGGATGCTGAGTGTGTTGTTTCACAGTGTTTGCCATGTATCATTCTAGGTGGCTTGGAAATGCTGTTGTGGTGGTTCATAAAATGGTACCACAGCAAATGTGCTATGGAAATTACTAAAATGGCTTATGTTATAAGCAGCTAAATTGACTGGAGTAATATGCATGAAATTATATTTTCCAATAAAAGTGGTATGGGTGCACTACCTTTTGGGTCAGGCAGCTTGACATTCTGATGTGTGCTTTGGAACCTGCAGTAGAACCCCACCCCCCACCAAGTACTACAAGTTACAACTTAAGTGTTCTGTAAAGTTGATGTTGTGGATTGTCCCCAGACTAGAAGCACATTGCCGGGGATATACCTGGGTAGACTTTGTTAATGGCATATAAATCGCTTAATGACTATCTGTCTGAGGAGAAACCACAAACATATAATTGCAATACCATATTATTGCAACCCCCCTACAAATGGAGGTTCCTAAAAGCTTCCCCAGAGCTTGTTTAAATGCTCCATGCCTGGCTGGTGTCCGGCATAAAGCCAATTAAATGTTGTTGCCAGTGAGTGCTCTTGAAGCCTCCATGTACTGTCTCTTTGAGGGCTGCCTGTTTGCAGTCCTAATTAGCTGAAATGGGGGGGCTGTGTGGTTTTATGCCAGAGTCCCAACCAGGCTGCTCAATAACTGCTCCGTTCTGCCATCGCTATGTTGTGCAGAGGGAGGCCTCTGGAAAGATGTAACTGGTTATTGATAATAACTTACAGTAATAATGATAATGTGGTTGTTCTAACCTGCCTTCTTTGCAGCAAAGACTGTTTCGATTATCTCCTCCATTTTGGTCCCGAACTGCCGAGTTGGACCAATCAGTACGTGGAACTCTAGTAGAGCCGTCTGACCAATAGAGGAACTGCTTGTAATTTTGGGAAAGGCATTATGGGCTATGGCGCTTTTTCGTACCACTGAGGGCCAGAGTAATTGACTGGCATGTGACGCTAGCCAATGGAATCGGGTAGTGCCCGAACTGTAAGGAGTGCCCCATGCTGTTAGGGGCAGATTTGTTGTGACTGTGAAGGAGAAGGGAGCTCTGAGCGTCTGTGCTGTTGAGTGTTCGCGCGGGAAGTGCGTGAAAGGCCTAAGGCCGCTGTTTTCCTAGCCAGAAAGCTTCGGACTAAATCCGCCAGCGTGCGGTCAGAGGAGGCTGTGTATAAACACAGCTACCTACCAGGCTTCACCTGAAGAAGACTGGAGAATCGGCTGAATCACGCTCGGTCTGTCAGGATGTCCGGAGTAGCTGCTAACACCCGCAATTGCTGTGAATTGATTTGGGTCCTTAAAGCAGCTGCCTGGTATGGCACCCCTCTGTTGTTTTCCATATAAATGTGTGAGGAGGCCGTTGAAGTCAGGCTTAGTCCTGCAAGTGATGACGGAGTGGTCATCTGCTGGAGTCGTGAGTACTGGATCAGGGTAGTTCCCTGTTAATCTTTCAGACAAGTGGTAAGAAAAACAAAATCAATTCGTTATACTGCTGCCTGCACTAATTGAGCCTTCTGCTCATTCTGATCTGCTCAGGAAAGTAAATGCTCATTTGTGTCAGGGCCCCAACCAGCTGCCATGAGGGACTAGCCATGAGGGCTTGGGTACCCATGGACAGTAACTAATAGGTTTAGGCCTGTGCACAGAGCTCTAGGTAGTTAAGTATATTTTACAGTGATAAGCCAATCACCCTGATTTCCCCTGGTCCTTGTTATCTCCCCTTAAATAAATCAGATTGTTTGTTTTGCAACTGTACCCTGGCTGGACTGTGTTTTACTGAGGACATACTGTACAGTGAAAATGTGATAACTGTGCCTTACTTTCCAGGGGTCTCCGGAGTGAGCTGAGAGGTATGAGCCAGGGGGTAAGTGTACAGGGGGAGAGTATTGTACTTAATCCGTGTGAGCCACTAGTGAGAAGAAAGGGGGGTTGGTAACTCCAGAGGGCTGTGACCCCAGTCAATCTTGAATGTCTTAACCCCGCCTCTGAGTGGAAGGCACCATTAACGGATCTGGGGCCTCACCTGTCATCACATCTGAGGCAGGGGTAGTAGCCCTAAGGGTAGCGTCCCCTGGGGGTTACATTATACTAGAAGAAAATATAATCGTTTGCATGGAGATGAGGCAGCAAAGGGCACTGGATAGTGCAAACAGATTTGACCTGTACCTTGTACTGAAACATCACAGATTTAGAAGTAGTAATATACTTGTGAGCACATTTATACTAATCATGATGAATTACAGTACCTAAACTTTTAGAAAATTAGATAATAGGCATGTGGGTGTGGGTGTGGGAAATCCAGTACTTGTTTGTCCTCTGAGGAAGCCTTGTTAGGCGAAACATCAGCTGTTTGGAACATTAGCATGTAATGTGCACGTTTGTTTGTCTGACTGCTTGAATAATTTGGTTGCGGTGCACCTATGGTGGTGCTGACAGTATTTATTTTATTTTACTGTCTCTAGTTCTGCCCCCGAACTCTGTTCATTTTTACTGCATTTATATGGTGACGTTAAAAGCACTTTGTAATAATAAAAAGGAAGATACTGCAGCAAATGGAAAGCTGTTCTCCTTTTTGTTTATTAATGGAAGCAATGTGCTTTGGTGTCTGTGCAACAGCATTTGAACAGTGTATTCTGTTCAGGTTTATTGGCATTTAAAATTTTAGCTGCATTTGCACCAAACTGGTACAATCTGATTGTTGTGAGCCCCACTTTGCTTTGTTTTTTTCATAGAATTTGTTTATGGCGTATAAATCACTTAATGACTATTTGTCTGAGGAGAAACCACAAACATACTGTATAATTGCAATACCATAGTATACTAGAAGAAAATATAATGGTTTGTATGGAGATGAGGCAGCAAAGGGCACAGGATAGTGCAAACAGATTTGACCTGTACCTTGTACTGAACATCACAGATTTAGAAGTAGTAATATACTTGTGAGTACATTTATACTAATCATGATGAATTACAGTACCTAAACTTTTAGAAAATGAGATAATAGGCATGTGGGTGTGGGAAGTCCAGTACTTGACTGTTGAAAATAACCTCCACGAACAAACATGCAAAAAATGGTTACCTTTTATTGCATAGATATTAAAACACTGTATTCAACTACCAAGTTATCTCAATTGTGTGTTAAATATGTTTGTGTAGTAGAACACTTCCAAATTAATGGCTATTGCTTGTTTATTACTTTTTAATTTAAATTTTCTACAGCATCTATAACAGAGTGCATTGCGTAAGGATTAACCCATGACAGAGCGTGGGTTACTGGGAAATTATTCCACACTGGGCCGGGAGGTTGTCACACGAGCCAACAACCACCCTGGCATGGATTAATTCCCCATGTAACCCATGCACTGGAGTGGATTAATTCACTTGTAACATGGCCAGGGGAAAATGCAAGTATGAGGATGAAAACACACAGAGAGGCTAGAGACATGCGAATGTGTAACTGGAAGGTTTATTGTACAACGTAAGGTTCATTTGGCAAAATGCAAGACTGCTGCAGCATGTCTCAGAAGACAGCACAATCTGCCTTATATTGTTCCCGTAAGGTAAAGTGCAGGCATTTCAGACCCTGACAAGATTAAGCCAGATAGCTTTCATTTCACTACAAAGAGTAGAGACCATGTCTCCTCTTTCTTCAAACATACACTTTGGGGCTACTGTTTTTAAAAGCCAACTTGAGAAGTCAAACCTCCAGTAAAGGAAGTTTCTTGAAATGTTTAACAGCCTTGCTGAAGGGTTATTTTAGCAAAACACAAGACTGCTTCAGCGTGTCTCGGAAGACAGCACGACCTGCCTTATACTGTTCCTGTAAGGTACAGTGGACATATTTCCTAACAGTGTTACATGAGGGGCAGCCTTCTGTGCTGGGGCACAAGTATGTTTTTACAATGACTCACATTCAGCTCAGGATCAGTTACACAGAGAAAGTACTACATTTGGGACTCGGGCAGGATTAAGCCAGATAGCTTTCATTTCACTAGAAAAAAGACTCTGTCCCTTCTTTCTTGAAACATCCACTTTCTGTCAAAACTCTCAGCTGGAGGGGGCATGCCAGGATGAAACACGCTGTGTCACTGCTGTGCGAAGAGCAACCGTGGATTAATTGAGGATTAATCCACAATCAGCTGATGGTTCCTCGCCAATTGAAAGACAGCATTTTCCCTGGATGTGTTATAAAGCATGATTTAATAAAGAGAGCAAATCTGAAAAGAGCAAAATGCTAGAAAAAACAGTAATACCAAAATCAGATTAATTGTATAAAACCACAATAGTGAGAGTTAACACTTAAACTATGTATAGTGATGGCACATCAAACAACTGCAGATTCCAAACCTCCCCTTTGTGTGTGTGTGTGTGTGCACGCTACAGTACTGAACCAAGATAAGGAACAGTGACTGTAAAATAAAGCTATTACTGGCTTACTCCCAGAAAATATAGTGACAATTATTTGGCAAGGATTTATTTTTTATTTTTAAATAGCAAACTATATTGAACTTTTTTGGAAAAGGTAGGAATCTGTGATTGAATTACCTTGCCATTGCCATAAACTGAAACATGAGGTCAAACACTGAACATATTGCAGTGTGGATGAATTCCACTCCCTCCTAACAACAGCTGGGGGAATATGGTAGGAAACACAGTTTAGCAAATGCAGAAAACCTGGACTTGATTTCATTCCATTTACAACAAAAAAACTGTGCCATGTTAGGAATTCAGACCCCTTTTTTCGATGATAGCAAGACATCTACATGGCTCCACCCATGCAGCTATAAAAAGAGACCACTACAATTCTTGAAAGAGGTGGAGAAAACGGTAAAGGCTAAAAGGATAGCACATTCAGAAGATATAAGGAGATGCAGAGGGAGTAGGATAGGGAGTTGTATCAGGAGACACAGAGAGAAGCAGCAAAGTATGCAAAGGCACAAACTGAAACGAGAATAACCCAAGCAGTGATGAATGGGGACAAGACATTTTTTAGGTATGTAAATGAAAATAGGAAGACCAGGGGAAGGGGGATTGTGAGGTTAAAAAGGGATGGGGAGAGCTGTGCAGAGGGGGACCAGTAAAAGGCAGACATCCTGAACAAACACTTTTGTTCTGTATTCACAGAAGAAAGAGAAAAGAAGGGGTTACAAAAAAGTTACTGGAGCTCTAGAAAGAGGGAGGTGGACACTAGTCCTTTTCAGAGGAGAGAGTTCTAAAGGGACTCATTAATTCAAAAGTAGACAAAGCGATGAGACCAGACAGGGTACATCTTAAGGTAATGAGGGAGCTCAGAGAGATACTGGCTGCATTTCTGACAGTCCTATTTAACAGCTCACTAGAAACACTAGTGGTTCTGGAGGACTAGAGGAGGACAGATGTAGTCCCACTTCATGAAAGTGGTAGCAGGGAGGAGACTGGCAGTTATAGGACTGTCAGCCTGACATCAGTGGTGGAAAAGTTAATGGAATCACTGCTGCAGGAGAGGATAGTAGAATATATTGAATCCAATGGGTTACAAAACCTGGGACAGCATGGCTTCATGGGTGGGAGGTCAAGTCAAATGAATTTGATAGACTTCTTTGATTGGGTGACCAAGGAATTATATCAGGGTGGGGCAGTAGATGTGGTCTACATAGATTTTCCAGAAGGCAGTCAACACTTTTCCACACAGGAGACTAGTAAGCAAGGTGGGTAGCTTAGGAGTGGGTCCAGAGGTGGTAAACTGGGAAAGAAATTGGTTAGGGTAGGCAACATAGGGTGGTGGTGAACAGAGTTCACATGGAAGAGGGGGAGGGTGATCAGCGGTGTGCCTCACGGATCAGTGCTGTGGCTGGTTCTCTTAAATGTCTTTATAAGTGGCACTGCAGAGGAGCTGGAGGGGAAGGTCTGCCTCTTCACAGATGACACTAAAATATGCAGTATGGTGGGCATTCCTTGGGGGGGTTGAAAGGATAAGCAGAAACCTGGGAAAACTGAAAGAGTGGTGAAGGGTATGGCATCTGCATTCAATGTGAAAAAAATGCAAAATAATGCACTTTGGGTACAGAAAACCAAGGTAGAGTACAAAATGGGGAGAGTGTTATTGATAACCACCGAGCAGGAGAGAGAGACCTGGGGGTAATCATCTCTGATGACCTAAAGGTGGCCAGGCAGTGCAACAAGGCAGTGGGGAGGGCTAGTGGGATGCGTGGGTGCACAGGGAGAGGTATGACCAGCAGAAGAAGGGAGGTGGTGTTACCTCTGTATATTTCTCAGGTAAGACCTCACCTAGAATACTGTGTACAGTTCTGGAGGCTTCACGTCTGGAAGAACATAGAATGCAGTCCAATGGAGAGCAGCTAAAATGGTGAGGGGGTCTGCATCAAAAGCCCTACAAAGCAAGACTAAAGGAACTCAATATGTACACCCTGGAAGAGAGGAGGGAGAGTGAGATATGACAGAGACCTTTAAATACCTCAAAGTGGTAAATAAAGTACAGGAGGAAAGTATTTTTCAGAAAAAAAGGTGCTCAAGAACAAGGGGACATGCTATGAAGCTGGAGGGGGGGCAGATTCAGGAGAGATGTGAGGAAGTACTTCTTCACAGAAAGAGTGGTAGAATTGTATAACAGTCTACCAGTTGAGGTGGTGGGGGCAAAAACAGTGGTACGGTTCAAGAAAGCATGGAATAGGCATAATTGAATCTTAGTGGAAAGGAATGGGGGGAGGGAGAAAGAGCCAGAGATCAAGTAGGATTTGCGATAATATTGTAGGTAGAGAAAAATGGGCAGACTGGGTTGGAAAAGTGGTCCTTATCTGCTGACAAATTCTGTTTCTTTGTTTCTAAGCACCCTATTATACTACACCTCATTATACCACACCACACTATAATGCACCTCACTATAAAACACACTGAAATATAACATGTTTCCCATTATAACATGCTTTATTATAACACGTCACTACAGCACACACATATATCTATATCTACAACACATGCTTCCTTTTATAAAATAGGTAGGGAGCGTCCTGATTGGTTGAGAAGATTCCGCAGCAATGCAGCTGAGGAATAGGAAATGCACTGCTTCACATTTCTTCCATCAACCAGAACACAGAGCACAACCACATTAGTGCCTGTCAGAATTTTTTTTTTACTTTTCTGGCAGTCATTTTGGTATAGGAAAAAATCTAGCTCTTCCCATTGCCATAAGTTTTAAAAATGACACGTCTATCTTTTTGTCAAATGTCCATCCACCAGTCCCCACAATCCACAACAAAATGTTAAAAACTTCCAGTTAATATAGTACTTTCACCTTATAGTCTTATTTTTGTATCTCATAGAAAGAAAACCTTAAAATATCCAACAAATTTCTTCCAGCTGCACTTCTACTTTTTGTCCGCTCGCAAGTCCAAGTAAAGAACAGTTATGTAAGAACTTACCATAATAGTAGATCTTCAAGGGGATCTCAGTCATCAGGTTACATCATAGGAACTTAGCTGCCAGAGACAGGGAATCCACACGGAAGATTTTCAGCAGTACAACTGGGGCTGCCCATGCCATCGACGTCTGCCGACGTCAACAACCCTATATAGGCATGGGTGGCCCCACTCCATCCTCAGTTCTTTCCCTCTGGAGATGAAGGGAGCAAGGCTGATGCGCTGGTGAACCAAGGAGAGACTGAGGGACCTGGCTCTAAATAAAAGTTATGGAAAACAGCAGATAGCCAGGTCCTGAACTGAAGCCCTAAGAAGGGGGCAGTGGGAGGGAAGTTATACCTGATGACTGAGATCCCCTCAAAGATCTACTGTTATGGTAAGTTCTTACATAACTGTTCCATCTTCTTTGGGGGTATCTAAGTCATCAGGTTATGCTGTAGGAATGAGTACCAAGCAGTGACAAGTGAAGAAAGACAGACAGTCTGGGAGGATGTATCTCCATAAACTTAAGACAGGAGTGCTTGTAGCACAGGCCTGACAAATCCTGCACGGGCCCTAGAGGCAATGTCCAGACTGTAATGCTTGGTAAAAAGTGTGGACTGTATTCCAGGTGGCAGAAGTGCAAATCTCAGTGGATAAGACCCACTTGGAACAAGCCACAGAGGAAGCCATACTTCTGGTGGAATGAGCCTTAACACCACCAGGCAATTCATTGTTGTACTTTTTGTAGCAAAACAAAATGCAATTTGCCAACCCTTTGGATAAACATTGCTTAGAAACTGAAGCGCCCTCTCTACCAGCGGTGAAAGAAACAAACAACTGTGTAGACTTGCTGTGCTCTTCAGTCCGAAGCAGATAATACTTCAAAGTTCTGCGCACATCTAGTGACTGGAGCAGTACTTCCCTTGGATTGGTACGCTCATAAAAATAAACAGGAAGGTGGATAAACTGATTGAGTGTAAACTCTGAAACCACCCTAGGTGAAAACATAGGATTTGTGCACAAACACACCTTGTATTTGTGAAAAATCAAATAAGGCTCCTTGCAGCACAGGGCCTGAAGCTCTGAAATTCTTCAAGCAGAAGTAATAGCAACTAAAAATAGCGCTTTCCAAGAGAGAAAGCGCAAATTGCAAGTTGTGATTGGTTCAAAAGGAGACAGTGTCAACATCTCCCAAACAAAATTCAAGTCCCAAGCCAAGACAGGGGAATGGACTGGAGGTCGCAAGTGTAGAATGCCCCTGAGAAAAGTATAGAAGACATCCGGCTGAGCAATCATGTGGTCACTCATGGACTCATGAAATGCAGAAACAGCCAAAAAGGTGGGCCTTGAGGGAACACTACTGGAGGCCTGAGTTGGACAACGAGATCAAGCAGTCCAGGATATGATTCACTGAACAGGTGAAATGGTCTAAGTCATGTTTGACAGCGCAGATGGCAAACCACTTCTAGGTCGTGGCATACAAGGCTCAAGTGGAAGGCTTTCGGGCAGCCACCAGGACACCGATTACCCCGTCACAGACCCCAAACCTGGTGGTGGGAATGTGCTCAGGAGCCAGGCATGCAGATATAGGGACCTGAGGTGGGATGGACCAGGGTCCCCTAATCCCAGGTCAGCAGACTCCTGCAAAGAGGAAGAGGAACCAGAGGTCCCTCAGACATCTGCGAGGCCAGAATGGAGCCATTGGAATCATGCTAGCTCCTCCATCTGCAACATGATTTGCACCCTTTGTGTCAGAGGAAACGGGGAATGCATAAAGAACCTCCTGCTCCAAGAGAGGGACAACGCGGCTCACCAGAAAACCTCCAGGCCCTGGATCTAGCGAGCAGAAATCAGGCAGTTTTATGTTAAATGGGGACACAAAAAGGGTCAACTCTGGACAACCTCATCCATCGAACAAGTCCTCCGCAACAGATGAGAGAGGCTTTCAGTCATGCATGCTGGACTGAGTCCTGCTGAGGCTTTCCACCAGGGTATTAAAGACACCAGACACATGGACCGCAGAGTATCAGACTGTGATCCAGCGCCCAATACCACACTCTCATTGCCTCCCAGCAAAGAGGGGTATGAGTAAGTCCCCCCTACTTGCTGATGTAGTATACTACACTCAAATTGTCAGACTGCACTAGCAGCTGGCCTAGAACAAGATGCTGCCAAAAAGCCTGCAAGGTGTAGAGCACCGCCTCACCTTCAGGACTTTTAGATATGCAGGGAGGTTTCCCATTGGGACTAGGAGCTCTGGGTTTGGAAGGGACCCAGATGTGCTCACCAGCTCAGACCTGATGCATCTGTTGTTAGGATCTGAAGCAGAGAAGAGACTTGGAATGGGATGCCTTGAAGCAGATACAAGGGGTCTAAGCATCACTGCAGTATCTTACATACTGGGGAAAAGACCAGGACTGGATGGTCTAACTCATTCATACACTGGACCCAGAGAGACCACTGAAGTGTACACATATGAAACTTGGACAACAGAATGGTGGGTATAGAAGCTGCCATTAGACCTAGCAATCTGAGATACACTGAGGCAGGGATGTACTGACTCTGAGCAACTTCCTGAGCTGGGGCTATGAGACACTCTGCCCTGTTTTGGCGGCAGGAAGGCCTTCCCTTTTGCCAAGTCCAGAACCATGCCTATGTACTGCAGTCTTTGAGATGGTACTAGAACCAATCTGGGCAGGTTGACGGTAATGCCCAGAGTTTGGAAGAGCTGGAGAATGCACTCCAGAGTTAGTAAAAGCAGTCCCCTGGACAGGGCCTTAAGAAGTCAATCATCCAGGTAATAGAAGACATACAGTCCCTCTCTTCTGAGAGCTGCTGCTGCCATGGCTAAGCACTTGATAAAGACACATGGCACAGAGGACAATCCAAAGGGCAGCACTTTGAACTGATAAGGCTCACCCTGAAAGGCAAAATGGAGAAACTTCCTGTGCGGAGGAAAGACCAAGAGGTGCAGGTACGCATCCTGTAAGTCCAGTGAGCAAAGCTAGTCCTGTCTGAAATAGGCCTCAGATTTCCGGTCTTTCTTTTTTGGGGGCAGGAAAGGCCTGGAATAAAAACCTGTATTTCTCTGGTGCCTGGGCACTAGTTTGATGGCCTGCTAGCACAGGAAGGACTGTGCTTCCACCCGGAGAACAGACAAGCAAACTATGGAATAACTGGAGGGTGGAGGTAGGGTGTGTGGAGGTTGCTCAGTGAGATCCAAGGTAAGACCCTTCTCTATGACCTGTAGAACCGTACTGCCAGAGTTCTGGTTCTCTAATGGAGGGAGAACTGAACTCTGATCGCCATCCCCTGATCCCAGACCCTAGGATAGCGGGATCCGGCTAGGAGAACAATTGAGGTGCCACCAGCCTCAGGAGCTGGTCCGACCAAATAAAGCACTCTGCCTGAGGCTTGTAGACCATTTATTATATCCTGGATAACATGGTCGAACAGCCTGGAGCCTTAAGAGAGATGTCCTTAAGCGTGTTCGGCTGCCAGGCTGCAAAACTGGATACCAGGAGTGCTCATGCGAGGTTATTATCTTATGGCCACATCTCACCAGTAGTGCTGGCCATGTCATGAACAAAGGCTCTGCAGCTGGAGCTTGCAAAGCTCCTCAGCTGAGAAGGCACCGGGTCACTTCAGTTTCTCCGCACACCCCGGATAGCATGGGCAATGGCCCAGCCCACTCACCCAGGGGTATCCTGGAACTTTCTCAGTTTGGACACATCATAAAGTACTATGACAACCAACAAGCGCTGTTGATGATGGGAGGGTTGGCAGTAGCGCTGATGATGGCAGGGGCACTGCCGACGGCATGATGGCTCAGGGCATAAAGCTGTCCCAAGAGCTAAAGAACTTGTCGATGACTGAGACATTGTCACCGAAGGAGGCATCGAAGGCACGATGGCCAAGGATCCATCGATGAGAAAGACGGCAACAGAAGTGGCATTATCAAAGGCATGATAATACAAAGCACAAGTCTGTCGATGAACAAGAAGTCAAGGGTGATCAGCGGAAAGGACATCGCCGATGGAAAGGGCATCATCGGAGGCAAGATGGTACAAAGCACAGAAGTCAAAACGGCTGCCTAAGCTCACAAGACCAGTCGAGGAAAAAAGCCCAAGATAAAAAGAAAAGGAAAAACAAAAAGGATCTCTTACAAGAAGAGATTTTGAAAATAAAATAAAAAACACACAAAAAACTGCATCTTAGCTTCCACTTAGTAGTTTGGTCGGGCTGCACGACACATATTACTCCGTTGTTCTCTCCATTTACTACAGTGGAGTGTGTGTGTCTGCAACCCTGCCTACAGTAGACAGCACTATTTCCAGAGCCCCTTTAATAATTGTGCCTGTTAAAAGAGCTTAAGGCAGTAATGGCTGTAATTCCTATTGAAACCCACTTATCATTTTAAGAGTATATAAGATAAATAGCTTTATTTATTTATTTTATTTAGTTTTTGTTGACCGGGTAAGTGCACTAGACAAATCCTGCCTATTTTCAGGCATGACCCGGGGGAAGGGGATACAGATGAATGCCAATTGACCTTGAACCAGATTAAGCTGTTGGTGGTATTTTTAGTGAGCGAGGGAAATTTGGCCAGGACACCGGGGAAATTCCCCTACTGCAGTCCTGGCAGTATGGGCTAGCGTGACGACGAGTTCAGTCAGTGCGCTTGGGCTTGGGAGCAGATGGCCGCTGACGGAGGTGGCTGATTGCAGTCCTCTGAGAGGGTCGACTGAATGGACGGATGGAGCAATTACAGGCAGCACCTGCTCTTCGGGAGTGGAGATATGGAAGTGCCGAGCCCCGCATCAGAGCTATTGGGTGCCGGAGTTTCTGCTGATTCTGGGCGATGTGGAGAGAGTATCGCCAGTGCATTTGATGGTGCAGGAGCAGTTAAGGGCGACCGCCAGCAGGCTGATATTTTGGAAGCGTTTCCAGAGCGGGAACCGTGGGGAACAAGTGGAATTTCAGAACCAGATTGAAATTATGGCAGAAACACCGGAGAGCCTAGCGGTGGATATGGTTGTGAAAACGGTGAGTGATCCACGGAATGATGGGACCAGGAGTGATTTGGACAGTATCTTTGTGTCTACGGTTTCGGGTCATTGCGAAATGGAAAAATTACAACAATCCAGTGAGGCGTCTTTGAATTTTTCTGTATTTTCAGAAAGTGTTGCATCGGTTCCTATGGTAACTGTCAGTGACCCGGATGTGCAGCAGGAGCTCCCAGTTGCGAATATGGAGGCGGCCGGTTCTGTGTTGCATGGGGGAGACGTTGTTGAGCAGGGTAATCGTTCCTGCGTTTAGCAGAAGGCCCCTTTACAGCAAGAAGGGGTTTCGGAATTTTTTTTCAACAAACGCTTGGAATCCGGCTTGGACAGATTTGGAGAAGAAGGGAAAGACAAACGGATGGCGGTGCTCTTTGCAGAATGGAATCTGGAGGTTCCAACTGAGGTTGGAGGAACTGAGATGGCTCAGTTGCAGCTGAAGGTAAAAATTAAAGATACTTTTCCGATGGGGCAGGGGTCTGAGGCACATGCCCCACGGGTGGATGTTTGATCCCCAGAACGAGCATTGCAGGATGCAGGTTGGACATTAAACAAGGGGTCCTGGCACCCAACACCTGACTGGGATCCTCAACTGAATTTTTCTCAGAATGTACCTGGTTGGAAACCTAATGTACTTTTACCTGTAGTTTCTGCAGCGGGGGGGTGATGGGTTCCTGCCTGTTCAACAGGATTCTGTTTTACCTAATGTTGGCTTTGCACCCTTAGTGCCTGATATACAGCAAGGGTCAGAATTAGAGCAGGTTTTGCCTGTTAAAAAACCTTTAATGTCAGAGTTATTTTCTAGAACCAAGCAGGAGGCAGCCCCACGCAGGAATGCAGTGCGGATTAGGTATAAGGGTGGTTTGGAGGTTAGGCCTGATCGAGTATATGTGGGGAAATGTTTATTAAAAGACTCTCTGCATTTCTCACCTAGGAAGTGTTTGCTTTCATAAATATATCTGGTGAGGATAATTTCGATGTTAGTTTTAGATCAGCTTCTGCATTAGACCTGTTTTGGGAGAGATATAGTCAGGTGAAGTTCTCACCCCTGTGGATGCCCTTTTTTGTGATTCCCCTGACAAAACCCTTAATTAAATTTGTTACCGTGATGTTTCGGAACGAGGGTGTGCATGTGGATGACATTTCCTATTGGTTGAGTCAAAAATGTGAGGTTTTAAGTTCCCCAGAGGCCATTCTTGACTCCGAGCAGTTTTGGACTGGGGGGGTTGAAATTTAAAGTTAAACTTTGACAGACGGACAAAGGAATCAAACACATCCCTAACTCTTTTCTTTTGGGAAGGGATGGGGGGGTGTGCTTTTATGCGGGACAGCCCAGAGCTTGTTATAGGTGTGGGGCTCGAACCCATTTGTCAAGTTCTTGTGACAAACCCTGATGTGAAAATTGTGGGGAGATTGGACATGGGGTTTTCCAGTGTGTGAATTCAATGAAATGCAACTTATGTGAGGGGGTCTCGTCATGTTTTTGCTGAATGTTAGTGGGCTGCAAAGAATAAAACATCCCTTGGTTGTCCTGACTTATTAATTCAGGAAGCACAGGATAAGGTCATTACTTCTGTTCCACCGGTTGTGGATGGGACAAGGTCCCGAGTTGTTCAGAAGGATGTTAGTATGGAAGAAAAAGGTCAAAATGAGGTTGCAGGGGAGCAGCCTCAGTTACCCACTGATCAGAATCAGGGAGATATTGTGTTACAGAAAGAGACAGGAGACAAGGTGGTTCCACATCCTGTGGCGTTGGTTCCGGTGTGACGGTCTTCTAGGAATGCTAAATCTACGGTGGGGCCTTGCCCAGTAGATTTGAAATCAAACAATCCCTTTTCTGTGTTAGCTGTATCTTGGGGTGAATTGGAGATGGATAGTCAGGATTTAGATTCACAACCCTTGCAGGATAGCCCGCCATCTCCCTTGAGAGTTACTGAAGGATACAAAGGTAAAAAGAAAAAGAGAAAAAAAGATGGCTGAGGTGTTTTTTCTCTCTTTTTTGTTTTCTTTGTTAAATGGCTGTTACCCTGGGATCTATGAATGTTCATAGCCTTTTGAATTTTAAAAGAAGGAGGATAGTATTTGATTACATTCATTTCCAGATTTTGCAGATTCGTCTCTTGCAAGAAACCTGGATGTATTCTCTGGATCAAACTAGGCTTTTTCAGAAAGAATGGTGCTGGGGGCCTTCCTACTGGTCATTTGGCCAGGACACAGCTGATGGTATAGGATTTGTGTTTAATTCCTTTAATTTTTCTTTAATTAAGTTAATGGATCTTGTGCCAGGAAGATTACTGATTTTAGGTGGGGTTTGGATGTCTTTGACATGCAGATTCATCAATGTTTACTGTTCACAAATCAAGTCTGAAAGGATAACCCTGTTTCATTTGATCAAACCATATTTGTTTACCTCATATAAAATTTTTTTATGTGGTGACTTTAACTGCGAGCTCAAACGGCAGGTTGGGGTGACTAAGCTTAGGGATCAGGATAAGGAAAATAAAACTAACAAAAAGGTATATTGTGATTCCAATGCGTTGGAACAATTGATTAAGGGATCTGGCCTTGTAGATGGTAGGAGTAGGCAACTGGGTGGAGTGGACTTTACTTATAAAAAGAATACATATACTTCCACTATTGATTATATGTTTCTTTCAGATTCCTTGTCATTTGACTTTTTTATGGTACCTGTTTCTTTTTCAGATCATATGCTACTGTTGTGTAAAATTAGTCCTTTAAGGTTGTCTGCATGGTCAAGGGCTCGATGGAAACTGAATGCTTCTTTGTTACAGTGTCCAGAGGTTAGGAATAAATTTGCATTATTATTACAAGCCAGATTATCAGTGGCTTTTTTATATGATGATTTAGGGGAATAGTGGTTGGATTCGAAAAAGGATTTTGCATCATTTTTTAAAAATATTGGTAAGACAAGGGGTAATGTGAAGTTTTTGCATTATCTAAAATTAAGGCAACATCTGTATGATCAGATTTCTTTGGCAAATACTGCTAGAATTGATAATTCTGTGCAAATTGCTCATATTAAACAACAGCTAAAGGAATGGCAGTATGATAGGGCTGAAACTGTGCAAGCTTTGTTTAAATATGGAAAAAAAAAAATGCACGGCAGGGGACCCTTATGAGGCCTTTAAAAACTATAAACTGAATACTACCATTGATGCTCTTAAGGATGTTGCTGGTAACATTGTTACAGACCAACGTGTGCTGCAACAAATGATTAAAACATTTTTTGATGCCCATAAACCTGAGACTCCACCTAGCATTTCATTAATGAAACAATTTTTGGCTCAATTAGAGAAGCCAGTATGTTCAGATGATATGGGAGCTTTGGTTTTGCCTGTCTTAAAACAGGAAATTGTTGCTTCGATTAAGCGGTTGAAATCTGGAACATCACCAGGGATTGATGGGTTGACAGTGGAATTGTATAAGGCTTTCCCTGATTCCCTTGTTACAGGTTTGGAATTGGTTTATAATTCTTTTCTTGTTTCTACTATTTTCCCGTTGTGGTTTTCTGAGGGTCTATTAATTTTTTTATTTAAATCCGGGGATAGATACTCATTAGAAAATTGGAGGCCTATCACTTTATTGAACTCGGATTATAAGATCTTAATGAGTATATTCACTACCAGATTAAAGAAGGCGGCACTCACTGTTCTATCCCCTAATCAATTCTGCGGTCTGCCAGGAAAAACTGTCTTTCAAGTACACATTCATTAGAGACTGGATCGAATATGTTAACATGTGTAAATTAACTGGTTGTATTGTGTCTGTTGATCAGAGGAAAGCATTTGACAGGGTATATCACCGTTTTTAATTTTAGTATTGTCCCATTATGGGGTCCCTTGGCAATTTGTGAATTGGATTACGGTGATATATGACACCAATATGACTTACCCTATGTTACAAACCACGATAGGGGATGGATTTCATATTCCTAAAGGGGTGAGGCAGGCATGCCCGCTGAGCCCATTGTTATATGTCTATACCATAGATACATTTATTCAGTATGTCTCACAATTTTCATTTTGGGATGGGATTTCGGCACCTCCTTTGTGTCAGGAAGTGAGGGTTCTGGCTTATGCTGATGATCTATGTTTATTCTTCCAGCGTTATGATCAAATAATGTTTTTTTTAGATTCCATGTTGAAGTATTCTGGTGTTTCAAACTCACAACTTAATCCCTCTAAAAGTAGAGGATTGTTTATTGGGGTGCAAATTCCTGCGTTTTTATTTTTTCAGGGTATTCATCTCTTCTGACCCTATAAAGATACTTGGACTGTGTATGGGCCTCAGAATTTACCTTCCCTGAATTGGGAAAAGGGATTGCAGGTGGTTGAAGGTAAAGTAAATATATGGAAACATTGGAGATTACCCAAATTACAGAGGGTTGTTATTTTAAAAAAATTTCTTGTGCCACTGTTATTATATATTGCTCATCTATTTCCGATTCCACTCTCATTAGAAACTAAACTATATAGTCTATTCTTTCAAATGGTATGGGGAAATAGGCTTAATCCTATTAAGTGTCACTATACATATTTATCAAAACGGGAGTGGGGGTTTGGGTATGATCGATCTGATTATTTTCTTTTCAACCTTGTTTATCTCCTCAAACTTTAGGGAGGTATGGGATTTGCACCCCAGGAATGATGTGAAAATACTCTCTGCTATATTATATAGGTACTTTCAAGCTTGGTCAACTACTCGCCCTAAACCTGTTCCCACTTTATGTATTCCTGGTTTTGTTTTACCTATTGTTAAAAAATTATTTAAATGGAAATTATCAGCAGACTGTATACGGGACTGTTCAGGGAAATTGTTATATGCTAAGGTGATGCTGCAATTATACCCCAGTGAACCTGCTTTTAAAAATTGTCCATCGCAAACTATTAAAGTAGTGCTTCAAAGGTTAAATAATTCACAATTACCTCCTTATATGTGGGAACTTATATGGTTATCGGTATATGGACGGATTGGGGTTAGAGAAAATGCTAAATATAAGGCTCATTCGGAACGTAATTGTCCTTATTTACATTGTATTGATAAGGAAGAAACAATGGAACATTTTTTATTTGACTGTTCGTATGCTCAGTCTCTCTGGAAATTTCTAATGGTCCAGTGGAAAATGAAGTGGTTAGGTATACTGGATTATAATATTCTAGTTTGGGGCATTTTGCTCAATTACAGTTAAAGTATGATACTGGGACTTTGAATATATTGTGCTGTGCACTGATGTATTACCTCTGGCAGGCTAGGTGCCAATGGGTGATATATCAGAAACTGATGCCAGTTGAGATTGTCTGTTGCTTGATAAGTAGGGCCTTAAAGAGGGTGTATTTGACAGATGTTACCTTTGCGTCCACCAGGCAAGTCGATACCTGGTGGAAAGGGATGACTTACTTTATTAAATATAAATGAAAGTCCTGGAAAGAGTTACCATGTATTAGTATTGATGGCATTGGCTATTGTAGCTTGTTCACATACTGTATGTAAGTTTTAATGTATACAGTTTTGATGTACTTCCATATTTCTTTGATTTAGAATTGAAATGTTGTCAGTATCATATTTTGTATTACTTTATATCAATGGATATGTTAGAGGGTTCGTTAGACTGTATACTTCCTCTTATTGTTAAGCTGGGGGGGAGTGGACAAGTTAAGGTATTGGTGATTACTAGGCTGTATGTTGAATAGGATATGCTGATTTCATTTAATTTTTTTCTTTTTTCCATTTTTGTTTTGTGTTTTTTCCCCCTTATGATTTCATGTGGTTTCTCATTCTTTGTGTGAATCAACACTGTTTTGTACTCAATTTGTTTGATGTTATTATAATGAGAAAAAAAAATTCCCCTACTCTTAGTAGGGGGAGGAGGGGGGTGATCTTTTTTTAATACTATGATTTAATTTTGGTTTCTAAATATTTATTAGGAGGTTAGTTAGAAAATGTATGACTGCAAAACTCAGTCATTTCTTTTCTGGTTTGTATATTTTTTGTGTGACTTAACACTGTTTTGTATTTATTTTGATTTCTTTTACTTTATGATTAGTATATTGTTTAGTGTGATTCAACACTGTTTGTAATTATTTGTTTTTGATGTTATTATAATAAAAAATATTCCCCTACTCTTTTCGATAAGTGCCATGGGATCTTTAACATCCACCTGAACTACCACCAATCCAGACAGATGGGACCTCGGTTTAACGTCTCATCCAAAAGACGGCACCTCAGAAGTGCAGCACCCCTCTCATGCTGCACTACAGTGTCAGTACTGGGATATTAACCCAAGTGCCAGATGTGGGAACTGAACCCACAGCCCTCTGATCTCCCAGCCTCAGAGGCGAGTGTGCTACCTACTGAGCCACTGACACTGCTGGAACAGCTAACTTCCATAAACAATGACAAGATGATTTCCTTTCAATGGCACTTCTTTCCCTGTACTCTAGCACTGCATTCCAACGTATAGTAGTATTCCAGTCTCTGCTTCAGCTTGATTCAACATTACAAGATGTTGTCTTTAAAGAGATTGCTCCTATTATGTGCTTATAATTTTTTATTGATGCATATTTACCTGATTCTGTGGTATATGTGTTGATTTCCAGCAAAATGTGTCTTTAAAACAAAGATATTTATAATAATTACATAGTTAATGAAGTTGTGTGCCTTTTCTAGCTTTTTGTTGCTTCCATATCCTCCTGCTCTCAGATTACCTTGCAATACATATTAGTCTTAACCTTTGATTATCCTGGTTGTTAATCTCTTGTGTGCTATAAATACATAGATGTTGTTGTTGCTGCTGTCCACATGTGTCATGTACCTATGTGCGTGTCCTGATCTCTCCAGGTCACCCCTGAAAAAGGGACTGTATTGTCTTGTGGGCCTACCCAGTAACCAAAATTCAAGAAATAAAGAACTCTAGGACCATCATGTCCGATCCCTCACTGTTTAATAAGATGTATTGTAAATCTCAGGAGGTATCTGCATTCCAAAAGAAACTTGCTACTTTAAATTAACTGAAGAAAAGTTAATTCCTCCTGATACAGAAAAGTAAATGGATTACAATTTTATACAACCAGGCACACATTTCACATGGGGTTTGAGCAGTCAGCCTCGGCTTGATGCAGGGGACTGATTACTGGGCTTCAACTATCCAGGAATCCACAGCACGCCACTTTTACTGAGAGGGCTGGGTGTGGGCACAGGAAATGGTGAGGGGCAAATGCAGGTGAGGGTCTGCGGCAGCCAGGTGTGAGAGATCTGCTGGTTAAGGCATGGGTGGGGGATTTGTGACACAAACACAGAGCAGTCAGAGACATATGTATCTTGCTTCTGTTTAAAAACCTGAAGCTGCCACTATTAATATACTATAGCTAGGCAGTCACCAGGAGTCAAACCCTAGTGCCACCCCCCCAAGCACTCAGTGCTCAATTTCAGGGTTAGATAGTAAACTAAAATGAAAAGTAAGTAGCCACTTGCTGCTCAACCCTGGTGCCACCAAACTCCCTCATTTTGGACACCACGTGCCCAACCCTGGAGTCAGACAGTAAATGAAAAATGTAAGCAAACAATGACAGGCAAACCTCTGTGCTACCAACCCTCCATTCTGACACTAGGTGCCCAGCCCCCAGGTCCAAGAGTCAATGAAAAAAAGTAAGCAGACAATGGGAGCCCAACTCCAGTGATGTTTTAGAAAGAAACGTTACTTGTTTTTTGCCCAAATCTATTGTAGCATTAATCCCTGCTATTCATTGTACTGTTGCACTTTTGTGTACTTGCCAGTAGTACATCAAATAAAAAGCAGCTTTATTCCATAGTCAGCAGTAAAATGTTAACCTGCTTTATAAAAAAGGATATGTGAATCCATAGGATGAATACTAAAAACAAGAAAAGTGCAGTAGTGCAATGAACAGCAGAGAGCAATGCTATGCCAGATTGGGGTAAAAATAACTGAAGTTTCCCTCCAGAAGCAGACCTTCATCAGAGTTAGTAACTTAATGCAGAAATTCCTTTATATTATCCAGCACTAGGTCCGAACAGCAAATGTATGAACAGCATTGTCAATAACGGCACCGTTCATTCTGCGCTATGCAGAACAGCGGCAGGAAAAAAATGCCGCAAGTAAAGGCAGCAACACTGGCCGGCCCAGTGGCTCTGAGGGCTATGGCATTATGCTGGCAACCCGGGTTTGGGAACAACCGTGGGTTATTGGGGAGTCGGCCTGGGGTGGAGGGAGGGAGCAGGACTGAGCAACCGTAAGGCAGCTCTCCCCTCCAGGGTGGTTGCCCGTGCCCCCTGTAGTCCCATTCCCACTGGGTGGAGGTCTGGTGGGAAGCGTAGGTGGGAAGGCATGGTGGTGATTGCCAGGGGTGGGGCAGAGCTGGTACCCAGCATCTGTGTGCGCCTCCACGCACATGCACCTACGTGTCTGCCAAAATCCCAGGTCAGGGAGAAAAATGGGGGTAAAAATCCTAAAATACATATGGGAAAAAAGGCAGCACCACTGGTAGCAGTCACAAAGCACACTGACAACCGCTACCAGTCCAAACACTTATTTTACTAGGCAGCCCCCACCCACCCCACCCCAAACTAAAATAATCAACTATGAGTCAGAGCTGGAGTACGGGAGAAAAACAACATTTTGGAGACCAGGATTAAAACTCCGGTCTCCACCACCATTGTGGCCGAGTTGCTCCATGTCTCAGTCCTCTCTGCCATGGGAGCAGCTTGGCCAGCCTTCTTGATTCCCCAGCCCTTGTCTTCTTCCTAGTATTATGGACAGTGACCTGGATAGCACTTACTGCACAGCACTGTATAATTCCTGTCACTGTCCATGATACACCATTTGGACAGTGCTGTTTTTCCTTGCGCTATATTTGTAGCACTACTGTAACTGGTTACCATATTAGCCACCACCAGTGATGCGTACAAATTAAACATTTTAAACAAAGAATGTGAAGCATCCTCAGGATACAAAGAGGCACTTATAAAATTACTACCGGCAATTAAGGTAATGAAAAGGATAATATCAAACCTGCTATAAACTACCCACAAGGCATATTTTCACAGTTGGTTAGTGCATTGTAATAAAATCCATTTTGTGGATGTTGGAGTGGAACACTGAGGATATAAAATGTGCAGGTATTCATTTATGTGTCCCTTCTCTTGAGAGACATTTTCTTTAGGACTGTGGATTCAATGAACTCTGCAGTACAATGATTCCAAATGTCAGGAATCTATTCTAAAACACAGATAAAAAGCAGGACATTATTATATCAGATGCTCAGCCAGAATGGATGTATATGCCTTGGGGGCTCGCTATAGCTCAGCTGTGAATGATTGCTTTGAACTTGTACACTTTCTGTAAGATTTATATAGACAATCTTTATTTCCAGTATATAAATATGGCATACTGTACTTTGCAATAGCAGTGTTTCTTTATTGTGTTATGACTAAATGAGCATCTGATATAATAATGTCCTGCTTCTTACTGTTTTTTAGAATACATGCCTGACATTTGTATTTTGTATCGCAGAGTTCATTGGATCCACAGTGCTAGAGAAAATGTCTCTCAAAAGAAGAAATATATATGGATGAACACCTGAACATTTTATATCCTCAGTGCTTCACCCCAAGATGTGCAAAATGGACTTATATATAAATTTATATTTACTGATATTGTGGTTTATATGTAAAGCTTTTTTTTAATAATTACACATACTAACCAACCGTTGAAAATATGCCTTGTGGGTAGTTAATACCAGGTCTGATGTTATACTTTTCATTACCTTTACTGCCAGTTGTAACTTTATGAACCTCCTCATATCCTGAGGACATGTCACATTCGTAACAGACCACTAAAGTCTCTTTCATATATGACACTATGCCATATTACATATAATATGACAAATTTTAAATAGAACCTTTAACAACAAAACACTGTACTAATTCCTGATATCATGAACATTCACTAAAACCATTTTGTAGCCATATTGGCTCTGACTAGAATTTGTTTAAAATGCGGTTATAAGATGCTGATGTTATGTACCGCATGACCGTGCAACACGAGAATATGCAAAGCACTGAGCAATGTTTATTTTATTGTGTTATAAAATAAAAAAAAATTCCAAGTCACCTGGGGTGTACTCACCCTTCCTCATGGCTTTGTTAATTAGCACAGCTCCAGTGTGGGGTGTAACTGGGCCTAACTGGTGTACCAGTTGAGGAGGCAAGATCATTTGAGTGTACTGTGGTAGCTGGTGTGGGGTGCAGGATTGCTCTCATCTACCGTCCACCAGGGGATGAGAAGCTTTTCCTGCAGGAAATAGCAGATTTTGCTGCCGACATGGCCTTGGAATCACCCAGATTGATGGTGCTGGGTGATTTCAATGCATGGGTTGATAACGAATCTTCGCTTTTTGGCCAACATTTCCTCCGGGTGATGACATCACTGAGCTTCACACAGGTTGTTTCCACAGCTACCCATAAAGGAGGTCACTCTCTTGATCTGGTTTTCCTCCTGGGGATTGAGGCGTCCGATTTGGTGGTGGAACCAGTCGGTTGGTCTGATCATTACTCAGTTGGGTTCAATTTTGAGGCCCCCCTGGGTAGGTTGGCACCTGTGGAGTTGGTCAAGTACCGCCCATTGTGGGACATTGTCCCTGAAGACCTGATGGTGGTTATTGACCTCTCGTTGTTTGACGATTTGTGCTGTGATCCTATGCAGCTGGTGGTGGCCTATAATGAGGCCATCTCGGCTGCTCTTGATCAGAGTGCACCAACCCGTGTTCGCCCCCTCCCGCACCATCCCATTGCCCCTTGGTTTGATGGGGTGCTGAGAGGATTGTGGAGGTTGGGGCGTAGGTTGGAGCCTCGTTGGAGGAAGACTGCCTCTGAGGCCAACCATCTTATTTTGCTAGAGCATTATAAGCTCTACCAAACAGAAATTTCCCATAAGAAGGCAGAATTCCAGTCCAGGAAAATTTCTGTCGCTCGGAATCGACCGGCTCAGCTCTTCAGAACTGTCGACAGACTGTGCAACCCAGTCTGTCAGCAGATCCGTCGAGTTTTTACACAGAATGACTATGAGGAGATTGCTCGATTCTTTGCGAATAAGATGGAAGACATTCGGAGGCAGTGTCCCCGACCCCACTCTAAGGTTGTTGCAGTCGATCAATGTTTTGTCACGGAGCCCGGAGTTTCCTGGAGTTCCTTTAACTCATTCTATCCTATTGTCACTTAGAATGTTCAGGTGCCCTCTGCCTGCTGCTAGAACACCTGTGTGCCTGAAGGGGTTTTAGATCTGCAGCATTCATACAAACACACTGTGCTTAAACCTACATATCTTAAAAACCATACATCCAATTTTAAAACTGTAAAAAGAAAAGTTTTTCAGGATAAAAAGTTTTTGAAAATGAGTGAGGTTTGGTAATGTCTATTTAACTGGATTTAATGTTGTGTAAGGTTGTTTTCATTTTTTAATAAATTCTGATGATTTTATTTAAATATAATTATGCTCTTTTACTTAGTCATGCAAAAATATTAAATTTCTGTAAAATTATTGATTAAAATTGTTAAAATATACAGTAAACATCTGTCATTGTCTAAATATAAATTTTGCAAGTTTTTTACCATTTTTTAGTCAGAAATCAATATCTGAATCTCTTGTTATTATAGTTTGAGTTTTTTGTTCCACTCCACTGGTTGGAATTTTTGCAGTGTTTAATTCTTCCTACCCACTGACTTTAGTTTATGAATCTGATTATCAATTTTTTTGTTTTTCCCCTAGTTTAGTAAGAACATATTTACACAGTACCTTAGAAGAACATATCAGGAAGTGATGTAGGAAGGAAGTGCTTTGTGAGGTCAAGTGATGTAAACAAGAAGAACACCTCCAGTGTAGGTCAGTGAGCTGACACAGGAAATGAAGACATTTGTTAGTGCTGGAGGGCTCTCTATGATTAATTGCATATGTGCTGTAGTTAAAGTGTATTATTTCATTGAAATAAACTATTTTATTTTATTTTTGCAATAAAATCCCATGATAAGTATAGGAAACTGTATTTTATTTGTGCTGTTTGCTTTATCATACTGTAAATGAAGCATGATGTTGTTCATGTAAAGATTCACAGTCTTTCAGTAAACATCATGTTACATAAATCTGTGTTATTTAATTTCCTGGCATAGTTTATTTTTTGGGGTTGTATTATGGGATGGTTTAAGGTGAATGACTGTATGAGGAAGCACTGTGTGTTAGTGGTGGGGGGGGTCCTGCATTCATAATACAGGCTCAGATGCACTTCATATGTTCTGGGGAAATGAGAGGGGCTGTATGCATCTAATAATGGTGCTAACAGACACTGTAGATACATATGGGTATCGTATAGGATGATGAAATTGCTGAAAAGGCACTGGTAATTTGGGGTATACTGTGTCATGGGAAGGGGTGGTGTGCCTGTACCAAGGAATGATGCTCATAGGCACTGCAGTCATTTTGTGTCATGAATTGGCACCTGTCCTTGGGGTATACTCAGTTGTAGGGAAGCAGGTGGGGCTGCCTGCACCTGGTAATGGTGTTCATATGCCATGCAGAAATATTGTGGGTACACATACAGGGTGATGACATGTACACCTGTAAAGGTTGTGTACTATGTGCTGTGTCACATGGTTTTCCTGCATACACATGTAATATGTTGCAACATTCAGTATGGCGCACTGTGTGGGTGGGAAGGAGTGTGGGTGTGCCTGCACCATGGAGTGATGCTCATTGGTGCACATGTGTACCAATGCTATGTTTCATTTGAATGGACTGTATATGTCATACACTGGCACTGATCACATCACAGTGCATCAGAGGTAAGGGATGGTCTGAAGCATTATGAGCACAAGGGACTAAAGTGGTTGTGGAGCGATTCAAACTTGAATAGAACATTATAGTGCATCTGAGGGTAGTGTTGGAATGAATCTTGATGTGCACAATGGACTACACCATGATGACTGAGGAGGGATCCATACCAGCAATGCACATCACAGAGTGTCAGAGATAAAGGTTGGACTGAAGACTGATGAACAGATGGACTAAATCAGTGACTCTGATGGGATTTGAACCTGAACAGCACTACAGTGCAGTAGAGGTTGGGGCTGGACTGACACCAGATCAGTCAATGGACAACACCATTGGCTGTGGAGGATCTGAACCTGAAATGCACTTCACTGTTCACTACAGTTTGGAGCTCGATGGATGCATGATAAGGAGACAGATCTTACAAGTGGCTGTGGAGGATTTGAATCTGAAGAATACTTTACAGTGCATCACAGATTGGGGCTGAACTGATGGACTACACCAGTGGATGTGGAGGTTTTGAACATGAAATGCACTTCACAGTGCATTATGGGATTGGTCTGGACTGATGCATGGTAAGTCATGGACAACACCATCAGTTCAGAAGGGATCTGAACCTGAAATGCACTTCACTGTTCACTACAGTTTGGGGCTCGACTGAAGCATGGTAGGGCTAGATCTTACAAGTGGCTGTGGAGGATTTTAACCTGAAGAACACTTTACAGTGCATCAGAGGTTGAGTCTGGACTGGCGTCATACGTCGATGGACAACACCAGTGACTGTGGAGGATTCAAAACTGATTTGGCCTTTACAATGCATCAGAGATTGGGGCTGGACTGATGCCAGATAAGTTAAAGGCAACACTATTATTTTTTCATTTTAAACAATCAGCAACTGCGTGTTAGGGAGAAAACTCAAGTGCGAGCATGAGACAAACATGCTACTGACCCTAACCCACTTATCATCCATAATGCAGGGAGCAACATGACATAGATTTTAATATAGCCATAATTGAACATAAACTCTTTAAAAAGTAACAAAGGTGCTGAATTCATGTGACCTCATCTAGTACATGCACAAGAAACACACTCTCCCATCAGGAATGCCAGCGGATCCATAAGATGTGATCACACAGGATGACCAGAAATTATCCCAAAATGAACAAAGTAACAACTATGAAAACTTTTATCATAAATAAAAATAAAACAAATAAAGTAAATACAGATTACAAATCGAGGTTTTGGCACCGAAATGAAGTGAATATTTTAGGATAAGAGCAGCACTCCATCTTGAAACTAAGTTTCTAGTCACCATGCTCTTCCTGCACCATGTGCGCTCTGACTGGTTAATGGAAATAGTAGCGTGTACAATGAGCATAGAGCAAGCATGGCAACAGTGAGGAACAATATGGCCAAATGGTGACACTACAGAGCTAGAGGCGGGTGCAGGTGAGGGCTGTCACTAACTGAAACATCAAAAAAAAATCACTGTACACTCCAGAGCCCAGAGAGCCACTTTCCCTCCAGTGACGGTTGTAAAAAAATACGAGTCCTTGCTTGAATGCAAAATAAGGATTTAGTCTAACGTTTCAGGCACACACATTGAATAGAATAGTGGAAGACACAACAAAAGATCTGCGTGCAGGTTCCCTGGCGCTTCGACAACTAAGGCTTCATCAGTGGGATGGTGCCTGCATCTAAGACAATCCCTTTATACCAGTTAAATTCAGAATTGATGATGTCAGAAAATCCGACCAATCACAGAGCTCGATTTTTAAATACAGAAATATTCAGCTCACTTAGTGGTATAAATGGACTAATAGTTATAACAATCATGATATCAGTGACAACATGTCATTGTAGAAAAATACCCCAAAAGACAAAAAAATACACCAAAGTGGTGACGGCCAATCGGATTGCTCGAATAAAAAACAAAAATAAATAAATTATGAAATTAATTATATGTAAACCTGATCAGGTTAACATGTTACACTAAAACAAGATGATTTGCTGTTCGATACAAACTAATGGCAGAATGAACATAATACATTTTCACAGCACATGCAAAAAAATAAATTTATTTATTTATGCATTAAGGCTTTTTTCTCAAAAATAGCCAATAGGAACACATATTATATTAGGTAAAATTAGTAAGTGACGATGTCCCTATTAGCTGGTACAACTCAATTCATCAAATGTAAACAAATGCTTGAGCTGCACCAAGAGAAAGATATGGACGCCAATTGGCGTCATCAGGCACTACAGCAAATGATTTAGGACGCCATATGGCGTCATCAGGAAAAAGAGGTATTTTTTTATGACGCCATATGGCGTCATCAGGAAGGAATGAGTTAATCTACCGGATTTCGTAGACACTATGAGGATTGTCCGTGAGATGCGCCCAACATGCTGTAGTTTGGATCTGGGTCCTACTTCCCTGATTATGGGATGTAGTGAGTCTATCGGCCCGGTCCTTGCTCAGATTATCCGGTGTTCTTTAGAGGCACTTTTTCCTAGCTCTCTGAAGGAAGGGTGGTGACTCCCCTCCTGAAGAAAGCTTCCTTAGACCCAGATGACCTAGCAAACTACCGCCCGATCTCTAACCTCCCTTTTGTGGGGAAGGTTATTGAAAAAGTTGTGGCGGCTCAATTGGATAACCATTTTACCATCCATAGTTTATACGAACCTCTCCAGTCTGGTTTTCATAAGAGGCATAGCACTGAGACTGCTCTGGTTCGGGTGCTCGATGATCTCCTGATGGCGAGAGATTGGAGACACCACTCTATTTTGGTTCTCCTTGATCTGTCATCAGCTTTTGATACTGTGGATCATGGGGTTTTGCTCGAACGTCTGAGGTCCATTTGTGGACTTTCAGGTGTGGTCCTCAGATGGTTTTCATCTTACCTCGAGGGGAGAACGCAGAGAGTGGTCTCGGGATTACATTCCTCCGGGGCTTTCTCTCTGCCTTGAGGGGTACCGCAGGGTTCGGTGCTTTCCCCCATGTTATTTGCAGTATACATGCTACCCCTCGGAGACATTGTAAGATGGTATGAGCTGAGGTTTCACTGCTATGCTGATGATACCAGCTCTACCTGTCTTTTGCACCTGACCAGGTTAGTGCTGTCTCGGTGCTGAACAGCTGCCTCGCAGATATCCAAGACTGGATGAATACCAGTGGTTTAAAGTTGAATCCGGGAAAGACTGAGGTTATGGTGGTGGACCCCAGTCGTAGGGTTGGGGGTCTAGGGGTGGGGTCTCCCTCTGGATTAATTCTAGGGGGGGGACCAGATCCCTACCTCTGAACGGGTGCATAACCTGGGTGTGGAGCTTGACACTGGTCTGACCCTCCGTTATCAGGTGTCTGCAGTTGTCAAGACTGCATTTTTTCATCTTAGAAACATCGCCAGGATTAGGCACCTGGTTCCACCTGGTGATTTGCCGGTTTTGGTCCACGCCTTCGTGACACCTCATCTTGATTACTGTAACTCCCTGTACCTAGGGCTTGCTGGGGTTGATAACCGCCGCTTGCAGCTAGTGCAGAATGCAACAGCACGTTTGTTGACTGGGGCTTCAAGAAGATCTCATATTACCCCAGTGCTGCGCACTCTGCACTGGCTGCCAATACAGTGGCAGATCACCTTTAAAGTGGGTCTTTTGACCTACAAAGTCCTACATGGGCTTGGTCCTGACTACTTGAAAGAGCTTCTGGTGCCCTACACCCCTTTGAGACAGCTTCGCTTGGCTGACGAGGGGTTGCTGGAGATTCCGAGGGTACATTTGAAGTCCTCTGGAGCCCGTGCCTTTGGTTTCAGGGCTCCTTCCCTCTGGAATTCTCTGCCCCATCAGCTCTGAGAGAGTACAACAGTGGACAGCTTTAAAAGGGCCTTAAAGTCCTTTCTATGGGATAAGGCTTTTCCTGTTATACCGTAATTGGCTTTTTATCTGTTATACTTGTTGTTCTGTTTTATTGTATTCACTGATGCTGGTGTTTTATGCTTTTTGTACAGCGCCTTGAAAATCTGAAAGGCGCTTAATTAAATAAATTTTATTATTATTATTATTACTCACCCTTCCTCGTGGCTTTGTTAATTAGCACAGCTCCAGTGTGGGGTGTACTCACCCTTCCCTGTGGCTTTGTTAATTAGCACAGCTCCAGTGTGGGGTGTACTCACCCTTCCTCATGGCTTTGTTAATTAGCACATCTCCAGTGTGGGGTGTACTCACCCTTTCTCATGGCTTTGTTAATTAGCACAGCTCCAGTGTGGGGTGTACTCACCCTTCCTCGTGGCTTTGTTAATTAGCCCAGCTCCAATGTGTGGGTGTACTCACCCTTCCTCGTGGCTTTGTTAATTAGCACAGCTCCAGTGTGGGGTGTACTCACCCTTCCTCATGGCTTTGTTAATTAGCACAGCTCCAGTATGGGGTGTACTCACCCTTCCTCATGGCTTTGTTAAATAGCACAGCTCCAGTGTGTCTGAATCACTTGGATGTGCAGTTGTGAGCAAGCTGCTGCTCGGTGGCTGCAGGGATGTGTGAGTGAGTGAAATATGATGAGCAGAAATGGCTAATGTTTAGAAAACCATTTGAGGTATGAATTACTTTGGTGTTCTTGAAAAACTTGACAGTTGGCATTTGAATACAGACTGCCACAGATGTGTGTGTGTGTGTGTGTGTGTGCGTGTGTGTGTTTGGGGGGAGAGATGGGTGGTCATCTGACATCAGTCGGTAACTCTCTCGTTTGGAAAGCGAGACAAAGAAAATGATTGCAGTCCAGTTTTTCAAAAAAAATATTTTCTCCTCTCAAGCCTCCTGGTCGGCCACTTCTTCAGGCTGCCAAGGACCACTGCCGCCACCACACCCCATCGCCATCTGCTGCCCCTTTCTGCTGTGATCCCTGGGTAACCCAACATAAACCTTCAATGGGAGGCCCCCCCCATGAGGCAAACAAGGAAGGAAATTCACCCACAGGTGCAGACATGTATCCCGGGTATGGTGGTATCAGCTTGGACACTTCCGGGCTATCATGGTGATGGGGATTGGCAACCATCATCAGGCCGACCAGGGGAAGATTATCCACTTTTATGCCTGACCCACTCACCCCCACCTCCCACAATGGGCCAGCCATGGCAGCAACCTGGGGGTGGGAGTGTTCGGCAGCATGTCGAGGCACCACGCCACCAAGAATGCCACCCTAAGCCACCTCCAAGTGCCAAAGGTCCACCCACCCCGGCAGGAGGAAAGCGTCCAAGGGACACTCTAAACTCCCTCCTCGACGGACTCCACTTTTGACACTTGGGCTCAGAGCGCAAACCCGGGAAGCCAGCATGTCGAGTGAACACCTTCGCTCAGCGCCACAGAGTCAGCTTTCCAAAATTCTAGGGCACAACGATACCATCTGGTAATACAGCAGTTGACACTGGGACGTGTTATTTTCCAGTCTCTGCTGCCACATAATGCCCACCTTGACAAAGGGCTTGGTCAGTCAGAGACTGGAAACTTTCAGACTAATTTTCTAATACCCTACAATGCACCTGAGCATACAGCTGAGGAATAGTAACCAATATCCTGTTGTGAATTATTGTTTACATAACACATGCCTCACTATAGCACATAACACACTGTGGCACACACTTTATTATAACACATGTCCCTGTCATACCACACCTAAGTACAACACACATCTCACCAGAGTGCACTTCAGTATAATCCCCCACATGACAAACCCTGTATGATAATCTCTGGGCAAAGTCTTTTAGGCCAGCGGCTGAATGATGCCTGGGTCTAGGCTATTATGGTGGACTTTGAATGTGATGTGGTTCCTCCACCCATGAGTGTCTATTCAACACAGTACTGCCATGATGCTTTCCCACAGGAAAAATATACAAGCCCCCACCCTCAGTGACAGAGACCCCAGTAACACAATCCCCTCCACATTGTCACTCAATGCATGCATGCATAAAAAAAACAAAAAATAATACACAACAACAGCGACGAACTCCGTAAATGTAGTTAAATAACAAAGGGATTTTTTGGAGGGACAGGAAAAGTATCTGGATTGGGAAAGGAATGGGTTAAATGCAAACACAATATATAACATTACAATACCCAGTGAAATCCCACCAGCTGGTGAGCAGATACAGTCCCACAATGCTCCCCTCCTTCTCTGCTACACCAGTTAACTCTACAAGCTCTCAAACTGTTCATGTGTGCATGAAGCCTGGTGGTTGCAGACCTGCTGAGACAGGCCATGGTACCGTACCATTACAGTTAGTTGGCTGAGGATTTCAATAAGGGCAGTAACACAAAACGCAGTGGTGTTCATTTGTAGTTGCAACTGGCTTGAACTATTTGTCATAAGGGCACTGATCTATGGTTGTAAAGGAAGTACCAGATCTAATTATCCCTAATGGCAAGGCTATAGCCTGGAGTTCAGTGAGGCAGTAAGGGACACGCGCCATGCCCCCACTCCAGAACTACGTAAGGGCACACGCTCAAGCTCTCTCAGGTAGCTCATTTTCTTCTCTGCTGTCTCGCTGCTGGTGCTCCCTTCCCTTCACCGCCCCCTTCCCCACATGCTTCCCTCTGTGTCTTGCAGTGTTTCTCTTCGAGTTGTTGGGGACCTCTAATCTGCCTCAAGTCAAATTTGAAGATCTTCCTGGAATCATCATTGAATCATCTGATTATTTCATCTTGCACTCATCTTGAAAAAAAAACTTAGAATCATGTTCCATATATGGCTGAATTCTAGGGGTGTGCGAGTGACAAATAGTTTACCCTGAAAACCACGAATAATGCACTATTAGTTATTCAGATATGAATAATGGCACTATTCATGCCTATTCCTATTTGGCTAAATATTTGTATCTGGGGCATCAAATATTCAGAAATTCAGTATTCGTTATTCATGTACTTGTGGGGAAACAAAAAGTAAAAGAAACAGCCCCCCCACCCTCTTTCCCAGCCCAACAATTTAAGCACAACCCCCACCCCGCTGCAAGCCCAATCCCACCCTCCTTTCCCCAGCACCCACAATTTTATGTTTTAAACAAAAAAAGAAGTCCCAGATGGATGACCATCACATCCTGCCACCTCCACAGCCAGACGCCGTTTTATCTTTAGCTCTTTTCCTCTTCTATAAACCAATACCGCACCCCCCAGCAGCAGCAGCAGCACCAACTCCCCCTTTCCCCAGCACCCAAATTTTGTTTTAACACATGATCTGCTGTTTTACTATGCAAGCAAGCATCGGATCACTTTTATTCAAAGTGTAACCCCTAGATGGCGCTATCCCAGGGGCTACTACCCCTGCCTGATTTGCCACTAACAGGTTGAGGGGCCTGGATCCAATGGCGGGTGCCTCCACCCAGAGGTCAGGGTTTGCAATAGTTAAACTAACTTGGTCACAGCCCTCTGGGACACTGCAACCCCCCTTTCTTCCCACTAGTGGCCCACACAATATATCAGAATTACCTTCACAGTATACACTTACCCCAGTCTGGTTCCGGCACTGGGACCTCCTGTGAAATGAGATACAGTGCAACAATCACAGTACAGTACTTTAACATAGACAAATACCTCAGTAATAACTTTGCTGAAACAAGCAGCTCTGATTTATTTAGGGGAGATAACAAGGACAGGGGAAATCAGGTTAATTAGCTTATCACTCTAATAATCTATTTATGGCTCTGTGCACAGGCCTATCCCTATCAGTTACTGTCCCTGGGTACCCAAGCCCTAGTGGCTAGTCCAAACCGTGGCAGCTGGTAGGGCCCTTCACACAGAGAAAAGGAGAATTAAACAGTCAGCAGTACAGTAATTCCATTTGATTTAATGTGGCAATTCAACAGGACGACCCTGAATTAGTACTCACGACCTCCAAATAAGATAGGGTCCTTCAATGTCAGCAGGGCTCACTTGAGGTACAAAAACCTCTTCACACATCCATATAAAAGAAAGCACTATACCAGGAAGGCTGCATCTGTATCCCGATCGCAATTACTGCACAATACCCGGGAGAACACACAGCAGATTCAGTTCCTGACAGACCGAATGCAATTTTCAGCAATTCCTCCAGTCTTCTACAGGGTGAGCCTGGTTTCTACTCTTCAGAGATCCTTTGATTCTTTTCACAGGACGGATTCAGTCCTAACAAGCTGTTACACAAGCTGCAGACCGGAACTCTGGGCCTTACACACGTATTTTGACTAAAACTGCACACTGAAAAGCACAGGCTCCTTCCTTCTTCACTGCCAAAGCTCAACTGAAACTCCAACCGACAAAACCGGCACTTCTTTGAGTTCCTCCCAGTTCTTGACTGGATTGGCTGTCACTCACAATAGACTGCTGCTGTTGGTCCAAAAAGGCACTGAAGTCTAAACTACATCTCCCAGAGTCACTGCCCATACAATCCTCATGTGGCTGGCTCAGATTATGAGTCCAAGTTCTGATTCGTCCAAGGCACCATTTTAGAGCTAGCTTACCCACACTGATTGGTCCAGTTCAGCAGTTCAAAACTAGAATGGGAACTAGCAGACACAGTTCTGACTGCAAAGAAAGCAGGTTAGACAAACTGTAATTTCATTATTACTCTAAATAATTTCTGGCAAACAGTTACATCTTTCAGATAGGTTCCTTTGCACTCCTAGTGACTGCAAAATGAAGTGAATTGGCAGCAGCTTGAGCGGTACTTCAATCAAAGAAACACACAGTCCCCATACAACTAATTATGTCTGCAAGCAGACAGCTCTTAAAGAGACAGTACCAGAGGTTCTAAAAACACTCACTGATAAATGGCTTAAATGCCAAACACCATTCAGGCTTGGAGCATTCAAGCAAGCTCCTGGAAGTCTTTTGGGAACCCCCATTTGCAGGGGTTACACCTTCCTGGTTTGGGAAAGCTTGATGTCTGCCAAGCAAGTACCCCATAAGTTTCAACTGCAACCTATATACATTTGCATTAGGCTCGCATATGTAATCATCAGTCAATATATCATTTTACCAAGAACACATTTCTGAAACATTGCAGTACGTCACTTTTACACAGTATTACATACACATTGTACCATAACTCAAGTTATTACTCTTGTACATGAAACCTAAGAGAGGGGGCCCTTCCTCTGTCAGTTACCTTGGGGCTGGACGGGGCAGGCACCATACTTAGAGGGCAACACAAGTAACTTGAGTTAGCACTGACGCTCAGTTTGGGCAATGAGCTCGGGGACACATACACTCCTTTATGGACAACATTGAGAGGCAAATCCACAGGCTCCCAAGGAATCATAACTGAGGTGCACCACAGGCTTTACAGCTCGACCAGTCTTTCTAGGGGAACTGTTATAGTCTCTGCACTCTGAGCCTCATTTTCAGCATTGTCCTCACTTGTCAGGGGAGTCTCCATGGGGGTAGAGAGGCTAGAACTTGGGGCACTTTCAGCTCCAGGAGTTACAGTTTCTGAGTCCACAACATTTGGCTCGCATGGAGAGCTCTCGGACACTGGCAGTGGACTGTCAGGGCACTCAAAATACTCTTCTTGTTCGGGTGTATCACCAGTCTGCCCCAATCTATCATTTTCCTCCCCTGAAAGCTCAAACAGTTCAACCATGCACAATGATTCCATTTCATCTGATCTGATGCTTTGCACTTCACTTTCTGGGAGCATTGGCTCCAGGGACGAAGCTGGGGGCTTGGACAGTCCAGAAGGCCCAGCTTCATCTCCAGTATTGACTAGGGATTGCCCTCAAACAATTGACTAGTTCGTAAGAAGGATAGTATTCAAAGTCACTCACTTTCTTCTGATATGGACTGACAGTCATGCTCAACTGGGACTTGTGCAGGGAACACTTTAACTCTGCTTCTGTAGGTGCAGACTTCCTTGGTCTTTTCTTAGCAGCAGCTCTAGTCACTGGTCCAGAGGGGCATCTTCTGGGGGCTCAGACTCAATTAAGATTTGTCCAATGGGCAGTAAATGATTTCTATGCATTGTTTTACATCTTTTGAATTATTCTCAGGCCTTACTTTGTACACTGGCAGATCATCTAGTTTGCCCACTACAATGTGAGGGAGATGGTGCCATCTGTCAGCAATCTTGTGCTTGCCATGCAGTCCCAGATTTCTTAGCAATACCCGATCTCCCTCCTGGAGTTCCTGTGTTTTCACCTTTTTATCATACCTTTCTTTGTTGGCCAGATTTCTTTTGGCAGCCATGGTTTGAGCCAGTTGGTACGCATGAGTTAGCTGGGCCTTTAACTTTTGCACATACTGTAAATAGTTGTCAGCTTGAACCCCATCAGGAGAGACCCCAAACACACATCTACTGGTAGTCGAGCTTCTCTTCCAAACATCAGGCGGTAGGGGAGAATCCAGTGGCATCACTTTTGGTGCAGTTATAAGCATGTACCAGGGTGCTAATTTGTTGGCTCCATCTAGGCTTGTCCTTTGGGCAGGGTGCCTAGCATATCTAGCAAAGTGCGGTTGAAACGCTCAGGCTGTGGGTCCCCTGGGGTGGTAAGGAGTGGTTCTGGACTTCGCGACTCCCACAGAGAAAGCATCTCTTTGATCAGACGACTCTCAAAGTCTCTCCCTTGATCAGAATGGATTCTTTGTGGAGCCCCATAGTGAACAAAAAGTTTTCTACAAGTACTTTGGCTACAGTGGATGCTTTCTGGTCTTTGGTGGGGAAAGCTTGGGCATATCTCGTGAAATGGTCAGTGACCACCAGCACATTACTGATATTTCTTTGATCTGACTCCAAACTTAGAAAATCAATACAGACCAGCTCCATGGGTGCACTGGTGGTTATGTTAACAAGGGGCAGCCTCTGGGCAAGCTTTCCTCTGTAAGCAGCGACTACAAGTTCGAATGTGTTGTCTCACATCAGCCCCCATCTTAGGCCAACAGAATCTGGATCTCACCAAGTCAAGTGTTCTGTCTATACCAAGGTGCCCCATGGTTGTGCAAGGACCTCAGTACTGAGTCTCAGAAGGCAGTGGGCAGCACTAGTTGTTGTTTGTCTACTTGTCCCCTCTGTCTACTGTTTCTCTGTATAACAGTTTATTGATCAGTTCAACTAGGACCTTCTTTGTATAACAGTGCAGTTCTCAAATCAGTGGAGCGAATTTGGACACATCTTTCCTGCATAGAGGGCTTCTAAAGCTGCTTTGATCATGGGATCGCGGATTGAGCCTCACATACTGTCATTGTCCAGCTGAGGCAGTGCACCAATGTCTATTGCAGAAAAGTGGCAATAAGCAGCAGGTATGCAATTCTCAGAGGCTCCAAGCAATCCACCATGCAGTCCACTGCGTCGCGTGGACATTTGTTCCTCCCTGTCAAACTTTCCGGCAGAGTGCCCGAATGTCAGGTTCTGCCAATCGGACCCAATCATTCTGGGGAACAGGCCTCCGGGAGAGAGCATCAGCATCTATGTGGTTCAGACCTGCTCGGTATTCGAGAGCATAGTCATATGTAGATAATGCAGAAAGCCACCTATGGCCAGTGGCATCCAACTTAGCTGAGGTCTGCACATAGGTCAAAGGATTATTGTCAGTTTTTACTAGTATTTTAGCCCCATACAAGTACTCATGGAATTGGTCAACAATAGCCCACTAAAGCTAGGAACTCTAACTATGTACAGGATAGTTCTTTTCGGATGGGTCAGGCTTCTACTGGCAAAGGCCACTGGTCTCAGGCCATTCTCGTGCTCTTGGTACAACACAGCCCCAACCCTTGCAAGCTAGCATCAGTGTGGCAGGACGGAAGGTTTTCTTGGATCGGCATAGGCCAGCACTGGAGCATGGGTGTTGATATATGATCTCATGAAAAGCAGTCTCACAATCAGGAGTCCAGCGGCCCCAAATACTTTCACTCGGATGAAAATACACTCTTTCAGTCTTGAGGGACGCTGACTTTGGTATTTTTGTGGGTTGGGGATACCCTTGAGTAAGGTTATGTAAAGGCGGATCACTCTGAATAGTCCTTGATGAAGCGCCATAATAACCACAGAATCCCAGGAATCTTTGCAGTTCTTTAGATTTTTGGCTGGGCCAGGTGGTCAAGGCCTCAACTTTACTTGGGTCGGTCTCTATTCCCTCGGTGGATACTATGTGTCCACATACTTTACTGATGTTTGAAAGAATTGACACTTATCAATGGACAGTTTAAGGCCAAAGTCCTCCAGTCGGTCCAATACCTTAAATAATCTGCTCTCATGTTCCTCCAGTGAGCTGCCAAATACAATAACATCATCTAGGTATACCAGGCACTCTAGTAAGTTCATGTCCCCACTGCACGCCTCCATCAATCGCTGAAAAGTGGCTGGGCACCTGAAACTCTTGAGGCATCCTCATGAATTCTAGAAGCCAAGCGGACAGATAAAGGCCGCCTTCTCACGGTCCTCTGGGGCCATCGGGATCTGTAGTACCCACTGCGGAGATCCAGCACAGAGAACCACTTGCTCCCCGCTTAGGCAGTCCAAAGCATCCTGAATGCGGGCATTGTGTACTGATCAGGATAGTCCACGTTTAAGGTGCGATAATCCACACACATCCTTACTGTTCCATTCTTTTCCTCACTACCACAATGGGGAAGCATAAGGGCTTCTGATTCTTGTATTACACCAGCAGCTAACATCTCTTGCAGATGCCGCCTCACATCATCTATGTCAGCAGGTGCCAGGCGTCGAGACCTCTCACGAAATGGTCTTTCGTCATGCAGCCGGATATTGTGCTCAGCCCTTGCACGCATCCTACATCCCATTCCTTTAAAGAAACACCTGGTCTCTGGGCAAGCTTCTCACTGATCCTCACTTTCCATTCAGCTGGCAGCGGGAGTCACCGAATCAAACAAGTTGTATGCTACTCTGTCATTCTTCCTTGAACTCTGCTGCTGGGTAGCACTGCAGTGTCTGCACAATGCACATTAGCCAGGATGCAACCTCTGTTTACTCGAATGTCTCTTTTCAGACACATTATGAACTTGGACCATTACCCTTCTGGCATAAGCATGGGCTCTAGCGGGCAAAATACTAGGCTTGACCAGCAGTCCCTCTGGCAATTTTCCATCGCCTGGTGCATCCAACATTAATATTTTATTCTTAACATCCTTTCTGATACGGACCTCTCCTGTAAGGTACACTGGGCATTTGGCCAGGATCAGAGACTCAGAATCCTTCTTCCATACAATTCCACCGGTTCCTCTGGTTCTATTTTTTCAGCATCTCTCTGTGCCTCATAGTCCTTCTTAATTAAAGCCGGAACTCTTAAAGCTCTACTAGTCTTTGACCCCTGTTTTTCATAACACAACTGTGCCAGCCTTCCGAACATATGAGCATTTGTTCCAATCAACAAAGGGACACCATCATACAGTCCAGTGGGGGGACACACTAAGGCTAGGGTCTCTACTTGTTCGGCCACTCCAGCCACGGAGGTGGGGAAAGACAGCCAAATTCGGATATACCCGGAATAGGGGTAGGCCTTCACTTAACCCCATACATGTAGTCCTTCTAATGGTTGTAAGGGTGCCCACAAATGCTTGATACCAATCCTGGAACATAATTGTCACTTGGGAGCCACTGTCTAATACAGCTCTTGTAGACACTCCATTCACCTTTACAGTGGTCTCCATGGAGGACCCACTATTCTGGACCAGTCTGAGAGGCAGTAGTGGGGCCTGGGCAACTGACCTTGCCACAAAGGACGTGAATTAGCATTTTGGTGCCCTCACTGGGATCATGTCGTGCACCTCTTAACCACTGATTTCTTCTCCAAGCTCTCCTTGTAGCCTATATGCAACTTTGTCAGTGTCTTTTGGGACTGGTATCTCTTTTCATGTGCCCATCTTTCCACAATTATAGCAAACATACTTTCTGAGTTTGAGCTGTCCGAGGCGCCACACTGGGAGCCAGGGTGGGGTATTACTAACTGGAAACCTTGGTGCCATCTCTGTCTCATGGTGATAAGCATTTGGAGACATCTCGTCAGTTTCTCCACTTCCATGGTCAAGGAATCGAGTTCAGAGCTGTTATCAGCAGGAGATACATGGTGGGTACCCCCACCCCATAGCAGATGCAGTCGGATATAGGTCAGGGCCCATACTTGCAGGCGGGCTTCATAAAGGACTGTTTTTGAATTCCTGATCTCTCTCAACAGTTCGCCCCATTGTGGCATATCTTTTCCTTGTCAGAGCACTCATTGACTGCCAACCTCTGCCCCTGAACTTCACTTGATGGGTCACCTCAGTCACTCGGGTCGAGCTGCAGCTATTGGTGCAGGTCCTCCCGAGGTCGCTCTTTTCTCAACTCCTCGAATTTCTCTCATTAACTCATCATAGGAGGGTGGGATTCCAGTCGATCTGCCAGGCGTAATTGAAGCAACAGCAGTTCTGAGAAGGGGCAGACTTAAGGATCCTGTCCAGCCTGGTTCGGTCCAGTTCAATCGCTGGCAAACTACCTTTTCTGAGGCATTCTTGCAACAATTTTTCCAGCCGAGATACATACACAGACAACAACTCCCTTGGTACTGTTGTGCATCTCTTACTCTCCACCATAGGTCCTCATCAGAATCTGGGCTCCCATACACATTCTCCAAGGCCTCAAGATAGGCCTGTGCAGTCGCTCAGGGTTACTGGCCCGTTTAGCACGGATGGTAGCCAGGGCAGGACCTCGGAGGCTCTCACTAACCCTCTTCGCCGCCTCGAGCATTGCCATTCTAGCACTTGGGGCAATATAGTCTATCCAGGTCTCCCAGTCATCCTCCCTTGGGGTGGGAGGGTGCCAGAGAAGATCCTCAACCTTCGTAAGAGTCGTGACTAATGGCAGGTGCAGAAATAGGAGTCTGCATTGGTTCAGCCACCATTACGGGCACTGGAGCAGGAGAGGGTGTTGGGGAGGAACACCTCAGGTGGCAAGAATAGTTTCTTCAAGTCCTCCACAGTTTTCCCTCTCCCAGCAACCATTCAGCAAATTTCTCCTCAAAAGTTTCAGATAGTGGTGGGGGCTGATTCCCCCGGTCTTAGTTATCACTCTCCAAGCAGTGAGGGCTCCTCTGGGGTAATGGTCTGTGGCACTTTGGAGCTATCTATGGGATCCTTAAACTCTACTAGGGCCAGGAAAGTGTGGGTGAGCAGATTAGCATGCCGACCCACCACCACAGGGTTTGTAAACCTTCCACCTTGGAAAGTACTCCCTGCACAGTGTCCGTATTGATACCCAGGGGATGTCCAGGATAAGCATAGCATTTGGGGTCGATCTCCTCCCCAGTACACCACTCCACCAGCCGGTGCACAGCCACTTCTGTCGGGTACCCATTTTTTCTTAACAGTGGTTCGTAAATATGGCCACTCAGAGGACACACAATCCCAGCGGTGAGCCTCCAAGATGTAACCCCTAGATGGCGCTATCCCAGGGGCTACTACCCCTGCCTGATTTGCCACTAACAGGTTGAGGGGCCTGGATCCAATGGCGGTGCCTCCACCCAGAGGTCAGGGTTTGCAATAGTTAAACTAACTTGGTCACAGCCCTCTGGGACACTGCAACCCCTTCTTCCCACTAGTGGCTCACACAATATATCAGAATTACCTTCACAGTATACACTTACCCCCAGGTCTGGTTCCGCACTGGGACCTCCTGTGAAATGAGATACAGTGCAACAATCACAGTACAGTACTTTAACATAGACAAATACCTCAGGCAGTATAACTTTGCTGAAACAAGCAGCTCTGATTTATTTAGGGGATATAACAAGGACAGGGGGAAATCAGGTTAATTAGCTTATCACTCTAATAATTCATCATGGCTCTGTGCACAGGCCTATCCCTTATCAGTTACTGTCCCTGGGTACCCAAGCCCTAGTGGCTAGTCCAAACCGTGGCAGCTGGTAGGGCCCTTTCACAGAGAAAAGGAGAATTAAACAGTCAGCAGTACAGTAATTCCATTTGGATTTAATGTGGCAATTCAACAGGAGCGACCCTGAATTAGTACTCACGACTCCAAATAAGATAGGGTCCTTCAATGTCAGCAGGGCTCACTTGAGGTACACAAACCTCTTCACACATCCATATAAAAGAGCACTATACCAGGCAGGCTGCATCTGTATCCCGATCGCAATTACTGCACAATACCCGGAGAACACACAGCAGATTCAGTTCCTGACAGACCGAATGCAATTTTCAGCAATTCCTCCAGTCTTCTACAGGGTGAGCCTGGTTTCTACTCTTCAGAGATCCTTGATTCTTTTCACAGGACGGATTCAGTCCTAACAAGCTGTTACACAAGCTGCAGACCGGAACTCTGGGCCTTACACACGCTTTTTTGACTAAAACTGCACACTGAAAAGCATAGGGCTTCCTTCTTCACTGCCAAAGCTCAACTGAAACTCCAACCGACAAAACCGGCACTTCCTTTGAGTTCCTCCCAGTTCTTGACTGGATTGGCTGTCACCAATAGACTGCTGCTGTTGGTCCAAAAGGCACTGAAGTCTAAACTACATCTCCCAGAGTCACTGCCCATACAATCCTCTTGTGGCTGGCTCCAGATTATGAGTCCAAGTTCTGATTCGTCCAAGGCACCATTTTAGAGCTAGCTTACCCACACTGATTGGTCCAGTTCAGCAGTTCAAAACTAGAATGGGAACTAGCAGACACAGTTCTGACTGCAAAGAAAGCAGGTTAGACAAACTGTAATTTCATTATTACTCTAAATAATTTCTGGCAAACAGTTACATCTTTCAGATAGGTTCCCTTTGCACTCCTAGTGACTGCAAAATGAAGTGAATTGGCAGCAGCTTGAGTGGTCTCAATCAAAGAAACACACAGTCCCCATACAACTAATTATGTCTGCAAGCAGACAGCTCTTAAAGAGACAGTACCAGAGGTTCTAAAAACACTCACTGATAAATGGCTTAAATGCCAAACACCATTCAGGCTTGGAGCATTCAAGCAAGCTCCTGGAAGTCTTTTGGGAACCCCCATTTGCAGGGGGGTTACAAAAGGAAGGCGGCTGGCTGTGGAAGAGAGTGGGTTGTATCGGTCACCTTCATCACACTTGGGGGCCTTCTATCAAAACAAATTTTTGTGCTGGGGGAGGAGGGTTGGAGTTGGGTGTTGCTGCTAGAAGTGTGTGGAGGGAAATACTGATTTATAGAAGAGGAAAGTGCTAAAGACGAGATTGCAGCCGGCCGTGGAAGCAGCAGGTTGTGCCGGTTGCCCATCAGTTTTTTTCATTAAAACATAAAATTGCTGGTGGTGAAGGAGGGTGGGATTGAGACTGAAGCGAAGGGTAAGGGACGGAGGTTGCATTTTATATGATTGAGCTGGGAAGGGGGGAAGGAGGGTGGGATTGGGATTGAGACTGAAGCGAAGGGTAAGGGACGGAGGTTGCATTTTATATGATTGAGCTGGGAAGGAGGGTGGGATTGAGACTGAAGCGAAGGGTAAGGGACGGAGGTTGCATTTTATATGATTGAGCTGGGAAGGGGGAAGAAGGGTGGGATTGGATTGAGACTGAAGCGAAGGGTAAGGGACGGAGGTTGCATTTTATATGATTGAGTTGGGAAGGGAGAAGGAGGGTGGGATTGAGACTGAAGTGAAAGGTAAGGGATGGAGGTTGCATTTTATATGATTGAGCTAGGAAGGGGGGAAGGAGGGTTGGGGCCGTTCTTTTACTTTTTTTTCCACAGGCACACGAAGAATGAATACCGAATTTTCAAATATTTGGGACTCCGGATACAAATAACTGACCAAATATTTGAAATAAGGTATTCACCCACCCCTACTGAAATCATCCCAGGGTAGCTGTGCAGGCAGAACTGTTTAAATTAGATGACTCTTGTGATGATTTTGAAAGTAATCCCAATGATCATTCTAAGACATGGGTGTTGGCAGGCATACTCGGTGTACTGTGCTGAGTACAGTAAAATCTGGAAAACCCAGAGGCAACATTGAGCCTCAGGCTAGGGCAACAAACACAAACAGAGCCTGATGTACCTGAAGAACTGTTTTTCTACCTTCTTGGATGCTTTAGTGTGAGTCTGTGAATGACCTTTGTAAGACGTGTCGGTGCTTACCTTAGAGGCCATGATTGTATGAATGACCTGATCAAGTATGTATGCATGAGTGCTGCTGTGAATGGACGTCTGTAAGGCTGGTTACCCTGATGTGGTACAGAGGCTTATCACAATGTATCCTGAACATTGTAACTAAAAGCCAGCCGTGTATATGTGTGTGTGTGTGTGTGTGTGTGTGATAAAATAAAATGTGAATCTATCAGGATCATTGGCTCACTACATATTGGTGACTGAAGTGTGGACAAGGCAATGGGCAATGTATGTGTGGTGGGGCAGTGCGTCTTTTGGTTAGTATTTACATGGGGGGGCAACAGTTCTGCTGACTCTCAAGTACAAGTGTAAAATTCCTGGCTACACCCCTGTTCTAAGATGACATCAGGAGGATTCCAGGACAATGTCAAGATTGATCCCTGATGACCTGTACAAATTCTGAGCCTTATTGGGCACATTGGAACATATAGTAGGTACAATCGGCTGCTGCACTGCATCAGAGTTACATACCAGTGCCCGTCCCCATGCGTATCAGAACTAGAGATGCTCGAATACTCCATCTGTGCTCCTAGATACCCCAAATGTCATGATCTGGGGCCAAAGAGGTGAATGCAGAGTTCATAACTTTGAGCTGCACCAAGGCAAGCCAGTTTTTTTTTAATTTCTGGGAGAAGCACTTGGGAAATCTAGGGCACCAGGTTATTAAATACAATCTGAAAAAGCTCTTATTTTTCCACAGGTGCTGGGGCTTGTTTCTTCCCAACACCAGCCCAACTTCAATCATATTCCATCCTCCACCATCCTCCCAGACACTGATCCCAGTGAAAATAAAATTCTGGTGTCTTTCCGCATTTGCACAAGAGGATTCTTTTTGACCCCCACCACCACCACCAGCCACAAGTAGCCCAAAATACCATCTCTTAAGCAGGCTGATAACAGTATGAAGCAGTGGAAGCTGCAATAGGACTGGCTGTCAGAGGGAAATTACATGGTGGCTCATCAGAGGGAAATTACATGGTGGCTCAGTCAGGGCTTTTTCATCTGTGGGCCAGAGGACCTGGAAATGTAATGGGAATTAATTGGACCTTTCAGCAACTTGTGGCTGGGGTTTTGGTCATCAACAAGATCTAATTCATGTATGTATTAACAAACTGCCCTAAGTACAAAATTCAAAGTGGCATGTTTTTGTCTGAGATTTTCTCTGAAGCTAGGTTATCAAATGAATTCTACAGACCCAAATAGATTAAAGCTTAGTTCTTTTCTTTAAAGCACTAAGTACTGTGTATAAATTAAATACAACTCTTGTTCCTTAGAGAGTCTACCTTTTGAACATCACTGTGCATAGAGATAATTATCCCTTGAGTTAGTCAGTGTTGCAAGGGGGCCCACATGGATTGACATGCCTTTTTTAGTCAACTATGTCCCGCTTTTTGTCATATGGACTTTTGAAACTACAGGTTCCCAACCACAGGTTGGAAAGTAAGTATCCAGCCCTGAACCTCCTGCACTAGGGGGGGTATATCCTGTTTACTGTTTGCATTGTGCAAAATCAGCTAAGACAGCTTGATTCACTGGCACCTTCTAATTCAACTTGGAAAGCCATTTTTGCACTGTTTGTATGATTTCTGGATTTTATTTAACCATTTCTGTACAGTGTACTGTAGTATTTGTGTGTGTGTGTGTGCGCGTGTGCACACACGTGTTTTCTTCTGTTGTCTTTATTCTGTAGTGACTGCATGTTTAAGCAATAAACCACAAGGAGGCATGGGTTATGGGGGGATTTACCAGAGCTGGTGTGGTCAAATCCTCTCAGGCGTGGTAAATTCCCCCATAACCCACATCCCCGAGTGGTTTATTGTGATTATACAATGGCTTTTTACAAAAAAAAAATGTATAAGATTAAAGTGATTTAATTAGAAAAACATTTTTTTATCGATTTTCCTGTAATATCCTTCCACTGTGTATTTAAATAGTTCTTGTTGCTAGGTAGAATATTTTTTTAGATTGCTGTTACCAACCCTCCCAAACCCACATCATTGCCCCTCCCCACAAATACACACAGACATGTCTGGTTGCTACAATGATTATTTTTTTACACCACAGCAAAAGAGAACATGTGTGGAAGCCTAGATGAGCAGCTGGCAGACAAAAAAGAAGTATACTGTGAGGAAGAGCGAGAGAAGACAGTATGATCTTCCAGCCTATTTTCAAAGTTAGGATTTAAAAAAAATAACAGCTAGGTTATTAGTTTTGGGTTAAGTTGCAGTTACTAAACTAGAAAATAACAAGCGAAAGCCTTTATCACAGTATCGTCTGTAGCTGTGTCTCGAAGGTCCCTTTCGGTGGTTTGACTCGAGGAGCATCATGGTAAAAAAAGAACTGGAAAAACCTTCACTCCTGTGCCTCATACTGGAAGAGTACAATAGTCTGTAGTTTGATTTTGAACTGTGTACACTTTTAAAATTTTTTGTTTTTTTAATAAAAAAATCAAAAAAGACCAGGCTCTCCCCTCTATTTCAGTGCTGACAGACTGTGATACGAGTGCTTATGGGGTGGCGGCAATCAGCTTGTTTGCTTCCGGGTGCAATTTTGCGGTGGGGAGAATGGTCATATTCGGCAGCTTTTTTTTAATTTTGTTTTTCTTTGATGCATTGGGAAAGTGCTTCTGGAGAGTATTGAGCCACATATAATGACTGGATCTGTGATCATGTGGAGGCGAGAACCGGTGATTTTCTGGGGACAGAGTTCTTTCTACGGGCTACGAAATGGTGCGATTAAGTTGTTCAGGTGTCTGCCGAATGCCGCCGCTCTGTGTCGCTGCTCCTGAAGGTTATTACTTGTTTAAAAGTTGCTGCTTAGACTCGGGGGATTTTATTCTTTTGTTTTAACCTGGTTTCTGCTTGCAAGGGAGTGGTGGGATGATGGGAGAATTCCAATGCAGGGCGGGTATGTGCCATGTTGGGAGATGGAGGTTTACTGGAGATTTAAGATGGTGGTTTTGGATGGTAAGTATGGGTGTCGGATGGATTTTGGACATGCGGCTGACTGGCACCTTTGCCGTGGGTATATCGTAGGATTTACCACAGCAGAAAGGTGCCAGCCACCCAATCAGAGTACAGGATTTGGAGTTAATTTTTATGTCCATGGTATACTTTACTACTACCACCCCTACATTTATGTTAAAATGGTATTAAACAAGATATGGCTATTGCTAACAATGGCTACCTTTGACTAATTATCTTGATGTGTAAGGTTGTAATTGTTCTATGATTGATAAGACATGCAGAGAAGACATAAAGTGCAGCTGTATTGAGTAGCTGCAGAAAATACTGAAACGAAGAGCATCATCCGCCCAGGGGGTGGGGGGGCAAGATTGGTACAATCAAGGAAGTGGAGGTCTGCTCTTTCAGAGGAATGCTGAGTAACATTTAGGCACTTTTGGCTCCCGATGCCCCGAAGCAAACAAAGAAGTACAGAGCACTGTGGGTCAGAACAAGCAAGTCAGCCACAGAAGAGAGTCACCAATGCTTGACTTCTTAACCCACAGCCCCTGGGGCACATCAAGGAGGGCACTCAAGTGTCACAGCTTTCAGCACTGTGGAGTCACCTTCTAGCCTGGGAATTCAGTTGCTATTCCTCACTTCTAGTTAACACTGCAGGGACTGTGTTGTGGTTACCAACATGGAAGGCACATTGGAGGTAGATAGACTGAAAGTGATATTTTGTATAGAAAGGAATGTTGAACTGATGGTACATGATTTAGACAGAAAACAGCTTGGGGAGGAGGTGTGAGTATTGTACTATTCTGATGGGTAAAGGGAGGCATTATAGTGTCGTGGTTAAGAGCACTGAGCTGCAAACCTGAAGACCTGGGTTTAAATTTCACAGCCACCACTTGCATACTGTGTGACCAAAGGAAGTCACTTAGCGTGCTTTTCGTGGCCAAAACTTGTAAAATAAAAAAACAAATTTAATAACTTAGCCATATGTACTAGTAGTAGTAACATTTTTATTCAACTGGTACATAACAATGAATAGGTGCAACTCGACTGAGACAAGTTCATTTCCAGTGAGGCCCTAGATTGTATCCAGTGTTAAAATAAAGAAGAAAAAGAATCAGCATTTATATAGCGCTCTTCATACACAGTCCAAAAACACAATATAGTTACAAAATATCATAATAAATATCAAGTACATTAAACAATCAATACATCATAATAAAACATCAATCCTACAACACACACAGTACATAGAAGCAAAGATTTCAACATAACAGGCATTATTGCACTATCAATTTCAAGTGTCCATAAGGTAACAGGGATATAACTATTCCAGTTTTTGCACCTCGGGTGATTCCCTCACTAACTTTCTGAATAGCCTCTCATTGAAACCTGGCTCTAATTTCACCAGGGAGTACACCTTTTGTCCTTGGTCTGTAATCAAGTGGCACAGTGTTCCAAATCTGGGGGCCTCAAATAAAAAAATTTGTGCATCCAAATTCTGTCCACATTTTAATTTGTTTATCTTCAATGCCATAAGCAGACTGTAGTCTTGGTTTACTTTCTCTACTTTGAAATTCATCTATTATATAATCAGGAACATTCCCCTTGTTACACTTTACCATAACATTCAGTACATGAGATAACCTCCTATCATTAGGGTAAGCCCGTCCCAGCAGATTGTATAATTGTTGTCTATGTGCCATTCTCGGAGCTCCCAAAATAAATATTGCCAATTTATTAAACATCACATCTATCTTAGATAACACTGTATTTGTTGCACCCATGTAAATTATGTCCCCATAGTCCAAAACAGGGAGAACTAATGTTGTAACCTCATGTTTTCTGATATACACAGACATACACCCTTTAATTCTATAGAAGGCCCCCCGACATTTTCCCACCTTTTTTTAATACATAATCCACATGTATATTCCATTTCATAGCATTATCCAGATACAGTCCTAAATACTTATAATTCTGAGTTTGCTGTCCCGTTTTAGTAAACATCGACCTAAATCAAGGGGGATAAAGCTATGGCTGCTGAGAGATGGCAGCGCTGTGTGATAGTGACAACAGACTTCTGTTTCTCTGTGGGTGAGATCAATTGTTTGGATATGTGGTCGAAATGGAAATACTGTTCAGTCATTTATTATCCCGTTATCGGCGGTGATGTTAGGTCTTGGTTTCCAATGCAGGTTAGGACTGGGTTTGTAGAAATCTTGTATTTGCTGTATATGAAAGTATACCTGTTACTACTGTTGTTACTGTAACGTGATGTAAAAGTAGTCCTCACTGTAACCATGGTATCAACATGGGAAAATGCCTTTTCCAGTGCATGTAAACTACACTGATTTGATCCCCAAAAGTCTGTCCTGACTATGTCAGGCAGCACTAAAGACATGCATGCAACTATACTCACCTCAGTTTCATTAAACACATTTTTACCAAGGCCACTGATTTATGGTGATTAAAGTAACGGAATTCCATTTTCAAGACTTGAAATCCAACAATTGCAACAGTGACAGTCTAAGTTTTGGATTTTACTGTCATTCTGTTAGTATGTGTATAAATAATCAGAATACAAAAAGGTTTATTGAATGAAGCAAACTGAAAATAGTACAGGAAGCAATTATAAGAAAAATACAACTTCTGTAGATTTACTGATCTGCAATAAAATGCCACATTCTGTGACATTCTTTGTTTTTACCAGTGTATAAGCAGTCCAAATTCCATAACGTTACTAGGTTTTCTAATAAAAAACTAAAACCAGTGGCCGTGATTTTCATAATTTCATACCTCCTTGATTCAAGTGTTTGTAGTCCACTCTGCTCCTTGCATTCTGTTGTAATTGTACAATATCCATGTGTTATACATGCCCTCTTCTGTACGTCATTGTTTCTGTTTTCCTTTCTGTTAGTGTTGAGTACCACAAAATTGTCCAAAAATGTGTCACTGACCTAATCAACATTTTTTTTTTTGCATTATTTCTTTTTACTCCCGCCCGCACCTTAGCCTGGTCTCTCCTTCAGGCCCTGCATGTACCTCACTCAGCAACCCCCGATCCTACCACCTCATATCGCAGCCAGCCCAGGTCACCCCGATGTATCCCTTCATTGGGTGGGTCCGTTACCTTCGTAGGGGGAAGAGCCTGTACGGCTATCCAAATGCTTCTGGGTGCTACTGAGGTGGTGATGGGGGTCCGGGAGTTCCGTAGTGACAGTCCGGGAGGCCGTCATCTGACCCAACCAAGGCACCATTTTTCCATTTTTCTCCCTGAGGGGTGGCGTGCCACAGACGTCATGACTTGCACCGACATCTGCCACTCCCCTAGACATCAAGGCCTAGTGTCACGCCATGCCCCCAGCCTCTGCTAGGGGCCAACAAGCACCAGGCCACAACCTCAACCTCCCCCCCCCCCGGAGAAGGTGAGCCATCGCTGGATGCTCCAGCCTTCTCCCCTTGGCCGGTCCTCCAGCAACCCGAGTCCATTCCCGAACCCAGGTCACTGGCGTTACAGACAGAAATCCAACCACTGTGCCGGTGGGCTGGCCCCATCAACATTTTTTAAACCCTCACATGAGTTGAGATGCCAGTTTGTTTTAACACTATGAGAAGATATCGCTTTAATACTGTGAGATGATATAGTCTGCTACTAGCTGTTCGAACATTTGCATGCACACAGGATCCTTTTCCCCTGAATTTCATCTGCCCTAGCTGCTCATCTGCACCTCCTGCTCATCTTCCCTTACTGCTCCTCATCTGCCCCTGCTCCTCATCTGCATCTACTGCCCATCTGCACTTCCTGCTCATCTTCTCTTGCTACTCATCTGCCCCGCTGTCCATCTGTACCTCCTGCTCATCTGCCCCTGCTGTCTATCTGCACCTCCTGCTCATCTGCTCTTCATCTGCCCCTGCTGTTCATCTACCCCACCCCTTCTGCTCATTTGCCCCTCCTGCTCATCTGCCCCTGCTGTTCATCTACTCCTGCTGCCCATCTGCACCTCCTGCTCATCTGCCCCTACTGTTCATCCCCCCAATTGTTTAACCAGGTGAGACACACTAAGTTGAAATCTTGTTTACAGGTGCAGCCTGGGAGCAAGTTAAATGACTTATTCAGGGTCACACAGTATGCAAGTGGGGGCTGTGGGATTCAAAACCAGTTCTCCAGATTTGCAGCTCAGGGCCTTAAACCACTGCACTATACCACCTCCCTCATCTGACCCTGCTGCTCATCTACCCCGCTGCTCATCTGCATCTCCTGATCATCTACCCCTGCTGCTCATTTACACTGCTGCTTATCTGCTTCTGCTACTCATCTGCACCTCCTGCTTATCTGCTCCTCACCTGCATCTCCTGCTCACCTGCACCTCCTGCTCACTTGTCCCTCCTGCTTATCTGCTCCACTGCTCATCTGCCCCTGCTGTTCATGTATACCTCCTGCACATCTTCCCCTGCTGCTCATCTGCCCCTACTCATCTGCCCGTGCTGCACATCTGCACCTACTGTCCATCTGCACCTGCTCCTCATTTGCCCCTGCTGCCCATCTGTCCATGCTGCTCGTTTGCCCCTGCTGCTCATCTGCACCTGCTGCCCATCTGCCCTTGCTGTTCTTCTGCCCCTGCTGCTCATCTGCACCTACTGCTCACCTGTGCCTCCTGCTCATCTGCCCCCTGTGGCTCATCTGCTCCTGTTGCTCATTTGCCCCTACTGCTCATCTGCACCTCCTCCTCATCTACCCCGTGGCTCATCTGCACCTTCTGCTCATCTGCCCCAGCTGCTCATCTGCTCCTGCTGCTCATCTACCCCATGGCTCATCTGCCCCTGTAGATCATTTGACCTCGACATGCAGAGACATAATGAAAATAGGTCATTTTTAGACACAATTTAGCTTCTAATTTCTATATTTTCTGGACAAGATTTACACAGACATGCGTCAATATTTACGTAATTGTGTAAAACTGCTGCACACATTTTGATGCTACTATTTTCAAGTTTATGTGCGTAGTTATTATTAAAAAGAAAACTAAATATGAGTAATAAGTAAACTATCATCTAAGGTTCTTGACACAGCACTGGTAGAGACAGGTGCGAAACGTTGGGCTCCTGTGGGTCCTCCCTGATACCTGCACTGTACTTTGCACTTTTACTGTAGTTTTACATGAGATTTTAAATAAAAAGTGAGAAATTTGCACAGAATCCTTGGTTGTGCTCTCTTTCGGCTGAGTGCCTAACCTCTGTCTCTGTTGTTTCAATTCTGGGTTGTGAGCACCACTGTGAGTGGGTGCTCTTCATCCAGGTGCTTTCCAGAATAACCAGGGTGTGTGATGGGGGGAGCTAGATGGTGTGAGGGGAAAGGGGAAAGAGAGCGAGAGGAGTAAGTAGATGGAGCACGAGGAGCCGCATCCTCGCACCACACTAAAAAAAGCCATGCATGTCAATGTCAGAATAGTTATAGGTACTAATAGTTAATGCTGAAATGGCAGACAGAGAATCTACAGAGACAGAGTGCCACCTTTTCCTTAGTTTCCCTGCAAGCGTCTTGCAAGCATCTGTAAATGTCCTGAAGTGTTTCCTGATTCATGGGCTTTAAGGCACAAGCTGTTATAGATTACCTGCTTTCCTCTGTCTCCCTGCAGGCATCCTGCAAGTGTCTGCAAGTGCTCTGAGGTCTTCCCTGATCCACAAGCTTCAAGTCACAAGATATGGTTCACAGAGGCAGATCCATAAGTCGGCCCTCCCCATTTGTGGTCAGTAACCAATCTGCTTCTGAATGCTAACCAAACAGGAGGAGATGAGCCGTGTTGAGCACATGCTGACTTGATATGTGAAACTCATCCATGTGCTCTCTAAAACAGACAAGCTCTGACAGAGCCACTACGACTATGAATGCATTAAATAGATAAGGGTGTTTCATGGGCTTAAACATAAACGTTTATTTATTTATTGATTTAAAAAATATCAGATTTACAAACCTTTGAGTCAGAGACTCATTTACAAAGGCACCTCATCAAAACTAATACAAAGACAGAACAGTTAAGTAAAAGAACAATGGCTCAGAAAGCAGACAGTTAAAACAATCATTCACTGGAGATACATGGGTAGCAGTAGATAAACAGATTACATAGTTTAGGCACACAGGCACCACATCAAGAAGACCAAAGCAGTTCAAACAATATACAATAGCTAAAGAAAATATACATCAGGAGTCAAAGAGAAGCCCAGAGTGTTCACATGAAGGCTGTTGCATACACTAACTGAATCGAAGTGTAGTACATTGAGAAAGGGCATATTTAAGCAATAAGGCATGCCAGGGTGTGTGTTATCATGTATTATGCAATGGGGTATGAAAATCTTGTAACCTCATTGGTCAAAACACATCACATGACTGTGATAAATCCTCCAGTAAACGTAAACGTTTTATATCACTATAAAAACAAAAAAACAAGTTGAACATTGTATAATAGCAATATACCATGACAGGGAGTGGGTATATGGGTGGATTTACCACTTCTGGTGTGGTTAAGTCACTCGGCGCTCGTGACTGAATCACACCAGGTGTGGTAAATCCACCAATATACCCACTCCCTGCCATGGTATATTGCTTAAATAACATCACTCCTGCAGTGGGTTGAAGCACGAGGTGAAGCCAAGTATTTATTTATTTATTTGCATGTATTTATTTGATCCACTGGATCAGCAATATTTGCACAAGCTGTGCCCAGTGCAGATTTTATAACACTGGTCCTGGTCTGGTGATCTGGGTTTTACCCATACCACACTGCATATGGCTTAGTGATATACTGTACAGATGGCTGCAGAGTCTAACCCACTGAAGGTCGAAGTTTCAGAAAACCATTATGCTACAAATATCAAGACTTACTCCGTCCCTCACCCTCCAGTCACAATTAATCCTCTACCAAAGTTATGCTTAAATACTGGTGCCTCTACATCCACACCACTAAACTTTTAATGCCAACATGCTTCTTCTGCTGCTGTGAGTTAAACTCTTTATTTAAAAACATTTTGTGGAGACATTTTTGTTTTAGTGTATCCATGGTCAGGAAATATGAATTTGTAGAAGAAACCAAAATCCCCATTTATCAGTTCATTGAAACACAATACAGCATGTTATGAATTATTCAGATTATATGTGTAACCTAGAGTAAGTCAAACAGAAATTAGACACAAATGCCTACCTATTTGCAAGTGAAGCAAATGTGGTTATTATCATTCAGCTGTAAACACCTATAGTCACAGCCAGGATTCACATTGCTAGACTCTGTATAAGTATGACAAGTTTCCTAAATACTGGTACCTTATCCAGCTGTGTTCTGCTTGGTGTGTATGTGTTTAAACATGTAACTTTCTATAGTATATTGTATAGCACTGTGAATCCTGGCTGCAGTGTTCTTTCTCTGCTGTGGCTAAGCAAGACACTGTAACAAGACACTGGCCTGCTGTAGGGGCTATTAGACATCAAACCAAAGGGTACTCTGTGAAGACTAACTTGGAGAAGATGCAATAAAACAAACTTGAATGACAGCCCCCAGACATCATAAACACCCAGTGAAAATTAGAAACAACTCCTCTCACAGCCTAGGCAGAAACAAAACACTGGATTGAAGTGAGAACTCAAAACTGGTAGTAATACATATATTCCTGATTTTAACATGCAGTTTTCCTTTAAGAAGATTCAGTAGAATATAAACAGTAGCCCAGAACTGCCTGCCTGAGAATGAAGTTGGTATATTATTTGGAAAAAGTCAAAGCTGGGTCTCTTGTTATGCAATGTCCTGCAAAGTATCACACTGACTGCTCTTAGGATGGTGGTGTCAAATGCTGTGAGGTGCCTTGGTGAACTTGTTATGCAGAAAGTTTCAGTAAGTGTTTAACTCATTCTACTTCTAATAGCTTTCTATGATGTCTGTACTATCCATTAGTGCAAGTCAACTCCATTTCTCAAACTTAAAAAGAAAAATACACTTCATCATAGACTGTGTTTACCAAGTACTGTGCCCATGATCAAAATAATTTGAACCCATCCCCTAAAAAATGTGCCCTCACATGAACATGCATAATTTATCTGTAAAGACAATTAAAAAATGCATTTTTAAATGCACTGCTAACACTAGTGCTTTCAAGGTTTTGAAACTACTAAAGATAAGCTATATATATATATATATATATATATATATATATATATATATATATATGTGTATATATATATATATATTGTGTGTAATATATATATATATATATATATATATATGTATATATATAGAATATGTAAATATTGTTAATCCCAAAAGCTTAACTTTGTTTTTAGTATATAAATGTTTAAGAAATACCTGAATGCTGTCTATTTTCCTTAGTTTTTAGACACTTCTTAGTCTTTCCTTTTGAGACACCAGGTGACTCTGATAATCACTTGTTCCAAGGGTTTTTAAGTCAGTTTGAAGGCATTTTAAGTATCTTCTGTTCTCCTAGTCTGTAACAAAATGCAGGGACTCCAGAGACTTGTTGTTCTTTGGTCCATACCCCAAACTAGTGAGTCTTCTTTCAGCATGATAGATCCGCCTCATGTCCCTTCCACATGAATAAAAAAAAAGGTGGGATGGACCTTTTGGAGCTGCTTGGGTGGCGGTGAGGTGGACCTTACTTCCCCCCAAAAAACAATGCTTCCTCCCACTACTCAGGTTCCAGTTCTTGTACCACCCATTTAAGAAAGAAAATAGTACCCTGCAACCATTGACTAACATGAAAGCGTATTTATTTGAGGGCAGAAAACATTTCTTGGAGGAGGGTAAGGCGGAGGAGACTATTTACACCTTCAGTCAGTTCCACAGACAAGAAACATGACATCACTCCTTTTGTACATGCAATACTCCTGTTGGCTCCGCCCACAGTGGTAAAAAGGAGGTAACAGAATAGCCGATTCAAGCCAACTCAAGTGCTGGGGAAGTGATGAGATACAGATATACAAATATACAGTGGCTACAGAGGAGATGCTTAGACATAGCATTCTATAACCTACATGAGTTTACTTTAAACTACTTACTAAACTCTCAGCAGAACTTTAAGTATGAATGAAAGAGACTCAGTGGAGTTTAAGGATTTCATTAGAAAGCTCTCTGAGAGGCAAAATAATAAAGTAGAGAGAAAAGAGCTGCTGCCTGAAGCTAAAAAAATATGAAGTAAAGAAAAACATAACCAAGACAACAGCTGAAGCCAGAAATCCAAATTCTGACTAACAGCTACATGAAGAAATACAGTTAAAATAAAAAAAATCTGGAGGGGGCAGAAACCAGCGAATTGGTAACAAAATCACCCGTGATGCCTCAAAATCCTATGCCTGAACCTTTGCTGAACTTGAGGGGGCAGAAAACAACAGAACTGAATACAATGACTATGGTTTGGGATAAAGAGAGTGAGATAAATCATTTTTTTTCTGATTCTAATGTGCGTGCTTTAGAGAAAATGGACTGCATACTTCAGATAATAGTGCACTTGACTATTATAGCAAAGTGCAAGGTGAGGGGAGCAATGAGAGCCTCAAGAAGCATGCTCGCGTGCACCTCCCACTTTCAGCAGTGCCCCACCAGCATCTAGTTTGATACTAAACAACTTGACTGAGGATATAAAAGTCTGGTCACTATGCAGCCCTCAAAAAAGCACTAAATGCCAGGCCAACAATGCAGCAATAGCGCTACCACTTGCAATGCTGACAACCTGGGTTTGGAATTGAATCCGGGGTATCAGAGGGCTGGCTGGGGGGAGGTGGATCAAGCAGCCATAGGACTGCGCTCCTCCTTTGGGGGGAGGGGCAAAGTCTGATGCTTGCCTGGCCCTGGCAGAAGCTGTGGAAAGTCAGCATGGGCTAGGAAGATTGGGAGGTGTGGCAGACATCAGTGCACATCGCATGAGAGCATGTGGTGTGCACCATAACTTCATTGCATGCCACACCTCCCCGGAGACAGAAAATAGAACAGTCCAGCACCAGGATGATGAGGAGAACACCAGACCAGCTGGGCATGCCAGCCCAGACTGGATCTGTTCTCTGGAAGGGTTTGAGGAACCCTGCAGACCCAACTGGGGGGGCAAGCCCTGGGGGAAGATGACTGGCAGCCACATCCCGGCAGACATTGGGGTGACGGGGCTGGGGCACTCTTCAGAAGGAAGACTGATTAGAAAGAGAAGATATAAAAAAAGAAACACTAAATATTGTCCACCACTGGTGGTGCAGCTTCCTTTTCCAGCCACCATCCTCCCCCCAGGAACTACCGCAAGCCACTTGGAGAGTGGCCGAACAAGCCACTGGCTCCCCACCCTATAATACCCACCAGCACAAAAGTGCCAGCTCCCACCCACCCACCCCCACCCTATCTGGGCAATTACCTATATAGTCTGTCTGGGCAATTACCTATATAGTCTGTCTTAGTCACATGACTGTCTACTTTCTCATTGGCCGGTTATATTCTGGTGCCACTAGAGGGCAAAGACTCATTTTCAACCCTAAGTCCTCTCTCAGGTCTATTGAAAGTAGTTTTGATATGTGCTTTAAGGATGTGCTGCCTCATAAAGCACAGTCATAGTTACTCAGGTACCCATGGTTATGGATTACCCACATTTTATCCTTCGAATACCTTTTCTGACAGTTGTAACCAGCCACGTAGATCTGCATGACACCTTGCAACAACCTCATTCTCAGTATACAATTGTAGGCAACTTACACTATGCCTCTGACTTTGCTACCGGAAATTTTATTGCCACAACTAAAGCCTACTGTATACTTGGTTGGCTACTGGTACACTTTCAGGGGTGGCTGATCCTAAGCCCCAATGCATCCCATCCTCCCCAGACAATTCCCCTTAGCATGACTGTGCTGCATCATAAACATAGCATGAGTCCTACTTCTCGACGGATAAACAAACTATGCCATAAGTAACTAAAAGCTTGCCTATTAAGACTCATCCTAATGTTTCTGCTGCTGTCTGGCAATGTGCACCCTAACCCTGGCCCTGCAAGATCTGCTTCACCCTGCAGCCTAAAAAAGTCTGGGTCAATAACTCTGGCATCTGTCAACATCTGCAGTCTGCTAAGTAAACTTGATAACCTCCAAGTCTGGGTCATACAGCATAACCCAGACATCCTTTCCATAGTTGAGGCATGGCTTTCTCCCAAGGTCCCGGACACTGCAGTCACCATACTGGGATACTTTACATTTAGACAGGATAGGTTAACACAGAAAAGGTGGTCGCTGTGCCATCTGCCTCAAGGAAACGCGAACGGGACCTGCCTTACCGATGTCCAGCCTAGGTTGCTCCATACAGGCTCTAGCCATCATGAATTCATGATACTGCTTGGGGCACATAATGCTTTAACTGTATTATCTGTTTATGTACCACCGAAGGAACACATCTCAGGCTTTAATAGCGTAATGGAATACATTCAAAGTTTGCGGCATAACTCTGAAACTAAAATTATGGGCGATTTCAATGTTAATTGGCTTTCTCCTGATGTAGGTTCCTTTAAGGATGCTATCTCGGCACTCCACCTAAACCAGCTTGTTACCTCACCCACCAGAACCAACTATAGAATGGGAACAAGTACCCTGCTGGACTGGATACTTTCTAATCACCCACAGTGTATCACTAACGCAACTGTGCTCCCAGATACTTTAAGTGACCACTCCCCTATCAGGGGTTGAAACATTTTTGGGGGAGCCATAAGTTCAAGACTTATGATACTTTTTTGGCATAAGTCCTTAGCAAGAGCTGGTAAATCACACCGATTTCCCCCCAAATTTCAAGGAAAAGAACAACAAAAAAATGCTTATGCCGAGACACTAGCATGCTATAGAGAGCGACTCTGGAAAACTGCACCACAATTTTATCACAGTATTCACAGCTTTCACCATTCTCTGCAAAAAATCCACAGTTTCAAGCAACTTATTGATTTTTTTATTGACATTGTATAAAATCTTTAAATTCTCAAGGAAAGATACTCAAACATTCTAACAATTTGCTATGCAGGTAACTTTGGAGGTGGCCAAAACAATACAGTGGAACGAGATGAGGGGTCCATTGTGACTCTTCTTTCATCTGATTTACTTCCCTGACTTGGTTTCAAAATCCCCTGGCCATACACATGTATGCTTAAATACTAATTTGTGTTGAAGCAGATTTAGAAAATGTTGTGTTGCAACAGAAACTAAACCAATAGTGAGAAAAGGTGGAAACTTGAACCATTACAAAAATCGAGATTTAATTACAATGCTTATTTTTGAGGGGCAGGAAGGATTGCCTTGTATACAAGCTTTGATTCTGAATGGATTCTGAGTCAAATTTTTGAGGAGTTCTGATGCCCAGCTGTTCCTTAGAGTGAAATGCATTGACTCTTTACCTCTGGATGAGGTGGCAGTTTTATAAGCAGACTAGTGTAAATGAGGAAGGTATGGGTCACTGGTTTGCATAGCCCCTCGATGGTCATTATCCCCTAATAACTCCCCACATCTTTCCACTTCAGTCCCTGGTCCATTTACATTAGAGAGATGTTGCACAATTCCCCTTCCCCACATGCCCGGTGTTCGCTGCTTACCTCCCAATCACATTTTAGCAGCTCCATCACCATATGGCCCTTTGTCAGTGCTGGGCTAGCACAGAACTATTTCTGTAGGTGCTGGGCTTCAATTCCAGACCTCCCATCATCTCAATTGACTGTTTCTGCAACCACGGTGTTCTGATGCCATTTTCCCAGTTCACCGCCCGTTTACTCATCGCCTCACTGCTTTCTGTGCCGCTCTTTTTGCCTGCCGCCAACAGTTTGTGCACCAAAACTGAACAGCAGCAGCAGAGCCAGTCACAAGCAATACAGGCTGCTGCTTTAAACTGTAACGTGGGCAGTAGCAGAAGGGAGCGCTCATGACCCTGTACTTGCACCAGCGTGCATGCATCCGCCTAGTCGCACACAAGTAGGAGTGGAAATCTCAGCAGGCAACCAATCAGGGGGAAAGGATAGGTGGAGCCGCTGTACAGCTCTGAAGTTAGCCCCAGACCAACCATCTCAAAAACAGTCGTTCAGCATGCAAAACAACCAGTAAAAAGACAAGTCTGTTGGACTTAAAAACAAATGAAAGTTCAAGTCCTGGTGCACATTTACTAAGTCATGGACCTTGGACTTGGTGATTTTTCATCCCCTGTCTATTATCTGTAATGGACTAATAAATTCAACAAACCCCTCCCAAGACAATTTACAGTAGGGTGTTAAAACAGGGACACCCTGAGCCCCTAAAACTGCACTGTCATAGGCTGGACTGGTCCCTACTTGACACCACCAACGATATCGATATAGCCCTGGATCACTTCATCAAACAATTTAATACTGCTTGCAATATCCATGCACCCCTTAAAAAGAAGAAAGTCAGGGGCACCATCAACCCTTGGATAACATCTGAACTTATAAGTCACATGAAACTCAGAGACCATCTCTGGCACCGAGCAAGAACCTCTGGTAGGCAAACAGATGTGCAAGAATATGAAAAAGCCAAGAATGAAGGCACCAGGGCCATCCGCGTTGAAAAGAACAATTATACCATGGACATAAATGAACAGCCAATGAAATGGTCAGATTGGCAGTTTACCACCGGTGTAAATCCTATGATAATCACTGGCTGATGACATCTGAATGGAAATCATCTGCATGGAGGTCACCTGCAGCACTGGAATAAATACAATAAAAATAAAAAAAACAAAGCAACCTCTTTTATTTTATTTATAGTGAAAAAATGAACCTGGGTATAATCGCAATAAGCCACTCAGAGGATGTGGATTATCGGGGGATTTACCACAGCTGGCGAGGATTTACCCACTAGGATATGCCTCGTGAGTAAACCACTCCAGCCGTGGTAAATCCCCTGATAACCCACACCCCCTTGTGGCTTATTGCTTAACTATCACAGGGAAGTACTCTTTAAGTCCTGGGGAGACAGCAATAACTTTTGGAATAACTAAAAGGAAGTCACAGGGAATGACTCCAAGGTGGTGCATACTGTGTTCAGCATCAATGGAGCCCCTACACTGGACCCAGTCACCATAGTTAATGCATTCAATAATGCGTTTAATAATCTGGGTAGTGTCCTCCTGCTGGATCTCTTCAAGGATACCACTATAAATAGTACTCTGGGTTCCAAAGATATGCATCCATCCCCATTTCCATTCTACTTTAAAGAGTTCCCTCTGCATGTGGCTAGAAAATACCTAAGCAAGGTACTAAGGAAATCAAGACATAGCGGAGATTCCTTAGACCTCAAACTAGTTGCTCTCACCCTGGAAGAAAAACTGGCACCCCTTACAAAGATCTTGAACCTATCACTAAGATTGCCTCAATTTCCCCCAAAATGGAAATCAGCCCTTGTAACCCCGTGCACAAAAGTGGCGACCGGGTCCTGCATGCCAATTTTAGGTCAGTCTCCATCCTCACCCCCCCGTGCAAAGCATGAGCATGTAGTTGCAGACCAGCTGGTGGATTATCTGGAAAAATACAAAATCGAATGCCCGCAGCAGCATGGATTCAGGTTAGGGCATAGCACCACTACAGCATTGTTGGAATTAACAGGTTTCATCCATAACTCACAGGACCAAGGTAACTTAGTAGGTGTGGCTTTCATTGATCAATCAATCATCAATCAATCTTTATTTATAAAAAGCGCCCTTCTTTTAAACAAAGTGCTTGTACATTCCGAAAACAATAATAATAAATAATCACAACAAAACAATAAGTTGATAAAATCCCACAATTAAAACTCTATGAGTTACAACAACAGCCTAAAAATCTGGGTATGCTGGATCAAATAAATAAGCTTTTAATGCAGTTTTAAAGCCCTGGACAGTCAGGCAATCTCGCACATGACGAGAGAGAGAATTCCACAGGGTGGGAGCCATAAAACTAAAAAGGCCGGGCCCCAGATGTCATCAAATGGACCCTGGGAATCTCTAGCAATCCCTCGTCGATGGATCGGAGAGGGTGGCAGGGACAGTAAGAGTGATGGAGATCTTGCAAGTAACTAGGTCCCTGATCATGTAGGGCTTTATAGGTCAGCAAACTGACCTTGAAGGTGATCTACCACTGAACTTGCAGCCAGTGCAGTCCGCGGAGCACAGGCATTGTATGACTGGTCCTAGAAGTACTAGTCAATAACCTGGCTGCTGCATTCTGCACCAGCTGCAGGCGGCGGATATCAACCCCCCGTAGCCATAGGTAAAGGGCATTGCAGTAGCCAAGGCGGGAGGTAATGAAGGCATGGACCAATGTTGGAAGATCTTCAGGGGAAACCAGGTGCTTTACCAGGGCAATATTCCTTTGATACGAACATACAACATTTGCCAGCAGATCAAGGCCTAGAGGTCTATCAAGTCTGCTTGAATGTGCAGCTAGCACCCCTTATTCTGCAGCTGCCCCTCCCTTCCATCCTTCCCCTTCATTAACCCTCCCCCTTGTCCTGTCCCATCCTCGTTTGAAGCAGTCCACTGTTCTACTGCATACCACTTCAGCAGGTAGCGATTCTACCTAGCCACCACCCTCTCTGTAAAAAGTGTCTCCTAATCTCCTCCTGAACCTTCCCTCGCTCCAGTCTCATATCATGGCCCGTGGCCCTCCCTCCCTTACTTTGAACAGCCCCTCTGTACCCATCTTGTTTATTCCTTTCATGTATTTAAAAGTTTCAATCATGTCACCCCTGTCTCTCATCTCCTCCAGTGAGTACATGTTCAACTCCTTCAACCTCCTCTCGTATGATAAGTCCCCCAGCCTCTTGATCATCTTTGTCACTCTGCCCTGCACCCCCTCCAGTAACTTAATGTCCCTCTTCAGATACGGATGCCAGTACTGCGTGCAGTACTCCAGGTGTGGTCTAACTAATGACCTATACAGTGGCAGAATCACCTCCTCCCTCCTCGAGGATATACCCCTTGCAATACAACCCAGCATTTTGTTGGCCTTTGCAGCTGCCTTCCTACATTGTGCCGAGTTGTTCATTGACCCTGTAATGAGCACACCCAGATCCTTCTCCTCCTCTGTCTGGGCTAGCTGCACTCTCTAACTGGTAACTCCTCCTTGGGTTCTTCATCCCAAAATGCAGCACCTTGCACTTTTTGGCATTAAAGCCCAGTTGCCAGGTGTCTGACCAGGTTTCAAGCTTTGCCAGATCATCCTGCAACCCCTGCCATCCCCCTAGGTCATCCACCACCGCGCCTACCTTGGTATCATCAGCAAACAGACTGATCTTGCTCTTGATGTCCCATGATATGTCTGCAATGAATATCCCAAACAACACTGGTCCCAACACTGAGCCCTGTGGAACACCGCTCGTCACTGCCCTTGGGTGTGAGAGCTCCCCACCCACCACCACCCTCTGTTGCCTTCCCTGCAGCCAGTTTCCTACCCATCTCACCAGCTTTGCACCCGCCCCTGTGCCTACTAACTTCCTTCCCAGCCTTCCATGTGGCACTGAGTTGAATGCCTTACTGAAGTCCAGATACAGGACATCCACTGCATGACCCCTGTCCAGTTGCCTAGTTACCCAGTCATAGAACTCGACCAGGTTGGTGTGGCAGGATCTGCCACGTATGAAGCCATGCTGTCTGCTGTCCTGTAGTCCTTTGGCCTCTAGGAGGGCCACCAGCCTCTCCTTCAGGATAGTCTCCATTAGCTTACCCACGATGGATGTGAGGTTCACTGGTCTGTAGTTTCCCGGTTCATCCTTGGGGCCACTCTTGTGGAGGGGCACCACATGAGCCATCCTCCAGTCCTGAGGTACACACCCCCGAATGTAGTGAGGCATTAAATAGGTCTGCCAAAGGACCTCTGTCAGCTCCTTCAGTACCTTGGGGTGGCTGCCACCTGGGCCTGGCGCCTTGTCCACCCTCAGTGCCTTCAAACCCCTCTCGAACTCTGCTCTCCATGATTTCCCCATCTGTCACCACTTCCCCCGCTGCTTCTGCCATTTCTCCCACCTTGGGTGTCACCCTCCTCTTCTCTTTAGTAAATACTGAGCAGAAGTACTCATTTAGTGCTTCCACCTTATCGCACCCTGCTTCTACCCAACTCCCCTCCTTCCTAATCCTTACTATGTGGTCCTTACAGCTCCTTTTCTCCCTGATGTACTTAAAGAAGTCCTTCTCCCCCTTCTTAATGCCTTGTGCCAGCCTGAGTTCCGTAGATACAGTTAACCACACTCTGCTACTAAAGCAACTGTCCTCCACTGGACTATCCAAGGATACGATGGACTGGTTCAGAAGTTACTTAGAAGACCGTTACCAACAGGTGAAGATTGCTAATGTCATCTCTGAATGGCAGCCTGTCTGCTCTGGAGTGCCACATGGTTCAATATTGGGACCCCTCATTTTTAGTCTCTTTCTGAATAATCTGCCTCGCTCCTGTCATCAAGAGATCCTCCTCTATGCAGTTGACGCTGTCATCTTCTCTAGTAACTGTGACCCTAAACTCCTGGAACACCAACTACAGCTCAGTTTTGAGAAAGTGGAGGCGTGGTTCAGTAGCCACAGATTGGTGCTGAACTTCAAAAAAACTTAAGTCATGTTTTTTAGCAGCTCAAGCAGCAAGCACAAGTCCCAAACTCTCACCATCAGAATTCGCATTGGTGTCCCACTAGAACAGATCCACCAGTTCAAATATCTTGGGGTAACTGTGGATAGCTCCCTATCCTATGCTCAGCACATTAAGAATGTTGTCAGAACTGTCAATATAAGGACTGGGTTACTCCACAGACATAAGCACAGCCTGAGGCCCTAAGACTAGCAATATATAGTTCCATCATCTCTATTATTGATAACAGGCTGGTCATTTACGGCTCAGCCTCTGCTATGTCCCTCCATAGGATATCTGTGACACTCAATAAAGCATACAGATTCCTCAGTGGTGCAGCTTGCCTCACGCACACTTGTGATCTATATGCACAAACTGGATGGCTCCAACTAAACAGTAGGATTCAATACCAAACCTGCCTACCAACTAAGAAAGCACTTCTTGTGCTCACACCCCCTGGTGTTGAAAAGCTACTAAGCCACTTTTGCAGCTCACAACACACTCGAAGCTCAGTAAATCAACTTTTCCTTGCTCCTAGATGCAGGACAACCCCAGGGCAGCTATTCTTCATTTATAGAGCACCTCTTTGGTATAATGCCTTGCACTGTGATATCTCGTCCATACCAAAATTGGGCCCGTTCAAACACATGCTCCGTCAGCATCTCACAACTAATAGCAGCTGTGACTGTGTCACCTAATAGGCACTGCCTCTACCTGATGTTCCACCCCAGTGCTCCTACTCCCTCCAACATACGAGCCTTGATCCCACCCCTCTCTTGCTTCCCCCCATCTCTCTCCTAGTCCTGCATTCCCTCTCTCATCTGTACTCCTCACCCCTCCCAGTTGCTTTACTCTGGAAGTACGGGTCGTTAAGCACTCTGTACTCCCCACCCCTCCTACTTGCTCTACTCTGGGAGTAGGGGTGGTGAAGCACTCTGTACTCCCCACCCCTCCCACTTGCTCTACTCTGGGAGTAGGGGCAGTGAAGTACTCTGTACTCCCTACCCCTCCCATCCTCCACTTGCTCTACTCTGTTTTTCCCCACCCTGCCTGTACCTAGCACCCTCTATTATGTATCCCTACAGCTTCGGCCATACCTCCTAGGCTGCCTCCTCTCTTTGAGTTCACCTGTTTATTGTCCTTTATTGCTACATTTGTGTACCTCCATGTTTGTAGAGTTCTAATTACAATGTCCAGTCATTTTTTCTAGACTGCTTTGATTTGGAATTCCACTATAATGTTACCTTTGTATGTCTGTTAACCTTCCCCATGGATATGGAACCTCTGTAAAAGAGCTGTTTTTCACTCAAAGGTGTTGTAATCTGAGACGTCTTAAAAAAATAAATAAATAAAACACTCCTAGGCAATGTTGCTGTGGGTGAACAATTAACTGAATCAAAGGGTGGGAGTGGAGGGCCTACAAATCTACTGATCCCCGAGAGCTTTGAATTCTCCTTTGTACATAAGGCATCTCAATTTCATTGAAGTAAAGACAAGACTTGTGAAACACTAAATATCAAAAATTAAAGGAATAATGCATGACAGGGTGTGTGTCGTGCTGGGATAACACCACGCCTGGGGGGGGTTGGGCACAAGGTCAGAGGTCGAAGTGCATCCAATGCCCCAGGCATTATGCTATCTAAGCACCACACACACCCTGGAGTGCATTATTCTATTATACAATGGTTTATTGTTATATATAGAATAAAAAAATAATTTTAAAGAATGTTTTTATTAATGTGGAAAATTGTTTTTGTTTCTTAAGAGGAGATGCAAAAAAAGATATCTAGCTCCAAACAATCAGTCAAGAGATTCACAGTGAGGCTGAGATTAGACCTGTGGTGTTATGCTGGGATAACGCCATGGGCCCAGCCCCAGACTGACCAATCACAGTCCAAGATTCTTTCTTGCCATTGTATAATAGCGAATAAAAAAGGGGCTATTGCAATACCCACTACAAGCTTACTACAAGCTTTAAGTCCACATGTGGAAGTACAAGAAAAAGAAAATGCTATAAAAGTGGATTTAAATCTCATCTTTACAGAAATGAGGAAAGGCACAGTGGACACTTGAGATGAGATTAGATTAATTAATAACAAGGTCTCAGAACTAGAGAACAGTCTCAGATGTAGAAGATTACTTACCTTAGCTGGACTCAAAAATGTCTGAGCACTCTAGGGAAATTAAAGAAAGAGAAAGTGGGCGACCTAGAGTGGCATTCCCGTAGAAAAAATGTAAAACTTTTGAATGTGCCTGAAGGTATGGAGAGGTGTAATATTCAACTCTTTTTAGAGGAATGGTAAACCATAATGCTGGGAAGGGACCTGAAAAGTAATAAAATTGAGATCAACAGAGCCCCCAGAATACCCGCAAGAGTAACAACCACTACTCAGAAATATCCCAGAGTAAACTATGCAAGATTCTTGAGATACCAAGATAGAGAAGATGCTCTTATCACAGACAGAAAAAAGGGGCTATACTCAAATGAAAAAAAATCTTGGTCTTTGCTGGTTTAGGCTCCGGTGTATACAAAAGAAAACTTTTCAGTCCTCTAAAAGCTATGTTATGGCAGAATAAAATCCAGTTTCAGCACCTTATGCCTATTATCCTAAAACTTTTCTACCAAAGGAGACTCGAGACATTTAATAATGTGAAGACTGCTGAGAATTTTGCTAAAGATGTACTTCTCTATGTGTCTCAGATGGCTTTATGTGATATCCGCAACTGAAAAACAGCGCTGACACAAACAGCAAGTGCACATCGCCAAAAAGTCAAAATGGCGATGTGCACTACAGCGCCCACCACAAACAGTGATGGGCATTTGATTTCTTTGGGGGTGGTGATCTGCAGGTACTTTTGATGTGGGGCTATGCCCCCCGCACACCCCAAGTTATAATAACCAACTCCAGGAGGGGCGATCTCAGGGAGGGAGGGAGGGAGAGAAACCTGAGGGGGGATGCAACTCAGGGAGGGGACAAGTTAGGACGGGGGAATGTTGGGGGGCAGAGGTGAGGAGGGAAGGCACAACCCTCTGAAAAACAGTAAAAAAAATTCTGCCCACAAAAAACAAAAAAGAAACCTTCTCCCTACTGCCAGGGCCTGAACCCAGATCCTCCAGCACCACAGTTGGTGACTCTGACCACAGGACCAGCCAGCCAGCTCAGAAGCAGCTTGCCGCACAAATGCCTACAAACCTTCAGCAAACCACCCCCAAGTCACTTCCAACAGAAATAAAATTGTTGTAGCTGTAATGCACTGTTAAAAGCCACTGCCATTTTCATTTTCGCTATTCTAAGCTCTCCCAAACTAACTTGCTGTATTCATGGGACACCGTCTCAGAAAAACAATAAAACAGGGAAAAGGGAAGTGACAACAGCAGTTCTAGTTAATGCTCATGCATCTTTGAAGGAAAAAACTGTTTCCCCAGAACACCAGGACCTTAATTGAAAGGCCAGTAAAGTTACAATGCCGGGGCCAAATACTGAAAAGTTGGCACGGTCTCTAACAGATGTTTGCCCATGCTATCCAGGTTTTGTTCCCATTTGTGGGGTGGGGTCCATAGCATGTGCTGAACCCAGAAACACTTGAGCACTAACATAATGCTGTACCCATGCAAATGAGGTGTCCGCACCTGCATATGGGCATAGCGGCAATTTCAATGGTATGTGTCAGTGGTAAATGTCATCCAAAGTGGCACTATTTACTGCCTCTGAAGACATAGTCTTAACTGGGCACAGAACCCTTGCCTGCACCCCACCAATGGTAGGACTGCTGTACTGCAGCCGCCCACCTCTGATCCCCCATCCTGGTAATACATTGTATACCCTAGTGTCTAGTGGCACCTTTTGCGCACCCCTCCTACTGACTGTAATAATGTCCCTGGTGTCCAGGGGCACCCTCTGCACACCTGTCCTGATGACGTTAAGATGTCCCTGGTGACTAGTGGCACCACCATCCTCCGATTCCCCATCCCAGTTAAACAAAGTATGCCCTAGTGTCTAGTGGCACCCCACCCTCTGAGTCCCTGTCCCAGTTAAGCAAAGGATGCCCTGGTCTCTAGTGGCACCCCCACCCTCTGAGTCCCCATCCTAGCTGAGCAAAAGATGCCTTGGTGTCTAGCAGCACTCCCCACCCTCTGAGGCCCCATTCCAGTTACATAAAAGATGCCTTGGTGTCTAGCAGCACTCCCCACCCTCTGAGGCCCCATTCCAGTTACATAAAAGATGCCTTGGCACCTAGCAGCACTCCCCACTCTCTGAGGTCCTATCTCAGTTACATAAAGGATGCCCTGGTGTCTACTGGCACTCCTCACCCTCTGATCACCCATCCCAGAGATGTATATGGGTTACCTGCTGTCTAGTGGCACCCACCCAACCTCTGATCACCCAGCCCAGATCCTGTACAGTGTACTATATACTGTACACGCATTCCCTGCAATTCATATGGTGGCTGCCTGAGGTGGTGAGAGGAGGGCTGTGCCAGTCGCCATATGGGAATGTACTGCATGTCCCCAGCCGTGCCAGTGGGGGGTGAATGGGTAGTGTTCAGGGTGCAGATGGGGGCTGGTGGACCACCACTGTGCACCAGTCCATGCATCGACCAGCAGTCAGGGATGGGTGTATCACTAGACACCAGGGACAGTGCACGAGACATGGATCTGGGTGATCAGAGGTTGCAGGGGTGCCACTAGACACCAGGGAAACCATATACACCGAAGTTTAAAACACACTCAAGACAGACTTAATTCTGGGCTTATAGATCCTTTTATCATGATATTTATAATGTGAAATAATGATACCATTATTATTTTGAACCATGCACCACTTTGTCTCATGCTAGTATCCAGGGACAGCACCAAGCATACATCCTGGAAAATTGATCCATTATTAAAAGATTCCACATTTGCAGAAAAAAAATAATAGTTGGAACAGAAATCTCTTTTCAAAATAATAAGCTAGATGAAGTTTCTAGTAATACAGTGTGGGATTCACATAAGGCATTTATTCAATGCCTTGTATTTCAAGTACAACTAGAAAAAAGAAACAATGTTAACAGAATTGGAAAATGAAATCTTAACTACATAGCATTCAGATACTGTATCTAATAACAGTGTACACTTAATAAAGTTGGGAAAACTTGAGCATGACTATAATCAGATCCAAAAAGAAAAAGCAGAGTGCATAATGCCATTTACACAGTGCAAGTACTATTTGCATGTAGATCACTGTGGAAAGTTTCTTGCCCATCACTTACAAAAAGAAAAGGCAGAAAGAACTACTATAGAAACAAGACCAACAGGAGATAGTACACAGGCTGTAGCAACTGAAGCAGAGGTTAATCATGAATTTGCAAACTACTATGGTAAATTATACTAAACCCAAGGTGCAATGGGAAATAAATACAACATATCAGAAAATTCCATAATAAGCATAGATCAACAATATTGTTTCTGGACAAACAGAGTACACTGAGATAGAGAGGGACATTCAACTATTAAAACCTGGAAAAGCTTCTGGAGTAGAAGGGATCAATATTGACTTTTATGAAACATAGAGAGAGTCCTTGATTCCTCAGCTTTATATACACTATTCAATTCTTTCCAGGGTCGGCTCCCACCTTTGTTTGACAAAGCCCTTACATGCTGGTCACCTCCAAAAAGGGAAATGATAAATCTTTATGTGCTTTTTACCACCCAATTTCTCTGCTTAATGCAGATTATAAAATCTTGATCAAAATGTTAACGATGAGATGGGAGCATATCTTATGTTCACTAATTGGGGATCACTAGACTGGGTTTGTCGAGGGAAGGAGGATCCATGATAATATCAGAAATGCATTAAATATTTTGTCCACAAGGTTAAAAATGCTATGGTATTGTTCCTGGATACTGAAAAAACATTTGACAGGGTGGAATAACCATATTTATTTGCATGATTAAAAGCTGCAAATATAGGTGAAAATTGTTGTGCATGAATTACAGTAATTTATAATTCACCCAAGACCAGGGTCCTGACCAACGACACTATGTCACATTCTTTTTCATTATTTAGAGGAACCAGGCTAGGATGTCCCCTTTCTCCTTTACTTTTTGCTTTAGTCATTGATCTCCTAGCGAATGAAATAAGAGAGTCATCCAATATAAATGGATTTAAATGTGGAAATGAGAGAGAATTGAAACTTTCTCTTTTTGCACATGATATTTTGTTGTACTTAGAAGATCTGGAGAAAGACGTGATGTTATACTCCAGTTGGTAAAGGAATATGGAGAGCACTCTGGTTTCCTTGTTAACTGGGAAAAATCAGAAGCACTCCCTATAAGGCCAGACAAATGTAACCTAAACGTTGACAAATTTCCAGTTTCCTTAGAAAAATCAAAGTATGGTATACTTAGGTACACATTTAACTGATAATATAAGTCAGTTAATGAATATAAATCTGAACCCCTTAATTGATACCATTGGTCAGGACCCAGAAACGTGGAAAGACCTACCCCATCACTTCTGGGATGCATCCAAATCATAAAAATGAATATTATATATATTTACAATTATGTTCCCTCATTTTGCCTTTCTGTAATGCTGTTACTATGCTCTGGAAACAAGCAGTTTCCTTTATTGTATGTTTTTTTAAATATGAATAAAAATAAAGTTTAAAAAATGTAACCCCCAAACTGGGGGGCTTACCTTGGGTACCTCCTTGAGCTCTAGTGATGCCCACTGCCAGGCTGACATACAGAAGGGGAAAGTAAATCCATGTACAGTAATGTTCTGATGCTGTCCTGCATGAGTGTGCAGAGCCATGCCACCGTGCTGTCTCTTTAAGAGATCCAGTCTGTGTATAGTGTGCATAGCCTGGTCTGGGTCTGAGTACAATGAAGCTCACGACCAGCCAGGCGCAATCCCAATTTACTCTGTTAAGTAGTTGTTCAGTAGCACTGAAGGAGCCCCGCAAGGCACTGTAAATCTTTATTACTAAATCCTTCTGACTATTGCATAAATAAGTTGTTTACATTAACTATTCATTCCTCCACTATGGGAGCCACAATGTTTGATCTGGGACTCAGTGGTAGGACCAATCAGAACCAAGGGGTCCTAATTACAGTGACTTGTGTTAAAAAAGTGAACTTTCTTGTTGGCACCTAAAACTAGCCAACTGGAGTTCCCGGACAGTGACTGACAGCAAAAGTAGCCAACCAGAATATAGAGACCTCGGTTTTCAATGGGACTATTGTTGGAACAGAGTTCAGTTGTGTTCAAGTGAGTTCAGCTCGAGCCACCGAGAGGAAAGCAGCCTGTGTGTGGGCTGAGAGAAACCACAGGGGAAAGGCCTGTTTTGCCTTCCCTGCAGAACTTACAAGGAGCAGACTGCCTAAAAGCAGAAAAGAGTAAATCAACTCCAGCTCTGTGAGAATCAAGAGCTTGTTTGGTGGTGACCTGAGAACAGTGTGGAGATTTTGGCCTCTTTGCCGCCCTGCTGGACAAACTGCTGAAACTCAGAAATGGAGGAAACTGCAGGACTACAGAAGTAATCCTTTTTGCCCAGACTAAATTCAGAGACTTTGGAACCAAAAGGAGCGTTTTGCCCAATGAGAGGCATCCGAAAGAATGGTGAGAGGAATTTTTAAACTAAGGACTCCAGTGTTTTTGGAGACTGTGAATGTTGCATTGGCTTCCTGCCACATTTAATAAAAGGGGAGGCCTGTTGCCGGTTGCTATTGTTTGGTCCTTAAGCCACCCTGTTAGCTGCCAGTTAAGTGACTTCTCTTCAGATCTGCATACTAAGCTGAAATCTATGAAATGGGCATATGCCACCATCGGCCCCAAAAGACTGTTCCTGTACCAGCTTTGCCACCTGCCTGGTGAGAGAGCAGCCTTGGGGAGTCGGCCCCTACGGAGAATCAAATCGCAAGTTGTGACCACCTACAGGGAAAGGCCATGAAGTGGAGGTGAGTCATGTCTGCCCCAGTCCCCACCTGAATCCTGGAAGGGCAGAAGGTCCGTGGTGTCACCAGTCATTCATCAATCTGTCTGGGTGCAGTGAATACAATCAGGGTAGCCTCCTGCAACTACCAAATAAATGCTGTGTGTCATCTGATTTACTTTATAATTTTTTGTTGGGTTCTTACTGTGTTTACAGGCCATCCGGCCTGGGATTACAAATATCTTACTGTCTGCAAGTGTTTTCATTTAAATTCTGAGTGAGTCATCAAACTGCAGGAGAGAAAGAGTGGTTAAGCCTGCTTGAAGTGGTGAAGTTCTCTGTAAATTTTGCTATTGTTTTTTAAACTACAGGAGAGAAGGGTTAGTTAATTCTACTTGCTGTTGACAGAGTTCATTTGTTGAGGATTTTTGTAAGTTTTGATATTGTTTTACTTTTTTTTTTTCTAATTTAGCTTGAAGTGGAATTTAGCTGAAAGGTTTCTATGGCATACTGAAATACCACTGGGGATTGGGTTTGAAGGCTGTGAGGGAGGAGCTTGGGAGCTGCAAACTGACCTGAGCCCTCACAGCAGGTCAGGAAGGAGGAAACAAGGAACAGTCATATGAGCCAATCCTTAAAGATATATAAATATATATATATATATATATATATATATATATTATGGTAGCACGGTAGTGCTACCATAGTTAGGGTTGAGGATCCATTTACATGTTAAACCCCAAATTTTGCACCTTAATAACTTTGCAACCGTTTGACAGATTTGCCTGAAATTTGGAATACACAATCAAGACCCATACGCCTTGGGATCTGCCAAGTTTTATAGCAGTCAAATACACGGCTGTGGAGTTATTAAGCGTGATCTGCGCGTGCATTTATGCTTTTTCTGGAATTCTACGGTCGCGCCTACAGGTTGCACAGTTTGCGTGACCGGCCCGAAATCTTCAGGGAACGTGCGGCCAGGGTTCCTGATGTGCCTTTCAAAGATTTCGTGAAAAAATATTAAACTGTTCAAAAGTTATGGCAGTCCGAACTTCTGTTTTTTTCCCATAGGATAACATTACGGCGTTCGCTGTGCTTTTGACGGCCCGTATCTAGAAAACGGTGCTAGATACGGAGTTTTTGTCCAAAAATTATAGGCTACGTAGAAAACTAGCCAGGAAAGTGATAATACATATGACTTTTAAATTTTTTTTCTATGTCGTACGGTTACTGAGATATAAGCAATTTACTATTACAACTACTGATTTTTGTGTTCCGAGAGTCATTATTTTGCATACATTCTTTCTACTCACTGTCTTTCTCTATACAGCTTTTAAGGAAAACCAGCCTGTGCACTTACATTACTCTTACCATTACCGTTTCTGCTTGGTTCGTACCATTTCACTTACGTTCAGTTCACGTACGCACCATGTGCGTTACCCTTTGCATTTTCATTTGTGGTTATGCTTTCCGTTGTTTTTAACATTTCTGTCTACAGTACTGTTCCTCTTCTGTTTCGCTTTGTGTCACCATGCATTATGATTTGTGCTTAGGCACAATGTTACATACAACATCACCCCATGCTCCCGCCCGCTGCATTGCATTCACTATTTCTCATTATCATTCTCAAAAAGAAGGGAAATTAGAGGCAAAAAACTCTGTTTAATGCATCAGTTAGGGTTGTTCCACAGTGACAAAAGTGAGGAAATTCGATGTTAGGTTTGAAACCCCCTTTGCACCCCTCCAGCCCACCCCCCCAGCTGGAATCGGGGTGTGCATTGGGGTCATCGGTCCTAACCATCACCCCATTCTCCTATTCCTCAGCTTCTTTCCACATGTGATGGGGTAACACTTAGGGCCGATGACCCCAATGCGCACCCCAATTCCAGTTGGGGGGGTGGGATGGAGGGATGCAAAGGGGGTTTCAACCCTAACATTGAATTTCCTCACTTTTGTTGCTGTGGAACAACCCTAACTCATGCATTAAACTGAGTTTTTGCCTGTAACATATATATATATATATATATATATATGAGGCAAAACTCCGTTTAATGCATTAGTTAGGGTTGTTCTACAGTGACAAAAGTGAGGAAATGCGCTGTTAGGGTTGAAAACCCTAACTCCGAATTCACCCCCCCAGCTCCACACACACACACACACACACACACACACACACATATGCAAGTACAGGGGAGGACCAAGTCAACACAACCAATGACAGACATCCAGCAGCAGGTGACAGAACTAACAAACAATTGTCTAAATGTACTATGAGACATCCCCACCCACCTGACCAGGTACTGCATGCTCAGTGGAGATCAACAGCAAAACTGAGGCCATGTACACCAAACGTACACATCCCTGATTGCAGCTGCACACAATGTACCACACTTAGTAGTTGCATGGCCTTACCTACCGATGCCCCACACCAGACCACACCACATGTGGTGGGCCACCTGAGCAATAGAGTTCAGCAAAACCAAGGAGTTGTACAGGTATAATATCTCTGATTATAACAAGGGTTTGAGAAATGCAGCTTTCTAATTGACTGCAAACATTGTAACAGCCTTATGTTTAGTTTTTAACATATATGTAGAGCCTAACCATATGATGAACATGGTTTAATGTTGTTTAAAAAACAGTTTTATTATGATAGCAATAAGCCACTCCCAGGTATTATGTTAATGGTCAGTTTATCACTGTCTAGCGACATGTGGCACTCGGCTATGCCTCATTCAACATTAAACCCCTACAGGGTGATTAACAGACCATTTAACATAACTGTTGGTCATGCCTTATTGCTTAATTGTCTTTATGAGTAGATACTCTCCTCTGCTAGGTACTGCAGCAGCTTTGCTAACACAGTGTCCCACCCAGTTACACCATACACCTGTCTAGTTACTGGAGAATGGCTGTGAATATGAACTCATGAAGATGAACAGTGTAACTTGATCATTACAGTCATCGAAACCTTAGTGTGATTCTAACTGACAGAGTCAGTGATACAGAATAACCCCTGCTGTCCTAGTACACTTACCCCATTGTGAGTTAAATCATTACTAAAAGACATTCTGTTTATATGTACACCATACCTACTTGATTCCTGTTGTACCACAATTAACATAGTTATCACTTTGATAGCATCAGTGACAGAAGTGTGGCAAACCCAAACACTAGGCATACAGCCTGAGTATGAAACAACTGTTAAAAAAAATTACACTGTGTCCATAAGTGGCATAGATCACTCATTGCAACAATAGTAAATGTATTACTATTTGAATAAGTTAGTCATCACAGATACAATGAGATTGTCTTTATCAGGTACAACATACTCAGTAAGTGCCTACAGGAAAATCTATCCTATATACATCTCCGATACAGGTACATCATTGTTGGCTCAGTAGTTCTATGATATTTAGAAGTTGCTTGGCCTGATCCATGCAATTACACTATTTTTTACAAAGAATATTTACTGCATCTTTAGTATTGAAACACACTGAAGGTCTATGTATGTACATCAGCAGTACACCTTCATCAGTAAGAATGCATCTGATACTGGCAGTACGAATTTCACAGCGTTGAACAGGCAATGCTTTTCCATCACGTTTACATCAGCCTCTCTATCTTGAGTAAACCGTTGCAGTAAATGTACTACTATGTAAATCACCTACTAAATGTAACACTACTTTTATCTTGAGCATGCTAGTGTCTTGTAGTTAATTTATGTACTTCTCTTAGTTAATGTATACTCACTAGTGTTAAAACCTTTCTACAACTGTCATCATGCACCTTCAGCATTTATATTGACTAACGGCACAATACCAGTTGTGGTGTGGTGTGGGGCATCGGTAGGTAAGGCCATGCAACTACTAAGTGTGGTATGCTGTGCAGCTGCAATCAGGGATGTGTACGCTTGGTGTACATGGCCTCAGTTTTGCTGTTGATCTCCACTGAGCATGCAGTACCTGGTCAGGTGGGTGGGGATGTCTCTGAGTACATTTAGACAATTGTTTGTTATTTCTGTCACCTGCTGCTGGATGTCTGTCATTGGTTGTGTTGACTTGGTCCTCCCCCATACTTGCATGTGTGTGTGTGTGTGTGTGTGTGTGTGTGGTGCTGGGGGGTGAATTTGGAGTTAGGGTTTTCAACCCTAACAGCGAATTTCCTCACTTTTGTCGCTGTGGAACAACCCTAACTAATGCATTAAATGGAGTTTTTTGCCTCTAATTTCCCTTCTTTTTGAGGATGATAACGAGAAATAGTGAATGTAATGCAGCAGCGGGAGTGCGGGCCTTTGGCCCGTACTCTCGCCACATGATGTCTTGTGGCATAGTAACAGGAAGAGCAACGCAAACAGAAGTGCTAACAGTGGTGCACATGATAATGCAAGCGCAAATGACAACAGAAAGGGCAATGCACATGGTGGCATAGACGGGAACAGTCTGCCACGTGATGTGTTGTCACATAGTAACATGGTGCCTGCAAACGGAAATGTCAATGGGCATGGTGACGCAAAGTGAAACAGAAAGAGAAACAGTACTGTAGACACAAATGGCAAAAAATAACAGAAACGCAAGCGCAAATGAAAATGCAAAGGATAACACACATTGGGCCCCACGCTCCCGGCACGTAATGCAGCAAGCGGGACAGCAAGGAGCCCAAAGACCCCTCCACCACAAGATGTCTTGTGGCATAGTAACAGGAACAGCAATGCATACAGAAGCGCTAACAGTGGCGCAGCAAGGTAAACACAAGCGCTGAATGAGAACAGAAAGGGTAACTAACACGGTGGCGTAGACGGGAACGGTGTGCCACGTGATGTCTTATCACATAGTAGCATGGTGCCTGCAAATGGAAATGTCAATGGGCATGGTGACGCAAAGTGAAACAGAAAGAGAAACAGTACGGTAGTCACAAATGGCAAAAAATAACAGAAACGCAATCGCAAATGAAAACGCAAGGCGATGACGCACGTGGTGGCGACGCCAACGGTAAGTGAAACGGACATGGAACCACAAGCCGAAAGTGGCAATGGTAACAGTAATGTAAGGCCAGGCTGGTTTTCCCCAAAAGCTGAATAGAGAAAGACAGTGAGTACAAAGAATGTATGCATAATAATGGGTATCGGAGCAGAAAATGAGGACTTGGAATACTAAATAAGTTATATTCAGGAACCATACGACGAGAAAAAAATTTAAAAGTCGATGATGATTTATGACTGTCTGTTATTTTGTACTTAGCCTGCATTAGAGGGCTAAGAATTTTTCCCGTAAAAGTCCATATCTCGCACTGCTTCTGAGATTACGGGCCTGGAAAGCGTGTGGGCGAACGCCGTAATGTTATCCTATGGGAAAAAAAGAGAAGTTCAGAGCACCATAACTTTGCCTCCCTGTAATATTTTTTCACCAAACCACTGAAATGCACATCTGTGGGCTGTTGGCTGTCTTCCCTCCAAATTTCAGGAAAAAAGACCAAACCGTTATTTTGAAGCAGGGATCCAAAGGATTTCTGTAATGCGTCGGATGCCGTAATGTTATCCTATGGGAAAAACCATCAACTTTGGAGTGTCGTAACTTTGCTGCCATGTAATATTTTTTCAATACAATACTGAAAAGCACATCTGTGAGATGTCGGCTCCGTTCCCTCCAAATTTCAGCCCAAAACTCCCAACGGTTCTTTTGCAGCGCAGTGCCAAAGAATCGCTGTCACTTTCCCACAGATGGAAAACTACTGTCGCAATTTGCGAAAGCTTTCGCAAAAAAGTTTGACACTTTTGTGAGCACGAAAGTAATTTGCAAAAGTACTTTTTTCAGAAATTTGAAAAACATATTTCTGGGGTGTTTTACCACAAAATAAAGACATGGCAAGCATCCTCAGGGTCCGACTAGGTGAATACAAAAAGAATTAGGTTGCTAGAGGGTCCCAAATTTAAATGCCAACCATTTTTCTGATCACCAACTGAAAACAAAATGGCCAATTTGCGAAAGTAACAGGCCCATTTGCGAAAGTAAAAATGTATTTGCGACACTGTCAAACTTTTTGTTAACTTTTCCCATTGACATATAATGGGAAACTGTTTTTTTAATACTTTTGAACCGTTTAATATTTTTTCACGAAATCTTCAAAAGCACATCAGGGACCCCAGCCGCGCGCTCCTGAAGATTTCGGACCGTCGCAGAACCGTACTAACCTGTAGGCGTGACCGTCAGAATCTAGAAAAGTGTAAACGCAGCGACAGACTGCTTAATAACTCTGCAGCCGTACATCCGACCAGTATGAAGCTTGGCAGATCCCAAGGCCTATGGTTCTTGATCATGTATTCCAAATTTCAGCCAAATCTGTGAAACGGTTGCAAAGTTATTAGGTGCAAAGTTTTGGGGTTTAACATAGAAATGGCTCTTTCTACCATAATTTATATATATATATATATATATATATATATATATACATATAAACTTACAAGTAGGTCTATAGTCCTTATGAGTAGGATTGTGGTTTCCAGTTAGTACTGTAGTTGGCTGCCTTATGCTGTGTCCAAGGGCATTTGGGATTAAAATTTCTGTTAGAGGCTGGGCTTGGATTAGTTAATTCTACTTGCTGTAGGAAGAGCTAGTGTGGAGAGGCTGTATAGGTAGTGTGGACCATGGGCAGGATTGTAGGGTGCAATGGCTGTGGGGCGGCAATGCTGATGAACATACTGTGGAGGCTGGGAGGGTGCCCAACATGCCACAGGCTAAGGAGGCTTGAGGAAGAGGTTCAGTGGCTTGGCAGGGAGCTGGGGATGTTGAGGGATGAGGGGAGGACTGCGTCAGTAGGAGGGCTGACATCTGAGAGTATTATGGAGGCATCACAGAGAAGGAACAGTGGGTCAAGGGAGTGGAGAGGGGGAAAACTAGACAAGAAGCCAGCAGATGAAGGGTGGACTCTAGTAGGACCCAGAAAAAGAGTAGCAGCAGTAGGCAGGAGGGAGGAGAAAACATATAGTAAGGCAAAGGGGATACGGAACATGTTTGCTTTACTAGCAACACATGGGAAAGAGGATGCAGGAGGTGACTGCACAAGGGATAGCACTCACAAAGAGGAGGGAGTGAGGGAAATTACTAGTGGAGAGATTGAGCATGGTGTGGTGGGAGGTGTAATACTTAGAGAGGTGAGGAGGGAGAGGGAGGTTGGAAGTCAAACAGGAGGAGGGGGAGGGGTCTCAATTGAGAGGGGCAGGGGAAGACATCAGAGTGCATGGTAAAAGAACAGTCTTGAGTGGCCCCAAAAATGAGAACCTGGGTGTGGGGGTGGCAACGGGCACAAGGAAAGAGGAGGGGGGTGTACTGATGTTGGAGGACTCCATACTCAAGGAGATCAGATGGGGCAGCAAGAGGGAGAGGCACAGTCAGATATGGGTGGAGTCCATACCAGGATTAAAGGCAGACAAGGCAGGACAGCCAATCCTAAGGTGCATAAGGAGGGGTAGGAGGAAACCAAACATTATGGTACATGTGGGGACAAATGACCTAGCGGGAGAAATGGTGGAGGTAACAAAGGAGAGGACTGAGGATGTGGGAAGGTTGTGCAAGGAGACTGGGGAGTCTGTGACCTTTTCTGATTCCTAGTACCCTCTGCAAGCACAGTGAGAAAGAAGAGGATTAGAGAGTTGAACACATGGTTGGTAGAATGGTGTCAAACTAAGGGATATGGGGTTGTGGGTGGCTGGGGCAGTACCTGGGATAATAGTCTGTTTGGTAAGGGATAGGTTGCACCTGAGGGGAGGGGAAGGAGGTATAGTTAAGCAAGACTGGGAGGTATATTGGCATAAGGGTAGATTCAAACTAGATAGGGGGTGGCCAGTGGACAGAAGGTAGGCAGGGATCCGATAGAGTGGAGTCACAGCCTACCCCCCCCAGGCTAGCAGGGAAGGACTCGGGCGGCCAAAAAAGGAGGGAGTAGAAGGGAGGAGATGGAGGCCAGTGAAGGGACGGGGCAGGATGGAGGGTGGTCTCATTGAATGCAAGACGCTTAGGAAACAAATCCGCTGAGCTACAGGCACTCTTAGCAGTGTGGCAGGTGGATATTGCAGCTGTCACACAAACATGGGCAACTGAGCACCAGGACGGGGATCTGGCATTAATACAGGAAGGACTATAAGAAGGGAGGGTGGGGTGGGTCAGTATGTGGGATGATGGGATCAAAATGAACAAGGGATGAGGGGAAGAAAGGAGAACAGAGGCAATCTGGCTGCAGCTCCTAGACTCAAGGGGTAGAAAACCGAGGTTTGGGGTGGTATACAGGCTGCTGTTCCAGTCTGAGGAGCTTGACAGGCAATTAGTGGGACAAATAAAAAAGGTATGTAGAAAAGGTGGTCATCGTGGGGGATTTCAACTCGCCAGAGGTTGATTGGAGCATTCCGGTCACCTCCAATGCTAGGGAGCAAGTGCTCCTGGACGTGATCCAGGAGGGTCTCCTGACACAGTTGGTTACTGTACCTACTAGGCTAAAGAACACTTTAGATCTGGTATTGTTGAATGGGGAGGCAGTGAGGGAAATAAAGGTAGAGGACCCACTAGCCAACAGCGATCACCAAACGGTGTGGTTTAATATCACAATGTGCGGGGAGACAGAGAAATCAGTTAGTCGGGTGGTAAACTTCAGGGGGGGCAGACGTTGGGAGGATGCAGGAAGTACTGAAAGGGAAACTGGAGGGCATAAGGCATGAGATTGACGTGGAGCAGAAATAGGATATTATTAAATGGGGGATTACAGAGGCAACAGAAATCTGCACCAAGACACAGAGTAACAGGAGCAGAGCAAGAAAACCATGCTGGTTGAACAGCGAGGTTGTGAGGGCAAAGCAAGAGGTGCACCAGAGGTATTGGAGAATAGGGAAGGAAGTGGACAGGCAGGAGTATGCAAGACAGTCCAGGGAGGTGACCAGAAAAGTGAGAGAAGCCAAGGCCAAGCAGGGCCAGATTAAGGTTCGACGGGGCCCTAGGGCTGAGGGAACTCGGGGTCTCTGGGGCCCCATTTCTGTTGGTCACGCCCTCTTTTAGCAAGCCCCACCCATTATGCCAAGCTTCGGCCCTTTCCATTTTTTTGTTCATAAATTAAATTATTTGCACTGGATAGCGCCCACTAGGTTGCGGTGCCTGTATAGTAGTCCAAGGAAAAATATCTGTAATTATCCATTCTGTTTTGCACATAATTAAAAAACATTGCAAATAAATAAGCTAAATATCCACAGCAATTCAAATTATTAATGTTTGCTCAAACACAGAATGATTTGCAGCTCACGCTTGAAACAACCTTTTCAACCGGGTTGTTCCGCATGGTATATCAGTTCAATCTACCAGAAGACCGAGAGGTCAAGGAAGACAGTTAAAGCTGTATTTACCCTGGTTAGTAGGATTGCAGGAATATTTTAACTATCCTCATAGCAATAATCAGTATTGTAAACACTAATAAAATATACATTAAAGTTCAGAAGTTATCCTTAGATCTATCAATTAAAGTTTTTCACCACTACCATGGATAGATTAAGGTTATTGACATCAATCTTCTTAGACATTTTTGTCTTCATCTGTAGGTGCTGGCTGCCTGGCTCAGTTTGTAGCACCAACATTGTTTTCTTCATTTCTGCAGTAAGTTTCACTGACGGGCTTGAGTTGTGGCATTTTTCACTGTACTCTGGCTCAGGGTACTGGCATCAGTCTTGTCAGACAGCTTCTGTCGTCTCCATCTCATGGTGCTGGTGCACTTTGTACCTTAATGCTATTTTCTTCATTTCTTGCAGTGCTTCACTGGGGTCACAGGCTTGAATTGTGGCATTTTTCACGGTACTCTGGCTCAGGGTACTGGCATCAGTCTTCTCAGACAGCTTCTATCGTCTCCATCTCCAGGAGCTGGAGCACTTTGTAGCACCAGCGCTATTTTGTGTGCTTCACTGGGCTCACAGGCTTGAGTTGTGGCATTTTATACGGTACTCTGGCTCAGGGTACTGGCATCAGTCTTGTCAGACAGCTTCTGTCATCTCCATCTCACGATGCTGGAGCACTTTGTAGCACCAATGCTATTTTCTTCATTTCTTGCAGTGCTTCACTGGGGTCACAGGCTTGAGTTGTGGCATTTTATAAGGTACTCTGGCACAGGGTACTGGCATCAGTTTTCTCAGACAGCTTCTGTCATCTCCATTTCCAGGAGCTGGAGCACTTTGTAGCACCAGCTTATTTTCCATTTCCTGCAGTGCTTCATCAGTCACAGGCTTGAGTTGTGGCATTTTCACGGTACTCTGCTCAGGGTACTGGCATCAGTCTTCTCAGACAGCTTCTGTCATCTCCATCTCATGGTGCTGGAGCACTTTGTAGCACCAATGCTATTTTCTTCATTTCTTGCAGTGCTTCACTGGGGTCACAGGCTTGAGTTGTGGCATTTTTCACTGTACTCTGGCTCAGGGTACTGGCATCAGTCTTGTCAGACAGCTTCTGTTGTCTCCATCTCCAGGAGCTGGAGCACTTTGTAGCACCAGCGCTATTTTGTGTGATTCACTTGGGTCACATGCTTGAGTTGTGGCATTTTATACGGTACTCTGGCACAGGGTACTGGCATCAGTCTTGTCAGACAGCGTCTGTCGTCTCCATCTCCAGGAGCTGGAGCACTTTGTAGCACCAGTGCTATTTTCTTCATTTCTTGCAGTGCTTCACTGGGGTCACAGACTTGAGTTGTGGCATTTTTCATGGTACTCTGGCTCAGGGTACTGGCATCAGTCTTGTCAGACAGCTTCTGTCGTCTTCATCTCACAGTGCTGGAGCACTTTGTAGCACCAATGCTATTTTCTTCATTTCTTGCAGTGCTTCACTGGGGTCCCAGGCTTAAGTTGTGGCATTTTTCATGGTACTCTGGCTCAGGGTACTATCATCAGTCTTCTCAGACAGCTTCTGTTGTCTCCATCTCCAGGAGCTGGAGCACTTTGTAGCACCAGCGCTATTTTGTGTGCTTCACTGGGGTCACAGGCTTGAGTTGTGGCATTTTATACGGTACTCTGGAACAGGGTACTGGCATCAGTTTTCTCAGACAGCTTCTGTCATCTCCATCTCCAGGAGCTGGAGCACTTTGTAGCACCAGCGCTATTTTCTTCATTTCTTGCAGTGCTTCACTGGGGTCACAGGCTTGAGTTGTGGCATTTTTCACGGTACTCTGGCTCAGGTACTGGCATCAGTCTTCTCAGACAGCTTCTGTCATCTCCATCTCATGGTGCTGGAGCACTTTGTAGCACCAATGCTATTTTCTTCATTTCTTGCAGTGCTTCTGGGGTCACAGGCTTGAGTTGTGGCATTTTTCACTGTACTCTGGCTCAGGGTACTGGCATCAGTCTTGTCAGACAGCTTCTGTTGTCTCCATCTCCAGGAGCTGGAGCACTTTGTAGCACCAGCGCTATTTTGTGTGATTCACTGGGGTCACATGCTTGAGTTGTGGCATTTTATACGGTACTCTGGCACAGGGTACTGGCATCAGTCTTGTCAGACAGCTTCTGTCGTCTCCATCTCCAGGAGCTGGAGCACTTTGTAGCACCAGCGCTATTTTCTTCATTTCTTGCAGTGCTTCACTGGGGTCCCAGGCTTAAGTTGTGGCATTTTTCATGGTACTCTGGCTCAGGGTACTGGCATCAGTCTTCTCAGACAGCTTCTGTTGTCTCCATCTCCAGGAGCTGGAGCACTTTGTAGCACCAGCGCTATTTTGTGTGCATCACTGGGGTCACAGGCTTGAGTTGTGGCATTTTTCATGGTATTCTGGCTCAGGGTACTGGCAGTCTTCTCAGATAGCTTATGTCGTCTCCTTTAGAATTATGATGTTTGACAGTGCTTTAGTCAGCCTACATTTGTTTCTTCCTCGATTTAAGTTGGGCAAAGTCACTGATGAGATCATCAAAGTCTATGGTCTTAACCAGTTCACTTTCAATAGATAAAATAGTCAGGGCATTGAGTCTTCCTGGTCCATCGTGGTTTCTTAATTTATTCTTGACTCTACTCAAGGTTGAAAATGACCATTCTCACTGCAGTTTGCAGCTGGTGTGCACAAATATATACGAAAGGTAGCTTCCACATTTGGGAATGTTGACTTCAGTCCTCGAGACTTCAAAAGTTTTACACAGGTTAAGAACATCTTGTCTTCACAGGAAACAAATGATGTGAATTGTATAAATTCATCAGTGAACGACTCCTCCAAATCCTGAGGGTATGCAGCAACTAGACTTTCTGCTCGCTTCCGTATCTCATTTACATTCAGATGAGGAAAGTCTGTTAACACTCCAAATTTTTTCTGTAATATATCATAAGCATCTTTTCTTTTCTGCAGGGCAGCACTTAATGTGTCAATTATAACAAGAAATGTCTCAGCACAAAATTTTTCCCTACCTGTTAATGTTGTTTCATTTCTTGGTTCATCAAACATGTATTTGCAACGCCTTTGCCTACTGATGTCTGCTTAGTATGATGTTTCCGGGTTAACCAACGTTTTTGCTTTCCTTTCATACTCATCAAAATTGTTGCGTATCTCTTGGAGAAATCCTGTTAGAGATGAATATAAATCCACCACCATCTTCAAAGAAATGCCTACTTTCTGTAAACTCTTACTTGTGGCATGCAGGCGCTGTAATACTGAATTCCAAATGGCTGTCATTAGTGCAGTTTCCAACAATTCCATCTTCTCTGCCAGACTTTAAAGATCACCAGCCATGTTCTGTAATGCAGTCTTCATGTGTTGATAGCCACCGAACAGGGCACTGCATGCATCTGCTCGAGCAGACCATCAATTAACTGAAAGTGACTTTGGTACTTTCACCTCACTAGGCAGCTGCTGCCTCATGATATGCCAACGATGTGTGGAGGCTGAAAAGAATGTGTACAGTGCCTGAAGAAATCCAAAAAAAGATACAGCCTCTAAACAGCATTCAGCAGCACAGGACCCAACCAAGTTTAAGGAATGCACATATCAAGGGATGAAGTCCGCCAAAGGATTGTGTTCTTTTATTCTGGCTTATAGGCCGTTATATTTTCCTGCCATATTACTTGCGTTATCATATGTCTGACCCCTGCAATCCTTTATTTCAATGTCCAATTCCTGAACCACAGACATCACTGTGTTTGCAAGATTTTCTGACGATGACTATGGATTGGAGTGAACTTAGAAACGCTCAACTGGATTTCCATCGCTTTGACATATCTAACAATGAAAGTCAGCTGATCCATATGAGAAATATCCGTGTCTAATCAACACTGATAGAATAGTATTTTGCCATCTTTAGTTCTTCCACAATAGTGTGATCACGTTTTACCCATCAGATCAATGAATTCATTGCAGATGGTTGAGGACAAATATGATGGTCGTCCTCTTCCAGCATTGCCAAATTTTGCTATGTGGTCAGCTAGAAAAGGGTTGAATTGGCTAATAAGCTCTAAATTACTAAAATAGTTTCCATTACCTGGAGACCCCAGTAGTTCATTGTCACCTCGAAAAGCCAATCCACGTTCTGACAAGAAACGAACCACAGCAACGACACGTTTCAGTACTGATACTCATTCTGATATTGTTTTACAATTTCAGCATCAATTCGTCCTGCGGTCCTTTTCCTTTTATGCAGTGTGATTAATGCCATCCTGTGATCATGACTATGTTCATGTTCATTTACACGAGAGTTTGCATTTTTCCAGTCACTGAAACCAGATTGTGAGAATGCAGTATTCCTCACTGAAAAGAGCTTACAGACATAACAGAAGACATTCCCAGTTGAAGGAGAATAAATCAGCCAATCCCTGTCCTACATTCATCATTTAACATGATTCTAGAGAAAAGATCCTTGATAAATAACGCTTTATCTGGGTACAAATGCATGGACTTGGAGAAGTCACATATGTTCTGGTCAACGTCAGGATCTATGAAATAATTCCTAAGTTCTCACATACAGATGTCCATTGCGCTGGGTCGTTGCTGTACAGCTGTGTTTTTTGAGAGCTTTCAATTTGAATCTGATGGCAAATATCAGTAACCTGTTTCTTAGTAACTTCTGTATTTGTAGGAATCACTGGACTGCTGTCAAATGAAGTCAGATTGCACATGGTGCTGACAACGTGACCCTTTGTGACCCCATGGCATGTCGTAACCGCTGGGCTGCTTTCCAAAGGACTCTCATGGTAAATATTGGTTTCGACTTCTTCATCTGTGATGTGTTGGACTTGGCATGTAGAAACAACATTGCTTGTTTTTTCCTCAGAGGGCCCTGCATTCATCATTTCCATTGCAATATTTGACACATTGGTGTCTACATTTCTACAGCCTTCCTCATTGCTACCCTGACATTGCTGACCAACAGCCTCCTTATCTCTAGCACTGCTGCCTGATGCCAAGAAGAAATCTGTTAACTTTGGAACCTTTGCTAGTATTTTTTCTCTTTTTCTACTTGATCCCTAGCACATTTATGCTTCTGTGACCTGCTTAGATATTTCCGTGCTGTGCTAGACTCCATCTTTCTACAATATTATCTATAATAAACATTAACAAAGAATCTTGTCACTGAAAATACACCAAACTTATGATCACTTACCACTAACTCTCTAAGCTTTACTCTACCTACAAGTGCCCTGCCCCTCCGCCCCCAAAAAGTGTGGACCGTGACAGAGTACTTTAAAGAAAACAAATTAAAGTAGCTTGCTACATCCAAATAGTTAAGATATGAACCCCACAACATCAGATCATCTTGCATACTGTGTGAATACTTGAAAATCACTTAACCCTTGAAGTGTCCTCCCAGTGTCCAAAAAGACACTGTCCCCAGGAAACAGGCTTCATGTGCATTGTGCCTTATCCAGTTACCAAAGAATGGAAAACTGAAAAAAAAGTACAAACTCCTAATGCGGTGAGCTGTGGGGGCACGTCCAGATGTACTGTAGCTGACAGTCTATGGCTGGTCTCAGAACAGCACAGAGGCACTTAGTACACAAACCTGAGATATTAAAAGGTCTGACAGTGCAGCCCCCCACCCCATCATTCACAATCACAAAATGAACTTGACCAAAAAAATAAATAAATAAAACTGTTACTAGCCAGAGAAGATTATGGATAGTACTTAATAGCAGTACAATACTCAGAACTCTTTTGCTTTTGTCAGTTTGTTCTACACTTCTGTGTATGCAGTGCCTAGAGGATGAAGAAAGGAGATGCAGGTAATATAACTATAGTGGTCTCCCAGGAAGACCTAAAGGTAAAGGGACAAACAGAGTCATGGGCGTGGAGGAACAACATGTGCCAAGAGTGGCAGGACTATCCCTTATGGTTCCAACCTACTTAATGAGTGGCACACTGGGCACGAGATAGTTAGCTGAGGGCTGCCAAGACATAAAATATTCTGATTAAATCAGGATCAGAAAATGTTTGGTCTTGGTTAGCCCTCCAGCTGGCATCTGTCTTAGTGCACAGTGTATATGCTTCATTAAGTAGGTTGTCTGGGCCATAGGGGATGGTCCTGGTCCTGACTTTTTGCACAGCTTTTGATCTGGACTGGATAAACTCCATATAGTGTATGGTGGAACATAGTTCAGCATGGATTTCCATGCTGTGTAAAAAGTCATTCTGCTGCACTAGTGACATCCGTACTGCAGCAGAACGCACGTACATCATCAGCTAAGGTACACGGCAATGGATCGAGCAGAGATCCGCAGCTGCAGGACACCATAAAAAAGACAAGAACAACCAGATAAGTTAAATGTATTCTTACTGTGCTGCAGGATCAACCAGACTGCTTATAAATTTTCAATATCCAGTCCTCCGAATGACTGTCCTCTCACTAAGCCAGATGAACAGCCGCCATTTTTTTAAACCCGAAAGTCAACCAATTGAAATGCGCTTGTGTCTCAACAACCATGCTGTGCGTCCAGCAATCAGGGCTAACTCGCAGTAAGCATCGAGACATCTGTCAGAAACAAACAAATGTAGTAGGCAATGTATATTTATTCTTTGTTTTTTTGGGATACTATACACTATATAGGATATTGTATGGATCGCTGCACACACACGGTCCTTTCAACCTGGTGATACTATGCCAACCACAAGAGACCTCTCTGAGGTCATCCAGTCGCATAGTAACCACTCAGTTGAGAATAACCTGTTGTGTATAGCGATCCATACACTATCCTATATATTGTAAACAAAGCACGGAGGTAAATAAACACTACTGGAAGGAGGAAACTTTACTCCACGATTACACTTCCAAGATCTTTAGAAGCACTAGGATACACCAAACGGCCAGGTGAGGCAGCAATATTTAGATCAAAATTATATGCAACCAATAAGAACCTAAATTAAATTCAGACTTCAACATCTAAATCTAATTAATAAAATGACCATGCTACGCTAACCAAAGAGGGGCAGTCGCAGATCAGAATCTATTTCAGACTGTACCAGGCCTACAGACCAAAAAGGAGTAGTTGTTTTTGTACAAAACTAAACCCTCCTTACATTCTGTTATCCCCAGGGGATGTAATGTAGAATGAGGTGGAGCCAAGTGCCATATTGCCCCTAAGGTGATTAACTCCTTTACTGACTATTAATCTAACTCCTGGGAGTCCTGGTGCTAATACTATTATAAAAAACATTCCAAAAGAGAAAAAGTGTTAATACAAACATACATATGAGCATACGAAGAAGCCCACAGAAAAAGGCCATTTGGCCTATCAAGTCTGCTCGTAGTATTGCAGTTCCCACAGCTGACTTGAGTTAATGTTCCTGCACCCCCTTCCCTCCGCACTCCTCCCATCCTCCCTACCCATGATCTTTACCTTCCCCCATACCTATCCCATCCTGTCTTAAAGCTGCCCAATGTCTTGAACGAGACGCCTCTTCCCGCAGTGCATTCCAAGTTTCCACCACCGTCTCTCTGAAGAAGTGCTTCCTGACATCCCTCCTAAACCTCCCACCCACCTGCAGTTTAAGACTGTGTCCCCTCGTGTTATGGTTGCCACTCAGCTTAAAGAGGCTTCCTTATCAACCTTGTTTATCCCTTTCAAGTACTTGAACATCCCAATCATGTACCCTCCCTCTCCGTCTTCCAGGAGTACATGTTTAGTGCCCGTAGACTCATCATATGCCTTACTCTGCTGACGGCTATCATCTTTATCCATCCTCCTGGACATTTTCTAGCAGTTAATGTCCTTTGAGGTGTGGGTGCCTAGTATTGAACTCCATACTCTAGATGCATCCTTATCAGTGAACTGTACAAGGTAGGTCACTAGTGATCATCACCCCAGGTCTTTCCTCCTCTGATGCAGATACTCCGACTCCACCCATGTAGTACTCTGTCCTGGGATTCCTAGCTCCAATATGCATAACTTGTCATTTATTGGCATTGAGCCATGCTGCCTGATCCTAGCCCACCTCCCTAGCTTTTTTCAGATCTTCCTGTAGGTTCTATATCCCTTCAGCTGTGTCCACTGTCCCACAGAGCTTGTGTCATCGCTAATAGGTACATTTTTCCTTAATGCCATCTTCAATGTGATTAATGAAGACACTTGAACTACTCCAACCCAGCACTGGGCTCTGTGGGGCCCCACTGGTTACCTCTCTGGTGCCAAATAACTCACCCCACCTCCAGTACAGTTAGTAACTTTATTCGGAGTCATCAGGACCACCAGTCCAAGCCAATCACCACCTGCTACATCTATCAGCCAAATCACCAAATGCCCTCCCTAGCATGCCTACAGGTGGCTCAACACAACCAGAACCACTGCACCCACCATCTTTTTAATCTGATTACATTGGCATGCCACCTACCTTCACCCACAGTGACATGCATGCCCATCTCCCACCCAGAACCACCCTCTGGTATCCATGCAGCCATCTGGCTTCTTCTCCACCCTGTGGCACTCATGCCCCTTTCTCTCCCCACCCTCTAGCACTACTGTCCCCTCCCCCAGCCCCAACTCACCCTGTGGCACCCAATACCCCCTCTTCCTCCACCCTCTACCATCCCATGCATGTATCTTCCCTCGACCATCTGTCAGCTATAACCTCTCCCCACCCTTCTACCCATGCCATCCTCCTCTGCCACCACTAGCATCCATGAAATCCTCCTCACTCACTGTCTGGCACCCATGCTCCCCATCTCCCCCCCAGCCTCTCGCCAACATGCTGCCCTCCATTACCACCACACTCTGGCTCCAATACCCCCTGCACCACCCTCTGGAACCCATACCCTCCCTAGCCTTTGGCACCCATACCACTCTCCTCCCCTTCTGGCACCATGCTCCCCATCTCCCCCAGCCTCTCGCCAACATGCTGCCCTCCATTACCACCACACTCTGGCCCATACCCCTGCACCACCCTCTGAACCCATACCTCCCTAGCCTTTGGCACCCATACCACTCTCCTCCCCTTCTGGCACCCATGCTCCCATCTCCCCCAGCCTCTCGCCAACATGCTGCCCTCCATTACCACCACACTCTGGCTCCAATACCCCTGCACCACCCTCTGGAACCCATACCCTCCTAGCCTTTTGCACCCATACCACTCTCCTCCCCTTCTGGCACCCATGCTCCCCATCTCCCCCAGCCTCTCGCAACATGCTGCTCCATTACCACCACACTCTGGCTCCAATACCCCTGCACCACCCTCTGGAACCCATACCTCCCTAGCCTTTGGCACCCATACCACTCTCCTCCCTCCTTCTGGCACCCATGCTCCCCATCTCCCCCTAGCCTCTAAGCCAACATTGCTGCCTCCATTACCACCACACTCTGGCCCAATACCCCTGCACCACCCTCTGGCACCATACCCTCCCTAGCCTTTGCAATCTATACCACTCTCCTCCCCTTCTGGCACCCATGCTCCCATCTCCCAGCCTTCGCCAACATGCTGCCTCCATTGGCCACCTACACTCTGGCCCAATACCCCCAGTACCACCCTCTGGCACCCATACCTCCCTAGCCTTTGGCACCCATACCACTCTCCCTCCCCTTCTGGCACCCATGCTTCCTGCCCCCACTACCCTCTAGCACTCATGCTCCCTCATCCCCTGCCATTTTCTGACACCCATGGCATCCTACTCTCCCCACCACCCTCTGACACCCAGCCAGCCTCACTACCCACCCTCAGGCACCCAGCCACCTTCCTCTCCCTACCCTCTGACACTATTGCCCCCCAGTCCCCCCACATTATCTGGCCCCAGGCCTGCTCCTGCTTCACACAAACTCTGACACACATGCCAACCTCTGAACCCATATGCCTCCCAACCTCCGACACCTATGCCACCCTCCTTCCCCACCCACTTTCGCTATTATAATGCAACCGATGGCTTTCAATGCTTTACTTGGAAAAGGCAACCTTTACCTTTGTACCTTCACTAAATGTAGTATGAATTACCTTTTTATCCTATGAACTGCTTAGTAACCTTTACACATGATTTCTTGCACGATGGTGTAAAGAAAGCAAAGTAAGAAATAGTACTACTAGCAGTTTTACACGGCCTGCCATTTATCTCTTTTCAATTATATATCGCAAGCATGCAAATTAAATGTGCCAGAAATCCACAATGAAGACTAAGAAGAATCTGCATTTATATAGCGCTTTTCATACACAGTGTATCCCAAAGTGTTTTACAAGCAATGCTAAACTGGTAGTGAAGTGACTGAATGTGTAGTGGCAGCCATATCACACATCAACACCCACACAAGCTGGACAATTGCATGAACCGGTTTATGGAAGGGAATGTTGGCCAGGACAGCAGGAATGTCCTCACCTACTTTGGCGAACAATGCCCAGGGTTCTTTTATTTCCACCTGACACCCACCAGGACAACACCAGCACGGGTGGAAAGGACCTCAGTTTAACATCTCATCCGAAGGATGACACACCCCGGCAGCACAGTACCTCCTCCTTCACACGTCACTGTACCCACCTTCACACACTCTGTACCTGTCCATCCCCACCTGCTCTACTTACTCTACCCTGAGGCCCTGCACTTCATGACTTCACTCACTGACTGTACCTGTCACTCGTGCTGTGCAGGCATCAGCTTCATTAATTTTTATGGTCACTCACCATTGTGCTTCTCTGTCTCCACTTTTGCTGTACCAGTACCCCTGCCCCAGCACCCATCATCTGCCTGTACCTCCTCCTTCACTGTACCCATCTTCACTGGCTGTACTCCTCCTCCTCCCTCCCCACCTGCTGAGCCCAGAGATTTGTATTTATGCTGTTTGTTTTTTAAAAAAAGACAACTTTTTTCAACCTGAACATACTAAGAAACCAGGTGTATACAAGACAGTCTGGAATCCTCAACAGTTACAAGCAGAAGACACAGCATTATCTAACCAGTGCAGAGCAAATTGTTCTCCCAAATAACAGGTGTTTGCAATTGCAGTACAACTGAAGAGTCCCCTTCCCATAACTCTCAACCTTTCGTAACTGAAATGAGGGACAAAGACACTCAAAATGAGGGACAGACTCAGTGAGGGACACTGACCCACATAATGAGGAACACACACACACATATCCAGCCTCAAACATGGAGATACAAGCTCAGAACTCTGTGAAAGCCATTGTATTAGCATCTTAGAATATTATGAGCTTCACCTTCTGCTTTCACACATTCTCTGGGTGGACAGCACCTTTTCCATATAGAATGGATGAAGTACAGGGCAATTTTGAGGGTGAAAATTCAGTGTTGGAATTACTGGGGGAATTGTCAACCAGGGCTCGCCCCCCCCAGCTCTTAAGTGAGCCTCAGTAGCTCACGCATCACTGTCATTGACTTACTTTGGGAAAGGGGGCTCACAGTTTAAAGATAGCACTCCTATGGGGCTCACTTGCTCCCAAAGCTCATAAACTGTGATTCCAGACCATCACTGAGTAAGATCAAGGACCTCCCAGTCCCTCATAATCACAGACAGCGGCTGAGATATACGAGACGAGCCCCCCCCGCCCCACTCAATCTCTGGTCTGGCAGCCTGGCAGTAAAGTTCGCTGCCTACTAGTACAGTACAATTCATACCTCTCAAGTGTCCCTCATTATGAGGGATATCCCTCATTTTGCCCCTTTGTTCTGTCCTCATGGTAAAGGTGCTGTCCATACAAAGGTGCTGCTGTAAATCAGACTTTAAAGCAGAAACTCTTAATAATAATAATAATAATAATTTTTTATAAAGCACCTTTCAAGATGTCAAGGTGCTGAACAATTACAAGCAATCCAAAACTCTAAATGAAATCATAAAACATCCATAAAAATCAGCATATCATCCAGATATCATATAAATAGTAAAATCGAAAGATTAATACAATAACTTAGGTATCTAAAAAGGCCATATTCCATAAATATGTTTTTAAATCTTTCTTAAACAACTCCACTCTTAATATTTTAAAATACTTAATCCAAAATAAAATTCATCTGAGCTTGTATCTCCATGTTTAAGGATGTGTCCCTCTCATTCTGAGGTTCCATCTGTGTCCCTCATTGTCCCTCATTTTGGGTGTCAAAACATGTCCATATCCCTCATTTCAGTGATGACAAAAGCTTGAGAGGTATGCAGTACATACATCTTCCTCCTCATCCTGACACTTTTCTTGGTGCCCCCCCCATTCTGAACTTAAAAAAGGGGGAAGGGGATTTCTAGTGAAGGCTTCTAGCCAGACTATCTGCTAAAAAAGCACAAGCACTGCTGACACTAAAAGCTCTGGGCCACAGCAACAATACAATAATAGCTAGCCTATGTGACTGTTGCTTCGGCTCTACTTTTTACTCTTCATCTGTAGAGGAGAGGACAGGTCCAACCCCAACAACTTTGATTTAATTTTCTTCTCTGACTCTCTGCCTTACCTGCTGCTGGTTGAAGGAAGTCAGGTTCTGTTCTTTACTTCTTTTCCGTCCTGAGTCTTCCTAGATGCACTCTGCTGGCAGTGGCAAGGCACTGGGTGTTTGTGGGCACTGGGCAGGCAAGCAGACCTGGGCTGGGCAGGCGGCGACTCCGGCGAGTGCAACACGCGAGTGCGAGGTGGTGTGGTACTGCAGGCACTCAGAAAGGCTGCAGCAGGGCAGGTGAGGCAGCAGGCCACAGGAGGCGGGCGTCACGGGCGTGGGTCAGACAGACTTTCGCCAGCGGGCGGCAGGCCAGCAGCGGGCCGTGGCAGGCTGAGGTAGCGGGCACTGATCGATTTCCACAGTTAGGAGCCTCGGAGGAAACAAGTCGGGTCAGGTCGGGACTGGGGAGTGTTAGCGCTGAGAGCGAGGCGGAGCTGGAAGGAACAACGCACACGGAAGAATTAGATAAAAGCCAAGGAAATATTTGCATGCATCCGCCGTGAAGGAGGAGGATGGAGAGGCAAACTACAGGACTGTCTGGCGTGGAGGGAAGGCAATGGCTATTATTAGCCACACAAAACTGTGATCACCAATCGGAATCCGCGCAGAGCACCATGTGACTCAATGCAGTGGCAAGCCGGCAACACAAACAGATCACACCATTGGTCGGATTGTTTTTCTGTCTTCTAGACTGTGAGGAGCCGGGAGGTCATGGTTGGGGGGCTAGCTAGCTAGGTCTCGTCTTGGTGTGTCCCCATGAATTTAATTTGCCTCGTCGTGATAGACCCCCCCCAAATGATGTGTACTTTCACTGCCTTTGCTTATCAACGGACTACTAGTCCATGGAGAAAAAAAAAAGGCAAAAGTGAATCAAGGGGAATAAATGAAGTGCCCCCCTAGCAGATGAGGCCCTAGGCCCGGGCCTATTGTGCCTATGCCTTAATCCGGCCCTGAGGCCAAGAGGGAGCTGAGATTAGTGCAGGGAATTATTGGGGAGGAGAAAGACTTTTTCAGATACATCAGGGAGAAAAGGAAGGGCAAGGAGACAATAGTGAAGATAAAAAGGGGTGGGGAGTGGACGGAAAAGGAGGAGGAGCAGGCAGAAGCACTGAATGACTACTTTTGCTCAGTGTTCATGGAAGAAATGAGGCGACTGCTACCAGCATGGGCTGGGAGGGTGGGGACAGAGGGAGAGGAGGCAACGGATGGAAGAATTGAGGCAAGTAGAATCCTAGAGGGACTGAGGGCATTGAAGGTAGACAAGGCATCAGGGTGGATGGTATCCACCCCAGGGTGCTGAGGGAGATGGCGGAGGTGTTGGCGGAGCCAATGGCAGATCTGTGCAGCACCTCACTGGAGTCGGGATGTGTGCCACTGGACTGGAGGATGGTACATGTAGTATCACTACACAAGAGCGGACCAAGGGCTGAACCGGGTAATTATTGTCCAGTAAGTCTCACCTCCATAGTGTGCAAACTCATGGAGACAATACTAAAGGAAAGACTGGTGTTGTACCTGGAGGACAAAGACCTCCAGGATGTGAGGCGGCATGGGTTTGTTTCAGGGAAGTCTTGTCAGACCAACTTGATACAGTATTATGACTCGATGACAGGTGAGCTGAATAAGGGACATGCGGTGGATGTTCTTTACTTGGACTTCAGCAAGGCCTTTGATTCGGTGCCTCATGGGCAGCTTGGGGGGAAGCTAACTGGTGTAGGGATAGGGGCAAAAATGATGAACTGGAAGCTGGCTGAGTAGGAGGCTGCAGTAGGTGGTGGTGAGAGGGGAGCTCTCAACTCCAAGGACAGAGATGAGTGGAGTGCCACAGGGCTTTGAACTGGGGCCAGTATTATTTGGGCTCTTCATATCAGACATTGCACACAGGGTGGTGAGCAAGGTAAGTCTGTTCGCTGATGAAACCAAAATCGGAGCAGTGGTGGATGGAGGGGAGCTCTCAACTCCAAGGATGGAAGCAGCTGCAGGGAGACCTAAGCAAGTTAGATGAGTGGTCAGAGAGGTGGCAGCTGGGGTTCAATGCAAAGAAGTGTAAGGTTATGTACTTTGGGGTGAAGAACCCAAGGAGAGAATACTGCCTGGGGGAGTGTTAAGCTGGGGATCACTAAGGAGGGGGAGAAGGACCTGGGGTAATGATAACAGGGACCATGAACAGCACTGCCCAGTGCAGGACAGTGGCTGCAAAAGTGAACAAAATGCTTGGGTGCATAGCGAGGGGGTTTTCATCCAGGCGAAGACAGGTGATCTTGCCCCTCTACAGGTCGCTAGTATGGCCACACTTAGAGTATTGTGTGCAGTTTTGGAAGCCATACCTAAAGCATGATATCAGGCTACTGGAGGGGGTGCAGAGGAGGGCAACAAAGATGATATGTGGAATGGAGGGCAGAGACTATGAAAGCAGGCTGGGAGACCTGAAAATGTACACTCTGGAGGACAGAAGAGACAGGGGGACATGTTAGAGACATTCAAGTATATGAGGGGGAATCAATAAGGATGAGGCAGATGGGGTCTTTAATCTAAGGAGGGGGAGGGACAACAGGGGGCATGGGCTAAGAATAATGAGAGGAAGATTTAGGAGGGAAATGAGGAGACACTGTTTCACAGAGAGGGTGGTAGCAAAATGGAATGCACTACTAGAATGGGTTGTATCATGTAAATCTGTGAACAGCTTCAAAAGGGCATGGGACAGGGAACAAGGGAAAGTGAGGGTGGGTAAGGTGGGGGGTGGCAGTGGGATGAGAAAGGGAAGGCAGTTACAAACTAGGGGTGCTAGCTGCACACTCGAGCAGACTTAGACTGGATGGTCTGTTTCTGCTGGCACATTCGTATGTTCGTATGAACACCCTTCTTTCCGTCAAGGGCCCCAACCAGCTGCAATGCTGGCCTACTCACGGCAACGTTTCAGGCCTGATCCTAGCTCCACTCTGGGTACCCAGCAGCTGTGTAAACTGACTTATTCAGGGACAGATTTAAAGCTCATTAACTATTGTCTGCCTATTTGCAGTATTACAGTAATCAACATAGATTTCCACCCCTCCCTTGTTTAAGTTCCCCTTAATAAATCAGATTTACTGTTTAATGTTATTTTGGGTGGTGAGCATATTATTACCCAGTGTTCAATCACTGAGCCTATCAAAAGGTACTGTGAGAATGCATTGTTATTGCTGAAAACTGTTTCTTACAGGGGGTGCAGGGTACTGCCAGGAGTGCAGACCCTGTTGGTAAGTGCAGAGTGTGTTAGCATATTCTTAGTGCTAGTTATTAAATGCAGTATTGCAGACAAAGTATATTGCTCATTGTCAATCTGTGTGTTGGGCCACTAGCTGGGGTTGTGGGTAGGTATCGCTTCCCAGAGGGCTGTACTAGTTCTGTAGTTTACCCACTTAATCACTCTGGGTGGAGGCACCATAATCTTAGTTCTACTGTTGGTAGGAAATCCACAGTACCCTTTAATTCTGAACCCAGGCCCCTCAACCTGCAGTCAGAGATAGTAGCCCTTGGTATAACAGCACCAGAGTTACAAAAATATAATATACCTTCCACCCTTTCGCCCGTAATGTAAACACAGCTGGAGGTGCATGGCATCATTTCACATTCCTGGTGCTGTAATGCAAAGAAGTGCAAAATTATGCACTTTGGGACGAGAAACCAGAGGAGGGAATATTGGCTGGGTGGGGTGTGGTTAGGAGTCACTGAGGAGGAGGTGACGGACCTGGGGGTCATAGTAACAGGGAGCATGAATAACTCTGCTCAATGCAGGAGGGTGGTGGCTAGGGCCAGTAGGATGCTGGGGTGCATCATGCGGGGATTCTCATCTAGGCACAAAGAGGTGATCCTGCCCCTTTACAGGTCTTTGGTCAGGCCGCAGTTGAGTACGGCGTGCAATATTGGGCATCCGCATTCTGAGTGGGAAGGACATCAGGCTTCTCGAAGGGGTGCAGCGCAGGGTGACAAAAATCATACAGAGAATGGAGTGCAGAACCTTGGAGGAAAGGCTGAGTCACTTGGGTTTGTTCACCCTGGAGGAGAGAATGGATTGGGGGGACATGATTGAGACATTTAAATACTTGAAGGGAGTCAACAAACCTGGTGCAGAGGGGCTGTTTAAACAGAGGAAGGGAAGGGACACGAGGGGGCATGGGCTGAGATTGGCGGGAGGCAGATTCAGGAGGGAAATGAGAAGGCATTATTCCACAGAGAGGGTTGTGTCAAAATGGAACGCTCTGCCAGACAGGGAGGTGGCATGCAGGATGGTGGGGACTTTCACAATGTCGTGGGGCAGGGCACGGGACGGGGGGCTGGGTAAAGAACACTGAGCAGTTCCAGGAGACAAGTGGGGGGGTTGGGCAGCTGCAATATAAGGGTTCTAGCTGCACATACGAGCAGACTTGATAGACCGTAAGGCCTGTTTCTACTGGCAAGTTTTGTATTTTCGTATGTTTCTCTATATGAAGTGATACAGTGGAGCAGCACGGATCTGCACAAAGAAAGTGCAATGGTGCCACGCAGCTCCAGTTGTGTTTACATTACAGGTTTAAGAGCAGAGAATATATTAAGACACACAGGTGATTAAAAAATATTTGGGTGGCTTATAAGCCTAATGGGGGTGGGGTACTGGTGGAGGGTCTGGCGTCTTCCTTTAACATGAACTATTTTGAGGCCATGGCAGGAATGGCAAATGGGGACTCTGAAAGACAAGGGGGAAGGGGCACTTGACCCAGGATTACTTTCTACGTCCCCTGCAAGTGTTCAGAGCATTACATGAACCAGAAAGTCTGAGACAGTATATAAGACAATTATCTACTATTAGTTTTATTAATGGAAATAATGGTGATTTGTTAGAGGTTTACATTTATTTTGAAATTACAGTACAAATTCAGAGAAGGAAAGCAACTGGATTTCACAGAAATTAAGCATCATGTCTTGGTTCATCATACAGTAAAAGTGCTCCTCCATCGCAGCCAGATTACCCGACAAGGGTAGCACATCACTCTCCCATGCGGCTGACCCAGGTTTCCACTCCAAACTCAAGTCCCTTCGCTCTGGCAGCTGGGCAGGAAGGGCTGCCCATGGCAACACACTCTCTCTCTATCTCAGGGGAATGGCAGTCTGTCTTCTTGCACTCGCAGCACCCCTGTGGGTGGCCATGAAACAAGGATTCATTATGCATTGACATTCTCCTACGTGGTGCCAAGCCTGGGGAATCAGTGGAGCGGGGGGGGGAGCACTAGTACTGAGTGTGCATCAGTGACTGGATACGTCAATTGGAGGTGGTGGATGAGGACACACCAGAACAAGGAAAATGACTCCTGGGTCTGAGTGCCCAATTCTATGCCGCTTCCACAGAGTACGAACCATACTCATCCTTCTGAAGTCCATGTAGCTCTGCTTGTCTCTACAGGAGGAAGATAGATGGCCCCATTGTATGAGGTAAATCACAGAGCACCCAGGTCAGGAAAGAGTTAGAGTCTGGTGGAGCAAGGGCACAGTGCAGCTAGCCCCAAGACGGAGATGGGGAAAACGCAGACTAATTTTTTTTTTTAAACGTGCTCTTCTGTCGAGTGTTATCAATACAAGCCTGAACTATTCATAACTATGGAGAAATTAAGACTTAACATTTCATAATTCTCAGAACAGTTAAGCACACTGACTTGTTTCCAATTAACTAATCTGCATGGTAACATTTCAAATGTAATACCCTCCTCCTCCCCCCACTACCTGGGGTTGGATGTTACCAATCCTCTGGGGAGTTTATGAATAGTTTGGACCCTGTAGGGTTAACAGATATTTCTTCTCAGTAGGAGTAACTTAAGGGTACAAATACAGAGGACCAGCCATTATGGTTGTTGGTCAGTTCAGTTCAGTTCAGTTTATTGTGTAGGGACAGCATCCATTGAGCACGCTCATTTACAAGGAGGTCCCTGATATAAAGTACTAAACATCATAGACAGTCTGTACAAGGATACATCATAGTAATGCAGCAGGTATATCATGGTACATAGAGTAGATTGGTTGTAACAAATACACAAAGGCAAAAGCATCACATGGCAGAAGGTTACCACCACCTAATAAAAATCATCACAGACAATCGATACAAGTAGTACAACATAGAAAAACAGCAGGGATATCACGGTACATAGAATACGTTGGTTATAGCAATACACAGAGATAAATTAGAAGCATCATTTAACAGTATGTTTACCACGCCTACTAAATGGGCTGGCAGTATAGCCTAGAGGTTAGAGGAATGAAGTGTGAACGAGCTTGATACATCCAGCAGACAAAACCTGAGTTTGATTCTCACAACCTCCACTTGCATACTGTGTGACTCTGAACAAGTCACTTAACTGCCCAGTGCTCCCAGGTCGCCCCTGAAAACAGGCACTTGTGCCTAGTGGGCCTTACCCGGTTACCAAAGACTAAAAAAATAAATAAATAAATATGGGAGAGAACAACTTGGGTAGAATGGACAAAAGGGAAGGAAAGGAGGGAGGAAGGAAGGCCGGAAGGAAGGGAGGGAGTGAGGAAGAAAGGAAGGAAGGAAGGTGCATTCCAGTACACACAGGAATTTACAAAGACAATGGGAGAGGGATGGGGAGAAGGTAGACCCGCGAGGGAAGCTAAGTGCAATTGCAGGTCTCAGCAGTGATCTCATGTACCCTGCCAATGAACGCCCTAACTGGGATAAGGGTATGGAATTTTAGGGTAGCTTGAGGATTATTCCAAAGGCAGGGAAGAGAAAGGCTTATAGATGCCCTACCAAACCATGTCCTATAATTTGGCACATTCAGGGTAATATATGCACATTTTCTGAGAGCATAGGTGCTAGTTGAGTGTGAGAAGAAGGTTGATATTTAAGGGGAACAAAAAGGAAATGTCATGCGCTCATGGAAACTGGTGGAGGTCTAGTAGAGTTTGCCAACTCAGATAATAACATGAATGAAAAACTAGGCACACAAATTGCTGAAAATGCACCAGTGGAAAATTTATTTTCGGCAAATGCCTGAACAGACCTAGCCCTGTGCTTCAACCCTGAAATAGGTCTTCCTTAGGGATGGATTTTGCACTGGTGTATTTTCAGCAATTTGTGTGCCTAGTTTTTCATTCATGATTTTTAAAGGGGAAGGTTATTGAGGAGCGCTTTATATGTCCAAATATAAATGTGCACCATTGAGCTGGTAGATAAGGAGGTCCACTTCATCGTCTCATACAAGGTACAATGATGGGTTCTAGCTGGGGCATTGGTAATGAAATGGATGGCCCGGTGATACAGTGTGTCTAACTTATGCAGGTAGATGGGTGCACAATTGTTATAGAGAATATCAGCGTAATCAAGAAAAGGCATGAAGGTGGCCTGTATCAGTCTAGTTCTGGACTCTCGGGAGAACAATGCTTTGTTCCTGAAAAAGAAGCCAAGCCTAAATTTCAGTTTTTTTGTGAGAGCTTCGACATGTGATGAAAAGGATAGGTGTGAGTCAAGTATGAAGCCTAAGTGTAACCCCTAGATGGCGCTATCCCAGGGGCTACTACCCCTGCCTGATTTGCCACTAACAGGTTGAGGGGCCGGGATCCAATGGCGGGTGCCTCCACCCAGAGGTCAGGGTTTGCAATAGTTAAACTAACTTGGTCACAGCCTCTGGGACACTGCAACCCCTTCTTCCCACTAGTGGCCCACACAATATCAGAATTACCTTCACAGTATACACTTACCCCAGGTCTGGTTCCGCACTGGGACCTCCTGTGAAATGAGATACAGTGCAACAATCACAGTACAGTACTTTAACATAGACAAATACCTCAGGCAGTATAACTTTGCTGAAACAAGCAGCTCTGATTTATTTAGGGGATATAACAAGGACAGGGGGAAATCAGGTTAATCAGCTTATCACTCGAATAATCTACCTATGGCTCTGTGCACAGGCCTATCCCTATCAGTTACTGTCCCTGGCTACCCAAGCCCTAGTAGCTAGTCCAAACCGGTGGCAGCTGGTAGGGGCCCTTCACACAGAGAAAAGGAGAATTAAACAGTCAGCAGTACAGTAATTCCATTTGGATTTAATGTGGCAATTCAACAGGAGCGACTCTGAATTAGTACTCACGACCTCCAAATAAGATAGGGTCCTTCAATGTCAGCAGGGCTCACTTGAGGTACACAAACCTCTTCACACATCCATATAAAAGAAAGCACTATACCAGGCAGGCTGCATCTGTATCCCGATCGCAATTACTGCACAATACCCGGGAGAACAAACAGCAGATTCAGTTCCTGACAGACGGAGTGCAATTTTCAGCAATTCCTCCAGTCTTCTACAGGGTGAGCCTGGTTTCTACTCTTCAGAGATCCTTTGATTCTTTTCACAGGACGGATTCAGTCCTAACAAGCTGTTACACAAGCTGCAGACCGGAACTCTGGGCCTTACACACGTTTTTTGACTAAAACTGCACACTGAAAAAGCACAGGGCTCCTTCCTCTTCACTGCCAAAGCTCAACTGACACTCCAACTGACAAAACTGGCACTTCCTTTGAGTTCCTCCCAGTTCTTGACTGGATTGGCTGTCACCACATAGACTGCTGCTGTTGGTCCAAAAGGCACTGAAGTCTAAACTACATCTCCCAGAGTCACTGCCCATACAATCCTCTTGTGGCTGGCTCAGATTATGAGTCCAAGTTCTGATTCGTCCAAGGCACCATTTTAGAGCTAGCTTACCCACACTGATTGGTCCAGTTCAGCAGTTCAAAACTAGAATGGGGAACTAGTAGACACAGTTCTGACTGCAAAGAAAGCAGGTTAGACAAACTGTAATTTCATTATTACTCTAAATACTTTCTGGCAAACAGTTACATCTTTCAGATAGGTTCCTTTGCACTCCTAGTGACTGCAAAAATGGAGTGAATTAGCAGCAGCTTGAGTGGTACTCAATCAAAGAAACACACAGTCCTCCATACAACTAATTATGTCTGCAAGCAGACAGCTCTTAAAGAGACAGTACCAGAGGTTCTAAAACACTCACTGATAAATGGCTTAAATGCCAAACACCATTCAGGCTTGGAGCATTCAAGCAAGCTCCTGGAAGTCTTTTGGGAACCCCATTTGCAGGGGTTACACCCTTCCTGGCTTGGGAAAGCTTGACGTCCAGCGTCGGCAAGTACCCATAAGTTTCAACTGCAACCATAGACATTTGCATTAGGCTCGCATATGTAATCATCAGTCAATATATCATTTTACCAAGAACACATTTCTGAAACATTGCAGCACGTCACTCTTTACACAGTATTACATACACATTGTACCATAACTCAAGTTATTACCTCTTGTACATGAAACCTGAAGAGAGGGGCCCTTCCCTATCAGTTACCTTGGGGCTGGATGGGGCAAGGGCACCATACTTAGAGGGCAACACAAGTAACTTGAGTTAGCACTGATGCTCAGTTTGGGCAATGAGCTCGGGACATACACTCCTTTATGGACAACATTGAGAGGCAAGTCCACAGGCCTCCCAAGTGAATCATAACTGAGGTGCACCACAGGCTTTACAGCTCGACCAGTCTTTCTAGGGGAACTGTTATAGTCTCTGCACTCTGAGCCTCATTTTCAGCATTGTCCCTCACTTGTCAGGGGAGTCTCCATGGGGTAGAGAGGCTAGAACTTGGGGCACTTTCAGCTCCAGGAGTTACAGTTTCTGAGTCCACAACATTTGGCTCGCATGGAGAGCTTCGACACTGGCAGTGGACTGTCAGGGCACTCAAAATACTCTTCTTGTTCGGTGTATCACCAGTCTGCCCCAATCTATCATTTTCCTCCCTGAAAGCTCAAACAGTTCAACCATGCACAATGATTCCATTTCATCTGATCTGATGCTTTGCACTTCACTTCTGGGAGCATTGGCTCAGGGATGAAGCTGGGGCTTAGACAGTCCAGAAGGCCCAGCTTCATCTCCAGTATTGACTAGGGATTGCCCCAAACAATTGACTCAGTTCGTAAGAAGGATAGTATTCAAAGTCACTTCACTTTCTTCCAATATGGACTGACAGTCATGCTCAACTGGGACTTGTGGAGGGAACACTTTAACTTTGCTTCTGTAGGTGCAGACTTTCTTGATCTTTTCTTAGCAGCAGCTCTAGTCACTGGTCCAGAGGGGCATCTCTAGGGCTCAGACTCAATTAAGATTTGTCCAATGGGCAGTAAATGATTTCTATGCATTGTTTTTACATCTTTGAATTATTCTCAGGCCTTACTTTGTACACTGGCAGATCATCTAGTTTGCCCACTACAATGTGAGGGAGATGGTGCCATCTGTCAGCAATCTTGTGCTTGCCATGCAGTCCCAGATTTCTTAGCAATACCCGATCTCCTCCTGGAGTTCCTGTGCTTTCACCTTTTATCATACCTTTCTTTGTTGGCCAGATTTCTTTTGGCAGCCATGGTTTGAGCCAGTTGGTACGCATGAGTTAGCTGGGCCTTTAACTTTTGCACATACTGTAAATAGTTGTCAGCTTGAACCCCATCAGGGAGACCCCAAAACACACATCTACTGGTAGTCGAGCTCTCTTCCAAACATCAGGCGGTAGGGGAGAATCCAGTGGCATCACTTTGGTGCAGTTATAAGCATGTACCAGGGTGCTAATTTGTTGGCTCCATCTAGGCTTGTCCTTTGGGTGCAGGGTGCCTAGCATATCTAGCAAGTGCGGTTGAAACGTTCAGGCTGTGGGTCCCCCTGGGGTGGTAAGGAGTGGTTCTGGACTTTCGCACTCCCACAGAGAAAGCATCTCTTTGATCAGACGACTCTCAAAGTCTCCCTTGATCAGAATGGATTCTTTGTGGAGCCCCATAGTGAACAAAAAGTTTTCTACAAGTACTTTGGCTACAGTGGATGCTTTCTGGTCTTTGGTGGGAAAGCTTGGGCATATCTCGTGAAATGGTCAGTTGACCACCAGCACATTACTGATATTTCTTTGATCTGACTCCAAACTTAGAAAATCAATACAGACCAGCTCCATGGGTGCACTGGTGGTGATGTTAACAAGGGGCAGCCCTCTGGGAAAGCTTTCTCTGTAAGCAGCGACTACAAGTTCGAATGTGTTGCTCACATCAGCCCCCATCTTAGGCCAATAGAATCTGGATCTCACCAAGTCAAGTGTTCTGTCTATACCAAGGTGCCCCATGTGGTTGTGCAAGGACCTCAGTACTGAGTCTCGAAAGGCAGTGGGCAGCACTAGTTGTTGTTTGTCTACTTGTCCCTCTGTCTACTGTTTCTCTGTATAACAGTTTATTGATCAGTTCAACTTAGGACCTTCTTTGTATAACAGTGCAGTTCTCAAATCAGTGGAGCGTAATTTGGACACATCTTTTCCTGCATAGAGGGCTTCTAAAGCTGCTTTGATCATGGGATCGGCGGATTGAGCCCGCGAATACTGTCATTGTCCAGCTGAGGCAGTGCACCAATGTCTATTGCAGAAAAGTGGCACAAGCAGCAGGTATGCACTCTCAGAGGCTCCCCAAGCAATCCACCATGCAGTCCACTGCGTCTCGTGGACATTTGTTCCTCCCTGTCAAATCCTCCGGCAGAGTGCCCGAATGTCAGGTTCTGCCAATCGGACCCAATCATTCTGGGGAACAGGCCTCCGGAGAGAGCATCAGCATCTATGTGGTTCAGACCTGCTCGGTATTCGAGAGCATAGTCATATGTAGATAATGCAGAAAGCCACCTATGGCCAGTGGCATCCAACTTAGCTGAGGTCTGCACATAGGTCAAAGGATTATTGTCAGTTTTACTAGTATTTTAGCCCCATACAAGTACTCATGGAATTGGTCAACAATAGCCCACTTCAAAGCTAGGAACTCTAACTTATGTACAGGATAGTTCTTTTCGGATGGGGTCAGGCTTCTACTGGCAAAGGCCACTGGTCTCAGGCCATTCTCGTGTTCTTGGTACAACACAGCCCCAACCCTTGCAAGCTAGCATCAGTGTGCAGGACGTAAGGTTTTCTTGGATCGGCATAGGCCAGCACTGGAGCATGGGTAAGTTGATATATGATCTCATGAAAAGCAGTCTCACAATCAGGAGTCCAGCGGGCCCCAAATACTTCACTGGATGAAAATACACTCTTTCAGTCTTGAGGACGCTGACTTTTGGTATTTTTGTGGGTTGGGGATACCTTTGAGTAAGGTTAAGTAAAGGCGGATCACTCTTGAATAGTCCTTGATGAAGTGCCGATAATAACCACAGAATCCCAGGAATCTTTGCAGTTCTTTAGATTTTGGGCTGTGGCCAGTGGTCAAGGCCTCAACTTTACTTGGGTCGGTCTCTATTCCCTCGGTGGATACTATGTGTCCCACATACTTTACTGATGTTTGAAAGAATTGACACTTATCAATGGACAGTTTAAGGCCAAAGTCCTCCAGTCGGTCCAATACCTTAAATAATCTGCTCTCATGTTCCTCCAGTGAGCTGCCAAACACAATAACATCATCTAGGTATACCAGGCACTCTAGTAAGTTCATGTCCCCCACTGCACGCTCCATCAATCGTTGAAAAGTGGCTGGGGCACCTGAAATCCCTTGAGGCATCCTCATGAATTCATAGAAGCCAGCCGACAGATAAAGGCCGTCTTCACGGTCCTCTGGGGCCATCGGATCTGGTAGTACCCACTGCGGAGATCCAGCACAGAGAACCACTTGCTCCCGCTTAGGCAGTCCAAAGCATCCTGAATGCGGGGCATTGTGTACTGATCAGGATAGTCCCCGGTTTAAGGTCGATAATCCACACACATCCTTACTGTTCCATTCTTTTCCTCACTACCACAATGGGGAAGCATAAGGGCTTCTGGATTCTTGTATTACACCAGCAGCTAACATCTCTTGCAGATGCCGTCTCACATCATCTATGTCAGCAGGTGCCAGGCGTCGAGACCTCTCACGAAATGGTCTTTCGTCATGCAGCCGGATATTGTGCTCAGCTCCTTGCACGCATCCTACATCCCATTCCTTTAAAGAAAACACCTGGTCTCTGGCAAGCTTCTCACTGATCCTCACTTTCCATTCAGCTGGCAGCGGGAGTCGCCGAAATCAAACAAGTCAGGCGTTACTCTGTCATTCTTCCTGAACTCTTGCTGCTGGGTAGCACTGCAGTGTCTGCACAATTCACATTAGCCAGGATGCAACCTCTGTTTACTCGAATGTCTCTTTCAGACACATTATGAACTTGGACCATTACCCTTCTGGCATAAGCATGGCTCTAGCGGGCAAAATACTAGGCTTGACCAGCAGTCCCTCTGGCAATTTTCCATCGCCTGGTGCATCCAACATTAATATTTTATTCTTAACATCCTTTCTGATACGGACCCTCCCTGTAAGGTACACTGGGCATTTGGCGCCAGGATCAGAGACTCAGGATCCTTCTTCCATACAATTCGACCGGTTCCTCTGGTTCTGTTTTTCAGCATCTCTCTGTGCCTCATAGGCCTTCTTAATTAAAGCCGGAACTCTTAAAGCTCTACTAGTCTTTGACCCCTGTTTTTCATAACACAACTGTGCCAGCCTTCCGAACATATGAGCATTTGTTCCAATCAACAAAGGGACACCATCATACAGTCCAGTGGGGGGACACACTAAGGCTAGGGTCTCTACTTGTTCGGCCACTCCAGCCACGGAGGTGGGGAAAGACAGCCAAATTCGGATATACCGGAATAGGTAGGCCTTCTCACTTAACCCATACATGCAGTCCTTCTAATGGTTGTAAGGGTACATCTGACAAATGCTTGATACCAATCCTGGAACATAATTGTCACTTGGGAGCCACTGTCTATTACAGCTCTTGTAGACACTCCATTCACCTTTACAGTGGTCTCCATGGAGGGACCCACTATTCTGGACCAGTCTGAGAGGCGGTAGGGGGGCCTGGGCAACTGACCTTGCCACAAAAGGACGTGAATTAGCATTTTTGGTGCCTCACTGGGATCATGTCGCACCTCTTAACCACTGATTTCTTCTCCAAGCCTCCTTGTAGCCTATATGCAACTTTGTCAGTGTCTTTTTGGACTGGCATTCTCTTTCATGTGCCCATCTTTCCCACAATTATAGCAAAACATACTTTCTGGAGTTTGAGCTGGCGAGGCGCCACACTGGGAGCCAGGGCGGGTACATAACTGAAACCTTGGTGCCATCTCTGTCTGCGCGTGATAAGCATTTGGAGACATCTCGTCAGTTTCTCCACTTCCATGGTCAAGGAATCGAGTTCAGAGCTGTTATCAGCAGGAGATACATGGGTGGGTACCCCACCCCATAGCAGATGCAGTCGGATATAGGTCAGGGCCCTGCTTGCAGGCGTGGTCTTCATAAAGGGACTGTTTTTGAATTCCCGGATCTCTCTCAACAGTTCGCCCATTGTGACATATCTTTTCCTTGTCAGAGCACTCATTGACTGCCAACCTCTGCCCCTGAACTTCACTTGATGGGTCACCTCAGTCACTGGTCAGAGCTGCAGCTATTGTGCAGGTCCTCCGAGTCGTCTTTTCTCAACTCTCGAATTTCTCTCATTAACTCATCATAGGAGGGTGGGGATTCCAGTCGATCTGCAAAGGCGAATTGAAGCAACAGCAGTTCTGAGAAGGGGCAGACTTATGATCCTGTCCAGCCTGGTTCGGTCCAGTTCAATCGCTGGCAAACTACCTTTTCTGAGGCATTCTTGCAACAATTTTTCCAGCCGAGATACATCACAGACAACAACTCCCTTGGTACTGTTGTGCATCTCTTACTCTCCACCATAGGTCCTCATCAGAATCTGGGCCCATACATTCTCCAAGGCCTCAAGATAGGCCTGTGCAGTCGCTTCAGGGTTACTGCCTGCTTGAGCACGGATGGTAGCCAGGGCAGGACCTCGGAGGGTCTCACTAACCCTCTTTCGCTTTCGCCTCCGGCATTGCCATTCTAGCACTTGGGGCAACATAGTTCATCCAGGTCTCCCAGTCATCCTCCCTTGGGGGTGGGAGGGTGCCAGAGAAGATCCTCAACCTTCGGTAAGAGTCGCGGACTAATGGCAGGTGCAGAAATAGGAGCCTGCATTGGTTCAGCCACCATTACGGGCACTGGAGCAGGAGAGGTGTTGGGGAGGAACACCCCAGGTGGCAAGAATAGTTTCTTCAAGTCCTCCACAGTTTTCCCTCCCAGCAAACATTCAGCAAATTTCTCCTCAAAAGTTTCAGATAGTGGTGGGGGCTGATTCCCCCGGGTCTTTACTGTCCTTAGTTATCACTCTCCAAGCAGTGAGGGCTCCTCTGGGGTAATGGTCTGTGGCACTTTGAGCTATCTATGGGATCCTTAAACTCTACTAGGGCCAGGAAAGTGTGGGTGAGCAGACTAGCATGCCGACCCACCACCACAGGGTTTTGTAAACCTTCCACCTTGGAAAGTACTCCTGCACAGTGTCCGTATTGATACCCAGGGGATGTCCAGGATACATAGCATTTTGGGGGTCGATCTCCTCCCTGTACACCACCCACCAGCCGGTGCACAGCCACTTCTGTCGGGTACCCATTTTTTTCTTAACAGTGGTTCAGAATATGGCCACTAGAGGACACACAATCCCAGCGGTGAGCCTCCAAGATGTAACCCCTAGATGGCGCTATCCCAGGGGCTACTACCCCTGCCTGATTTGCCACTAACAGGTTGAGGGGCGGGATCCAATGGCGGGTGCCTCCACCCAGAGGTCAGGGTTTGCAATAGTTAAACTAACTTGGTCACAGCCTCTGGGACACTGCAACCCTCTTCTTCCCACTCAGTGGCCCACACAATATATCAGAATTACCTTCACAGTATACACTTACCCCAGGTCTGGTTCCGCACTGGGACCTCCTGTGAAATGAGATACAGTGCAACAATCACAGTACAGTACTTTAACATAGACAAATACCTCAGGCAGTATAACTTTGCTGAAACAAGCAGCTCTGATTTATTTAGGGGATATAACAAGGACAGGGGAAATCAGGTTAATCAGCTTATCACTCTAATAATCTTCTATGGCTCTGTGCACAGGCCTATCCCTATCAGTTACTGTCCCTGGGTACCCAAGCCCCAGTGGCTAGTCCAAACCGTGGCAGCTGGTAGGGGCCCTTTACACAGAGAAAAGGAGAATTAAACAGTCAGCAGTACAGTAATTCCATTTGGATTTAATGTGGCAATTCAACAGGGAGCACTCTGAATTAGTACTCACGACCTCCAAATAAGATAGGGTCCTTCAATGTCAGCAGGGCTCACTTGAGGTACACAAACCTCTTCACACATCCATATAAAGAAAGCACTATACCAGGCAGGCTGCATCTGTATCCCGATCGCAATTACTGCACAATACCCGGGAGAACAAACAGTAGATTCAGTTCCTGACAGACGGAGTGCAATTTTCAGCACCCTCCAGTCTTCTACAGGGTGAGCCTGGTTTCTACTCTTCAGAGATCCTTTGATTCTTTTCACAGGACGGATTCAGTCCTAACAAGCTGTTACACAAGCTGCAGACCGGAACTCTGGGCCTTACACACGTTTTTTGACTAAAACTGCACACTGAAAAAGCACAGGGCTCCTTCCTTCTTCACTGCCAAAGCTCAACTGAAACTCCAACTGACAAAACCGGCACTTCCTTTGAGTTCCTCCCAGTTCTTGACTGGATTGGCTGTCACCACAAGATGCTGCTGTTGGTCCAAAAGGCACTGAAGTCTAAACTACATCTCCCAGAGTCACTGCCCATACAATCCTCTTGTGGCTGGCTCAGATTATGAGTCCAAGTTCTGTTTCGTCAAGGCACCATTTTAGAGCTAGCTTACCCACACTGATTGGTCCAGTTCAGCAGTTCAAAACTAGAATGGGGAACTAGTAGACACAGTTCTGACTGCAAAGAAAGCAGGTTAGACAAACTGTAATTTCATTATTACTCTAAATACTTTCTGGCAAACAGTTACATCTTTCAGATAGGTTCCCTTTGCACTCCTAGTGACTGCAAAAATGGAGTGAATTGGCAGCAGCTTGAGTGGTACTCAATCAAAGAAACACACAGTCCTCCATACAAACTAATTATGTCTGCAAGCAGACAGCTCTTAAAGAGACAGTACCAGAGGTTCTAAAAACACTCACTGATAAATGGCTTAAATGCCAAACACCATTCAGGCTTGGAGCATTCAAGCAAGCTCCTGGAAGTCTTTTGGGAACCCCCATTTGCAGGGGGGTTACATAAGTATTTAAAGTGATTCACCAGCTCGAGAGAGTCTCCTGATAAGAGTGGTAATGGAAGCATAGTGGTTCGTCATGTGGCAAACTGAGGGGACATTAGGGGAATAGAAGAACATAACCTTTGTTTTTTTTTGTATTTAGAAGTAGTTTGGCTGTTATCAAGTTATGTTGAAGTTTAACAAAATCAGACTGCAGAATAGAACATACTTGACTAACTGTAGGTTTCGATATGTAGAGGACCGTATCATCTGCAAATAAGTGAATATTGGAGTCTGTGATGCCCGAGCCCAGATTATTTACATAGATTAGGAACAACAATGGACACAGGATGGATCTTTGTGGGACCCCCTTGTGACTGGCAAGACTGATGAGGAGGTTCCGTTTATCTTGTGTTGATGTCTATTTCCTAGGTAATTGGCAAACTAGGATACTGTAGCATCCAATAAGCCATGGAACTTCAAGCTGTCAAACAGCAGGGGGGTGATCCACAGTATCAAAGGCCTTACTAAGGTCCAAAAATACTGCACCGGTGACAGGTTTGCTGTCCATGGCCACCAACCAATCATTAGTTACTTTGGACAAGGCCGAGACAGTACTATGACTAGGTCCGAAACCTGACTTGCAGAGTTAGCAACTGAGAATTTTCAAGGAAGGATCTGAGTTGATATTGACCAGTTTCTCACAAATTTTTGGGAGAGAGAAGGCAAGATAGAGATAGGCCGGTAGTTGTTAACATCACTGGGGTCACTAGACTTGAAAAGTGGTATGAGGTGTGCAACTTTCCAATCTTGAGGCACAATACTTTCAGATAGCAAGAGATTAAATAAATGAGTGATGGGGCAGTTAAAAAATAATAGCCTAGTTTCAGGAAGAAAGGGTCAATGTTGTCTGCACCTCCACTCTTTTTAACATCCAACCTGAGTAGTTGGTCTTCACCTGTTTAAAGGTGATAGGTGAGAAAGAGAAGGATGAGTGTGCTGGGATGTTGGGTGGTGCAGGTGGGTGAAGGGGAGAGGTTCTTAGGGTGGCTGATGGAGAAGAATCGAATGTAAGACCCGCTGTGACAAAATGCTCATTTAATTTGTCAAGTATGACAAATTTATCTGTAATTGAGGTGCCGTGATAGGTAATGGTAGTGGGGAGAGATGGTGGAGCTATGCTCCCCTCAATTAGCTTAAAGGTGCACCAAATCTCGGATGGGTTACCACTGGCTGACTCTAGGGTGTTTAGGTAATAGTTTTCTTTAGTGTGCGTAATCAATTTAGTGCAGGCATTTCGACATATCCTGAATGTTGTCCAGTCCGCGAGTGTTTTTGTGCGTCTGGCCGTTGTCCAAAGCTTATCTCTTTTTGTTAGCATAGACTTAATATCAGCATTGTTACAGGGGCAGGGAGCTTTTTTCACTCTGTATGTTCTGACAGGTACATGGGAGTCTATGATACCTGTAAGTATTGCATTAAAGCAGGCCAGTGCCTCAGTAACTGATGGGACTAGGTAGAATTGTTGCCAATTAATGTTACGCAGGTCAGCTAGGAAGTCTGCTGAGTTAAAGTGTCTGAAGGATCTTTTAGCTATCATCTTACTTGGATTTAGCAATTTAGAAAGATTCCTGACACATGCTACAATATTATGGTTACTCAGGGGGTTGTGCCAGACTGCTTCATGTGTGATTTTATGGGGTCTATTTGTCAGAATGACATCAATTAGGGAGCCAAGGCAGGGATTTGTGTGGCCTGGCCTAGTGGCTTCTGAGAGTAGTTGTGAGAGTCCAAATTCATCACAGACCTTCTTGAGTGGTGCTGATTTGCTATTAAACCAGTCCATGTTTAGGTCACCTAGAATCAGTATCTCATTAGTGCTGACATCTAGGAATTGATGACAATGTAATAAAATATCAAAGCCTGCAGAAGGAGGTCTGTAACAACCAATAATGTTTAGTGATTCTGAGGCTGATACATTAGTTTTAACAGCTAGGCATTCAAATTGTTTATGCTTGGAGCAGGAGTTAATGACAGAGTATTTATCATTGATGTAGACGGCCACCCCTTCACATCTAGTAAGCCTATCTGCACAGAAGAGAATATTATGATGGAAGTGAAATGGCATGATCTGTAACATGGTCTTCGGGGTTTGTGTGAAATGGTCCCTCAGTGACCTAGAAGAGACTGGTCTGGGCTCATCCCTTGCAGGAGGGATAGAATGGTGTCATCAAGGCAAAGATCACAAAGCACAGGCAGGCCAGAAGTTATAACATTTGCAAGTAGCATGTTATTATTATTAATAAAATAAAAAATAAAGTTGTACAGGATAGTACTTCACAAAGGCAATACAAACAGAAAAAAAAAACACAAAATCCTTCATCTGAGAGCATCTCTAAATCTAAATCTCAATCTCTCTCTCCCCCCAAACAAACCATTGCTCACTTTTTAGCAGATGTTTTTCCCAGGCAATTAAATTCTGTTCATTCATCCTGTTCTTGTTAAGCTATGTATCCTGTTTTTACACACTGTCCCAAGACTTTGCCAATTTCTTTCCTGCGACCTGTACATCCAGTCTTCTTTACAGGTGCAACCAATTAAGCTATTTTGTCCCAGAGCTGTTTTCCTGCAGACAGCTCTGCAAATGAGCTTGTGGAGGTCAAAATGCACCTCAACGTTTTTTCCCCCGTGTTCCAGATAAACCCACATAGCTTTCTGCATTCATTTCAACAATATAATTGTATACATTTGCAAACTAGGGGATCTCAGTTTCACATACAGATTAATATATATTTTTTTAACCACAGGTAAGCAAATGAGGGAAGAAAGGAAGACTAGAACCAGCAAGTGGAGGAAGGGAGAAAACAGGAAGAAATTGTGGGACAATCGGAGTGGCCATTTTCTAGGTACCACAAGGAAGAGTTGACTGCACAATCAGACAGGCAAGAGATTGACAAGTGACAGAATAGGAGAGGGAAGAATAAATCCTTGCTTTTAACTCTCCCTGCATAACAAATGAGACAGGGTCTTACCCAACCCTGTCACAAATGGAAACAGGTAAAATAAGCAGACGAGTGCCCGGAGAGATGATGGTCTGAATTGCATGCCCATGCAGACAATACAAGAGGTAAGCACTCTGAACAAATGTCTGATGTGGGATGAATATTCCCTCCATCTATGAGTGGAAGGGTTTTCTGGCTTTAGGGCCACAGAAGAGAACTGCTTGCTTAATGTTTGGGTGTTCAGGTCCTGGAGAGATTTATGTGCAGTTGTGGAGTGGTGCTACATGCCCCCAATGTACTGTTTGCTGACCCAAGGACAGTAAAACAGCACTGATGCACCCAGCTACAGTCTGTGCGTTGAGCCTAATCATTGACAGATTGAGTTAACCATTGCCCAAGCCTAACATATTTTTCCACAACACGGTTTGTATCGCAGACCCAGGGTCATCTAAACATTTGAGGCCACTTGCAGATGGTCTTGGGATGGTAGAGCTGCCTACGAGGGAAGGAATGACAATGAGTACTTCTGAAGGAAGATCCGGAGGCAACGCAGCATTCAGTGGAAATATAAATGTTTGCAGTGTGCACCCTCCTTGAGAGCCATGTTCTAGCAACAAAAATCCCCTATACTTGAAAAGGGTTCTTACACGAGTATTGAAACTTTCTAAAACTACAAAATAAGATGTGAGACCTGATAGAAAACAAACATTTACAATGTGCAAAAAGCAGCCACATTTGAAAAAAGAGCAGCAGTACAAATACGTGATATCTGAAAGAAGAAAAGGGGCAGTTTCGATGAATGAATATTCATCTAAATGTGTGATATCTTAAGAGCATTTATTTATTTAGTTATATCTATCTATCTATCTGTTTAAACATATTTTAGCAAGTAAACAAGCAGAGCCCAGAAGATTTGTCTCCAATTGCAACCTGGTGGATGGGGAGGTTGTAGGAATGTAGGGGCTGCAGGTAACAAGTTACAAAAAGATACAGGAAACCATTCTTCCATATGTGTTCTTATAGACAGCAGCAGTAATTAACCTAAGAATGCAGCACAGATACATGCCAGGTGCAATATTTATGCATGATGAGCAGTTATTTGATAATTACACAACATAAAGGAATTGACAGTGGTGATTTTGGCAGGCAAGTTATTCCAAACAGAGGCAAGCCTATAGGTGACTGAGACTTACCCTACATTTCTCTTTTGCATAGAAAGTGTTTGCAATAGGACAAGGTTGGACAGCACATTAGGGTCTGTTCATCTATTAACCCAAAGCCAGTTTCCACATTTTTCTGCATTAGTGAAAGAAATGGCTAACAATGACAATGCCCTCCATTTCTTGAAAACGTTCAAGTTACAAATGAAACAAGCATTTGTCAATGCCAAATGTTGCTTGCTTATATGTGCTGTTTAGGTATTTGGAAGTGACAGTACCATGCCTAAGAACTGTCATGTGCCCCCCAAGACATCCTCTTGTGTCTTTCTGTTCTTTATTCACAGAAGAGGGGGAAGGGCAAGGGCCACAGCAGTTGCCAAGGCGGTGAAGAGGTGGACAACAGTCCATTCACAGGCAAAAGAATCCTACAAGAACTGACTAAATTGAAGGTGGGCAAAACGATGGGATCAGATGGCATACACCCAAGGATATTAAGAGAACTGTGAAGGGAGTTGCAGTACCTCTGGCAGCCATGTTACATAGATACATAGATACATAGACAGCGTCGGCAGATAAGAGCCTATGGCCCACCCAGTCTGCCCATTTGAGCTTGTAAGTTCAGTTTGTTTTCCTAGAAGTCTGTTTCCCCTTACCCCTGACCTCTAGAATTCCTTTATGTCTATCCCATGCATTCTTAAATCCCGTGATTGTTTCGCCCCACCACTTCCTCTGGCAGGGTGTTCCACTTGTCCACCACCCGCTCTGTGAAGAAATTCTTTCTCATGTTTCCTCTGAATCGTCCTACCTCCAACTTCATCCCATGCCCTCTAGTCCTGGAACATCTTTTTCGCTTAAAAATAGTGTTTTCCTGCACCCTGTTCCTCCCTGTAAGATACTTGTATGTCTCTATCATATTCAACACAGAGAATTGGGGGAGGGCACATGTGGTCCTGCTACACAAATCCAGCAGCAGGGAGGAGGCGTGGAACTATAGGCAGGTCAGCCTCACCTCAGTAGTGGGGAAGATCATGGAGATCATTGCTTAAATAAAGGATAGTGGAGCATCTAGAAGCCATCGGAGCCCAGGACCATAGGAAACATGGATTCACAGTGGGAAGGTCATGTCAGACAAATCTGGTTGATCTCTTTGACTGGGTGACAAAGGAAGTAAATCAGGGTGGGGCAGTGGACAATGCTTACCTTGATTTCAGCAAAACCTTTGACACCGTCCCACATAGGAGGCTGATAAACTAGCTGGGTAGACTGGACATAGGGGAAAGGGTGGTAAACTGGGTTAGAAACTGGCTAATAGACAGGAGGCAGAGAGTGGTTGTAAATGGGGTGCAGTCTGGGGAGAGGAGGTGACCAGTGGGGTGCCGCAGGGATCGGTCCTGGGGCCAGTCCTGTTCAATGTCTTTATTAGTGACATTGCAGAAGGGCTGAAGGGAAAGGTCTGCCTGTTTGCAGATGACACCAAGATCTGTAACACAGTGGATACCCCAGAGGTGGTGGAGAAAATGACGAGGGACCCGGTGAAGCTTGAAAAATGGTCTGAGGACTGGCAACTAAAGTTTAATTTAAAAAAGTGCAAAATTATGCACCCGGGACACAGAAACCCTGGGGAAAGCTACAGGGTGGGGAGGGGGAGTTGCTGACAGTCACAAAGAAGGAAATGGACCTGGGGGGTTCTTATTTCAGATTACCTGAAAATGTCAGTGTGCTAAGGCAGCTGGGAGGGCCAGTGACATGCTGGGGTGCATAGGCAGGGGTATCACCAGCATAAGGAGGGAGGCAGTGATGCCATTATATAAAACCATGATCAGGCCTCACATGGAGTACTGTGTGCAGTACTGGAGGTCACACCTTCGTAAGGATATTAACATGCTGGAGATGGTCCAGAGAAGGGCGAATAAGATGGAACAGAGCTTGCAACACAAGACTTATGAGGAGAAATTAAGGGACCTCAATATGTACTCACTGGAAGAGAGGAGGGAAAGAGGGGATATAATAAACATTCAAGTACCTCAAGGGTATAAATATAACTACTGAAAAGTGGCTATAGGCACATGTGCCAGTTTCTGTATGATATTCTTTTGTTCTTGTAAATCTGTAATCTCCAGTATTTCACTAACCACATGACCACACTGCCTTCTTTAGGCAATTTTACACTGGTTGATGCCTGGTGCCAGACGGCAGACAGAGGGGTCACCAGATTGTGTTGCCATTTGAAAAACTTCATAGAGTGTTCTTTTACTGGTAAGCATTTTGGAAAGCTGGTGAAGGTCTCACAATTTTTATTATGATTTTGTCTCCTGATGTCTGTCCCCTTTGGTTCCCCCATCCCCACACCCCAACATTCATCGGTGACCACAGCTGCAGCCTTCTTCTTGCCAAGATGGTGGGTGAGCAGCTGCCTTCACAGTCTATAAAGTCTGACGCCTTTCAGTGCTGCTTATTGGTCATCTTCCAACACAGGCGAGGCACTGCCAGTCCAAAACTAATTCAGGACAAGCAGCTTTCAAAGTGGGGAAGAAACAGATTGAGCAAGAATCAAGTACTCATTCAGAGGCAGCGTCGATTTTAGGATCAGCATACCGGTGTGGACACTACAAATAGAACCCCAGCTCTTTAAGCAGCCTTATGAAGAGTAAAGGCTTATTGAAGCACTTTATTGTACTGTAAGTGGGCTGCATCTAATTCAGTAATTTACTGTACCTTACATCTGGATGTATGGTAGGCCCAGCTTTAAATAAACACAACACCTGAATGAACACATAATGCCATAGAAACATAGAACTGGTTAGCAGAAAAGGACTACTCAGCCCGCCTAGTCTGCCCAAGTGTTCTCTACCTACTTGTAACTCCTGCCTGTGTATGTTACTGTGTCTTATTCTGCCTGCGTCCATCAGGACCTCCTTGTGAATGAGCTTGCTCAATGGATTTTCCCTGCAATGAACTTGAACCTACTCCACCTCCATGGCCCTATTGATCTCCATTGACCCCCTCCTTCCCCCTTTTTCTAATATAGCCCTATGTTTATCCCATGCATGCATGCTTCATGCCCCCTTCCATTTTAGCCTCCACCACTTCTCCTGGCAGTCTGTTCAAGGTGTCTACCACCCTTTCAGTAAAGAAATATTTTTTCACATCAATCCTGAACTCCCCCCCCCCCAGCTTCATTGTATGTCCCTTGGTTTGGGTGCTCATCCTCATTTGAAGGAAACTTCCCAACTATACCCTGTTTACCCCGTGAGGTACTTTGTAGGTCTTGATCATGTCACCTCTCGCCCTTCTCTCTTCCAGAGCATACATGCTGAGATTCTTCAGCCTTTCCTTGTAGGGATTCTCGTGAAAATCCTGAACCATTTTAGTTGCCCTCCTCTGGAAAACCTCCACCCTATGTCCTTTCTGAAGTGTGGACTCTAAAACTGGACACAGTACTCCAGCTGGGGGTATACCAGGGGGTGATACAATGGCAGCACGACATCCCTCCTCCTCCTACTGAAGATGCCACTCCTTATGCAACCCAGAATCCAATTTACCCTGCCCATAGCCTTGTCACACTGTACTGCCACCTTGAGGTCCTCTGATATAATAACCTCAAGGACCCTTTCATGTCTAGTGAGTATCAGTGCCTCCCCCCATCCTATACTCAGCATCGGGGTTCCTATATCCTAGGTACATGATTTTACACTTGTTGGCATTGAACCCCAACTAGGTAAGAAAATGGAACTGATTTGAATGAATTACAGGCTTTTAAGGAGCTTTTTGGGGAGTGTGTATGTGTGTGTGTGTGTGGGGGGGGGGCTCTGCTACTATAACAATTTGCTTTTGATTTTGTCCTCAAATCAGGTGAAGTCCTGTAAACAGATAAAACACGTTTAAGAAAGACTCATAAGAAATGTGATAAAGTCTTTGTACATTAGCCAGGGGTGAGCTTGCTGAACCCTTAACACTGCGTTGCAGACAGGAAAGATGCAGCCTGTTCCTAATTAATGAGCTTCCCACTGGTCACCTGTGAGTCTCTTATGGGCCTGAGCTCACTACACAACCATTTGTCAATGCTGAATGATTGCTTGCTGGCATTAGCAGTGGAAGTGCAGGAGTTAGACAGATGGGGCCCGAGTCTCAAAGCCCTGCATTGGACGCAAAGTGCCTACACTGAACAGATATGGTGCAAGGTGCACCTTGCATCCATGACCGCCCTCTGTGCGATCCACAAAGGTGGCCTGCGTCGACCGCAAGCCACCTGCCCCAAACAGGGCTTGCACCTGCCCTGCACCCTGCAATGCACTGCAGCACGGTGGTAGGGGGACTGTGGCAGATGCAAGCTGCATCCTGCGATTCACAGACATCACCAGGCAGAAGAAATTCTAAGTGCCCTTAGACCAGCAAGAGCAGGTGTAAGGGGACTTAAACATTCTCCCCTGGGTGACATACCTGTGTGAAGCACACCATGGGTGACGGTCCACCCACTATACACCCCCAAGTGTGGCCCCCGTCCTAGTGGTCCAATGGCACTCCTCACAGCTCCCTGATGCCACTTATGGAAACATGCTGCTGTTCTCCCGCTCCCTAAGGGGGGAGAACCCTCCTCACCTGGCAACTATCGCCCTATCTCTCTCTTTCTACCCTCGCTAAACTACAAGAGCACAGAGTCCTCAGTCAGCTCTCCTCCTTCCTATCTGACTCTGGGTTCTTTACCCCGTACCAATCTGGATTTCGGAAATCACATTCTACCACCACTTCTCTGCTAAGACTAACTGAGACAGTCCTCGCTGGCTTTGACAAAAGGCATATTACCTCTGCCATCTTTGTTGATCTGGCAAAAGTCTTCAACACTATCTCGTACCCTCTCCTCCTGAACTCCCTCTCAGCTGCTGGACTTTCTCCTTCTGCCACAAGCTGGTTTAATGCCTACCTGTCTGGGTCTCAATCAGTTAAAATTGCCAATGTCGCCTCTTCCCCTCTGCCCATAACCACTGGTGTACCCCAGGGTTCGGTTCTCGGACCCATTCTGCTTTCCATTTTCTTGAACGATCTCCCCCTAACCTGCACTACTTCCAGCATCCACATGTATGCTGATGACATGGTTCTATATGCTTCCGGTATATCGGTTACAGATGTCACCACCATGCTTCAGTCTGACTTCTCCAGAGTCCAACACTGGTTTAACTCACATCAGCTCTTTTTAAAAGCCAAGAAAACCATCTCTATGACTTTTGGAAATAGATAGAAACTTGCTAGGCTAACCACCTTACCTTCATTCCACACCCAGGATGGGACGGTACTAGAGGACTCTCCCTCATTCAGGTATCTTGGTGTCTGGCTTGATAGACACCTCAATGTCTCATCACACATCGAGACAATCCAGAAAAAACTCAAGCCTAAGCTCGGCGCCCTCTACAGAAACAGCAGCTGTATACCACTTGCAGCTAGGCGTTAGCTAGTACTGAAGATGATCTTGCCTATATTCGACTACTGTGATATAGTCTATGGTGCTGCCCCACAATCCTCCTTAGCCAAACTCAATTCTCTTTATAATTCCTTCTGCCGCTTTGCCCTTGATGCCCCCTACCTCACCCACCACTGTGACCTTTACTGGTCCCTAAACTTCCTCATGCTTCAAAATTGACGTATGTTTCATGGGGCCAAATTCATCTTGAAATACTGGCTTAGCTCTCTCCCCTCCTACTTCTCTGCCTCACTTAGTACCCCCCCCCAACCACTACTCACCGAGATCTGACAACCTACACACCTTAGCTATCCCCACCAGATCCACATCATCTGGTAAAAATGCTTTTTCACACCGTCTTCTGAAACTGTGGAATGCTCTTCCCCCGCAATTCCGCCATTCCTCATCACTGTTCTCCCTCAATACAACTCTACTCAACTATCTGATCCCTAACTGCTCTTGCTCCTGACCCCCTCCTGTATTCTCCTACTCTCCCCTCCCACCCCTCTCCTCTCCACCTAAGTTCGCACTAAACTTCCTAGCACTTACTACTGTGTCTTGTACTCATGCTTCCCACCCTTGTGTATTGTATTATCATGTATCCCCCGATTGCACTGTATTCCTGTATGTATTGACTGACATTTACTATATGCTACTGTCTCTGTACTGTACTATGCATTGATTTTTTTGTATCATTTAAACATGTTGTAACTTCCCATTCCTCTCTCCCCCAGGACGTACTGTGAGACGAGCATTAAGTTGCTCAGTGTAACCTTCCTGGTGAAATATTTTAATAAATAAATAAATGTACCATGTCGGTACCTTCATCCTGATGCTGCCCATACTGATAGCGGCTCCTCTGATCCCTGATGCCCACCCCATCGGCACTACCACAGCACCAACTTATGGTGGTACAGTGCCCACCCATGCCCCAGCAGGTAATGTCCATCCCCCTGTACACCAGTCCCAACTGCTCCCCGGCGCCCAGCACATCCCACCACTCACCTCCATGGCCAGGCGCCAACTGCACCAAACATGGTGGGGGACACCGGACCACCAGTTTGTGTCCACATTCCCATTACCTGGTGGGACGGGGTCCTGTGTTAGTCTCTGGTGGCCTGTGGTGGACACCGATCATCTGCGTAAGCTGCTGTTTGCCGCAGCTTGCGCCAGATGTAGCCCCTATGAGAACTGGGCCCATGCAATATAGGAATGGCAGTGAAGTATTGAACTGATGCCAACCCCACCCCCACCCTGTAGAGATGGACAGGCACTGGGGTGTGCCTTTGGGTTGTTGCCCATAATGGTCATGACATTTCACCTCACCCTACCCTGCAGACACTGACAAGTGTCGAGGTGTGCCTTGGGTGTTCGGGCTTTACTCACCTCATTCCATAAGGAAATATGCCGAAATGAGTACAGTGTAGGAGAATGGGGTGAACTCTGGGGGCAAAGAGTCCAAGGCGCACCTTGATGCCTGCCACTGACTGCAGGGTGGGGGTGGAATGGCATGAGCATTACTGTCGCGATAATCCCAGGTCACACCCCTGACGCCTGTCAGTCCCTACAGGGTAGGGCATTATGGTTAAAAACCCTAATGCCCTGCACGTCTTTGATATTTTTACTCCAAGTTTTCAACATGGGCTTTTTGTGATCCCACTGCATGAACAGTGACACTATCAGTTCATTAGCTGAAAGGTGATTTTGCACAGCGACTGTGCCATTTGGTGCCACAGGTGCGAAAACACATTTCAAACAGGATATGAAAAATGACAGCTGTACTGTTCACGAGGAGGTGTAAAAAATGGCACTGTTGAAAATCTGGAGATAAAATATAAAAAAAAAAACAGTGAAATCACAAGTGTCGTAGAAACTGCAGCACACCCATAATGTAATTAGTTTGGGGATTTTTTACAGCAGATTGTCAACATAGGCATTTTGGGACCTCCGCTCATGAACAGTGTCACTGTGATTTTCTTAATCTGTCCCAAACATTGATTTCCTACAGTGACCGTGCTATTCTGCGCTGGAAGTGCGAAAACACATTTCGGCCATGGTGTGAAAAAATGACAGCTGTACTGTTCATAAGGAGGTGTGGAAAAATGCCAATGTTGAAAATCTGGACTAAAAATATTATGAATTCGTGAACTTACAAGGGTGCGTGGAAATTATGCATGAACATATGAATGAGCCAGCAGAAACAGACCACCTGGTCTATCTAAGTCTGCTCGAGTGTGCTGCTAGTACCCCTAGTTTGCAGCTGCCCCACCCCTCCTCCCGTTTGTCATACCAGTGCCACCCCCCACTGCCCCCACCCTCACTCTCCCCTGTTCCCTGTCCCATGCCCTTTTTGAAACTGTTCACAGATTTACATGATACCACCCATTCTGGTAGGGCATTCCATTTTGCTACCACCCTCTCTGTGAAATAGTGTCTCCTCATTTCCTTCCTAAATCTTCCCCCTCTATTCTTAGTGCATGCCCCCGGGTGACCCTCCCCCTCCTTAACTTAAAGACCCCATCTGCCCCATCCTTATTGATTCCCCTCAGATACTTGAATGCATCTATCATGTCCCCCCGTCCCTTCTATTCTCCAGGGTGTACATATTCAGGTCTCTCAGCCTGCTGCCATAGTCTGTCCCTTCCATTCCACATATCATCTTTGTTGCCCTCCTCTGCACCCCCTCCAGTAGCCTGATATCACGCTTTAGGTATGGCTTCCAAAACTGCACACAGTACTCTAAGTGCGGCCTTACCAGCGACCTGTAGAGGGGCAAGATCACCTGTCTTCACCTGGATGAAATAATCCTTGCTATGCACCCTAGCATTTTGTTCGCTTTTGCAGCCACTCTCCTGCACTGGGCAGTGTTGTCCATGGTCTCTGTTATCATTACCCCTAGGTCCTTCTCCTCCTCAGTGATCCCCAGCTTAACCCCTCCCAGCCAGTATTTGTCTTGGGTTCTTCACCCCAAAGTCCATAACCTTACACTTCTTTGCATTAAACCCCAGCTGCCACCTCTCTGACCACTCCTCTAGCTTGCTTAGGTCCCCCTGCAGCTGCTTCCATCCCTCCTCTCCATTCACCACTGCTCCGATTTTGGTGTTGCCAGTGAACAGACTTATCTTGTTCACCACCCTATGTGCAATGTCTGATATGAAGAGCCCCAAACAATACTGGCTCCAGTTCAGAGCCCTGTGGCACCCCACTCATCACCGGCCTTGGAGTTGAGAGCTCCCCTCTCACCACCATCCATTGCAGCCTCCCACTCAGCCAGCTTGTAATCCAGTTCATCATTTTTGCCCCTACACCAGTTAGCTTCCCCCCAAGCCACCCATGAGGCACAGAACTGAAGGCCTTGCTGAAGTCCAAGTAAAGAACATCCACCGCATGACCCTTAGCCAGCTCATCTGTCATCCAGTCATATTATTGTTCCAGGTTGGTTTGACAAGACTTCCCTGAAACAAACCCATGCTGCCTCACATCCTGGGAGGCCACTGTCCTCCAGGTACGACACCAGTCTTTCCTTTAGTATTGTCTCCATGAGTTTGCACACTATGGAGGTGAGACTTACTGGGCAATAATTTCCCAGTTCATCACTTGGTCCGCTCTTGTGTAATGGTACTACATGTGCCATCCTCCAGTCCAGTGGCACACATCCCGACTCCAGTGAGGTGCTGCACAGATCTGCCAGAGGCTCTGCCAACACCTCCGCCATCTCCCTCAGCACCCTGGGGTGGATACCATCCACCCTGGTGCCTTGTCTACCTTCAGTGCCCTCAGTCTCTCTAGGACTCTACTTGCCTCATTCTTCCATCTGTTGCCTCCTCTCCCTCTGTCCCCACCCTCCCAGCCCATGGTGGTAGCAGCCCCCCCTTTTCTTCCATGAACACTGAGCAAAAGAATTCATTCAGTGCTTCTGCCTGCTCCTCCTCCTTTTCCGTCCACTTCCCACTCCTTTTTATCCTCACTATTGTCTCCTTGCACTTTCTTTTCTCCTTGCTGAATCGGAAAAAGTCCCTTCCCCATTAATTCCCTGCACTAATCTCAGCTCCCTTTGGGCCTTGGCTTCCCTCACTTTTCTGGTCACCTCCCTGGACCACCTTGCATACTTCTACCTGCCCACTTCCTTCCCTGTCCTTCTGTACCTCTGGTGAGCCTCTCATTTTGCTCTCACCACCTCCACTACCTCACTGTTCAACCAGCATGATTTTCTTGCTCTGCTCCTCTTACTCTGTGTCTTGGTGCAGGCTTCTGTTGCCTCTGTAATCCCTGTTTAAATAACATCATCCCATTTCTGCTCTGCATCCATCTCCTGCCTTATGCTCTTTAGTTTCCCTTTCAGTACTTCCTGCATCCTCCCAAAGTCTGACCCCCTGAAGTTTACTACCTGAGTAACTGATTTCTCTGGCCTCCTGCACATCGTGATATTAAACCACAAGCTCATAACACAGTCATTTTATGGACTTTTGTCACCAACTTGTCAACATAGCTAGTTTAAGACCTCTGCTCAGGGCCCCAATTTTTCTGCAGCACATCGGAGCAAAGTTCTGCGGCAGGGCTATCATTTGCCGCAGAACTTCTGCGGCACTCAACGCCAATTTCTGTGTCAATTCTGCTGCACATTTTTACCCTTAATTGTTTTCCTTTTTTTGGTTTTTTTTGCCATATCTGATACAATGCATGCTTGTAACACAGTCATTTTATGGGCGTTTGTCACCACATTTGCAACATAGCCAGTTTAAGACCTCTGCTCATGAACAGTATCACTGTGATTTTCTTAATCTGCCCTGAACATTGATTTCGCACACCGACTGCGCCATTGTGCGCTACATATGCAAAAACACATTTCAGGTGAGATAAGAAAATGACAGTAGTAATGTTCATAAGGAGGTGAGGTAAAATGGCAATACTGAAAATCTGGAGAGAAAATATTAAAAATGCTGAAGTTACATTCAGCGAATTTAACACAACGCCAGATAAAACAGTCATTTATAGGATTTGCCACCAAATTTTCAACATAGCCAGTTTAAGACTCTGCTCATGAACAGTGGCACTGTGATTTTCTTAATCTGTCCTGAACATTGATTTCGCACATCGATCGCGCCATTGTGTGCTACATGTACGAAAACACATTTTGGGCAAGACATGAAAAATGACAGCTGTACTGTTCACAAGGAGGTGTGGTAAAATGGTAATACTGAAAATCTGGAGTGAAAATATTAAAAAGTTTCAAAGTTTCGAGCATACGTAGGAACTGCGCAACGCACACTCGTAAAACAGTCATTTTTGGGGAATATTTTCAGCAAATTTTCAACATAGGGTTTTTGGGAGCCTACCTCATGAACTGTGACACTGTCATTTCGTTAATCATTCGGAAAGGTGGTTCCGGCGCGGTAACTGCGGAACCATCTTTTCGCTTGATACGAAATAACAATGTCTGATTCATGACGTGGACCCCAAAACCCCATGCTGAAAATTTGTGAAACAATTCCCAGAAATGGCTGAGATATGCACTAAAGATGAAAAAATCAATTTATGCCATTATACAGCTTACCGGCATTTCTTCAGTTTGCGGTCGGCTGTGAAGAGTCAGGCGTGTTCACGGTCCACGAGGATCGTCGTGCTGGGCTCTGGAGGTAAGTATAGGTTGAGGTGGGGTGTGAGGAGGTGGGTACGCAGAGGGTGGGTGTGGGTTGGGAGGGCAAAAGAATCAATGAGGAAGGGTTTTTTGTTTCAGGTTTTTTTTTTTTTTAGACTCAATGAGGGACTTTTGCCACGCTGGGGTGGGCTCTCAGCATGGCACCAGACAGCTTGAGGGGGAAACATGAAGCCGACAGGGGATTGGGGACCCCCGTCAGCAATGGAAGCTTTTGCCACGCTGGGGTGGGCCCCAGCTGGCACCAGGCAGCTTGGGGGGGCAGTGAAGCCGACAAGGGATTGGGCACCCCCATCGGAAACAGAAGCTTTTGCCATGCTGGGGTGGGCACCCAGCATGGCACCAGGCAGCTTGGGGGGGAACAGTGAAACTGACAGGGAATTAGGCATCGTCGTCAGCAATGGAAGCTTTTGCCACACTGGGGTTTATGCCATTATACAGCTTACCGGCATTTCTTCAGTTCGCGGTCGGCTTTGAAGAGTGCAGACATGTTCCCGGTCCACCGAAGATCGTCACACTGAGCTCCAGAGGTAAATATGGGGGTGAGGTGGGGTGGGAGATGGGGTATGCAGAGGGTGGGCACGGGTTGGGAGGGGCAAGAGAATTAACGAGGGACCATTTTTTTCTTCTAGGTATTTTTTTTTTACAAAGACGACAGGGGACTTTTGCCAGGAAGTTTGTTTGGGGGGGCAGTGGAGCCAACTGGGGATTGGGCACCCCTGTGGACCATACAGACTTTTGTCATGCTGAGATGGGCACCCAGCATGGCACCTGGAAGTTTGTTTGGGGGGCAATGGAGCCGACAGGGGGATTGGGCACCCCTGTCGGCCATACAGAGTGCTGGAGGGCACATGAGCCGAGGGGGGGTTGGGCACCCCCCTCAGCACACAACAAATGGGGGAGGTGCATCATGCCGATGGGGATTGGGCTACCCCGTCGGCAAATTAACTGGGGAGGGGATCATGCCGACAGGAGGATTAGGCACCCCGTCTGCTTTTTTTTTATTTATTGAAATGCTTCACCAGAAAGGCACACTGAATGGTGGGCAGCAGCTTTCCGTCGGCTTCGTGGGGACTATGAGAGGCCTGAGAAGCTGTCGCCATGGGGACACCACACAATGCACCAAAACAGCTGACTGCGTAGTGATGTGGCCAAATTTCTTTACGCATTGTGGCATGCTCATTAACTGTTGTCATCAACAGCATGCTCCTCTATTCGCCGCGCAGAGAACAGCCGTAGAACAGACTGCTACCATTCGGAACAACACTACGATGCCTCCATAACTCGCTTTTGAAGCAAGCTGACGCAATGTGTTGCTTGCACATGTGTGCAAGCAACACAAAAATGGCCATGTTAAACAAGAACAGGTGGCAATTACCTAACCTCTCCATCCATTTAAAAATGCACAACTGGGGGGAGGAGGGGCAAGTAATCACTAGCTGTGACTTCTTTAATAAAATTGCATTATTCATGTGCAACTTGTAAAGGTTTTTTGCTCTAGACACTGTGTTATTTATTATAGTAGTCCCTCCTTCAATAGCTTGTCTATTGAGCAGAATTTGATTACACAGTCCACTGAGTCTTGCCCCACCAATATTTGTATATAATTTGGGCCTCAGGAGTTATATAGTATGGTATTGGTGAGCATATCTTTCTCTTCTATAAGCCATGACTTGTATTGCACCACTTGGTGTCCAGTTTTAACGTGAAAAAGGAATGGTCGCCGTATTGTTCAGGCTGATTCTGTGAGAAATGCAGGCCAGGAGTAATCGCTCACTCAATCCATTCTTTTCTGTATGTGTGAGTAATGAATGACTACAAAATGAGAAATCTGAGTGACGTGTTCCAACACAATTACTACCCAAGGTGTTAATACCCCCTTGCCTCTACACTTTTTGTTGCCATGGTTACCACGGGGAGATACGAAATTATTTTGACAAGACAGCTACTTTCTGTAGTCAGTTGCCTATTGTCAGAGCCATGTGTTGAGCTGGGTAACCCATAACACTCCGAATGCCACAGGGACAGTGCTGTCAGAAATAGGGCTCACCAAAAGACTTTTCAAGCCAAACTGTTTCTCTTTTCTTGCCTTTCTGCCCCTGCCTTATGGTGTAGAGTCCTCATTTCTAAAGTTCAGGTGTGCAAATCTCTTACACTTAACATGGTCAACATTCTTAAAAAGATGTTATGAATTCAGGTAGCTTGTGTAAATGGACTAAGAACCCTAAGTATTTTACCTAGAAGATAGACTTAGGGAAACATGTTGATATTTTGCAAACTGTGCCTGTATACACCACAGTCCAACTCTTCACAGCACAAAGAGCTTCAATGTCTCCAAACACAGTTGGGGTGTGAGATAGGATAGGATAGGGCAGGATAGGATAGGATAGGATAGGATAGGACAGGACAGGACAGGATTAGTGCTGTGCGGACTTTTCAAATTCCAGCAGAACGAAATTCAGCAGAATTTTTAAAATTCTGCCAAAATTCCACTGAATTTCACCGCAAACGGAATGGTGGAATTCCGCAACAGAAAATAGTTGTGCAATGATTTTCCATGGCAAAAATGCTGTTCCACAGAATGTTATTCTGCAGATCTCATTATTTTCCATGGAAATTGTTGAGGAATAATTTTCTGTGGAAAAATGCTGCTTTATTTATTTATTTATTTATTTATTTATTTATCAAGTCTAGGATTACAAATACCTTTGAGTCATGGCTCTTTTACAAAGGTTCCCGTCAGAGAAATACAAATTATGGGGAACATCAAGACAGGCATTACAACAATGTGGACATTGCAAACAGAGTACAGATTAATACAGTTCAAGGGTAGCATTGTAACAAGGCAGCCAGCGGCATTTGTCAGAGAAAATAGACAACAGATAAGAAGTGCCAGAGTCAAAGGGAGAAGGAAGAGGGTAGGGGGGAATTCCGTGTTCCCTGGAATATTATTTCGTGGGTCATAGCAGGTGGAATTCCGCAGAAGAACCAGCGAAATTCCACCGGTGAAATGGTCATTCTGCACTAATTTCACTGGCGGAATTCCACATTCTGCACAGCACTAGATAGGACAGGATAGGACATGACAGGGCAGGATTGGACAGGACAGGACAGGATAGGCTAGGATAGGCTGGGATGGGATGGGATGAGGTGAGATGGGGCAGGGCAAATAAAACTGGACAGAACAGGATGGGAAAGGATAGGCTAGGACAAAACAGGACAGGATATGATAGGACACGGCAGGGCAGGACAGACAGGACTGGACAAAACAGGACTGACAGGGCAGGATATGATAGGACAGGACAGGATAGAATAAGATGGGCTGGGACTGGGCAAGATGGGGCAGGGCAGGGCAAATCAGACAGAATGGGCCAGAAGAAGATGAGAAAGGATAGGATAGGATATGGCGTGGCAGGACAGACAGGACTGACTAAAACAGGGTGGATAGGACAGAACAGAGTGAAATAGGATAGCACAGCATACCGGTTATTCCTTTCTTGTCCTACTTGTGTAGTTGCTCACACAGAACAAATGTGTCTTCAAGATGAGAAATCTTCCAAGAGATCTCCCAGTATGATTAGACATATGCAAGCAGTCCAGAATCAATCTCTGACTGCCCCAGAGCTATAGTGATATAATGTGGAATGTATGCAAATAGTGGAACTAGAACGCTATTCAGACTGCTGCCTCTAGGTGGACTTTGTTTCATCCAACAGTCAGATTCATTTTTTGTAGGTAAAAAATACTAGACTATCCAAACTAATAAATTCTAACCCAAAACAACAATAGCAACAATACCCACCATATGGCAACAAGGATGGGTTACCAAAACGGGGCAGAAGAGCCACAGAGGGAGAGCTAGGTCTCCTAGTCATCTATAGGTGCATAAAGTAAAGCAAGTTAAGCCAATGTTTAAAGGCAACACTAAATCCTAATAAAAGTATTGCTGAACCTGACTCAGGATCTGGAAGGGGAGGTAGGGTGGGAGATCTAATCATACTGGAAGAGCCCTTGGAAGAAGTAATATTATTGTGGTAAGTAATTTTCTCTTCAAACTCCAGGAATCTCCCAGTATGATTAGATATATGTAGACTACCAAGCGGTGACTTGGGAGGAGAATACAGAACCTACCTAGGAAAAAGGTTCTGCAATACTGCAGTGCCAAATCTTGCATCACTTCTGGACTGGAAATCCAGGCAATAGCGCTTGTGAAGATATGAACTTTGCTCCTGGTAGCCTCTATACATATTTCTAGCAAGGTAATGTCCCCTGCAGCTGCCACAGAAGCAGCAGTTCCACAAATGGAATGTGCCCTGAGACCCTGCGGTGGTTGTTTGTCAGCTTTACTGTAACAGAATTGGATACAGGACACCATTCAGCATACAACTAATCTGTTTGAGGCAGGCCTACCTTTTCTAACTCCACCATAGGTGAGAAAGATAAACATTTGTGAATTAGATTCCCTGAGGTCCTTAGTACGACTAATGTAGTAACTGAGAGACCTCTTAACATCCAGACTATGTAGTTTCAATTCACCTGAACTGGATTTGGCTGTGAAAAATACAGGAAGGGTGATGGACTGAATTGGTTTAGATGAAACTCAGATACCACCTTGGGTAGAAATTTCCTGTTGGTCCTGAGAACCACCTTATCTTTAAGGAAGATGATGTCATTAGGATCAGTGCAGAGAGCCTGGAGCTCACACACTTTTCTTGCTGAAGTAATTGCCACCAAGGAAACTGATTTCCAGGTGACATATTTCAGATCAGCCGTAGCCATTGGCTCAAAGAAGGGTCCCATGAGTTTGGCTATGCACAAGTTCAGGTCCCAAGGAGAACTGGTTCCCTAACAGGGGAAACAGATGTGCCAAGCCTTTGAAAAACTTCCTAAAGATAGGGTGTGAAGCTTTTGTTCTCTGACCACCTGCAGACAAATAAGCAGATACTGCTGCTAAGTGAACCCTGAGGGTTGCAGGCCTCAGACCCAAGGCCTGTAGATGTACTAAGTAGTCAAGCAGTACAGGTAAGCTTGCCTTGAGAGGATTGCTGTGCTTAGGCTTGCACCAGATGGATAACCTTTTCCACTTGGAAGCATACGTGTTTCTGGTTGAAGTTTTCCTGGATACTCTCAGGACCTCAGAGACTTCCTCAGAGAGTTGAAATTCAAAAAAGTCTAACTCGTCAAGAACCAGGCCTTCCGGTGAATGGTCTTAAGGTTTGGGAATACTACCTGACTCTGAATGGCTGTTAGCAGATTGTATCTCTGGGGAAGCCAGATGGGTTGCTTGGTGGACAGGGTGAGTAGTAAAGGGTACCATAGCTGTCTGGCCCAGTCTGGGGCCATAGGTGCCAGAGCGGGGGCACTACTTACCACCTTCATAAGTTGCCCTATCACTTTTTGCAATCATGTTAATGTATTTAATAGGGGAGAATTTATCCCTTACATCCTTGGCCCTACCACTTTTCAAACCGTTCCGGCACCAATGTCTGGGGAAACCAGTATCATGGTTGCAGGCTGACTCCTGAGTTTGAGAAGGACTTTCAACAGCAGTGGAAAGGGTACAAAAGCACACAGGAATTTCCCAGTCAAATCCAGGGCTAATGCCTCTATTGGCAATAGGCGCAAAGAGGGGGGTCTGCAGCAAAAAAGAGGGAACTGATGGTTTCCTTGTGAGGCAAATGGGTCTATTTCTGAAGTGCTCCACCACCTGACAGCTATGCCCAACACTTGTTTGTTTAAAGCCTATTTGTGGTGGTCCTGACGGATTCTGCTGCTTGAATCTACCACTGTGCTGTCCTTCCTTGGAAGATGAATGGCAGACAAATGCACCTCCAAGGAATATGCTAGAGGCCAGATTTTCATGGCTTCCGTACACAGCCTTGAGGATCTTGTACCTCCCTGCTTGTTGATGTACCACATGGTGGTTGAGTTGTCTGTCCTGACCTGGACTAACTGGTCCCTCAGCTGAGGGGCAAAGGCCCTTATGGCAAGAAGGACTGCTCGCAACTCCAAGAGGTTTATATGCAACCTGAATTCCTGAGGGGTCCAAATCTCATTGATTGTAAGGTCACCTGTGTGTGCACCCCACCCTAGGAGGGAGGCAGCTGTTGTTAGAACCACTGTGTGGTGCTGTAGCTTAAAAGGGATGCCTTGCCTGAGACTGCCCCTTTCTTTCCACAACTGCAGAGTCAGAAGTAGAGTTCTAGTTATTGGCATAAGCTTTGAAAGAAGGTCCCTTTCTTGGGACCTATGGGATCTCAAGTGGAATTGAATGTCCGTCATCTGGAACCTGGCACCTGAGACTACTGCAGTACTGTAGTTGACACCAGGTGTCCCAACAATGCTAGGAACTGCCTTTCAGTTCTGGGCTGACCCAGGACAAAGGAGTTTGCCAGGGCTAGTAAGTTGTTTACCCTCTCTTGAGGGAGGAATGTCTTGCCATGGACAGTGTCCAGTTCTCCGCCAATGAATTCCAGTGACTGAACTGATTCCATCTGAGATTTTTGAGTACTGACGAGGAACTCCAGGGATTCCAGAGTGCTTTGGGTGAACCTGATGAAGTTCTTTACCAGTTGGTATGATTCTCCTATGACTAGCTAGTCATCTAGGTCGGGAAATACCACAATTCCTTGCCTCCTGAGATAAGCTTCCATCACAGCTAGGCACTTTGTGAACATTCTTGGGGCAGAGGTGAGCCTGAAAGGAAGTGCTGAGAACTGGTAGTGGCCTGAAGGCAGAGTGAATCTCAGGTATGAAAGTAGAGTGCCGCCAAGAGGGTGTGTTTATGCAGCCCACGAAGGGGAAAGGCTGCATAAACAGCACCACTGGACATTCACCAGAGCACTGTGGAAGCACACCGGACAGCGGTCTGGTCACGTGCTTCCACAGTGCTCTACTAAAACTCCTGTGATGCCATAACATCTGCAGAGCTCCGCCTACACAACTGTAAAAACTAACTAGAGGCAGAAAAATGAACATAATAGTGAAATTACAACTTTTTTATAAGAAATAAACAAACTTGCAGCAAAGTTGCTGAGGAAAGCTCTTTGGGTTGTCTAGTTATTCAAGCGGAGAAACTGAATTTGACTGTTGGATGGAACACAGTCCACCTAGAGGCAGCAGTTTGAACAGTGTTCTAGTTCTACTATTTGCATACATTCCACATTACATCACTACAGCTCCAGGGCAGTCAGAGATTCTGGGCTGACTGCATATGTTTAATCATACTGGGAAATTCCTGGGGTTTGAATAAAGGCTTTCTGTGCCCAACTTGCAGGTCCCCATTTACTAGCAACAGGAGCAGACCCAGGAATATTGGTTCAGTTAGAAAACTCTTACCCCTATTTAGTACCACGTCTCTGAAGGTGGATATTGATTTTTCAATAAACCATTAAATGTTCCCCACACAGGTTCTGCCACAAATTGGTTTGGCTATTATTTTCATATAGTGTCCTTCACAGGACTGATTTTAAACATTTAGAATTCCACATGGTGATATGGCACAGTGCAGTAATTCCGTGTACAGGAAGACTGCGATTGAGAGCTTTCAAAAAGGGCGACTCAGTCATGGCACCTGTACACAGGGCTACCTGGCAGGCTAGTGACCGGATACGGGGTGTAGGCAAATATAGCGATGGGATATTGCTATGTATACACGTGGGGGGCGGGACCACGCCATGCGACAGGCGGAAGGGTTGGGAGGGTTTGTGGGGTGTATTGCAGCAGTGAGCTGCTGAGCTGGCTGTGTGGCGTATTAGGTAGGTGGCAGGCTGGGGTTGGGAGGGTGCCAGGTTCAGTTCTGGGCACGATCATGTTTTTGTGCCAGGTCAAGCTTTTTTTTTTTTAAAGTCCCCCCTCCCGACTTGCACCCCCCTGAAGCTGAGAATCCTTTAGTATGGGGGGGGGTTGGGGCACAGCCCCTTGCAAAAATAGATGTCTGGCACCCTCTTGCAGTTCGCCGCCAGTGTACATCACTGAAATTCATTTTCGTCAATGTACACTCACGCAAATGGTAATCACTATTCTGTGATCGCCATTATCACATGGAACCCACAGTGTATGGGCATCATCTCAGAACATGAATAATGCAATCGTGATACACCTTCATATGTGGAACAACACAATTTGACATCCAAAAAGACAAATAAAAGAAAACTGTAAACAGAAGTTAGCTAAAAAACAGAAAACCTCAAAGGAAAAATTAGCGTACACCCCCAGGATGGGGTTGTAGTTTGCTTCCATGTCATCTGCTTGCTCCAGAGCATGGGCTGGATCTCTAAGTACAAAACAGGGAGGCACCAGGTGTAATGAGCAGAAAGAGGAAAGAGGGAATCAGAGGTGAGCCAGAAGCCTGGTATATGCCCGGTAACCCAAGGGACTTTGTTCCAGTATGAGAGAGGTCCATGCTTGACACAGAATAAAGTAGTTGGGATACTGACCAGGTGCCCCTGGGCTGGAGGTGACAGCCCTAGGTCTGGTCCTCTTAGGTCAGAGATGGGGTGTGGAGAGAGTTTTAGGGAGTAGCATGGAAGGCCATTGCATCTTCAGATCCATGGCTATGAGCCAAGTATAATGGGTACATGGCTAGACTACTGCATTGAAAAGTAGCTTCAGAGAAGGGTCCTATTGTGTGCCATAGCCTTGCGCTCAACAGAAGTGTGCAGTGATGACTGTATTATCTGTTTTATTGCAGTCCCCCCACCCCTACCCCAGGTCCTAAAGAAATGCTCGCCTGAAGGGAAGCTGAAATGGAGTTGTCAGAATTACCAGAAGGTCTCCAGCTGGGGCCTGCGGAATGCGCCTGCTGAACTGTTCCTAGGTGTACCTCACTGCAATGCCTGCTTCCAGAATTTTAGTTTGCTTGAAGAGTTCATGAAACACTTATGCTGAACAAAATGGATGCTGCTTAATTCATATACCCGCATGGGCCTTTGCCTGTGGTTTAGTGACCCACACATATCCACAATCCTACAAGTCTAGATTTTAATAAAGAACCCTGTCTAACCCCTTCTGATGTATTCATAGTACTCAAAAAGGGACTCAGAGATGAAACTGATATTGTCGGTAAGCAGGACATGTATCTTAAGAGTTTACACAAATGCATGAAGACTGGGGGTAAGAGATGAATTTGTGTGTGAGCACCCTGAATGATCAAAGGAGTGTCAGAGGGAAGGACATCAAACAGTCCTGTGTAAAACTGGAGGAGGGCTGCCCAGGCACAAACAACAAGGCACATATTGAAGGGCTGTTCATTTGCTGTTGTCACTCTGAGTGCCAGAACACAATGGTAGGAGGAAGAATGGAAAGATATGGAGAAACTGCTGCAAGTTCCATGTTCAAGAACTTTCTGTATTCCACCCTGTAAGGGTTACAGGTGACAAGGCAGTGACATTTACGAGCTTCATCTGCATAGACTATGCCAGGTTATTTTGGTGTCAATAAAGCCCCCGGGGGCAACAGAAAGACCAGTGAAAGACAAGTTGCAAAAATGTCAGGTGCTCAAGGAACCAGAGGGGGAAGTTCATCTGGAGTGAGGACATTCAGTACTATGAGGCCAGATAAGCAGTGGTATCTGGTGTGCATTACATCCCAGGGGCCTCAATCCTTCAGGTCTGCCCCCTTGGAGAAAGGCATCCATGAGTGATAAAGGAGGACTGATACATTGCCAATATTACCAATAAGCCTTTACAGGAGAGGGTCAGGTCATCATCCCTTGATGTGGCTGCTATCAGGAACGGAAGTTACAACCCCCATCATGCCTACTCATAGAATGATAGATCCTACATTTAGTGCACCTATGAAGCCCGAATAAGACAGAAAAAGTCTACCCTGGTGATGAGGTTGAGACTGGGGTTGGCCCTTTCAAGGAATAGAAAGATGACATCTAGTTGAAGTCAGGCTGCCCCTTCCAGCAATGCCTAACTAAACTGTTTAGGGTCAATCGAGAGGTCAAGAAACAAGTGGTGGCACTCTGGCGCTTTAAATACCCCAAGATTGGCCTAGACATTGAGAAAAACAGTGATGACTGTGTGAAAGGGGTCTGCAGACATTGGGCCATAGGGGCTTGGATGACTCGCTCACCATGCATGGCACTGTGGTGAAGCCGGTGAAGTTTTGGCAGGTCAGCCACAGTATACGGTATAAGAGATCTACAGGTCACACTCATGCTGCGTCTGGTTCCCACTGCCTGATGGTACCTTTGTGAAGAAGCAGCATCCAGCTCACAACTTCAGAAGACTAGCAGAGTTCCAGATTTGGTCAGAACTTCTTTCAATGGAGGCTACTTCATTTTCCCACACCATATGCGAGGGTGGCTTTTTGTGAGGTAAGCCTAGCACCTTCACATGAGGTGGATGGGATGTGAAAACCAGCATCTCTACCACTGTTTGTCCTTTCAAGAACCCAGTTTCAGAGCTAAGAGCCTGAGGGAGTAGACCAGCCACAGCTCCAGCTACTGTCCTTTGGGTGGTAATACCACCTTGTTCATCCATGCAAGTAGCAGACAAGCAACTTTGTCTGCCTCAGATGCTGGTTGGGTATTGTACAGTAAAATGATAAAAAGTTATTTTGAACTGTGTGTATACCCAATAGACTATTTACTGTTCACAGGGTAGAAAACAAGATCAGTGTGTCAAGTAGTTAAAATCAAAGTACCGCGGGCACTAGAGAGTCATCTTCCAGGCAGGACACATCCTGCAGGAGCTCTATCAAGTTAGCATATCTGCATTAAAACTGCATATTGTTGGGGGGCAGAATACTTTCTAACCTGCATCATTGGCTTTTTGAAGACAAGAGGAGCAGAATGGTACCTGTTTCACCATGAGTCACCCCAAGGGACAAGCTGCAACACCATCTAAGTCTGAACCCACCCAGTAGAACAAGACTGGGGTAATGCTGGAGCCAGCAACCCACATTCTATGGATGAGCCTCCGTGGCACACACTGCTGGAATCCATGCAGGTAACAGATTCCTGGATGGAAAGGACTCTAGCGCATTAGGAAGTGCAAGACATGCAGCTCAAGGACCTTTCAGTGCAGGTGGCCGACACAGATGAAAGAGTGACTATGATGATGACATCAGTTGCAGTCTTCAGCCAGGAAACAGATCAAAAGACCAACAGCACTCCAAAAAAAAATTCATTGCAAACTCAGTGCAAATAAGCAGTCCCAGAACAGAGGTGTATACCCACCATTCTGTGACTGTTTATTTGCACTCAGTTTGCACCATATTTTTGTTTACTGTAGTTTGTCAGCTGGCAATAAACATAGTTACTGTACAGCAAAACCATGTGTGCTTACTTTGTGGATGGACTCTCAATTGAGTTTAGCTGGTCTTTTGATCTGTTTGGATTTAGCCTAGGACTAGCCATCCCCTCCGAAAGCACCGGCTTGGGTATCACTATAGCACGGCTGTGATCTTTGACTCTCACCCAGGAAAACAGTCATATACAAGGCTAAATGGAATCTTTACAGAATGAGGTGAGGGCTGGAAACCTGAGACTTGTGGGAGTACCAAAGGGAGTAGAGGGCACTCACCTGCTTGGATTTCTGAAGCACTGGATTCCTAAGGCACTTTCTCTGCTGGAAGATTTTGCATTGTCTTCACGGTACAGAGCTTATGGAGTCAACCCCAGGGTGGTTTCCAATGCTCCCCTGCTGACCCAGACTGTCTTACTTTGAACCTCAGGGGTGGAAATTAGAGACTTTGCTTTAACAGCAGCTCACGTGACATACCCCTCATGATAGAGGGAACGGACATAAAATTATATCCTGATTTGTCCTTCAAAACTAGGGCTAGACGAAAAAGTTTGACAGAGTGCATTTTCAACATCCATGCTGATGACAATTAGATGTATAATAAAAACACCTAATTGTCATTTTGATTATTCTTAGTTATAGGATATGCAATAATAGAGAAATTAAGTGTGTCCCAAAACCCCAGGTCCAACCATGTGAGCCTGTTGCTCAGTGGTTACAGCACCAGGATGTTATTCTTCTGCTCCACGCCTCTCACATACCTATGAAATCCACAAGCAAGCAAACTGGCTCCAGCTCCCCAGTAGACTCAAGTGCCAGACCTGTATGCTAGCAAAAATGATTACCTTAAATCTCCTACCATCAAGGTTTCAGTCCTTACTGGCCCCCAGCTGCGGCCCCTGCCTAACCAGGAGCTGAGAATATCTTACTTCTTCTGTTCTATGCTGCCGCACTACCCAAGGACAACGCTCCTTTATATACAGAGTCTCATCCTGGTACAACTCGCTTCCACCTGCTGTTACCAATAACACTACCCTGGGCACTTTCAAGTGCCACCTGCGTCAGCACCTTGTCATAATGGCCTCCTGTGAATGTTCCTCCTAACTAAACTTACTCTCCTTCCCTCTAATTTCCCCTCTAAGTCCCTGCCACCTTTACCCCCCACTGTCTCCTATCTCCTCCCTTTTTATTTCCCCACTATTATTTACATTCTCGCCCCATAGCTTCCTCTACATGTATCTACCATCTCTCCTAGCAGTTTCTAATTTATTCTAGTGAACCATATTACAGCTGTTTTTTTGTTGTACATATGTTCTTAAATAATATACACAAATTACCATAACTTAACATACATACTGTGAGTCATTGCGCATATTACAGTAATTCCATATGGAAGCTTTAATGTACCCGACAAAGCCTATGGGTGCTTGAAACTACTGTACTTGTTATTGTCCTCACTATGTTCTGTATGGTTTGCAGAGCATAGAACCTTTGTAAAAGAGCCTTGGCTCAAAGGTGTCTTCCGAAATAATAATAATAAACTAAACTAATAATTCCGGGGGCCTGGGTTGAATTCCCTATTGGTCACATTATTTCTTTCTCACTACAATGTGATGATAAAATCATTACCAAATGGTTTGGAGCCCCTGAAAAGAGCATTCAAAACAGCCTGTTGCACATCAGTAGCAAAACCAGCGACTCTGAGCCAGGCATAATCCCAGTGCAGACACTAGAGGCTGCAGCCCTGGCAGAGACATCCGACACATCATATACTGAACGCAGTAAGATGTCTACCAACCTCTGAACCAGCTGACATGGTTTTAAGCAAGTCAGCCTTCGCAGGACCACCAGGCAAAGTCTGTGCTGCAGTACATGCAGAGTTCCATAATCTATTCTGAAATGTTGTCATATAGGCGGCCTGGTAATTAGCAATCCACAGGTCTAAGGATACTGAAGCATAAGTACATTTGCCCATTACATCCAACCTCTTAGATTCTCTATCTGGAGGTAAATTACCCATGTGTCATGGAGCCCTAGAGCGATAATGAGCAGCCATAATGACCACAGAGTCCGTGTCAAGCTGTGCAGCATAACAAGGCTCAACACATGGGGCAGGGTACTGTTTATCAGCCTTTCGTGGTACTGTTGGCAGGGTACTGGATCTATAACAAGTAGCAAAGGTAGCATCCTCTAGTGCAGGATATACAGGAGGAATGATAAAGGAAGGTGTGCAAGGAACCTCCAGAAATTCTATAGGATTCCTTTTAGTGGAATCTTCCTGCTCAGCAGCAAAGCCCATGGTAGACTGCATTTGCTGAAGCATAGCCTGAAAAGAGGGATCCTCAGGGGGAGACCTCGGTGTATAGACCACAGAGTCCTCATTGAAGGATAATAGGGTGGAGCTATAAGGCAAGTTAATGTCTACAAACTGCTCCTCACCTCTGTATTACTCCTCCAAACCCCCTCATTGTCTGTCAGGATTATATTCTACCTCATCATCATCATCAGGAACGGCAATGGGAGCCATAGAATGAGCCAACAACGTAGGCAGCAGTTGAGAAGGAGGAATCATTGGTGTACTTCTAGACTCTGTGGATAAAGGCCCTGGATCAGGCAGCCTTGTTGACAGCAGACCTGCCGCCAGTGACATCAACAATAGAAAGTGAAGTAACATGTCTAAAAACGACACTAGCATAGCCTGGGAGTTGACGGCACTCTGAAAGGGGCCCAGAACTACCTGTGTCAAAGGGTCAGTGCTCATTGATGGTGGCAGTGTACCGTCCATAGTAGGCATAGCAGTGCCTGAACCAAGCCCTAACCTTGGTATCTCAATGACAGTCTGGGAGGGCTGTGGTCGATGCCACCTGAGCAGGTGTTGAGGAGGACATACCTGATTTCAATGGCAATCTGGACCTCACCAGTGAAGCAGGCTTACCTTTGTGCTTGTGCGTATGGCCTGAAGAAGAGGAGACCCTTGAGATGACTTTTCTTTGTGTTTGTCTTTCAACTTTGACATTCGTAATTCCGTCATCAGCAAGAAAGAAGCATGAGCAGGACCTGTAGCCTTTTCCATGGCTTTTAATGCTTTGTGGATGAGGAAGGTTTCTAAGACTTTCTGTCAGCATTGCCTTGTAGCCTGGTTGAAACTCTGGCAGATCCTGTAGGCCATCATTTCATGAGATAGGCCCAAACAACACACAGAAATAATGTAGCTGTGGTCCTTGTAGATACTGTAGCCACAGGAACAACATCAGAACAAATGTTCTTTGTTCTTCAGTGGCATATGGAGATGGCAATGAAGAAATACACAAACAATTAGAAACAAAAAAACAACTGCTATTTCGACGTTGTTTCTCAGCAGGTCTGACCAGGATGACTGACAGTGGGAGAAAGATCTAAGGAGTGTTTGGGCCACCCACCTTACATAGGCAGCGGCACTGCATGTCACTGTGGGCGACCCTGGCTAGCAAAGTGTTTCTGAGTGGTCCTGACACTGGCCGCTTACAGTTTCAAAGGTGTGATCCAATGAAGGAGACATCCTTGATGAAGAGCTAATGTTAATTAGACTTTTATGTGATTCCACTGCAATTCTGTTGCATATTAAATTTGTACTGTATGTGTGGTGTGAGGGTTCTGTTTGTGTCAGCCAAATCAATTCTTTGGAAGTTATTTATCAGATTTGCCAACAGCTTCCTGAGTGAGGAAGCTTAGTGATTAAGGAAAAGAAAATTGCTGGCGTTCAATTTTGTGGGTTTGGGTGACCGAAGGACAGCATTGGTCACATCAGGAGTGTCAGGAAGGTTATTATAGAAGGATTTGCAGTTCATCCTTGTAAACTGCAAATCTGTTCAGACAACTTCAGACTTTGGATTAAAATTCAAAGTCTGCAAGATCAACGTTGGGGAGGTTTGCACAGCATTATTTAAAAGTTATAGCTAGTAGACTGGCTGCTGTACACCTGAATATGCAAGGGTCTGACACAAAATGAGCCGCTGATAGTCACTTGAGAGGGGCCAAGACTATCATAATTCACTTGCAGCTCTGCCACTCATGAGAGAGGGGTCTTCTCCCCTCAAATTTGAAGACAAACTGCATATTTCAGAGTCAGGCAATTACATATCCCCTATTTAAAGAAGCAGTGCATCAAAAATGGTCAAAAAATGTGACCCTATCTTTTTTTTCACTATAAAAGATTCCAAGCATCTTCCAGTTTTATCTGGTGGTAAAATGTTCCAGTTCTGCCAACATCTGAGTATTTTATAAATGTTTAATTTAATTGTTCTCAGGGATAAAATATGGCTGTCACGTTTGGCTTAGAAATAGCACTGTAGGTCTGGGAAGGGTTAGGATTGAAAAAATGAAAAAAAAGTCATGGTGTGCAGTATAGGAGGTCCTTAGTAAAGTAGATGTGACAGGTATGCTAATATTTTTAACTGTAGCTGAAACTAGCTTTTTAGAAAAATACAGTTCTTTGCACTGCTGCTTTAAATATGCAACTCCATGAATACTTTAGGTCCTCATCCAGGAAAACTGTCAACCAACACCAGCCTCCTCTATGCTTCTAGAGCTGCATACTGGCTGACTGACTTGCTCCTGGTCCCCATGGACTGCCAGAGGGACTGGGCAGCACATCAGAAGTGCCAGCATCTTATTTCTTTGGCAACTCTCTGGTGCACATAACAACCATGCCAGCTGGAAAGTTGATGGAAGCTCAAGATTGGGCCTTCAGCCTGCAGTGTGGAACTACAGTGTATAAAACTAACTTTGACTGCCAGCCAGTTAGCCAGGACGCATGCAGTGAGCTGCCACCAAAGCAGTCCGAGGAGCTGAGTGCAACAAAGACCTCTCAGACATTCCAGATCCTTTGCCAGCCCTCCACGTACTTGATCAGGGGTAGCATATGCAGTAGACTGCCAAAAGGTTGTTGGTGCCAGTGGGCGCCATAGAACAGACAGAAGCTGTCCTGAGGGACATTTTAAAAAAAGCACGGAAATGGGTGCCACCACCTTAGAAGCATGACCCTATGGATGTAGCAGGGGTTAGGAGCAAGTACCATAAGGCTGTGAAACAAAGAGCCAATCTGGAGACAGCCAGGTCTCATGAGATGTTTGTAGCCAACAAACGCTTGGTGCCCTGCAGAAAGAAAGGGGCTCAGGGAAAAGAAATAAAACAAAGAAAGAGCAGACAGACCCATCAGAGGGTTCTTTTGACAGAGAATCACCCCTTGTGACTGTATCAGCCAATAAGCTCTGGATAGATGCAAACTTCCAGCATTTTTTTCAAATCAGTCAGGTGCCGAGTTCCTGCACTATCTCAGATCAGCGACTGACTGATAGACACAGACTGGATTTCTTTAGCTTAGCTTCTTGGGGGAGTAGCCATCAGAAATCTCCTGCAGGGGATCAGAAACAGTTTCCGAGCGTAATGACTTAAGTGCTTTTTCTGGACATCAGCCCTCAGAGCAGGGGTTGCTTTGCAAAAGGCTTTCACTCTGTATGAGAGAAGACAGCTTGTTTATTTTTCAAATCGTGCTGCAGGGCTTTGTCCTTTTAGAGTGCCCAGGCTTCAAGGCCCTGAGTGACTGTCTGCCCGGGGGGGGGGTTGAAGTCCCCTTCAAGGGATGAAGAGGATAACAGAGGACATCAGAAGTTCCATCATTGTCTGCAACTTTTGCCGCTGGAAGCAGTTTAGGGCTGCCATATGTTTAACTAAGCCTGTCTGCATAATCCACATGAAAGATGTCCCACAGAGATTGCTATGGCACTGCATCATAGGAGTTTGTGAGTAATGACCAGGGCTCGGCCTTGCAACCCTTACGTTGGTCAGATATTGAGGGCAAATCACAGTCTGTGCCTCTGGCCCCATTCCTAGCAGTCCTGTGAGTCAAAGGGCTTCTTCTGGCAGTGTGGCGACTTCCATGCCTGTTTACATGGGAGTCCCGTTGTTTGTGCAGCTCTTGCTGCCCCTTAGTATGCCCTGAGGGACTTGCAATGTTGAATCCTAACCCTGTTGACTACCCTGGGGATAGGAGAGTACTAGGTTAGGAGAATCCAGCTGGGTGGGTGCAACACCTGTTGTGGATTCAGGAACTGCGAGTGAGAGTTAGCAGTTGAGCTACTCTTTTCTGCCCCATTCACCCCCAAACATGTTCCCTGCATACTCACTATCCTCAGGCGCCTGATGGTATAGATCCTGTTCTCAGATGGCTCACTGGCCATACTGAGTTTGGGGCCTCCTGGCCCAAAGAATCACCACTTTGGTATCCCGTCATGAGAGCGAGTGATTTTGAGTGAGGTAATTTAAGCAACGTGAAAATAACGAAAGTAAAAATGGCTATGTGCTATTAATAGCTATGTACTATGATAGCACAGTGAAATTGAAGACGTAGTTTCAGTGTATAGCTGGAGGAGAATGTGTGGGTTTGTTCATCAGGCTCCTTCTGAGCTGGCTGTCTGGTGTGTTGGTTAAGGTAACCACCTTTGTGTTGGGCGACCTGGGTTTGGGACTGGCTGTAGGCATACAATTTCTTTTTATACTATGGAAATATAAAGTATTGTAATACATGTTTGGTATTTTGTCTCATTACCCTGCCCTCCTGACATTGATCTTCCCCTGCCTTTAGGTTCCCCCCAATGTTCTCCCCCGACGACATCTGTCTCTCAATGTAGCCCCCTCCTGAATTTTCCCCTCTCCCCAGTATCAACCCCCCCCCCGAGTTGATTATTTTAAGTTTGGGTGGTGCGGAGGGTGTAGCCCCTCCCACATAAAATGAATAGTTGACTTGTTTGTAGTTGTAAAATATAGTGCAGGTAGCTGTTACTGCAAAGGGCTAAAGTGCACATCGCCATTTTCGTTTCCAGCGATGTGCACTTATTGGGTTTGAAATCGCTGTTCTTTTTTCACCATTATCACATGGAATCCCTGCCGCTCTTGCTGCTCTTGTAGTCTGTCTAGTCCTAAAGCTACAGTCCCAGGGACTAGGGGATGAAGAGGATTCCTAGTTCACGGTGAGGCCCTGAGGAGCCCATTAGGTAGACCCCCATGTGGGGGGCGACATGAGATCGAAGTGGGGAACAAAAAAGAATAAAGACATCATCGTGATGACTTGCTGATAAGCAGCTTATGTGTCCAAATAGAAATAAGCGTAGACTGACAACGCAGTTATGCCGCATCACAGCACAATCCAAACTGCTTCTGCTAAGTCAGAGCTATGATCTTATCCTAGTCTGAGATGTGACCCAATTCTAGTTCAATATGTGACCCAATTCATGTTCAAAATGCGACCCAATCCCAGTTCAAGATGACTCAGTCCCAGTTCAAGATGCGACCCAGTCCCAGTTCAAGATATGACTCCATCCCAGTTCAAGCTGTGACCCAATCCCTGTTCAAGATGTGACTCAATCCCAGTTCAAGATGCGACCCAATCCCATATTGAGATGCAGGCTGATCCCAGTTCAAGAAGATATGACCAGTCTGAGATGTGACCCACTCCCAGTTTGAGATTAGACTAGATTTCAGTTTGAGATGGGACCTGATCTCAGTCTGAGGTGTGGACAAATACCAGTTTGAGAGGTGACCCAATCCCTGTGTGAGAAATGATTTGATCCCAATTCTAGAAGTGACACGATCCTTTGTTTGCAGCTAGTGTTGCTGGAGTGGAGGTGGATGGAAAAAGAGCAATAGTACTACAGCTGACATGAAACTGCTACAGGCAACCCTGAGTGTTTAAAGCCTGTCATCTTAACAATTCCCTTTCATGTGCTCTCTGCCCCAAGGCTTACATGCTACCCTGTAACAAGTCCTGGTCTGGCTCTAGCAACGGCTTTCAGCAATAATTATTGTAAAACTTTCTCCAGCCAGCATCTGCCAAACCCACAGATCTTTTTTTATTTCAGGCAATGTATATGTAACCCTCCTGCAAATGGGGGTTCCCAAAAGTCTTCCAGGAGCTTGCCTGAATGCTCCAAGTCAGGGCGGTGTTCAGCGTCTGAGCTGTTTAAATGTGGTTCCAAGTGAGTGCTATTTGAGCCTCCATGTACTGTCTCTTTAAGAGCTGTTTACTTTGCAGACATAATTAATTTAGAAGAGGGATTGTGTGTTTCATTGCCAGAGTCCCGCCTGGGCTGCTGTCAACTCACGCTGTTTCTGCTGTCGTTAAATGCACAGAGGGAGCTCTTTCAAAAGGTGTAACAATCTGCCAGGAATTGTTTAGAGTAATAATGAAAATACAGTTTGTCTAACCTGCTTTTCTTTGCAGTCTGAACTGTTTTTGCCTAGCCCTCCATTCTGGTTTTGAACTGCTGAACTGGACCAATCAGTGTGGGGAGACCTTTAAAATGGAGCCTGCTGCTGGCAAATCAGAACTTGGACTCTCATTGTGGAGCCAGCCACCTACGTACTGTATGGCCAGTGACTCTGGGAAATGTAGTTTTGATCTTGGCGCCTTTTTCTACCAACAGAGGGAGTCTTATTGTGAGTGACAGCTGAATCAGCCAGCAGAATAGTGTGGAGCTAAAAGGAAATGCCCTGCTCTGTGACTGGAAAGATCAGATGAGTTGTGGCAGTGAAGAGAGAAGGAGCTATATGCTTCTGCGACGTATAGTTTCGCGCAGGAAGCGCGTTTGAGGCCCTGAGTTTCGGTCTGCAGCCTTTGTGAGTGCCAGCTTGGACTGAATCCAAGTTGTGAGGAGAAGAAGCACTAGAAGTGTATAAACCAGGCTCACCCTGTAGAAGACTGGAGAAATTGCTGAATCGCGCTTGGTCTGTCAGGAACTGAAGCTGCTGTGTGTGCTCCCGGGTATCTCGCAGTAATTGCGATCGGGATCGAGGAGCAGCCTGCCTGGTATAGTATTTTCCTCTTACATATGAATGTGCTTAGTGCTTGTGGGGAATCACTATTTCCAATCCCTCATGCTGTGTGCTGAAGCTGGAAGCAAACCCCAGCTTAGCTTTGACTAAATACGTTTGCTATCAACTGCAGTAGGGTCCAGTCACAAGTACCTTGTCTCCATGCCCTGTTGTTCTGGCAATCCAGAAGAACATCTACCATCTGGTCCTCAGCTTGGGTATTGTGAGTACAAATCAGGGTATTCCCCTGCAGTCTGTTTTCAATCACAAGTGTGTCATCTAATTCTTGTTGTTTCCCTGCTTCATGGACTGAGCCATCTGGCTCTGGATTACAACTGGGTGTTGTGCATATAATTTCTTCTACAGGGCCCCATCCATCTGCACCCGCCAGCCAACCCCAGACAACAGACTTGGCTAGCCACCCCCCCCAACCTGGGTACCCAGAGTGTGACTTTTCGGACCCTGTATGTGTGCACAGTACTGTGATTTAATGCCACCAATTAACCTGATTCCCCCTCCTGTGTTACTGACCCCTAAATAAATCAGATTTGTTGTTGTTATACTGTAACCCCTAAATGGCGCTATCCCAGGGGCTACTACCCCTGCCTGATTTGCCACTAACAGGTTGAGGGGCCTGGATCCAATGGCGGGTGCCTCCACCCAGAGGTCAGGGTTTGCAATAGTTAAACTAACTTGGTCACAGCCCTCTGGGACACTGCAACCCCCTTCTTCCCACTAGTGGCCCAAAATAATATATCAGAATTACCTTCACAGTATACACTTACCCCAGGACTGGTTCCGCACTGGGACCTCCTGTGAAATGAGATACAGTGCAACAATCACAGTACAGTACTTTAACACAGACAAATACCTCAGGCAGTATAACTTTGCTGAAACAAGCAGCTCTGATTTATTTAGGGGGATATAACAAGGACAGGGGGAAATCAGGTTAATTAGCTTATCACTCTAATAATCTACCTATGGCTCTGTGCACAGGCCTATCCCTATCAGTTACTGTCCCTGGGTACCCAAGCCCTAGTGGCTAGTCCAAACCGTGGCAGCTGGTAGGGGCCCTTTCACACAGAGAAAAGGAAAATTAAACAGTCAGCAGTACAGTAATTCCATTTGGATTTAATGTGGCAATTCAACAGGGAGCGACCCCGAATTAGTACTCACGACCTCCAAAGAAGATATGGTCCTTCAATGTCAGCAGGGCTACTTTTGATCTCCAAGAGACTCCTCACACATTTATATGGTAAAAAAAAAAGAAAGCACTATACCAGGCAGGCTGATCTGTATCCCAATCCAATTACTGCACAATAACCAGGAGAACACACAGCAGATTCAGTTCCTGACAGACCGAGTGTAATTCAACAATTTCTTCAGTCTTCTACAGGGTGAGCCTGGTTTCTACTCTTCAGAGATCCTTTGATTCTTTCACAGGACGGATTCAGTCCTAACAAGCAGTTACACAAGTTGTAGACCGGAACTCTGGGCCTTGCACACGTTTTTGACTGAAACTGTGCACTGAAGGAGCACAGGGTTTCTTTCCCTTCACTTTCAGATCTCAAACTGAAACTCCCAACAGACAAAACTGGGCACTTCTTTGAGTTCCTCCCAGTTCTTGACTGGATTGGCTGTCACTCACAATAGACTGCTGCTGTTGGTCCAAAAAGGCAATCAAGTCTAAACTACATCTCCCAGAGTCACTGCCCATACAATCCTCTTGTGGCTGGCTCAGATTATGAGTCCCAAGTTCTGATTCGTCCAAGGCATCATTTTAGAGCTAGTTTACCCCACACTGATTGGTCCAGTTCAGCAGTTCAAAACCAGAATGGGGAACTAGGCAGACAGTTCTGACTGCAAAGAAAGCAGGTTAGACAAACTGTAATTTTATTATTACTGTAAATGATTTCTGGCAATCAGTTACATCTTTCAGACAGGTTCCCTTTGCACTCCTAGTGACTGCAAAAATGGGGTGAATTGGCAGCAGCTTGAGTGGTACTCAATCAAAGAAACACACAGTCCCCCATACAACTAATTATGTCTGCAAGCAGACAGCTCTAAAGAGACAGTACCAGAGGTTCTAAAACACTCACTGATAAATGGCTTAAGCGCCAAACACCATTCAGGCTTGGAGCATTCAAGCAAGCTCCTGGAAGTCTTTTGGGAACCCCCATTTGCAGGGGGTTACAATACTATATACTGTCTGTGGTGTTGGTATTTACGGAAACAGTATTGTGTTTTGCTGTGTATGTTGTTTAATCTTATTTTGCAGGGGGTCCTCAGAGACGTGCTGCAGAATCAGTCTCGAGGTTAAGTGGTATCTATATGAGTGAACAGTGTGTATACGTGGGGTATTGGGGCTGTAACTTCGGATTACTGTGTGAGCCACTAGAGGGAATAAAAGGGGGTCTCAGTGTCCCAGAGGGCTGTGACCAAGCTAGTCTAACCACTACAAATCCTGACCTCTTGGTTAAGGCACCCGCCATAGGACCTAGGCCCCTCAACCTGTCTGTAGTCAAACAGGCAGGGGTAGTAGCCCTTGGGATAGCGCCACCTAGGGGTTACATATACCTATTTTTCCCCTGAGTCACCCTCATTCATCCTCATTTGGGGGGACACAGATGCACCTTTCCTCTGTCAAGTGGGTGTCATCACAACTGATGCCAACACTGAAGTACATGACAGCAAGGCAGCCTCTGCCTCCCCCTTCCTAGAGCTAAGTGCCCCCCCAACATGCTCCCCACTGATAAGCTTTGGGTAGGATGAACTCAGGCCTTCCGTGATCACCTCAGTTGCTGGAACCTTCTCTGTCACAGGATGCACATAAAGGAAAAGGTGTTTTCTGAAAACTAGAATGGGGACTGGGTGTGGCTGAGCATCCTTTGGTATTTAAATCTGCAGAGTGATTCACTTGCACTGTTTGAAATGTCACTGAAGGGCTGAAGAAGTATTTTTTTTGGGGGGTGAGTGAAGGGCTGTTTCTTTGTAAATGTTCTTGTATTTCACAAAAGTTGATATGACAATGATAGCAACATACAGAGCAGCACAGGCTTCCCCTTACCCCAGCACTCCATCAACAGCGTTCCCCTGTTGGGGAGCGTCCTGTAGTGATACCCTACAGTGATTTCTTTGTGCTATCCTGGACTCCTTCAGAGCTGTCTGCATTTTTTTTTATTAAAGTCAGGATGCTGGGTTGAGAATACCCAACTGATATCACTTGTGCTCTGTGACTCAATGTTAATCCAGCTCTGCTGAAAGTGGAATGCTCGATCCTTCCTTAGATGTGACCTTTCGCTGTCTGCTCTCCACATTATAAACTAGCAGGTCAGGCTATGCGAACCTCAGCTGCCAATTTCTAGGACTCCCTCTTGTTGCCAGGATACTGTGAAGCAGTGAATGGACTAACTCACTCCTCAGGCAGGGGAGAGGAATGAAAGAATGCGTTCACTGAGACTTAACCCTCGTCTTGCCTGACAGGCTTTCAAAATTGGGGAATGCACCCACAAAATCCTCACCTTAGCCAGCCTGGCACTAACACACTTGTGGAGGACAATTTGATTCGAAAGCACCCATCACTATGTTGTTTCCCAGGTCTGTCATTACATGTCTGAGAGTGGGACACACTGTCTAAGAGGAAAGGAGGCTCTTGTATACTTCTACATTGTACCTCTTCATAACCAGCTCATGAGCAGGATTTGGTGTTGGTCTGGGATTTGGAGTTCTCTTCAAATGCTGTGACACCCCTTCCAGCCTTCTCTACACCCTCCACATCTCCTGCAGTATTATCAAGATGTACCAGAACTTTTAGGAATAAGCAGTTCTGTTTGGTTAAGGGACAGTCCATGATTTATAATCAAATTATTTACCCAGGACAGTCCAGCAGGAAAGCAACCTCCCATTTACTGTGGGGCTCCTGTTTCTACTCCAATATTACTGACTGGGGGTGAAGCAGTGGCTTTCACAGGGTTACACAGGAAGTGTCTGAAGACATGCATGTGGGATATTCTGGTTCCCAGTTTGAGGCTCTACCTACTAAACTACACTACTTCATGAAAGAGGTGATACTGATTCTCAGGCTCTACCCACTCAACTGCTGCTGTACTGTATTACAGATGAGACTGGCATCCTATGGTAACTCTCTGTTGGTGTCAGCCAGGATCGGGCATAGTCTAGGGATATCCTCTGTGTCTAGGGATAAGGTAGTCTGCTCACCAGAGTTTCCCTGCATCTTAGATACAAACATTGTACACGTCTTCCCTGGCTGTAGCAGCGGTTGAAACTGTCACCGGCCCACTAGCCAAATGCTGGTAGATTTTGTATCAGGCTAGTAACATTTTCCTTTAATTAGCCCTACAGGCTTGTATTGGAGAAGGTAACATTTCAATAAGTATACCAGCTGGGCCAGTGGAAAAATCTGTGGGACTAGTGAATTTTTGTAGACACTAGTCCTCCTTGTTAGTGGCTGAAAACTTAATTTCAACCCCCTGCTGTAGGATAAGCTCAAATCCAACCTCTGTTCTTACAGAAGACATACCACTGCAAGAGTGGTTTTAAGAGCAGTCACGCTTTACTGAATATATGTACAAGTTAGCACATGGGAATCCAGGCCCCAAACGTTCTCCTGGTTTGTGCAGCACAGACAGGTTTACTTGTGTCCTGGACCTGAGTCAGAACCTTAGGGAACTTTTGTAAAGGTCATACCTTCCACACACATCTGGTGCCATACACCCCTTCCTAGTCTCTTTTCATACACCAGTGGGTGACGCTGTACCTCGGGTCAGAGCTTGTTCTACTTTGCATAAATTAACTGTTTTCTCCCACTAGGCTAGACACTTTGGGTTTACACATTTTTTAAACACACATTGACAATGTAGTGTCTGGCCAGCAGGTAGTTAGGAGGCCCCCCCACTGTAAGGACTTTGCTCTCGAACTTCTGCTTGTTGATGGCATCTGAGGTACCCTGGTCCTGAGGGCCACTGCTCCGTGCCAGGCCAGTCTCCCTGCTGGAGCCTTGAGGCCACCTGTGTGCTGAGTGTCTTGCATCAGCCTCTCCCCACCCACTGGCAGGTGTGCTGAGTACAGGGTGGCAGCATGTACTCCAGTCTACCCTCTGGCAGCTGCTGTCAATCACCCCAGCCCCTCTGCTAGAGGTAGCAGCTCCAGTGCCCATCTTAGCTTGGGATCTCCTGTACTTAATGTACGCATATCTCCTACTTTAGCCAGCAGCTCAGTCTCTCATCAGGGGCCAGATTCACAAAACATTGCTCTGGGGCAAACTAGGTTTTGCTCGAAGTTGGTATTTACAAAGCCCAGTGTGCCCCTGCAAACTGGGTTTGTGCCCAAGCAAAGTTGTGAGGGGGGCCGCAATGCAAATGAGGGGGAGAGAACCTGCATATCCCCACAGTCTAATTCACGAAGATTTTGCTCCACACAAGGGCCTTTTGTGAAGGCCCTTGCATGGAGAAATTACTGCCGACAAAAACCTGGTGGTAATCCCCGCAACCCTAGTGGTTGGCGGAGGTACTGCAGGCCCCCACACCTCCTCCACGGTCCCCAATCGCGCACCCGATATCAATCAAACTTTATTTAACCAGGCGTAAACACCGTTGAGCAAGCTCCTCTCCAAGGTGGTCCTGGACATTAATACAGATAAGAGACAAAGATGGGGTGACAAGACAGAGACATAGTACATGTGGGGGAATTTTCAGGTCTATACATACATAGCTAACATAGGTAATACAGTTGCAAGGTCATAACTAGTAGGCCTAAGCATACATAGCTAACATGGGTGATACAGATACAGCGTCATAACTAGAAGACTCGAGAGGTAAACATTTAATACTTAGGTATACATTGATATAAGGCAGCTATTATCTTATAAGAAAGGATATGCAGGGAGGCAAAAAAAGAGGGGCATGTATATGAAGCTGGGGGGAGGGAGGGGACAGGGGGAAGAAGAGAGAGAGAGACTAATAATTGCTAGGTGCCCCCTAACAGGGATGTGAAGTTAAGTGGGTTACAGTGATGTCAGACTTGTGGACGATACTAGGGGCTACTGGTACATGGTCACTTGAAACAGCTACAGGTTTCCTTAAGGTATTCAGCTATTAGTGCTTTGAAAGTGAACGGACCAGGAAGGGAAGAGCATTTAAGTGAGCTTTGTATGGCATTCCATAAGGACGGGAAGGAGAAATTGATTGCAGCCACGCCATGGGTTGTTTTTACTCTGGGTATCTGGAAGCATAGTAAGGAGTAGCATCTCAGCCCATAGGATCCCTTGGCATGGTCAAAGAAGCTTGAGATGTAGCCAGGGAGTTTGTCAGACAAGACTCTGAAGAACCAATGAAGAGTGTTCCTTTTCCTCCTTGTTGAGAGAGAGGACCATCCCATCTCATGGTACAGTATGCAATGGTGGGTGCGAGAAGGCAGGTTGAGGATGAACCTTAAGACCCGGTGGTACAGCGTGTCAAGTTTGCTGAGCACAGTTGAGGGGCAATGGTTGTAGAGAAAGTCAGCATAGTCCAGTAAGGGTAGGAATGTGGATTGCACTAGTCTCTTTCTAGCTTCTTTGGTGAGTAGGTGCTTAATGCGGTAGCAAGGTGAACCAGGGATAAAGGACAACCAAGGAAGGGGCTGGAGTAGAACAGCGAAACAGTCTAGGGAGGTCAAATCATGGAAAGTCATGTGTGCAAATGCCAGGAGCCTTAGCAACAAGATGGAAGATCTGGAGGCTGTCATGGTGCAGTCAGACCTGGACATTGTGGCCATCACTGAAACCTGGTGTAATGATAACCACGACTGGGAGTTGACCATACCTGGCTACAACATATTCAGAAGAGACAGGGCAGGCAGGAAGGGAGGAGGAGTGGCACTGTATGTGAAAAAATGACATAAGGGCCACAGAGATCCAGGAGGAACAAATGGGGAGAGATACTATGGGTTAAGCTGGAAAGGAAAATGGGGCCAGCCATCCACAGGTGTGGTCTATAGACCACCAGCCCAGGAGGAAGAAACAGATAGGGAGCTGATGCTAGCCATCCAGAGGATGGCAGACAAGGGTGAGGTAGTACTGGTTGGAGACTTCAATATTCCAGACGTGGACCGTAGCATCCCAGCAGCAGCATCAACTAGGAGCAGATTTATCCTGGACTCCCTTCAGGGTGCCTTCCTCAAGCAACTGGTCATGGAACCAACTCGGCAGAAGGCAATACTGGACCTTGTGCTCACAAACAGGGACAGTGTGATGGGGTAAGAGTGGGGAGCACCTGGGGAACAGTGACTATCAGTCACTGTGGTTTGAAATCACAGAAAGAGCAGAACCAAACCACACAAAAACACGTATCCTGGATTTTAGGGGGGCAAACTTTGAGAAAATGGGGAGATATTGGAAAGAGGCATTAAGGGGAATGGGGTAGGAATCAGGGGTTGAGGAACAGTGGGAAGTATTTAAAATGGGGATTACAAGAGCAACAGAATTATGTATTAAGCAGGTTAGCAAGAGGAAAAGGAAGAGGAGACCATTACGGTTTTCCAAAGAGGTATCAAAGAAAGTGAAAGCCAAAAAGATTGCATTCAGGCAATACAAAAAGACACAGGCAGAAGGGGATAGGGAGAAGTACCAGGAGAAGCAAAGGGAGGCAGGGAGGTCAGTAAGGGAAGCCAAAGCTCAGACAGAAGAACACATTGCAAAATCAGTGGGTAGAGGGGACAAAACCTTTTACAGGTATATAAGTGAAAAAAGAAAGGCAAAGGGAGGGATAGTGAGACTGAAGGGGGAGGATGGGGGCTTTGTGGAGGATGACAACAGTAAAGCTGACATATTGAACAGGTATTTCTGCTCAGTCTTTACTGAGGAAGAGGAGGGTAATGGGTCTGAATGGAGTACAAGGGTGAGAATGGTGCAGAAATGGACACAAGTCCCTTTACACGAGAAAAGGGTCCTGAAAGGAACTGGAAGTAATAAGAGTTGATAAAGCAATGGGGCCAGATGGGTGCACCCAGGGTCCTTAAAGAACTAAGAGAGTGGTGGCTGAACCTCTTGCTATCCTATTTAGCCGATCACTAGAAACAGGGAGGTACCCAAAGACTGGAGGATAGCAGATGTAGTCCCCTTATACAAAATGGGCCAGATGGGGTGCACCCCAGGATCCTTAAAGAACTAAGAGAGGTGGTGGCTGAACCTCTTGCTATCCTGTTTAGCTGATCACTAGAAACAGGGAGGTACCCAAAGACTGGAGGATAGTAGATGTAGTCCCCTTATACAAAGTGGGAACAAAGGAGGCGGGGAACTACAGACCAGTCAACCTCACCTCGGTAGTGGGAAGATCATGGAAGCACTACTGAAGGAGAGATTGGTGGAACATCTGGTTATCAATGGACTACAGGACCCAAGGAAGCATGGTTTCACCAGGGAAGGTCATGTCAGACCAACCTCATTGAATTTTTGACTGGGTGACTAGGGAGGTGGATCAGGGAGGGCAGTGGACATGGCCTATCTGGACTCGGCAAGGCCTTTGACACTGTGCCACATAGAAGACTATTGCACAAACTGGGGAATATGGGTGTGGGCAGGACAGTAGTGCGGTGGGTAGGTAACTGGCTGGGCAGCAGGACACAGAGGGTGGTGGTAACCGCTGTCACTCCACAGAGGGAAGAGTGACCAGTGGGGTACCACAGGGATCAGTGCTGGGACCGGTACTATTCAATATCTTCATCAGTGACATTGCGCAGGACCTAGAAGGCAGAATTTCACTGTTCGCTGATGACACAAAGCTCTGTAACAGAGTAGACACACCAGAGGGTGTAGACAGAATGAGAAGGACCTGCAGAAACTTGAAGAATGGTCAGGGTTTGGCAGTTGAAATTCAATGCAAGGAAGTGCAAGATAATGCATATGGGGCACAAAAACCCTGGCACAATATATCAGTTGGGGGTGAGGATATAGCATGCACCAAGCAGGAAGGGATCTTGGAGTTATCATCTCTGATGACCTCAAGGCAGAAACAGTGTGACAAGGCAGCAGGTAAAGCAAATAGGATGCTGGGATGCATAGGCAGGGCATCACCAGCAGGAAAAGGAGGTCATAATTCCACTATACAAGACACTAGTGAGGCCGCACCTGGGTACACTGTGCAGTTCTGGAGACCTTACCTACGTAAGGACATAGACAGGGAGGAGAAAGTTCAGAGGAGGGCAACAAAGATGGTGCATGGATTGCATCACAAGTCCTATGAGGACAGGTTGAAGGCACTGAACATGTACTCCCTGGAGGAGAGGAGGAGAGAGGGATATGATGGAGACATACAAGTATCTTACAGGGAGGAACAGGGTGCAGGAATGCACTATTTTAAGAAAAAGATGTTCCAGGACTAGAGGCATAGGATGAAGTTGGAGGAGGACGATTCAGAGGAAACGTGAGGAAGAATTTCTTCACAGAACGGGTGGTGGACAAGTGGAACACCCTGCCAGAGGAAGTGGTGGGGGCTGAAACAATCATGGGATTCAAGAATGCATGGGATAGACATAAAGGAATTTTGGAGGTCAGGGGTAAGGGGCAACAGACTTCCTGGAAAACATAAACTGAACTTACAAACTTAAATGGGCAGACTGGGTGGGCCATAGGCCCTTATCTGCCAACACTGTCTATGTATCTATGTATCTATGTAACACGCCTAGCCGCTGCCTTAATTTTTTTCGAGATCTCATTTAGATGGCACAGGAAGTTGAGCTTGTTGTCCAACCAGAACCCTAGGTATTTGAAGGTATCTATTATTTCAAGGGGTTCACCTAATAGCGTTAGAATCATATGCTTGTGTGTTGGACTCGGGGCTGCCTTAGGTGAGAGGATAATGGCTTTTTTTTTTATTTTGCATTGAGTAGGACCTTATGTTTGATCAGGTTATGTTGGAGAGAGATAAAATCTTGCTGTAGGTCCTCAAAGGCTGAATCCAAGGATGAGTTTGAGGTGTAAAGGACAGTATCATCTGCAAATAGGTGCACATCATCAGTATGCAGTTGTGCGTCAAGGTTGTTGATATAAATTGCAAATAGGATAGGACCCAAGATGGATCCTTGGAGGACACCTCGTGGGAGTGATTTTAATGGGGACAAGTCACCTGAAGCTTTAACTTGTTGTAACATGTTGGTAAGGTAGCTAGTGAACCATTTAATGGCAGTCTTATCGAGGCAGATATTGCACAGTGCGTTAAACATAATATTGTGGTCCACAGTATCGAAAGCCTTACTAAGGTCAAGGAAAAGGGCAAACACATACTACTTAGAATCCAGGGCAATTTGCCAATCTGTGGTTACTTTTGCAATGGCAGATACTGTGTTATGTTTGGCTCTAAAGCTGGACTGTGCAGGGTTTAACAGTTTCTGTGACTCCAGGTATTCTCTAATTTGGGTGTTGACGATTTTTTCCAATAGTTTTGATTGGGTAGATAATATGGAAGTAGGCCTGTAATTGTTCAGGTCACTCTGATCCCCCGATTTGAACAAAGGCATAAAATGTGTAAATCATTTTTTTCCATAGTGTAGTGGTCCCTCTCCCCTTCCCGATCCCTGACTGCTCGCCTGATATGTGTAAGTCTTTTTTTTTGTCCATAGTGTAGAGGCCCCTCCTCCCCGGTCCCTGATCACCCACCCGATATGTGTAAATCATGTTTTCTATAGTGTAGTGGTCCTTCTCCCCTCCCCAGTCACCGATCGCCCACCCAATATGTCTAGGTCTTATTTACATAGAATAGTGGTCCCTGCCCCCTTCCCAGTCACCACCCTATAGTAGACACATGTACTCCCTGGTAGTCTAATGGTCCCTCTTCAGCCCCGGACCCCATCCCATGCAATATGCAGCACATAACCGTGGTGATCTAGTGGACCACCCACCCTGTCTGGCAGTGTCCCTCCACCTTGCTTTTCCCCAGCCCAATCCCCAGCCAGCAACCAACACAGCCCACCTCTCACCACTGCGGATCTCCGCCAACTGAGCGCTCATTGAGCATGTCCTGTATACACTATGGCTTATGGACAGTGATTGACAGCTCACTGTCAATTACTGTAAATGAGCTGTACTGTATACAGTACACAGTCACTGAGAGCTCAGTCCACGGCCAGCCACAGTGGTAAGAGGCAGGCTACAGATCAGGTTGGAGGGGGAAGGGACACTACCGGGCAGGGTTGGGGGTCCACTAGACCACCATGGTCATGTGTTGCATATTGCATGGGATGGGGTTCAGGAATGGGAGGGACTACTAGACCACCAGGAGTATATGTGTCTACTACAGGGTGGTGATTGGTGACCGGGTGGGTTTGGGGGTCAAGTACTGTCCACCGCTTCCAGGCTGACAGTGTCCAGCACACTACCTCAGATCAGGTGCGGAACCTGGCATTATTTTTGATAATGGTCTGACCCTGAAATCTCAGGTGTCAGCCATGGTTAAATCCTCATTTTATCATCTGAGGAATATTGCCGGGGTAAAACACCTGGTTCCCCTGGGTGACCATCCAACACTGGTTCATGGCTTCATTACCACCCATTTTGATTGCTGCAATGCCCTTTACCTAGGGCTGTCTGGAGTTGACGTCCGCTGCTTGCAGCTGGTGCAGAATGCTGTGGCCAGGCTGTTGACTGGTACCTCTCGATCCAGGCACATAATGCCTGTGCTACGCGGATTGCACTGGCTGCTGGTTCAGTGGCAGATCACCTATCAGGTAGGTTTGCTTACCTTTAAAGCTCTACACGACCAGGGACCAGACTACCTGAAAGATCTCCTGGTTCCCTACACCCCCAGTTGTCCTCTCTGATCTGCCAACAAGGGATTGAAAGAGATTCCCAGGGTTCATCTAAAAACATCTGGAGCTCATGCTTTTTCTTTTGCAGCATCGACCCTGTGGAATTCTCTACCTCGTCGGTTAAGGGAATGCCTGACCGTCAGCAGTTTTAAATCTATGTTGAAAATGTATTTATTTTCTCAGGCATTCCCAGACTGAATTTTAAATTTATATTACTGTAATTTGTATGTTGTGGCTGTATTTCGTACAGCACCTTGATATTGAAAGGTGCTATATAAATAAAGTTTGATTTGATTTGCCCTTCCACTTCAAACTCCTAATTAAAGCTTTTGAGAATGTCTTTCTGAAAGAAACCTTTGATTTACTCATCAAACTTTCACCCTTTCTGTGTCGGAACTTAACAAGAGAGGAAGTTAAAACACTTCAGAAATTAACTAAAATGCAGAATCTAATTATTAAACCTTCTGACAAGGGTGGAAACATTGTATTTTTAAATGAAAATGATTATGTACAATGTGTTTAAGATCTTCTAGAAAATCAAAACCACTACAGAAAACTTTAAAGTAACCTCACTGAAATTTTAAGACACAGCTTTTAGAACTTTTGGAATTGGGCAGAAATAATAATTTTATTTCAGACGATGAACTTAAATTCTTGTGGGTAGACTTTACAATAATTCCCATATTTATGCTCTGCCCCAAATCCACAAAGGTCTGGACAAACCAGTAGGATGTCCAGTTTTGTCCCAGACTGGTTCCCTGACAGATAATTTGAGCAGATTTCTGAATTGTTTTTTCGTAAAGACTGTGTGCCTGGTCTGGGTTCATATCTGAGGGACACAATGGATTTCCTAGTAAAATTTCAGGAGAAGAAGCCAGAAGGGGAAGGAAGGAAACATATTCAATTCAGTGCTTTAGAGTAACTGGTAACTGCTATTTTTCTTTTAAACTTAGATTATGGGCTTTTAGTGACACTATACTTTCTTTGTTGTCTTTACTTATAATTGTTTTTGGGCTGTTGAAAATTTAAAACATAGTGGTGGTGTAATTCTGTGCTGTCTTTAATTGCTGCTAATTTTATCTTAGCTTGTCTGACTGCCCTGTAGTTGGGTGAAGGGTGTTAATTGTCTGGCCTCTGACCTCAGCTACGTGATAACTGGATGTGGGGCTTAGTCAGAGCTAAAGTAGCAAGCAGAGGTTTATTTTCTCAGAAGAAGCCAGAAGGGGAAGGAAGGAAACATATTCAATTCAGTGCTTTAGAGTAACTGGTAATTGCTATTTTCTTTAAACTTAGATTGTGGGGTTTAGTGACACTATACTTTCTTTGTTGTCTTTACTTATAATTGTTTTTGGGCTGTTGAAAATTTAAAACATAGTGGTGGTGTAATTCTGTGCTGTCTTTAATTGCTGCAAATTTTTGCGCCCCTTCCCTCCCCTTCCCCCAACTCTTAATTATATGCCCTGATAAATCTGATTGACTGGAGCTAAACACAGGGTATAGTAAGGGGTGTGAAGTAGGAGGGGCATAAGGGGAAAGAAGCCCACCCTCAGCACGACAAGTGTTTTGACTTTTATTTATTTATTGGTTTCTTTTTCTTTAAAAAAAAAAATTATCTGAGGATCAGTGACAGGATTTTTAGTACAGTAAATTAATAAAAAGGGAACTAGGAGAGCTTCAGTAGCAGACAAGTAGTGGAATTGCAGTATAATGTGGGGAGTGGTGCAATGCAGTGGCTGTGGGGCAGCCATATTCAGGCAGACCTTCTGGACACTGAGGGTGCTGCCCTATCTGCATGCATCTCTCTGGACTGCAGGATGAGGTAGCCAGACTCAGAGTGGAAGTAAACTGGGTCAGGAGTACAATCACCCCTATCCAGGGACCACCCAGTCCAATGCAACTGCCTCAAAGGATGCCGAGAACGAGGAACACTTGGATGACAGTGGGCTCTGGGAGGGTTAGAGCAGTCAGGCAGAGGCACATCCCAGATCCTATTCCACTCAAGAACTCAAATGCCACACTGGCAAATGAGGACAACCAAATAGAGGTACCCAGAGAAGTGGAAGGAAAGGATGTGGAGGTTAGCCAAGGAGGTGACCTCAGCGGGAAAGCAGTGGACCCCAGAGGAGAAGGAAGCGAATCCTGGTGGGGGACTCCATCAAAAGAGGGATCCAGCTAGGAACACAGGAGGGGGAGGACAGGGAGGTGAGGTGCCTACCAGGTGCCATGGCATGGAGGGATGGAAGGAAGATCCTGGGGATCACTGGGAAGGCAAGACGGAGGGTGAGCTGGATGTCATTATCCACCTAGGTACTAATGACCTGGCAAATGGGAGCCAAAGGAAGTTCAGGAAGAGTTTAGGAAACTGGGGAGGGTCTCAAGCAAGTAGCTACTTCTGTCACTTTCTCAGAAGTACTACCTGTGAGAGGCAAGGGAGAGCATAGGAGTGCATGCACCAGGAACTTTAACTCATGGTTGAAGAACTGCTGCTGTGAGGAAGGGTTTGGATTCATTGGTGACTGGGGACCCACCTGGAGGGATGGAGGTTTGTTCAAGCCTGCGGCCTGCATCCATCCTGGAGGGAATCAAGCACTCAATGATAAGTTTAAATGCTACATTGACAAGCATTTAAACTAGCAAAGGGGGTGGCAGGCCAGCAAGGAGGGTACCTACTTGCTCACCCCCACAGTTAACAGTGGAACCAGTGAACCAGAGGATGGCTATCTCTGCAAAGCAGTGTGCAAAGATGGAGATTAGTGCCCAAGAGGTGGATAAGCAGAAAGGGCAAAATTCAGCAGAAGGGCAGACAGCAAGGAGAACCAGGGATAAATGACAACCAAGGAAGGGCTGAGTAGAACAGTGAAGCAGTCTAGGAGGTCAAATCATGGAAAGCCATGTGTGCAAATGCCAGGAGCCTTAGCAACAAGACGGAAGATCTGGAGGCTGTCATGGTACAGTCAGACCTGGACATTGTGGCCATCACTGAAACCTGGTGTAATGATAACCATGACTGGGAGATGGCCATACCTGGCTACAACATATTCAGAAGAGACAGAGCAGGCAGGAAGGAGGAGGAGGCACTGTATGTGAAAAATGACATAAGGGCCACAGAGATCAGGAGGAACAAAATGGGGAGAGATACTGTGGGTTAAGCTGGAAAGGAAAATGGGGCCAGCCATCCCACAGGTGTGGTCTATAGACCACCAGCCCAGGAGGAAGAAACAGATAGGGCTGATGCTAGCCATCCAAAGGATGGCAGACAAGGTGAGGTAGTACTGGTTGGAGACTTCAATATTCCAGACGTGGACTGGAGCATCCCAGCAGCAGCATCAACTAGGAGCAGATTTATCCTGGACTCCCTTCAGGGTGCCTTCCTCAAGCAACTGGTCATGGAACCACTCGGCAGAAGGCAATACTGGACCTTGTGCTCACAAACAGGGACAGTGTGATGGGGGTAACAGTGGGGAGCACCTGGGAAACAGTGACCACCAGTCATTGTGGTTTGAAATCACAGAAAGAGCAGAACCAAACCACACAAAAACACGTATCCTGGATTTTAGGGGGGCAGACTTTGGGAAAATGGGAGATACTTGAAAGAGGCATTAAGGGGAATGGGACAGGAATCAGGGGTTGAGGAACAGTGGGCAGTATTTAAAATGGGGATTACAAGAACAACAGAATCATGCATTAAGCAGGTTAGCAAGAGGAAAAGGAAGAGGAGACCATCATGGTTTTCCAAAGAGGTATCAAAGAAAGTGAAAGCCAAAAAGATTGCATTCAGGCAATACAAAAAGACACAGGCAGAAGGGGATAGGGAGAAGTACCAGGAGAAGCAAAGGGAGGCAGGGAGGACAGTAAGGGTAGCCAAAGCTCAGACAGAAGAACACATTGCAAAATCAGTGGGTAGAGGGGACAAAACCTTTTACAGGTACATAAGTGAAAAAAGAAAGACAAAGGGAGGGATAGTGAGACTGAAGGGGGAGGATGGGAGCCGCGTGGAGGATGACAACAGTAAAGCTGACATACTGAACAGGTATTTCTGCTCAGTCTTTACTGAGGAAGAGGAGGGTAATGGGTCTGAAGGGAGTACAAGGGGTGAGAATGGTGCAGAAATGGACACAAGTCCCTTTACACGAGAAAGGGTTCTGAAGGAACTGGAAGTAATAAGAGTTGATAAAGCAATGGGGCCAGACGGGTGCACCCCAGGGTCCTTAAAGAACTAAGAGGTGGTGGCTGAACCTCTGGCTATCCTGTTTAGCCGATCACTGGAAACAGGGGAGGTACCCAAAGACTGGAGGACAGCAGATGTAGTCCCCTTATACAAAAGTGGGAACAAAGAGGAAGCAGGGAACTACAGACCAGTCAGCCTCACCTCGGTAGTGGGGAAGATCATGGAAGCACTACTGAAGGAGAGATTGGTGGAACATCTGGTTATCAATGGACTACAGGACCCAAGGCAGCATGGTTTCACCAGGGGGAGGTCATGTCAGACCAACCTCGTTGAATTTTTTGACTGGGTGACTAGTGAGGTGGATCAGGGGAGGGCAGTGGACATGGCCTATCTGGACTTCAGCAAGGCCTTTGACACTGTGCCACATAGAAGACTATTACACAAACTGGGGAATATGGGTGTGGGCAGGACAGTAGTGTGGTGGGTAGGTAACTGGCTGGGTGGCAGGACACAGAGGGTGGTGGTAAATGGCTGTCACTCCACAGAGGAAGAGTGACCAGTGGGGTACCACAGGGATCAGGGCTGGGACGGTCCTATTCAACATCTTCATCAGTGACATTGCGCTGGGATCTAGAGGGCAGAATTTCACTGTTCGCTGATGACACAAAGCTCTGTAACAGAGTAGACACACCAGAGGGTGTAGACAGAATGAGAGCGACCTGCAGAAACTTGAAGAATGGTCAGGGTTTGGCAGTTGAAATTCAATGCAAAGAAGTGCAAGATAATGCATATGGGGCACAAAACCTGGCACAATATATCAGTTGGGGGTGAGGATATAGCATGCACCAAGCAGGAAAGGATCTTGGGGTTGTCATCTCTGATGACCTCAAGGTAGGAAACAGTGTGACAAGGCAGCAGGTAAAGCAAACAGGATGCTGGGATGTATAGGCAGGGCATCACCAGCAGGAAAAGGGAGGTCATAATTCCGCTTATACAAGATACTAGTGAGGCCCCACCTGGAGTACAGTGTACAGTTCTGGAGACCATACCTATGTAAGGACATAGACAGGGTAGAGAAGGTTCAGAGGAGGGCAACAAAGATGGTGCATGGATTGCATCACAAGTCCTATGAAGACAGGTTGAAGGAACTGAACATGTACTCCCTGGAGGAGAGGAGGGAGAGGATATGATTGAGACATACAAGTATCTTACAGGGAGGAACAGGGTGCAGGAAAACACTATTTTAAGCGAAAAGATGTTCCAGAACTAGAGGCATGGGATGAAGTTGGAGGGAGGACGATTCAGAGGAAACATGAGAAAGAATTTCTTCACAGAACGGGTGGTGGACAAGTGGAACACCCTGCCAGAGGAAGTGGTGGGGGCTGAAACAATCACGGGATTTAAGAATGCATGGGATAGACATAAAGGAATTCTAAAGGTCAGGGGTAAGGGGCAACAGACTTCTAGGAAAACAAACTGAACTTACAAGCTCAAATGGGCAGACTGGGTGGGCCATAGGCCCTTATCTGCCGACACTGTCTATGTATCTATGTATCTATGTACTTGGAAATCTGGCCACATATGGTTCACTATTGATGTTGAATCTTTGTACACAAGCATTAATCATGAGCAGGGTATTCAGGCATGTGCACATTTTTTGTGAACTCACCCCCAAAGTGGTAGTTTACCCACTGACGTCATCATTCAGACACACAAGTTTGGTCTTGCCCATAACTGTTTTGAATTCAATAATGTGTTTACCTTCAGCTGAAGGGCACGGTCATGGGAGCTGCCATGGCACCCTCCTTTGCTAACCTAATCCATCATTTTTTCAGCAAAAGAAAATACTTATTTGTGCCACATTATTAAGTGGCGCAGATATATTGATGATATAATATATGTACATGAGGGTACAGAGGAAGAGGCAAACTGTTTTATTACATGGCTTAATGAGGATCATTCAAATTTAAAAATGACAGGGACTAGGAGTAAACAGTGTGTACATTTTCTGGACATCAGTCTTTATGTAGATGGAGAGTTAAAGGTCCAGACTAAGGAGTACTGAAAATCAACAGCCACAGACAGTCTGTTGAGGGCAGAGAGCACACATCCATGAAAATTGATCAATTCCATACCATACGGGCAATTCTTGCAGATATACAGGCACTGCTCTCAGGTGAAGAATTTGAAATTGCATCACAGGAATTGTATCAGAGATTTTTGGATCGGGGTTACAAAAGTGAAATCTTAGATGAGGAGCTATCTAAAGCCAGAACACAGGAAAGGGGGTTCCTTATCCAGGCCAAATCTAGAAATGAAGGCACAGAAGAATCAATGCATTTGTGACAAAATTTACCAAAGTGGCTGGACAGATTGGTGATATCATAAAAAATAGTGGCCAACCTTGCTAAATGATGTTACTTTGGCTTCAGAGTTTGGCTTGGCAATACACCAAGAATAACTTTCTTGTGGGCCAAAAGCTAAGAGATATGTTGGTACACAGTCACTCCGACTACAACACCACCAGTATATACCTCCAGGAATTGGTTATCACCTCCACTTAAGGGCATGCATAAGAGCGGTCATTGCAATACATGTAATTATTGCTTTCAGGGTAGCAACGTCCATCCTGATGGATATAACAGGGATGTGGAATTAAAAACTTTCTTAAATTGCAGTACTGACTTAGTGGTTTATGTTATTTGGTCCCCCTGTCCATTACTGTATATTGGACGCATGGTCAGGCCTCTAAAGCAAAGAATTCAGGAGCATATCTGCAATATGCATTCTGGACAGGCAGACACACCTCTAGGTTGGCATTACATGGAATGGCACAACTGTGACCCTACAGGCACTAATTTTATGACACATGAACATGTTGTGAGAAATCCAGGGGAAGGCAACAGAGTCATAAAATTACTACAAAAGACAGCTTCTGGATCTTTACTTTAGGCTTACTTTACCCCAAGGGGCCGAACAAGGAGTGGGATTTGAAACCCTTTCTCTAAGTTGTTTTTATTGGTATTTGTTAGCGAATGAGCAAATGTGCACATGCAATTATCTATAAAACTTAAATCTAACCTCTGTTTTTCTCTCTTTCTCTGTTGCAGAATATTTCTGGAATTCAGCAGGGCCAACTGATCCCCTACAGTAATACACTACTGGAATATCAGAAACAAAACTTATGGGGAGGTCGAAGAGTCATCATGATGAGACCTCTATCTTTCACCACTCAGTTCTTCCACAGAATAATTTAAAATTTCAGTCACTCATAGATTGCCTGCATTCTATATCTGTATCAGGTTTAAGTTTTCTCAAGAAGCTTAAAGGATACCTAAACAACATTTTGACAACAAACTATTCAAAAATATGACTTCATAGGGGACTAAAGGAAAGGCTGCTGTATTTATTAGTGCTGGTGTAACCCTCCCTACAAATGGGGGTTCCCGAAAAGTTTTCTCGAGCTTGCCTAAATGCTCACTGCCAGGCTGGTGTCCTGTGTTTTAACAGTTTAAATGTGATTGCCAGAGAGTGCCTGCCTCTGTGTACTGTCTCTTTAAGGGCTGCCTGGATTGCAGTCATAAGTAATCTGAGAGGGAGTTCTGTTGAAAGATGTAACTATTTGCTGAAAATCATTTAGAGTGATAATGATAATGTAGTTTGTCTAACCTGCCTTCTTTGCAGCAAGGACTGTTTTGTTTATCTCCACTATCTTGGTCCTGGACTACCGAATTGGACCAATCAGTTCTGGTGGGACCTAAAATGGAGCCAGACTACAGGAGCTGTCTGGAGTCAAAATCTGTAGGAATTGTAGTTTTAGGCTTTTTGCGCCTTTTTGCACCTGAAGGGGGAGCCTTTCTTGTGACTGACAGGAGGATCAGCCAACTGAACCTTTTGCACCTTGGGGAATTTCCTAGGCTGCTGCAGCTAGTTTCAGTTCTGGGCTGAGAAGTGAAGAAGTAACAGCTCAAGTGATTTGGGCAAGAGTTCTGTGTAGTTTTGCATGAGAGAACTGTGAAAGGCCTGAGTTGTGGCCTGCATGTCTGACTGCTGTCCCTGAGAGGGAGAGAAGAGAATTATTCTTGACTAAATCCATATTTGTAAGAACAAAGCAAGTCACTGATTTTTTACCAGGATCATACCTGAAGAAGATCGAAGATTTTGCTGAATGAGATCGGCCTGTCAGGATTTCCAGCTGCTTTTGAATCCCCTGTTTGTGCAGAGACTTTGCAATCATGACCGGAGAGTGGTTTGCCTGGTACAGTAGAATTTCCTTACATGTAAATGTGCTGTGAGTTGTTAGTGGGTCGTGATTTGGTTCCCCACTGTGTGAACTGTGTTCTGCTTGCTGGAAGCTATATCCAGCCCCAAAACGGACTGTATCTGAATTTGTCTCCATTTGGCCTGGGCCTTGCCACACTGGCCCAGCCAGACTACCCGCTGCACAGAGAAAGCCATCAATGACAGACCTGCCTGAGGATCAGCCCCCTTCTCCACGCCTGAACAGAAATGACACCTCGGCGAATCGTGTGGGCCCTGCTTCTCCTGGCACTCCAGATCAACTACCTGCAGTCTCAATTTTTGTCCAGCCTGTGTCCAGTCTTGGGTATCATGAGTAATCATCAGGGTAGCGCCCTGCAACAACAGCCTAATCTAAAAAGTGTGCCATCTGATTGTCTTGTTGTTTCTTTTTACGAACTGAGCCCTCCGGCTCCGGATTACAATTAGAGTGTGTTGTGTATGTTGTTTTCTTCCATCACAGGGCCCCAACCAGCTGCAACGTTCCTGGCTAGCCCACCATTCTCCATCTGGGTACCCAGAGTGTGTGACTGTTTATGGACCCTGAAGTGGATGCATAACTGTTTGACTGATACAGCCTTTAAGCAAATTAAACTGATTACGCCCCTCCCTTGTTCAAGTCCCTTAAATAAATCATATCTAACTCTTTTTGCATTTACCCTGACTGTGATTCCAGTTAGTGCAAGAGTACTGTACTGCTCTTATTTGCCGTGTATAACCTTGTTTTACAGGGGGTCCCCAGGGCCGAGCCAGAGGAAAGCCCTGGTGGTAAGTGCAAACAGCGTGGGTACTTATGTGGTGTATCAGGGGCATTGTGAAAGTGATTATTGAGTACTGTTCTGGCCGCTAGTAAGGAAAGAGGGGGGTTACAGTGTCCCGGAGGGTTGTGCCCAGGTTAGCTTGACCACTACTAACCCTGACCTCCGGGGTGGAGGCACCCATTTCAGAACTCGGACCCCTTAACCTGCTACTAGCCAAGCAGGCAGGGGTAGTGGCCCTTGGGATAGCGCCACCTAGGGGTTACACTAAAACTATATTTACATAATTTACCTAAATGTGGTTCCAAAGCATTTGAAAAATGTAAAATCAGCCTTCCAATTTCAAAAAACTGCCTTTCCTGCTTCCTAAAATGGTCACCAAATGTGTTAAGTGATGACATCAATGAAGCCAGAGTCAGAGAGCTATATGTCTCTCAACAGTGCTAACTGTTCTTTTTTCCCCTTTGTATAGAATTGTTGCACCAAAATGGTCAAAACCATTTGCATAATTTTGATCAATACACATTAGGCTATAGTTCAGTTCATTTTGTTAACTTTAACATGCTGAAATTCTGTTTTAATCCAACCGACTTTCTCTTTGGCAAACCACAGTGCAGTACAAATCTTAAATAACCTGGCAGTCTAGTGGTTACACAGAAACATAGAATTTGACGGCAGATAAAGACCGCTTGGCCCACGCAGTCTGCCCATTTCCCTACCTAATGGATAAGCTGCAGATCCTAGTTAACCAGCAGCCTACTGCTTCCTACCCCCAACCCCTAGAATTGCCTAATGACTGTCCCATGCATGCTTGAATTTCACCACTGTTTTTGACTCCACAACCTCCTCCAGAAGGCCGTTCCATGCATCCACAACCCTCTCTGTGAAAAAATACTTCCTTAAATTACCTCTGGGCCATCTCCCCATCTTCAAATTGTGCCCCCTTGTTCTTGCATACCTCTTTTTTTGAAATATGCTACCCTCTTGGACTTTGTTGATTCCCTTGAGGTACTTGAAAGTTTCTGTCATGTCCCCCCTCTCCCTCCTTTCCTCGAGGCTATACATATTAAGCTCCTTAAGTCTCTTTTCATATGTCTTCCGGTGCAGACCCTGCACCATTTTAGTTGCCCTCCTCTGGATAGCTTCCATCCTGTCTATGTCTTTCACAGATTGGGTCTCCAGAACTGCATGCAGTATTCAGATGGGGTCTCATCAGCTGTCTGTACAGAGGATAATAACTTCCAGTTTTCTACTGTTGATGCCTCTCCCATGCATCCCAGTATCCCCCAACCTCCTTGCTGCCCTCTCACATTGCTTGCCCACCTTTAGGTCATCTGATATGACTACCCCAGGACCCTTTCCATTTTGTTGTTGTTAGTATCTCACCCCCATTGTGTACTCTTCCCCTGGGTTTTTGGTTCCCAGGTGCATTACCTTGCACTTCTTAGCATTGAATCTAAGCTGCCATACATTCGACCATTCCTCTAACCTTACCAAGTCCCTTCTCATCCTTTCCACCCCTCCTTCTGCATCAACTCTGTTGCAGATCTTTGTGTCATCTGCAAAGAGACATACTTTTCCTTCCAGTCCCTCTGCAATGTCGCTTATAAAGACATTGAAGAGGACCGGTCCTAATACTGAACCCTGCGGTACCCCACTAGTAACCCTCCTTTCTTCAGAGTGGACTCCAGTTACTATTACTCTCTGTGTCCTATTCTCCAGCCAATTCTTTACCCAGGCTGTCATCTTGGGACCCACTCCCAGGCTGGCTAACTTGTATATTAATCTTTTGTGTGGGACTGTGTCAAATGCCTTGCTAAAGTCTAGGTAGGCCATGTCCACAGCCCCTCCCTGATCTACTACTTTGGTCACCCAGTCAAAGAAATCTATCGGATTTGTCTGGCATGACCTTCCCGCTGTGAATCCATGCTGCCTTGTGTCCTGTACCCCTCTGGCCTCTAGATACTCGACAGTTCTTTTCTTCAGAAGTGATTCCATCATTTTCCCTACCACTGAGGTTAAACTAACAGTTTCCTATAGTAACAGTAGTTTCCTGCTTCTGCCTTGCTCCCACTTATGTGAAGGGGAATCACATCTGCCCTCCTCCAGTCCTCGGGTACCACCCCATCCTCCCATGATTTGTCAAAGAGGGTAGTCAGTGGTGTCACTAGTTCCATCCTTAGTTTTTTAGAATTCTGGGATGAATCCCATCAGGCCCCATTGCTTTGTCCACCATCAGTTTTAAGAGTTCTTTCAGAACCCTTTCTTCTATAAATGGGCTGGTATCAACTTCTGTAGCCAGAGTGTTTCTACTGTTTGTTTTAGATACCTCCCCTCTTCCTTTGTAAATACTGAGCAAAAATATTTGTTTAGTATCTCTGCCTTTCACAGTCACCCTCTACCCACCCTCCTTCCCTTTATTAAGCCTCCTATCCCTCCCTTGGTCTTCTTTCGCTCCTGATGTACCTATAAAGGTTTTATCCCTTTCTTAACTGAGTTGGCTATCTTTTCCTTGGTTTGGGCCTTTGCTGTTCTGACTGCCTTCCCAGCTTCCTTTTGCTTTAACTGATACAGTTCTCTGTCCTGCTCCTTCTGTGATTCCTTGTACTTCCTGAATGCTTTCTTTTTCCTTTGAACCTTCACTGCCACTTCCTTTGAGAACCATAGTGGTTTCTTACATCGTTTCGTTTTGTTTATTTGCTTCACACAAAGGCTTGTTACCTCTGTGATGACAGTTTTTATTATTCCCCATTGTTCTTCCACCCCTTCTTACTGCCCATTTGCTAGTGCATTCGTGGTGGATCCAGATGTCACAATGGGGGGTGCTGGGGTGGTGTGCGTACTTGATATGCACTTTTTAACATTTTTATTAAATCTTTATATTTTCTCCTATTACTCTTTTCTAGTACGTTTTTGACAGAACTTACAAATGTAATCCATAGTTTTGAATGCAAACTTTTGTACAATCGATAAATCAGACTTCTTCGACAAAGTGAAATGCAGCAGTAGCAAGCAAGTAAGTTACAATGGGGGGGGCAGCCATACCCTTCACCACCACCCCCCAGATCCACCACTTGTTTGTAGAAAAGTTCTTGTGTAGTCCAATGCCAGAGTTCATACTTTCTCGGAAATCAAAAATATGTTTGTCTTATTTTCTTTTTCCATGGGAAATAATAATAATAAGAATCAGCATTTATATAGTGCTTTTCATACACACTGTATCCCAAAGTGCTTTACAAGCAATGCTAGACCGGTAGTGAAGTGACTGAATGTGTAGTGGCAGCCATTTCACACATTGATATCCACACAGAGCCTTGGACAATTGCATGAACTGGTTTTGTGGGAAGGGGAATGTTGGCTAGGACAATGGGGTCAGGTAGTGATCATGGTGCTGGATGCCCCACATCTTACATCTCACAGTGATCTGCTCATCTTTTCCCCCTTCTGTCTTCTCCCTTCCCTGAATATAGTAGTACCTTACAGGAGTGGCCTTCTCAGTCCCCTTCTGGAATTCATTCTTCACTCTTTCTCCCCACACCAAAAACAGGTGAGCTCATCACCCTTCTGCATCATGAATGCAGGTAGTACAGTCCCCAATTTTTTTGATATATCAAAAATAAACAAATCTTTCCAGTAAGTTAGGCTGATAGCAGCAGGGTACAAGGGGAAAGGCGGGCTTTCCTATCCTTAAAAGATCTAGGCTCCCTTTGATTAGGCACTATTAAATGACGGGTGTGCACGTCATTTAATAGTGCCTAATCATAGGTGGCTTAGATCTTACATGGGTAGGAAAGCCTTTTTTTCCCATGTGCCCTGCTGCTATCAGCCTGGCTTACCAGAAGATCATGTTAATTATTAATATGTAAAAATAACATGGGAGACTGTACTAACCACATTCATGATGCGGAAAGGTAGTGAGCTTAACCGTTTTTGGTGTAGGAAACAGGAGAGAAGAATGAATGCCGGCGAGGGACTGAAGAGGCCATTCCAGCAGGGTACAGCTATATTCAGGTTAGGGGAAGACAGGAAGGTGGACGTTGAGCAGATCATTGTGATATCTGAGATGTGGGGCTGCCAGCACTCTGATCATTACCTGACTGTGGATGAGAGCAGCCAGCGATGACAAATACTCAGAGTAGCAGGGCTGCACCTAAACTGTTACTTGAATTCAGTGAAGGGAGATTACCCTCTGTTAGTATCGCAGGGTTCAGTACTGGGTCCAGTCCTTTTTAATGTCTTTATAAGTGACATTGCAGAGGGACTGCAAGGAAAAGTATGCCTCTTTGCAGATGACACAAAGATCTGCAACAGGGTTGATACACAAGGAGCCATGGAAAGGATGAGAAGAGACTTGGCAAGGTTGGAGGAATGGTCAGAAGTATGGCAGCTTGGATTCAATGCAAAGAAGTACAAAGTAATGCACCTGGAAAACAAAAACCCAGGGGAAGATTACACAATGGGGGGGAGGTAGTAACAACAACAAAAATAGAAAGAGACCTGCGGGTAATCATATCAGATGACCTTAAGGTTGGCAAGCAATGTGAGAAGGCAGTAGGAAGGGCTGGGGGGATACTTGGATATATAGGGAGAGGTATCACCAGCAGAAAACATGAAGTTGTTATCCTCCTATACAGACAGTTGGTGAGACCCCATCTGGAGTACTACGTCCAGTCCTGGAGACCCCATCTCCGCTAGGACATAGACAGGATGGAGGCAGTGCAGAGGAAGGCAACTAAAATGGTGCAGTGTCTGCAAGAGAAGCCATACGAGGAGAGACTAAAGGAGCTTAATATGTATACCCTGGAGGAAAGGAGGAGGGGGGACATGATAGAAACATTTAAGTACCTCAGTAGAATCAACAAAGTCCAAGAGAGTAGCATATTTCAGAAAAAGAGATGTGCAAGAACAAGGGGACACAATTTGAAGATGAGGGGGCAGTTCAGGAGCAATGTGAGGAAGTAGTTTTTCACAAAGAGGGTGGTGGATGCATGGAACAGCCTTCCTGAGGAGGCTGTGGGGTCTAAAACTGTGGGAGAATTCAAGAATACATGGGACAGACATAAGGCAATTTTTGTGGGGGGTAGGAAGAAACAGGCTGTTGGTTAAATAGGATCTGCAGCTTATCCTCTAGGTAGGGAAATGGGCAGACTAGGTGGGCCAAGCGTTCCTTATCTGCCATCAAAGTCTGTGTTTCTATGTGGGGTGGAGGGATGTTGACATTTGGTAGGACAATATCGAGGGAGCTGTGTAAAGCTCATTCAAGATTCTGAAGGGTGGTAGCCAGTCAACTCACGTTGTGGAGTAGGGCACAGAAAGTACATGAGAAGAATTGCTGGAAACTGTCCTGCGGGTTTCTGCAGATCACAGGTAAAGCAGTAGATCAACACTAGAAGTCGGGTGGATTCGCTCAAGGCATTAGTATGCCTCTCCTGCTAATAATATTGTTATCCATAGCAAGTGCAGCCCTTATGAGGGCATGAACATCAGTTTTTATGGTGTGTCCTGATGCTTATTGCTTGGCCCTCCAGGAAGATCTAGTTGTTGGTTAATGAGGCAGGGAAAAAAACACAACAGGGGGGACTGTGCATACTGCTTTCACTGTGCAGAAGGGTGGTGATCCACTCAATGTTTACTGTGGGAGTAGAAGCCAAACAATGAGAAAGTGGACTGGGGAGTGATCTGGGAGGCATTTTTTAACAGTGCCAGCTGATGGTGCATATCGGTATAAGTGTGCGCAACTCTCTGAGGTACAATATTACAGTCTGAGGTGTGGTAATTCTCTTCATGAGACCGTAAGTACATATGCGGCCCCAGGCAGTACTAAGGATAGAGTACGGATGGTGGGGTGTTCAACAGAAGGCAGGTTAGGTACAGGATATTCATGTGGAAAAAGACTACAAGAGAAGCTTATTTGTGGATTACTAAGAAAGCACAAGCTTTGGAATTGGACCAGACCAGTACTTTGCTACAAATTTCAGGGCATCACATAACCACTAGATCACCAGGTATTTGAAGTGTGGTACTGCACTGTGGTCTGCCAAAGAGAAAGTCAGCTGGATTGCAAAACATTTTCAGCAAGTTTAAAGTAAACAAAATGAACAAAACCATAGCCTAACATGTGTACTGACCAAAATAATCCACATGTTAACACATGGTGTCGATCATTCTGGTGAAACAATTCAAAATAAAGGGGGAAAGAAGAACTAATTAGCACTATAGAGAGTCATGTGGGTCTCTGCCTCTGGCTCCAATGATGTTATCATGACTCATCACTTAATGCACTTGGCAGACATTTTAGGGGGCAAGCAAGGCTATTTTTTGAAAGTGAAAGGCTGATGTTTACATTTTTCCAAAGCTATGAAACTACATTTATGTTATTTACATGAATGCAGTTTTAACATAAATGTAAACGGCAGCCTTTACTTTACTTAGCTGTGAAGCCAGATTTTGGAGTTTGCAGTTTTAAAAAACTGATTGTTTAGGTACCCTTTAAGTAATTAGTTTCTAGTAAGTGTACCGATATAGAATGAATAAATATTACTGCTCCTTGTCAAATCACTGACTATAAGTTATACCTTCTTGTCTGTCTCCCCCCACTGTTTGCATTTTTATCACTTCTGCACCACTTGGTTTGTTTAATTGTTAATCACTGCTGCATTATTGTTGCAATACCATACTTTCTCGTGTGCTGCTTTTTTATTGATAGCCAGTTTAAGTAATGTATGGTAATTATTATAAGTGTAGCCAGCTGGGGGCAATTAATTTCCTGATCTTTAAAAGTAGCACATTTGCCACTGATACTCTACCACTGGATGAAGACTCCGATCAAAGTGTTGGGTGATCAGTGGCTAGTACACTAGGCCACCACTTTGTTCTGTATTAAATAATGTACTGAAGTATTGAACTGGATAGATTTAACTGCTCAGTGCACTCACACAAGTGCCCGGTTCTTTTGTATCATTCTAGGAACCAACCCCCCACCTCCTAGTGGCATGAGGGGGTTATTATATGAAGCATATACGGGCTGAGTTTCTTCACTTTGAACTATTTTTGACAGCTTCACAGAAGGATTCATAACATATATAATCAGACTATTTACTGTCAAATAATATTGCTGACAACATGCAAAATGGATTTACGGAGGGGAGATCAAGCCAAACAAATCCAATAAGGTATTTTGAGCTGACAAGTAAAGCTCTTGGTGAACACAAATCGGTGGATGTCATATACTTAGACTGAAGTACACTTTTTGATACTATGTCTCCCAGCATTCTAATAAACAGAGTGAAAGAATTAAGAATACCAGACTATATAAATAAGTGAGTTCAAAGCTGGCTAACAAATTGTCTCCACCAGGTTAGGATTAATGGCATGACTTCTAAATGGGTAGAGATGACCAATGGAATTCTGCAGGTATGGGTGCTGAGACCATTACTTTAAGCGTATATGTACTAGACTTTGGGAAGACTTGCAACAGCATCACAGCCAAGTCTCCACATGACACAAAAAGCGGAAAAACAGTACAATGTTTTGGTGAATAGCGCATGAAGTAGTAGTGCTTGTGTAACATAGTTTACTTTTGGCTTTACTCTATCCCCACCCTTGGTAGGGAAACCAGGTAGTGAGTAGGGAATAGAAAGCTCAAAAGAATTACCAATGAATGTCCAAAAGAGTATGATTACCTCCTCCAACCCATGGAGAGTATGACCAGTAGCACGCAGGAGAGGAAGAAACGCAGATGGAGGAAACCTCTGCGGACCCATGGCTACTGACCCACCTGTCTTCTGGGCAAACTGAAAGGAAATGAACCTAGGTTCTAGCAACCATATTCTACTTTCCTAGGAAGGTGAACTGCCTGGAGAGATTATGGTCCATCTTCAAAGTCCATTGGATGAGCATTCTGGAAGGATGATTCTGAAGTTGAAGAGTCAGGTCTATTCTGTAGGAGCATCTGGATACTGAAAGCAGAGTAGGTCCAACTGAAAATGAGGTGAAGGCAATCCAGGTTTCCAAGGTGAAGATGGATGATATCCGTGGAAGTATAGAGACAAAGTGAGCATGAGAGCGCAAATTGATGAAATTTGCTGCCAGACTTTGAATGGTGGGAAGTATGATAGGTTATGAAGTCATAAGGTAAACAATCTGACTTTGTAAAAGGTTTGACAGTCAAGTTAGAGTCTGAAGGTTTGGAGTTAAGTGACAAGTGATAAGTTGCAATGTAAGCATCCATGATGAAGATGAAGGAGCCGGACAGAATCTTTAGGTACCTGGTAGGGGGGGTGATGTGGAAGTTTTTTGACCAATGAAGGAAGGTTGGTATGCAATAGAGATGGTAACTGAATGTATATGGCAAAAATTGGAAGTTCATTATGATGAATTAGAGAGTTGATTTGGGTATTGATGCCATAAGTTGCATAGGTTCTTTCCGGTCTGCTGGAGGGAAAAGGAGATAAAGGTACTGCTGTGGCATAACTGCCAGTGACATGAGCTGAGGTGGCCTTGACTGCTTTGCCTTACAGGTTGATCCACTGTGTGAATACTGTAGGAAGCCCAGAACAGGTCTTTGAACGATTCTACAGACTGATGTTGCAAATGGAAATTTGAGAGTGGTTTAGAATGCCAGGGGTGCCTAGCATTGAAGTCAGACATAGTCCTGGTGAGAGGCATGACTGGGACAGTGAGGCAGCCAGGTCAGTTATGGACATGCAGATTGAGGAATCAATGGAAGCATGGTCTCAGTGAAAGTCTTGGCAGGAAGGAGTATGTGACGTAAGAGTCTGTAAGGCATGTTGTCTGAAGGATGTTGCTAAAAGAAGTTTTCCTCAGGTGAAATGAATGAGTGCTTCATAGAGTAGTAGATGGGTCCTGTGAGGATAGCCAAGGTAATAGATAGGAGCTGTTAGGATGACCAAGGTAGGAGTCTGAAACAGATGAACGTGAGGAGTAGTTGACTGGGTAGGAATAATGGCCAGTGATAGGTAAGAAATGCTCAAAAAGAGCCACAGCATATAGGAAGGAGCCCCGAGCCATCAGGGCAGCAAGAAGAAGGCAGCTGTCCAAGGATGGAGGGAAAGTCTGGAGTGCATGGCAGCAGACTGGAGGAAGGACTCCTAGAAGAAGATGACAGGCCCAGTTGTACTGACATCGCAGGTGCAGGCAGGAACAGGACTGGGGTTGACATCACAGTAAACTGAAGAAGAATGCAGGAAAGCTGCTGCAGGCTATGAGAGACGGATCCATGGAAAACCAAGAAATGGAGCCAGGTACCAAGTGCCATGAAGCTGAGGTACGAGAGTCCCACGGCACGTCCGAAGAAGATGGCGAACAACGATGCAGAGAACAGAAGGCGATACAGCAAAGAAGCATGAGGTTCCCACTTTCGATGGAGAGCTCGCACAGTTTTCAGAAAGAGCGGCCAGCAGCAAGAAAGTCCACGAGGCAGTCGAGATGAATGGAGGCAGAGATTAAATGAGGTGGCAGAGTCCAAATCCAGAGCGTGAGGAGGCCAAGGCGAGGACAAGTAAGATGAGTCCATGAAAGTGCAGGATGGAGACTGGTGAGGAAGGATGCGGAAGGCAAATGGAGGGAAGCAGCAACCAGGTATCAGGTAGAGAATGCATAAGGATGAAACAGTTGTTTGCAAACACGGGCTCCCATCTAAGGTATTTGAGGCGAGATGACCCATACTCGATGCCACCAGGCAACACAGGGTGGTGAAGGTAAATGGGGTAAGTTCCCGAAGGGAAGTGACAACCAGATAGTCTGGTAGAGGAATGCGTAAGGTTGAAACAGTGGAATGCAGATATAGGCTTCCATCCCAGGTAGTCGGTGTGAGTTGACCTTCAGTCGATGCCACCAGGCAGCAGTAGGATGTTGAATGCAAATGAGGTATAGTGGTCGCATTCATGAAGGAAAGCAGCAACCGGGCATTACATAGAGAATGCATAAGGCTGAAACAGTAGAATATAGACTCAGGCTCTCATCCCTGGGGGTTGAGGCGAGACGTCCTTGACTCAAGGCAGCTAGGCGTAGGTAGGATATTGAAGGCACATGGGGTAAAGAGGTCCTGTTCTCAAAGGGAAGTGGCAACCGGTATCAGGTAGAGAATGCATAAGTATGACACGGTAGATTGCAGACATGGCTTCCATCCCTGGTAGTCGGTGTCACAACTCCACTCAGTAGGTCAGGCCCTCTGCTCCCACAGTACCAACCTCCGAGCACAGTATTGTGAACAGGAACAGAAACAGGATAACCCTACTGTCTGTTCTGTGGGTTCAAATCAACCTTTGGTCTCAAGTTCTGGAGGTATTCAAACTGTGAACCTCTTGCTAGCATACCCAATGTACAGGCTCAGATAATTCTGCTCTTCAGGGGGATGCCACATATCTTTCATCTATGGGCACCTAACCAGGTGTACAAAATGAACCCTTAAAAACTCTATGAAACACCTCAGAATAAACTCTTACCTTTTTCCCAGTTTGGGAAATCCAGTAAGCTATGCACAGTGTCCGCTTTAACCATATATGCTTCACTTATCAAAGAAAGAATTTCAAAGGCACACCAAGTAGTCTCTTAAAATAAGAGGTTTACTTAAAATAGATAGAAAATATGTAAAATGAGGATACAGAACAATATATCACAAAACATATAATCTTTTAAAAGAATAAGGTTTAAAAGTGCAAATTCCTACCACAGTACACTTAGACTTGTCTCTCTAATGTATACCTTCTAACAGTGTGTGAAATAGATGTTGTTTTCAAGAGAGTCCAAACAAGTATATGTCCTAAAGGTCAGTCACAGCATAATTAAAACAACTGTCTTGAGCCTGCCTTCTCCATGATGTCACCCAGCTCCTCCTCTGTTTATTAAAAATCATACAACCAGGATGTCTCATCATTCAGAAGGTAAATTAAATAGGTGACATCAGCAAAAGCTTGCTTCCCCATGTGACTTCCCAATTAAGTCTGTAATTTTCCAAGTTCTTTCTTTCATCCATGAGCAGCATCCTGCTCTTCCACAGACATCAAAGGAACATTTATGATTTAGCACTTAGCTGACATAACCTGATGTCTTCCTCTAACATCATAAAAGTTTATGATTTCCTATCCTAGCAACTGGCAGCTACAATTAAACTAGATAAACAGGAGATCCTTAATATAAGTCTCTTCTAGCCTGTAATTATCTCCTGGCTTTTAGGATAACAGCTTGTAGTTGAACCCTGGGTGGGGGCTGGGGGTCATCCTGACACACAGCATGTCTCAAGAGAGACATTCAATAACACATTTTTATATTACAAAAAGGAATAGATTAATCAGAACCAGCTGTCCAGGTGTCACAGTCGGGACAAGCTAACCTTCACTTGATGCTACCAGGCAGCATTAGGGACAGAGGATGTCAGGTTGATAAGCAGTGGGTAGTGGTAAGTGTAACAGAATACCATCCCCGGTAGACAGGGCAAGCCTACCTTTGCTCAGTACCTCAGAAGGTATGCATTAGGGGAAGAGTCCAGACAAACTGCTGATATGGGCTGAGCAAGTAAAAGGCAGCTGGCTGCATGGTTTTAGGTAGGTAAATTGTGAGGCAGTATAAATGAGAAAGAAACAAGTAGAGTAGTAGAACGTGAGAAAGAGTCATCAGGAATGCTAGTAAAGAGGGTATAAAATAATCCAGGAAGGAGCATGCTGGTAGTGATGGAATGACTGAGGCTGATAGGCCATAAGGGTAATGATCCATGCAAGGGGAACGGAAGCCAGAAGGCAGGGTAAATGATATGGCTGGCACAAAACAGGTTCCTTAGAGACCAAACAGGGAGTAGCAGGGTAGAGGTGCCAGGAGCAAAAATAGCAAGGGGTACAAGCTCCAGGCTAGCAGTAGAGGTAGCGTGAGTCAGGATGGGAGAAGGGGAATAAAGTGGGATGGAATGCTAGTATGAGGAGCGAAGGCCCAAAAAGGAAAAACCAGGGGAGCACAGGACAAAAGAAAGGGACGGGTGGGCCTGGTAGAGACAGCATGGGCAGACAGGGAGCCACAGTCCTTGTACCAGCATAGCAGGCTGACCTGGGTGCAACAGAGCAAACAAAATTTAGGAGCAGACACAATGACTATAACAAGCAGTGTAGTTTGGAGTATAGCACCAACTTGGCAACCGGCAGCATGCAGTTCAAACTCTGCAAAAGCTGGATGTTCGATCCTGAACAAGCCACGGAAGCTCCAAGTAGTCCATTCCATGCAGCAGAGGAAATGAAGAAGCACAGCCCCACGGAAGTGAGATGGCATCCCAGCCGAGCCGGCTGCAGAGCAGCAGTACCGGAGATGCAGACAGTGTGGAGCAAACAAGGAACAGTCTCCAATGGAAGGAGTCGACCGACATGGTACAGATGGCCGAAACAGGTGCCCAATTGAGAGAGGGAATGGGAGTCTCATGAGCATGGCAGACAAAATGAACCAACCACCAACACAGCTCAGATGGGAAGCAGGGCCAGACCATAATGCTTACCGAACCAAGAGATGGCAACAGAGCAGATGTGAGGCTGCAAGGGGCACTCCTGGAGAGTCCTGAAAAGCAGACCAGGACTGGGCAGGGGAGCAGGTGCAAGTTAATGACGCAGCATCAGAAGATACAAAAAAACAGGGAGCAGCGACCCCGGGTAGAGAAAAAGCGGCACCAGGTACAGGGAAGGGAGCAGGCAAATGGGAGAAAGCGGACAAGACACAGGAGGAGGGAGAGAAGGGAAGGGGAGGGAGAGACAAAGGAGTACAAGATACATTGGGGGCAGCAGAAGAAGACGCAGAGTGCAAAGGGCTCAAGGACGTTTCACATGAGAGACCCAGGAGAACTCCCGGAAAGAAAGAAAGGTGTGGGCAAGGAGCAGAGAGGGGAGGAGGCTCAGCCCATGGGCCACACAGGAGCCCAGGTATTGTTTTTCACAATGCGCTAGGCAGGGGGACTGCTGAAGAAGGGTGGCCTTTAAGGTGGATGTGGGAGGAGCTATTCCCCCACATTGAACCTTGGGCTTTAGCCCTCCCATAGAAATAGTTAAACACCAGGCATCTCTCCCACGTGATTTGGATGTCTTGACTGAATGGGCAAAATGGCTAAAAATGACATTCAGTATGGGGAAGTGTGCAATGATATGCTTGGGATAGAACAACAAGAAGGCAACATACCATATAGACAGGAGTAAAATAAATCCAACAGATTCAGAGGGACTTGGGAGTTGTCGCTGATGACAAATTCAGCTTCAAAAATCAATGCTCAATAGAAATAAAAAATTTGATCAAATAACAGAATGCATAAAGAGATACATTAGTAGCAGATTAAATGATGTATTTGTAACACTGTAGTCTTCACTGCTACAGCCATGCTTGAAATACACAGCATAATGTTGGATGCCATACCATAAAAACAAAATTCTAAACCTGGAGAAGGTTCAAAGGAAGTCAACACAAATGATAAATATAAAAACATATGAAGAAGCCAGCAGAAGAAGGCCATTTAGTCTATCTAGTCTGCTCATATTGTAGGGTCCACAGCTTGAGCTACTGTCCCTGCCCCCCCCCACTCCTCTCATCCTTCCTACCCATGCTCCTTACCTACACCTTAGCCTATCCTAGCCTCTCTTGAAGTTGTCCACTGTCTTCAACGAGATCACCTCTTTCAGTAGCGCATTCTAAGTGTCCACCACCCTCTCTGTGAAGAAGTGCTTTCTGATCTACCTCCTACCCCCCCCCCCAGCTTAAGACTGTGCCCCCTTGTGTTATGGTTGCCACTCAGGTTACAAATTCCCTCCTTATCCACCTTATTTATCCCTTTCAAATACTTGAAGGTCCCAATCATGTCCCCTCTCTCTCTCTCTCTCTCCTTTCCTCCAGGGAGTACATGTTCAGTGCCCTCAACCTCTCCTTGTATGCCTTACCCTGCTGACCTGTTATCATCTTTGTAGCCCTCCTCTGGACCTACTCCAGAAGGTTAATGTCCTTTCTGAGGTGTGGGCACTAGTACTGAACTCTATACTCTTGATGTGGCAGCATCACAACAAAGACTATTAGAACTAAACATGTACACCTTAAGAAAACGTAGAATAAAAGTGAATATGATTTTAGTCTGTAAAGCTTTCAGAGAAGACTGGATGCTTAATTCACTGTATCTACAAAAGCAGGGGACAAAAACAACAAACGAGCAGCACTGTCAGTAACAGGGAAGTTTGTTTAAATCAGAGCAAGAAAAGCATTATTTCACTCAAAGAGTGGTAGGCAGCTGGGACTCACTTCCAGCAGTAGTAGCAATGCCCCTGCACTGCAGGCTTTAAAGACAGAATCGGGCAAACATTTGAATTCACATTACATAAGTTCGCTGTACCACTGAGAAGTGGGAGAAGGTCTCAAAGAGCATTAAGCATGCATACTTTTTTTTACAAATCCTACACTCCCAGGTTCTAGAGCTAAAAGTATTTACTGGAGTCCCAGCTAGCCTGCAGTTGAGACCCAATCCCTCCTCTGGGGGAGCTGATTCAAATGTGAATCTTCAGAAGAAGCCACTCCCCCCCCCATCTGGTGTGAGGATTTTGTGGTCACGTGCCAGTGGGGATGGGAGACAAACAATTAAGAAAAATGTTATGTACTGTTTTTATGGTGGACCCACTGCAAGTTTCTCTTTCTAACAACTCAATGCTGCTTCCAAAAAGCTGTTTTTTTTAATTATTTTCTTGTAATTTTTGTTGTGACTTGAAGTGCTGGCGAAGGGTGCTGGATCCAAAACACGGGACAGAATGCTTGTTTTGTGTCTCTGGTACAGCACAAGTGGTTGCAGTATAACATTCCCTACACTCTGTCCCATTAAATGGAATCTGTACCATTAGGGGTCACTCTAGAAATACGTGACCCTTACCAGCCAATCTATCCCTATGTGGGGAAAGGCTGGTGGTACTAGTGACCAAAACTACATTGTTTAAAACATTTATAGTGTATGGTGGAACGTCGTTCTCCACCAAAATCCATCGTTTTCGAAACCTTGTAGTCACACACTAGTGACGCTCGCAGTGCAACAGAATGATGTTTTCTACTGTACTGCGAATGTCACACTGTGTTCTCGAGCAGCATTTGACAGTTAGGGCTCACTCCATAGACAGGACACATGGCGAAAGCAGCAATGTCGGCAGCAGTACTAATGTTTAGCGTTAAAACGTTCACAATGTAAAGTTCTTAAGCAGTTAAAATGTCAAGCGTGAAAACATTCAAAATGTAAAGTTCTTTTTTCCTTCTAGTAACTGATTTTTTTCCCCAAAAAAACGACGTTCCACCATACACTATAAAGAAAAGTGCATGGGGAACAGTTGACAACAGGGCATCTTCACCTCGTTGGCACTATGACGGATTACCTCGGGCCTGCGCTCTCGGGGTAATCAATCCGTCATCATAGTGCCAACTCGGTGAAAGAATAGCCCTGTTGTCAACTGTTCCCCATGCACTATCCTATATATAGCCCTTAGTACCCCAAAGCACAGCACCATATTTGCCACATGTTGTCACACATCTCACACATTCTGGCTGTTACGACATCTGTAACCCCTAGGTAGTGCTATCCCTAGAGCTACTACCCTTGCCTGCTTGGCTAGGAGCAGGTTAAGGAGCTTGGGTAATGAAACGGGTGCCTCCACCCAGAGGTCAGGGTTGTCAGTGGTCAAGCTAGCCTGGGCACAGCCCTCCGGGACACTGTAACCCCCCTCTTTCCCTTCTAGTGGCCTAAACAATATACAGTAATTACTTTCACAATCACCCTTATTCACCAGGCAATTATCCGCACTGTTTACACTTACCACCAGGGCTGGATCCTCTAGCTTGACCCTGGGGACCCCCTGTAAAACAAGGTTAAGCACAGCAAATAGCAACAGTTCAATACTTTTGGCACAAACTGGAACCACAGTCAGGTTAAATGCATGTAACCCCTAGATGGCGCTATCCCAGGGGCTACTACCCCTGCCTGATTTGCCACTAACAGGTTGAGGGGCCTGGATCCGATGGCGGGTGCCTCCACCCAGAGGTCAGGGTTTGCAATAGTTAAACTAACTTGGTCACAGCCCTCTGGGACACTGCAACCCCCCTTTCTTCTCACTAGTGGCCCACACAGTATATCAGAATTACCTTCACAGTATACACTTACCCCCAGGACTGGTTCAGGCACTGGGACCCCTGTAAAATAAGAAGATACAGTGCAACAATCACAGTACAATACTTTAACATAGACAAATACCTCAGGCAGTATAACTTTGCTGAAACAAGCAGCTCTGATTTATTTAGGGGGATATAACAAGGACAGGGGGAAATCAGGTTAATTAGCTTATCACTTTACTCATCTACCTATGGCTCTGTGCACAGGCCTATCCCTACCAGTTACTGGCCCTGGGTACCCAAGCCCTAGTGGCTAGTCCAAACCGTGGCAGCTGGTAGGGGTCCTTTCACACAGAGAAAAGAAAAATTAGTTAAACAGTCAGCAGTACAGTAATTCCATTTGGATTCAATGTGGCAATTCAACAGGGAGTGACCCTGAATTAGTACTCACGACCTCCAAACAAGATAGGGTCCTTCAACGTCAGCAGGGCTACTCTTGAGCTCCACGAGACTCCTCACACATTTATATGACAAACTGCAACAGGCAAAAGTCCTTTAATGGCAGCAGGTTCACTTGAGCTACATAAGCCTCCTCACACATTTATATGGTAAACAGTAACAGGCAAAAGTCCTTTAATGGCTGCAGGATTCACTTGAGCTACACAAGCCTCCTCACACATTTATATGGTAAACAGTAACAGGCAAAAATCCTTTAATGGCTGCAGGATTCACCTGAGCTACACAAGCCTCCTCACACATTTATATGGTAAAAAGAAAGTACTATACCAGGCAGGCTGCTTCTCTATCCTGATCGCAATTACTGCACAATACCCGGGACAACACACAGCAGATTCAGTTCCTGACAGACAGAGCGCAATTCAGCAATTTCTCCAGTCTTCTACAGGGTGAGCCTGGTTTCTACTCTTCAGATATCCTTTGATTCTCTTCCCAGGACGGATTCTGTCCTAACAAGCAGTTACACAAGCTGCAGACCAGAACTTGGACCTTACACGCTTCCGACTAAAACTGCACACCGAAAAGCACAGGGCTCCTTCCCTTCACTGCCAGAGCTCAACTGAAACTCTAGCAGACAAACCGGCACTTCCTTTGAGCTCCTCCAGTTCTTGGCTGGATTGGCTGTCACTCACAATAGACTGCCCTGTTGGTCCAAAGGCGCCAAAGTCAAACTACATCTCCCAGAGTCAGCCCATACAATCCTCTTGTGGCTGGCTCAGATTACGAGTCCAAGTTCTGATTCGTTCAAGGCACCATTTAGAGCTACCTTAACCCACACTGATTGGTCCAGTTCAGCAGTTCAAAACTAGACTGGGGAACTAGGCAAACACAGTTCTGACTGCAAAGAAAGCAGGTTAGACAAACTGTATTTTCATTATTACTCTAAATGATTTCTGGCAAACAGTTACATCTTTCAGATAGGTTCCCTTTGCACTCCTAGTGACTGCAAAAATGGAGTGAATTGGCAGCAGCTCAAGTGGTACTCAAGCAGAGAAACACACAGTCCCTCCATACAAACTAATTATGTCTGTAAGCAGACAGCTCTTAACGAGACAGTACCAGAGGCTCTAAAAACACTCACAGATAAATGGCTTAAACGCCAAACACCATTCAGGCTTGGAGCATTCAAGCAAGCTCCTGGAAGTCTTTTGGGAACCCCCATTTGCAGGGGGGTTACATGCAAACAACGTTAAATCTGATTTATTCAGGGGACTTGAACAGGGGAAGGGCATAATCAGGTTGATTTGCTTAAAAGCTATATTAATCAGACAGTTATGCATGCAGTTCAGAGTCCCTACACAGTCACACACTCTGAATACCCAGGCAGGAAAATGGTGAGCTAGCCAGGAACGTTGCAGCTGGTTGGGGCCCTGTGATGGAAGAAAGCAACATGCACAACACACACTATTTGTAATCCGGAGCCGGAGGGCTTAGTTCACGAAAGAAAAGGCAACAAGACAATCAGATGACAACAATGTCAGATTTAGCTGTTGTTACAGGGAGTTACCCTGATGTTTACCCATGATACCCAATACTGGACACAGGCAGGATGAAATCGAGACTGCAGGCTGTTGAGCTGGAGTGCCTGGAGAAGCAGGGCCCACACGAATCACCGAGGAATTGTTCTTGTTCAAGGCATTGAGCAGGGGGCTGATCCCCAGGCCGGTCTTTTGCTGATGACTTTCTCGGCGTTGCAGGTATTCTGGCTGGGCCAGTGTAGCAGGGCCCAGGCAAATGGAAATGGATACAGATTCAGTCTGTGGAGCTCGATACAGCCTTCAGCAAGCAAAACACAGTTCAGACACACAGTGGGGAACCAAATCACGACCCACTATAAGCACACAGCACATTCACCTGTAAGGAAATTCCACTGTACCAGGCAAATGGCGCTCCGGTCGCAATTACAGAGTCTCTGCACAATCCGTGAGTTCAGAGGTAGTTAGAAGTCCTGACAGGCCGATCGCATTCAGTAGTTCTTTGGTCTTTCTTCAGGTTAAAGCCTGGTCACAATTCAGTGGCTTAATTCACTCTCCAAATTCAGATTCAATCCAAAAAAAGCACAAGTTCCCTCTCAGGAACAGCAGGCAGGTATGCAGGCCAAACTCAGGCCTTTCCACAGTTCTCCCACACAAATCCACTATGGATTGCTGCTCGAACTATCTCGAGCTGTTACTTCTTGACTTCCCAACTCAGATCTAACTGAAACTGCAAGCAGTGTGGGACTTCCCCAAGATCAAGAAGGTTCTGTTGGCTAATCTATCTGTCAGTCACAATGAGGGCTCCCCTTTAAGTTATTTTAGACACCAAAAGCCCAAAACTACAATTCCTACAAGTTTTTGCCCCACCAAGCCCCTGTAGGCAGGCTCCATTTTAGAGTCCCAAATGTACTGATTGGCCCATTCTGCAGTCCAGGACCAATATGATGGAAACAAACAGAAATGTCCATGCTGCAAAGAAGGCAGGTTAGAACAAACTGCAATATTATTACTGCTCTAACAAATGATCAGCAAACAAATACATCTTCTAAAAGTGCTCCCTCTCAGATTAATTATGACTGCAATCCAGGCAGCTCTTAAAGAGACAGTACACAGAGACTATACAGGCACTCATTGGCAATACATTTAAACTGCTAAAACACCGAACACCAGCCTGGCAGTGAGCATTTAGGCAAGCTCAAGGAAGACTTTTCGGGAACCCCCATTTGTAGGGGGGTTACACATCCATGTTTCACCACCTGTTGAGAGCATGGACAGCCCCCATGGATTTAAGGGCACAATGTGTTCTTTGCAGTCCTCTCGACACAAACACCACATTCCAGGGTACAAGTGCCCAGGATCATACAGTGGAGTTCATTCCAAACCAGCTTAGGAAATGTAGTGATTTGTATATCAAGGTTCTGTTTGTTAAAACTATCCTAAAGTTGTTCTTCAACGTGCCGCTGCTTTCAGCACGCTGTGTAGTGAGCATGCATGCCTATTCCTGTTACTAGGCAGTCCTGGCAGGCATTCTAATATAGCCAATGTGGTCATATTTAAACTCTATATAATTTCTTTACGTCTTGGTAAAGGACAGCTACAGAAACACATAGAATAGTGGGGTTTGTAAAAACGAGCTTTGCAAAGTGTAGTATAGCTATTTTAAACTTATTGCTGTGAGCTTGTGCCCCAGAGACCCCCTTACAGCTACTTTAATGCCACACTTTGGCAGAGGCCCTCTGTCTTCCCTTGTGAGTACAGAGCAAATGTAGTCATTAAGAATGGCTGCTGTCTGCCCATCCCCCGCAACTACCCATCTCCCTCTGGTAAATGTAACAATTCCTCCTCCTGCTTTCTTTTTTCTCTAATATAGCCAAAGAACTGTTTTTCCCCGTTCTTTATCCACTTCGCAATACACAGCTCTGTGTCTGCCTTTGCTTCTCTGACCGCCCTCTTGGTTTCCCTTGTTCTCATTTGGCACTCTCCTCATTATTCTTTCCCTTGCTTTTCGCCTGTACCTGGGGAAGGCCTTCTTTTTGGCTCTCACTGCTTCCTTGACCTATCCAGAGAACCATACTGGTCTCATGTACCTGTTTCTTTTGATTACTGTTCTCGTGCAAGACTTTGTTGCCTTGAGAATGGCCCCCTTGATTGCACCCCTATCTTTCCTCCCCATCCCTGATGCTGTCCACTCCAAATAACTTGTAGAAGACCAGCTCCCTGATCTGGTTAAAACCTACCTTTCTGAAATCTCGGACTTCAGCCTCTGATGAGGGCTTACTTGTCCTAAGGGCCAGGTCAAACTATACAGAGTTATGGTCGCTGGACCCTAGTGGCTCCCCTACCCTCACTCTTCCTACCACTTCTGAGTTGGTGAGTGTGACATCGAGAATGACAGCCCGTCTAGTGGGCTTCTCAACTAGCTGCACCAGCACGCAGTCCTGCAATGTATCTAGTAGGGCCACTGAGCATTGACACTGAGGTGCATATTATTGTGAGGCGTGGGTTATAGGGAGGTGCAGGCTGCAGTGAAGTGTGCAGTACTGAGGTACATGCTATAATAAGACGTGTTATAATGAGGTCCATGTTATATTGAGGTACATGAATATAATGAGACATCGGTTACAACAAGGTGCATGTTATATTGTGGTACATGATAAAATGAGTGCGTGCTATGATGAAGTGCACCTTATATTGAGATACAGGATATAATGAGAGTATCCAGTTAAAATAGTGTGGGCGGAATATGAGGCACAAACTGCGGTGGTGAAAAACAGCGCCAGGAAATAGTGACAGGAAAAGTATAGCGGACATAACAGTGCTATCCCTGTTGCTGTTTTCAACTTGGAAATGTGTGGTTGCCAGAATGCCATCACTGGGGATCAGTGGATGGCGCCAGTGCCTATGGCTGTACAGGTTCGAGTGTAACCTCATTATATTTTTTTTTACTCAGTGTCTCTGCAGTCAGCCCCCCTTGCCTTCCCTCCTGCACATACTCTAAATCCCCCCTTCCCCAAGCTGTTACATCTCCCAACTTATCCCCATCCTCTTTCTCCCCACCCATCCAAGTTGCGTCCGCCGCCCTATTCATCTAATGACTCTACGCACTCACCTGAATTATGCCCATTCCCCAATATGCGTCCCCCCATGGAGTCGGTTATAATATAGTAGGGGGGTGCAGGAGGTGGACCCCCCTGCAGAAACTTACTTTTTGCTGCACCTGTTGTGCTGCGCTATTCCATCTGCACTATTATAACAGTATTCCAGTAATGAGATGTGTGTTATACCGAGGTGCATGTTATAATGAGGTACAGTTATATAATAAGACATGTGTTATAACAAGCTGCACGTTATATTGAGTTACAGGATATAATGAGGCGTGTGCTACAATGAGGTGTATGCTATATTGAGGTGCAAGATATAATGAAGTGTATTGTATAATGAGGTGCATGTTATACTGAGGTACATGATATACTGAGATGTGTGGTGTAACAAAATGCCTGTTATATTGAGGTACCTGCTATAATGAGATATGTGGTTTGACGAGGTGCGTGTTATATTGAGGTACATGATATAATGAGACGTGGTATAATGAGGTGCATGTAATATGCAAGCAATAACACACGATGAGGTGTGGGTTATCTCCTGATAAGAGCATGCCAAGGTGTGTTATAAGGCACGGGGTGCTTGCGTCGCGTGTATACCCTGGGCCTGCCCTCATCAGAGATAACCCACACCTCGGAGTGTGTTATTGTGCTTATAAAATGGGCCCCCCAAGGAAAAAAAAAAAGCTGACAAAATAGAATAAGTTAGGAACAGAAGAATTTTATAAAAAAGTTTAATCAACCAGCCCGGTGGTGCAGAGGGTTGAGGTGCTGGACACCACACCTCACGCTATGCAGCGATCTGGGTTCGAGAACATCGAGTCATTGGGGTGCCGGAGTGGTTGGGAGGGCAGAGCAGGGTAGAGCATGCTGATGGGCAGTTCTCCTCTCCCGAGGGTGGTGAGGGTGTGTTGACCCCGCCCCATAGTTCCGCTCCCACCAGGTGGAGGTCTGGTGGGTAGCATAGGAGGAGGGGGGGTGGCAAAAAGTTATGGGAGGGTGGAAGGGGCTGAGCTGGCACCACGGGGTGCATGCATGCCTTCACATGCTCGCCCGGCCATGTCCGGGGCCTTGAGGGGGGGCACAAGGGGAGAAACCTGTAAAAATCCCTATGTGTCCCCGTCGCCAACTTTTTGGGAGGAGGTGACAGGGACCAAACAGCTCAATAAAAACAAATAAAAAAAAAGTGTTTTATTTAGTTACAATGGTAAAAACAGTCCCTCTATGTACTGTCCTGTTTATTAGACTGTATTTAACTTGGTCACCGGTACTGCCCAGTTCTATGTCATAACGGTGATCGCTGAACGGTGATCACCATTAGGGCGAGTGTACATCACTGAAAATAAAAGCAACATGTACACTTGCGAGAGAGTGAAAACAAGCGGCGACACAGATCTCTATGTATGCGGGCTGTGCCTTGTACACTCCAACTAACTATTCTCAACTCCAGGGAGTGCATGTCGGGGGCTTGTAAAAAATAAATAAAAAATGCTGCAACTGCAAATACTCTCATGCCTCCCCAGACCTGAACCCTCCCAACCATAGCCAGCCACCCTCACCACCATGCCACAGGGCCAGCTTGGCAGCCTTCTGCTGCACTGCCTCCCATATACCTTCCGTCCTCTTCCATTCCCCGCGGTGTGGTTCCAGTCGCCCTCATCGGCTTCTTTTTCACCCGTCTTTACCCTTTCAGGGTAGCTCACAACACAGGCACTGAAACTGAGTCGCTCATATTTGAGCCACTCAATCTCAGTCACCCTTTTGACGGGATACCATACTGCCCAGTGCCATTGCCCCCTCGCCTCCACCTGCTGTTCAGGTTAGGTCCCTGCAGTCTCTCAGCCACACACAGACTGTGTTTTTTTGCTGCACACCTTGAAACTCTGTTTTTCTTTAACTGTCAGCAGCGGTATTATAGGAAGCGAGCATGTCCCTCTTGAGCCACTATACGGTAGAGCATTTTTCAAAGTGTCTTTCCTTTTCAGTGTGTCTGGCTAACTGAGCGTCTGTTTCAAAGGGAAAAGTATGTGCAATGCTTTTTTTTTTTTTTTTTATTTACATTATGTTTAAAATACATAATGGACGAGCAGGTCTCCGGTGTGATTCTGCACCTTTCGTGGCAGCACCCGATACTGTCTGTTCATCGGACTTTGCTTTGTGGTGTTTGATATAAAAAGGTATGCACAGAACAAGTCAGACCTTCATTTCCTTAACATTTTATGCCATCCTAAAAGAGTTTGTGCGTGGAAAGGTGGAGAAGTGGATTGCCAGCAGCCCGACTAACTCTGAGCGAGCATGTCCTGCACTAACTGCCTTATAAACCGGTTTCCTGTTTTGCAATTTTGAAAGTCGTTACTTCGTTGTCAGTGGCTCAGCAGGTAGCAGGCCAGGAGATCAGAAGACTGTGGGTTATATCCCCACAGCAGGCACTCGGGTTAATATCCCAATACTGACACTGCAGTGCAGTATGAGGGGAGTGCTGCACTCCCGAGGTGCAGTCTTTCGGATAAGACTTTAAACCGCGGTCCCATCTGCCTGTTCTGGTGGTTGTTCAGGTGGATATTAAAGATCGTATGGCACTTCTCGAAAACAGTAGGGGAAATTTCCCTGGTGTCCTGGCCAAATTTCCTCCATTCACTAGAAATATCACTAACAGCTTAATCTGGTTCAGTTTCAGTTGGTTACCATCTGTATCCACCCCCGGGTCGCCCCTGAAAAAGGAACTTCTAGTCTCAGTGGGCTTACCTGGTCAACCAAATTAAATCTGACAAAGTCCATTATGGATTGCAACCTACGTCAATAATACCAAACCCATGAATAGGATTGACTACTCTGTTTAGATGCTTTCTCAAGCTAATAATGTCTTTCTTCTGTGATGATGTAAATATCATCATCCAAATATTGTAAATAAAGTCTGAAAATATCTACATCCTGTACTTACTGTAAATACTGTAAATAATGTCAGTGACAAATGTCTGTAGTACATGCTGTATGTAACTGTTACTATACCCTGTCTGTATTAGCTTCTGTCTTACATGTGACGAGATACCTTTGGAAATTAGCCTCTGGCTCAAAGGTTGTAAACCAATATATCAAATAAATAAATAAATATTTTTGCTCTGTGCTGCCGTTGCAGGGTATCAGTGTTTTTTGTCAGGGTCGGCAAGGGGTGGAGGACTGAGGGATGGATAAGAGCTGCATGGAGGCGAGCGAAGGAACTCATAGGGGAACAGAGCTGAATCAGCGACAGTCCATGGAACAGCCATGGATTACCAGCCTGCCAAACAATGTTGTCAACCGGAGTACTGATAGGTTAGTTCGGTTATGTTTAAGATATCTTTTTATTCTATGAAACTCAACTGGATCCTAAAATGCAGCTGTGCGCTGGGGTGGGGGGGCTCATCTGCAGGTTTAGGGATGGCAGGAGGCGAGCACCAGTCTGCAGGCTGAGGACGGCAAGCGAGTTTCAATTTAAAAAATGAGAGGTTGACAATGATATCAGTTGTTCTCCGCCCTGACTGGCTGAAGAAGTGCCGGTTGGCACATTATGTCCTGTTAAGGACATGGCCAGAGGTACCTCTCAGCCAATCAGGACACAGAAAATTCAAGGCCCATTTTATAATGAGGAATATGATATAATGAAATGTGTTATAATGAGGTGAATGTTATACTGAGGTATATGATATAATGAGACATGGGATATAGCGAGGTGCATGTTATACTGAGATACATGATATAATGACATATGTTATAATGAGGTGCATGTTATGTTGATGTACATTATATAATTAGATGTGTGTTATAATGAGGTGCATGTTATATTGAGGTGCATGATATAATGAGACGTGTGTTATGAGATGCATATTATATTGAGGCTATAATGAGATGTGGTTTAATGAGATGCATGTTATATTGAGGTACGTGATATAATGGGACGTGTGTTATAATGAGGTACGTGGTATATTGAGGTATATGGTATAACGAGATGTGTGCTGTAGTAAGAAGCATATTATATTGAGGTACATGGTATAATAAGATGTGTGTTGTACTGAGGTGCATGTTATATTAAGATATATGTTACAGTGGTAGCGATAAATTCAGCAAGTTATCGCCTGAGATTCTTTGGAGATTATTAGAGAAAAATATTTCTGGCACAGCCTGTGCTGCAGGAAATCTCGCAAAAATCTCCTTATAATGTTGGTTGCTTAAATATTAGTGTCGCACTGCTTGTGCAGCACTTTGGGATACAATTTGTATAAAAAGCACTATATAAGTACTGATTCTTCTGATTCTCCTTGTTAGAGATCTCCAGAGCATTTGGAACACAACTAGCTAATGCAAGTATATGTTTAAGTGCTGTTGTAACTAGGGGTTAAATTGAGCAGGAGCCCACAGGAACTCCACTCCACCACCTCTTAAGCAAGCATTTGTCAATGCCAAATGTTGATTGCTTTGCTCCGTTGAGCTCGCTCACTCCCCCTCTGTCAGTCGCTCGTTCTGTTTCTGTTGGGGCTGCAGGCTGCACTTTTGTACTGGGCTCCTGTCTGCATTGGCAACTTTCTCTGCCCACAAAGAAATCCGCAGCTGTCCTGACAGAGCTCCATTGAGGTCACTCAGTCTCCCTCTCTCACGCGCTCATTCTGTTTCTCCTGGCGCTGCAGGCTGCCCTTTTGTACTGGGCTCCTGCCTGTATTGCTGCCTTTTTCTGCCCACAAAGAAATCCGCAGCAGTCACGATAGAGCTCAGTTGAGGTCACTCACCCCCCCCCCCCAAGTCACTCATTCTGTTTCTCCTGCTGCTGCAGGCTGCCCTTTTGTACTGGGTCCCTGCGTGCATTGCTGCCTTTTTCTGCCCACAAAGAAATCCACAGCAGTCTCAATAGAGCTCCATTGAGGTCACTCACTCCCCCTTCCTCCCTCACTCACTCATTCTGTTTCTCCCGGTGCTGCAGGCTGCCCTTTTGTACTGGGCTCCTGCGTTGGGGCCTTTTTCTGCCCACAAAGAAATCTGCAGCAGTCTAAACAGAGGTCAGTTGAGCTCGGTCACTCCCCCCTCTCACTCACTCAATCTTAATCTGTCCCAAACACTGATTTCCCTCAGCAACCGTGCTATTCTGTGGCAGGAGTGCAAAAACATATTTAGGCCAGGATGTGAAAAATGATAGCTGTACTGTTCATAAGGAGGTGTGAAAAAATTCCAGTGTTGAAAATGTGGCATGAAAATATTATAAATTTGCAAAATTACTAGGGTGCATGGAAACAGTTCAACGCACGCTTGTAACACAGTCATTTTATGGACTTACGTCACCAAATTTTCAACATAGGGATTTTAGGACCGCTGGTCATAAACAGTGTCACTGTCATTTTCTTAATCTGTCCCGAACACTGATTTCCCACAGCAACCACGTTATTCTGTGCCGCAAGTGCTAAAACACATTTTGGCCAGGATGTGAAAAATGACAGCTGTACTGTTCATAAGGAGGTGTGAAAAAATGCCAGTGTTGAAAATGTGGCATGAAAATATTACTGATTTGTGAAGTTACAAGGGTGCACGGAAACTGCACAATGCATGCTCGTAATACAGTCATTTTTATGGACTTTCATCACAAAATTTTCAACATAGGCATTTTAGGACCTCCGCTCATGAACAGTGTCACTGTGGTTTTCTTAATGTGTCCCGAACACTGATTTCCCACAGCGACCGCACTATTCTGCTCTGAAAGTGCAAAAATGCATTTCAGCCAGGATGTAAAAAATGACAGTTGTACTGTTCATAAGGAGGTGTGGACGTATCTACTCATTGCTTTGTCTCCACTCCAGAGACCCTGCTGTAATACAGGACCATGGAGTACCCTGGGTGGGAGGGTGTGCAACTCTAAAGGTCCAGCACAGCTCCATTGAGCTCACTCACTTCCCCTCTCTTACTCGCTCATTCCATTTCTCCCGACGCTGCAGGCTGCCCTTTTGTACTGGGCTCCTGCTTGCATTGGTGCCTTTTTCTGCCCACAAAGAAATCTGCAGCAGCCCCAACACAGCTCCATTGAGTTCACTCACTCCCCTGTCTCATTCGCTCTCTCTGTGTCTCCCCGAGCTGCAGGCTGCCCTGTTGTACTGGGCTCCTGCCTGTGTTGGCACCTTTGTCTGCCCACAAAGAAATTCACAGCTGTCCCGACAGAGCTCTGTTGAGGTCACTCACTCCCTCCCTCTCTCACCCACCCATTCTGTTTCTCCTGGTGCTGCAGGCTGCCCTTTTGTACTGGGTTCCTGCCTACATTGGTACCTTTTTCTGCCCACAAAGAAATCCACAGCAGTCCCAACAGAGCTTCGTGGAGCTCGCTCAATCTCCATCTCTCAGTCACTCGTTCCATTTCTTCCGGCGCTGCAGGCTGCCCTTTTGTACTGGGCTCCTGCCTGCATTGGTGCCTTTTTCTGCCCACAAAGAAATCCGCAGCAGTCCTGACAGAGCTCCGCTGAGTCCGCTCACTCCCCCTCCCTCACTCGCTATCTCGTTCTGTTTCTCCCACTGCTGCAGGCTGCCCTTTTGTACTGGGCACTTATGTTGGGGCCTTTTTCTGCCCACAAAGAAATCCACAGCAGTCCCGGCAGAGCTCACTTGAGCTCGGTCACTTCCCCCCTCACTCGCTTGATCTTAATCTGTCCCAAACACTGATTTCCCACAGCGACTGTGCTATTCTGCGGCAGGAGTGCAAAAACATATTATGGCCAGGATGTGAAAAATGACAGCTGTACTGTTCATAAGAAGGTGTGAAAAAAATGCCAGTGTTGAAAATGTGGTGAAATATTACAATTTGCTAAGTTACAAGGCGCACAGTCATTTATGGGTTCAACACCATGTTCAACATAGGGAGTTTAGGGCCTCTGCTCATGAACAGTGTCACTGTCATTTTCTTAATCTGTCCCGAACACTGATTTCCCACAGCAACTGCGCTATTCTGCGCCGGAAGCGCAAAAACAATTTTCGGCCAGGATGTGCAAAACGACAGCTGTACTATTTGTAAGGAGGTGTGAAAAAATGCCAGTGTTGAAAATCTGGCGTGACAATATTACAAATTGGCGAAGTTACAAGGGTGCGTGGAAACTTCGCAATGCACACTTGTGGAAGATCTCCCACCTCCGTGCAGACTTTGAAGACTATCGTGCATTATGTAACAACTGCAAAAGACAAATTCGTATTGCCAAAAGCACCTACTACAGAAACCTACTAATAACATCCTCTACAAATCCGCGCAGGTACTGGTCCAAAATTAAGGACATTCTAAGCCAGCGACAAACAACAGAATCCAGCTGACATGAACATTCCGGGTGTTCACTGCACCAACCATGACACCATTGCCAACACCTTCAATGCCTTCTTCTCCACCAGGTTGCTACTCTAACTAGCCCCACAACCTGACTGTCCCTCTTCTCCTCCCTCGCCCCTCCACCCCTCCCTTTTGTTCTGGCTCCAACCACATACCTTCAGGCGTTATGAAGCTACTTGCTCCCCTTCCCGACGCACGGCTGGGGTCAGGGCCTGAGGGCATCCATCGCTTGCATACTTAAGCAGTATGCCTTGGCTACCAGACCTACCACCTGGCTTTTTAACCTCCCGATTAAATGCGTCTACTGTCCCATCCACCTGGAAAACTGCCAGAACCATCCCTATACACAAAAAGGCGATGTCAAACTCATGTCAACTACCGCCCTATATCTCTTCTGCCCATTCTCAGTAAGCTGCTTGAAAAAATAGTCCACCGCCAGCTTGCTGCTCACCTTGACATGTTTAATCTTCAAACTCCGTGCCAACATGGTTTCCGGCCCGGTCACAGTACCACCTCTGCACTTACACAACTTACAAATGACATCCAGAAATAATATGGACCATGGCCTACTCACTGGGGCCATCTTTATCGACCTGTCTAAAGCCTTGACATGGTACACCATCCTCTCATGCTAAAAACTCTAATCCATTGGAGCATCTGACCAAGCCCTCTCCTGGTTCCATAGCTATCTTGACAATCGGACTCAGGCAGTAGCATTTCACAAGCCCTTTCCTCCCCTAAACATCTCCCGTGGAGTTCCCCAGGGATCACTCTTGGACCTCTCTCTTCTCCCTCTTCCTAAGTGATATCCCACCATGTCCCAGCATAGCTGCACTCTTATGTACACAGATGACCTTGTTCTCCTACTCTGGGTCAAAATCGGTTGCTGTCATCAACTCCTCTCACTAATGACTTCCAATTCCTGCAGACCTGGCTCTCTGGCAACCACCAAGTCCTGAACCTAGAAAAAAACCTGTGCTATGCTATTCGGATCCTCTAAGAAACTGTCTGCCCCTGCAAACAGGCTCCGGGTTCAATGCCTTGATGGCTCCCTCATCTTAAACACTGAGTCCTTCAAGTACCTTGGGGTCACTTTAGATCCCACACTTGACCTGTCTCAACATGTCAATATGGTGTGCCGTGCCGTCAATGCTAAAACTGGCGGAGCTACTACGTCATCCTCCCTCACTCCTTCAGCTAGACTTTCTGTTGCGAGGTATTCTCTTACCCCAGCTCCAATATGCTCTGCCCTCCTCTTTGCTGCAAACTCTGCTACACTCCACAAATGGGACACTGTCTACAACAACATCTGTAGATTTGCCTTAACTGCCCCACGTCTTACCCATCATTGTCTCCTTCGCTGGCTTAAACTAGCTGTCACCTAAGGATATTCAAGCCTACTCCCTGGGCTGCTTCTGACTCCTGTCTAGACCTCCCTGCCCTGTCTATCTTGCCAACCTCCCGACTCCTGCCTCACACACCCGTACCCTCAGGTCTTCCTCTGTCCCCATGCTCTCACTAGACCTTGCATGACAAAAATGGGTGAACAGGCATTTCCCATTTGCTCCCAAATTCTGGAACTCACTCCCCTTATGGTGAAAACTTCAGCCTCCTATCGAAATTCAAAAACTCACTGTTCACCCACCTTCAGCCTCTGGCCAATGCAAATGCTCTTAATTTGCTTTGTCCCACTGCAGGCTGTCGGGGTCTGACCCTAGTACTACACTAATGTTCTCCCATGCAATATGCTTGTCTAGGTGGCTATGAACCTTGATGTCTTTACTGTCCTCAGCTGTCTTATGGTTACCCTAATTGCTTTATTTTACATCTTTATTATGATCTATGCCTAAAATGTACCCGTATGTAACTATTACTGTGCTACCCAATGTATATCTTGTTTTGCTCCTGTACGCCTATATTATGTCTGTGCATTTCTGCATATTGTAACCAATGTCCTGTGCTCTCCCGGGTCGTGCCTGAAAATAGGCAGGTCTGTTGCCTAGTGCACTTACCCGGTTACCAAAAGCTAATAAATAAATAAATAAACACAGTCATTTTATGGAGTATCATCACCAAATTTTCAACATAGGCATTTTAGGACCTCTGCTCATGAACAGTGTCACTGTAATTTTCTAAATCTGTCCCAAACACTGATTTCCCACAGTGACTGCGCTATTCTGCGCCAGAAGTGCGAAAATACATTTCGACCAGGATGTGAAAAATGACAGCTGTACTGTTCACAAGGAGGTATGAAAAAATGCCAGTGTTGAAAATCTGATATGACAATATTGCAAATTCACGAAGTTACCGGCGTGCATATCAACTGCGCAACACACGCTCGTAAAACAGTAATTTTTTTGATTTTTTCCACCAAATTTGCAACATAGGCTTTTTGAGAGCCCACCTCATGAACACTGGCACTGTCATTTCGTTAATCGGTCCCAAAAGGTGATTCCATGCAGTGACTGCAAAATCACCTTTCGGGGCCCAATAACACCATGGCAGTGGCAGAACTCATGAGGAGGGGGTCCAAAAAACCCCATGTTGAAAATCTGGTGCCAAAATTCCAAACAATGCCTGAGATATGCACCAAACTTGAAAAAAACCTATTTATGTCATTATACAGCCTACTGGCATTTCCGCAGTTCTCGGTCAGCTTTGAAGAGTGCAGACGTGTTCCTGGTCCACCAAAGATCATCGCACCGGACTCTGCGGGTAAGTATGGGGTGAGGGGGGTGTGGGTTGTGGGAGGGGGGCAGGGAGACCGCGAGGGACCGTTTTATTTTGACAGGTACAAAAAAAAAAAACATTGCAGGACTTTTTTTTTTTTTTTTACAGGGCCAATTGGCATGCTGGGGTGGGCTCCCAGTGTGCCAACAGAGTGTCTGTTTGGGGGGACAGCTCTAGCCGATGGGGGATTGGGCACCCCCTCGGAACAACTGTAGTGCGTGTTTGGGGGGGTTATGCTAACTAGGAGTGGGCTCCCCCATTGGCAAATGACACTGGGGGGAGGGACATAATGCCAACAGGGTGGGTTCCCCGTCAACAACATCAGCGTTAGGGCACTGGAAGCCGACAGGGATTGGGGCCCCGTCCAGCAAACAAACACATTGGGGGTACATACTGCGAAGTTGGGCACCCATGACAGTGGGGCTGCTTCATATTGTTTGTGAACAGGAAGCTGTCGCCCTGTTCTGAAACAATATCACACTAACAAGGTTCTGCCCAGCAATGATGAGTCGCTTCCTCATTGCAGCGGAATGGCTTAAGCTGCAGTGACGAGGCGGCCCCTGATTACAGCGGCTGAAACCTTACAAGGTTGTGGCACACTGGCTGAACTAGTGTCAGCAGCAGCGTGCCACCCCCATTCTGAAAAGCGGGCCAAGCCTTCAGAGGCTGTGGGGGCACTGGCCACAACAGTGCCATGCCTCCACAACCTGCTTCTGGAGCAAGCTGCTGCAATATGTTTCTTGCACATGTGCGCAATCAACATAAAAAACTATGTGACAGTTCCACCAACTGTGTCATCTTTCTCCATTGACTTTTATAGAAGAGTTCCACCACCTAAAAATAACAGTTCCACCACCCAGAAATCTAAATGTGAGAGTTTCCCCTGCTAAATGTTTCCAATTTAATCACTGGTTATAACCATCTTGAAAGGTAAATTCAATAGCAGTAAAGTTTTATTTATTTGGTGCCAAAATCCCGCAGGGCTCAGGGCACCTTATAGAATAAATGTACAGTGAAATACAGCAGCACACAATTACCCTAACTAAATGCAGACATATCTGGGAAACCACATTAGCTGTAACAAATCACTTCAAATATTTAAAATTTTGGTATAAGCAGGTGCTTTGATTAATAGAATGCATCTAAATAAGTCCTGAGACACTAGTTAGCTTTTACTGCATCTAAAGATGGACCCTGTGTTGGTCCTGAAAACTTGTATGTAGAACAGTCTTTTGGATGAGGTGCATGTCATAATAAGGTGCACTGTATATCAAGGCAACTGGAATTCTGCGATTCCTCGGATGCAGAATTTTCCGTAGATCTAGCATCATGCCACAGAATTCATTGCTCTTGGTGATTTTTCTTCATTCTGAGTTTTTCCATTGTGCTTGAATCTCTTACCTCCCCCCTTGTTTATCCTGAAGCCTGTCCTCTCTGCTTAGCTTGTGATGTCATTGAAGACATCACATCATTTTTTTCAGCTAGTAGCAGGACTGCATTCTGCCATAGAGATGATTAATTCATTCCACAGAGCTGAATCATCGCTGCCACAGAAGCTTAAGAGCTCAGCCGCAGAAATTAGGACTGAAGTGCCGCAAGAACTAGGGCCCTGTTATAATGGGGAGTGTGCTATAGTGAGGTGCACACATAATCGTGGAGTGTATGTTCTAATAAGGCACATGTTATAGTCATAGAAACATAGACTTTGATGGCAGATAAGGGCCGCTTGGCCCACCTAGTCTGCCCATTTCCCTACCAATTGGATAAGTTGCAGATCCTAGTTAACCAACAGCCTACTTCCTCCTACCCCCCACTAGAATTGCCTTATGTCTGTCCCATGCATTCTTGAATTCCCTCACTGTTTTTGATCCCACAACCTCCTCAGGAAGGCCGTTCCATGCATCCACCACCCTCTATGTGAAAAAATACTTCCTCACATTGCCCCACAGCTGTCCCCCCTCTATCTCCACATTGTGTCCCCTTTTTCTTGCACACCTCTTTTTCTGAAAGATGCTACCCTTTTGGACTTTGTTGATTCCCTTAAGGTACTTGAAAGCTTCTATCACGTCTCCCCCCCCCCTTCCTCAAGGGTATACATATTAAGCTCCTTTAGTCTCTTTTCATATGGCTTCTGTTGCAGACCCTGCACCATTTTAGTTGCCCTCCTCTGGACTGCCTCCATCCTGTCTATGTTCTTGCGGAGATGGGGTCTCCAGAACTACACATAGTACTCCAGATGGGGTCTCACCAACTGTCTGTACAGAGGGATAACAATTTCCTGTTTTCTACTGGTGATGCCTCTCCCTATACATACCAGAATCCCCCCTGCCATCCTTACTGCCTTCTCACATTGCTTGCTTACCTTTAGGTCATCTGCTATGACTACCCCCAGGACCCTTTCCATTTTTGTTGTTGTTAATACCCCCCCATTGTGTACTTTTTCCCTGGGGTTTTGTTTCCCAGGTGCATTACTTTGCACTTCTTTGCATTGAATCTAAGCTGCCATACTTTTGACCATTCCTCCAACCTTGCCAAGTCCCTTCTCATCCTTTCTACCCTCCCCATGTATCAACCCTGTTGCAGATCTTTGAGTCGTCTGCAAAGAGGCATACTTTTCCTTCCAGTCCCTCTACAATGTCACTTATAAAGACATTAAACAGGACCGGACCCATTAACGAAACCTGCAGTACCCCGCTAGTAACCACCCTCTTTTCAGAGTGGACTCCATTTACTATTACCCTCTGTGTCCTGTTGTCCAGCCAACTTTTTACCCAGGCTACTATGCTGGGACCCACTCCCAGACTGGCCAATTTGCTTATTAATCTTTTGTGTGGGACTGTGTCAAATGCCTTGCTAAAGTCTAGGTAGGCCATGTCCACAGCCCCTTCCTGGTCTACTACTTTGGTTACCCAGTCAAAGAAATCTATTATGTTCGTCTGACATGACCTTCCCACTGTGAATCCATGCTGCCTTGGGTCCTGTGCCCCACTGGCCTCTAGGTACTCAACAATCCTTTCTTTCAGAAGCAATTCCATCATTTTCTCTACTACTGAGGTCAAGCTAACAGGTCTGTAGTTTCCTGCCTCTGCTTTGCTCCCACTTTTGTGAAGGGGAATCACATCTGCCCTCCTCCCGTCCTTAGGTACCATACCATCCTCCCATGATTTGTTTAAAAGAGTAGTCAGCAGTGTCACTAGTCCTCCCCTTAGTTCTTTCAGAATTCTGGGGTGAATCCCATCAGGCTCCATTGCTTTGTCCACATTCAGTTTTAGGAGTCCTTTCAGAACCCTTTCTTATGTGAAAGGACTGGTATTGACCCCCCTATCCAGAGTGCTTCTATTGATTGGAATAGGTACCTCCCCCTCCTCTTCTTTTGTAAATACTGAGCAGAAGTATTCGTTCAGTATCCCTGCTTTTTCACTGTCCCTCTCTGCCCACCCACCCTCCCCTTTATTAAGCCTCACTATCCCTCCCTTGGTCTTTCTTCCTCCCTAACGTTACTTATAAAAGGTTTTATCCCCCTTCTTAACTGAGTTGGTTATCTTTTCCTTGGTTTGGGCCTTTGCTATTCTGACTGCCTTCCCCACTTCCTTCTGCTTTAACTGGTACAGTTCTTTGTCCTGCTCATTCTGTGTTTCCTTATACTTCCTGAATGCTATCTTTTTCTCCCTAACCTTCCCCGCCACCTCTTTTGAGAACCATAGTGTTTTTTTCTTTCATTTTGATTTATTTATTTGCTTTGCACAAAGGCTTGTTGCCTCTGTGATGTAAGTTTTGATGTTTCCCCATTGATCTTCCACCCCTCCTTCTTGTCTGTTTGCTAGTGCTTTTCTGAGGCACTCTCCCATTTTGACAAAGTCAACCGTCCTAAAGTCCAGTACCCTCACTTTTGTAAGGCTTGACTCTGTGGCTCTGTTTATCGTGAACCACACTGTTTGGTAGTCACTTGTTCCCAGATGGCTACCCACTTCTAGATCTGAGATCCTCTCTCCGGCCCCATTTGAGAGTACCAGGTCTAAGATTGCTCCCTCCTGAGTGGATTCCAACACTAGCTGTCTAAGGCATGCCCCCTGTAGGGCATCGAGAATGACCCTGCTCTTGGATGTGGCTGTAGCAAAGGTGCTCCAGTTAACAGCTGGCATATCCAGGTCCCCCATCAACAATATCTCCCCTTTTTCTGCCATCCTAAGGATGCCTTCTATCATTTCCTTGTCCATTTCCTCCCCCTGAGACGGGGGTCTATATACAACCCCGTGCGGATTGTGGTGCCATTTCCTGTCTCCAGGGTAACCCACAGTGCCTCCTCTCCTTCCTGTTTACCCTTTCGTTCTGTTGCTTTAATCCCATCCCTTACATAGAGAGTCACTCCTCCTCCTCTTCTACCCTCCCTGTCCCTCCTGTAGATTGTGTACCCTGGTATGTTGACATCTCAGTCATGGTTCTCTGTGTACCATGTTTCTGTGACTGCCACAATATCCAGACATCCCTCTTCCATCAAGGCCACCAGTTCAGGGATCTTGTTACCTAGACTATGGGCGTTGGTACTCATTAGCCTCCATTTTTTGATGGCCTTACGCCTTTTGCCACATCCCTGTCCTTACTGCCTTTGCCTTTTTCTCCATTTACCCTTGCTCTTCTCCCTATCAACTTCTCTATCTTGGTGTTTGCCTCACTAACTACCCTGATTTTTTTTGTTGGGGGGCTAGGATATCCCTTTTCATTGCCTCCTCCCTTGGCTAGTTTAAATGCTTGCCAATGAGGCATTTAATCCTATCACCTAGGATCCTGGTTCCCCTCCTGGACAGATGCAGACCATCGCACCAGTATAGGCCTGCATCCCTCCAGGTGGACCCCCAGTCCCCAATGAAGCCAAAACTCTGAGCTCTGCACCAGTTTTTCAACCACTGATTGAATCCCATGGTGTGGAGCACCCTAGCTTCACCCATGTCATAGACAGGCAGCACCTCTGTGTGCTACTTGTCTAAGGCCCCTTCCCAACTCCACAAACTCCTCCTGCACTGCTCTGATCCCTTCCCCAGCCAGATCATTTGTCCCTAGGTGGACAATAACATCCAGCTCCCTCCCCCGTGCAGCTTCTCTCGCGATCCTGAGGATTCGCTCCCTGTCCTTCCAAGCCATGGTGCCAGGCAGGCACCTTACCTCCCTCTCCCCCCTTCCCCAGTTTTACCCTTCTAACAATGGAGTCCCTCACCAGGACTTGTTTCCTTCCCCTGTGAGGTCCTATGCCACCCTCATGTTGGTCTCCTTTGAGGAGGTTCCCAGCATCCTCCTTGGTCTCCACTGCAGGTGCCTCCATAGAGGAACCACACTCTGTCAGAATGGCATACGAATTGTGGAGAGGTGCAACTGGAGGGATGTGCCTCTGTTCCACCACCCTCACCCTCCCTGAGCCCACTGTGGTCCGACCGCTCCTTTTTCTTGGCAACCTCTGAGGCAGCGACGGCAGCCCTGGTGGTCCCTGGGTGGGAGAGGAGACACCCCTGAATCCTGGCCAACTCAGCCTGGAGATGAGCAACTTCTTCCCTCAGCCCAGAGAGGTGCCTGCAGATGGGACAACACCGCATCCTCCAGAATGTCTCCCGGAAGACTGCCGCTCAGATGTGGTAGAGAGAGTTACTGTACAGGTTATTGTGAGGCACAAATTATAGTGAGGTGTGTGTTATTAGTGAGATGTGGGTTACAGTGAGTTGTGTATCATTGTAAGGCATATAATAGTAAGGTGGGTGCTACAGTGAAGTGTATATTATAGTGAGATACAAGGCGTGAGATGTGGGTTTTCATGAGGAACCTGTTACAGTGAAATGTGTGTTATTGCAAGGTGTGTTATAACAAGGTATGTGTCATTGTAAGGCAAAGTTATATTATAGTGAGGTGATGTTACAATGTATTGCACTAAAAGTGAGATGTGTGCCACAGCACAGTGTGTTATAGTGAGGAACGTGTTGTTGTTAGGTACATACTATAGTGAGGCGAGGTATGTGTTATAGTGAGATGTATGTTACAGTGAGGTGCAAATTACAGAGAGGCATATGTTATAGTGGCGTGTGGCTTATAGCGAAATCTGTGTGTGTTATAGTAAGGTGAGGAATATAGTGAGGGCATGTTTTTTTTTTTCCAATTATTTAACCAGGAGTAGCACACTATGCTGAAAGCTTGTTTACAGGTGCGACCTGGGAACACAGGGAAATTAAGTGACTTGTTCAGGGTCACACAGTATGCAAGTGGGGGCTGTGGGATTCAAACCCAGGTCTCCAGATTTTGCAGCTCAGAGCCTTAAACCACTGCGCTATACTGCCTCCCTGATGTTACAGTGAGGGGTGTTATAGTGAGGTATCTGCTTTTGTTGTGAGGTGCGAGATATAGTGAGATGCATGTTATAAAAAGGGGCATCTTACAACTAAGCAATAATACATGACAGGGTGTAGTATATCATGGGATATCATCAAGCCTCGGGTGTATTGTGAGCTATGACGCTGTAGGCAGAGTATCTTATGCACCCAAAAAGTGATATATTCCACAATATGTCACACACTGCAGTGTATTATTGTTATTATGAACTGGGTTCATTTTAATATTAAAGATTAAAAAAAAAAACTGAATTTCGTAATAATGTTTTTTTTTTTTAAATGAGTATATGTACACCTTAAAAAATAAGCCCTGTAACTTTTTATTATGTCCACTAGGTGTCAGTGCTGGGGATTGAATACAGTAGTAGTATTGAGAGGCTTTTGTCTACTCTATGCCCCCAGCTGCTGTCCTGGAAGTGTAGTGTGCAGAAGCATGGAGTGAGCATTGCAATCTGTAAGTAAATAACTTAGAGATTATATAGTAGTGACTTTAAAGTGGAGCCAGAACAGTTTTCTGTTTTGCGACACCCGAATGGGTTCAGATTGACTATGTGCACCATGGAGAGATGTGGGGCAGTGAGTGATCAAGACATTGCAGTTTGATTTTAATAGCCGAGGTCTCAATCATAAATTTTAGTGAGTGAGTTTCGGTGTTGGTGCGAGGCAGCATGTTGTGGTCTGAGAAGCCAGGGAGTTATGGCTTCAGTAAGGCAGTTTGCAAAATTGAAAGCAAAGGTGCTACTGATCATTGTAGGTAGCGCTAGAAGGGCTAAGATGTGGAGGGCAGCTTAAGTAATGACACTGGAGCAGTAGTTTTAGAAACAAAAGTTACTGAAGCTCATGTCGGTGGCAATAATGTCAACACAATCTGATGCAGGATGGTATTTAATGACGCAAAAAAAGCTGTTGCCAGGAACATTTTTAATGTCAGAATGTGGTGTTATAGTATCATGGCTAAGAGGAGCTCACAGCCAATTATATTTCTAGCTTCTTTACACTCAGTTCATAATAAGACGTACTATAGCGATGTATGTGTAATATGGAGGTAAGTGTTATAGTGAGGTGCATGTTATGGTTTAGCATATACTATACAGTAGTAAAGTAAGTGTTATATTGAGGTATGTGTTATAATGGAGCATGTGTTTTTCTGAAGCACAACTTGTAGTAAGGTTCATTTTAGAATGAGGTATGTGTTATGGTGAGGTCTGTGTTATAGTGAGGTACATGTTATGGTGAGGTGGGTTATAATGAGGTGTGTTATAGTAAGGTGCGTTTACTAGGGAGTTTTGTGTTATACCGAGCTGTATATGACAGTATATATAGAATGATGCATGGGCAGTAGTGTGACGAGTAACAGATAATCCACTGCAGTGTGTGCGGTCATACTCTGGTAGACACAAACATTGGGTGTGCTGTGAGGTACAAGGCTGCAGACCAAGTGCGTTCAACCTCCTAAGATGTGCATATATCAGAGCACAACCGCACATCCTGTAGTGGCTTATCTGTCTTATAAAATGTCCAGAAGGTTCTTATGGATGAAAAGATAAAGAAGTGCAGGTTTGTGGTCATTGTGCAGTAACAGACAGTCACACGGTGTGTTTCACTCAATCGGGAGACTGGATTGTCACAGATTTTTCTCATGTTATAAGTGTTTTTATACACTAGAGCTGTGTGATACCACATAAACCACAAGAGTGAAACTGAGTGGTTTATACAGGTATTGCACACCAAGGGGTGTAAAACAAGAAGTGAAGAATGCTGGCCATATTTTATTTTTTGTAATTACTGGTAACTCTGCTGAGAGATTGGCTCTGCACGGAGAAGCGATGCACCACATTAAAGTGTGATCTCCCTTGTACACGTGTAACACATCACACTCGTGCATAATGGAGAATTCAGCTCATTGGTTTTGTGTTGTAATCAACCCTAAACAGTAATTATAATGAGGTGCCTGTTTTAGCACGTTTGTGTTATAGTGACATTTGTTAAACTGAGTGCCTGTAATAGTAAGAAGCTTGCTAGGGGTGTCCGATCTGGCTAATGCTGATCCAATAGGATGCCATCAGAATTTCAGATTATCCAATTCTGAATCTGATTTAATACCAATTTTCTTTAGGACTTCAGAATAGGAATCAGAATAGCAATTTAAATTCTCAATCCTAATTTCCTATGTAAAAATATCGTTTTACCATTAATTTCAGAACTAGGATTTTCAGATTGCATTTGGAATAATCCTAATTCTGAAGATAGTAGTAGTAGTAGTAGTAAAAAGTTTATTTCTGATATCAGAAACAGGATAAAACCCAATTTAGCATCAGCTAATTTACAATGGGGTCCCACTGTACAGAAGAAATATCAGTTTCATTTTTAAATACATACAGATGCAAACACTATATATACATAAAAACATAGTACATATACAACCAAAGAAACAAAGAGAAAAAAAAAAGAAAAACAAGATAATAATTACAACAATAAACCATATATGTGAACATCTCAAGTGCAGCAGATCTTTAAAGACATTGCTTCCTTTACAAGCCATGACTTTATTTCATTCCAAGATATTTTATTTGTACTTGACCTCAGATGGCCTGGTAATAAATTCCACAATTTTGGACCTTCATATAGATAACAATGTTGGCCCTTCACTGTTCTCATAAGGGGTACCCTAAATCTTACTTCCTCTTCAGATCTCAAACCTACCTTAGCATTCCATTCCTCCAGAAACTCCACTAGATATCCTGGAGCTTTTTTACAGTAACAGCGATAAGTTAACCATTGCACATGCATATTTCGACGTTCTGTCAAGGATATCCAATTTAAATTCCTGTAAAGAGTGCAATGATGTGTTTTCCGAGGTGCATCCAAGACGATACGCGCATATCTATTATAGGTGACATCAAGCTTTTCTAAATTACTCCTAACTGCCCCTCTATATATGATATCTCCATAATCGATATGTGGAATTATCATTGAATTAACTATCCATAACCTAGCATCAAATGAAAGACAACTTCTATGCTTATACAATACCCCCAACTTTTTACACAATTTTTGTGTCAAGTTATCAACATGAGAATCCCAGCTACAATGAGAGTCCAACCATACTCCCAAATATTTATAACGATCCACAGAGGTCAGGCTATGCCCATCAAGTGTCTTTATATCCAGCTTGGTTTGGGCCTTTGCTATTCTGACTGCCTTCCCCACTTTTTTATTTGAAAACAACATTACCTGTGACTTCTGTGAATTCAAAACCAAACCATGTTCTGAAAAATATATTTGTAATGCATTAAAACATTTCTGCAATTTATCCTGTATATATCCCACAGATTTCCCTTCAAGGTACAAAATTGTATCATCTGCATACAAATGGTGCCGGACATCATTCATCAGATGTCCGACACCATTTGTATATATATTAAATAGAATGGGTCCTAGCACTGACCCCTAAGGAATGCCAAAATTAACATCTAGATAGCCAGACACAAAGTTACTACCTAACCTAACCCTTTGTTGTCTACCATCCAGGTAGTCATGGAACCAATTCTGGGCATCCTGGCTGAGGCCTACAGATCCCAATTCTTCCATCAATACCTGATGTCCCAAGGTATCGAAGGCCTTTGATAAATCAATATAAATTGCTCCAACCAGAAAGCCCCTATCCATGGCCACCTGGATGTCCGTCACAACCTTAACAAGTGCAGTAGTGGTACTATGTTGTGCCCTAAAACCTGACTATTTATTATATTTTTTTCAAGATAGCTATTTAATTGAGAAACCACAATTTTTTCAAACACTTTAGTAGTAACCGAGAGCAATGATATTGGTCTATAATTCCGCATATCATTTCTCACCCCTCCCTTAAACACTGGTATCACTTCTGCCTGTTTCAGACTAATGGGTAAAGTACCTGTCTTCAGTGAGAGTTAAAAATTTCAGTCAATATCGGTGCTATTACTGGGGCAGCAATTTTTAACAAAAAAGATGGAATCCCATCTGAACCTTGGGCCTTATTTATATTTATTTTTAATAATTCCCAATAGACTTGGAATAATATTTTGAAAACAGAATAATAAACCATTTTCACCTTTCTTTTCTTGATTTCTCACTTGCTTAATTATACCAGGAAGGGAACATGCATTAATCTGAGAAGACCCTATATCAACAAACATTTTATTCAGCATAGGAACTGCCCCATCTGAAAGTTTTACTGGGCCATTTTCTACCATAAATTCATTTGGCAGTTCTGAGGTCTTATTTCCTTGTAATTTTTTAACCATATTCCAGAAATCCCTAGGTTTTTTAAACTGGTCAGTTGCCATTCCAGAAAGATAGAAATCTAATTTAGCTTTCCTTATTTGTGCAATATACAGATTACGTGCTGCTCGATATTTTTCCCAAAGCACTCTCTCATTTTTTTTCTTTGCCAATCTCCATGCAACATCCCTTTTCTTATGATACACTCTTAGCTTTGCAGTATACCAAAAGGAATTTTTTTGTTTAACTTTCCTACTTTGGATAGGTGCAAAAATATCACATACAGATATAAATTCACCACAAAAATATGACCAGACACTATCTATATCAGGAATCAAAGTTAATCGAGACCAGTTTCTTGATTCCAGTTCAACCATAAAGGATGTATAGTCCAAGTTCTTAAAACTACGATAATATTTAATTTGAGGAACTGTCAGTTGCTTAGTTGTTTTCCTAACACAAAAAGTTATCTGATGGTCACTAAATGAATCTGGAAGCACTCCAGCCACTGAATATTTAGTAGGATTAGAAGTAAATATCAGATCCAAAATGGTGGAGGAATTAGGAGTTTTAGCATTTAGTCTTGTAGCTGTGGCAATCAACTGAGACAAACCCAATATTGTTTTTAAATCCATTATATTGCTGGTGGGTGGCACCCTCATCCAATCTATATTCATGTCCCCCATAATCATAACCTCATGACTTTTCCCTATAGGGAAGCAAAAGATCCTGGAGAACAAGAAACTGTTGGTCATCTCCCCTAGGGGGAAGGTAACAACCCACCAGCAACAATGGTCTACAATAAGAGTTTTTATCTCCAGGACTACCTTTTCCATGCCTGATGTACTAGCACAATTTAGATTCTAATTTCCAGAGCTACAGTACCATAGACCAAAACGCCCGCTTTTCCACAATCGTGCCTCCATAATTGGTAACCAGGTACCTGTATTTCGCCATCCTGTATCTTTTTATTTAGCCAGGATTCAGTTATTACTATAATATCTGGTTTAAATTCCAGGATCCATTCCTTATCATTATCAAATTTTGGAAAGAAACTCCTAGCATTCAACTGAACAAGCGAAGTTTATTACTTTGTAAAATATCAGCTGTGTACATATTCTCATTACCTGGCCCTGATTTGAACAGATATTGGCTGGACCTGGATTCAAATGGATATTTCCTGACATCAGTAAGCTCAAAGCTATAAGAATTTTTAATTTTGCAACCATTCCATATTGCTTTAAAGAAGTCTTGAACCATAAGGCAAAAATAATGCCTATAGTTTGCCTCACGGTTCAATTTCCATTTACCTATCAAAACAGCCAGTCTGCAAGATATAGAGCTTTGTATTTGAATTAGCAACTGAGCAATCGGCCTAACCTTTGTTCCCCAAAAAATTAAGGGTAGTGTTTGAGTGTCCCCACGTTGCTTAACAATCAGATTTCCTAATTGACTCCAGTCACATTTCCATATTTAAAATTTGTATTTCCAAACATGGAAAAAAGGGAAAAAATGCCAATCATAAAGCACACTACCATCAGAAGATTAGTTAATATTTTACCCATTTGCAAAGTATGTATCCAAATAACTAGAAAATAGAAACAAAATAAAACAAATTATACAGTAGGTATATTTAGAGACAGCAAGACAAACTCTTGCTATCACTGGAATCTATATATGTTTTCCCCAAGAAGCAATAATTACCCAATCTTCTATTAAAATACAGGCTTGTTCAATAAGGGCAATTTTGGAACAATGCAAGAGACTTTTAAACAATCCCAAAATAAAAAATAAAAAATGGTCCTTTACACACCAGTCCAAATGCTCTTCTGTTTGCTCTCTTAATTTCAGTTTTCTTCTACCGATTGGCTCTCGCGCCACTCACACTCGCGCCACAGTGCTCGAGCTGTGGACAGCGTGAGTCTCTTATAGGGAACTGCCCCTCCTCTTCCGTGATGCTGCTAGCCTCCTCCGGTTCTTCACTTGCCACAAATTTGAAAAACTCCGGTTACTGGGAGCAGGAAGCAGGGAGATGAACCACACGGGGGGAGCACTGGCACAGGATGAGAAATCACACTGACCCCCAAATAGTAACAGCAGAGAAGCACTGTGAAAACGCCTCAATGTACTGGCTCAGCAATTGTGAACAGGTGTAGCAGATAGGATTGATGTACTGATGATTCTGATTCACAATTCCATGCATCCTTAGTGTGTGCTATAGTCAGAGGTGAGTTACAATAAGGTGTATATGTCATAGTGAGGTACATGTTACAGTAGGGTGCTTGTCATAGTGAGGTGTGGGCTATAGTGAGGTGTGTGTGTTACTGTAAGGTGCATGTTATAGTTAAGTGTGTTACTGTAAGGTGCGTCTTACAGCAAGGTGTGTGTTATTGTGAGATATGTTATAGTAAGGTGGATGTAACAATGAGGTGCATGTCATAGGGTGATGACTCTTATAGAGAGGTATGTGCTATAGTCAGGAGTGTTTTATAGTGAGGTGCATTTAACCGTGAGGTACATGTAACAGTGAGGTGCATGTTTTACCAGGGGGCATGTTCTAATGAGATGTGCTTGGTATAGTGAGGTGTGGCTTTTAATGAAGTGTGTCTTATAGTGAGGTGTGTGTTATAATGAGGAGTGTGTTACAGTGAAAGGTGTGTTATAATGACATGTGTGTTACAATGAGATGTGTGTTATAGTGAAATGTGTGTCACAGTGAAGTGTGCACACGTGTTTGATATAATGAGTTGTGGGTTATAGTGAGGTTTGTGTTATAGTGAGTGTGTGTGTTATAATGAGGTACCCATTATAGTGAGGTGTATGTTATAATGAGAATGTGTTATAGTGAGGTGTGTGTTGCAATGAGATTATGCTATGGTGAGATTTGTGTTATAGTAATGTGTGTGTTACAGTGAGGTATGTGTTATGAATTTGTGTTATAGTGAGGTGTGTGCTGTAATGAGTTTGTGTAATAGTGAGGTTCATGTTATAGTGAGGTCCATGTTTTAGCTCGGCGCATGTTCTAATGAGATCTGCTTGGTATAGTGAGGGCTGTGTTATAATGAGGTGTGCGTTATAGTGAGGTGTGTGTTATAATGAGGTGCATGTTACAGTGAGGCTCATGTTATAGTGAGATACGTATTTTAGCTTGGTGTATGTTCTAATGAGATGTGCTTGGTATAGTGAGGTGTGTGTTATAATGAGGTGCGCATTATAGTGAGGTATGTGTTATATAGAGAATAATGGATAGGTAAGTGTGTGTTATGGATTTTTTTACAGCCCCGAGGTTTATGAGGTCATCACATACTGAGGGTGAGAAAAAAAAATCCATTAACACACTCTTAGCTATACTTTATTTTTTATAATTACTTGTGCAGAGATGTTTTTTTTCTGTCAACACATTTAGTAGTAGTTCTGTGGAGAGAGGGAGACACACACACACACACACACACACACACACACACATTCACACTTGCTCTCTATGTCTGTCTCTTTATAGAGACTTTTTTTGTGTTCTTTTTTATATTTTTAAAAAAGATGTACTGTGGAGCCAGCATGGAAGCGCAAAAGGTAGACAGCAGTCGATGAGGTTCGTTCCTGAGTTGACTCGCTGTCTAGCAAAGCACCAGCTGCCCGATGTGTTCAAAGAGGAGAGTCAACTAGATAGTTTTTTCCCCATTTTTTTTCAGTTGAAAAGACAGGGAACAGTAAAAATGAGCTACCTCAGGAGAAGGAATCTCTTTAGTGAGAGTCCTCGGAGTGAGAAAACGGAGCTGCCGTGTTTTTCGAAGTGTTCGGCCTGCCCATGCACAGCCAAAGAGCCAGTGAGGTGGCGCACTCATTGTGACTGACACCAGATGATGCTACTGAAAGCAAAAACTTTTGAAAACGTCATAATAACCAGATTTCGGGTTATTATGGTGTTTTACTGTACTCGTAATCCAGCTGATAAAGAGGGTCACCAGTAATTATAATGAGACTGTGTTATAGTGTGGTGTATGTTATAATACGACTGTGTTATACTGAGGTGTATGTTATAATGAAATTATGCTACAGTGAGGTCTGTGTTACAGTAAGGTGTGTGTGTTATAATTTTTACTTTATTTTAAATTCTTTGAAAACAACCTTTGAGCAAGGTGCTCATTTACAAAGGTTCCACGTCATGAATGCAAGACAGTTATAAAGCTACCAAATCCCAGAGACATAATCATGAAAGTTAAATATTCGTACAGAGAAATCAAGTCAATTGGGGTATCAACAAACATTTTGCAACATTAATGTTCACGAGTTCATCTACAGACAAGGAATGAAGTAGAGAGCAGCCCAGTACCAGGGCCTTGTCCAACATCCATTTTACAGCTTTTGCATAAAGAGGCTAGGGAAATATGGGGGGGGGGGACAAAGAAAGGCAGAGAGTGAGATGGAGTAGTAGAAGAGTAACAAGTGTTAGTGGGCAGTCAAGTGAAGGGGATTAGTAGCAGGTAACGAGCAGGAGAGATAAGGGGTGGTAGAGCTAGGAGCAAGATAGGTGAGAAGGATTGGGGCTACTGAAGTTAAGGGAGGAAGAGGTTTTAAATATCACTACACACGTCAGGGATCGACTAGAGTGTAAGGGGAAGGATTAGGAGTAGAGATGGGGAGGTCAAGTACCTTTCCTACAAACACACGCGCCAATGCTGACCAGATGCTGTTTCATCTCAAACTTAAAAGTCAGGAGATTTGCAGTATTGAGTGTCTCAGTTGGGACCTTGTTCAGCCAAAGAGGGGCCCTACAGAAGAATAAGCACTGACCAAGTGCTGTTCTTCTGAAGGGGACCCTGCGTGTACTCCAAGCTTTACCCCTGGTAAAGTAGTGGGAGTGAGCCACTTGGAGAATATTAGTAATGCAAGGGGGAGTTAAGCCTAGCAGAGCTTTTTTTCTGTGGAGGCATGTTTGGAACTTTATTCTATTATTCAAGGTTAGCCAGTGCACAAGTGTGGGTAAGGTTATCTGTCCCTAGGGTAAGCCTGCAAGCCTTATTAAGGGCTGTAGCTACCCATTTAAGTGCCATGTTGGAGGCTGCACCGTAAACTACCAATCTGTAGTCTATTAGCGACAGGACTGAACTAGAGACAGAGAGGCAGAGGGCAGTGGGCGTTAGGTATTGCCTGTGCCTGTATAGAACTCCTAGTTTGGTGTTAACTGCCTTCACTACCTGGTCTACATGCTGCATGAAGAGAAAGTGTCATCAGTTGCAACCCCAAGGTACTTGACAGAATGCACCTGCTCGAGCGGGACTGCTTTGTTGTTGGAGATACAGATGGGTTGTGTTTCTTAAGTTGTTGACTAGAGAGGAGCATCATTTTTGTTTCTGTATAATTGAGTAGCAGCTTTTCTGAATTAAACCATTCCTCTAGCAGGTGTAAAGTAGACTGCAGTTCATTTTGTAGTAAATCAATATGAGAGTTGCTGCTGAGAATCACAGCATCATCCACATACAGAATTATTTTGCTTATGCAGGCCTCAGGAAGAACGTTCAGGAACAGGCTGAAAAGCAAGGGACCCAGGATTGAACACTGGGGGACACCAAGTGAAATTTCTCTTGAATCAGAAAAACTAGATTTAGTAGTTGCCGTATTGGTCCTTGCAAGAATAGATCCAGAAGCAAATGATTTGATACCTTTTAATGGACCAACATAGATGTAACAACAAGAACAAAGTGCTCTAGCTTTCAGACCAACCAGTCCTTCTTCAGAAGCTCATGGCAGTTGTTTAGAAAATACAATACTTATAACAGCTAGATAATGCAGAGAAAAACAGAAAAAAATCCCCATAGGTTTAAAATACTCATTTAAAAAAAAAAAAAAACAGAAGATGATGTCAGAAAGTTTAACCGTACAATACTGCCCTCAGTCGAAAGAACCTTGGGTACAGATGTGCTTGGTGCAACCCATACAAGAATCCTACTGCACATAAATTTAATTGACATAAGATAACACTGCTGAAGCAGATAACTCCCAAATCAAGCCATGAGTGTCGAGTGTCACAGTCAGTATAAGGATGTGATTACTGAAAGGCAACCCCCACCCAGCTTAAAGACAAACTAAGATAGTTATAGGGCTCATGAAATTACAATGTATGCATTAAAGACAAGAAGTACCAGTAAAGTTGTCTAAAAAAACATCAGTGCACACTGTGTGATGTGTAAAACCTAGCTGGACATGTCACCCAGCTGTATTCTCAAGCAAAATAAAAGGCCCAAGAAATTACAAAACCTCAGGACTATATGAATGATAATTTAAATATAAATTGATAATATTAGTGTCAAACAAAAACTCTAGTCGGGAACCTCAAGGAATTGAGACCATGCAGCCTGATATGTACTGATGTCAATATATACTGAGAATGTAGCAACTTGATGTACCACAAGTGTCTAGGGAATCTGAAAAGAGATAAAAATGTAATTTATCTCCTCCTGTTCATACAAACAATACAACCTAACCCACCCCACATCACAATAATGTGGGTGGGGAAATACATAACATAGCTTAAAAGGAGATGTTGACATTATTGTGATGTGTGGTGGGTTAGGTTGTATTGTTTGTAGAACAGGAGGAGATAAATTACATTTTATCTCTTTTCAGATTCCCTAGACACTTGTGGTACATCAAGTTGCTACATTCTCAGTATATTGACATCAGTACATATCAGGCTGCATGGTCTCAATTCCTTGAGGTTCCTCGACTAGAGTTTTGTTTGACACTAATATTATCAATTTATATTTAAATTATCATTTATATAGTCCTGAGGTTTTTGTAATTTCTTGGCCTTTTATTTAGCTTGAGAATACAGCTGGGTGACATGTCCAGCTAGGTTTTACACATCACACAATGTGCACTGATGTTTTTTAGACAACTTTACTGCGTAATTCTTGTCTTTAATGCATACTTTGTAATTTCATGAGCCCAATAACTATCTTAGTTTGTCTTTGTTGGGTGGAGGTTTTCAGTAATCACATCCTTATACTGACTGTGACACTCATGGCTTGATTTGGGAGTTATCTGCTTCAGCAGTGTTATCTTTGTCAATTAAATTTATGTGCAGTAGGATTCTTGGTATGTGAGTTGCACCAAGCACATCTGTACCCAAGGTTCTTCGACTGAGGGCAGTATTGTACGGTTAAACTTCTCTGACATCATCTTCTGTTTTTTTGTTTTTTTAAATGAGTATTTTAAACCTATGGGGATTTTTTTATGTTTTTCTCTGCATTATCTAGCTGTTATAAGTATTGTATTTTCTAAACAACTGCCATGAGCTTCTGAAGAAGGACTGGTTGGTCCGAAAGCTAGAGCACTTTGTTCTTGTTGTTACATCTATGTTGGTCCATTAAAAGGTATCAAATCATTTGCTTCTGGATCTATTCTTGAATCAGAGACAGCCAGTCCAATTTTGACTCTGTGATCTGTGCGACAGATAGTCTTGAAACCAGTGAACTGGGTTTGTGGCCATGCCCAAGGTCAATAATTGTTCTTATAGGAGGGAGTGATTGATTGTGTCGAATGCCTTTGTGAGATAAATGAAGATTGAACCCACCAGTTTACCACCATCCACAGCCTTGTGCATGTAGTCAGTGTACCCAACCAAGGCAGTAGTAGTGCCATGGTTCTTCCTAAAGCCATGCTATTGGGGACATTGTAGGTTGTATTTTTGGAGGCATTCAGTGATTTGATCAGCCACAATCCTCTCTAGAGCTGTAGATAGAGGGGGAGGATGGAGATGGGTCTGTAGCTGGTAATGCAGGATCTGTCTTCACTTTTGAGAACTGGGGTCACAAGGGATTGCTTCCAGACTGAGGGGAATTTGGTCAGGGTGAGTGATTTGTTGAGAATTTTCATGAAGAGTAAGGGCAGCCAGTTTCATGTCAATGTATCACTTCCAAGCCTGGTTTTGCCAAGAACCTTTTTGATGTATATCCATGCCTCTTTAACAGTAACACACTTAAAGTAGAAGTTTGGATGTTTATTCTCAGATCTGTTGGTGTTCAGCGACTTTGAGGTAGTCAGAGGGGAGTACAGTGCTTAGGTCCGTGAAGGCTACATTGAATGAATTTGCTATGGAGTATGGGTCCAGTGTGTGGGTACCACTGATGTTTAGCATCACAGAATGTTTCTTGTCATCTTTCCCTAGGAAATCCTTTATGTTCTCCCAGAATCTCTTGTCATCATCCCAATTCCTTTCCATCTGACCCTTGTAGAATTTAGCTTTGGCAAGCCTGATGAGATGTGTGCATTTATTCCTGGCAGCCCTGTATGTCTGGTACTCATTTTTTGCTGCCCGTGGTCCTGGCCCTACACCAGAGATTGTCCCTTGCCCTCATTGTTCCAGGGGGTCTCTAGTAACTCACCCATTTGTGGATCCTCTTGTTTTCTGTTTCCTGACAGGGGCAAATTTGTCACATACAACATTGAATTTGTCGATGAAATAATTCAATGCAAGATCGATGTCCTGCAGCTTATCGGGGGAGGGGTCCAATTGATCTGGGATAGTGCTGCTTTAAGTGAGCTTAGAAGGCATCTCTTTAGCACTTTACTTTCAATGACAGTAGGAGGTACTTTTTTTAATTTATTAGACCATCAGCACATGATGAGTGAATGATCACTCAAGGAGTTGGAAAGAACAGTGAGCTTAGAGATCCTAGTGGGGGGAGCTGGATAGGAACCAATCTATCAGCGGCTGTTACCAGATTTGTAGTTCATTTTAGTGAGTTCAGTCAGTATTTGTGTGAGGTACGAACTTACGGCTCTACGATGCCAGTTCAACACGAAAAAATGTTGACCAGCATCACAGCGCCAGGCTCCATGTCGACAGCGATTTGCAGTCAGCACGGAGCCGCACACATTGGTATGTGTTGTTTCTTCAGGGGGCTTTGCCCCCCCCCGAAACCCCCACACGGGGGGCTCTGTCCCCACACTCCTTGTACTTTAGGATTCTAACTCCAGGTCGGAGTTAGTTCAGGGAAGGGGTGCAGGTCGGGGGAAGGGGTTGCCCAGTCCCAGCGGCACTTCTACAGCAACATGGCACTGTTGTCGATATTGACACATGTTGTCGTAAAAATGTCGCTGTTCATGGGCATACCCGAACTTACCACTAGGTCATTTTGGGGGTTCAGTTCCTTACTGAGCTAATTTATGTTGAAATCACCGGTAACAATGATTTCACTGTTCTTTTTAATTTTAGTGATCGCTTCCATGACATTGCCAAGTGCCAATTTTGCCTGCCTGGGTGGGAGGTAGATTGATGCAATAGCGAAAGATTTGTTATGGTTGCCATACAGGAGTTTGACCATGAGCAGTTCATGGTCCTCAGAGCCACCAGTTATGGGTAGCATGCTCCCCTGTAGAAATTCCCTGACATATATAAGACAGCCCCCACCTCTTTTGCTTACTCTGTCAAGCCTGAAGGCTTCATACCCCTACAGTGCTATAGCATTGTCCTTTGTCCTGGCAGTTAGCCATGTCTTAGTGAGACAGGTAATGTCAAGCAGTGCAAAATCAAACATGCCTGGAACTGCACTAGCTTAGGTAGCAGATTTCCAATGTTCATTGCAGCAGTCTTTAAATCACTGCCCTTGTTTCCTCTCATACTCTGGGTATTAGGCGGTCCAGAATTGGGGTGCAAGTTCCCGGACAGAAGCAGCAGCATAAGTATAGCCTTTCTAGTTGTGAAGGTGATGAGTATTTTGGTCCTGCCCATCTGGAGTTTGATTTTGAAGGAATTAGGCCACAGCCCTTTCAAGGAGATAGGAGGAGGCAAGTCAGGTACTATGAGTTCAGTGCCAAAGGCCTGCAACACAATCTCAAGGGTAACAAAGGTACAAGGGTCATTGGTAAGTACACAAAAGGAGAGGTAACATGTAGAGCCTTTAGCATGTCATTGGGTACAGGTCTGTAGTCTTGGGTGTTCAGTGAGTGGGAGGCACCCTGTTGGTCCACAGAGGTAATGGCTGTGTGTAAAGACAGGAGCATTACTAGCATAAAGCATGCCATTATCACCCTACTAATGAGTCAGGGGCATGCAGAAATTGGCTGAGGCAAAGAATAGAGGGGGGAGAAAATCAGCAAGGTAGTGGGTCAAGAGGGGGTGAAAGCTAAAAGGGGAGCTGACATGTATTATTAGCTACTAGTGCCCCAAAGCTAGAGTAAGAGGATGATGAGGGGTAACAAATCAGATTATAGGTGTTACGAAGGTAAATCCCCGAATATCTATGAGCCCTACCAGTGTAGAATTATGTCATGCACAGATTCGCCGAGTAAATTAACTCAGTTATAAGAATACCTGTCACTATTAGAGCGAGAATGGAGCGGTGATCACTAAAGACAAGAGAGCAGGAGCAGGTGATAATCTGGCACCCCTTGCTACAGAGGTTCATAACCTGCAAATGGGAGAATGGGGACTTAGTCATCTGATCCAACAGGGGCTATATAAGTAGAGATGGACTAGGGCGAGCCTAGTGGGGGGGGGGGCACCACACAGTGGTGGCGGGGAAGTCAGCTAAGAAGGTCTCAGAGTGAGAAAGCGCAGCAGTACAGAAAAAACACGGGTTCTCACAGAAGGAGAAGGAGAAGGAGAAAGAAAGAAGGAAGGAAAGATTGTTTGGAGACTAGGAGGTAAATAATTAAATAAAAGGTAATCTGTAGTGGCCAGAAAGAGCAGTACTGCAGATTCCTCTAAGGAAGCCAGTCCAGAAATGCTGTGGTAGGCTGCAACAAAAAGGCACCAAATATGAACAAAGCTGGGCACAGATTGTTTCCGCATGAGTCTGTGTTACAGTGAGGTGTGTGTTATAATGAGTTTGTGCTATAGTGAGGTGTGTGTTACAATGAGGCATATGTTACAGTGAGGCTTATGTTATGATGAGATGGTTATGATGCGGTGCATGTTTTAGCTCAGTGCACATTCCAATGAGGTGTGCTTGGTATAAGAGGTGTGGGTTATAATGAGGTGTGTCTTATAGTGAGGTGCGTGCTATAATGAGGTGTGTGTTATAGTGAGGTGTGTGTAATCATGAAGTGTGTGTGTTATAATGAGATGTGTGTTATAGTGAAGTGTGTGTTACAGTGAGGAGTGTGATATAGTGAGGTGTGCATTATAGTGAAGTGCGTACGTGTTATAGTGAGGTGCATGTTTTAATGAGACATGTTTGGTATAATGAGGTGTGAGTTATAGTGAGGGGTGTGTTATAATGAAGTGCACATTATACTGAGGTGTGTGTTACACTGAGACTGTTATAGTGAGATGTATGTTATAATGAGATTGTGTTATACTGAGGTGTGGGTTATAAATAGAATAAAGTATGGGTCGGTGTGTGTAACAAGAAGTTTACACACACCCGAGGGGTTAGATGCTACATAAACCCTGAGAGCGAAGCTTGAGGGGCTTATCAATAGCATCTAATACCAAGGGTGTGTGTAAACTTCGAGTTTACACACACCGACCCATATTTTATTTTATATAATTGCTGGGTTTACCTTTTTAACCACAGCAATTATATAAAATATGATAGGCTGCACTGCGGCCACGCTCTGGTTTCGTTTTCGGTCGGTAGTTTAAATTTTTATTTCAGCATTTTTAAAACATTGTTTTTGCCCCTACGACGTTTAAATTAGCTTTTTTTTAAAAAACAACTTACAGCCGAGTTCCTTTGGCAGTTGACTCGACTGTAGTGGTGGAAGGCAAGAGCGAGCGATCACTGGGGTCGGGAAAAAGCAAAGTCTGGTGGGCGCATGCACAGTGTGAGGGGAAACCATGCGTGTTTGCCATAATAAACACGCCTTTATTACGCCAGATTACACCACGGTTTCTCTATGGGAAAAAGGGAAGCCCATTAATTAATATATAGAATAATACATGAGTGGGAGTGTGTAACCAGAATTTTACACACACCCGAGGTGTGGGATGCTAGATAAACCCTGAGAGCGAAGGTCGAGGGGTTTATACAAGCCTTCCACACTGAAGGTGTGTGCAAACGTCTGGCTCTAGACACATCTACCCATGTTTTATTTTTTATAATTACTAGTGATCATTTTTAATCAGTGTGGGTTTGCATGTTTGAGAAAGTGAAAGCAGTTGTTTTGGTAGTGCTCGCGTCTATGTGAGCTCGAGATTGATTCACAGCTGATGATTACAACTGTAACGCACAATAACAGTGGGGTGGTTGTAATGCAATTTTAAGATCTGGTTATCCAGATATTAAAAATGATCACCAGTAATTATGAGATTATGCTATAGTGAGCTGTGTGTTATAGTGAGGTGTGTGTTATAATGAGTTTGTGTTACAGTGAGGTGTGTGTTTAAATGAGATTGTGTTATAGTGATGTGCGTGTTAAAATTAGGATCATGTTATGGTGAGGTGCATGTTTTAGCTAGGTGCATGTTCTAATGAGATGTGCTTGTTGTGGTGAGATGTGTGTTATAATAAGATGTGTGTTATAGTGAGGTGTGTGTTAAAATGAGGTGTGTGTTATAATGAGATGCAAGTTATAGTGAGGCTCATGTTATAGTGAGGTGCATGTTTTAGCTCAGTATATGTTCTAATTAGATGTGTTTGGTACAGTGAGGTGTGGGTTATAATTAAGCAATAATGCACGACAGGGTGTGGTATAATAAATCACCCATCGGGTGGTTGGAGCGCGGGCCGCGGGCCGAATCGTCAACGACCCGAGAAGTGACGATATCCTACAATATACCACACCCTGGAGTGCATTACTGCTATTATGAACTGCCCAAAAAGTTTTATTGTTAATAAATGGAAAAAAAAATCTTTTAGTACCTTTGAAAGTGCAGTTTTGGGGGTGTTGGAGGTGTATGTTTTAAGAAAATAGTTCCTGAGGGCTCAGGATAGCAGGTGTTGCTGTTGTAAGGAGGTGCAGCTGTTAACTGTGTGTGGTTCTGCTAGGAGTACTCCCGAATGTACTGTGTTTGATTGGGTTCTGCTGGTCTGGGACTTGACTCGGTTGTGCTGCCTGGTGTGGGACCGGGTGAAGCATGTGTAGAATTCATCTTTTTTTTTTTAAATCTAATCTTTTGAAATGCAATCGGAATGGGAAAAACGCAGGCTGCTACTTCCGGTTTGCCGGTGGCAATCTGTCCGGAGAAACAGTAAGTCACGTGCAGTTGTTGTTTTTTTTTGAAGAGGAGAGTAAGTTAACAGGTGAAAGGGTAAAGTGCTAAAATGCTTCCAATAGTCCTGAGGAAAAAAAACACTGTGTGGCAGTTTTGGGGTCGTGTGGTCATTGACAGTCGGTAGCCGATTTCGATCCTTATGATAGTGCTGTGTCACTTGTGTGGACAGAGCGGGTAGTTTTCTGTGCGCTGTTATCAGCGGTAGTTTTTTTTTTTATTCTTCTTTTATGTACTCAGGTAATTTCTGTGAGGATTTGATGTGGCTTTGTTTCTTTTTTGGTTAAGGTGTCTGTGTCGAGGTCTGACTCGCTGAAGACCACAGCAGGTGTTGTCCTTGGGTTTTGTGTAGCAAAGTGAGAGTGATGGGGAACATCGCAGTCGGAGGAGTTCCTTGGCAGTGAGGAGGCTGGTGGCCGGAGGTTTTCTGAAACCGTGATGATGTAGCCCGATATCATCACAGCTTCAAAACCCTCTCGGCCAATCAGCTTCCTCCATTATAAATTGGTAGTTCATAATAAAATTAATCTTATAGCAAGGTGTGTGTTATAGTGAGGTTCATGTTACAGTAACGGGTGTGTTATAATGAAGTGGGTGTTATAGCAAGGTACATGTTATAGTGCGGTTTGTGTTACAATGAGATGTGTTTGTTAGGGGCTTATATTTGGAAGGCTTTTATCCTGAAGTTCTATGGCGGTGGGGGGATAGCTCCTCCCACACCCCTTACTTAAACTTCAGACTTCCGCTCGCTCTGCTTAGAGCATTTCGACAGTACTTTGGGGTGGCTGGCTGATGCTGGCTGAGTCTTTCCTCTTGTCCTCGTTTCTCCTTCCTGGTGCCCCCCTTCCCCGTCTTTCTTCTTTCCACTCTTAGCCTTCCGCCTTTGGTCTCCCCCTTTCTCTTCCCCCTTCCATTCGTTCTTCCTGCTTGCTCCCTGTTCATTTCTCCTTCCCCCCCTTGTACCTCTTCCTGTTGTCCTTCCATTTCTTTGGGGCTCTCTTTTTCCTTGCCGTGTCCCTATTTCTCTCATCAGTGACCGGATCCCTGCTGAGTAGCTGCTTCAATGACTGTCTGCGACGTTTCCATCTCCAAGCCTCAGCTCGCCCACCCCTCTCTCCATCGCCAAGCAGGCGCTTCAGGTGCGTCATCACCCCTCACTACTTCCTCCTTCTCCATGGTCCAGGACTGCCCTTCCTTTCCTAGTAGAGGATTATCCAGTCCTCATTTCTTTTTGTGCCCGTCGAACGTTTGCCTATGGGCTTTGACATTTACTGGAAACATTCTAGTGTAGATGCGAGTTGAACCATTTCAACCTGATGCTTGAAGCTGATCCACCAGGCTAAACGGCAGCACTCCCACTCACGCCACAATGATCCCTGGCTGCTACTTCAATCCCAGGGACAAAGCATGAAAACATCCGGGACACAGCCCCCAGATCAGGGACACATCTTAAAACAGTTGTGACTAATAGACAGGAAGCTCTGAAGTTTCAGGAAAACATTGATTTAATTTACAAGACAGCAGTGGGAAGAAATTAAAATTTAATGTAGCCAAGTGCAAAATTATGCACTTGGGAAGAAATAATTCTAAATTTGAATATCACATAAATGGAGTCCAGTTAATGGTAACCGAAGTGGAAAGGGATTTGGGAGTATGGATTAATAAATATTAGAGTTCGAGTATCAGGTTAATGAAATAACCCAAAAATCATATAGAATTTTAGCCTTAATTATGAGAAATATAACGAGTAGAGATAGAGAGCTCATCGTGCCGCTGTATAGGGCTCTTGTTAGACCTCATTTGGAGTATGCCGGTAGTATATGGTGCCCCAGGTTTGTGAAGGATGTGCGAAGGTTGGAGGGGGTGCAGAGATGGGTGACAAGGGATTGGAGGGGTTATCTTATGGGGATAGACTAAGGGAGTTAGGTTTGTATTCTTTACAATACAGGATATATCATGGAGATATGTGTCTGATTCATAAGGCAAGTAGAACACCTGACTTGTGGGAATGTTTGGGCTTGATAGCAAGACCTAGTTTAACTACTAATTGGGGACATCAGTATCAGTTAAAGGGAGAGAACTATAATAGGAATTTAAGAGGGTCATGGTTTTCACAACGCACAGTGGATCAATGGAACAATTTGTCCAGGCAGGTAGTGTCTAGTGTAACTATAAATGAATTTAAAACTGCTCTGGATCATCATGGAAGTAGTTATCTATATTTATTTATTAGTTTTTGGTAACCAGGTAGGTGCACTTGGCAACAATCCTGCCTATTTTCAGGCACAATCCGGGAGATTACAACAATGAGAATACAGATATGAACAGTTGATATGACATTCACATAAGCAATAACAAAATACAAGTACAAGGTAAACTCATAATAGTATAGGTTGAGACTACATCAGGTATTTGATAATGAAGACCAGTCATACACACTCAAAAAATGAGAGTTTAGTAGAAGGAGTACACTCTGGTCAGTCCTAAGCAAAGCTTAATGAGGCACACAAATTATTCAATGTGGAGAGATTCCACTCATGAGCAGTTACAGTTACCTAGGGCATAAAGGTAGGAGAACAGTGAACACTTAAAAGAGAGGTGGGAGGTGGAGTTTTTAACCTGCGGGGGAAGCAAATTCCAGAGGTTAGGAGCAAAATGTGAGAATGCATGTTTGCCCATATTGGTCACACAGGGCTTTACTGAGAGCATTGAGACTGAAGAGGACCTAAGGATGTGGGAGTGGGAGACCAGGGTAATCAAGTCTGCCAAAGAGGCCGGGCAAGGTGGTCTAGTTAGGGAGTTAACAAAACACCCAAGGGTATATGCACGGAGGTCTTTGGGGGACAACCAGTTTAGTCCAGAGTAGAGAAGGCAGTGATGAGTAAGGCGCAGGGCTGACAAGGCGAACCTACAGATATTATTGTAGGAGGTGTCCCACTTGCAGAGCACCCTGGCATTGGTGGGGTACAGGACCGGGAGGGCATAAAGGAGTTGAGGAAGTAGTTCTCCCTTAGCTACAGATAGCCTGGCTGTCGGTGTTCGTGAGTGGCACACGATAGGCAGCTCCTATTTTAGCACTTGACAATATGACACACATCGTTGATATGCATCAAAACATTAAGTGCAGGGTCGAGTGTAACCCCCAGGTATCTGAAGGTAGAGGTGATTGTTACCTTCGTGCCATCACTGCAGTGGACGAGTAGCTTAGGCGCCTCAGAGGGCACCTTTTTAGAGGATCCAAATAGCATAGCCTGGGTTTTACCTTTGTTAAGGATTTGATGGTTATCCACAAGCCAGGATTGAAGGGATTGAAAGTCATGTGAGAGGTTATGATTTATGTCGTCCATCACTTTGGATGAATGATACAGCACAAGATCATCTGCGTACATGAGGATGTTACTGTGATGAGAAGCACTGGGAATTTCATTAAGGAACAGGGAAAAGAGTAGAGGACCCAGTATGGAACCCTGTGGAACACCGCGGGTGAGATGAATGGGGGATGAGAGAGCCTCACGAAACTCAACCGCCTGAGTGCGGTTATGAAGGTAACTACCAAATCATGATAGGGTGGAGTCAGAGGCTCCTAGAGTTTGCAGCTTTGCCAGAATAAGTGGGTGGTGGACCATGTCGAATGCCTTAGAAAGGTCGATGAACACTGCTCCTGTGAGTTGGCCCTTGTCCATGTTACCTTTGATATCACTGGTCAGTTGGGTCAGTGCAGTGGTAGTGCTGTGCCCCGCCTAAGAAGGTGCTCAGAGACCTGTCGATGGACAACTTTCTCAAGGAGCTTGCTAAGTGTAGGGAGCAGTGAAATGGGGCGGTAGTTGGACAGTTGTTTATCATTTCCCTTCTTAAAAATGGGAATCGTTCTGGCCGATTTCCAGACCAAGGGGACAGAAGCAGTGCTAATAGACAGGTTGAAAAGGCTGGTAATGGGCACTGCCAGCCAGGATGCAAATTGCTTTAGTATTCTAGGGTGAATACCATCTGTGCCTGGGCTACCACATGCAGGAATAGTTTTGAGTAGCTTTAGAACTTCATGGTATGAGACTGTAGTCCGCTCAAGCGTAGGGAGAGTGGGTGCACTGGGGGCAGCTGTAGGCCTGGTTGGGAGGAGAAGAGGGAGTTGAAAGCATTAGCAATGGTGAGAGGGCGGTTACAGTGGGCATCATTTAGATACATATCAGCAGGAGTCTGCTGCTTGTTGTTCTCAAGTATTTCCTTGATTTGGGACCAATACTTTTTGGGATTAGAGGCAGAGGAAATTAGGAGATTCTTGTAACAAGAACTTTTTGCCAGGCGACTCTCCTTTTTGCATGTGTTCCATAAAGCTCTGTAAGCTTCAAAGTCTGTACGTAGATGAGAGGCCTTCCACGTGGACCATAGTTTATCCCTGAGTTTCAGTAGGTGTAGCAGGGGTGTTTGAGCCATTTTGTAACCTTCCCTTTTACCCTCTTAGTGGTGACTACAATGTGTGTAGTTTGTAGTCCGAGAAGTGTAGAGCTGAAGTAGGCTGTAGCGATGTTGATGTCATTGGTATGATAGAGTGGAGACCACTCCACTTGGTCAAGATCATTGGTGAATGCCTCCGTATTTAGGTTTGAGAAATTGGAGAAAGTTAGCACTTTTGATGGGAAGGATGGGAAGGTGGTATCCCAGATACAGTAGATAGGGGAGTGATCACTTAAGGTGTCAGGGAGGACGCCAGCCAAGGTAATGAACTCCTTCCGATTTGTCAGGATCCAGTCTAATAGAGTGGCACAGGTGCCACCATTGGAGATCCTGGTGGGTTCCTGTATAAGCTGAGCTAGATTGGCCTTACTTATCATTGAGGATAGTAGCGAGGAGCTAAATCCAGCCCAATCTAGGTTAAAATCCCCAAGACACATTATGTAATTTTTACCAGTTACAGATAGCAGATAGTCCACGAACTCCCCTAGCCCCAGCCTAGAGTTTCTGGGTGGTATATATGCACAGAAAATATGGAGTTTCTTGACACCGCCTAGCAGTAGACAGGAGTGAAGAACCTCACAGTTTGTGAGAGGAGGATCATGCACTAAGGTGATGTTCAGCTAGGCTTTGTAGTATAGAGCCAAGCCTCCGCCTCTTTTAACACTGGCCCGATCCGCCCTAAGCATTTTATACCCATGAAGTGAACACTGGGAATTAGAAATGGAGAGCTTAAGCCACGTTTCCGATATGGCTACAATATCAGGGTTATACACTCTAATCCAAGCCACCAGATCGGGAAAATTGGCCATTAGGCTCCTAGTATTAACATGAGCAAAGGAGAGTCCAGAAGACTGGGACATATAGTGCAAAGGATGAGACTGTGCGGCATTAGTGATCTGAGGGGGGGGCCTGGATTTCACTCAACATCACCCGCCAGTGAGAAGGATAGGGTAAATATCCAGAGTGTAGCTATAATGAAAGCCTTAGCCACATAATCAGGGGAGATGGCAAGCCTGGCCTGGAGAAGTCTAATAACCCCAGTTTATTGAAGTACAGCCCTGGCTCGGGTAGAGGGTACGTGATGGAAACTATTAGTAAGTTGGAGAAGCGGAAATCATCCTGTGAGCATACAGAGTAGGGAGCAGTAATCTTAGCAGGGCCTGAGGGGAACAGCAAGAATCCATACTAAGAAAGCAACAGAGAATAGGGTGAGTAATGACCTGGTATCCATTATGTGATTATTGTGAGGCAGGAGGAGCAAAAGAAAAAAGTGGATAGAGTGGGCATCAAGATGGAAAGCTCAAGGGTGGGTGTTTGAAACACAACGCAGAATGAAAGCAACAAAAGAGAAGAAAGAACGTGCGACCTCTGGTGTTCAGAGAGTATAAGGTGCAGATGGAGAACAAGGGACTTAAAAAAAAAAAAGCAACGTAGGAAGCTATCACGAGACACTATACTATATAAGAAAAGCCAGCAAAGGGTGGGAGAGTATTAGGGGGGCAGGAGGGAAGCAGTCGCGAAGCAACTGCGGGGCTAGCTATTGCAGGACCAGCTCTGTTTCTTGTTTGTGCACAGTTTCTCTGTACCTTTGATTTGTTTGGTGGGAGGGCTTCACCAACAGTGCCCTCACGACCCTTGGAGGGTCCCAGCAGAGACTGTGGAGGAAAGAAAGGGTAGGACTTTATAATTATGGCCAAAACGTAATTTGCATAAGGTTAAGCAGGGCAGTTAAAGAAGCATGCTTTGGCTGTAACCCCCGATGTTGCCAGCGAAACTGCAAGCCTTTTAAAAATGTTGCCAGAGAACTGCAAGCCTTATTAATGTTGTATATGGTATTTCCCTAACTGCAGCACAGGATTGCAATGCCGCCACCGAGAGTGCAGTATTCACCGGGAAGAATCGGCAGGAAATGAAACTGCCAATGCACAGCAGTAATTACAACAGCACTCAGTTAAAGCACCCCATAAAAGTAGTAAAAATAGATAAAATCCACAATCAAAATTAAGGTGCACAGTGCATAAAGGCAGATATATTAAGAAAAAGATAAAAACAGCCTAGCAAAAAGACTGTCTTCACTGTTTGGAGGACATTAAATTTGAATTATAAATGGCACCAAAAACTGTAGGGACCAGCTCTGTTTCTTGTTTGTGTGCGGTTTCTCCATACCTTTTATTTGTTTCGGGGGCTTAACCAGCAGTGCCCTCGTGACTCTCGGAGGATCCCAGCAGAGACTTTTATTAGGATTCGAGGGGCTTCACCAGCAGTGCCCTCTGCTGACCCTCAGAGGATCACCAGAGACTTTAATTCATTTTTGGGGGCTTCACCAGCAGTGCCCTTGTGACCCTCGGAGGATCCTAGCAGAGACTTTTATTCATTTTGGGGCTTCACCAGTAGTGCCCTCACGACCCTCTGAGGATCCCAGCAGAGACTTTTATTCGTTTTGGGGGGAGGGCTTTATCAGCAATGTCCTTGTGACCCTCAGAGGATCCCAGCAGAGACTTTTATTTGTTTCAGGGAGGGGGAGGGCTTCACCAGCAGTGCCCTCGCGACCCTCGGAGAATCCCAGCAGAGACTTTTATATGATTTGAGGTTATGAATAGTGCAGGACGATAATGGCCTTTGGCTAAGTTCCTGAAATTTTCCTATGTATGTTTCCTATGTTTAAAACTTGGTGCTATTCATTCAGCCCACTTTCTTTCATGAAACCACAAAATTGTTTGAAGGACAGAGGAAACTCTGAGGCAAAATCAGGGACAGTTGAGAGGTATGCCTGCTAGTTCAACAAACTTCATAACGTGGGGGTGCCGACGCCGGGAGAGGGGGAGCTGCTGACCACACCTGTGACTGACAACAAAAAATCCCAATACTACTATGCATTGCCTTCTTAGTTGTGTTACATGGCAGCCTTTTACAGGGCCAGCTTGCCAAGTAGTATATCATGGTTAAACTATGCTTTCGTAACACGTGGAATATTCATTGGACCTCAGTTAATGCCACCACTGGCCAGCATTTTCGAAGTCTGGAGAGAAAAAAAGGGAGCCTACAAGGGGAACCAGCCACTGACTTGGCGATGGTGGACCATGTGGGGTTCCGCCATCCCAAACTATCATGTCATCCTCCTTATCCTTGGACTGTGCACTATACTGCGATGGCAGACCATGGGGGGCCCCACTATCCTTACCTCTGTGCATTATTACGGTGATGGAAGACCATGTGAGGTCCCACCATCCCACCCAACCTAGCCACATGATGGGGCATTACTCTTGCTCAAATGTTATTCTGTATCATCTACAGGCTGACTCATGTGGGAGTCGCTCTCTCGATCTCAGACTTCTCCATGAAACAGTGATGGCAGTCCACATGGGGTCTGCCGTCTCAATCTTACTCGCCCCACAAGGGGGCCCTACTCATAACTCAAATGTTTTTCCTACTCACTGCAGGCAGACCCACATGGGGGTCTCACCGTCCTTTCCTCGGACCATCCATCGACTTGGCAATGGCGGACCACGTGGGGTTCCACCATCCCTACTAATCATGCCAATAAGGAGGCAACTACTCATACTCAATCTAACTTCCATTTACTACAGGTGGACTCACTTGGGGTCTTGTCCTCCTTACTTGGAACTATATGCTAGTACTGTGATGATGGACTGCGGGGGTTCCCGTCATCCTTACCTTACATAATGCAAAACTACAGAGACAGCGGACCACATGGGGTCCCGCCATCCCACACATACATGCCCCATGAGCGGGCCTACTCATAGTTCTAATGCATTCCAATTTACTACTGGCAGACTCACATGGGGGTCTTGCCCTCCTTACCTTGGACTATTCCTTTCTATGGCAATGGCGGACCATGTGGGGTCCTGACATCCCAAACATACACTACTCCTTATCATGGCGATGGCGGACCACATGGGGTCCCGCCATCCAATCATGCACTACTCAGTGGTATGGCGATGGCAGATCATGTGGGGTCCCGCCATCCCTATCACGCACTGCTCAATGGAACGGCGATGGTGGACCACATCAGGTCCTGCCATCCCAAACATACACGCACTATGAAAGGGCCCTACTCATAGCTCAAATGTATTTCCTAATGGCTACAGGTGAACTCACGCAGGGGTATCCCCTCTTACCCTGGACTGTTCCATACTATGGCGATGGCGGACCATGTGGGGTCCCACCATCCCAATTCGCATGCCCCACGAAGGGCCGTACTCATACTTCCATGTTATTCCAGATGGACTCATGTGACTTTTGTCCTTCTTACCTCGAACTATTCAATACTACGGCGATAGTGGACCACATGGGGTCCACCATCCCGACAATGGGTCTCACCCTTCTTAACTTGGATCATGTCATAATACATCGATGGCGGACGTGTGGGAGGGTCCCGTCATCTCAACACAAACATGCCCACAATGGGGCATTACCTTGCTTGAATGTATTTCTCTATCATCTACAGGCAGTTTTACGTTGAGTTTCGCCCCCCCTTACCTCGGGTCATATCACACTATGGCAATGGTGAACCCACATGGGGGTCTCACCATCCCAAATCTATCGTGCCCACGAGGGGGAATGTCTCGTTACTTAAATGTATTTCTATCTTCACTAAGGCAGATCAATGTGGGGTCTTGCCTTCCCAGTCTGACCTTCTGAGACCTATTCTATCACTCAAACATTAGAATACAGTAAACACTGGACCTACATGTAATCCCATGCTCCAGCTAGCCCACGTTTGGGCCTACTTTACTTCATCAATTCATTCACTTCTTCTACTGCAATCCACCTTCCTTTCTGTTCCAGTTCCAGCTCAAGTTTCTATGCCGGATATCTGTGGAGCTCACCTCAATTCCTTGAACATCGCAGGACCATTTCTCTCCTGACAAGGTACTCGATCATATCCTATTGTTTCAATGGATGTACATCAGCCATACAAGCCTCCCAGCTGGGCTGAACTCCTACCTTATCATCGTTCTCAGCCACGCAGTGCTCAGACCATTTAATCATTTATGATCTACGTCCCTCAAAATCTGCAACTCTGGCATATCCCTAAGCCGTACTGACTGTATATCTACACTTACATCTGCTTCACTCACAGCTACCTTGGACACGGATTAACCATCGTCTCTCCATCAAGATATCGTTCCAAGTCAGATCACTTCATCTGCCGGAACCTTCATCTTCAGCGTTGACTTCATCAGCAATCTCGATACAAGACTCTTGGACCAGCATATCAGACTGAATCCTTGGACATAACCATAACTAAACTTCAGCCACATTTAGGATTATTCTCCTCTTAGTATGCCCAGAGGAAAAGCAGGTCAGTAGCCATGGGTCCTCAGAGGTTCCCCTAAAGGGTTTTTTTCCTCTCCTGCGTGCTACTGCTCACACTCTCCGGAGCCGAAGGAGATAATCACTACATTATTTCTGTTTTTGGGCCTTAGATCTTAACGCCTACCCAGTATCCTACAGAGGGTGGGATATAGAGAAACACCGAAGCTCAAGTTATAAACATCAAGCATATACCATTCAGTACAGAAGTACACACAAGCAATGAGCTATGTACCTCACATTGAATATATGGCTATGGCCAATAACCCACCTTCAGCAAGCACTTTCTAAACATGATAATTCAAGGTTTGTGATAACAGGTAGCTATAATTCATTTCTAAGCATGTGTTATTGCGACCTGTCAATTAAAAAACGTGGATTATCACTAGATGACAAACAAGTGCTCTTCTGCTACATTTTCAATCACCAAACTGTTGATCAACTTCTTGATTTCTGTTTTTCAATCCTACTGTCAGTCCTTCATGGCTCCCCTCCTAACTCTGGCCATAATCCCACTGATCCTAGCTGCCTGTACTGGCCGTAGGTTCTGGGTCTCATGCGCAGTAAGCACTGCTGATTCTAACAGCCAGAAGTAGCAGTCCATCATGCTGTAAACCACGGTGTGACCAGCTGCTCCGTACTCTCGTGCAGTCCTGATTGAAGGCTGTCTGCACTACACTAGACTGCCGGGCATTTCTGACTGAAACTAACCACTGGAGCACCTCAGTCACTTAACAGGGCTCCCTCCCTAGTTCCACAGTTGTACTGCTCAGCTCTGTTTGCCTGCTGCTAACTTGCATTTACTGCCTGCAATTCTGCACTTTCTGCCCTGTGCCCATCTCCAGTTCAGTGTGACATTAAAGGGTCTCTACAGTGCTGACAGTTGCAGTGCTAACATTCCTCATAAATGGAGCAATGAGCTGCATCCAACCTACATCCCACAGAACTGGTGGATTATTATCCCTATAATATGAAAAATAAAAAGATGAGTGTGAGTTACAAGGTGACAATTCAGTCTCTTCATTTATAGAACATCACAATCTTCAGCCTTGTGGATTATGAAGTTCCACAAACACTCAACTGAAGTATCACCTTGTTTATTCTATAATTTATACTGAGGTGTGTGTTAGGAGTAGATTATAATGGGGGTTGCTGGGTGGAGCAAAGGTCCAAGAGTCTGATGTGAAAGTTGCTGTGTAGTAAGGCTACTTGCCTGTTACAGCATTTCTTTTTACAACACATGCATATTTGTGAACTTGTTTTGAGAACAGCTGTCACACGTGTATACACACACACACACACAACACACACACACACACACACACACACACACACACACACTCACTCACTCACTCACTCCACTCACATTTCTTAAAGCCCAGTATAACCAGACTTCTCTTCACCTCTCCAGTTCTATATTTTGTACAGGATAATTTATACATAAAAAGGGTATCCTGACAGGGTTAGTGTCTGTACTTTATCATCAGTAACATTTATTGGAAAATCAAGGAATGATGTCACAAACCATTGATCATGAAACAAAGTCTTGTATTGAAAATTCATGTTACACTTATTCTTAATGTATTTCATGTATTAATTCTATGTATATTATTAACTGTACTGTTTTGTCTGCTTCTCTGTCTGAGTCATCCAAGAAAATGGGTTTTCAGTGCTCATGGAGTTAACCTGGTTAACAAACCTTAAATAAAAAAAAATGTTTTAAATAAATTGATTCGAGGTTCTTTTTCAGTGGTGTCCTTACTTCTGCTAGAATGCACTGACAAACCACCAGGGACTCCCATTAAAGCTCATGCTGCCCTTTAGTGCCAGCCAACACGCTGACAGCTTTCCCTTGGCTTCCCTAGATTCTACAGAATTCATCAAGAACGCAAAATACGCTTCCGACACCAAGGAGCAGTCACTTCCACTTGTGCTGGTTTCCATGGAAATCAGGGTGCAATTGGTTAGGTTTCTACAGTCTCCATGAGCATATTGCATGATAGGGCTACTGAAAAGCATGGACCATGAAAGATACTGAGGAATTTCATAGGGCAGTACATTTTCCATTCCAAATTCCACAAAAGTCATGAGGAGCCTCTGAACCTACAGTAGTTTCTCTTCTCTTTACTAGTACAGATCTGAATAAGTTAAAACAACAACTGCATGCATACCTCTCAACTGTCCCAGACTTTCAGGGACATCCCTGATTTTGCCTCAAAATTTTCCTCTGTCCCTCGTAAAATTTGTGTTTTTGTAACAGAACAGTGGAGATTAAAAGCACAAAATAATATCAAACATTAAAGTAACATACTTGTTCTTCTTCAGAAAATGCATCTTAACACAAATCCCTTTATTCTGTCAGCTTTCTGAGTGAATAGCATCAGTTTTTAAGATGTGTCCCTGATTTGGGGCTTTTGTCTCTGATTTATTTAAGCCTTGTCCCTGATTCATGAGGCAACAAGTTGAGGGTATGAATGCACGTATTAGTGTTGGTAGCACTGCTGTGCCAAGAGTAGTTAATCCCTGTCATATTAACATGAGAAAAAACATTCCTGTTACTACCTGAGATTTTTAATGTTTACCACATGTTTGTATTAATCAACCAGCCTCTGTGCTACAGTAATAAGGCATAAAGCGCACCTTAAGGCTGTAGTGACTCTGTGAAGCTCTCTAGGCTTTGCCTCCCGTTTGCCATGACCTCAATGTGTGCTTCGCACCTAATTAGCATAGGCTGTGTAGATCTTGCCACTCAGTATGGTGGCTGACTGATCCTTACTAAGCATTCTTACAGTCTCAAATACTGGATGGGTAGCACTTTTTTTTTTGCATTAGTATGTGTAATGTGGATGGTGTATTTCTGGCAGAGCTGCTGATAATAGTACAGGTTTCCTTTAAAAGCATGCAGACAGCTAGATCTAATTTGTTTGTCAAAATGTTTGCACGTTGGGATAACCTTTTGAGATGCAGCATCTCATTAGAGTCTCTGGGGGACTGCAGTCAAAAAACGTTACACTTACAGGAAGCAACACGCATACAAATAGTTTTTACTTACTGTGATACAGCTCCAAGGAACAGAGGCTTGACTATATGTCTGGTTCAGCTATCCCTATCACTCTATACAGACACATTTAAATGTCTGATAGCAGATTTTGTTAAAGGAAAACAAACCTGGATTTTTTAGCTATTTTAATACAAATAGAAATAAGGGCATGCGGAAAGTCTGTTTCATACCCCAGTGTATTGAATTGTTTTGTGTATTCATTTTAAAGAGCAGCTGACATGTTTTAATGCTCCTGGCAAGCAACTCATACTCTGTAGTTGCCTGCTCCAGGAGCTTTTTAGTCATAAATGGAATATTTTTTGTCCAGGGGTTAAAAGGTAATTTCACTCGTAAAGCCCAGCTTGTAACTTCCCGATACGAGCCCAGTGGTCACCAAGTGCTGCAGCCCTACCCCTAAAAACAGCATAATTTTGACACAAAGTAGAGAACGAGGCTGCAGGTGCTCTATGGAGCTAGTAATGGAATCAGGGGAGGGGGCTGCCTAAATGGACTAAGATTAATTTTCCAGGCATATATACATGTATGGGGCTAATATATATATATATATATATATATATATATATATACACACACATATACATACAGGGGTAGGGAAATTGCTGCTCGTTTGTTGAATGATGAGCATCTCATGACTGTGCATATATCCAAGCGCGACCGCACGCCTGCACTTTTACCCCCCTCAAAAACTATTTTGCCATTTTATAAGATAGCTAACCCACTCTGAGGTGTGAGGTCATGCTCTGAATAATGCATGCCTTGGGTGGTTGACTGCACGAGGTCGCAACATACAATTGCACATGCATGATATCAGAGCACCCACCGCACACCTCAGAATGGGTTACCTATTACATATATGTATTTGTGTGTACTGTATATGTGTGTGTGTATATATATATATATATAAAATATATTCTCCCCATACATGTATACATGCCTGCATAGATAATCTTAGTACATTCAGGCGGCCCCTCCCGATTCCACTACTAGCTCTATGAGCACCTGCGCACCTGTTCCTACCTGGCATCATCATTTAGCTATTTTTAAGGGCAGGGCTGCGTAGTGTTTGGCGGCCCACTCAGAAAGCAGGAAGTTACTTAGACTGGCTTCTTTGAAATTATTTCTTTACCCCTGTATCAGCAGCAGCTGTAATGAACTGTACTATAGTCGTAGTGTTTGCTTTATCCTGCCCAATTTGCATCATGTGTGGAAGCTTAGAGTAAAGCTTCCCATGCAGGGCTTCCATGGACCTGTTGTTACAGGATTCGAGAACTAAGTAACAAAAAAAAATGGATGGCCTGTTGGCACAGTGGTTAGATTTCTGCTTGCTGGTGACCGGGTTGAAAATGGACCCACGGGGCACGAAGGAATAACCAGGGAGAAGCGTCTATGATTGCTCACCTCTCTCCCGGTTGGAGAGTGGGGATGGTACCCGGCACTTGCTGACTCCTGGCAGAGGCTGGGGGAACAACAACACATCGGGTCCCACTGACTGGAGGGGGGGGCATGGCGAACATCAGCGTATGCCTTAACGTTAGTGGCACACCATGCCCCAGGGGAGAAAATCGGAAAATTGCTCCCTGGTTGGCCGGATGATGGTCACTGGCCTCCACTGCCACAGAATCCCTGGACAGCCCAAGACCACCTCAGCAGCACCTGGGCCAAGACTGAGTGCACTGGCTGGCCTCCACCAGCGCCTTCTCCCACGGAGGAGGGGGACCCATCCGATGAAGGTTTACGCCAGGTTACCCAGGGGGCTGTGATGTGGGGTGGTAGTGGCTGGTGTCGGGGCAGGGTGCCAGCAGGGTCCCTAGGTGGCTCAAAGGAGTGGCTGGCCAAGGAGCAGGGGAGGAGCCAAAAAATATATATATTAGGTGGGGAAAAGGCAACAACATTAATATGGGAATGTAAATGAACATACAAAGAAGCCAGCAGAAGAAAGCCATTTGGTCTATCTAGTCTGCTCGTATTGCAGGGTCCACAGCTTGAGCTACTGTCTCTGCCCTCCCTCCCCACTCCTCCCATCCTCCTTACCCATGAGCCTTACTGTCCCCCATGCCTATCCTAGCCTCTCTTAAAGCTGTTCACTGTCTTCAACGAGATGACCTCTTCCGGAAGCGCATTCCAAGTGTCCACTGTGAAGAAGTGCTTCCTGACCTCCCCTAAACCTCCCACCCTCCAGCTTAAGACTGTGCCCCCTCGTGTTATGGTTGCCACTCAGCTTAAAGAGACTCTCCTTATCAACCTTATTTATCCCTTTCAAGTACTTGAAGGTCCCAATCATGTCCCCTCTCTCTCCTGTCTTCTAGGGAGTACATATTCAGTGCCCCTAACCTCTCCACATGTGCTTTACCTTGCTGACCCACTATTATCTTTGTAGCCCTCCTCTGGACCTTCTCCAGCAGGTTAATGTCCTTTTTGAGGTGTGGGCACCAGTATTGAACTCTACACTCTAGATGCGGCCTTACCAGTGACCTGTACAAGGGCAGTATAACCTCCTCTCTCCTACTACTGATCCCCCTAGATATGCATCCCCGCATCTTATTTGCCTTTGCTGCTGCTTTCTTGCACTGCATGGAGTGCTTCAGGTCGCTAGTGATCATCACTCCCAGGTCCTTTTCCTCCTCTGATGCAGATATTCAGACTCCACCCAGGTAATACTCTGTCCTGGGATTCTTGGCTCCAGTATGCATAACTGTACATTTCTTGGCATTGAAGCCAAGCTGCCAGATCCTGAACTACCTCCCCAGCTTTTCCAGATCTTCCTGTAGGTCCTGTATCCCTTCTGCTGTGTTCACTCTGCCATAGAGCTTGGTGTCATCTGTAAATAGGTACATTTTGCCCTTAATGCCATCCCCAATGTCATTGATGAAGACACAGAACAACACTGGCCCCAATACCAAGCCCCACGGCATCCCAATGGTTACCTCTCCCCCACAACCACCCTCTGGGTTCTGTCCCGGAGCCAGTTTTCAATCCATCTTGCCAACTTTTCCCCAACCCCAAGATCCACCAACTTGTTGATCAACATTTTGTGGGGCACAGAGTCAAAGTCCTTGCTGAAATCAAGATAGAGGATGTCTACTGCTTGAAGAAAGCATAAGATTATTTTCTAGGTTTATATGTACAGTTACTGTGTCTCTTAAGAGTGCTTTCCTGAGTTATTTGGGTGAGAGACTGTGAAACAAAGCTAAGGAGTTCTGGCACTAAAAGGACTTGAGAAGAAATTCTTACAATCCGGGGTCTATGTTAAGGGATACTCAGTTGTATAGTGTACCACCACTTTTTAAACTCAAGTCATACATCTAATATGTGTCCTTGTGCTCATCTCATGCATAGTACCCCCACTTTGATTTTGAACACTTCGACCACTGCTGATAACCATAAGAGACATAGAAGAATCACCTATAGAAATAATAATGACGAATGTAAAGTCAAAGACAATATCAGCAATCTACATATGCTTACAAACCTCCAATCCAAATCTTTTAAACCAACTAAAAACTAAATGGGAACAGCATTTAGGCTATGAAATACCAGACCTTGCATGGAAAGAAATACTAAAATATCCCCCCAAAAACTTTTACTCCTGTAAAATGCAACAGATTCAATTCAATATACTTCACAGAACCTATTTTACTTCAACAAGACATCACAAAATAGATTTACAACTAGATGAGAAATGCCCAAGGTGCCAGGATAATCCAGAATCTTTAATATGTTCCTGATGTAAAAAATGTACAAAATTTTGGAATATCATAACACGCACCTTAGAAAAAACAGCACAGATTTTTATAAGGTTGAACGCTTTTACAGTGCTTTTAGGTGAAAGTCAAACAACAATTCACATAATGTACGAACAAAATATGCTAATATCCTAAGGATTATTAGTGGAAAAAAATGCATTCTAATGCAATGGAAGGACAAAGACCCACCAGAAGCAAATGGATAAACTTTATGGTAGAGTTTTATAAAACATAAAGAATACATGATTTTTCAAGACAGAAAGAGGATCTGTTTGATAAAATTTGGACTCTGTTTCAAGAAATATTAATAAGAAATTAAGATACAACAATCTATCCTGGACCCAAGATTGACATATAATAAAATATATAAATAAGAAAGAATAAAACAGAATGGTACATATAAAATAGGTGTAACTCACATATAAATAACAAATAAATGTGTGGGTATATGTATGTTAAGAAATGATGATGAACAAAAACATTGTTGCAGAAATATTTATGTAACTGTAATGAAAAAGATGTACTATGACTATGTAACTGTCTTTCTTCAATAAAAAAATAATCATGAGAGACATGGGAACTGTGTATATATTCATATTATAATAAATGGTTCCCCTTTTTCCCATAGGGAAACAGTGGTGTGATCTGCTGTTGCTCTCAGGGTTTATGTAGCATCCAACACCTTGGGTGTGTGTAAAATTCTCATCAAGCACACAACCGCATGCATTAATCTATATATAAATCATGTTGAAGACCTCTTTTTAAAAAAAAAATAGAATTTAAATGTAACCCCCAGAGGGTGCTATCCTAAGGGCTACTACCCCTGCCTGCCTCAGCTGTGACAGAGTGAGGGGCCCAGATCTGTGGACGGGTGCCTCCACCCAGAGGTCGGGGTCCGAACAGTCAAGGTTGACTCGGTCACAGCCCTCTGGGTTGCTGCAACCCCCCCCCCTTCCCACTAGTGGCTTACACAGTTTAATTACAATGTTCTCACCCTGAACACTTACTCCCCTGGCTCGAATCACTCAGCTCACTCCGGGGACCCCCTGAAAAATAAGGTACAGTTATCCAATATTCACTGTGCAGTATATCACCAGTAAAACACAAACCCACCCGGGTACTTTTGCAAAACGAACAATCTGATTTAGTTAAGGGGAGATAACAAGACTGGGGGAAATCAGGGTGATTGACTTACCACTATAAAATATATCTAACTACCTAGGGCTCTGTGCACAGGCCTAAACCTATCAGTTACTGTCTATGGGTACCCAAGCCCTAATAGCTAGTTCCTCGATGCATCTGGTTGGGGCCCTGACACAAAGGAGCATTCAATTCCTATGAAGATTAGATGGAGCCAGAAAGCTCTATTAGTATAATCATCAATGCAACAAGAAGATTTTGCCCTTGCTAGCAACCTTTACCAGGGAGCTACCCTGATTCAGTACTCACAACTCCAGAAGAGAGACACCCTTTCACCACTCGCAGGGCTGAGCCTGAACTTCAAAGATCTCCTCACATATTTATATGGAAAACATCAGAGGGGTACCATACCAGGCAGCTGCTTCCAGGACCCAAACGACCTCACAGCAATTTCGGGCGCTACACTGCAGCTTCAACATCCTGACAGACCGAGCGCGATTCAGCAGATTCTCCAGTCCTCTTCAGGTGAGGTAGCTGCGTTTATACACAGCCTTCTCTGACCGCATGCCAGCAGATTTAGTCCGAACCTTTCTGGCTATGGAAAACGGCCACCTCAGGCCCTTCCCGCGCGAACACTCAACGCCGCAGGAGCAAGAGGCTCCCTCCTCACTCACAGCCACAACGTCTCTGCCCCTCAGGCAGTTGGGTCCAGCCTTCTCAGTCGCGAGCCACCCGATCCCACAGGTGGGCTGCAGACACCAGGCTATAAGACCTGTCTCAATTTGTGCAAAAAGGCGCCCTTGTTCAGACTTCACTTCCCAGGATTACTAGCTAAGTCCCCATTGGTTAGCCGGCTCCGTCTAGAGTCCTGATCCTGGTTGGTTGCTTAATCCTTCACATTAACTGCCCCTGGCACCTTATTGGACCCTTCAGAACTGCCTGGTCCAAAATGACGGGGCACAGCACACAGAGTCCCAGCTGCAAGAAAGGCAGGTTAGACAGGCTGCGTTTTTACTATTATGTCAATGGTTTTCACAGAAACAATGACATCTTTCTGATGGGATCCCCCTGCGCTTCTAGCGACTGCAGGAATGGAGTGATTAACCAGTAGCCCAGGGCGGGAGTCGAGCACAGAAACCCCAGCCCCCTTTACAAACCCCAAACTCTGCGAGCAGGCAGCTCTTAAAGAGACAGTACGGGAGGCTTTAAAAGCACTCACAACTCCCCATTTAGCGGCCTCACGCCGAACACCAGCCAGGCAGTGAGCACTCAAGCAAGCTCCGGGAAGGCTTCTAGGAACCCCCAGTTGTAGGGGGTACCAAATTTAAAATCAAACTGTTTTAAAATTACTTTGCAGAATATTATAGAATCCCCTTTGTGGGAAGCAGACTGTGCCAAATGAACTTAGAACTTTCAGATTTTAGAACTATTAGCATGAGACACCCTCTTATGGTTATAAAAGTACCTGGAATGTTTAGAAATAAACAGTCCTGATTGGCTAAGCAAAATACATGATATATGATAAAAAAAATAATACGCTGGGGTTGTAAACTGACTTTTCACATGCTAACATTTCTAAAAAAATATTTATTAAAAAAACACAAGGTTTACGTTCTAGTTAAGGCACAATGTCCACTTCTAATAAGTGTGTATAGCATTTATTGCATTGCATTTTTGTATTGGATTACAGATCTGCTTTATGAATGGTATTTATGAATGGTAAAGTGTCAGGGTGCTCAGCCTGCCCAAGGATCCTCCTGAAAATGAGTTCTTTTGAGTCTGCTTAGATGATCCTGGGTAACCATTTAAATAACTATGTACAATACGTCAGTGGCTACAGGGTTAACAGTGAGAAAGATGAATACCTTTGAGATCCTCAGGTTTACAGCTGTCCAGGTAATTCAATGGAACAGTATTATGAGCAGTTCTGGACTCAAATCCCTAGTTAGGGCACTTATTTATTTTTCACTTATAACTTGTATTTCAAATATAAGAGATCCTTTAAAAATTATACTAAGGAGCGAGTGGTCTTCCAACTATTAAAGCTAAATTGGAATAGGATCTTTTTAATTCCCTGTTTAGACTTAGCTATGCAGGAGTTTACATGCACTTTTATATAAATCTGAAACGCATTGGCCCCATATATTAAAAAGATTTGAAGGAAACAACAGGCAGGTTGGACTACTGAAAAACTAAAAAAAGATATATGGGTTAAAGAGAGGTTATGGAAGTTAGCAAACAAGTCCCTGGACCCGGAAGACTGGAACAGATTTAAAAAAGCAAGAAATAAATTAAGATCTAGTTTAAGAGATACAAAAATAAATTATTATGCCAATAAAATAAAAGAAACATCTGACCCAGTCAGTACTGGGCTTTAATATGATCATTTGAAACACCGTCAAATAATAAGCATGAGATTCGAATGGCTAGAGATGGTGTTCTGCAGTCTCCAAGGGCTTCCGCTGATCAACTGAATGAGTATTTTGTCCATTTTCCAGATGTGGATATCCCCCTCCCCCCAAAAAGCTCCCGAGGTCCAGGACACTGGGAGGGAACAGGAACCCATAGGATATAGACATAAGTTTAGATTTAAAATAATTACATGTGGCCAAGTTAAGAGATATATTCAAAAATTAATGAAGCATGTGGATATGATGGAGTGGAATGCAAATTCTTAAAAGATGCAAGAGAGAGAATATCTCCAATTCTAACTAGATTATTTAATTGGAGCGTGTGTGAAAATAGGTTTCCTGAGATCTGGAAACACGTAAAAATAATTCCAGTGTATAAGGGAGGAGAGAAATCAGATCCTGCAAATTATCACCCCATTGCTGTCCTACCCATGATGTTTGAGGGGCTGGTTCTGGAATGGCTGTAGATTATTTAGATCAGAATGCTATTTTGTCTACATATCAGTCTGGTTTTAGACAAGGATTTTCCATTGACACTGCACTCACAGATCTGTTAGATTTGATCTCGGCATCATTGAATGAAGACAGGGAGGTGGGTGCGGTGTTCGAGGATTTATCAAAGGCATTTGATACTGTAGACCATGAGATCATGGGCAGGAGACTACTGGATATCGGGGTCGATTCTGAAACCTATCAGCGGTTCCTATCACATTTACAAAATAGAGCTCAGCAAGTACAGTTGGACAATGTTATTTCTAACAAGGTTGTAAATGGCAGGGATGTGCCCCAGGGGTCATTATTGGGGCCGACCCTATTCCTAATTTATATAAATACAGTTACAAATTGTTTGGGGAATACTCAAATTCGTCTTTATGTGGATGATACAGTTCTTATTGCATTAGGTACAGATAAATTGGAGATGGAAAGAAGCTTGCAGGAAGATTTGTCCACCCTCTGTCACTGGTTTTGTAATTTTCACCTTGTGTTAAATGAGAAAAAGTCCAAAGCAGTGATCTGTGGAACTAAACGAACCCATAAAAAGGGTAAGGAGATTTGTATCAGAACAGCTCAGGGTGAAATATTTGAGCAGGTTTCCGAATACAAATACCAGGGCATCTGGATGGATCAGAGCTTAGATTTTGAATTTCACATTGAGAAAACTGTTGATAGAATTGAAACATGTATGGGTGCCTTCAGGCGCTCAAAGTACTGTCTAAATTACAAAATGAGAGAATCGGTGGTTTAATCAGTTATTGATGCCAATAGTTGACTATGGAACCCATGTTTAGGGACTTACAAACAAGCTAAATGTAAGGAAAATAAATAGATTATAAAATAAAATGGCACGTTTTATATTAAAATGTTATTACTTTACCCACCATTGTGAGATGTATGATAGATTGGGTGGAAAAATTTTGAGACTAAACGAGACCAGAAATGGACTTGTCTAGTGTAAAAGTATTATATTCAGGTACTCCTCAATATTTAATTGAAAAATCACAAAAATGGTCCATAAGCATCAGCTCAGAACTGGGGGAATAAAGCTTTTTGTGTGCCCCAAAATAAAAAATAAACATGGGGAACTGACTTTCTTAAATCAGCTCAAAAAAGTCTGGAATCATATTGACTGAGAAGGGAAAGAAGTAACTAAGGCACCTAAAATGTGTATGCAGCAAATGAATACAAAACAATGGGATAGCTGTAAATGTTTACTTAAGATTGGGGAGGGGTCAATGCTTAAAGTGGGGCTTGGATGATAATCTGCAGTACAGTCATTTGTAAATGGTATGTTCTCAGATTGTGTTTGTGTTTTGTCTACACATACTGTTTTCTATTGACATGTATTTAAACTGTTTCTATTATGGTATAATCAATGTGTGATGTATTTTAAGAATTGTACACGGGATCATCTTGAGAACAGGTTCTTTGAACCTAATGATGTTGTAAGCCAACTTCCTCTATAAAAATAAACCTTTTATTACTACTACTACACGCCTCATTTCTTGTAAATAAAAATAAGTCTAAACACTAGTTAATTTCTAAAAGGGACATCACTCAGTGTCACAGTTTTTAACTTAAGTCAGAACTGCTAGTTGGCATTTATTTTCTCACTTCAAGGGGAAGAAACATAGCCCCTGTTAGTACAAACAGGACATACTACAGTTTTAGGATATGAATGTCATTCTTAATTATAAGTTGCAGTGCACAAAGACTTTGAAATGCTCTATTTTGGGAAGGTCATGTGAGCACCTGGCTACAATGGCCACCTAAATCTTCAGCTCCTGGTCGGCTCCATAATCATCATCCTCCATCTGCTGATTGCAGCAGTCCAAGGGTCTCAGTCTACAACAAATCTGAGGGTCCTAGGTAATGTGGGGCGACAGGCTCTATCTGGAAGAGACGTCATCTCCAATAAAAAGAAAAAAGGAACATACAGTTCTAGGGACATGGATATGTTGTTCAATTCACACTTATTGGCAGGTTCCTTGCCGCTTTAAATCTTGCCGGAAGGTCTTCAAGCTGGCTCCTCCCACCCACCCGGGTGGTAAAACTCTTGGCTCCGCCCCATGACGCCAGATTCCTTACCGCTTGGAAGCTCAGGTTCCCTCCTTAGCGCTCTGCGTTTTAGACTGGATCCTAACTCTTCGGTTCGTCCGAAATTGGTTTTGAAGTTTTCTAAACTTCGGTTTTCATCTTCCCTCACGGCTGCGATAGACAAATCTATTCCGGCTTTGGAGGTGCCCTTGCGGCAGAAAATTTCCAGGACGGATCCGCACTCCACGTCGTCTACTGCCTCAGGCCTAGTTCATGACCCGCGAGCCTGCGCGAAGTTGTGCCGCCTCTTCTCGGCCAACGTCCTGGACGATCGCGCTGCCCGATTGAAGCTCAGGCCCCGAGAAATGTTTCCGCCAGTAAAATCAAAAGAGGCCATTGGCGGTGTCCGCAGCGCTGGTCTCAGCTGAGCAACTCGAGCAGATGATCACCGAGGAGGGAGATGCCCAGGCCACATCTTCCTCCTCCTCGGCCGCCGCATTTATCCCGCCTCTCTGAGTTCCTCGATATGGCTTCGCTCAAGGAGCTTTGTCAGTCCTTTCCAAGAAGGTAGAGGGCGTTGGGACATTCTTCTCAGCCCAAGAAGGAGTCGAAGGTAAGTCTCACCATCAGCGTTCGTGGGAGGGAGAGGTCCCTTCCCGGACAGCCGACCGTCGACTGGTCAAGGTTGCGCTGTGGCGCTGGCTTCACGGTTCCCCTGTCAGGCCAGCCTGCCAAGACCCCGTCGACGAGTTGAGATTTTTCTCGATCCGTTAGATGGGCTATCGACTTAGAAGCCGACAACCTCCTTCACGGGTCCCCGGTGGATACCGAGATCTGCCTGTGACTTCTGGGCGCGAGTCCCGTTAAAGTGCCGAGCCGAGGAAGAGAGGTGTCCCTGCCCTTCCCATACCCACCCTCGGTCCCCCCGAGGGTCTCGGTCTCAGTTTCGGACCTCTTCTTGGTCTAGCAGTTCCCGCCTACATCGGCGGTCTTGGTACCGAGATAAGCTGCGACACCATTCCTCCTCGGATGAGGGGAGGCTTCGGCGTAAATTACGCCGGTGCTACGACGAGCTTATGTAGCAGCAGTTGCTGTTATCCAGGCCTAAGCCGACCCCGGTCCAGCCCCCGGCCATCAAGTGGCCATTGCCTGAACAACCGAAGCAACCACTCGCCCCAGTCGAGTTGCCCGCTCTAGGGCCGGTTGCTCAGCCGAAACCAGCTGCTCCACCGATTGTGGTGGAACCTCCGCCTCACAACCGAAGTCAGGGGCACCGACCAAGGATTCTCGGTCGGGTCACGGCCTGCCCCACAGGTTGTCGGTCACCCTCACTTCCGACCGTCCTCGGCAGGTGGAGGGTGGCTCAGGGCCGAGGCAGCTCTTCGCAGACTCTTCGGAATCCAACGGCGACTCCTCCCTGTTCCCCAGACAGGTCGACCTGGAGTCCTCCGGGGGCCAGTCATTGGACGATAGCCCATCATCCTTCTTGGGTCTGCTCGGAGTCCACCGGGATGCAGCTCGAGCCCATGTCCAAACGGGCCAAGTATCCCCTGACGGAGATACTGGAGCGAGGGGATTCCCCCACGGAGGCCTTTCCGGTGGCTGAGGCCATTGTCGGCCCAGCCTTGGAGCTTTGGCAGCGGCCTGCTTCCTGTCCTGCGCCCTCGGCCAGGATGTATGTGGTCCCTACCGGCTCTTTGCCCGATTTCTCGGAGCACCCCTCTGCCAAGGGGTTAGTCACCTACGGCATTTTCCGGCGTTCCAGTAACGCTCAGGATGTGGATAAGCCCCCCGACAAAGAGTCCAAAAAGCTGGACTTTGCCGGGTGCAAGTTGTACGCTGCGTCCTACCTCAGCATCTGACAGGCCAGCTCGGCCGTGCTGATGGCACACTTCTCCCACACCTCTTGGGCTCCCTGGATGAGGTTGTTCCTCATCTCCCATCTGACCTGCAGACCACGGTCCACCAGGTGCGGGACCAGGGTAGGGTGGTGGCGAAGCAGCAGCTTCAGACTGCTCTGGACATAGGTGATTCCTGTGCCAGGTCAGTAGTGGCTGTGGTGGCCATGCGCTGCAGGGCGTGGCTGAGGATATCCACCTTCACGGCGGATACCCAGCACAAGTTGGCGGATGTCCCCTTCTTGGGGACTGACCTCTTCGGCCCTGGAGTGGAAGGACATCTCCAGCGGATTGAGAAGTCCAATGCCACCCTGGACTCGGTCACCTCCGCCCAGAGGGACAAAGGCTGCCATCAGCAGCAGAAGTCCTTTCGTCCTTCGGCCCCTGCATCTCGACCGGCCCAGCAGCACCAGCAACAGGGCCAGCAGGCTCGCGCTTGGCGTCCCAAACCCAAGCCGGGGGCTTCCTCCAACAGGAAGCAAGGAAGTAAAGGCCCAGGAGGTCCCTCGGCGGTTCTTCCTCCAAGCCTGCCCAGTGACGGGTTGAGGGGTGCCGCTCCCAGCCTCGTCACTCCCCCATGGGTTCCCCCCGTGGGGGGACGGCTCCGCCACTTCCTTTCCGCCTGGTCCGCTATCACCGTGGACTGCTGGGTGTTGGAGGTGGTAGGAAAAGGCCTGCCTCTGGAGTTCTAGCAGGCTCCATCCTTTCGAGCCGTCGCCCCTTGGGGGGCCATGGGATCCGCAGCCTCGCTGTTGGCCCGCCAAGCCAATATTGCCCTGCTCCTCGAAAAAGAGGTGATCAGGAAGTGACGGATCCTCCTCTAGACCGGGGTTTGTGTCCAGGTACTTCCTGGTCCCAAATGGCAGGGGCTGGCGCCCATTCTCGACCTACATGACCTGAACAAGTTCCTCAGGTCTCGGACCTTCAGGATGGTCACTCTGGCTCAGATAATCCCATCCTTGGAACGAGGCGTGTGGTTCTGTTCCCTGGACCTCCAGGATGCATTCTTTCACGTCCCCATCCATCTGTCTCATCAGAGATTCCTCCGCTTCAGAGCGGAGGGATCCCTTTACGAGTTCTGGGCCATGCCCTTCGGCCTCTTCCTAGCTCCCAGGGTCTTCACCAAATGCATGGCAGTGGTGACAGCGTTCCTGTGGCACCGAAGGGTCCGGGTGTACCCCTACCTGGACGACTGGCTGATTGCAGCCCCCTTCAGAGCGGAGGCGGAGCGGTCCAGAGATCTGGCCCTCCAGGTTTGCTCTCAGGTTGGCCTCCTCATCAACGAGGCCAAGTCGGAAGTCTTGCCAAAGCAGGTGATATTATTCATCGGGGCAGAGCTCGACTCTCTACGAGCCAGAGCACGGCTCTCGGTGGACAGGGCCGAGGTTCTTTCCTCCTTTGCCCAATCATTTCTGGTTGGGCAATTGCACCCTGCCCGGGACTTCCTGCACCTTCTGGGCTTCATGGCGGCCTGCACCAGCATGGTCCGTTGGGCCCGTTGGTACATGCATCCCCTTCAATGGGGACTGGCCAGCCAGTGGTCACAACGCTACGATCCATTGGACCAGCCCATGACAGTGACCCAGGAGATGTGGAACGCTCTCCAATGGTGGATTGTTCCGGCACATCTGCAGGAGGGCATCCCGTTCGTCCGCCCCGAGCCAACGGTCTCTCTATCGACTGATGCATCTCTGATGGGTTGGGGTGCCCATCTGGGGGAACACCGAGCGCACGGCCTCTGGTCCCCTCGGGAGTCCCGATGCCATATCAACCTGCTGGAGCTCCGAGTGGTCCGTCTAGCTCTCACCGCCTTCGCTCCATTTCTACAGGGTTAAGTGGTTCAGGTCCAGACGGACAATACCATGACCATGTACTATCTGAACCACCAGGGTGGGACGCGCTCCATGCTGTTATGCAAGGAAGCTATCTTCATATGGTCCCTCGTGCGCAGCCTAGAGGTGGATCTCCTAGCCATTCACGTGGCGGGAGCCTCCAACACCCTGGCCGATGCCCTAAGCCAGATAGGGGCTGCGTCTCATGAGTGGTCTCTCCTGCCAGAGGTAGTACAAGACCTGCTCTCCCACTGGGGCACACCTCAGGTGGACCTGTTTGCCTCCAGGGAGAATGCAAAGCTGAGTCTGTTCCATGCCCGCTACCCTCAGCAGGGCTCGCTGCATGGGGATGCCTTCTCGAGGCCATGGACCCCGGGCCTCTTCTACGCCTTTCCCCCATTTTCCTTGATCCACAAGGTGCTTCTCAAGGTGAGGAGGGACAAGGCGCAGGTGATTCTGGTAGCCCCAGACTGGCCCGCCAGTTCTGGTATCCAGATCTCCTCAGCCTCAGCTCCAGGCTCCCGAGGTGGCTTCCAGCCCGCCTGGACCTGATCTCAGTCAACCAGGGGAAGGTATTCCATCTGGACCTTCAATCCCTGCACCTGACGGCCTGGTTCCTGAGTGGCTAGAGTTCCAGGCCTTGGGTCTTTCCGACGAGGTCCTCAACGTCATTGAGGCGTCCCGTAAGGAGTCGACCAGGAAATGCTACGCCTTCAAATGGAAGAGATTCTCCATTTGGTGTCAGGGGAAGGGCTTGGACCCTTCTGCCTGTCCCTTGGCAAGCATTCTGGACTACCTGTGGTCCCTTTCTCAGCAAGGGCTTCGGTCGACAACCCTTAAGGTGCACCTGGCAGCCATCTCTGCTTACCGGGCGCGGGCGCGGGAAGCAGTCGGTGAGTAGGCCGAAGGTGGTCAAGCGCTTTCAAGGCCTTGACCACATTTCCCCTCCGGTGTGAGAACCTCCACCTCCGTGGGATCTACTGCTGGTATTGGCCAAGCTCATGGGCAAGCCATTCGAACCAATGCACAGGTGCGATAGTTCACACCTGTTGTGGAAGACCGCCTTCTTGGTGGCTATCACATCAGCCAGAAGGAAGAGAGAGCTCCAGGTGCTTACCATAGAGTCTCTTTATCTGGTCTTCCACAGGGACAAGGTTGTCTTGCGCCCCCACCTGAAATTCCTTCCGAAGGTGGTGTCAGAGTTTCACCTTAACCAGGTGTTGACTCTGCCGGTGTTCTACCCCAATCACACCTCGGAGGCCGAATATAGGCTCCATACTTTGGACCCTAGACGAGCGCTCGCTTATTATAAGGAGCGGACGGCTGAAGTTCGGGGAGAGGTTCGCCAGCCGTTTGTCACCTACTGAAGCTGCACCTGGCAGACCTGCAGCCAAGCGGACGATAAGCAGGTGGGTCACCTCCTGCATAGAGCTCTGCTATAGGTTGGCGGGCATGGAGCCTCCCAGAGGGATAAGAGCTCATTCTACCCGCCATACCGCTGCATCGGTAGCTGCTTCCAGGGATATCCCTATCCAGGATATCTGCAGGGCTGCTACCTGGAAGTCGGCACATACCTTTATTACCCACTACCACATTGACCTTGAGTCACGCCAGGATGCTGGATTTGGGGCCTCGGTTCTCCAGTCTCTTTTTCCCAAGTAAGTATCGGGGTGTGCCTTGCCTCCCTCCTCCCGGAGAACTGCTAGGAGTCTGCCAATAAGTGTGGATTGAACAACATATCCATGTCCCTAGAAATATAGGTTACTCACCTGTAACAGGAGTTCTAGGAATGGTATATGTTGTTCATCCACACGACCCACCCAACCTCCCCGGCTTCGACGCACAACCTGGCTTCCAGCGGGCTAGATCTGGCGTCATGGGGCGAAGCCGAGAGTTTTACCACCCGGGTGAGTGGGAGGAGCCAGCTTGAAGACCTTCCGGCAAGATTTAAAGCGGCAAGGAACCTGCCAATAAGTGTGGATGAACAACATATACCATTCCTAGAACTCCTGTTACAGGTGAGTAACCTGTATTTTCACCCCGGCACCAGTGCTCCCTGCCAGAAGGATGGCCAGCACAGCTCAATGGAATTCTGTGGCCCTCCTGGATGAACAACCAGCATGACTGGCTAAATTATTGTCCTCAATTGAAACATTTAAAGAGATGATAGTGGACATGCAGGCCAGCTTGGCTAACCTGACCAGCAGAGTCGCAGAGACAGAAATGGAGTTTGAAATCCTCTCCATTAATGAGATGACTCAGGACCAACATCTCTCCAATGGCTGAGTGCCAAATCGAGTGGCTCTTTCAGAAAATAGAGGATCTACAGAGATGAGGTCGGACAAAAAATGCTGGAATATATTACTAGTATATGGATTCTCCCTTCTGTCTAAATATGAGAAAGTAGAATCTTGCAGACTAGGTTTAGTAGTAGGAAATAAATCCTCCTCCACTAATTCTACAGTTTTTCACAATGCAGAATAATTAGGAGCAAGCCAATATAAGACGGTCCATACATGGGCCTCTTGATGGTAACATACCAGGTGTGGTAATGCCAGGCCTCCTTTCATTTTAAGTAACTGGAATGTAGCATATCTGACATGTGGGATGCACCTATCCCACTGCCAAAACTGGTCCTTCAGGGGTGAGACTGAAATGGTGCTTGTTAGAGATATAAAATTCTTGGAAGGATGTTCATCTTTATACAGTCTACTTTCTGGAAGAGTGGCAGGTTGATGGCCAATTCTTTTTGTAAAACTTGAGTGAGAGATGTATAATTTAACTCACTTATGGAATCTAAACTGGCCGGTAAATGGACTCCCAGATATTGTAGGGAGGACAGACCCCACTTAAACTGTAAAAGATGCTTTGTCTTGGGGGTAGATGATAGTTAATTTGGAGGACCTCTGTTTTAGTTTTGTTAATTTGGTAACCTGCACAGTCACTTAATGTCTCTTAGAGCGTCCATAGGGGAGGGAGGGAATCATCTGGCAAGGTTAAATAAATTAACAAATTGTCCACATACAAGGTGAATTTCTGATGCTTGCCGCCCATGTCCAAGCCTGTAATTTGTGGGTGTTGCCTCAAAGCTTGCTCTAGAGGTTTAGGACAAATTGCCAAAAGTAAGGGCAATAGGGGATAGCTCTGGCTGGTCCTCGTATTAAGGGAGAATAATAGGAAAATCCAGCTGTTTATTTTTACATATGTTTGTGGCGATTTATACAGCATCTGGAGGATGTTTATTAAGGCAGAAGGGAAAGCCATATTTTGAAGTGTAGCAAATAGGAATTCCCATGCCACCCGGTCAAACGCCTTTTCAGCGTCAAACCTAAGAATAAGAAGGGAGCCTTTGACCGGGCAGCATGATATAAGATATGTAGAGTGCATTTAATATTGTCTTGGGTTTGTCTAGCTCATACAAAACCAGTCTGATCTTTCTTAATATGGGAAGGACGAATTGGTTCTAATCTGTGGGCCAAGATTGATGTAAAGACCTTGTAATCAATACTGAGCACTGATATTGGTCTATATGACCAGCATTGGGTACTGTTTTTATTTGGTTTTAATAAGCTAAGATAGTGGCGACTTGGAGGGAAGCTTACCTTTCATCACCCAATTGCTAACTTTAACCATTCTTACTAGTAGCCATATGGTGTCAGAACCATCCATTGCTTAATCTGACCTAAAATGGCAAGACAGAATGAGTTAAGAGTAGTGAGGCCAATAATTTATCACAAAAGAGTTTGTAGAACTCTCCTGTGTAGCCATTGGGGCCCAGGCACTTATTATTTTTTAAAGTTTTGGTGGCTTCATGAAGTTCCTCAGTGTGAATATGGGGGCTGTGAGTTGGTGTATGTGCACTTGCGATATGGAGGGAAGGCATACTGTACCCAAAATAGGAGCAATGTTATGCAGATCCACAGGTTGCTCTGGCATAGAGAGCGCTTCATAGTATGCGCGAAAAATCTCCAGGATTTTATTTGGTTCCTGATATTGGAGTGCAGACCATGGGTCCTTAATGTGAGTCACAGACTCTATCACCCATTCCTTGAGTCAATATGCTAATATCTTAGATTCTCTGGCACCTCTGTCATACCATCTTTGCCTTAGAAAATGCAGGGCAGTTTCAGTTTTAGTATTAAGTATGAACTGGATTTCTTGTTGGAACTTAAGCATGGTAGGCCTCACTGTGTTGGCATTGGGCCTCTCCTAGGGTTTTTTTCAGATGTGCTAGTCTAGTCCCCCACTGTTTTTTCATCCTTGGAACAGAGCTGATGGTCTCCCACTTAAGATAGTTTTGTCAGTGTCCCAGAGTATGTCAGGTGAGATATCTGGGTGTGTTTTCAGTGATGAGTTGATCTATCTTGTTTTTGACTAAGGTTCGGGATTTGTCTGAGTTTAGTAGAGAATTGATAAAATGCCATAGAGCAGTGGGTGTCCCTGAGCTCCAGTGCAGAGTCAAAAATAAGAGGGCATGGTCAGAATGATATATGGGCAGTATATCACATTTTGGTAGAACATGTAAATGTTCCTTTGAAATATGGATATAGTCTATGCGGATATAAAGCCAGTGGGGAACAGAGTAATGGGTATATGCTCTAGTAGAGGGATTAAGTGAATGCCAAGCATCCAGCCACTCATATTGCTTACAGAGGGTTCGACTACATTTTGTAGCTCCTGAGTGGGTGGGGTTGAGCTACTGGTATCCATGGAATCATATATCATATTGTGATCACCCCCTATAAGGAGTAGTCCCTTTTGGTATTGTAATAGCTTACCTAGTAGTAAATTAATTGCTGTGGTATCTGTCCCAGGTGGGGGGTATAGCTCATGAGCATGACATCTCTTCCTAAATAATGCCCGTTAAGTATTGCTAGCCTGTGTTGGGGGTCAGAGCAGAAGGTTTCCAGTTTGAATGGGGTTGTCTTTGGTATTAGGATCGCTGTCCCCCTTTGTTTTTCTTTACCATAGCTAGAGGCTACCACTGAGGAATATCCAAAACTCAAACATTTTTTATGCTCCTCGGTCGATAGATGGGTTTCCTGCAAAAGGTTAAAAGAACAGTGCATTTTCTTGATAGCAGTAAGCATCTGATGTCTTTTGATAGGATTATTTAAACCATTCACATCTGTGAATATGTTGTAGGGATCAAACGGGCCATGAAGGATCATAAACAAAGTTTAAAATTATTAGGGCATCTATCCTCCCTATTCTCAGCAGATCAGGACCCCGAAAAAGCCAACTGTTGGTCCCAGGACTCCAGCTAGATCCAAGAACTAATAGCCAAACCCTCGAAATAAATGATTTCTCTATACACCAGCAGTCCCAGCAGCAACACAGCATCAGAGTACATGTCTGAGTTAAAACTAGGCAGAAATAGCAATAACAATAAAACACAAAGACACATAGCCAGTATCCATCTTTGCTGCTATACAGTTGACAATCCCCTCCCCTCCACTGTGTGGGCCCGAGCGTAATCTAGACCAGTCTGTGAGCTTGGATGGCCACCTAGGGTAGGGAGTACATCATACACTTTTGAGTTAGCTTATATGTCAGGATACCTTAGGTCCTGGCAAAGAATCTCTAGGACTATGCTAAGTATCTTAACAGGCATACCATAGAACTACAACATTAACAATAACAAACTATAAAACGTACAACTGTAACGTCCTCGAATCGCTGCAGGAGAATTAACACCAAAGAGCATTTGGGGTCAAAGGTCACAATCCACTTATCTGTTATACACTTTGCAACAGGGAAGGGATGCAGTGGGTTCCAAGTAGGGTGTTACATCACTGCAAGCATCTACATCCTCCAGCTAAGGAGGAGTATGACTTCCAAGGCAGAGGTGCCATTGCTCTGGCTCCCTCATACCTCAGAGGATTCCACAGATGATATGAGGGATCACCATGAGGAGGAGAAAAAGTGAACCCTGTTAAGGGGTCAGGTCTCCTAAGGATAGTGTGGATCCAATCGGGGGTAGGGGAGCAAAGCACTTAAGAGTGCAGGGGAAGAGTCAACCAGTCCAGAAAGCTGGAGAACTACTATGAAGACAAAAAAGGGTTTAGGGTCTGTTTGATGTATCTCCCCACTACTACTCCAACCTGTCATCTCTTGTATCAATATTATGTGCAAGGTAATACCTAAACATAAGGCAGAGCTCAATATATATAACCAAACGGCACTTATATACTTTGTAGACAGCTTCATAGTCCAAATTACAGCTCAAAATCTGGGAGAGCAAGTTACTCCAAGGTGGAAGCTGTCTACATAGGTACTACATGTCACTACAGTTCTTAGCATGAAGTTAAATGTGGTCTTTGATGGGCATTAAGAATTACACTTGACTTGACTTTCAAAATACTTTAGATCTACTTAGCACCGGTGCACCAGTGATACAGCACATGGGCGTGCGGCAATCTGTAAATTTCCATCCCATTCAACAACTGCCACAAGTTAGACCAACTTTTTTCTGGTCTAACTTGAAGCACTCCTGGGGCCCTGTGTTACGGAGCTTGCGCCAGATATGTGGCGCATGCTGCCGTAACTTGTATAAACTGTCACAACTGCACCCGAGATTGCAAAATTGGGTGCAGTTGTGGTGATGGCATCGGCGCACTGCCAAAACCGAAGTGTTGTGGTGCAGGACTAGATGCAAGCCCCATGCCACGCTTTGAAAATCCAGCCCACTGTCTTTATAGCCTCTGTGCTGTAAGTTCAAAGATAGTCTGATGATCTGTCTCTGGTCTATCAATAGCTGATGTCACAGCTTCAGTTTGTGCCAATGTCCTTAGTCCAAGCATACCCTTTGCATGGGGATATTGGTGGAAAGGAGATTCCCAATCATAGAGGGAACCTACCAAGGAGAGCCTGGTTAGTGGATACGCACCAAATATTCCTTACCAGATCTTCTTTGATAAACTCCCTCAGGAACTTCCATGGGGCCTCTCCAACATAATTCTTGGGAGAGACTCCAATTTAACTCTCAACTCACTCTTAGATCAGACTGGCCCAGGTACTAGGGTTGAAGGTCAAGTGGCCGCTCATGTTGACCATACTTTTCAAGCTGTTGGCCTCAGGGATGCTTGGCGAGTCTTACACTCCCAAGAACAAGACCTCATCTATTACTCACCTGTCCATGACACATACAGCAGGATTGATATCCCATGGATATCCACTGAACTGGTCCAAAAACCTTGGTGAGTTACCCAAGGCAATACATTTTTTTTCAGACCATGCATCTGAGTCTATCTCCCTAGCGTGGGAGAGAACAACTGGTCCCGGAATACGTGGTGCTTAATTCATTACCTCTAACAGCCTCACCACGTTACTCCAAAATAAGGATACAGTGGCCTGGTTGTCCCAGGAGATATGACAGTACTTCACCCTGAATGAGGCCTCTGACATATCAGCAGCCAGATAATGGGATGCAATGAATGCATTCCTTAGAGGCAGCATCATTGCATATACTTGAAAAAAATGCAAGGAAAGAGATCAAGACAATAGGAAGTTAGAAGGGGAGTTGAAATATTTAGAGCATCAGATTCAAGAACACCCAGAAAGGAAAGATATCATTCAGCCATAAATCTCAGAGTCCCAGGGTGCCCTGGAAGCTATCATGCAGCACAAAACAAAATATACCGTATTCAGATAGAATCAGGTGTACTGGGAAGCAGGGGAGCAACCTAACAAGTTATTGGCACATAGATGGAGAACCACAGAAACTGAGAGGTACATTCCCTTAATTAAAACCTTCTGTGGTAACCTGTATGCCACAGAAGTCTCTCCTACTCCGAATCAATTTGAGGCCTTCTACTCTGACATCCACCTACCCTGTATATCATCACAAGATGCTGACTCTGCTTGCCTCAGTATCAGAAATGGAGGTAGACAAAGTGATAAATTCAATGTTCAAAGGCAAATCTGCCAGATTAGATGGGTTTCCCAAAGACTTTTATGCAGCCTTTCTCTCTCTTTTAACCCCAGGTTTACAAGGGTTTTCAATGAAGCTTGGGAAATTGGGTCTCTACTCCATCTTTCTATCAGGTATTGATAATTCTCCTACCCAAAAAGGAAAGGATAGTGTTTTATATTCCCAATTCCAACCAATCTCCTTTATAAATACTGATGCAAAAATCTTTGCAAAAGTTCTCACCAAGCACCTGAATCCCCTCATAGGGACCCTTATCCACCAAGTTGGGTTTGTTCCCGGTCATCTAGGCTCCAGTGACATGTGGTGTATACTCGATCTGCTGTGGGAGTTTAGAGACCAGACCCTGTCTACTGCCATCCTGTCATTGGATGCAGAGAAGACCTTTGACAGGGTGGAGTGTGCCTGTCTGTTTGATGCCCTTGCTAGATTTGGCTTCTCCTCATATTTCATTGATCTGATTTGACTTCTGTACCAAGCTCTTATGGCTTTGGTCTGTACTAATTCCACTATTTCCCCGGCATTCCCCCTGGAGCAGGGCACCCACCAAGGATTCTCTCTTTCCCCATTTCTATTTCTTCTCACAGTGGAGCCCCTCGCTGCCAAAATAAGGGTGAACACCAGCTTTCCAGGCACAACAGTAGGAGAGTGTAAAACTAAACTAGTCCTGTTTGCAGATGACATTACACTCTTTCCAACTAACATTCCATCATTCCTCAAGTAATTGAGGGCTATCATTAGTGAATACTCAGCCCTATCTGGGTATAAATTGAATGGGGCAAAGTCTCAAATTATGCCCTTAAGTGCTTCATGCACTCACACCGTCTTCAAACTACCCATACCAAAGGGTTTCACCTGTTTGGGCATTCAGTTACAGTCTGACATAAAAGAGACTGTGGCAGCCAATACCAGTATCATGCTTAATAAATCTGACAATGATCTGAAAAACTGGGGGCATGTCCACCTGTCCCTGTTGCGGAAGGTAAATGCTTTAAAGAGGGTGGTTCTACCAAAGCTACAGTATATCTTGGTAAATCTCCCAGTATCCATTCCAAGCTCTTTCTTTAGGAAAATCAACTCTCCCATTTTCATGGGACAATAAAGCACCAAGATTGAACTGCAAATTCTCCAACCCACTCTGAAATCTGGAAGGCTTGGTCTCTAACCTTTAACTATTCCATGATAGACTTGTTCTTAGACAAGCTATTCTCTGTTGTAGGCCAGACCTTACAGCCCCACCTCAGAGATGGATAAATGTAGAACTTAGCAGGCCAAAGTCCGAGCCCACAAATCCTGATTGTGCAGGCCTGGAAAACCGGTCATGAGGCATCCCTCTGCGTCACCCACACTGGGGTAACCTGGAAAATACATGCAATAAACTAAATTGGTCACACAAACATTCTCATCTGAGACTCTCTGGAACAACTCAGAACTCTCCATTGGTGGTCGGCCACTACACTGGCCCATATGGTACCAGAAGGGACTATGCATCCCTAGGTGACCTGTGTCACCCAGATACTGGAGTCCAGAAGTCCTTTGAGGAATTATAGAGGGAACACCCCTCTCCCTAAGACACACTTCTGGAAATTCTTACAACTAAGGTACCTCCTACAATTCAAAGCCTCCTCTTAACATACTCTTCCTTCAGTAAACCAACTCGATAACTGGATGCTGTAACTCAGAACCATACAACTCATTTTGGGGAGTTCGATATTCAAAGCCCAGAGGATGATGCAAGGTGCCTGCGTCAAACATAAATGGGGAAGTGGCACCTTGTGTCAAATGATGCGGTGATCTCTATTTTTGAACATGGTCTGCATTGAAAAGGGAAGCCGTTGCACCAAAGTGGTACTGCTCCAGCCCTGCAATCCAAATTGGGGTGCATCAGGTCACAAGGGGACTTGTGCCATGATGGGGCTGCAACGTCTTCTTTTTTGTGATTTTGTAAGCCTTGCTGTGGACGCAGAAAGGGGCTCCACTTAGACCAGCCAGGAGGTGGTCTAAGGGATGTGCATCAGTGCCACACACTGTGGCAAAGGGGAATGGGGTCTGAAACTGGGCTGCCAGGGGTGAAGGGGCAGGGGATACCATAGGAGGGTTGGAGGGACTGCGGGCATAGCAAACTGTGATGTGGTAACAAGCGGGGGTGCTGTTTGCTGAGCCAGATTGCCCATGGGATGGGACCTGCTGGACCATACTGCCCACAGGATGGGATGACTTGGGGGGTCCAGGGACAGACACTGCAGTGGCCTCAGGTGGGCACAGCCCTGAAAGCTGCCCCATAGGTAGCCAGCTCGCATATGCCTGTAAACGGTAAGCTGGAGATGCAGGGTGAGGGATGCCAGTGGTGGGGGTAATGTCTCCAGGCACCATCAGAGTCCCAACATACCCACCCTTCCACGATGTGGCAGGCTGCCTCCTACCTACTGGTTTATGTGCGCTCACTACCTATGGGGCAGCTGCCAGGGGCTGTGCCCACCTGGGGCCATTGCGATGTCTGTTCCTGGACCTCCCCAAGCGGTCCTATCCCTTGGGCAGTATGGCTTAGCAAATGGCACCCCCACTGGGTGCCACATCACAATCTGCTATGCTTGTAGTCCCTCTGATACCCCCATGGCATCCCCATGCCCCTTCTACCCCAGCTCCTCCTGGCATGCAGATTCACCACCCTCAACCATCCTGGCCCCTCTAGTGTTGCATGGGGCGGGGGGGGCTGGATCCCTGTGGCAATTCCCACAGGTGCGCCATATGTTTGGCGCTAACTTGTGGTTGAGCAACTCCTGGGTTTTTGGTGCAGGGACCCTCCTTGTTATAAAATTGGGTGCAAGATCCCTGACGCACCCAGAGTTCACCACAGCCCTAGAACCTCACAACTTGTGTCACTCTAAGGGCTCTCTGAAAAGCGAGCCCAGGGAGGTCTTTTGCACTTTAGAGCAAAAGAGATTCAACACCCCAAGTTCAAACTCCCAAAGACAAGTGGAAAACAGAACTCGGCACAACCATTTCACCCCAGGATTGGGACCAAACGTGGCCACTGGCATACACTGCCAACCCAGAACTATAGGCCAAACCTTGCAACACAAAATATTACACAGAGCCTACAGAACACCACAATGGTTATATAGAGCAGGCTAACACCTGACAATGACTGCTGGAGGTACAACTCCCCACAAGCCTCTCTCACCCATGTACTATGGTCTTGTCACTTGGGAGGCAGTATAGTGCAGTGGGTTAAGGCTCTAAGTTGCACATCTGGAGACCTGGGTTTGAATCCCACAGCCACCTAGGTACATACTGTGTGATCCTGAGCAAGTCACTTAACTTCCTTGCGCTCCCAGGTAGCATCTGGAAACAAGTTTTGGCTCAGTGTGCTACTCCTGGTTAAACATTGTTCCCTTTCTTTTTCCCTTGTCACCACATACACTCACATTATGGCCCCTATGCACATAGGGGTGGGAAATATGTGCCTGAGGCGCACATCCCACCTGCGGAGCTCCGCACCTGTTGACAGGTGCGCACCAGCGGCATTCACCACTGCCAGCCACCTATCCGCAGCCCTGCACCCCAGCAAGCAGGTCTGCATAAGGCAGGCGTGGGTTGAGTCGCAGACCCAGCCAGGCATCCAGTCGGATGCCCGGCATGGGTCCATCAGTGAATCCCTTATGAGGCGGGTCACGCATTGACAGGGGGCCCCGCGGATGTCCAAGGGCTGGCGGCTGTGGTGGGTGTGTAGAGGACAATGCTGCCGGCTCTCTGAAGGCACCATAGAGGTACAGGGGGTATGTCGGGTGGCGGGGGGACAGTACCACCAGTAGCGGGGCAGACATGCAGTGCCATTGGGGGGGCAGCATCCCTGTGCCAGTGCTTCTGTGAGGGGTTTGGGGTGAGCATCCACACTCACTGCTGTGTGCTGTGGTGGGTGGGTGGCACCAGGCGGCCGTTTGCTGTGGCCCCAGAGGGTTTGTGGGCTGTTCGCCGTGTCTTGCGGTGCATAGGAGGTTTATGGCAGGGTTCTCCCTGGTGCCCCGCCCCCCATGCACCCCATGGCCAGCACTGCGAGCCTTTGTGCATGGCACATAGTGCTGGCACCCCCCCCATGCGGCACAGTCTGCGGACCTGGAATGATCAGGCACGTTCTGTCTGCGCAACCCCCTTTGTACATCACGCATGGGGGGCACAATGTGTGTGGAGTGGCTATGCGCCCCAGATGCACGGTGCATAGCTACTCCACCCCTACATGCATAGGGGCTATCAGGAGCAAGTCTGGCATTAAATGTTGTCGCCTGACCCATTTCACCCAATCCAAGATCCTACTCTAGATTTGCTGGGCATTTCTCCTCTGAACCACTCACTTTCCCACTCACAGCTTCTATGATTAAACAATGCACTGGCAGCCATTAAATGAGTCCTACTTCAGCACTGGTGAGACCCCTGCCACCAGATCAGATCTAAACAGTGGGAAAACCTGGTATCCCTGACAGAAAGATATGAAAAGAAACTTGCCCAATATGACAGGATCTGGAGTCCATTCTTGGCTTCCAGAAGTTTCCCACCCAGTATAGCACTACCACTCAAAAGGTGAAGCTGTTGCACTGAACATTAACTCTCACCCTCTAAGGTAGGGTTTTGTACCATTAAGACTATAGGTGTAACCCTAACATTACCAGATGACTGGCAGAAAACAACCTTTTAACTGTTGCTCTCTCCTGTTGTGCGCTTTGTGGCTCTCCCCACACACATTTCTTGTAAAGAAGATTGAAGCACTAGAGAGACTATCCCAAACTCCTCTTAAGTATTAACTGATGATATGCATCATGCCAGAAAACTGTTGTGGTGAAGCCTATTAAATACTGCTTGAATTAACTATCTTTTGTTCGTCCTGTTTTTCTGCCTTCTTAGTTCCATTCTTGTTCCTTTGTCCCCTCTGGCATCATCTTGTCTTGCAGCATTTTTCTTCATCCTGTCTATTTTTTTTTTATTGCCACTTTGACCTTTCGACAAAAAAGACACTCTTCTCTTTTGTGCTGTTGAAGTACTTGGTTCCAGAAAATTGTTTTCTGATGGTTCTCTTGCAGCGTAATCTCCCTCTCTATTATTAGAGGAGAATGGTCTATTATGGCAGCGTGAACAGACCCTGCTAATGAACCTTGGGAGCATGAACAGACCCTGCTAATGGACCTTGGGAGCGTGAACAGACTCCACTAATGGACCTTGGGCCCCTGTTTCAGGTATAGATCCTTCCCCAACTGTAGTCTGCTTGATGCCTAGTCAGTTTCCTTTGCTTCCTCTGTATTAGTTCTACTTCATGGTTAGAAAGTTTAATTTTTAGGTTTTTGTCTAAATCTTCAAAGTCAGAACTGCATGTTGTGAGCACATTCCATGCAAAGGGTCTACAGACTGATGGTAGCACTGATAAGATTTAAATGTAATTGTTCCTTCCTACTGGTCTGTGCCCCTGGGTATTACCCTAGAAAAGATGTAATTTTGCAGAGACCTGTAGCCTTGGTGAGAAGATCTAGCAGTGAAGCGCCGGGGCACCCAGGCAAATCGGTAAATCATCAATCATGTTTGTTGAAGATCAATTATGACTGATCATTGTTAATCATCAAATGTTACCATATGATCATCAAGGGAGAACATGATCAAGATTATCATCTAAATCATGATTTAATCATCAAACAAATGATTCGTCATTATAAAATCATCTTATCTGGTCATTGCTGGTAGTACGTTCATTCCTGGCCCCTTATTCGCTCTGGCTTTGAACACTTAGCACAGTATGTATGTTTGCATTGTAACTTATCATTAAAAGGACGTTCATTTTCTAAATCAGAATATATTTGGTCTGTGCTAACAGACACTAAACTTCTTCCCCTTGGAGTGTGGCCATTTTTCTGTGTAGATCTGTTGGATAGGGTAGTGGCACCCCATGACCAAAGCCATCTCAGCATCATGAGTGCGAGTCCTGGTCCTGTATTTTGCATTTATTTTATGATGTTTACTTTAAACGGTTGGATCTGCAACCATACTGTACCTGGACCTTGTACTGGAGCACAGAGATGCCATACTTAATTGTAGTTCAGTGACATCTCCAGTTTGATGTGGCCCATAAGAGCACACTGCGCCCACTATCTGACTGAAACAACTTACCTGAGCATACTAGGTCCTAGAAGCTGCTGGTTCCAGGGCCCTGCCTTGAGCAATGACCTAGTGACCAAGTCAAACAACTTAGCCATCCTCAATTGCCTATTAGTTTTTTGGTACTTAAAGAGGGAACAGTCAACACTATGAGCCCCTCACCCAAGTGGGGAGCTGGTCCCAATTTGCACTTTGTGTGCAAATAAAATGTTTTTGCTTACTGTTTATTGCAGTATAGTAGATTGTATCAGACTCATTCTGCTGACTCATAAGCTGTCATTTGCTAGAAACCAAAAATCCCAGAATCCCCTACGGATATATAATGAAAGAATGAAACTTGGTATCCCGACACTCGAAATATTGAATATACAGTCCCAAAGTCCATAACACCATCAACACCAGATGCCCGACAAAACAATGTTGGGAAGCACACTAGCAGACAGTAAAATCACAATATAAATGTAATGCTGGGGACTTTGCCCCTCCACACCCCTGTAACTTACAGAACAAATTCCGAGGGGGAGCGGACCCCAGAGTAAAAAAAATAAGTTACGGGAGGTGAAATTTCATTGCGGCAACATATGTGGTAGCCAGAAACAGAACCAAACCGGGTGTACCAAACCACACTGGCTGAGCTACTAGTGGCTTATAGACAGGTGCACCAGTCTAATCTTTCAGTTTATGATGCAGAGGTAGACATCTCTGCAGATTCCTGTGTAGATAGACCTCATCTTTCAGAATTTGCTTGTGACCCCTGAGAAAATTGGGATCTATCCCTCAGGGGGCATATTTCTGATTTTGGATGTTGTGGGACCTCTGGGCCTCATGGCTTGGCATAGGAATACCCGATTTACAATTCCAAGGTGTCATTTTCTATATTTATTGCCATGCCAAGTTGGATGGAACAACTTAGAAAATCCAAAATGACCACCAAAATTCAATATGGCCGCCATAGGGCTAGTAAATACTTGATTCTCTAATAATTTCCAAATTCCTAGCTTCCAAGATACCGATTATCAATGATTCATGAACAGGGAGTTTATTATTATTACTACATATAATATAAACACATGTTAAATTAATATAATAGAACATAAATATAAATAAATGATGCGTAACACATCAGTCTGCTTGTTTGTGCCGTTGACCCAACATTGTGTCCACTCTGAGAATTTGCCACTTTGTTCACAGGATTGCATGGCGTGTTCAAGTACGTTGTATGCCTGTTTAGTTTGTATTTCTAGTTTTTAATTTTAGTTTCTGTTTCAGAAGCATGGATAGCCCTCTAGCTGTACCTGTTGGATTGGTCAATCCATCCGATTTGCCTACCTGTGTTCTTTGTGAGAACCAAATTAGAGATATGGAACTGCAACAAATATTAGGAGAGAATGGGCTGAATACCATCAAGGCTTTTGCACAGAAATGGCCAGCCACAAAACCAACTTCTGAGTACGCCAGAAACTTCAATGTCGTATGGAATAAAATCTGTGACCAACCTCCCCCCAGCCCTGGAGAAACAGGCCTACCTATTCATACAAAGTACCACCAAAATTTCACTGGTGAATGGAAATTAAACACCAACTCAATGAAACAACTTTCTTTGGATCACTCTTCTGAAGCTGAATTCTCCAGCATACTGGACCCACAGACGTCCAGTAGCAGTGAAGCGGTCCTTGTAACTCAATGTAAAAGGAAATCGTTGGAATTTAAGAAGGATGAGACCTGCTTCATCTGTGATAAGAAAAGGAAAAGAGAGGAAACATGGAAGAAAAATTCAAAGAGTTGAACTTGAGAATGGAAAGATTACACTGCACGAAGCATGTTCACAGTAATGAAATTCCAATGATGCTCTTTTGTCTGGTGCAGCCAAACATTTGAAGGTCGCTACCAACAATGTTGACATCTTTGCTGCGAACGTCAGATACCATCAAAGTTGTTACAATTCTTTTGTATATGTTGGCAAACGAGAGAGACAAACACCAGTCGGATTGGAAAGCATTCACACAAAGAGTGCTGAACTGGAGTTTCCTCAAATCGTAAGAAGAAAGGTTGTAGAGCAGAAATGTTGCTATTTACTCTCAGAATTACTGGAGGATCTTCATAACCTCTACAAGTTCCATGGATACGAGCAAGATGCTGGAATAAATCACATATTTCAGTTGAAGAATCATATCAGCAATGAATTCAGAAATGACGTAGGTTTTACTGTGGGAAGGGATACATGGGAATCCTCTCATTCTTCACTCGACAAAGGAAACCCATTTGATTATTCTTTGGCAACCTTGAGAGTAGCTAGGCTCAGAGATAGTGACATCACCAAGGCATTTGCAAAGATGATCAATCGGAAATTAAAAGATAAACAAATTGAGTCACTGCAGTTTCCTATGGCATACAGAGACTTGTTTTCTGAGCTTGATAATTGTGAACCCATTCTGGAAATCTTCAGTGTGATAGCTCTCTCTATAAGCCCTTCTAAGAAGATTAATGCTGTAGGTTATGTGACCATCCCAACAGAAATTCAAGCTACCAAGATATGTTCCATTGCTAGTGACTGGAAATGCCTCATTAACGAAGAACATTCTCCAAAGTCAATAGTTATATCCATGGTCATTCATTGTCTCACTGGAAGCAAAGAAGCAGTCAATCTTCTACATCATTTGGGGGCTGGTATTTCTTACACAGATGTCAGAAGACAAAACAAGAAATTGGCCCATGATAGTAAATCTGAGAAAAAATAAGTACTGCATACAATTCCGCCTGGACAGCCAACTCAGGTCACAATTGATAAGTCAGATGGTAAGCAACAGACATTAACAAGAGTCTGAACAACACATGACACTAACTGAACAATTTATGTATCCCGAATTTTACGTGCTATTGTCATCTGCAATTTGCCAGTACAAGAACAGAACATTCCAAGCAGCTCAACAAGAGAAGTTCAGGAAACCTTTGAGAGCTCAGAACCTGTTGACTATGGGGATTATAAAATAGGAAAGAGAAAACCTCCAGCGATCATTCCATCCTACGATGAGGATGAAAGAAGGACCGAGCTTGATCTTCGTTTGAGCAAAGATTGTATTTAGGCTCTGGCAGCAAGCATAGAATCTTCCAGAGAAGATGAATCTCTTCCAGTCCTAGGATCATGGACAGCTTTCAATAAAAAAGCAACATTGACCACTACCTTCAAATCTGAAACTGATTTCCTGCCCATTATACCACATGAACCAGATGATGCAATTTGTAAATATTACCTTGACTTTCTCATGGATCTAATGAATGACCTACAAATTGACCACATCTTCAGCCATAGTGATCATGCAATTTTTTATAAGATTGCACAAATAATGTGGAAAGAAGAAAAATATACAAAAGTGATTAATCTGATGGGAGGATTTCATGAACTGATGGTGAGGCAGAAGATCCTCTACAAGCGATACGGTACTATGGGACTTCGTGACTGGTGGGTTCAGGTGGGAATAATAGCCTTTGGATCCATTGACCAGGCCATGGAAGGATGCCACTATTCTAGATCAATGAGGTTACACAAACAGTCCTCAAGGCTCATCTCGATTCACGGGATCCAAGATTCATGGCTCACTAACCAATGGACTATGAGAAAATCTCATCAATATAAGAAGATCTGTAGTGGCAGAATTCCTGAAATTTGTCTTCATGGAAGAATCTTTCCCTGAAGTGCAGGCACAAATGCTGGAAATCTCTGGCACCATGGGACAGTGGATGACAGGCTACATTGGTGACACCAGCTCTCTTCTCACCCAGGTCGCCGTATACAGAGACAAGAATCTGAACTTGCATCTGCAGGCTCAATGAGATATTCTACCTTTATTGTTTGCATTCAACCATCAAAACTACTCTCGGTATTTGACGTGGCATCATGTAAGCCTCATCAATCTGAAAACCATCAATGAGAACACATACAATGAACTCCAGGAATATGGCATTCAGGCTAGTCTGTCTGGTGAGGCGTTCTCCACGATAGCTGGTGACCAAGTGACTGAGGTCTCAATCAACAAAGAGGTCAAGGTGAGGGGTGGACCTATGAGAGGCAGTTACAGTGCATCTGAGGAAGCTGCTGGTGACTTCGTTTTGAATTCCCACAAGCTCACAAAAAATGCATTTGTCGCTGAAGGAGAAGATGCTTCTGAAAACATCAGCCACTCACAATGAGTTGACATATGGTGCCATGAAGAAATATGATGGTCAAGTGAAAGAGCTAGTGAAGAAACTTCACGCATATTCAGAGCCATGTCAGGGTGTAGCATTACACATTGCAATGGGCATTGAAATACTGCTGGCAATAGTAGAGGCCTTTTGAAAGCAGCGACTACAGGCAAAGTTATGTTGAGTGCATTTATAAACGACTGCCTCCTATCAAGAAAAGCTGGTTTCTTTCAGCCCATTAACGCAGTGGAATTTCCTTGAGAATGGACAAGAAGAAAAGAAACCTAAAGAATCAGTCTTGAAAGAAGACCATCAGGCTCTCGGTATCATTGTTGCAAAGTTCCCTGACAAGAAAAGTGTGTTTTCCCATCTGCTCACAACATATCCTCTTGCAATAGCAACTCTGGATGGAAACCTCTACAAAACTAACATGTCTTAAGAAATTATCTCATCAATGAAGCAGAAGCTCGAAGTTCTTCCCCTCCTCCTTTATGCTCGGTGTACATACATGACGCCATGGCGATAGTCAGAGCAGTTCCTGCACAGTGTACATGGGACAGCCTTTGGAAAGCACTTCTTGTTGCATTACACCTCCATCTACAGCAAACCCTGTGGAAGTCATCATAATTTTGATAATTATAAGGGTGATCAGTTCTCGGTGAAACAGTAAGAATGAGCTGAGCGAGTGGTAGGAACAGGAAGAATGCGACTTCACATGGGATCAGATTCACAAGAGATGCTGCAGGAAAGGTGTATCAGCAGTACCTTCACAACAATGACAACAAAACAGATCTCATACAGCGCTTCAATGAGTATGTTAGACAAGAGAATGTCAGAAGAAACGTACGATGCCCACTTACTATCAGCAATGGCAGAAGCACGTATACTATATACCCAGATTCAGAAGAATTCCTGTTTTCCTGAAACCATGAGGAGGCAGATACGAGGACAGTGCTGCATTGTGTTCTTGCAAAAGGCCTAGCTTTCGTCCGAGCCAAAGATACAGACATCCTCGTCCTGATGGTTTATGCTTTCGCAAAGACCCTTCCAGATTCACCATGGATGCTCCAAATCGACCCGACGTATTTGTAAACATAGGATCTATATACTATCACATTGAACATGCTGCAAGTCTCAATTTGCCAGCATACCACGCTGTCTCTGGATGTGATGCAGTGAGTTACTTCTAAAAGTTATCGAAGAAATTAGTTTTTCAACGTTTGCACTGGGTCAAAGAAAGAATAAGTCTCCTTTCAGGGCTTGGGGAAAGCACATATGCTTCACAAGACACTGAACAAAACGTCAAGACCTTCATTCAACACTGCATGTACAGTAGTACAGGAGGAGAGGACCTGGTAGACACATGAGTAAGGCAGTACAATAACCTGAAAGTGAAGACTACACAAACGATTCTACCAGACCCAGCGAGCCTATGTCAGCACATACAGAGAGCAAATCTCGTAGCCCACTATTGGCGTCACTGCACAGAGCCAGAAACCCCGAAAGTTGACCCTTGTTTGTCAGGATGGAAATGAGAGGATGAAACGCTGACACCTGTGTGGTTCACTGGGTTTCAGTTACCTGACACCCTACATCATAGAAGAAAGGGCGGAAGGTTGGCCGGCTGACGATGTACAGCTGACGGAGATGAGGCAGACGACGAAGGTGAGTCAATACCTCAAAGACACATACAGAAGACCAAACAAAATCTTCAACCACAGCACCAATGACTGATTTTACAGGAGATGATGACACTGGAAAATGACACTTCGCAGACAATGAACAAACTTCTGCAGATGAATCTTCAAGCTTCGGGAGTGAATGTGACAGTTCAGATCCAGAGTGGACTCTAATATAATGACTTAAAACTGGACGTTACAACCATAGTGTACTGCTGACCCAAAATATTCATAGTGTTGTCAAATCGTTGATAAAATGACTTAATTCTAAGCAACAAATCAGCACATACAACATTTAAATTTAAACATTACTCTACGTACTTCAAACTATTTTATCAGTAAATTGCCTCATGAATTTAATTGTTTTATGTAGTATTAATGTGTGCATTTGGTCCTGTATCTAACAGGGATCCTCAAAGCAATATATAGATGTCATAAATGTTCATGAATAAATGTTCAATATATAGATGTTCATGAATCATTGATAATCGGTATCTTGGAAGCTAGGGATTTGGAAATTATTAGCAAATCAAGTATTTATTAGCGATATGGTGGCCATATTGGATTTTGGTGACCATTTTGGACTTTATAAATTGTTCCATCCAACTTGGCATGGCAATAAATGTAGAAAATAACACCTTGGAATTGTAAATCGGGCATTCCTAGGCCGAGCTATGGGGCTTGGAGAGCCCACAAAGTTCAAAATCAGAAAAAAGGCCCCTGAGGGGCCATCCACAAATTTTCTCGGGGGTAACAAGCAAATTCTGAAAGGTGAGGTCTATCTACATAGGAATCTGCAGAGATACCAACCTTTGCATCGTAAATCAAAAGATTAGGCCGGTACCTCTGTCTATTAGCCCTCCATGCCATGGGAGCAGCTCGGCCAGCTACCGCATCTTACAGTTACTTGTAGTGCCTCACTATGGGATGGGCAGCAGTCTGTCACATCCGCTACCTTACCCCTGTCGGCATCCGCTTCCTACCTGTCGGGCATGTAGGTTTCGGGAGAAGTCGAGTCAGGATGCTGCAGCTGTTGGGCAGCAGTGACCGGGCTGGTGAGTATCAGGAATATGAGCCATGGGATTTTAAATAAATATCTCCCCAACAGATGAGGGAAGAGCTGGGCTGCAGCAGTGGGAGGCTCAAAGGCCTCGAGTGCATGTTAGAGTTTTATAAGCTCTGACCTTTTGTTTGCTGGTCCTGCTGTCCTCTAGGGTAAGTACAGTCACGGAGGACTGCACTTAGCCCTGGGAGAATAGCAGGACTGACAGACACCTGATATAAGATTATAACAACTCTAACATGCACTACAGGCTACTGAATCTCCCACTGCTGCGGTCCTGCTCGGATGTTAGCTGCAGTAGATTTTGGGATGTGTAATTGCAGAAAATGTGAGATTGGGAGTCTGCAGGATCAGCCAGATCCAATCTATTATACTGCAGTAAACTAAGTTAAAAAATGTTTTTTACACACAAAGTGTACATTGGACTAGTCCCACATTTGGATGAGGGACTCTTAGTGCTGACTGTTCTTCTTTAAGCAATGCAACCCACCAGTGCTGCTAAAAAAATACATACAGTCCCCAAATCAATCATACCTGGCCCACCTCACCTGCCTCAGTTTTGGATCCAGGACCATGACCTAGTTTGCTAACCCTATTCTGCTTTCTGTACATTATCATTCATGTGCAAGTCTCTGATTGGTAGTTGCTATGTATACTGTTCTTTGTTAGCATAGAAACATAGAATTTGACGGCAGATAAGGACTGCCTGGCCCACCTAGCCTGCCCATTTCCCTATTCACATAAGCTCCAGATCCTAAATGATCTGCAGCTTACCTTCTCTTTCCTACCACTATAGTTGCCTTCTGTTTATCCCATGCATTCCGGAATTCACCTTTTGTTGTCCGTTGTAATTAACTGAACTCTAAATTACTATTTTGTAACTGTTTTTGATACAGTTACAAACTGAAACAGAGGAAACCACTGAAAATGAGTAATTAGCTGTTTTCCCAAATAAAATTATATTACTACTGCTACTCTGAGTTTTCTTCCCTGATTGCCAGCAGTACAGACAAAATACTAGCCTACTAATTCACCCTTGTTACCCAGCTGAGCCTTTTAAAGGAAAGTTCTAAGATTAAGTGTTATAAGTAAGCAATAAGAAACAACAGGGTGTGCATGGAACATATTTTTATTTTATTTATTTATTTGTACATCAGTTTACAACCTTTGAGCCAGAGGCTCATTTCCAAAGGTACCTTGTCACAAAGAGGACAAATACATTACAACATTTAGTTACATCATTACGTTTACAGCTTTAGCAATCACATACAGTTATTTCTTTGTTACATCATTTAGGTTACTGGTTTGGCATTCACAAGCTTTTACAGTTATTTGGGTACAGAGTAACAGATTCAACTACATTGGTATAAGCATACATGTGGTAGGGTGCAGAGACTGCAGGAGGTAAAGAAAAAAAGAAGATTCGGAGGGCATGTGTGTGGTCGGAGATTGGTTTGGGTGAGGAGCCACTCAGTGAATTTTGTCAGGGCATACTGTGCTAGATACAAGCACAGCTACACGTGTTAAATAGCTGACTCAAGTGAAGTTTTGAAACAGGAGATCGTGAGGGTATCAAGATGGAGGTAGGGAGTATGTTGTACCAGGAGGGAGCTCTGTAACAGAAGGACCTTTGTCCGTGTGGTCTTGGACCTAGGGACTAGTAGAGTGGCCTTAGAAGTCTGAGTTTGAACTAAGGGTTGTGCTAGGTAGATGGAGGCTGTCAGCCCAGGTGGGGATAGTCCAAGGAGACTTTTTTCGTTATGAGGCAGGTTTGGTATCTGAGTCGCTCGTCCAGGTTAAGCAGCATTGCCATGTCATAAAGCTGGCAGGTATGTGTTAACCTAGGGGCTCCGTAATTAGCCTACAGGCCTTATTCAAGGTGAGGTGGATTTTATTGAGGGCGGTTGAGTCTGCAGCACCATAAACTGGCAGGCCATAGTCCACAAGGGACATTATTGAGGATGTGACCGCTAGTCGGAGGGCATCGGGGGGAGGCAGTTTTTGTAGCGGTATGGGATACCTAGCCGAACATTGGTAGCTGAGGCAAGAGCATCAATGTGGTCATGGTATGTGAGGGCTGAGTCAAAGGAGACCCCAAGGTACTTGTACGAGCAGACTTGTTCGAGAGGAAGCTTGGAACTAGGGAGGATGTGGAGTGGGAAGTTGCTGGCTTTGTTCTGGGGATGGACAAAGAGCATAGTTTTAGTTTTTTTTAGATTGATTACAAGTCTATGCTCTTTGAACCAGGTTTCAGCATCATTAAAGGATAGTTGCAAGATGTCTTGTAGGAAGATGGGGTTTCTAGGTGGCAAAGATGATGGCATCATCTGCATATAGCAGAATTTTACCAGTCCATGCATTGGGCAGGGTGTTGAGGTAAAGTGAGAAGAGTAGGGGTCCTAGGATGGAGCCCTGGGGAACACCTGAGCAGATAGGACATGTATTGGAGAGGGTCCCATTGATTTTAACACGCTGAGAGCGGGCAGACAGGTAGCTGGAGCACCAGGAGACCGGCCCATTGGGGAAGCCGGTGTGGCTAAGGGCATCCAGCAGGAGGGGGTGGGAGACATTTTCCAATGCCTTTGAGAGGTCAATGAACACTGCCCCGGCTAGTGAGCCAGAGTCCAGGGAGGAGTGTAAAAAATTGGAAAACTCTATGAGGGCAGTGCTGGTACTGTGACCTGCACGGAAACCATGCAGTTCAGGGCAGAGGATGTTGTGTTTGGTCAGGTAATCTGTAATTTGAGTAGCCAGCAGTTTTTCTAGGGCTTTGGAGAGGGGTGAAGAATGGAGATGGGCCAGTAATTCCTGGCTGTGGACCTGTCACCTCCTTTGTGTATGGGCGAACTATGGCGCAGTTTTCCAGGCTGAAGGGAATTGCCCCAGGCAGAGGGATTTGTTGAGAAGGCTAGTGAGTGGAGCAAGGACCTGATCCAGAACCCGGCGGAGGATATTGGGGTCCAGGGAGTCGCTGCCAGTACTATTGCTCTTTAGTGCTTTAAGCAGGTGTGGTCCGACTGCCTGGGCAGTTACCATGCGTAAGTGGAAACTAGGATGTTGGATGACTGGGGCAGGTAGGGAGGGGGAAGGGTCAAAGAAATCACTAGGGAGGACCGAACTAAAGTCCGTGAAGGATGAGTTGAGGAAGTTGGCTATGCGTTCTGAGTCGGTGGAGATAGAGCCGTCAGTGGTGATCTGGGGGGGGGAGCGCACACTCCCATTTAGTTTTTTGATGCTGTCCCAGAATGTTCTTGCACTCCCCCAGGAGGAGGTGAGCGCGCCTGATAGTGATCGGCCTTTGCTTTTCTGATAGCCCAGGTGCATTTGTTTCTTGTGGCATTGTATGCCTGTCTGTCCGCCGACCAGCCTGTTTCTGTGGCCAGGTGCCATAGGTTATCCCTGTGCTTAAGCAGTTGAAGCAGGGCAGGGGTAACCCAGGGGGCATTACGTACTTTGGTTCGGACTTCCGTTAGGGGTGCGAAAATGTCACAGGCTTTATTGAAGTTTTGGGAAAAGAAGGCTAGGGCAGTATCTATATCAGGGGCGTAGTATATGGGAGACCAGTTAATTTGGGCAAGAAGTTGCTTAAGACCTTTTAGTCCACCTGGTCTGAGGCGCTGACGTGGAGTGAAAAGGGCCGTGGGTTTGGGTGTGGAGGTCGCCCAACTGAAAAGGATAGGGGAGTGGTCACTAAGTGAGTCAGGTAGGACCTGGGTATCATGGATTTGTTGAGGGCGGTTGGTGATGACCACATCTAGGAGGGTGCTGGTACCTCTCTTTGTGTTTACTCTGGTGGGTTGGGAAATGAGTTGAGTCATGTCTATGGCTGCGAAGGAGTCACAGGTGGAGGCGGAGGATGTGCTGAGCCAGTTAACGTTCAGGTCACCCACAAGGATTTGGTCAGCTGTGTGATGCAGGGTTGTAAGATAATCTGTTAGTGAGACCAGTGCCAGGGTTTGTTTTTTTGGGGGAATGTATGCAGTGGTGAGATAGAGGGGGCCCCCTGGAAGGGTCCGGGGTCAGTTTGAGGGTTAGGGCCTGTGCCCTGGGTACAAGAGGTGGGGCAGGGAGTGCTTGACCAATGAGACAATCCCTGGTATAGATTGCACAGCGCCCCTCTCGTCTACCTACACGATCCTCCCAGTAAAGGGAGTAACCTGGAAGGGAGACAAAGGAGTCTGGAGTGGATTTTGATAGCCAGGTTTCCACCACCGCTATGACATCTGGTCTATGCAGTGTGACCCAGCATTGGAGGGAATCACATTTTTTCAGAAGGCTGCATATATTCATAGATGCTATGCAGAGCCCAGATGACCCTGCTGGTGAGCTAGTGTGGGCTGGGCCAGGGTTGGGATGTATATTCCCTGTCAGGAGTAGTAGAATGACCACCACCCTGGCCAGGGGATGGTGGAGGCGAGCTTGTGGTAGGTGGTGGAGGAGAGGAGGGAGTTTCTGTGCACAGGGGGTGGGCAGGGTTTTCCAGGCTGGAAGAGTGAGAACAATCAGCGTCCAGTGTGAGCCTGGGGCAGCATCTGGGAGGTGACTAGGGGGAAGGTGTCATGGGCTAGGGCACATGTTAAGTGTGGGGTGAGATTGTACTAACTCCGGAACAGGAGAGGGAGCTAGTGCCGGTGAGCCTGGGGGGGGTGTCAGGTGGGTGGGACAGAGCTATCAGGGTAAGGATGAGAGGGAGACATTTTAGTAAGAGGTGGGCTAGCATATCGCTAGCGGTTGCAACAGGGGAGGTAGGTAGAAATAGTTTTGTTGCCCTCCAGCAAGCGTGGATGCCACTTTGGATCAGTGGTAGTGACATGGATTCTGGTGGACAGGGTACCAGGTTCATTCAAGACTCACTCAGGGCACTTGGAAGAGACCTGGGTGAGAGCCGTGCTTCACATTCTGGGGCCAGAAGTGGCTAGAGTTTGGGCCTGAAATGGGTTGAGAAATAACACTCCTAGTGGTCGCTCAGTGTGGGCTTGGTGGTGATGGCAAGGTCTGAGGTGGGCTAGCCTATAGGGCTGGGTGTGGAGGAGTTGTGGGCAGGGTAGCTACAGCTGAAGAGAAGGAAGTGGGATAGGTGGTTAGAAGGATCCAGGAAGAGGGAGGAGGCTTTCTGACTAGAGGTACTTGTGGTAGGATCTCAGGGTCCCTCTAGTGGCCAGCAGGTATAACCTACAACTGGAGAAATGGGAACTTAGTATTTCAGACAGCTGGAAGTGATGTCATAAGGTGGGGCCAATAAATCAAGGAGCCCTGGGTGGGTGGGGCAGTAGACGCGCACAGAGCGTCGATGGGCTAACCCCCTTCACAGAGGTGCTGCTGAATGAGGTAGTTTATACCTCGATGCAGCCCCAAGACGTCCACTCCAGGAGGGAGCTGGTGCAGGGATCCTGTGCGACTGGGGAGTCGGGAGGGCAAACGGAGGCCTAAAAATGGAGTGGAGACAAAGGAGATAAATTCAGTATGCAGCAGAAGACCAAGGCTCATTCTGCACATGCACGGGAAATATCTTGATTGTAGCAGCCACAAAGGGAAATATCAGGCATGAAACAATAGGAAAAAGGTAAGCTGCTATAAACAATAAATAGGCTTCTAAAATCAGTAGTTTAATGCGCTAAGCAGCTCAGAGTCACCAACATCTAGCTGCAAGTCCCCCCCAAGTTACAGGCAGCATAGACAGAGCACAAAAATAAAGACAAGCATATTGCAGTATTAAGCAAAGTAAATACAGTGAAAAGTCAGTCCAAGCGTGGTGTCCCATACATTTTACAGGTAGTAACCCTCCTCACAGAGGTGCTGCTGAATGAGGTAGTTTGTTACCTCGATGCAGCCCCGAGACATCTGCTCCAGGAGGGAGCTGGTGAAGGCTGCAGGGATCCTGCGCGACTGGGGGCAGTCGGTAAAATATGTTCCATGCACACCCTGGAGTGTCTTATTGCGCTTATAAAATGGTCTTCCTTTAAAAAAATATTTTTCTGGCATTAAGTAAATATGTTTACACATGTGAAAACAGATATATTTAGCTTAACTTACGGTAAAATAGTCCTTCTGCCTGCTAGACAGTGATGTCATTGGTTTTTGTTTTTTTTACCAGCTGCCAGCAAATGCACACTAATGCTCCCTAAATAGTCATGCTTGATTATGCAGCACTCATCTTTCTCCATTACTGCTGAACTGCACTCACACAGACAAGAAGAAAAACTGTTTTTTTTTCTTAGGGAACAGCATCTGTTTCCTCAGCCTGACTCCACACTAAACTCTGTGTAGATTTTCACTATGATCCCAACCATATCCACAGTTGTCCGATGTTTTTTAAAATAAAATAATTACATCTTTATCACAACACCTCCCACACTCCAATGAATCCCGTTTGTGCAGAGACTTTCGATCATGACCGGGAGCGGTTTGCTGGGTACAGTAGAATTTCCTTACATGTAAATGTGCTGTGTATTGATAGTGGGTCATGATTTGGTTCCCCACTGTGTGAACTGTGTTCTGCTTGCTAGTACCGTAGAACCTTTACATGTAAATGTGCTGTGTATTGAAAGTGGGTCATGATTTAGTTCCCCACTGTGTGAACTGTGTTCTGCTTGCTGGAAGCTTTATCCAGCCTAACGGACTGAATCCGTGTTCATCTCCATTCGGCCTGGGCCATGCCACGCTGGCTCTGCCAGACTACCCCACTACACAGAGAAAGCCACCGACGAGAGACCTGCCTGGGGATCATCCCCCTGCTCCACGCTTGAACAGGAATGACACCTTGGTGAATCGCGTGGGCCCTGCTTCTCCTGGCACGCCAAATTAACCACCTGCTGTCTCAATTTTCGCCCAGCCTGTATCTAGTCTTGGGTATCGTGAGTAATCATCAGGGTAGCTCCCTGCAACAGCAGCCAAATCTAAAAATTTGCCATCTGATTGTCTTGTTGTTTTCTTTTCACGAACTGAGCCCTCCAGCTCCGGATTACAAATAATGTGTTTGTGCATGTTGCTTTCTTCCATCACAGGGCCCCAACCAGCTGCAACGTTCCTGGCTAGCCTACCATTCTCCATCTGGGTACCCAGAGTGTGTGACTGCTTATGGACCCTGAAATGCACGCATACAACTGTTTGATTGATAGAGCCTTTAAGCAAATTAACCTGATTACGCCTCCCTTGATCAAGTCCCTTAAATAAATCAGATCTAACCTTCCCTTGTTCAAGTCCCTTAAATAAATCAGATCTAACTCTTTTTTGCATTTACCCTGACTGTGGTTCCAGTTTGTGCAAGAGTACTGTACTGCTGTTATTTGCTGTGTATAACCTTGTTTTACAGAGGGTCCCCAGGGCGAGCCAGAGGAAAGCCCTGGTGGTAAGTGCAAACAGTGTGGGTACTTGTGTGGTGTATCAGGGGTATTGTGAAAGTGATTATAGTGTATTGTTCCGCCCACTAGTAAGGAAAGAGAGGGGGTTACAGTGTCCTGGAGGGCTGTGCCCAGGTTAGCTTGACCACTACCAACCCTGACCTCCAGGTGGAGGCATCCGTTTCAGAATTCAGGCCCCTTAACCTGCTACTAGCCAAGCAGGCAGGGGTAATAGCTCTTGGGATAGCACCACCTAGGGGTTACAGGATCATAAATTGATTTGAGGCGACAGCCAGCTAATCCGTTCCACTCTACGGTGTTATCAGTTTCCCATCTGATAGCCTTTTCCCACCCCCCCCGTCATGATCCCTTTTCCTCTCACTTCATTTCTCCCCCCTGCACTTCCCCTCCCCTCTCACCATCCACTTGCTGTCCTCTGTTCTCTTTCCACACCTTCACCCCACCTGAGCACTCACCTAACTCCCTACCCTTTAGACCCTTTTTACCCCTCCCTTCCTCATTTCTTCCCTCTCCCTCTTCACTCCCCTCCCTTCCCATCCTCCTCTTGCTCTCTTCTCCTCACCATATTACCCCCCATTAGCACTTAATCAACTGTCCTGCGATGACAAGGCCTCGTAGGCTGCCTCCTCACTTTTGGTCAACCTGTTCTGCTCTCCTATACTACCAAAGTTGTTTCCTTAAGTTACTGAAGTTGGTTGACGTTTGTACATTGTACAGGATTGGTGCTAAACTGTTGTTACTTATAACCTCTGTAATTGTAGTACCTCTGTATGTTTTCTTACTCTGTCCTCACTGACGTGGAACCTTTGTAAATGAGCAGTTTTGTGCTCAAAGGTATTGTAATCCAAGACTTCAATAACTAAAACAATAAATAAAAACTTCCTGATGTGCCAACCTTTCCCCATGCTCAGATCTTTTGTGATGACTAACTAACTACAGAGGAAATGCGGGGAGCCGTCATACAAGAAATCTGTGCACTTCAAGCATGTATTTTTATATATACATTAAAGCCACTGCACAACTAACAAGGGCCTTGTTTGTTGATTGGTAGCTTTAATGTATGTTAAAGGATGTGTTAACATATATAAATAATTATTTGCAAAAAACTTCATTAATGCACCTGTTAGGGTAATTTAATGTCACAGAAATAGGGAATGCAGCATTAGGGTTTCCAACCCTAACTACCCATCCCCACCGTCCAAGCAAAAAAAGGAAAAAACATTAGGGTTTGAGTCTCCGGAATCTTGGCAAATCAGTGGTAGGGCCTTCCTTGGGGTTGTCAAGCCTAATACTCACCTCTACCCCCAACCCATAGCCTCCTGTCCGAAGCACAAGATACAGATTCAAGCCAGTGCCTCATAGCGATACACTCTTTAAAGGGATGTCTCACCACATATTACCAACACAGTTTGTTGTAGCTTTCTTCATGCTGGGCCCTGCAGATCCTACGTGAAGAAAGGATGTCATGTGATGTTGTTTGTTCTCAGGGAGCGATGTGGGCATTAGGGTTGATGATTCATCAAAACTCAGAGACCCAAATCCTAATGTTTTCCTTTTTCTGCTTGGGGGTGAGGGTGGGGAGTTCACCACATTTCCCTGCTTTTGTGGAGTTAAGTTATACTACCTGATGCAATAACAAAGTTTTTTTGCAAAGAATTTCCTTTCTTTTTGAGATAGTGGAATTGTATCCCCATTCAAGCAGGTCCCTTCAGAACCTGTGTGAATAGATGCAGACTCCTGGTGCCAAGGGAAGATTCCATCCACCTGATGAAGTGCATGGCACTTGTGGGTCCTGCACTTCCATGCAGCAACAACTGTGAGGAATTCATGTTTTTATTTATTTATTCATATGTTAACTGGGTGAGAACTCTGGTCCAAAGGCCCTTTTTCAGGTTCAACACGGGATCAATACAAAAAAAAACAAGTACACGCAATAAATAACATTTAAACAATCACATAAAGCAGCTAGAAGACATTTTAGAAAACAAATGGACCTGTCTGGTGTGCTGCGGAAGTGCAGGGTCCTTTGGTCCCTGCGCTTCCACGTGGCTGCAGATACAGATAAACTGGGAAAAGATACATCTGTCAGTCAATGCACAGGGCCCTTTGCCAGCCACAGGTGGAGGCGTGAAGGCCACTATGCCAAGAGGACAGCTGTCTTCACCATATGGTACCTGGGCCCATGTAGACAACCCTGCACCTTTCATTCCCTGGCTGGTGGGGTGTTGCATAACAGGCGCTGTTCGCCCACCCTTACCCCATCCATCTGGGTTACTGAGCTCACCCCAAACTCAGCTCACCCACACAGCATCACAAAGCACGCCTGTTGGGGCCAAGACTAGCACTGCACACAAAGTTTGCTAACAAGTATATTATTGTTTTTTTTTTTATTTTGACCCCAAATTTTCAAGATAGTTGTTTTATGATTCACCTTACAAAGATAATTTGTACTATTTATAGTACATTGACTGAAATGTCATTTCAAATGGAAGTGCGAAAAAATGTCTTGTCCAGGATTTTAAAAAATTACTCATGCCATGTTTATAAGGGCAAGGATGGCAAATGTGCCATGAAATTTTCCTGTCAGAAATGTGTCCTGTCAGGACACCTGTGTTACCTCACTCGTTGCACTTAGTGTTTCTGCAGTACAAGTCCCTTTGCCCATACAGATTTACTATTCGAACACCACGGTGTCATGGATCACCACTCAAGTGAAATTCTGAGATAATTCTGATAAACGAAAAGTGAGGGGTTGTTGTTCGGATTCAAACCCACAGCCTCTTGTTTATGAGGCTGTAGACCTTTTCTCTACAACACGATCTGGAGCAAAAGTATTTCCCTCTATCAGAAGGAATCTTTTGTAGGAAAAGCAGAACTTGCCTGAGTCTGTGTTTATTGTTTTTATTTGCAGCGTTTCTGGTGAGAGATGTTGATTGGCCATCGCCTAGCAATGAGACTAGTGCATGGAGTCTGTGGGGCACTAGATTGGAGCTCCTAGGACACCTGGAGCAAGATGGGATAGCGGAGGGTTGGTGAAGCCTCGCTGCTGTGAAGAGAGCTTTTCTGCAACAAAAGGGCAAATTGAGTGCAGTGCTGGTAAGGGCTGTGTGCCAACCATCAGATATTAATTTAAATAACCCATTTCTATTGTTTTAAAGTGTTTTAACTGCTGAGATTGCAGCAAAGGACAGGAAGTCACATGACCAGTACTTCCTGTACCTCACTATGTAAGGAAGCACCCCAAGTAAGCCGGGCGAGCGCGCATTTCTCTGTGCGCATGTGCCCGCTGGGGATGATGAAGACACAGACCAAAGGCTGTACCACATATGCAGGTATACCGAAATTATACAGTGTGTGTATTTAGAGGCCACCATGGATATTAATGAAGGCATTGTGACACTGAGTACTGGGGAAGTGGCAATGACATGCATCATCTGTAACAACTTCAGTTTAGAATCTGGTGAGGAGTTTGAAGGTTTGAAATGTAACCAATATAGGGAGAATGAAGTCTTAAAAAATAAAATTAAGGAACGCAACCTAACAAACAGGAACCCCATTACTATAGACAGTACAGATACTGAGACAAAGAAAAAAAATGAGGATACTTTAAAAAGACCCAGGGAGGAGGATAGCAGAGAGAATAATGAATGGAGGGAGCCAAGTTAGCAACAAAAAAACAAAAAAAAACACAAGAAGGGACATAGAGCTATGGATTTTAGCATTTTCCTATGCAACTCCTTTTCAATCTTGGAAGGTCTGGAAACATAAGGCAGTGTGACAGCAGATGAAAATAATCCCGCCCTGAGCAACTGCTCAAAAACTATGTTAAAAAAACAGAAACTACCCAAATACAGGGAGCAATACATATGAGTAGCACCCATGAGAATCAGGGCAGTAAGGCTCCAGCAAGCAAAGATTCCAGCACTATAGCCAAAAACTATCTAAATGCAAAAGACCAACAGGGCCAGGAAGAAGCTGATAAGATACAACCGGATAAGGATGATGACTCCCCTAATAAAGGCGCAATGGACATAGATAAGATTGGGGTAAGCACTCATAAAGAACATAGGCAGGTAGTTGTATTAGGAGACTCCATTTTGAAGTACACAGACACATATATCTGTAAACAGGACAAGGAGACTAGGATATGTGCAAGCTATAGAGGGCATACCTCTCAACCTTTGTCCCAAATGTAGAACATTGCCTGTCACAATGTGGAACAAATGGGCAAAATGTGGAACACTTAATCAAATCTTTATCTAAGAAGCTCAAAACATTATTAAAATGTTGCATTTATGTTGAGAATGTCTGTTATTAATTGAATAAGTTATTTTTCCATTATTTACTATGGATATTTGCTTTAAAATATTGACTCTGAATGTGGAACAAGTCCTCACAATGTGGAACAGGGACCTTTTCTGAAATAAAATGAGGAACGTTCCTCATAATGTGGTACAGTTGAAAGGTATGTAGAGGGGTGTGAATTAGAGATATTGAAAGAATGACACCAGATATATTAAAACACACAATAGAAAATAGAAAAAAGTTTTCCTGCGGGAAGTTGCACACTTCATTGTCGACCTGACATTGGGGTCCCCAAGATGGTTGGTTCTGGGGGACTTCAATGCCTGGGTCGATGATGAACTCTCACATTTTGGTCAAGACTTCCTCCAGTTGATGATTTCACTGGGCTTCACACAGGTTATTTCCTCCTCAACCCATATTGGTGGACATTCACTGGACCTGGTGTTCCTTCTGGGGATGGGGATATCTGACTTGGTGATGGAACCGGTCGGATGGTCGGACCATCGCTCCATTGGGTTCAGTTTTGAGGCCACCCCTATTAGGTCAGCCCCTTCGGAAATGGTCCGGTACCACCCATTAAGGGGTGTGTCCCAGGATGACCTGATGGCGGTGCTGGACCTATCGGGCCTACCGATAGATTGCTTGGATCCAGGAGACCTGGTGCATGCCTATAATAAGGCGGTGACAGGGGCCCTGGATTCCATTGCACCTGTTCGTGTTTGTCCTCTCATTCTTCGTCCCAGGTCTCCTTGGTTTGATGAGACCGTGAGGGAGTTGAGGAGAGTTGGACGAAGGCTGGAGAGGCTTTGGCGGAGGTCTGGTTTGGATGATGACAAACTTAGTTTGATGGACCACTATGTGGTCTATCAATCTGCAATTTCTCGTAAGAAGGCAGAATTCCTGTCCAGAGAGATTGCGACTGCACAGAATAGACCAGCTCAGCTCTTTCGGACTGTGGACAGACTGTGCAATCCAGTCTGTCTTCAGCCCAGAAGAGCCTTTTCTCAAGAACGATGTGAGGAGTTTGCTCTCTTCTTTGCAGATAAGGTTGCCAAAATCAGATTGGATGTCCGATTCTCCCTCTCCAATGGGAGTTGTGATGGTCATCAGGAGATGTCGGACACCCAGTTTGCATGGTCTGACTTCAGCCTCCCCACAATCAATGACATTGTGATGATCATCCGAGCGCTGCAACCGACCAACTGTGATTTGGACCCTGGCTCCACGCGTCTCTTAGTGGATTGTGTGGATAAAATCATCCCAGTCCTGGCTATGATAGTCTGGAGGTCCTTGGAGAGGGGGATCTTTCCAGATCCTCTTAAGGAGGCTATAGTTAAGCCTCTAGTGAAGAAGCCCTCCTTGGACCGGATTGTCTAGCAAATTACAGGCCTGTCTCTAACTTACCCTTTGTGGGTAAAGTTATTGAGAAGGTGCTTGCAGTGCAGTCAGATGATCAACTGACCAACAACAATGTCTATGATTCTCTCCAGTCTGGATTTAGGAAAGGCATAGTACCGAGACAGAACTTGTTCGGGTACTAAATGACCTCTAATAGCGAGATCGTGAGGACCTGTTCCATCTTGGTACTTCTTGATCTCTCTGCAGCATTTGACACTGTTGACCATGGTGTGCTGTTGGACCATCTGCGGTCTATCTGCGGACTGTCTGATACAGTCCTCAGATGGTTTCGATCTTACCTCGAGGGTAGGACTCAGAGGGTGGTGTCGGGAATTTTTTCTTTGGCATCAGTCTCCCTTTCCTGTGGGGTACTGCAGGGTTCCATTCTGGTGCCCATGTTGTTTGCAGTGTATATGCTGCTGTTAGGAGCGATTGTTAGACGATACAGTTTGGGTTTTCATTGCTATGCAGATGATACCCAGCTGTGTATGTCTTTTGTGCCCGGCCAGGATGATTTCGGTATTTAACAACTGCCTTGCTGAGATCCAAGACTGGATGAATGGGAGTTGGCTGCGGTTGAACCCTGAAAAAACTGAGGTGTTGGTTATGGACAAGGGTCGCTGTGAGGTGGGTTTGTTAGCTGGATCGCCCTCAGGCTTATGGCTTGGGGGCGTCTAGATGACAACCTCAGACCGGGTGCGGAATCTGGGCGTAGTATTTGATGACTGTCTGACTTTTAAATCTCAGGTGTCAGCGGTGGTCAAAACTTCCTTTTACCATCTGAGGAATATCGCCTGGTTGAAGCACCTGGTTCCTCCAGAGGATCTTACAACATTCGTCCACGCATTCGTTACCTCCCGCCTTGACTGTTGCAATGCCCTTTACCTAGGGCTACCGGGGGTTGAACTTCGCCGTCTGCAGCTAGTGCAGAATGCGGCAGCCAGGCTGTTGACTGGATCTTCTAGGTCTAGCCATATAATGCCTCTGCTCCGTGGACTGCACTGGCTGCTAGTTTTCTGGCGAATCACCTTCAAGGTCGGTTTGCTGACCTATAAAGCCCTACACGATCAGGGACCTACTTACCTGAAAGAGCTCCTTTGTCCCTACTGTCCTCCCCACTCTCTCTCCGATCCACTGACGAGGGATTGCTAGAGATTCCCAGGGTCCATTTAAAAACTTCAGGAGCAAGATCGTTTAGTTTTATGGCCCTGACCCTGTGGAATTCTCTACCTCGTCAGGTGCGAAATTGCCCAACTGTCCAAAGCTTTAAAGGAGCTTTGAAGACATATCTTTTTAGTACAGCTTTTAATGATTTATGATAGTTTTAATCTTGTTTATTTATTGTTTTATGTATTGTACAGGCGCTTTGGTTACAAGAAAAGTGCCTTATAAAAATAAAGAATGAATGAATGAAAATCCCTTGATTGTTATACATGCTGGGACAAATGATGTCAATAGGTTTACAATTAAGGACATCAAAGACAGCAATGTATCCCTAGTTGACACATTAGAGAAAAGAGAATGTGAGACGTGGCATTTCTGAAATCATGCCAGTGCCAAGAGCAAACAGAGCTAAGCAGGAACAATTCAAATAAATTAACAAGTGGCTCAGGAAATGGTGCTTAAGGAAAAGCTAACATGTATTACACATTGGGAAAAATGTAACTCTGACCAAAGTCTCTTCTCCTGGGATGGACTGCACTTGAGCAAAAAGGAAGTATGGTACTAGGGAAAAGCATTAATAACATCCTTGGCAAACATTTAAACTAGTTACTAGGGCAAGTAAGGCCCAACACCAAATCATCAACAAATGAGGTAGGAGGATATAAAATCTTAATGAGTAATGCAAGAAGCCTAAATTGTATCAAACGTAAGTGAATTAACTAACATATTAGTTACTAAACAAATAGACATAGCCTCCATAACAGAAACTTGGTAGGATGAGGACTCATCATGGTTTAGCTCTATCCCATGTTACACCTATTCACAGAAAATAGAATTATGAAAACAGGAGAGGAGTCTACTTACATGTAAAGACATCTAATTAACATCTGAATTGGTCTTAGAAAGTAAACAGGGAATCCATATAGAAGGAATATGCATTCAAGTACTTCCCGATGCTGGGTCGACCCAAGACTTGACTAGCTGTTGGAAGAAGATCCTTCTCCTTTGCAGCACCACAAAAGTGGAATGAACTCTCACACTCACTACTCTCATGCAAGATCATTACTGTCTTCAAAAGACAATATAGGGAAATATTTTGCAAGCCTCCTGTCTGTAATGGGAAATGTACCTAATCTTCCCTAAACTTCTCCACCTGCTTGCCTGTACTCTACTGATGTGTATGATCAGTGTCTAGGGCTATGTGTCTGTACACAGCCAATTGTCTGTACTCTGCACTTATGTACTAATTGACTCTACTACAATTATACTGTATGCTTGTATTAACCTTACTGTTTGTTTACCTATGTTGCAAATGACATCTGTAATTTGTACTGTCTCCCAATGAATGGGATGGCTAGTCTAGTCCACGAATGTATGTAACTGTCCAATGATATTCGTAGACAATTGTCGGTATCTGTACTGTTTTCATATGTTTGGAACATTTGGTTCCCTGGGCCGCCCCTGAAAAAAGGGACTTGACTGTCTCAGAGGCCCACCTAGTCATCAAAATTTAAAATAAATAGGTAAGAAGAGTATCAAACAGGGAAAAAATTAACAATTGGAATTTCTATAGACCACCGTCCACTGTCCCTGAATAAGATCAAGCTTTAAGAGAAATCATTTCAAACCTTTCCACAAAATCTAATTTGGTTGTAGTGGAGACTTTAAGCTCCAGGTATTGACTGGAATGACTTAATAGCAAATAACTGAATCATTGTTCTTGGATTCCTTTATTACATCAGGATTGGACCAATTGGTCATAGAGTCGATAAGGAAAAAATATCCTTGATTTAATTATAACAAATCTTCCACTAAAAATATCGGATATAGAAATAACTAACTCCACTGGTTCTAGTGATCCTAATACTGTAAACTTTACAATTAATTTACATAAAACAAATACAAGATATACTTCATTTATATATAATTATAATAAAGGTGACTATAATAAAATCAAAACTGCACTTATGGAGTACAACTGAGAACATTATTCTCAGATCTGAATACTGACTGAATGCTGGGAATTATGTATAAACATTATACATGAACTGGAAAACAATATGGTCCACTAAAAAACAAGAAACACTAAAGGTAAAATACCAGCTTGGATTACACATAAAATTAACGAACAAATAAAAAGAAAGGAAAAGGCTTTCAAAATCTAAAAAAAAAAAAAGTCAGAAGAAGATAAAAATGTACAAAACAACTAAAAAACTAAGGATTTAATAAAAAGAAGAGAAGAAACAGAATACAAACTCTCAGTACAAAAGAATAACACCAAAGCATTCTATGCATACATAAATTCTAACGGAAACAGTGATAACGTGATTTCTACAATAGTAAATAATGGAGCTGAAACTAATAATAAAGAAGAGACTGCAAACTCATTCAATGAATATTTTGGATCAATATCACCAAAAAGATAAAGCAAAACCTCAAATCATCACTGAAAGAGAGTACACAGAAATACAAAAAGAGGAAATTAAGCAGGCTATCCAAACCATAAAAAACAAATTCTGCACCAGGACCAGATAACGTAAGAACAACCTTTATTACAGAAACTATTAACCAGATAGCATATCCACTGGCTATAATATTCAACAAATCGTATAAATATGGGGAAGTCCAAGCAGATTGGAAACAAGCAATGGTTACTCCTACTCATTAAAAGGACAATAAAAAACATATAGAAAACTATCGGCCAATTAGCTTAACTCATGCTCTGTAAAATATTAGAAAAACATCTTAAAGGCAAAGATAGACAATGAAATAGAAACAAAGGGAATAAGGGACAACACACAACATGGTTATCATGCAGGATGCTCTTGCACTACAAATATGATTTTTTATGAAAAAGTAAGTTACAACTTGGACAGAAATATCCCAATGGATGTTATATACTTAGATTTTAAAAAGCATTTGATTTGGTACAACATACTAATAGAAAAATGATAGAGATCGGTGTAATAGTTGTACAGTTAGATGGATAAATGCATGGCTGTCAAATATTTATTTATTTATTTATTGAAGTCTCGATTGACAACCTTTGAGCTAGAAGCTCATTTGGCAGAGATTGCAAGTCTAAAACAGTACATAAAGAAATGAACAATACATAGAAGACAGTGAGTAAACAATGATCACACACATGGTTACAAGGTTAAATTTTGTTTCAATTACAATGGAAGTTAAAACAAGTGCCCTAGTAGTGAAGAAAAAGGAGGGGGTTGGGAATAGAGGGTAAAAGAGTTAGAGCTGCCATTTAAGGTCTTGTCAATATTAGCAGTGGAGAAAAAAGAGGGGTAGAGATGGGAAAAGAGGGTACAGAGTTGGGGAGTGAGATGGGAATAGAGGAGTAAAGAGTTGGAGAGCCATTAGGGTCTTGTCAAATATTAGGAGGCGTATAAGAGCTGTGGATGGTGTAGTAAAGGGTCAGAAAATGGGAGGAGGCTTTGAGGAAAGAGAGGAGGAGTGAGTGGAGCAGGGCATTGGGTAAGAGTGAGGATAAGGATAGGGCCAGACACAAACATTGAGAGCAGTTAGGTGTAAGAGGTTATATAGTGAGGTGTTGGTAGGAAGTGGGGGATAAGGGTGGGGATAGGTGGAGGGTAAGGGTTGGGAATCACAGAACAGTGGGACTGGAAGTGCTAGGGTAGAGTAATAGGACTCCTAGTGGTAAGCCGGTGCAGTATATTAGTGGCTGCAGTTGCATGCACTGTTCATGGTCAGGTGTGCATGAAGTTGCAGTTTAAAGTGCCCAATGTTAATAACCTCTGCCATGTCACTTGAGAGCGAGTTAAGCCAGTTTGGTGCTCAGTACCCAAAAGACCATTGCCCTTGAGTGGTCCTTCGAAATGGTACCTTGTATGTATTGTTATTAGCCATTCTCGTTGATCTTGGTATTGTTGCTTGGCATAAGAGACTTTGAAACCCCCCACGGTGTTAGGCCCAGAGTGGCCTTTTTGGCAAGCAGGCACAGCTGGTACTTAATCCTGCTATGTAGGTTAATCCAGCCTGAATGAGCACAGAGATCGCAGGTGTGAGTTAGGTTATTTGCTCCTAAAAAGAGCCTGCATGCTTTGTTCAATACTAGGGGAATTCATTTTAGTCCCGTGGTTGTTGCTGCCCTATAGACCACCAGCCAGTAGCCTATCACAAGAAGATCATGCTATTTATGGCAAGCTTTAGAGCTGCATCTGTTAGGCAGTTTCTGTGCCTGTACAGTTGGCCTAGCTTGGCATTAGCTGACAACCACTAGATCGATGTGTTTCGAGAAGGTAAGGGAGCTAGCTAGTGTGATTCATAAGTATTTGAAATTTTGGACCATTTCTAGTATTTCACTATTCTTATTCAGTATTTTGAGCTGGTGCATTCTGTAGCGGTTGTGGGAGGAGGCGAACAGCATCATTTTTGTTGTCTTGTAGTTTTGCATGAGTCTATAGTTATGGAACTAGGATTCAATGCTGAGACGCCTCCTGCATCTGTTTTTCCAGGGTGACAGGGTCCTTGTGACTGGTGAACACCACGTCATCAGCATACATAGTATTTGGTCATTACATGCTTGTGGCAGGTGATTTAAGAACAGGCTAAAAGCAGGGGACCCAGGATAGACCCTTGGGGACCCCTGTTCTGATGCTCCTTCGGTCAGGTACAGCATCTTGGATTTTTACTTGCTGTTCTCTGCCAGAGAGATAACTCACGGAACCACGGTGAATTCAGCAGACAGATCTGAGTGAGTCATTTGGTCTAACAAGAGTTAGTGATTGACTATGTCGAACGCCTTGGTGAGGTCTATAAATGTTGCCCCACCATAGATCCTTAATCCAGTTGATCATGAGTATAACCTGTAAAGTCTACTAGAGCAGTAGTACTACTGTGTTGCATCCACAACTGTGCTGTTAATGGCACTGCAGCTGGTGATTGTCTGGATATTCGACACGCTACATAGAAACATAGAAGTTGACAGCAGATAAGGACCGCAAGGCCCATCCAGTCTGTCCATTTCTTTTCTGCCTTATGAATGTGCCATCGGCCTTTGCTCTGTCAATGGCTATCTATTCCTACACATCTGTATTGCTCCTTATGCCTATCCCATGCCTGTCTGAAGCCCTGCACTGTATTCATATCCACCACTTCCTGAGGTAGGCCGCTCCATGCATCCATTACCCTCTGTGAAAAGAACTTCCTCACATTACCTCTTAACGGCCTCTCCTCTAGTCTCATGCTGTGTCCTCTTGTCCTGCTATTTTTCTTATATTGAAACTTGTTAGACTCTTTCACCTGGTTAATGCCCTTAAGGTGTTTGAATGTTTCAATCATATCACCTCTCTCTCCCTCCTTTGCTCTAGAGTATACATATTGAGCTTCATTAATCTGTCCTCATATGTGTTCTGGTGCAATCCCTGCACCATTTTGGTTGCCCTTTTCTGGACTGCCTCAGTTTGGTTAATGTCCTTGTGAAGGTGTGGTCCCAGTACTGCACACAGTACTCCAGATGGAGCCTAACCAGTGTCTTGTAAAGAGGGATTATTACACTTCCTCTTCTGACTTGTAATACCCCTACTAATACACCCAACATCCCTCTAGCCTTACCTACTGCTTTAGTGGTCTGCTTGGATGATTTCAGGTCATTGGTGATGATGACGCCCAAGTCTCTTTCTTCCCTTGTGACTGCCAGCAACTCCCCTCCCAGCCTATAGGTGGCTTCAGGGTTTCTTTTCCCCTTGCACTTCTTTGTGTTAAACTCCAGTTGCCATTCTTCTGACCATTTTCCTAGTTTATCCAGATCTCTTCTCATTCTGCCCACCCCATCTGGATCATCTACTCTGTTGCAGATCTTGGTGTCATCTACAAACAGACAAACCTTACTCTCCAGTTCTTCTGCAATGTCAGTGATGAAGGTACAGTATTGAAGAGGACTGGTCCCAGGGCTGATCCCTGAGGTGCCCCACTTGTTGGTCAAAACTATTCATTCGAGCTCTTTGAGAGCGGTGGGGTATTGAAATGGGGTGGTAGGATTGCATGACTGACCTGTCTCTGCTTTTGAGTACTGGTGTGACAACTCGGCTTTCCAAAATCGGAGGAATTTACCAGTTATCAATGATAGAGTTAGTATTCTTTAGCGGGAAGAGTAGTTCATTGAGGGTTATTGCGATTAGTTTGAGATCGAGGCCATCACTACTGTTTCTGGTTTTGCTGAGAACTTGCTGTAGGTATTTTTTTGCCTCCTTTCTGGTGATAATTCTTAGGTAGAAGACTGGGGTAGGTGTAGAGGGTGGGGCAATTCCATGTTTATGTTCTGCCTCACTTACTAGTTTGAGGAAGTCTGGAGGAAGCACACCACTGAGGTCAGTGAGGGCATTATTAAATGTGTCTGCGATTTCTTTAGGGTCCCGGGTTACTTTCCACTGGGTGTTTAGTATTGCTGGGGCATTTTATTTGGTTTACCTGTAAGGGTCTTGAATTTACAGTGGTCACTCAGGATTTAGTTCCTATTTAAAGTATTGGCTCTTAGCTCGTGAATGGCCCAGGTACAGTTATTTCAAACTGCTTTGTAATTTTGAATGTCTGTGGGTGAACCAGTACTTCCAGCCTTTTGCCAGAGGTTGTCTCTGGCCTTCATTCAATCAATGAGAGGGTGTTACCCAGGTATTGTGCTTCCCACTGACCTTCCACTTACTAAGCGGGGCATATATGTTACAAGCAGCATTGAAGGTTTTAATAAATTGTTCTAGTGCTATGTCCACATAGACTTCAGAGTCTATGGATGTCCAGTTTTGTTGGTTCAGCTGTGCTTTAAAAGAGGCCAGTTGCTCTTTTTTCAGCACTCGGAACATGATAATTTGTGCCGGGGGTTTGGGTTGGGTTTTTTTTGAGCATGTACTGAGGATGGGATAGTGGTCACTCAGGAGTCTGGGAGGATGACTGTGCTTGTTATTCCTCCGGGCAGTTGGTTAGCAGTCAGTCAAGTAGCATGCTTGTTCCATAGTTGATACGGGTCAGGGAGTCCACTAATTGGGCACTATTTAGAGTGGAGATGGCAGCCCTGTAGTGGGCTGCATCAGGGACAACCAGTTGATATTAAAGTCCCTAGGACTATAACCTCCAGTTGAGGTTGATGTCAGAGAGGTAGTCAAGGACAGCTTTGAACCGAGTAGCCTGCTCACTGGGTAGTATACATACCGATATTATTGTTATGACTTTCCACGCAACCCTAGGAGTATTTCTATGGACAGTATTTGTGTGTTACTGCCTGTCGTTATGTGCAGAACAGCCCATCCCTGAAGGGGTCCTTAATGTAGATGATACATCCTCCTCCTTGCTTCCCAGTTCTGTCCAGCCTGAAGGATGTATACCCTTTAAGTTGAATAGCTATGTCAGTGGTTCTTGGGTGAGCAGGTTTTGACCACAGACAGAAATGTCAGGATTATGTTAACCCATACTTGTAGAGTGCGAACTTTGCTGTGAGGCTACAGATATTAATGGAAGCAACTATTAGGGCTCCATGATACTTTAATGGTTCAGCACCCAAGCGTAATTGGGCTGGGGTTAATATGAATGTTCCCAGACGGCAGGAGTAGTAACCATGTTAGCCTTATTACTTGCACCCTAAGACGTTTTGGGGTCTGTAAGCGATTCCGGCTAATTGTGTCACTTTTCAAGTTATTTACTGTTACTAAGATCATGTTAATGTTGGTGAGGGGTAGTGGGTAGGTAATGTTGGACTATAGCAATGCAAGAACATGCACGTGTATTTGTCCAGTGAATATAGAGATTGCAGGTGTCAAAGTCAAGTTAGGGCACTTCATTACTCTTTCGAGCGTGGAGATTTTGTTTGTGTAATACTGAGCTGCATTTATCAATAGGAGGGGTGGCAGTATTATCATCACAGAAATGAGGAGCCAGGCTTTGTGCTGCTACATGATGCTGGGTGTAATAGAAAAACTTCGACCTTGGATATGAGAAGTTTAAGGTTAGGTAAAGAAGTTTGGGATCAGGGCTGCCATAATAACGCAGTGGTAGGAACACCGACTTCAGTGCTGAAGGTCGAGGCTTCAAATGCCACTTAGGAAGGTGACTGATGTGGTTGGAGATTGGAGGTTACTGAGGGCTACAGCTGAAGGTAGGTGATAGTTCAGGGAGATTAGAGTGTAAACAAGTGGTTGGTGCAAGGGAGCCAGATGTCTCACTACTGACTTCTAGTGGTGGGAGAGTATAAACTTTCAATGAGGGTCACGTGACTTGTAACCTCCTATATAAGAAGGGACAGACCAGTGTAGGGGGTTGGAGGGGTGGACAGGGCAGTCAGTGCAAAGCGTCGATGGGCTTACACAGGTCCCAGATGTGCTCCCTTTGAGATTGCCCAGTACCTGCCTTCTTGCAACACCAAGCTGCTCCACAGGCCTCTGGAGGGATGAATGTGGGGGCAGCTGTGTGCTGTTGAGCTTGAGGGGAAAAAGAGGGATAGCATCATAGTGCTGAACTAGACCTTTGAATAGGCAGAACAAAAGAACAGTTGTTAGGGAGCGGGAAAATCAGAGGGAGGAAGATGGGGGATGGGGACAAACTGCACATGTACGAGCTCTCCTGACTACCAGGGGTGAAACCAGAGTGGAAATGGAGCCCAACCGGGAAAGAAACAGGTAAGAATAGGACAGAATCAGCCTACAACAACAGAAATACAATCATTAGCTCCTCTCCCCTTCGAGTCATTGCCAGCAGTGTAAATAGATGCACTGAACAGTTCTTAAGGTACAATGCTAAATGGCACAGATTCCCAGCAGTTAATGCCTAGAAGAGAAACCTTAAAACTATCTCCACTCCTTAGCCAACAGAAACACAATTAAAGTCATTTTAACACAGGTACCGAATGTGCTCCCTTTGAGATGCTCCAGTACCTGCCTTCTTGCAGCACTGAGCTGTTCCACGGGCCTCGAGAGGGATGAGTGTGGGGGCGACTGTGTGCTGTTGAGCCTGCCTTCTTGCAGCACCGAACTGCTCCGTGGGTCTTAGGAGGATGAGTGTGGGGCGACTGTGTGCTGTTGAGCCTGCCTTCTTGCAGCACCAAGCTGCTCCACGGGTCTCAGGGAGGGATGAGTGTGAAGGCAACTGTGTGCTGTTGAGCCTGCCTTCTTGCAGCACCGACCTTCTCCATGGGCCTCGGGAGGGATGAGTCAGGATAGGGGACACATTATCAGGTTTCATTGATGTCACCAGTGGGGTGCCACAAGGGTCCATCCTTGGGACCTTCTTTATTCAGAATATATATCAGTGATCTGCAAAATGGGGTTATGAATCATCTTAGCAAATCTGCAGATGATACTAAAATTTGCACAGAAGTAGATACATTAGACAAAATATAAATCTTCAAACAGGATATAGTCCAATTAGAAAACTGGGCAAATAAAAACAAAATGTCATTCAATGTAAATAAATACTCAGTTATTCACATGGGGTCAAGAAATCCCTGACCAACTACAAGTTGAATGGTAATATTATAAAATCAGAAAAACAGAAAAGGACTTAAGTATACTCATTAACAATTCATTTAGACAGGATGACCATTGTGGGAAAGTGGCACTGGTAGGGAACCACATTCTTGGAGCTATTAAGAAGGCATTTGTTTGCAGAAATGAGACATGTATTATCCCTCTGTATACATCATACATTAGACCACATACAGATTATCGGTTTCCTTTGGGCCCCATACCTAAACAAGGACAAAAATAATAGAAAGCACCCAAAGACGTGCAACTAAAATAATTCTAAAATTGAATAAGCTACCATACAATAAAATATTAAGCACATTACGGCTATATGACCTGCAGCCGAGAAGGTACAGGGGTGATATATTACTTTTATATAATATACTGAACAACAAAGAACTAATGTCTGAATGCAATCTAGCACGGGGTGTTAAACCAACTAATCTGAGATGTCACAACAAACAACTTTGAATATCTGTGACTAACACAAACAAATGGAAACATTATTTCACTATCAGGGCAGCTAAGCTGTGGAACACATTACTCCACCAAATTGTAAATATCAATAACTTTCAGAGATTCAAAAATGAACTTGATAAACACTTACTAGGGAAGGGTGTCTAATTCCCCTCCACAATGGATGGGGAGGGTGGTTTTGATGGGCCTAGTGCCTTCTTCCACCCTTACATACCGAGTAACACAAAGCTGACAAAGCAGTGATGCTCAGTGCTTTAGCTGTAGAGGTTACAATCATTCCAGGAGGTTCCTGACAGGACAATCTCATTCCTGAGAGGAGAATGACATTCCTGACAGGAGAATCTGAGTCCTGAAAGGAGAATGTCCTAACAGAAAAATCTTGTGGCACCTTTACCATCATACCGTTTGTAAGATGGTGTGGCAAAATGGATATGTTGATGGTTTAGAGTCAAAATATTGATTCAGTGTTTTGGTGAATAGCGTAGTGCTTGTGTATACTTGTAATGGTTGAACTTTGGCTTTACTCTATTCCCACCATTGGTAGGGAAGCCGGGTAGTAAGTAGGAAATAGAAAGCCCAGTACCAAGGGTAATCAGAGTGCCAGAAGAGGAGGAGGAGACAGGAGGATGGTGGGTGTTTCACGCAACGATAAGCGGAACTGCCATGTGAGGCTGGCTTCCTTATTTGGGATGTAAGAGGAGCTTGTTCCTCCACATTGAACCTCAGGATTTAGCCCTCCCAAAATTAGTCAAGTTATGAGCAAACATTGAAATACTGTAGCATTCATTCATTACCTGGGCAGTTTACTGTATTTGTACACCAAAATTTTGGCACAGCCTTCTTATTAGCCAACTTCATAAACCCGGTAGGAGAAAATGTTCAAATCCTCACTAAAGCCTCATTCCATGCCACTGAAATGTCATTCTGTGCCACAGCTGCTAAGACACATATTGGCTAAGATTTGAAGAATAACAGCTGTTATGTTCATGAGGTGATGTGAAAAATGGGTATATTGAAAATTTGGGGTCAGAGTATTTAAAATTATCGAAGTTACGAGAGCGCATAGAAAAATGTCAACATACTCACCTAACTTTGCCATTTGTACATATTTTGACCCCAAGTTTTCAACATAGCCTTCATATAACTCCACCTCATGAACAAGAATGGTGCAAATTTTCAAATCCCACCCAAAAGGGGATTTTGCCAAGTGACCATGAAATCACCTTTTGAGCCTGATTTACATAATTCCACCACCATTCAGCATGGAGAGGGGGTACCAAAAAGGCCATGTTGAAAATGCGGGGTCAAAATATGCAAAATTGACAAAGACATGCATTAAAGTTCAAAATCCCATTGAACTACATTGAACTGCACTTACTTTAGTTCTCATATTGTAGTTGGCAGTTCCAGCAGCAAGAGGTGTCTTCGATCGGAGAGTGTATCTTCACCATAGGACACGCTCAGGTGAGTGAGTGTGAGGGTGTGTAGAGTATTGGGTACGGAGGGAGGCTGGGGTGAGGGGTCAAATTAGTGAGGCCAGATTTCTTTTTTCAGGGGAAAAAAAAACAAGGATTTTTTTTTCTTTCAGCTGACAGTCCGGGATTCAGCACCCAGTGTCATGCTACTGTTTGTTAAAAGGGTGCAGGTGACCTGGAGGGGAGGGGGGTCCACTGAAGCAGTACCGTGGGTGGGCACCCCAGTCCATGTTTATGTTAAACATTTGAACATTAGGAAGGATGGGCCACCTGGAGGGGAAGGGGAGAAAGAAGCTGTAGCAGGGGTACCCCAGTCCTCTTATATGTTAAAAAAAAATATTTGAACATTATGAAGGACAGGCCACCTGGAGGGATGGGGGAGAAAGAAGCGGTACCAGGGGTAGGCACCCTGGTCCGCTTAATAAATAAATAGATACGGCGGTAGAGAGAGAGAGATAGACAGAGAGATAGAGACACACACACACACACACAATGAGACAGAGGAAGATAGGCAGACAGAAAAGGGGATCGGTGGCTCACTGATGTCACTGTGGCCCACAAAAGGACTCCAGCTGTGGCTGCAGAATTCAAGAAAGTCCTGCCGTTCTCGTACAGAGAACGCAGGTGAACGTGAAGGATGGACGGGACCCCATAAAGGTCCTGACCCTTATTATCAGGACCAGGATACAAGCAATAGTCCTGATTAGTTTGATTGGTTCTGATTTAAATCAGAACCTTTAGGAAAACAATGTTAGCACATGAAACAATCACAAAATACACAAAAAGGAAAATAAAGTATTTTACAACCTGAGTGTGTCAGTCTGTCTTTCTGACTTCATTCTTTATATTGTCCTGCTCTGTATTTTTATAGTTTTGTTGCCTACAGAGAATGTAAATATGCTCCTTCCACTTTTTACTATCTGTTTGTGGGGATGATAGTATCACTAACACATCCCCTAGAGTCAACAGACCACACATGACTGGCCAAATCCCATGAATCCTTTATGCTTTCCTCTCCAATGATGCTTCTACCAGTCTACCACTTTCACTGTCATCACACAGCCAGGGGACGAGTGGATGGCCTCTAATTAAAAATAAAATACAGCAAATCGCATAGGCTATCAGCACAATGGTGTAAACAGGTACTACTCTCTGTTAGCCCAAATCTGCAAAAATAAGGAGGTAAGAACCACCTCAGATGGAGGATGCACACTATAAAATAAAGCAGTTCAAAACAGACTGTAGACTAATAAGTGTCCAAGCTTTAAGCCAACAACTATATCAACACACTTATTAATAAAGCAATAGCTTTCTTTATTTCTTTTCTGTAACCTGGGCACCACCTCCCAATGGGCTATTACCCCTGCCTGCTGCCCTAAATGTAGGTTGAGGGGTCTGGGTTCTGGCTCAGATGTTACAAGGGGTTCAGTACCACCAACAGGACTATATACACGGTGCCTCCACCCAGAGTAAGGTTTAAGTGGGTTAGATGTTAAGCTAGCACAGCCCTCTGGGAAGTTGTACCTACCCACAGCCAAAACCAGTGGCCCCACACATGGATTAGCAGAAAACACTTTACTTTGCATTTAATGACACAATTAGTGGTGAGTGCTAATAATATGCTCACAGTGCCCACACTTACCCACAGGGTTCTGAATGTCTTGAATATACCCTGTGCACCTGTAAGCAAGAACTGGCAACTACAGCAACACACCTTTATACTATTCTCAGTAAGCCAGCACGCAGTAATAATATGCTCATGGGCCAACATAATATTCAACAAACAACTGATTTATTTAAGCGTTTGAACATGAGGAGGGATGTGAATCAAGATTTGCTTTATGATACTGTATTAGGTTTTGATAAACAAATAACTACATTTAACCCATGACTTAATTCAGTCACTGAGATCTAGGTATCTAGGATCTAAGGTGTTGTAGGCCTGAGCGTTGCCACAGGGTGGCCGGCGTAGCAGCTGGTTGGGGCCCTTACATAAGCAAACGGTTATTGATTCTTTTACTTTTGTCAGTAGCCACATTCACCAGTGCATTAACCCAAAAGGAATTGTAATCCTCAGGCCCAATGGCCTGCAAAACAGTTTAACCCACAATGAGAACTTGCAAAACAAATTAGATGGCAAATACTTTGTATTTGATGTTGCAGGACCAGGGCCCTCTTGTACTCACTGCACCAGGACCTTGGATGCTGGGCTGATCTCCAGGCTGGTCTTCCTTGAGGACTGGCTTTTGTGCTGATGACTGCAGGCTGCAGGTTTTTTCTTTCAGGACCAGGATACAGGGACCAGGGCTTGCATGACTCACCCCCCCCACTTCACGGCTTTGCCGCCAAGGGTGGCCACAACCCACGATGATCTTCTCCGCAGGAGCTGACTCCCTATGCTGGTTCTCTAACAGCTTTGATAGAACAGGCAGCAACAGTCTTTTAGGCAACTTGCTTGGCATCACAGGCTTAACTCTTGGTACAATTCTGGCATAGGCCGCGTAGCTTACCCGGTTGCAAACTGCAGTCTCTGGAATGTAAGCTGGCACAGTTGAAGTGCTGGTCTCCCCCTTCAGCAAATGGGTTGAAGACAATTCTGATGACCCCAGGCTTGTGATTTAGGCCACAGTCTGTTGAGACAAAACAGTCTCTTACCGCAATACAGCTTGGTGCTCCTCCACTCTATGAAACAGTTCAACAAGGAATCTCAGCTCAGACGAAATTACTTGTTCTCCAGGTTTTGGAGCCTTTAGGTAATCTGCACCTTGGCAGTTTCAAATGATCCACTCAGGATCTCAGGTTGAGGAGAGAAAATAGGCCTCTCCGCTCAATGCAGCGAGCTGAAGAAGGACCCTTCTTACAGACTGGAAGCTTGAGCTAAACTCTCTGTTCAAATAGTCCCTCTAAACTGAAAGATGAGATTACTGTATTCCAGTTGGCTGCCCAAATTGTCAGTCATAGTCCTGGCGCTCTGATTGGTTAAAATTGGTGCCAAGCAGAAAGTTCATAGTTTCTCCCAGAAACCACAGTAATGGGGACCCTTTAGGATCCCTGAAGTTGCAATTGGCCCAAACGGGGTCAAAGTATCAAACATGGTGATCACTGAGCAGAGTGTAAACAGTCCCAAACTTTACGGCTCATTTTAAACATAGCAGTTCAACTTTGGAAATAAATAGTTACAGCATTCAATAGGACTGTATCTAGACTTGTAAGCGACTGTACAGTGGGGTTTGTTGGGGTGCTGCCTGGCCGATTGCGAGCTCTGTTTCACTCAGACCCAACACAGGCCATACACCGCAATAGCAGGGCTGAGTCTCTAAGTGACAGTGTGGTGGCATTCATTCACACTCACACAAGGACTGAGCACACAGCAATACTCTTCACTGGAGCATATTTAGAGTACTGGAACTGGCCAGGCTCTTGGATGCAGAGCACCAGCTGGGACCCTTTTTCTGCAGAGAACTCCACAAGGTTCAGAGGGAGATCTAAGTAAGTCCACCATTGGGGGAGTTATATTTCAGTGCTCAGTTTCCTTTGTCTATTCAGAATTGCATAATCTCTAATATCTTTTACAAGGCCCTAAGTATAGTACCTTGCCAGCAAATCTTCGCATACTGTAGTAGGGGTGCTCAGTAGCAGGCTTAATATATTGCACAAACTCCAAGATTCTTTGCACAGCCCAAAGTATTGCACACACAGTTTCTAACAAATTACTCTACTGCACGCTTTCAGAACAGACTGTATTTCACCACTAATGTCTTAATGCAGAGACTCATTGTTGGTATACTTGACAGCTCAGATGTAAATAGCCTGGTGGCCAAACTTTTCAAACCTGAGTGAAGATGAAGCGTCCGGAGTTCTCTGAAGCATTTGTGTCCACTGTCCAGCTGCTGAGAGAGTTGAGATGGCCATGAAGGTGCATGGCACAGGAAGCTGCATTCAAGAGGCATCGAGAAACTCTTATGTATAATTCCCATTGGTCTTAGCATTCTAAGCACACCGCTTTGGCTGGCATCATTCTCCTGTTGTTGGCGTGTCTTTTTTTTTTTTTTTTTAAAACTTCCAAGTCTATTAACTCCTGCAGCAGACGTACTACTGCTGAAAATATGTTCGGGGGGTTATGTGCTGGCAAGTGGGGGTGTTGGCAGATGGGAGGGGATGGGAATTTAGAAAAACAAACCCAGCAAAGCGGATCCAATACACTTACGGACCAGGTTCTGATCGATGCTTTGAGATCCGGGAGTTGATTTTAAGCAGATCGGTCCGCCCATCCTTAGTGAATGGCTTCTCTCACTAAGCTGGACACTCTGGATTTTGGGGTGTCCATAAAATGTTTTTCTGGCCATTACTTTAAATAAACAAACATCAGAATCTAGCTAAACAGGTCCTGGGTTGCTAAGTTCAGGTGTTTGCTTTTTAAAATTACACCATTTTATGTATTTTCCATGTTTTTAATTTTATGGGGAAAAGAAACAAGATGGTGGCTCTCATAGCACAAAATTTGTGCTGTGAAAAGCAAGTGGTGAGAAACCAAAAATGGTCTTGCAACACAGAATTTTTGGTGTTGTATCAGAATGTTATCCAAAAACCCCACTTAGCATGTTCAGAACAGCAAAAAAAAACACATTAAATCTTTGTAACTCTGGAACTGTTTAATATTTGTTCACAAAACCTTTCAATGGCACTGCCTTGGCACAAAATGCTTTTACAGTGAACATTTTGAAAGAAAATTCCATTTTGTGTAGGCTGTAGGTGAGGGCAAACCCAAATCCCATGTTAAGTATGGGGAACAAATTAGGTGTCTACAGGAAAATGACACATCTGGATCTCAGAAACCCCAGAAACTGCTATCACAAAACTTTCCATAAACTTAGACCTTGTCTCCTAGACAACACATACAAAATTTCAGCTAATGTTGTCAAATGCTGCCAAAGTTATTAAGGTGCAAAGTTAGGGGCTTAACATTGAACACCCTACTCAACCATGGTCAGAGCACACAGGTGGCTACCAAACGGCTGAGGCTGGAGCCAAGCAATATAGTAAACAATACTCTTCTAAGAGCTCGACTCTACAGTCTCCTCTTGAAAAAGTATGCACTGTGCTGTGCAAAGGATAACATTTATTAACAAAATAATAAAAACCAGCAGTAAGATTTCGGACAGGCTCTCCCACATACAGCCAAATGTTTTCACCCGGCTGTTGGGCTTTGTCAAGGCAGATGGGATACCAGGTGTGAAGCATTTAAAAAGCACCTAGAGTATTTAAAGGTGCACACCATAATTTCATACAATCTTGATGTGCACACATGAATACCCTGACTCCATATATAAAATACAATATGTTTTTTTACCTTCCCTTTTCGTTTTGGAATCAGGGTATTCATGTGTGCACATCAACATTGTATGAAACTGTGGTATACACCTTTAAATAGGTGCTTTTTAAATGCTTCACACCTGGTATCCTGTCAGCCTTAACAAAGCCCGAGAGCCGGGTGAAAATATTATCCTTTTGCACAACACAGTGTGTACTTTTTCAAGTGGACTGTAAAGCCGAGTTCTGAGAAGAGTACTGTTTACTATATTGCTTGGCTCCAGCCCCAGCCATTTGGTAGCCACCTGTGTGCTCTGACCTGTGTTTCTCTACATTAGTGTACTCAACAGTCCACTTTCCACAATGTCTTGAGGAGATGGAGCAGAATGCAACGAATACTAGCATGGATGTCCCTCCAGCCCAGGCATGTTCAAGTGTGTTTGTGGACTTTTGTTTTTTTTTACAAAGAAGGTGAAGAAAATCTTTTATTAAATGTCAGTACCATGATTTCCAGTCCTGCCTTCAGTGCCTCTAATGCCTCACTAAGACATTCACTTAATGAGCCAATTGCTTTCAAAACAGTGTTTGTACAACTAGAGCAGGTGGCATTAAAAGCTAGAGGCCTACATTGGCAAAGAATGTTCCTTTCTGCCTATCTATCAGTTAACAGAGTCTCAAGAGGTTTACGATTTACAAAACAACTTACGTTCGGGACTGAAAGAGATGATTTTCTCACTGGCTGGCAATCATACTTATTAACATCATCTGCGGGGCTGATTAAATACATTCTTACTGATGCTGAGAAAGTTGAGAAAGAGGTAAAAGCTGAACTTTTGAATAAAGAGACTATAGTACCAACATTTAGAAGCCACCATTAATATGATGCCTTCAGACAACAACTTGATATTATGATTAAAAAGTATGACAAATGAATTAAGAAGGTAAAGCAAAGCAAATTTGAAACAGACAGAAGGGACAGCAAATATTTGCAAGTCAAACTACCTCTGGCTGGAAGCTGCAATACTGAACACAGGATTTGCAAGAAAGTGAGTTGTGCTCACAACAGAGGGAGGTGAACCTCACAATTGTCTTTGGTTTGTAGCAGATATTCTGCAGGTGGAGGCTACTTCTGACTGAAAGGTGAAATAAGGAACTTAGAATTATCAGGAAAAGACAGTCGTTGTTACAATTCTTAAGATTTTCAGTGCAGGAAGAGTTTAAACCCTGGGCTAAGAATTTGTCATAAATCCTGAAATAAGTGCAGGTACAGGTTGTGTATTTGACCCAGACAGTGCCCTAGGGGGTGGAAACTGTTTTTTGTGTTTATCTGTGTGCCTTAAAAGGAAATTCCAGACTTTATCAGGAATTGCTTACATCATAGCTACTTATCAGCCAATAGCTTTGGTAACAGACCTGAGAATAATAGTATTATAAGCAAGTGTTTTATAGCAAACTCATCAGAACAGCTAATATTTTCAAGTCAAACTACCTTCTGGCTGGAAGCTGCAATACTGAACATAGGATTTGCAAGAAAGCGAGTTGTGCTCACAACAGAGGGAGGTGAACCTTACAATTGTCTTTGGTTTGTAGCAGATATTCTGCAGGTGGAGGCTACTTCTAACTGAAAGGTGAAATAAGGAACTTAGAATTATCAGGAAAAGACAGTCTTTGTTACAATTCTTAAGATTTTCAGTGCAGGAAGAGTTTAAACCCTGGGCTAAGAATTTGTCATAAATCCTGAAATAAGTGCAGGTACAGGTTGTGTTTGACCCAGACAGTGCCCTAGGGGTGGAAACTGTTTTTGTGTTTATCTGTGTGTGCCTTAAAAGGAAATTCCAGACTTTATCAGGAAGTGCTTACATCATAGCTACTTATCAGCCAATAGCTTTGGTAACAGATCTGAGAACAATAGTATTATGAGCAAGTGTTTTATAGCAAACTCATCAGAACAGCTAATATTTTTCAAGTCAAACTACCTCTGGCTGGCAGCTGCAATACTGAACATAGGATTTGCAAGAAAGCAATTTGTGCTCACAACAGAGGGAGGCGAACCTTACAACTGTCTTTGGTTTGTAGATACAGGTTACTCACCTGTAACAGGAGTTCTAGGAATGGTATATGTTGTTCATCCACACTGTCTGGCAGGTATCCCTGCCGTTTTAATTCTTGCCGGAAGGTCTTCAAGCTGGCTCCTCCCACCCATCCGGGTGGTAAAACTCTCGGCTCGGCCCCATGATGCCAGATCTGGCCCGCTGGAAGCTCAGGTTGTGCGTCGAGGCCAGGGAGGTCAGGTGGGTCGTGTGGATGAACAACATATACCATTCCTAGAACTCCTGTCACAGGTGAGTAACCTATATGTCTAGGGATATGGATATGTTGTTCATCCACACTGTCTGTCAGACTCCTAGCAGTTCTCCGGGAGGAGGGAGGCAAGGCGCACACCCCCAATACTTACTTGGGAAAGAGAGATTGGAGAACTGAGGCCCCAAAACCAGCATCCCGTCATGACTCGAGGTCGATGTGGTAGTGGGTAATGAAGGTATGTGCTGACTTCCAGGTAGCAGCCCTGCAGATATCCTGGATAGGGACGTCACTGGAAGCAGCTACCGATGCAGCGTTATGGCGGGTAGAATGAGCTCTTATCCCTCTGGGAGGCTCCATGCCCACCAACCTGTAGCAGAGCTCTATGCAGGAGGTGATCCACCTGCCTATGGTCCGCTTTGCTGCAGGTCTGCCAGGTGCGGCTTCAGCGTAGGTGACAAACAGCTGGCGAACCTCTCCCGAACTTCAGCAGTCCGCTCCTTATAGTAAGCGAGCGCTCGTCTAGGGTCCAAAGTATGGAGCCTATACTCGGCCTCTGAGGTGTGATTGGGGTAGAACACTGGCAGAGTCAACACCTGGTTAAGGTGAAACTCTGACACCACCTTCGGGAGGAACTTTGGGTGGGGGCACAGGACAACCTTGTCCCTGTGGAAGACCAGGTAGGGAGGCTCGATGGAAAGCGCCTGGAGCTCTCCCATCCTTCTGGCTGACGTGATAGCCACCAAGAAGGCGGTCTTCCATGATAGGTGTGAAAGATCACACCTGTGCATTGGTTCGAATGGCTTGCCCATGAGCTTGGCCAATACCAGCAGTAGATCCCACGGAGGTGGAGATTCTCGCACCGGAGGGGAAATGTGGTCAAGGCCTTTGAAAAAGCACCCGACCACCTTCTCCTGTGCCACCGACTGCTTGCCGGCCCGCGCCCGGTAAGCAGAGATGGCTGCCAGGTGCACTTTAAGGGTCGCCGCCGACCAAGCCCTTGCTGAGAAAATGACCACAGGTAGTCCAGAATGCTTGCCAAGGGGCAGTCGGAAGAGTCCAAGCCCTTCCTGACACCAAATGGAAAACCTCTTCCATTTGAAGGCATAGCATTTTCTGGTCGACTTCTTACGCTGAGGACCTCGTCGGAAAGACCCAAGGCCTGGAATCCTAGCCGCTCAGGAACCAGGCCATCAGGTGCAGGGATTGAAGGTCCGGATGGAATACCTTCCCCTAATTGACTGAGATCAGGTCCGGGCGGGCTGGAAGCCACCTCAGGAGCCTGGAGCTGAGGCTGAGGAGATCTGGATACCAGAACTGGTGGGGCCAGTCTGGGGCTACCAGAATCACCTGTGCCTTGTCCCTCCTCGCCTTGAGAAGCACCTTGTGGATCAAGGGAAATGGGGGAAAGGCGTAGAAGAGGCCCGGGGTCCACGGCTTCGAGAAGGCATACCCCTGCAGCGAGCCCTGCTGAGGGGGGCGAACATGGAACAGACTCAGCTTCGCATTCTCCCTGGAGGCAAACAGGTCCACCTGAGGCGTGCCCCAGTGGGAGAAGAGATCTTGTACTACCTCCGGCAGGAGAGACCACTCTTGAGACACAGCCCCTATCCGGCTTAGGGCATCGGCCAGGGTGTTGGAGGCTCTGCCACATGAATGGCTAGGAGATCCGCCTCCAGGCTGTGCACTAGGGACCAAATGCAGAGAGCTTCCTTGCATAACAGCAAGGAGCGTGTCCCGCCCTGGCGGTTCAGGTAGTACATGGTCGTGGTGTTGTCCATCTGGACCTGAACCACTTGACCCCGTAGAAATGGAGCGAAGGCGATGAGAGCTAGATGGACCGCTCGGAGCTCCAGCAGGTTGATGTGGCATCGGGACTCCCGAGGGGACCAGAGGCCGTGCGCTCGGTGTTCCCCCAGATGGGCACCCCAACCCATCAGAGATGCGTCAGTCGAGAGAGACCGGCCGCTGGGCGGACTAACGGGATACCCTCCTGCAGATGAGCTGGAATGATCCACCACTGGAGAGCTGCTCCACATCTCCTGGGTCACTGTCACAGGCCAGTCCAATGGATCGCTGCGAGGACCACTGGCTGGACAGTCCCCATTGAAGGGGCGATGTACCAATGGGCCCAATGGACCACACTTGTGCAGGCCATGAGGCCCAGGAAGCGCAGGAAGTCCCGGCAGGCGATGCAATTGCCCAACCAGAAATGATTGGGCAAAGGAGGAAAGAACCGGCCCTGTCCGGGCCGAGCCATGCTCTGGCTGCAGAGAGTCGAGCTCTACCCCAATGAACAGAATCACCTGCTTTGGTACAAGTTCCAACTTGGCCTCGTTGATGAGGTGGCCAACCTGACAGCAAACCTGGAGGGCCAGATCTCTGGACCGCTCCACCTCCTGTCTGGAGGGGGCTGCTATCAGCCAATCATCCAGGTAAGGGTACACCCGGACCCCTCAGCACCGCAGGAATGCTGTCACCACTGCCATGCATTTAGTGGAGACCCTGGGAGCTAGGGAGAGGCTGAAGGGCATGGCTCGGAACTCATAAAGGGATCCCTATGCTCTGAAGTGGAGGAATCTCTGATGGGACGGACGGATTGGGACGTGAAAGAACGCATCCTGGAGATCCAGGGAGCAGAACCACACGCCTCATTCCAAGGATGGGATTATCTGAGCTAGAGTGACCATCCTGAAGCTTCGAGACCTTAGGAACTTGTTCAGGTCATGCAGGTCAAGAATGGGGCACCAGTGTCCCGTCCATTTTGGGACCAGGAAGTACGTGGACAAAACCCGGGTCTGAAGGAGGATCCACCACCTTCCTGATTACCTCTTTTTCGAGGAGCAGGGCAATGTTGGCCCGACGGGCCAACAGCGAGCCTGCGGACCCCGTGGCCCCCAAGGGGCGACGGCTTGAAAAGGCGGAACCTGCTCGAACTCCAGAGGCAGGCCTTTTCCTACCACCTCCAACACCCAGCGGTCCGTGGTGATAGTGGACCAGGCGGAAAGGAAGTGAAGCCACTCCCATGGGGGAACCTAGGGAGGAGGACGAGGTTGGGGCAGCACCTCAACCCGCCACTGGGCAGGCTTGAGAAGAACCGCCGAGCAACCTCCTCGGCCTTTTACCCTTGCTTCCTGTTGGAGGAAGCCGCCGCTTGGGTCTGGGACGCCAAGCGCGAGCCTGCTGGCCCTGTTGCTGGTGCTGCTGGGCCGGTCGAGGAGCAGGGACCGAAGGACAAAAGGACTTCTGCTGCTGACGGCGGCCTTTGTCCCTCTGGGTGGAGGTGACCGAGTCCAGAGTGGCATTGGACTTCTTGATCCACTGGAGGTGTCCCTCCACTCTAGGGCCGAAGAGGTCAGTCCCCAAAAAGGGGACGTCCGCCAACTTATGCTGGGTATCCGCCGTGAAAGTGGATATCCTCAGCCACGCCCTGCGTCGCACGGCCACTGCGGCCGCTACTCACCTGGCACAGGAATCACCTATGTCCAGAGCAGTCTGGAGCTGCTGCTTCACCACCACCCTGCCCCGCACCTGGCGGACCGTGGTCTGCAGGTCAGGTGGGAGATGAGGAACAACCTCATCCAGGGAGCCCATGAGGGCATGGGAGGTGTGCCATCAGCACGGCCGAGCTGGCCTGTCGGAGGCCGAGGGTGGATGCAGCGACACCTGCGCCCAGCAAAGTCCAGCTTTTTGGATTCTTTGTCAGGGGGGCTTGTCCACATCCTGAGCGTTACCGGAATGCCGGAAAACGCTGTCAGTGACTAACCCCTCCACAGAGGGGTGTTCTGAGAAACCGGGAAAAGAACCGGTTGGGACCGCATACTTCCTGGCCATCCTGGCCGAAGGCGCTGGACAGGAAGCAGACTGCTGCCTAAGCTCCAAGGCTGGGCCAACAATGGCCTCAGCCACCGGAAAGGCCTCCGTAGGAGAATCCCTTCGGTCCAGAATCTCTGTAAGGGGATATTTGGCCCGTTTAGACACGGGCTTGAGCTGCATCCCGGTGGATTCTGAGATAAGCCGAAGCAGACCCAAGAAGGACGATGGGCTATTGTCCACTGACTGGCCCCCGGAGGACTCCAGATCACACTGCCTGGAGAACAGGGAGGAATCGTCGTCAGATTCCGAAGAGTCTGCGAAAAGCTGCCTTGGCCCTCAGCCACCCTCCACCTGCCGAGGACGGTCGGGAGTGAGGGTGACCGACAACCTGTGGGGCAGGCCATGACCCAACCGGGAACTCTTGGTCGGGGCCCCCGACTTAGGTTGAGGAGGCGGAGGTTCCACCACAATCGGTGGGCCAGTTGGTTTCGGCCTAGCAACCAGCCCTGGGGCGGCAACCAATGGAACGAGTAGTTGCTTCGCTGCTCCGTGACAGCCACTTGATGGCTGGGGTCTTAGCCGGGTAGGCTTAGGTCTCGATAGCAGCAACTGCTGCCATCAAATCCTCGAGCAATCGCGCAATCTCAACTGCCAAGCCTCCTTCCGAGGAGGAGGAGGACGAGAAAGAGCGGCGCCGCCACTGCAACAAGACCGAGACCACCAATGTCGGCGGAAACGGCTGGACCAAGAAGAGGTCCGCGATCGAGCCCCGGGAGACCGAGTGGTCTGGGAAGGGCGGGATACCCGCTTCCTCGCTTGGGATCTTAGCCGACTCCGTCCCGGCGAGCAGGTAGATCTCGGTATCCACCGGGGAACCGGTTAAGTAGGGTTGTCGGTTTCTCCAGTCGACAGCCCGTCTAACGGATCGAGAAAAATCTCAACTTCATCGATGGGAGTCTCAGCAGGCTGGCCTGACGGGGCACCATGAAGCCAGTGGCACAACCTCGACCGAAGTCGACGGTCGGCTACCCGGGCAGGGAGACCTTTCCCGCTCCCAGGAACGCCGATGGTGGGACTTACCTTTCGACTCTCTTTTCTTGGGCTGAGAAGAATGTCCTGAAGGCCCCTCTCCCTTCGTGGAAAGGGACTGACAAAGCTCCTTGAACGAAGCTGTATAAGAGGAACTCAGAGAGAATGGGATACATGCCGCGGCCAAGGAAGAAGAAGATGCGGCCTGGGCCACTTCCTCCTCGAGGGCGATCATCTGCTCGACCTGCTCAGCTGAGCCAGCCGCCGCGGAAACCGCCCAATGAGCCTCTTTGGATTTCACCGGCGGAAAATGTTTCTCGGGGCGCCCGAGCTTTAAGCGGGCAGCGCGGTCGTCCAGAACATTGGCCGAAAAAGAACGGCACAACTCGCAAGCCTGCGGGTCGTGGTCTAGGCCTAAGCAGTAGACGCACATGGAGTGCGGATCCGTCCTGGACATTTTCTGCCCACAGGGGCACTTCCGAAGCCGAACAGATTTGTCCATCGAGCCATGAGAGAAAAGAAGACCAAGTTTGAAAACTTCAAAATCAATTTCGGCGAACTGAAGAATTAGGATCCAGTCTCAAACGCAGAGCGCTAAGGAGGGAACCTGAGCTTCCAAGCGGTAAGGAAGATCTGGCGTCATGGGGCGGAGCCGAGAGTTTTACCACCCGGTGGGTGGGAGGAGCCAGCTTGAAGACCTTCTGGCAAGAATTAAAGCGGCAAGGATACCTGCCAGACAGTGTGGATGAACAACATATCCATGTCCCAGAACAGATATTCTGCAGGTGGAGGCTACTTCTGACTGAAAGGTGAAATAAGGAACTTAGAATTATCAGGAAGAGACAGTCTTTCAAGCAATAGAGGGAGGTGGATCTAGCTTTACGTTTGTTACAATTCTTAAGATTTTCAGTGCAGGAAGAGTTTAAAGCACAGCTGACTTATTTTGGGGCTGACTGCTTTCAGAGCACAAACCACCAGGCTGTTTTGGGGCTGGGAAGGTTTACCTGTGTCTGACTTGGATGTCTGGATTTTTCTCTCTTTGATTAGCAGGGTATTTTCTCTGTACAATTGTTGTGTAGGGTATCTTGCTGACAGGAAGGCACTCATCGCAGCGGTGGGTCAGAGCTCTTAGCTGATTGTTTTGTGAGGGCACAGTTTAGGCTGGACCACAGTGGGCTCAGGGAGGGTGAGGATGGTGGAACAGAGGCACACCCAGTCAGTTGTTCCACTTCACAATCCATACACCATTCTGGGGGAGCATAGCCCCCCCTATGGATGCACCCGCAGAGGAGACTAAGGAGGCTGAGGGCAACTGTCACAAGGGAGGCCCACAGGAAGGAGGCAGAGGACACCACCAGGAAAGGAAGCAGCTCCTGGTGGGGGACTCAATTATTAGGGGGATAGAACTGGGCAGAGCAGGGAAAACTGAAGTAAGGTGCCTGCCTGTTGCCATGGCTTGAAGGGACTGGAAGCGCATCCTCAGGATCACGAGAACAGCTGCACAGGAGTCTGAGCTGGACGTCATTGTCCACCTAGAGACAAATGACTCGGCTCAACATGAGATTAGAGCAGTGCAGAAGGACTTTGTAGAATTGGAGAGGGGCCTAAGACAAGTAGCACACACAGTATCCTTCTCAGAGGTGCTGCCTGTCAATGGCATGAGTGAGGCGAGGGTACTTTGCACCATGCAGTTTAATGAATGGTTGAAAAAATGGTGTGGAGCACAGGGGTTTGACTTCATTGGGGACTGGGGTTCCACCTGGAAGGACACCAGCCTATACTGGCAGGATGGTCTGCATCTGTCCAGGAAGGAACAAGTCTTTGAGCAATCGGTTAAATGCTTCATTGGCAAGCTTTTAAACTAGTCAAGGGGAGGCACTGATAAGCAGCAGGAAAATCCCAGCCTCCCTACAAAACAGGGTACTAAATGAGAAAAGACAGAGGTAGAAAGGTCAGGGGGGATGCTGCAACAGAAGGTAAAGCCATCAAAAACTGGAGAGCAATGAGTACCAATGCCCGTAGTCTGAGTAACAAGCTTCCTGAATTAGTGGCCTTGATGGAGGAGGTACATCTGATATCGTGGCAGTCACAGAAACATGGTTCACACAAAACCATGACTGGGACGAAACATACCAGGATACACTATCTACAGGAGGGACAGGGAGGGTAAAAGAGGAGGTGGAGTAGCTCTTACATAATGGAAGGAATCAAAGCAACAGAACAAAAGGGAAAACAGGGAGGAGAAGAAGCACTGTGGGTAAATTTGAGACCAGCAATGGCACCACAATCCACACAGGGTTAGATACAGACCTTCTCAGGGGAGGAAATGGACAAGGAAATGATAGAAAGTATACTTAGAATGGCAGAAAAGGGAGATATTGCTGATGGGTGATCTGAATATGCCAGATGTTAACTGGAGTGCAGTTACAGAAGCCACTTTGAAGAGTGGGGTTGTTCTAGATGCCCTACAGGGGGCATGTCTTAGACAACTAGTATTGGAGCCCACTCGAGAGGGAGCAATCTTAGACCTGGTTCTCTGAAATGGAGATGAAGAGAGGATCACAGATGTAGAAGTGGGTAGCCATCTGGGAACTAGTGACCATCGAACAGTATGGTTCATAATAAACACAGCAATAGAGTCAAGCCATACAAAGGCAAAAGTACTGCACTTTAGGAGGGCTGACTTTGCCAAATTGGGTGAGTGCCTAAGGAATGCACTCAGCAAATGGGCAGGAAGGAGGTGGATGAACAATGGGGAATAATAAAAACTGCCATCACAGAGGTAACAAGCCTTTGTGTGAAGCAAATAAACAAAATGAAACGATGTAAGAAACCACTATGGTTCTCAAAGGAAGTGGCAGTGAAGGTTCAAGAGAAAAAGAAAGCATTCAGGAAGTACAATTAATCACAGAAGGAGCAGGACAGAGAACTGTATCAGTTAAAGCAAAAGGAAGCTGAGAAGGCAGTCAGAACAGCAAAGGCCCAAACCGAGGAAAAGATAGCCAACTCAGTTAAGAAGGGGGATAAAACCTTTATAGGCACATCAGGAGCAAAGGAAGATCAAGGGAGGGATAGTGAGGCTTAATAAAGGGAGGGAGGTGGGCAGAGGGTGACTGTGAAAAGGCAGAGATAGTAAACAAATATTTTTGCTCAGTATTTACAAAGGAAGAGGGGAAGTACCTAAAACAAACAGTAGAAACACTCTGGATACAGAAGTTGATACCAGCCCATTTACAGAAGAAAGGGTTCTGAAAGAAATCTTAAAACTGAAGGTGGACAAAGCAATGGGGCCTGAAGGATTCATCCCAGAATTCTAAAAGAACTAAGGGTGGAACTAGTGACACCACTGACTACCCTCTTTAACAAATCATGGGAGGATGGGGCGGTACTCGAAGACTGGAGGAGGGCAGATGTGATTCCCTTTCACAAAAGTGGGAGCAAGACAGAAGCAGGAAACTACAGACTTGTTAGTTTAACCTCAGTGGTAGGGAAAATGATGGAATCACTTCTGAAGGAAAGAATTGTCGAGTATCTAGAGGCCAGAGGGGCACAGGACCCAAGGCAGCATAGATTCACAGCGGGAAGGTCATGCCAGACAAATCTGATAGATTTCTTTGACTGGGTGACCAAAGTAGTAGATTAGGAGGGGCTGTGGACATGGCCTACCTAGACTTTAGAAGGCATTTGACACAGTCCCACACAAAAGATTAATATACAAGTTAGCCAGCCTGGGAGTGGGTCCCAAGATGACAGCCTGGGTAAAGAATTGCTGGAGAATAGGACACAGAGAGTAATAGTAAATGGAGTCCACTCTGAAGAAAGGGGTTACAAGTGGGCACCGTAGGTTCAGTATTAGATCCGGTCCTCTTCAATGTCTTTATAGCGACATTGCAGAGGGACTGGAAGGAAAGTATGTCTCTTTGCAGATGACACAAAGATCTGCAACAGAGCTGATGCACAAGGTGGGGTGGAAAGGATGAGAGGGACTTGGCAAGGTTAGAGGAATGGTCAAATGTATGGCAGCTTAGATTCAGTGCTAAGCAGTGCAAGGTAATGCACCTGGGAAACAAAAACCCAGGGGAAGAGTGCACAATGGGGGGTGAGATACTAACAACAACAAAAATGGAAAGGAACCTGGGGGTAGTCATATCAGATGACCTAAAGGGGCAAGCAATGTGAGAGGGCAGCAAGGAGGGCTGGGGATACTGGGATGGTAGGAGAGGCATCACTAGTAGAAAACAGGAAGTTATTATCCTCTGTACAGACAGCTGGTGAGACCCCATCTGGAGTACTGTGTGCAGTTCTGAGACCAATCTCTGCAAAGACATAGACAGGATGGAAGCTGTCCAGAGGAGGGCAACTAAAATGGTGCAGGGTCTGCACCGGAAGACATATGAAGAGAGATTTAAGGAGCTTAATATGTATAGCCTCGAGGAAAGGAGGGGGGGACATGACAGAAACTTTCAAGTACCTCAAGGGAATCAACAAAGTCCAAGAGGGTAGCATCTTTCAAAAAAAGAGGTGTGCAAAAACAAGGGGGCACAATTTGAAGATGGGAGGGTGGCTCAGAGGTAAGTTAAGGAAGTATTTTTTCACAGAGAGGGTTTGGATGCATGGAACGGCCTTCCGGAGGAGGTTGTGGAGTCAAAAACAGTGGTGGAATTCAAGCATGCATGGGACAGTCATAAGGCAATTCTAGGGGGTGGGGGTAGGAAGAAGTAGGCTGCTGGTTAACGAGGATCTGTAGCTTATCCATTAGGTAGGGAAATGGACTGTCTGGGTGGGCCAAGCAGTCCTTATCTGCCATCAAATTCTATGTTTCTGTGTTTCTAAGGAACTATGCCGAGGGGCACATTTTTGATTGGAAAAGACAGAACAAACTGAATAAATTAATTTTGAAGCAAATGTCAAGCACCCCCACAAAATGTATCTGTAACAAATTATGGGTGGGATATTCAAAGGAGTTGCACATGGTGCAACAGGGTTGCGCCATGCGCAACCCACCAATGCACCCTGGCGTGATATTCATAGGGGCTGGTTGCACTGTGCAACCCCCGATGTGCCAGGGCACACCAGTAATGTATGCGGCACAAGTGTGGGGGGCATGCCCATGCATATGTGGCACATCCTGATATTCAGCCCAGGATGTACGCACATACGTAGGCACAAATCCGCCTTGCGCTGCACAGGGGGGCACAGTGTTGAGCCCCTTGTAACTAGGAACAAGTCGGGGACACCCACAGGCGGGCTGCCATATTGCTGGGCCCAACACGGCAGCCGCCTGTTGTGGGTGGCCACCCGACTGCCCAGGACACAGTCATCGACCCCCTGCCCAGGGGGTGTCATACCCTCCCCTCGCCCGTTCACGGGCATGTCGTAATACAATCCCTGGTGGTCCAGTGAACCCTACCCAATTGCCCGATTGTGGGCGTATAGTAATATACACCCAGGTGGTCCAGGAATGTATAATAATATTCATTGGTGGTCCAGTGGACCGATCTCCATCGCCCGCTCATGGGCAGTAGATTAACCCTGGTGGTCCAGTGGTCCCTCCCCACCCACCCACGTAGTCCTCCCACCTGCCCCCAGTCAGCGGGCAGCAGCCTCCCAATCCATAAACGCCTAGATGCCCGCCAACCGACAGCGTGCAGTAGGGCTGTCGCCTGTGTTCCACTGCATGGGCCATGGTGTAGTCCATACTGTCACACAGTCCTGATTTGGTGAATGAGCATTCATTCACAAATTAGGACTGTGTAGTACAGCATGGACTGCATGCCCATTGGCCCATGCAGTGGACCAACAGGCGTACAGCCCTACTGTGTGCTGCCAGTCAGTGGGTGGCCAGGTGGCTTGTGGGTGGGGAGTTGCCGCCCACCGCTAATGGGGGGGGGTGCAGGGTGGCGGAGGAATACGTGGGCAGGTGGAGAGGGGGGGTACCACTGGACCACCAGGGTGTCTGCCCACGCCCTGAGCAGGTGACGAGATCAGTCCACTGGACCACCAGGGTGTATTTTACTACATGCTCGTGATCAGGCAGGGATAGTGGCCCACTGAACCACCAGGGTGTATATTACTACATGCCCGGTCTGGCGAAGGGTCACGGTCCACTGGACCACCAGGGTTTCATTACTGTCTGCCCATGATCGGGTGAAGGGGTACGGTCCACTGGACCACCAGGGTTTATTCTACACATGCCCGTGATCAGGCGAATAGATGCGGTGCCCGCCGAGGGGCAGCGGGGCGTCGGTCCCGGAGGGCTGCAGCCTGGCAGGGCGCCAGGCGCAAGCCGCCCGGGGATCAGCACACCGTATGCAAATGGGGCCGTGATGACATGCAAATGGCCTCATTTGCGCCTTGCATGCAGTATGGCCTGATTTGCATGCCCACAGCTGAATATCGCTCTTGCTGTGCCCAGCGCACCCAAGATTCTGCGCCTGGCGAGCCCCTGCTCCCCATTGGCCACGTACTGGCACAGTGCCACCGCACCATGCGCAGTGTGCACCTCAGTGCCACATTCAGCGTGCCAAGCCATGGCGCAGCACCGCTGGAATATCGCCTCGGATGTTGCCCTGGCTTCAACCCAGTTGCGCTGCACCCAGGCTTGCACCCTGCCTGAATCTGAATATCTAGCCCACTGTATACAAGTGGCTCAGATCCCAAAATAATCTGTTTTTTCACACGAGCCAAGAGGATTCACCTCGATTCAGGAAGCGCTGCTGCAGGAGACAGGTACAGATCTCAACAACCACCTGCCATCCCCAGACCAGCAGTCAAATAAATATATTCCTAGAACGACCTCTAAGATGCAGCCCCAGACTAGCTCATTCTCAAATCAATGTATAAGGGGCACAAGAAGTAAGGGGAGGAGAAGCAAGAGGGGGCAGAAGTGGTGGAAGAATGTACAGGGACAGATACAATAGGAGGGGAGGACTGAGATACAATCGAGACACATGGAACAGAACCAGCTACAGAATGTAAATGAAAGTGAGGTTCTGGAGGCCACATCTCTGGAAGGACATAGACAAAACAGAGGCAGTCCAGAGAAGGGCAACAAAAATGGTGCAAGGACTGCATCAAAAGTCATATGAGAAAAGACTAGAGGATCTCAATATGTATTCCCTGGTGGAGAGGGGGGAGAGAGAGGAGGGGGATATGATAAAGACATTCAAGTACCTCAGGAGTATAAACAAGGTACAGAAGGGCAACATATTTCAGAAAAGAAGGTACAAGAACAAGGGGACATGATATGAGGCTAGAGGGGGTAGGCTCTGGGGCAATATAAGGAAGTACTTTTTCACAGAAAGAGTAGTGGATGCTTGGAACAGCTTCCCTGTGGAGGTGGTGGAGACAAAAATGGTAGGGGAAATTCAAGAATGCATGGCACAGACACAAGAGTACTCTCAAAAAAGGGAAGAGAGGGTAAGTCGCAGATCAACTAGGGTCTGCAGTACTGCATTAGGTAGGGAAAGGGGGCAGACTAGGTGGGCCACATGGTCCTTGTTTGCTGTCACCTTCTATGTTTCTACGAGGCTGAAAATCATACTGTTGTGAATATTTCTAATGACCAGCTTACTGACACGGAATATCGAATACTTCAGAAGGGTCTAACATTTATTCCCACTAGTGACAGGCACTTGGGTAGTTATGGTGAAGTGCACCATTGGTGCTTCTAGTCCCCCCCACTGTCAGTGGTCACGCATTAAGACCCAATTATCCATTTCTGTATCAAGTTGTTTTGAAACTATACAGTTGGTGAATGGACAACTGATTGTGGTAAACCAATCGCTCTATTTGTATAGAATGAACCTCTTGACCTTAATCAATTTCAGACTGTAATCAATCTGTATAAATTTACAAGAAAACTACATCTGAATTCTTTTTTCCACAACAAGAATGTGGATTCTAATGACATCAGCCATACAACTGATAGTGATACTTCAAATAATGACTTAACATTTACTAATTTAGACTCTTTCAAACCCAAATCCTCTTTTAACCTGGCCCCCTAACACAACTATCTCGACCTTTGAAAAGGCATGCCTGCGGTACTTATAACAACTATTTGAACACTGAGTTTCAGCAAAATACTATAATTGCACTTCGAAGGAGAAGGTAGCAGTTAATCAATTGAGGAATAATAAATGATTATAAACCTCATGGACGGGGTCAATTGTTTGGGACAGAAAGGATTATGACAATGAAATGTTTAGATAACTTTCAGATGTGAATTTTATGTTCGATTATAAAGTAACCCTACTGAAGCAGTTAAAGAAGAAATTAATGTGTTGCTTTACAAATCTTTATTAGATGGTGTAATTACCCAAGAATAGCATGATTTTTGACAGTTAAACATCCAGTATGAGCAGTTTTGTATGGGTTACCAAAGATCCATAAAATCCTGCTGAAACCACAACCCCGACCGATTGTGTCTAGCAGAAACCCTGTGCTCATGCTGTGAGACCACACTTGATGTGGTGAGACAGTACTGACAGGGAGATTGAGCCTTGCAGCTGTGTGAACTGTAGTGTAAACTACCCACCAGCTAAGGTGTCACCATGCTGTTTCAGGAAGTAGTCTGGGAATTGTAGTGTGGTGCTAGAATGGCAATGCTCGGAGGCCGAAAAGCGAAAGAGGGTTAGTGAGAGCCTCCGAGGTCCTGCCCTGGCTACCATTCATGCTAAATGGGCCAGTAACCCTGAAGCGACTGCACAGGACTATCTTGAGGCCTCGGAGAATGTGTATGGGAGCCCAGATTCTGATGAGGACCTATGGTGGAGAGTAAGAAATGCACAACAGTACCAAGGGGAGTTGTTATCTGTGCACGTATCTCGGCTGGAAAAATTGTTGCAAGAATGCCTCAGAAAGGGTAGTTTGCCAGCGATTGAACTGGACCGAACCAGGCTGGACAGGATCCTTAAGTCTGCCCCCTTCTCAGAACTGCTGTTGCTTCAGTTACGCCTGGCAAATCGACTGGAATCTCCACCCTCCTATGATGAGATAATGAGAGAAATTCGAGGAGTTGAGAAAAGGCGACCTCGGAGGGACTTGCACCAATAGCTGCAGCTATGACCCGAGTGACTGAGGGTGACCCATCAAGTGAAGTTCAGGGCAGAGGTTGGCAGTTAATGAGTGCTCTGAGAAGGAAAAGATATGCCACAACGGGTGAACTGTTGAGAGAGTTTGGGAAATAAAAACAGTCTCTTTATGAAGGCTGCTCCTGCAAGTACAGGCCCCGACCTCATCCGACGGCATCTGCTATGGGTGGGGTACCCACCCATGCATCTCCTGCTGACAACAGCTCAAAACTTGATGTCTTGACCATGGAAGTGGGAAATTGATGAGATGTCTCCAAATGCTTATCACCTGCAGACAGAGATGGCACCAAGGTTTCCAGTTAGTAGTACCTCCGCCCTGGCTCCCAGTGTGATGCCTCGCCAGCCTCAAACTCCAGAAAATATGTTTTGCTATAATTGTGGGAAGGATGGGCACATGAAGAGAGAATGCCAGTCCCCAAAAACACAGTCAAAGTTGTATATAGGCTACAAGGAGAGCTTGGAGAAAAAATCAGTGGTTAAGAGGTGCACGAAATGATCCCAGTGAGGGCCCCAAAAATGCTACCTCATGTCCCTTTATGGCAAGGTCAGTTGCCCAAGCCCCCGCACTGCCTCTCCAGACTGGTCCAGAATAGTGGGTCCCTCCATGGAAACCACTGTAAAGGTGAATGGAGTGTCTACAAGAGCTGTATTAGACAGTGGCTCCCAAGTGACAATTATGTTCCAAGACTGGTATCAGAAGCATTTGTCTGATGTACCCTTACAACCGTTGGAGGGGCTGCATGTCTGGGGGTTAAGTGAAAAGGCCTACCCCTACTCTGGATATATCCGAATTTGGCTGTCTTTTCTCACCTCTGTGGCTGGAGTGGCGAGCAAGTAGAAACCCTGGCCTTAGTGTGTCCCCTACCGGACTGTATGATGGGGTTCCTCTACTAATTGGGACTAGCACATATGTCTGGATGACTGGCACAGTTGTGTTATGAAAACAGGGTCAAGGGCTGGTAGAGCTTTAAGAATTCGGCCTTGATTAAGAAGGCCTATGAGACACAAAGAGATGTTGAAAAAGTAGAACCAGAGGAACCGGTTGGAACTCTCTGGAAGAAGGATCCTGAGTCTCTGATCCTGGTGCCAAATGTCCAGTGTACCTTACAGGGAGAGGTCCGTATCAGAAAGGATGTCAAGAATAAAATATTAATGTTGGATGCACCAGGCGACGGAAAATTGCCGGAGGGACTGCTGGTCAAGCCTAGTATTTTGCCTGCTAGAGCCCATGCTTATGCCAGAAGGGTAATGGTTCAAGTTCATAATGTGTCTGACAGAGAGATTCGAGTAAATAGAGGTTGCACCCTAGCTAATGTGCATTGTGCAGACACTGCAGTGCTACCCAGTAGCAAGAGTTCGGGGAAGAATGACGGAGTAACGCCTGACTTGTTTGATTTCGGTGACTCCCCGGTGCCAGCTGAATGGAAAGTGTAACCCCTTTGTTACCGGGGGTTACTAGAATCCCAGTAAGACCTAGTGGTAGGCAGGGAAGGCAGCTTGTGAAACTCCAGTTAAATGGGTTTCACACTGTCTCACTCTGTCCTCAGCCACAGCTGAGACTTGAGAGATGACATCATAATAGAACTGTCGCAGCTGCATGAGCAACATTTGGAATCTTCAGCTCAGAGAGTGAAGTTTAGAACTTTGGAAAATTCAAAAGGCAGTTCTTCCATTTGTCCTTAAGCAAGAAGGAAGCATTAGTGTGCAGTGTGATTTCTCACTCAGAAAAAAGGAACTGTTCCTGTATTTTACCTTTTTAAAGTGGTGGAGACCGCTCCCCCGGTCTCAGTGCCCCCCTCCCTCTGGGAGAGGGGGGAAGAAAGTTCTCTGTGGGCTCCAGGGGCAATCCCCTTCTCCCACCCTGGGAAGAAAGCTGCCTGTTTTAATTTAAGTTCAGTCTGTTCATGTATAACAGCAAAGGTTACAGTACTTCGCCTGTGGGGCACCTGCAACGAATGGGTGAGTGTTTGGCTCCATTGAAGGGGCAACAACTTCTTTTCTTCAGTTGGATTTCAAGTAAATGTGGACTGCTATTTGGGAGGACTATGTCAACTAGGACAAACAAATAGAGCAGTCATCTGTTTAAAGTGTTAATGGATTTAAAGTTCACTGTAGAGGGGTGCTTCAGTCATCCACCGCTCAATTTACATTTTAAAGTCTAAAGTTTTCTGTGTGTCCAGAGAAATGGCCGGGATGGGCTGTGGGAGCTGGAGGTGGAACCTCCATCTTTAGTAACCAGGTCCACCTCACGGATTTCTTCTGTGTTTTTGCTATTTGCCCCATGCGCTTGGCCAGTGATGGGGTGGGTACCCAGACGTGGGCGTCAACTTGAAAATCTCTAGGAGTCGCAGACTCTAGTGGGTGGGGAGCCACAGGATGGGAAAATTACTCTTGTTGGATGGGAGTCCCTTGTTTGATGGGAGTTTCGATTGGAAGCACGAAAACAAAATCTCTAGGAGTCGAGACTTCAAGTGGTGTGGGAGCCACAGTTTGGGAGCCTCCTTGTTTGATGGGATGTCTTTCCAAGTAAAGTTTGGGTTCATTCGCCAAGTGGACCGTCAGTCGAGTGGCCGGCAAGGGAGCCGGGCCAGTCGGGCTGTGTATCCAATGTGCATGCAAAGTCCGGGCTGAGTGCCTGGTGGGTCCAGAGCCAGACAACTGTTGTGATGTGTTCATTCCTCAAATGGACCACTGTGTTTAACCTCTAATCTGCATTACAGTAACGTAGCCCTTTTGGGGACCATGCAGTGCTTTGTTTATGTTCAGTGAGTTAATGAATAAAGCCACACTGAAAAATCCCAATTCTGGTTCTGGACATTACAGTTATTGCTTCCTGTAGTTGATTTACTTGGGTGCCCCTGTGAAGAGTAGCCAAACCTAGGTCTCTTGTGCCAGGTAACCTCATCCTTCCCCGAACCTGTAGATACATATGTATACTCATGTTACAAAAAAGGGATGCATATGGTTACAAAAATGGAGGCACCGCTTTGGATTTTTTTGGGAAGGAAGGTGCTTGGGCAAGTAGGCTAGTGTTTTGGCTATCTGGCAATCGGTAGCCCCCCCCCCAAAAAAAAAGTTGAAGCAATTTCCCTAGTGTGTGCTGTGTGCTGTGAATCTTGTGCTGCTGTTTAAAAAATGCCAACTGTTTACCAAGGAGCTAAAAGCCAAAGTGTGTGTCCTTGTCCTGCATCAACATAGTTTACAGCGCTTTGTCAGTTTTAAAATAAAGTTCTGTGAAGGAAAGTGTGGAAAACTAGGGGTAGCAACCGAGAAATTATGCCCTGGACGTTGGAAATGCTTTCTGTGCAATACTAGAGACTGCAGAGTTAATGGCAATGTTACATGGTTGAAATGAGCTCCCGCCGTGGAGTCAGTTGAAAAAAAAAGTGCATCTTTTCAGTTTAAATTTGCCTGCTCAACGATCGCTGTGAGGAGAGGATCCTCGTGAGGAAGAAGAGGCTCATTTGCATGGCGTCGTGTGGTTGGTCAGTTTGCCATTAGTCCCGCTCTTCAGAGTCTGCTTCAGCATTCGAGAGGGAGACGGAGAGTAGTGCGTGTACTGGCAGTGGAGGAGCGTTTGCGAAGTGTTCAAAGCGCTGTAAACAGTAAAAAAGTGACTTTCCAGTTAAAAATCGGGCTCAACCCACTTATCGATCGTGGGATCAGTCAATTGTGTGGTTAATACTACGATCGCGGAGACTGCCCGCCTGTTTGCAATCTGAGGCCTTCAAAATCTGGCTGCAGGCTGTTTTACCCCATCGCAGCAATCTGCTTCAATAACAGTGAATAAACGATTTAAAACTGCTCAAATCAGTGATTTTCAGATAATGCCATATAAAATGTGTGTGCAGCTGTGTAGTCGCTTTGCAAGTAGCGATTGTGTGATGTCCTGCTGGCAAGTGCAAGTCTGTAAAGCCATTAAATGTGTGCATAGCAATGAAAGTAGCCTCAGTTTAAAGTTTGCAGCCAGAGAGAGACTGTGGGTTGTAAAATAAGTGCAACACTAGTAAAAGCAGGCAATCCTGTGCTGAAACCTGAAGTTTTAAAAGGGACTGTATTTAAATGAATGTTGCCAGCAAGTGAAAAGTCCAAGGAAAATCCTGTAAATGTGTGAACAGCCAGAACAGAGCAAGTTGTGCAGTTTGAAGTAAAAGTTATTAGTAGCTGATGTAAATCGGGTGCGCAGTGGCTTGACCCAGAGTCTGAATGTTGATGCACAGGAGTGCTGCCGCCGCCATTACAGGGTGGGGTAGTAAAGTAAACACAGCAGCAGAGGAGCCATTTTAAAGCTACAGAGTGTGTTCATTTAAAGTGGGACTTTCAGTTACAGTGAACTTTTGTTTGTTTTTCTGCAGTTATGGCCTCAGGACCAGCTCGTTACCCGGATCATGCCCGGGTTGCAGTAACAGCAGCAGTAAATAGATTGAGAGATATTGAAAATTGGTGCTATGAGGGCAACCCTCCTGATGTGGCAATTCCTAATTATCCAGTGTGTGTATGCCAGATGTTTGAGTGCTGGAAGGGATGTCTTCATGATTCCTCACTGTGCTGGATGTCTACAAAAATATGGCTTGTATAAAGTGCCTCAAATTCATTTGGCTCCCACATGGACACAACTTCAAGAATCTGCAGTTGGCAGCACACAGCATCAGGCAGAGCCTGTGGAGGAAGGTCCCTCGGGGGAGTGTGGCACAAAGTTAGAGAGTGCAGAATTAGAGACTGAATCTGAAATTGAAGCATTGGATGCTGGATCTCAGAAGGCAAGTTCAGATAAAGCATCAATAGTCCGCTGGGTGGGGGGGCCTAGCCCAAGTCTCGAAGGTGAAGTTGAGATGTGGGAGGCCTTTGAATGGGCGGTGTCGACCTCCGCTCCCAGTGATGAATGGATAGTCTCGGGGGTGAGAACTACTGCTCACTCCTGGGCTCAGATCCTCAGTGAAGAGGAAGATGAGGGGGAACCTATGTGGCCTTGTGAGAAAGGAACGGGTACACAGCCTCAAGATCTTGCCTCGAGGAATGTGTTCAAGAAGGTGGTGATGCCACTGCCTGGCTTCACCAGAAGAAAGAAGAAGTCAGGGATCCGCTTTTAATTTCATTGAGGATCGAGCTGGCAGAACCAGGACTGGCCACCCCAGGCCAGGCCAGCGGTCTCAGATTGACCAAAGCAAGTAAAGAGGAGAGACTGGTTCGTGAAAGGCCAATGAAATCTTTGGTATGACCTTTCCTACCTTTCCTCGGAGAGTCTGGGAGGAGATTGAGAACTGCAGGAAATCCTGGATCTGGGATGAAGCAATGAAACATGTGCATCCTGGGCTAACCAGCATGTAAAGAATAGACTGTTCCATGAAAGTATACACAGTGGAAGAGAGGCAGGACACTGTTTATGGACAGAGTAAGAATAGTGGACGGAGAGGGACGCTAAGTCTCCCACTGTGTGAATTATGTGCGCCCAGATGGAGTAATAATTCATGCCCTGACCCTCTACTATTGGCCTCCTCAGTGCAAGGACCTCCCAGTAATTAAGCCCGGCTTCACAAAATGGAGAGCCGAGAGTGGTAGTCAATACTGCCACATCTAGACTGTGAAGTGCCTTTATTGAACTGCCAATATGAATAAACAAGAAATCAGGTGCCCCATATTCTTCAGTCCACAGTGTACTGCCCTATTCAGCAACCATCTACTGGTACCACCAGATGACTTCAGATCCAGAGAGGACACCAGCACAGCTGTTTTCCTGTTCATCGCCTGGTAATCAGATGACGCCGGACCAGCTGTTTCTCTTTTGTTCCTGTTCTAAGGTTCCTTCTACAGTTATGACATCAGCCCAGCTGTTTCCAGATGTGCACTCCTTTGGGTTCCCAGAAGATGTCCGCCCAGCTGTATCGGAAGAAATGCTGCCAGGGAGAGTCTTCAGAAGGGACCAGGTTTGTGAATTCTGAATACTTCAAGAGGCTGGTAAGTCCACAAAACCCTTTTTATTCTATCTTTATGACATTGCAATACACACCCTACACTACAGACTTCAAACAGTGTATGAACTGTCCGTAAAGACTCTCCCCTTCGGGATTATTGCCTTAAAGAACTATGCTTCATGGGGCTCCGGCCCAAGAGAGACTCTTTAATGGACTGGCCTTCGGGCCTTGTAGTCACTAGTGGGACATTTAGGGCATTCCATCCCCCCCCCCAAAGGTGTATTGCTACCAATGTCATTGTACTTTAATGTAAATACTGTTTTCTATCCTTTTCTAAAAAAAAAAAAAAAATCTATTTCTTTTTTGGGATTGTTCAGTGCTTTTTTCTGTGTGGTAAGGGTTGTTGTTGTTTAGATAGACTGTACATGCAGATTAGGATGTGTTTTTTTTGTTTTTGTCTTTTCTTACAGGTGTTCCTGGAAGACAGAAGAGAAGACAAGAAGAGGAGGAGGGGCTCATCGGAGTCCCTCATCAGTGCTTATGGTGTAGAATTTAAATGTGCTGTGTTATTGTTAATGGTTGTAGTTGCAGGCTGCCACGGTTGGGAGGTCCCCGGTTTTGTTTTGTTTGGGATGTTATGTTGGAGGCAGATAGGTTTTCCCTAGAGGGTTAAGGGGGATGGATAGGCTGTGGCCCTGACCTGCAGTACGGGCCACAGTGCTGATCTATCAGGGCTATGCTCTGGATGGTTCTACCAGAGCCACTAGGTGTCCATAGTAAGTGGATAGAGTAGAGGCTGATATGTCAGCTATAGGCCTCTAGGCCCTTAGTGTTGCCTACCTGTGCTCGCACATGGTAGGAAGGGGCCTGATCACCCCCCTCCGCAAGTAGCATATAGGGTGGGATGGCCCAGGCCGGGTGCATAATGACTGGGGACAGTTATTTTTCTGGTCAAGGGCGAGTGTAACCCCTTTGTTACCCGGGGTTACTAGAATCCCAGTAAGACCTAGTGGTAGGCAGGGAAGGCAGCTTGTGAAACTCCAGTTAAATGGGTTTCACACAGTCTCACTCTGTCCTCAGTCACAGCTGAGACTTGAGAGATGACATCATAATAGAACTGTCGCACTGCATGAGCCACATTTGGAATCTTCAGCTCAGAGAGTGAAGTTTAGAACTTTGGGAAATTCAAAGGCAGTTCTTCCATTTGTCCTTAAGCAAGAAGGAAGCATTAGTGTGCAGTGTGATTTCTCACTCAGAAAAAGGAACTGTTCCTGTATTTTACCTTTTAAGTGGGTGGAGACGCTCCCCGGTCTCAGTGCCCCCCCTCCCTCTGGGAGAGGGGGAGAGATTCTCTGTGGGTTCCGAGGGCAGTCCCTTCTCCCACACCCTGGAAAGCTGCCTGTTTTAAGTTCAGTCTGTTCATGTATAACAGCAAAGGTTACAGTACTTACGCCTGTGGGCACCTGCAACTAATGGGTGAGTGTTTGGCTCCATTGGAAGGCAAACAACTTCTTTTTCTTCAGTTGGATTTCAAGTAAATGTGGACTGCTATTTGGGAGGACTATGTCAACTAGGACAAACAAATAGAGCAGTCATCTGTTTAAAGTGTTAATGGATTTAAAGTTCACTGTAGAGGAGGTGCTTCAGGTCATCCACCGTTCAATTTACATTTTAAAGTCTAAAGTTTTCTGTGTGTCCAGAGAAATGGCCGGGTATGGGCTGTGGGAGCTGGAGGTGGGAAACCCCCCCATCTTTAGTAACCAGGTCCACCTCTACGGATTTCTTCTGTTTTTGCTACTTGCCTCATGCGCTTGGGCAGTGATGGGGTGGGTACCCAGATGTGGGTCGCGACTTGAAAATCTCTCTAGGAGTCGCAGACTCTAAGTGGTGTGGGGAGCCACAGGATGGGAAAATTACTCCTGGTTGGATGGGAGTCTCCTTGTTTGATGGGAGTTTCGATGGAAGTACGAAAACAAAATCTCTCTAGAAGTCGCAGATTTCAAGTGGTGTGGGGAGCCACAGTTTGGGAGCCTCCTTGTTTGATGGGATGTCTTTCCAAGTAAAGTTTGGGTTCATTCGCCAAGTGGACCGTCAGTCGAGTGGCCGGCAGGGGAGCCGGGCCAGTCGGGCTGTGTATCCAATGCACTTGCAAAGTCCGGGCTGAGTGCCTGGTGGGTCCAGAGCCAGACAACTGTTGTGATGTGTTCATTCCTCAAATGGACCACTGTGTTTAACCTCTAATCTGCATTACAGTAACGTAGCCCTTTGGGGGACCATGCAGTGCTTTGTTTATGTTCAGTGAGTTAATGAATAAAGCCACACTGAAAAATCCCAATTCTGGTTCTGGACATTACAGTTATTGCTTTCTGTAGTTGGATTTACTTGGGTGCCCCTGTGCAGAGTAGCCAAACCTAGGTCTCTTGTGCAGGTAACCTCATCCTTCCCCGAACCCATAGATACATATGTATACCTATGTTACAAAAAAGGGAGGCACATGGTTACAAAAGTGAGGATCAGTGAGAAGCTTGCCCAGAGACCAGATGTTTTCTTTAAAGGGATGGGACATAGGATGCGTGCAAGGAGCTGAGCACTATATCCAGCTGCATGATGAAAGGCCATTTCGTGAGAGGTCTCGGCCGCCTGGCACCTGCTGACATAGATGATGTGAGACGGGATCTGCAAGTGATGCTAGCTGCTGGTGTAATACAAGAATCCAGAAGCCCCTATGCTTCCCCCATTGTGGTAGTGAGAAAAAACGATGGGACAGCAAGGACGTGTGTGGATTATTGCACTTTAAACCAGCGGACTATCCCTGATCAGTACACTATGCCCCGCATTCAGGATGCTTTGGACTGTCTAAACAGGAGCAAGTGGTTCTCTGTACTGGATCTCCGCAGTGGGTACTACCAGATCCCGATGGTCCCAGAGGACAGTGAGAAGACAGCCTTTATCGGTCTGCTTGATTTCTATGAATTCATGAGGATGCCTCAAGGGATTTCAGGCACCCCAGCCACTTTTCAACGATTGATGGAGCGTGCAGTGGGGGACATGAACTTACTAGAGTGCCTGGTATACCTAGATGATGTTATTGTGTTTGGCAGCTCACTGGAGGAACATGAGAGCAAATTATTCAAGGTGTTGGACCGACTGGAAGGCTTTGGCCTTAAACTGTCCACTGATAAATGTAAATTCTTTCAAACATCAGTAAAATATGTGGAACACATAGTATCCACTGAGGGACTAGAGACCGACCCAAGTAAAGTTGAGGCCTTGACCACCTGGCCACAGCCCAAAAATCTAAAAGAATTGCAAAGATTCCTGGGATTCTGTGGTTATTATCGGCGTTTCATCAAGGACTATTCAAGAGTGATCCGCCCTTTACTTAACCTTACTCAAGGGTATCCTCCAGCCCACAAAAGATACAAAAAGTCAGCATCCCTCGAGACTGAAAGAGTGTATTTTCATCTAAGTGAAGTATTTGGGGCCTGCTGGACTCCTGATTATGAGACTGCTTTTCATGAGATCATATATCAACTTACCCACGCTCCAGTGTTGGCCTATGCCGATCCAACAAAACCTTATGTCCTGCACACTGATGCTAGCTTGCAAGGGTTGGGGGCTGTGTTGTACCAAGAGCATGAGAATGGCCTGAGACCAGTAGAAGCCTGACCCCATCTGAAAAGAACTATCCTGTACATAAGTTAGAGTTCCTAGCTTTGAAGTGGGCCATTGTTGACCAATTCCACGAGTACTTGTATGGGGCTAAGATACTGGTAAAAACTGACAATAATCCTTTGACCTATGTGCATACTTCAGCTAAATTGGATGCCACTGGCCACAGGTGGCTTTCTGCATTATCTACATATGACTATGCTGTTGAATACTGAGCAGGTCTGAACCACATAGATGCTGATGCTTTCTCCCGGAGGCCTGTTTCCCAGAATGACTGGGTCAGACTGTCAGAATCTGATATTCGAGCACTCTGCCAGAAGTTTAACAGGGAGGAACAAATGTCCACAGACACAGCGGACTTTATGGTGGATTGTTTGGGACCTTCTGAGAACTGCATACCTGCTGCTTATTGCCACTTTTCTGCAATAGACATTGGTGCACTGCCTCAGATGGACAATGACAGTATTCGGCTGGATCAGTCCCAAGATCCCATGATCAAATCAGCTTTAGAAGCCCTCTATGCAGGGAAAGATGTGTCCAAATTGTGTTCCACTGATTTGAGAACTGCATTGTTATGCAAAGAAGGTCCTAAGTTGAAACCGATCAATAGACTGTTATACAGAGAAACAGTAGACAGAGGAGGACAAGTAGACAAACAACAACTAGTGCTCCCCACTGCTTTTCGAGACTCAGTGCTGAGGTCCTTACACAACCACATGGGGCACCTGGGTATAGACAGAACACTTGACTTGGTGATATCCAGATTCTATTGGCCTAAGATGGGGCTGATGTGGAGCAACACATTCGAACTTGTAGTTGCTGCTTACAGAGGAAAGCTTTGCCCCAGAGGGCTGCCCCCCTTGTTAACATCACCACCAGTGCACTCATGGAGTTGGTCTGTAGTGATTTTCTGAGTTCAGATCAAAGAAATGTGAGTAATGTGCTGGTGTCACTGACCATTTTACGAGATATGCCCAAGCTTTCCCCACCAAGGACCAGAAGGCATCAACTGTGGCAAAAGTACTTGTAGAAAACCTTTTTGTTCACTATGGGGCTCCACAAAAAATCCATTCTGATCAAGGGAGACTTTGAGAGTCGTCTGATCAAAGAGATGCTTTCTCTGTGGGGAGTGCAAAAGTCCAGAACCACCCCTTACCACCCCCAGGGGGACCCACAGCCTGAACGTTTCAACTGCACCTTGCTAGATACGCTAGGCACTCTCCACCCAAAGGACAAGCCTAGATGGAGCCAACAAATTAGCACCCTGGTACATGCCTACAACTGCACCAAAAGTGATGCCACTGGGTTCTCCCCCTACCGCCTGATGTTTGGAAGAGAAGCTGAACTGCTGATAGATGTGTGCTTTGGGGTCTCTCCTGATGGGGTTTGAGCTGACAACTATTTACAGTATGTGCAAAAGTTAAAGGCCCAGCTAAATCATGCGTACCAACTGGCTCAAACCATAGCTGCCAAAAGAAATCTGGCTAACAAAGAAAGGTATGATACAAAGGTGAAAGCACAGGAACTCCAGGAGGGAGCTCGGGTATTGCTAAGAAATCTGGGACTGCATGGCAAACACAAGATTGCTGACAGATGGCACCATCTCCCTCACATTGTAGTGGGCAAACTAGATGATCTGCCTGTGTACAAAGTACGGCCTGAGACTAATTTAAAAGATGTTAAAACAATGCATAGAAATCATTTACTGCCCATTGGACAAATCTTGGTTGAGTCTGAGCCCCCAGAAAATGCCCCCTCTGGACCAGTGATTAGAGCTGCTGCTAAGAAAAAATCAAGAAAGTCTGCACCTACAGAAGCTGAGTTAAAGTGTTCCCCTCCTCAAGTTCCAGTTGAACATGACTGTCAGTCCATGTCAGAGGAAAGTGAGTGTGGTCTTGAATACTACACTTCTTACAAACTGAGTCAATTGTTTCGGGGCAATCCCATAGTCAATTCTGGAGATGAAGCTGTGCCTTCTGGACTGTCTAAGCCCCCAGCTTTGTCCCTGGAGCCAATGCTCCCAGAAAGTGAAGTGCAAAGCATTAAATCAGATGATATGGAATCATTGTGTATGGCTGAACTATTTGAGCTTTAAGAGGAGGAAAATGATGGACTGTAACAGACTGGTGACATACCAGAACAAGAACAGTGTGTTGAGTGCCCTGATAATTCACTGTCTGTCAGAAAGCTCTCCATGTGAGCCAAGTGTTGTGGACTCAGAGATTGTAACTCCTGGAGCTGAAAGTACCCCAAGTTCTAGCCTCTCTACCCCACTGGAGACTCCCCTGGCAAGTGAGGACAATGCTGAAAATGAGGCTCAGAGTGCAGAGACTGTAACAGTTTCCCCTAGAAAGACTGGTCGAGCTGTAAAGCCTGTGGTGTACCTCAGTTATGATTCCCTGGGAGGCCCGTGGACTTGCCTCTCAATGTTGTCCATAAAGGAGTGTATGTGTCCCCGAGCTCATTGCCCAAACTGAACATCAGTGCTAACTCCAAGTTACTTGTGTTGCCCTCTAGGTATGGTGCCCCTGCCCCACCCAGCCCCAAGGTAGCTGATAGGGAAGGGCCCCCTCTCTTCAGGTTTCATGTACAAGAGATAATAACTTGGGTTATGGTACAATGTGTGTGTAATACCATGTAAAGAGTGACGTACTGGAAAGTTTCAGAAATGTGTTTCTGGTAAAGTGACATATTGACTGATGATTACATGTATAAGCCTAATGTGATACTGATGTAAATGTGTATGGATGTATTGAAACTTATGGGGATACTTGCTTGATGCGGACGACAAGCTTTCCCAGGCCAGGAAGGGTGTAACCCCCCTACAAATGGGGGTTCCCAAAAAGTCTTCCAGGAGCTTGCTTGAATGCTCCAAGCCTGAATGGTGTTTGGCATTTAAGCTGTTTATCTGCGAGTGCTTTTAAAGCCTCTGGCACTATCTCTTTAAGAGCTGTCTGCTTGCAGACATAATTAGTTTGCATGGGGGGCTGTGTGTTTTCCTGCTTGAGTCCCGCTCGAGCTACTGCCAAATCGCTCTGTTTCTGCCATCGCTAAGTGGGCAGAAGGAGCACTCTTCAATGATTTGTTTGCATGTTACCTGTTAGAGTAATAATGAAAATGCAGTTCGATTTAACCTGCTTTCTTGTAGCAAGGACAGTGCAGAGTTGCTCCTTCATGTTGGTTCTGAACTGCTGAATTGGACCAGTCATGGTGGGGATCCTTTAAAATGGAGCCTGCTCTGGGCGAATCAGAACTTGGACTCTCCTCTGGAGCCTGCTGTAAGAGGATTGTAAGGGCAGTGACTTTGGGAAATGTAGTTTTGACTTCAGCGCCTTTTTTTCCACCAGCATGGGGAGTTTACTGTGAGTGACAGCCAAACAGGGCAACTGAACTGGGAGGAACTCAAAGGAAATGCTGGAAAGATCAGATCAGTTTGGCAGTGAAGAGACAGGGAGCCCTGTGCTTCGGTGTAAAGTTTTAGCGCGGGAAGCGTGTGTAAGGCCCTGAGTTTTTGGTCTGCAGCCTGTGCAAGCACCCGTTCGGACTGAATCCGACCTGTAGGAGAAGAAAGGAGATCTGAAGAGTAGAAACCAGGCTCACCCTGTAGAAGACTGGAGAAATTGCTGAATCGCGTTCAGTCTGTCAGGAACTGAATTTGCTGTGTGTTCTCCTGAGTATCGTGCAGTAATTGCGGTCAGGATTGAGAAGCAGCCTGCCTGGTCTCCAGAACTGCACACAGTACTCCAGGATGCAGTACTCCTGGATGCAGTACTCCAGATGGGGTCTCACCAACTGTCTGCACAGGGAGAAACAACTTCTTGTTTTCTGCTGGTGATGCCTCTTCCTATACATCCCAGTATCCCCCCAGCCCTCCCTACTGCCTTCTCACATTGCTTGCCAACCTTAAAGTCATCTGATAATGATTACCCCCAGATCCCATCCCAATTTTGTTGTTGTTGCTACCCCCCCCAATTGTGTAATCTTCCCCTGGGTTTTTGTTTCCCAGGTGCATTATTTTGCACTTCTTTGCATTGAATCCAAGCTGCCATACTTCTGACCATTCCTCCAACCTTGCCAAGTCCCTTCTCATCCTTTCCATGCCTCCTTGTGTATCAACCCTGTTGCAGATCTTTGTGTTATCTACAAAGAGGCATACTTTTCCTTCCAGTCCCTCTGCAGTGTCACTTATGAAGACATTAAAAAGGACTAGACCCAGTACTGAACCCTGCAGTACCCCACTAGTAACCCCTCTTTCTTCAGAGTGGACTCCATTTACAATTACCTTCTGTGTCCTGTTGTTCAGTCAGTGTTTTACCCAGGCTACCACCCTGGGACCCACTCCCAGGCTGGTTAATTTGACTATTAATCTTTTGTGTGTGACATCTACTATTTACACATAGCAAGATCTTATAAGGAAACTGTTTGTTGTATTGCTTGATTTGTGCTACCATAGTTATATGAAGGGGTGCAATTTCTCCTTCCTGACTGTTTGTCATGCTATTAGTTGGTAAACGAAAATGGAAAATAAAATAAGAACACTAGATGGTGACTGGCAGTTAAATGTCAGAAATGTGCGATGTTTACTCTCCTAGAAGATGAAACTGCTGGGCGAGGCCCTACATGTAATAAATGTAAATATATAGTTAAACTGGAGCAGGAGATAAACTATCTTCTCTCCAAATTTAATGAGGTCATTAAAAATCGGAACGAAATGCAACAAATGATTAATAAGATTGCTGACTCATCAGTTCCCCCCAACTGATTTATCTGACTGTGGCTCTTGTGTCTCTTTTGGGTTATACTCTCAAATGGCTGAATCTATATTACAATCAGCTGCAGGAAATGGAGGCCTTAAAAGGCATGGTAGGGAGGATGAATGGTCAGATGATGACAGTGAGGAGTGGACTATAGTAAAAGGAAATACATCCAAGAAAGGTAGAAGGGCAATGTGGGATTTAGTCTTCCATTTTCAAACCACTTTTCCCCACTGATTATACATGATCATGGGTACAGGTGTGGGCAGCAGGATTCTCCTCATCTACTGTCCACCTGGAGATGAGAAAGTTTTCCTGCAGGAAGTTGCAGACTTCATGGCCGACATGGTGTTGGAATCCTTCAGGTGGTTGGCTGTGGGGGATTTCAGTGCCTGGGTCGAATATGAACTCTCGCATTTTGGTCAAAACTTCTTCCAGCTGATGATTTCATTGGGCTTTTCACAGGTAGTTACCACTGCAACCCATATTCAGGGTCACTTCCTGGACCTGGTGTTTCTTCTGGAGATGGAGGCCACTAACTTGGTGGTAGAACCAGTTGGATGCTCGGACCATCACTCTATAAGGTTCAGTTTTGCGGCTCTCCCTGTGAGACCTGCCCCTCTGGAGATGGTTCAGTACCGCCATTTGAGGGGGTGTTACCCAGCGGGTCTGATGGTGGTGCTGGACCTATCAAGTAGGCCATTGGAATGCTCAGATCTGGGGGGCCTAGTGATGCACTATAATAGTGTGGTACTGAGGGCCATTGATTCCATAGCTCCTGTCTGAGTTCGCCATCTCCCTCTCCACCCTCGGTCCCCTTGGTTTGATGGGACCTTGAGGGAGTGGAGGAGAGTTGAGCGAAGGTTGGAATGTTGTTAGCGGAAATCCGGCTTGGAGGAGGACAGACTTAGGTTGATAGCCCATTATGGAGACTATCAATCACAAATCTCCCATAAGAAGACAGCATTCCTGTCCAGGGAGATTGCTGCAGCAAGGAATCGACCGGCTCAGCTCTTTCAGACTGTGAACAGGCTGTGCAATCCAGCCTGCCTATGGGGCCGGAGCCTTTTCACAATCTAAGTGTAATGAGTTTGCTCAGTTCTTTGCAGATAAGGTGTCCTCCATCAGGTCGGAGATCTGCTTGACAAGTTCAAATGAGTATGGCAGTGATTGATGTGAGGGCATAGGCACCCGGTCTGTCTGGACAGATTTCGACCAGCCAGTGATCGTGCATATCATGGGGACCGTTCAGGGCTTGCGACCGACTTACTGTAGTTTGGATCCTGGTACAACTCATCCACTTGTGGGGTATATGGATGTCACCAGACCAATTGCTGAGATAGTCTGGTGTTCGCTGGATCAGGGGGTGTTTCCGGACCCCCTGAAGGAGACTGTGGTGCCACCCCTTTTAAAGAAACCTTCCTGTGACCCAGATTGTCTCGCGAACTACAGACCCGTCTCTAACCTGCCCTTTTTCCGCAAGGTTATTAAGAAGGTAGTCACGTTGCAGCTCAAGGACTTTCTTATCATCCATGAAGTCTATGATCCTCTCCAATCCGGTTTCAGGAAGTGGCACAGTACTGAGACAGCATTAGTTCGAGTACTTAATGATCTCCTGACAGTGAGGGATCGTTCGATCTTGGTCCTCCTTGATCTTTCTGCAGCATTTGACACCGTGGACCATGGGGTGTTGCTGGAATGTCTGCGCTATTCTGTGGGCTGTCGGGGACAGTCCTCAGGTGGTTCCATTCTTTCCTCACAGGCAGAACTCAGAGTGTGGTTTCCGGGTTTTTTTCCTCGACCCCCTTCTCCCTACCTCGTGGGGTGCCGCAGGGTTCCGTGCTGTCTCCCATGTTGTTCACGGTGTATATGTTGCCATTAGGAAACATTATAAGGCAGTATGGGCTGGGTTTTCACTGCTGTGCAGATGATACCCAGCTCTACATGTCCTTTGTACCCAAACAGAACAGTGCGGTCTCAGTTTTTAACAGCTGCCTCACTGAGATTCAGGACTGGATGAATGCTAACTGGCTGAGATTAAATCCGGACAAGACCGAGGTGTTGGTGGTGAACCCAGGTCAGCGGGTAGTGAAGTTGAATCCTGGGCAACCGTCCAGCCTTGTGCCTGGGGGTAACCAGTTGAGACCTTCTGAACAGGCGTGGCACCTGGGAGTTGTGCTTGATAACAAACTGACGCTAAAAGCATAGGTGTCAGCAGCTGTCAAGTCCTCATTTTACCATCTGAGGAACATTGCCCAGATAAAGCACCTTGTTCCGCCCGAGGACCTTCCTACTTTGGTTCATGCCTTTGTGTCCTCCCGTCTTGATTACTGCAATACTCTATACCTAGGGTTACGGGGGGTGGATCTCTGTCACCTGCAGCTGGTGCAGAACGCTGCAGCCAGGTTGTTGACCGGGCTGTCAAGAACTAGCCATGTCACTCCTGTGCAGCGTGAAGTGCACTGGTTGCCAGTGCGATGGAGGATCACCTTCAAGGTCACATTGCTGATCTATAAGACCATACATGGACAGGGACTGGGTTACTTGCAAGACCTCCTTCAGCTCTACTGCCCCTCTCCACTCCACCGACAAGGGATTGCTAGAGGTTCCCAGGGTCCGTCTTTGAACATCAGGTGCTAGGGGGTTTTCTTTTGTAGCCCTGACCCTGTGGAACTCTCTACCTCGTCGGATTACAGAGTGCCTGTCCACCGAGGCTTTCACGTCTTCATCAAAAACATATCTCTTTAGCCTGGCATTTGGAGACACTATTTAATGTACTATTGCTGCCTGTTATTTAAATGTTTTTATTGTATATTTGTTTTTGCTCTGTATTTGCGCTTTGGCTTTGGAAAAGCGCATTATAAATTAATTTGATCTGATTTGATGATAGCATTGAATCTGGAGTGGAAAATAATCAGAGCAATGATGGGGAAACCTCTTTACCAGAGTCACAACAACATATATCCTAGGATGTTGTTCAGTTAACATGCAATATAGACAATGAAAATGTTGTACAAGGGAGTCTAAAACAAAGTAATACACAAGCAGTACAAAGTAATAATGGTCAGTTAACATGCAATATACACAACAAAAATGTTGTACAAGGGAGTTCAAAACAAAGTAGTACACAAGCAGTACAAAGTAATAATGGTCAGTTAACATGAAATATACACAACGAAAATGTTGTACGAGGGAGTCCAAAACAAAGTAGTACACAAGCAGTACAAAGTAATAAGGGCACTAATGAATACAATGTAAATCACCCTGATGCATGCCTAAATCAGGTGTCAAATTTAGGCTCCACTAGTATCCCACAACCTGGCCATGATCCTGCTTGCTAGGTATTTGTACCGGCTGACTCGATGATCAAACACATTGATAGGCATGTCTGTAACCCAGACAAGGTCAACAGGGCCTGCAGCAGCTATTGAGGTGCAGTCGCTTCTGACATTACAATAATGGCAAATAATATTTTGAGTAATTGTGGGAAACAAACCCCTGGTTATATCACATGTGGGAACTAACAATGTTAATAGATCAAGTGTCAAAGACATAAGAAGGGATTTCAGTACTTTAGGTGAACCATTACTGACTAAAAACTGTGATACCAGTTTTTCTGAAATTCTACTAGTACCTTGGGCAACGGATGCTATGATTTATAAAATAAAATCCATAAACAACTGGTTGAGACTGTGGTGTTTAAAAAAAGATTTCAACTGTATTACCCATTGGGAAGATTTTCAAGCTAGACACCATTTGTTTGCTTGGGATGGATTACACCTGAGTAAAAGGGGCAGAAACTTACTAGGTAGAAAAATTGAAAAAGCCATAACCAAACGTTTAAACTAGGTATGGGGGGAGGGATCAAAAACAAAGTGCCAACATGTTCTCAGATCTCAGGACATCGGCTGTAACATACTCACTACAAATGCCAGAAGTATAAATAACAGTAAAGAACTTGAGTTGGAAGCTCTGCTAATTCAACAAAATATACATATTGCAGCAATAACTGAAACATGGTGGGACACAGATTGTGAGGGTATGATGGATATACTAGGTTACAAACTATGCAAGTGTGATAGGGAGGGGGGAAATGTGGAGGTGGGGTATGCTTATACATAAATAATTCAATTCCTTCATACGTAATCAAGCCCCCTGGAGATAGGTGTCCAACTAGAAACAATTTGGGTTAAGTTAATGCTCTCGGGACATAAATCAGTAATAGTTGGGAATTGCTACAGACCACCTGCATCCACAAATGAATATAATAGTGCACTTAACAATGAAATCTCTGAAATGTCTATCCTTGGGGACATTATTGTATTAGGAGACTTTAACTACCCTGGAATAGACTGAGAGAATCCTTCTGGATCAGATCCCACTGAGAAACATTTTATTGAACAATGTATAAATAGTGGACTTGACCAAGTTGCATCTGACCCCACGAGGGATAAAAATATCCTAGACTTAATATTAACTAATATTGGAAATGAAATCACTAACATTAATATTTCAGCAGCGCTAGGAAATAGTGACCATCAGGTAGTCACCTGTTACTTAGTTAAGGGGAGACCGAAGAACATCTGTAGCACAATTATTAAAAACTACTACAGAGCTGACTTTGATGGTATATGTCAGAGCCTCTCAGAAATAGACTGGGAAACTACCCTTAGACATAGGACAACTGGCAGTGCATGGGCAATTTTTAAAGGTATACTGAATGAGATTGAAAATATCTATGTAGCAATAAGGGAAAAAATACAAAAACAGACAAAAGCTTTTTTCTCTTCTTAAAAAAGTGAGGGAGATATTAAAGAGCAACTACTTACTAAATACAGGAAAATTGTCAAACTTTTGAAACAGGCTATTTTACAATCTAAAAAGAAGTTGGAGTTTCGTTTGGCTCACTCTAAAGATAGCTACAAATCATTATTTTCCTATCTTAATAATAAGAAAATGAATAATAGATATATGGGTCCTCTATGTATAAATAATTCTATTATTTCTACCGATAGGGATATTGCCAATACATTTAATAATCAGTTCTGTTCAGTATTTTCAAAAAAAGCAGTTCCAAAATTTTTTAAGCAAACAGTTAATAATTCTCCTGTCCATATTATTACTGAAGATGACACCCTCGAGGCGATTCGTTCCCTCAAATGAACTTCTAGCCCAGGACCAGATAATATTAATTCCACTTTTTTATTAGAAACAGCTGAAGCTATAACTAAGCCTTTGACCCTCATTTTTAATAAATCTTTATGTGAAGGTGTTATTCCTAACGATTGGGCAATGGCTATTGTTATACCAATATTCAAGAAGGTAATCATTCACAGCCTGTGAATTATCGCCCAATAAGTTTAACCTCGGTCATAAGTAAATTAATGGAGAAAATTGTCAAAACAAAGTTAGAAAATGAAAGAATTATAAAAAACATAAATGACCAGACTCAGCGTGGATTTAGACAAGGGTACTCTTGTACCACCAATTTAGTAGCTTTCTATAACTATATTAGTATGGGACTTGACAACGGAATCCCTATGGATGTGGTTCTCCTTGACTATAGTAGAGCTTTTGACATGGTTCCCCATGATTTACTGCTTGGTAAAATGGTTGAACTTGGATTTCCACAGCATATAATTAAGTGGTTATCTGGTTGGTTACACGACAGAGAACAGCGGGTTAGAATAAATGGTGTTTTTTCTGAAGCTCATAGTGTGACTAATGGGGTTCCCCAGAGTTCGGTTCTTGGACCTACTCTGTTCAGTATTTTCATAAGCAATTTACAGGTTAACTCAGACAATTGCCTCTCAAAATTTGCTGACGATACCAAATTAGGAGGGCCTGTATCTACATCATTAAATAGGGAATACATTAGAAATAATCTAAAAATTATTGAAAAATGGGCAGATTCAAATAAGATATTACTCAAGCCAGATAAGTGTCATGTATTGCATTTTGGAAGGAATAATCCGAAACAGACCTATTTCTTAAATAATTCTCCCCTTCAGGTATCAATAGTAGAGCGAGACCTTGGAATACTAGTTAATAATAAATTATCTTCAACTGATCATTGTGCTAGGATAGCTAATATATCTAATGCGATGCTTACCTGAATTCAAAGATCCTTTGTGTCAAGGACTCAGGAATGTATTATTCCTTTGTTTAGATCATATGTGAGGCCATATTCTGATTACGGTTCTCAGTTTTGGAGTCCTTATTTGAGGCAAGATATTAATAGATTGGAAAAAATCCAGAAGAGAGCAACTAAAATGGTTCCATATTTGTCCAAGATGGACTATTGGGAGTAGATTGCAAAAAAACTGGGTTACATTCGCTAGAATTTAGACGTTCAAGAGGAAATCTACTTCTACTATACAAAATCCACAATTCCCAGGATTTAATGCAACAATGTAGGTTAAAATTTTCCAGCAGAAGGATATCCTCTCATCTCCATAATAAACAAATCGATGTGGCTAAATCCATAATGAACAAAAGATTAAATTACTTCACGGTGAGAAACCCCAGAATTTGGAACAAGCTTCCCCAACATTTAGTGGAATGTAGTTCGACCTTATCATTTAAAAAAGGTTTGGATTTTTGGATGGACTCTAATTACTCCAGCGTATAACTTGTCCCACCATGGTGGTGAGGGACAATCTCGATGGGCAATAGCCTTCTTTTGTCCTTTTAAACCAAGTAAACCAAGTAAAGGCAGGGTTCCAGTTTGGTTAAATCAAAATGTCAAGAAACAAATCAAACTTTAACAAAAAGCCTATAACAGAAATAAAAAAGAAACAACACATGGAAATAAAATTAAATTTTTCTGAATACAAAAAATGCACTGTACTCTATATAGGTAGAAATAATCACATCTGTTCTTATATCTTAGACCAAACCATATTGAAATCAACACATAATGTACAGGACTTGGGTATAACAGTCAACAATTCCCTCTCCTCCTCAAATCACTGCATGAGAGTTGCCAAAACTGCTTGCCCTATGGTAACAAAGATCAAATGCTCATTTGTGAGCAAGATAGAACAACTCATCTTACCCCTCTATATCACATATGTTTGGCCCTTACTAGATTATGGATCCCAGTTCTGGTCCCCGTTTTTACTTAAGGACATTAAAATAGTGGAAGAAGTCCAGAGTACTGAGTATGTCCCTAGACTAAAACAATTTAACTACCAAACTAGATTACTGAAGACGGGCTTACATTCCCTTGAAGCTTGAAGACAAAGGGGTGATTTGTTGATATTATATAACTTAACCCAAAAACAAGAACTTATGACTGATTGTAATCTATATTTTAGCAATACAAGAGATAACTTGAGATCTTATAATAAAAAAAATCTATATACAACCATCATTGACAGTCAAGACGGATCATTTCTTTACACTCAGAGCCCCAGTGGTTTGGAATAGACTACTACAGACAGCAGTCGAATGTACAAGCTTAACTACTTTTAAAAATACCATAGATAGACTGTACTACAACAACCAGTTGATGGTATAATTGGCCCACTTATGTGGAGGGTATTCACAATGGGTCTTGAGCCCCTTATGTCCATTGATTCCTAATAGTAATCAGGTTGTTAACCGAGCCTTTGGCTAACATTATCGATGGCCACATTAAAGTAACCACTCAGGAGAATAGGTCATACTTGAGGGATACCACGCAACGTTTGAACATTTTAGGTGCAGTTTACATGGAACCTGACTGGTACTTAGTGACCTTAGATGTTAATACTTTGTACACAAATATCCTCCATCGGGGGGGGTTAGAAGCATTAAGTGAAGTCCTGTATGAGTGAGTGTATGGAATATTCTGCCTCTTTTATTGAATTCCAAGTCTCCATTACAAAGAAAGTATTGACATGTAACTTCTTTTTGTATGATGACAAAACGTACCTTCATATTAATAGGATGGCAATGGGAGTCGCTATGGCCCCCAATTAAGCAAATTTATATATGTCCCACTGGGAGAATATGGCTGTTTATAATGAAACAAATCCATTCTTGGAAAAGACTGACCACTATAAGAAGTATATTGATGATGTGTTTTTAATTTGGAAAGAGGCGGAAGACAAATTACATTCCCTTGTACAATACCTGGTATCAACAACTCAGAACTTTAAGTTTACAATGACTTACGGCTTACACACAGTAAATATTTTTTGGATTTGGTAATTACAAATGGGGATAATGGTGATGTGAACGCAAATTAATTTTGGACAGCTACAGACAAAAACTCAATATTACATTGTAGCAGTTGTCATCCACACCATGTAATGGCCAATATTCCTGTGGGACAATTCATGAGGGTAAAACAGAACTGTTCAGATAGAGAGTATTATGAGATTCAAGCAGACATTTTAATTGACAGATTTTCACAGAAAGGATATGATGACAATGTTATTAGATCAGCAAGAAAGCATATGAATGATATATATAGGGAGGATTTTTTAAAGCCCAATAATAGAAGCCAGAATGATAGATGCTTTAAAACTATAACATCAAATCTCATTACTACCTTTAGCCCTCATGCACTTTTAGTACAGGACATCCTTAATAAGAATTGTCACATTCTTGGGACAGACAGAAAGCTGACTGAAATAGCTAAGCAAGCTCCTAGACCGATTTTTAAGAGGGGCACTAATTTACAGGATAATCTTGTTCAAACTGAACATTTGAAGAATAAAAAGAAGTATGTTCCACAGAAACATTTACCTGCAAGCAAACATAAATGTGGGAATTGCTCCTTTTCTAAATACTGTGGTCGAAGGAGCACAATTTAAATATACAATGTAGAATATAAGTTGTAACATATGGGATTTTGCCACCTGTAGTACTATGAGTGTTATATACTTTGCCCAATGTAAAAAAAAATGTCCTGCTTACAATGTGGAGAAGACTAGACAAAAACTGAAGGAAGGAAGGAATGAATTGGACAGCACATTAGGAGAATTGAAAAAAAGGATGGAATTAGTGTTTTGGCACAACATTGTGAAACAAAAGGCATGGATCACAGTTTTGGTTTTCAGGTCATTGAGCATGTTTATGTGAGTGTAAGGGGTGGAGACACTGACAGAGTGTTACTACAAAAAGAAGCTTTTTGGCAACAGTAACTAGAGTTGTACTATCCGCCAGGACTGAATGACTATGACCATTTTCAATTGTCTCCATTCCTATAATGTACACTTACTAGCAAATGTATGTGCAATGATACATTAATGTTGCAGGTGGATTAATTATTCCCTGCATTATGTAACTGTTGGCTATTATGTTGCACACTGTTTTAGGAGATATGTATATATTCCCCTTGTTCCCGCCTCCTTCCCCTCCCCCCTTTTTTCCCTTCCCTTTTCCTTTTTTCTCTTATTTTAACTTTTGTTATAGTTATTAGGTGTACTAGATTGCATAGCACTTTTAATGGGTTTTCCTGGTTTTGTAATATTGTGTTTTATATATGGAGTCTGGATATTCATGTGTGCACAACAGTATTGTATGAAACTGTAGTATAAACCTTTAAGTAAGTGTTTTTTAAATGCTTCACACCTGGTATCCCATCAAAAGCCTGAGAGCTGGGTGAAAACGTTAGGCTGTATGTGGGAGAGCCTGTCCAAAACCTTACTGCTGGTTTTTATTATTTTGTTAGTTACCGTTATTCGTTTGCACAGCACAGTGTGTACTTTTTCAAATGGAGACTGTAGAGCTGAGTTCTTAGAAGAGTACCTCACTTAATCCGTAGTGCCCCTATAATATAAAAAATAATGAATTTGACCTGTGAAGACTTATGCAGGGTCAAGCTAATAGAATATGGAATTTCAGCCGGCCCACCGATATAGTGGTAGGATTTCCGCTTGCAATGTCGAAAACCCAGGTTCAGGAATGGACCCAGAAGTCAGAGGGCCAGCTGGGGGAAGAGGGATTGAGTGTCCTGATGACTGCTCGCCTTCTCTGGGGGAGGGTGGGCTAAGTGTCCAGTGACATGCTGACCTCTAGTGGAAGCCAAGAAGTTCTACAACCACCTAACTTGTTGAGGGAAGGAACAGACGCTGGCATCATTGCACGTTCTTCAAAAATATGCCACCTCCCTCTATGACGCTCCACCCTTAGGTTTCCATTCATCCCTGCCGATGACCGATAGACGTGTGTTCTGCCGGCATGTCCTGGTCTCATGGCCCCTCCCTGGGGGGGTAAGTCGGGGGTTCTTCCAATTTGGAAGGCCTGCTGGAGCCCTAACTTCAAGTCCATGGGTCCCAGGGCCAATTGGCGGCCCAACCAGTAGGGGGCAAGCCTGGGATCTGATCACTATACAGATAAGCTTCGGGAATGGACTCAGAGCTCAGAGGGCCAGCTGGTGGGCCTGATCCTTGGGAAAGTGTGGCGGCAAAAAGTATAATAAATTGCAAAAAAAAAAAATATGGGTTTTAAAAAGCCCACTGTTTGTATGCATCTTATGTTAGAACCTTCCTTTAACCATCACTAATGCCATAGGAGGTAGTGTGGTCTAGCTTTTGGAGCACTGGCTTGGTAACCAGGAGCTCACAGGCTCAAACCTCACTACAGTGAAATATTCACTGTTTGACCTTGAGCAAGTTACCTAACCTCTCAGTGCTTTGATCCACTCAGCTCTGGAAACAGGTAGAAGCAGGACTCCACTGAAAATGAGATGCTGCATCTCAGTGGGGATATCCTGGGTAAATAAAATTGTAAAGTAAAAAAAATAAATAAAAATCAATGTTATTGATCCATATTGAGTCTAAGCTCCCCTGCTGCCCTACCTTTGCAATCTCAGACATGGACCCAAAGCTGACCCAAGGCCTCCTGCTCTCCTCCTGCTCTGCAGAGTTTGAGCTTGGCTACATGGCTGGGCCCCCACACCTTCAATACCTGATCCTCCTTACTTGCTGCAAACATACAAGGCGTGGACAACAGCTGACTCAGCAAACCTCTCTCCCGCAGTACTCCAGAGTGGAATTACTGTCATCAGTGTACTTTGTATGAGAATTTGTAATCCCCACCTGATGTGCTACAAATCCTGACCAGTGTTTCTGTAGCAAGCTTCTAGCCTTTAAATGCAGAGAGTGTTACGTTTTCAAGTATTACTCTGTACCCATTAACTTACTGCACTTCTATAGTTCTGCTTATGTAATGTGCACTGTCTGCCCTGCCCTGTAACTGCATATGGATTTACTTGGTTTTTGTGCTTCTCTCTACACCCCACACATACAGTACTCCAAAAGCCTCAATCCCACTTCAAAGCATCATGAGTATGCAAATCCCTGTGCAAGGCATCACGGGTATGCAAACCATTCTGCAAAGCAAATAAAGAGGGAGGACACGGTGGTGGTCACTGAAACTTGGGCTACTCCCAACCACTGGTGGGACCTTTTGGTCCTGGGTATAAACTGTATAGAAGGGATGGGGAGTGAGGAGTAGGGAAAAGGGGGGGAGTAGTGGTATATATAAGGGGAGGAACAATGTGAATGAGAGAGGAGTCTGAAGAGGGGAAGGCAGAGGTGCTCTGGGTATAGCTACAATCCACTAAAGGGAAGAAGATAAGACTGGGTCTGGTTTACAGACCATTTAACCAGAAGGAGGAAAGGGACAGGGCGATGGGTTCTATGATAAGGGTGGCTACAGGGAAGGGAAAGGTGGTGATTGTGAGGAATTTTAACCTGCCCAAGGTGGATTGCAAGCTACCCGCCACGACCTGTGCCAGGTAATCCTGGATGTGATGCAGAGTGGATTCCTGACCTGGGGTGTCATGGTACCCACTACAGAGGGGCAATCCTCGATCTGGTGCTGACAAATGGGGACCACATCCAGGTTGAGAAGCCCTTGGGGGGGGAGAGACCACTGCACAGTGTGGTTCAGGCTGGACATGGGCAGGGAGAAAGTACCCACAAAGACCAAAGTATTTGACTTCAGAAAAGTGGACTTCAGAAAGATGGGGGAGCTGCTAAAGGGGCATCTAGATGGGATCAGCGTAGGGATGGGTACGAATCAAAAGTGGTCCATTTTTGGGGCGCTGTTGAGCAGCCCACCGGCAAGAAGCACATTACAACAGCTCTACATCTAAGAGGAAATAAAACTCAAATAACTAAAATACAAGGCAGGAAGTGTCTCTTATTCTTGCGAATCTCAACAGCTGACTTTAAAAGGAGTTGATTGATACCAGATACTACCATGGGTTGCAACCAAAAGGCGAGTGGCAGTGGTTCTAAAACAACTCAGGCAGCAGAGCTACAGGCCCCTATAAATCCACCGACATCGACTGGCTTGGAGCCCCCATGGAGGGCACTACAAATTTCGATGCAGGCCATAGACCAGAAAGTGGAGTCAATTCTCCTAAGATTCACGGAGCAAGATGCAAAATTAGAGGTGGCCACTCAAACCGCTACATCGGCAGAGAAGACCGCTATTCAAGCGATGGCTACCAGTTCTAAATTGTGCAAGAAAATGCGCATTAAAAGTACAGACTTGAGGCCTTGAGAACTTCGTGTAGGGCCTCCCATGTAAGAATTATCGGTATGCCAGAGGGAAGCTAAGAAGGGAATTGTTACCATTCCTACAGAACTGGCTGATTGAAGTATTGGATTTGTCAAAAGATATAGTTAACTACTTATGCAAAGCTTACCGTATAACTCCACGAGCAGCTGGCCCACGTGCTGAGGCCCCGAAAGTTATCCTTCTGATAACGGCAAACCCCTCTGTCAAAGAACTACTCCTTCACGCAGCCAGATCGGCAGATGGTTTAAGTTTCAATGGCTCTACAGTTCATTTATTCCCGGATCTTTCGTACGCAATCAGGGCGAGGAGGAAGAAGTTCGATGCGGTCCGGACACAACTTCGCGGCTTGGGAATAACACAGTCACTGTTGATGCCGGCCCGCCCGCATTTATTATGGGGGACATATGTTTCAATTCAGTGACCCTGAGGAAGCGGGTAAAAAGGTGGAATCCATCAGCCGAGAATTTCAAGCGCCAGAGAATCGGGACACGTCTGAATCGGATGAAGAGACCTGAACTGTTTAATTGAAGCTGAGGGATAAGTAAAATATAAATGAGACAATTCATTGTTTAATGTTATTTTTGATCTTATGGGTTATTGGAGTTCAGAGCCCCAAATGAGGCTGCAAGGACAGTAGTATATAGTTTAAAATAATGGGTTTGAACCATATTACAATAGATGTATCTGTAACTAATGTGCCATAAATGTTTGGAATACCTATTTTGATGTGGGGACACATCAACACTGGTGGTTGAGTATTACAACATTGACTGGACTTTTAAAATTTAGGAATGGTTTCCCCAAAAAGCCTTGGTGGACTGTAGCTTTAATGGATAACCATTTTAAGTGACATTTTAATTTGTCCCCATTCCTAATAAGGATCTGTATAGGCTACCTATCCTATCTATACATTGGATGTATCTGTACAATTTAGGTGATGTCTGGCAGAAGAATGTACAATACGTATTGTTTTTTATGATAAAAGCAATAAATATAAAATATAAAAAAAAAAAAAGTGGTCCATTTTTAAGGAGGGAACAGTGGCAGCCACAGAGGAGTGTGTTAGGCTAAAGGGGGGAAAACTCAAGGGCCAAAGCACCCAGATGTTTTTTTGTGAAGTAGCCCAGAAAGTCAGAGATAACAGGACCATCTATTGGAAGTTCAGGAGCACCCAGAGGGAGGAGGATAGGAAAGAGTACATGGGGAAGACTAGGGAGGCAGGAAAAGTAGTCCGACAAGTTATAGCTCAGAAATAACTGCAGCTAGCAGAGAGGATTAAAAAAAGGAGAAAATAAGTACACCAGCAAGAAAACAGATAAGAAAGATAGCATAGTATGGCTCAAGAAGGGAGATGGGCGAGTAGAAGCTCATGGACACAAGACAGAGTTACTGAATGAGTACTTTTGTTCGGTCTTAAAAGAGAAACATAGATAAGACATAGACTGCAGATAAGGACCTGTTGGCTCATCTAGTCTGCCCTGTTTTTCCCTACCTACAGCTATGCCGCATACCTTACTCAGGCTTTGGTCTTCACCCCCCGGCCTTACTTCCAAGATCCCCGTGTATCTAACCCATGCATTTTTGAATCCTGTAACTGTCTTGGCCTCTACCACCTCCACCAGGAGTCTGTTCTTTGCATCCGACACTCCACCTGTGAAGTACTTCCATACATTTCCTCTGAGCCTCCCCCTTCCACCTTCATAGTGTGGCCCCTTATCCTTGAGAATCTTTTTCTTTGGAAAATGCTACCTTCCCATACCCTGTTTTTACCTGTAAGGTAGTTGTATGTTTCTATCATATTCCCCCCTTTCCCTCCTTTCCTGTAAGGAGCACAAATTCAGCTCCTTAAGCCTTTCTTCGCAGGACTTTTGATGCAGGCCCTGCACCATTTCGGCTGCCCTCCTTTGTGCTGTCTCCACTCTATGTCCTTTCGGAGATGGTGTCTCCAGAACTGGACACAGTACTTGAGGTGTGGTCTCACCAGTAACCTATACAGGGGTATTACTACATCCCTCCTTGTGATACTGATTCCCTTACCTACGTGGCCCAGCATCTTATTAGCCTTCCCCACTGCCTTGTCACACTGTTTAGCTACCTTTAGGTCATCAGAAATGGTTACCCCTAGGTCCCTTTCCTGCTTTGTGACTGCTAATTCCACACCTACCAGTTGGTATGTTGCCCCTGGGTTTCTGTGCCCCAAGTGCATGATTTTGCACTTTTTTGCATTGAAACCCAGCTGCCAGACCTGTGACAATTCTTCCAGCTTTTTTAGATCGGCCTTTATTCTTTCGACACCCTCCGGTGTGCCTACTCTGTTGCAGAACTTTGTGTCATCTACGAATAGGCATACTTTCCCTTCCAGTCCCACTGTGATGTCGCTAATAAATGTATTAAAGATGAATGGGCTTAGTACTGACCCTTGCGGCACCCATTGGTCATCTTGCCTACTCCAGAGTGGATGACATTTACCACCACCCTCTGACTCCTATTTCTTAGCCAACTCCCTAATCATTGAACTACTTTAGACCCTACTCCTAGGCTCTCCAGCTTGTTTTCCTATGTGGAACAGTGTCGAAGGCCTTACTGAAATACAGGTAGGCTATGTTCATAGCTCCTTCCTGATCCACCTCCTTGGTTAGCCAGTCAAATAACTCGATCAGGTTAGTCTGGCAAGACATTCCCCCTGTGAAACCATGTTGCCTCAGATCCTGTAAACCACTGGCAACAAGGTATTCCCCAGTCCTTTCCTTCTGTAGTGATTACATTACCTTGCCCACCACCAACATCAGGCTAACAGGCCTGTAATTTCTTGCCTCCTCCCTATTTCCACTTTTGTAGAGTGGGACTACATCTGACCTCCTCCAGTCCCCTGATACCTCCCCTATTTCCAATGACAGGTTGAATAGGGCTGTCAGAGGTGCAGCCAGCTCCTTTCTGAGTTCCCTCAGTATCCTGGGGTGTATCTAGAGGTGGGCAAGTCAGAGCAGGACCAAGTCTAGCTCAAGTTTAATGTCTGGCTCAGCTTGCTTGACTTCTATAAGCAATTGAGAGCCAAGGTCAAGCCAAGCCAGTTATGGTCAAAGCAAGCAGTTTTGTCAGCCTGAGCAGTCAGTTAATTTTGGAAAAATGCAGCTGCTATGTAGAGAACAGCCTGCAGTAGCCAAGGTTCATCTCGTGTTTTGGCTCGTAGGGCCAAGCCAGACCCCTGGCTCAGCTCTGGCTTGGCTCTAAGTGAAAAATTCCTGGCTTGGCCATTTATAGGTCTATCCCATCAGGTCCCATTGCCTTGTCCACTTTTAACTGCGTTACATCCTTAAGGACTCTATCCTCTGTAAAGAGACTAGTATCTACCTCCCGTCCCTTAATGCCCTTGTCTTTTACCAGTGGCCTGTTTCCCACTCTCTCATCTGTAAATAATGAACAGAAGTATTTGTTCAGTATGTCTACTTTTTGGTGGTCCTCCGCAATGCACACCCCTCCTTCTCCCTTCAGCCTTACTATCCCTCCCTTGCTCTTTCTCTTTTTGCTTATGTATCTAAAAATGTTTTATCCCCCTTTTTACTGATTTTGCAATATTTTCCTCTGTTTGTGCTTTTGCGCCCCAACTGCCTTCCCTGTCTTCTCTGTTTCTCCCGGTAACTCAACCTATCCTCCTCCTTCTGTGTTCTTTCGTATATTCTAAATGCCATTTTTTAGCTCTGACTTTTTCCACTACTTCTTTCGAGAACTATCTTTTTCCTCTTACTCTTGCTAACCTGCCAGACACATAGATTTGTAGTCTTTTCAATGCCCTCTTTAATTTTGCCCACTGTTCCTCGACTCCCCCCCGTTTCCCTATCCCTGCCAGGGCATCCCTCAGACATTCCCCCATTTTCTTAAAATCAACCCTCCTGAAGTCCAGAACCCTTGTCTTTGTGTGGTTTGATTCTGACCCCATTTACAAAGAAACAGAGACATTGTCAGCAGATAAGGACTGCCTGGCCCATCTAATCTACCCGTAAACCCTTGTACTGGATTACTGCTTCTGACCCACCCACTGCTGTACCTCTGTGGTTCCCCTATGCCTGTCCCAAGCATGCTTGAATCCATCCACAGTACTTGCCCCCACCACCTCCTGAGGCAGACTATTCCATGCATCCATCATCCTTTCTGTGAAGAACTTCCTCACATTCCCTTTTAACCTCCCACTTTCCAATTTCATGTCATGCCGCTTCATTCTTGTGCTCCTCTGTATTGGAGAATGTCTCCCTTCCCTGCACCCTATTTATACCCTTGAGGTACTTGAATGTTTCTATCATGTCACCTATTTCCCTCCTCTCGTCCAGTGGGTACATAATGAGGTCCCTTAATGTAGCCTCATAAGTCTTGTGTTGCAAGCCCTGTATCATCTTAGTCACCCTTGCATTCTTTTATATTAAACCACACTTTTCAGTGATCACTGGCCCCTATGTAGTCCCCCAGGAGGGAGATGGCCTGGTGCCACAAGGGCGGAGGAGGGGTGGAGGGGGCCACAAATGGAATAACAGGGGAGGACAGGGTGAAGAAAGTATTTGTGTGAAGCAAATTAACAAATCAAAATGAAAGAAAGAAACACTATGGTTCTCAAAAGAAGTGGCGGAGAAGGTAAGGGGAAAAAAGACAGCATTCAGGAAGTATAAGGAAACACAGAAGGAGCAGGATAGAGAACTGTACCAGTTAAAGCAGAAGGAAGTGGGTAAGGCAGTCAGAATAGCAAAGGCCTAAACCGAGGAAAAGATAGCCAACTTGGTTAAGAAGGGGGATAAAACCTTTCATAGGTACATTAGGGAGCAAAGAAAGACTAAGGCAGGGATACTGAGGCTGAACAAAGAGGAAGGTGGATGGGCAGAGAGCGACAGTGAAAAAGCAGGGATACTGAACAAATACTTCTGCTCAGTATTCACAATGGAAAAGCAGGGGGAAATACCTAATCGGTCAACAGAAGCACTCTGGATAGGGGGGTTGATATTAGTCCTTTCACAGAAGAAAGGGTTCTGAAAGAACTCTTAAAACTAAAGGTGGATAAAGCAATGGGGCCTGATGGGATTCACCCCAGAATTTTAAAAGAACTAAGGGAAAAGCTAGTAACACCACTGACTGCCCTTTTTAATAAATCATGGGAGGATGGGGTTGTACCTGAGGACTGCAGGAGGGCGGATGTGATTCTCCTTCACAAAAGTGGGAGCAAGACAGAGGCAGGAAACTACAGACCTGTCAGTTTGACCCCAGTGGTAGGGAAAATGATGGAATCACTTCTGAAGGAAAGAATTGTTCAGTACCTAGCGGCAAGTGGGTCACAGGACCCAAGGCAGCATGGATTCACAGCGGGAAGGTCATGTCAGACAAATCTAATTGATTTCTTTGACTGGGTGACCAAAGCAGTAGACCAGGAAGGGGCTGTGGACATGGCCTACCTAGACTTTAGCAAGGCATTTGACACAGTCCCACGACAAAAGATTAATAAACAAATTAGCCAGCCTGGAGTGGGTCCTAGGGTGGTGGCCTGGTAAAACACTGGTTGATAACAGACACAGCGGGTAATAGTAAATGGAGTCCACAGGAAGAAAGGAGGGTAACTAGTGGGTACCGCAGGGTTCAGTACTAGGCCGGTCTTTTAATGTTCTTATAAGTGACATTGCAGAGGGACTGGAAGGGAAAGTATGTCTCTTTGCAGATGACACGAAGATCTGCAACAGGGTTGATACTCAAGGTGGGGTGGAAATGATGAAAAGGGACTTGGCAAGGTTGGAGGAATGGTCAAATGTATGGCAGCTTAGATTCAATGCAAAGAAGTGCAAAGTAATGCACCTGGGAAACAAAACCCAGGGAAGGGGTACACAATGTGGGGGGTGAGATACTGACAACAACAAAAATGAAAAGGGACCTGGGGGTAGTCATATCAGATGACCTAAAGGTGGCTCAGCAATGTGAGAAGGCAGTAAGGAGGGCTGGGGGATACTGGGATGCATAGGGAGAGGCATCACTAGTAGAAAACAGGAAGTTGTTGGCCCTCTGTACAGACAGTTGGTAAGATCACATCTGGAGTACTGTGTACAGTTCTGGAGACCCCATCTCCGCAAAGACATAGACAGGGTGGAGACTGTCCAGAGGAGGGCAACCAAAATGATGCAGGGCCTGCATCAGAAGACATATGAAGAAACACTAAAGGAACTAAAGATGTATAGCCTTGAGGAAAGGAGGGAGAGGGGGGACATGATAGAAACATTCAAATACCTCAAGAGAATCAACAAAGTCCAAGAGGGTAGCATCTTTCAGAAAAAGAGATGTGCAAAAATAAGGGGGCACAATTTGAAGATAGAGGGGGACGGCTCAGAGGTAATGTGAGGAAGTATTTCTTCACAGAGGGTTGAGGATACATGGAACAGCCTTCGTGAGGAGGTTGTAGAGTCAAAAACAGTGGGGGAATTCAAGAATGCATGGGGCAGATATAAGGCAGTTCTAGTGGGGGGTAGGAGGAAGTAGGCTGTTGATTAACTAGAATCTGCAGCTTATCCGTTAGGTAGAGAAATGGGCAGACTAGGTGGGCCAAGCGGTCCTTATCTGCCATCAAATTCCATGTTTCTATTAGCCCTGAGAGTAGACAAATCCCCAGGGCAGATGGCATCCATCCAAGAGTGCTGCAGGAACATGCGGAGGAACTAGCAGGCCCCTTGGCTGACCTGGTCAATAGTTCACTTGAGTCAGGGGTAATACCGCTGGAATGGAGAACAACACATGTGGCGCCACTCCATAAGAGCAGATCCGGTTGACTACCAGACCAATCAGCCAGACCTCAATCATGTACAAGCTTATGGAGGCCATACTTAAAGAGATCCTGGTAGGTTATCTGAAAGAAAACAGCCTCCAAGATGAGTGGCAACATGGGTTTATGACTGGGAGATCATGCCAGACAAACCTGATTGACTTCTTTGAGTTGGTCACTAAAACAATGGACAAGGCTCAAGCAGTGAATATCCTAAACTTGGACTTCGGCAAGGCTTCTGATTTTGTGCCCCATAAGAGATTGATCAAGAAACTGGAAGACCTGGGGGTTTGAGAGAAACTGATTGGATGGGTAGATAACTGACTGAAAGGGACCTGCTTTCCAGGGGGTGGTGATAGTGAGGGAGCTCTCAGGTGATGGGGATATCACCAGCGGGGCCCTACAGGGCTCAGTGCTTGGGCCAGAGCTATTTAATGTCTTCATCAGTGACACTGGAAAATGCATAAAGGGCAATATTTGCTTGTTTGTGGACAACACAAAGCTTTGTGGGAGGGTGAATAGAGCGGAAGGGGCATGGGACCAAAAATAAGACGGCCAATCTCAAGAGATGGTACAGAATTTGGCAACTTGGTTTAAGGTGAAAAAGTGTAGGGTTATGCACACTGAAGTCAAGATCCTTAAGACAGAATACAGCCTGAGAGGGGTCCTGGTAACCAAATCTGAGGAAGAAAAAAGCCCTGGAGGTGTTGATCATTATCGACCTGAAGTGCTCCTCACCATGCAGGAAAGCAGCAGCAAAAGCCAACCGAATGCTGGGCTGCATTGCCAGAGAGCTCAGCAGCAGAAGGGAAGAAGTCATACTGCCAATATACAGGTTGCCAGTGCAACTACACCTGGAGTACAGTGTGCAGTACTGGTATCCCTACCTAAAGAAGGACATTAGCCTGCTAGAGGCAGTCCACAGAAGGGGGACAAAGATGGCTAAAAGTCAGCAAAGCAGGATATACAAGCAAAGGCTGAATGCCCTGAACATGTACTCCCTGGAGGAGAGGAGGGAAAGGGGAGACATGCCTGAATATTTGAAGGCCACAAACAAGGTGGACAAGACGTGCCTCTTACATAGAAACATAAAATTTGCCAGCAGATAAGGACTGCTAGACCCACCCAGTCTGCCTTTTTTCCCCCTACCTACATTGTTACCACAGACCATACTTGATCTACTGCTTTTTCTCCCTCCCCTTTCTGTTTCACTATCATTCCCTTGTGCCTATCCCATGCATTCTTGAACCCCACCACTGTTTTTTTCCTCACCACCTCCCTGGAAGGCTGTTCTAGGAATGCATCACCCTTTCTGTGAAGAAGTACTTCCTAACATCTCTACTGAATCTACCTCTCTCCAGCTTCACAGCATGTCCCCTTGTTCTTGATCACCTTGTTTTCTGAAAAATACTTTCCTGCTGTACCTTATTTACCCCCATCAGGGATTTAAAGGTCTCTGTCAAATATCCCATCTCCCTCCTCTCCTCCAGGGTGTACATACTGAGGTCCTTCAACCTCTCCTCATAGGGCTTTTGATGCAGACCCTGCACCATTTTAGTTGCCCTCCTCTGGATAGCCTCCACTCTGTCTATGTCCTTTCGGAGATGTGGTCTCCAGAACTGCAGAACTCTTCAGGCTCAGTAGAAATAAAAACACAAGGGGACAGTGCAATACACTGGTGGGGGGGGGGGCTTAAGAGTGAGACCAGGAGGCATTTCATCATGGAAAAGGTGATGGGTAGAATGAGCTCCTGAGGAAGTGGTATCACTTGAAACAGTGGACGGCTTTAAAATGGGATGGGACAAGGTAAAAATTTGAGTAGCCAGAACTGAGGGGTATCAGCTGGAGAGGGGGGCAGAGTCCTTAGCTTCCGCTTGGGACCCCGCAATACAAGTAGATTAGACAGACCACAAGGCCTTATTCTGCGGGCACCTTTTGAATGTTCGTATGTTTTGTCACAACAGCCCTCACCCTTTAAACAGGCTTATACAGTACACCTGATCCAGTATAGGCTAAGAATGACAAATTAACATAGACAAGTGTTCAGTCCTCTTGGGACTGCCCCGTGTAGTGCAGACAGTGTCTCAGTCAAGTACCAAGTAAACCCCCAAAGCATCCGTCATGTAGTACACTCAAAGAAAGCACATGGGAAAAGAAGTTTGTAGTAAGAGTAGTGCATAGGAGCCAGCAAATGGATGCTATGAGAGAAGAAACATCTAGACTGTTTGGTTTTGTGCATTTGTCCAAACTAAACCAAGCCATATAGGTTTCCTGTTACTTGCAATCTGCTTGCCACCTTTTGGTGTGTCACTCTGAGTGCAATCTGCTTTGTGTACATAGTTATATCAGGGACATGTTTGACATTGCATCCAGGTGCAATCTGCTTTGTTTATCTACAGCTTAACTCTCTGTGCCCTTAGCCCCTGACGTCAGAGGTGAAACAACAGAAAGCAGAATTTGTATACTCATTTGGTTGCATTCATTTCACAGATTCCCTCTGGCTAGCATCCCCCTTTTCATAATAGCTATGCTAAGTAACATGAAAATAGAATCACTGCCCCTTAGACATCATCTGCTGTGGCTTGTTGCCTACACCCAGTGTTGTAATCCTTGGTGGAAGCCTTGGTCTGAGGCGAAACGTTGAGGTGCCTTTGCACATCTGTGATTTTTTGGTAATTACATCAACTATATAGTGAACACATAATGGGTTGCAGTGGAATAATATATTTACAGTACCTCCACATGTAGGGGGAGCAGCAAAACTGTAACTGAGAAGTGGCAACAACACAAGTTATTTTTATTTATTTAATGTTTAGGATTTAATACCTTTGAGCTTGAGGCTCGTTTACAAAGGTTCCGAGTCAGACAAGTAACAAAAACACATCAATGGCAATACACAACAGGACATAACTGATGACAATACAACAAGATTACATAACTCACACAGTGCAAAATATGTTGTTATATACAAGAAACCAGGAGCAAAGATTACAACAACACTACTGGAGTGTGGCAAACAACTTTCATATTCAAAACTAAGTTGGGGTCAGCGTGGATCCTAGGCTCAGGTCATTTGTGATAGAGAACAGTAGCAACCAGAGGTGGCTTTGTCAGGTGCAGAGAGAAAGGGAAATGGGAGAGGCAAGGTGTTGAGAGAGTAGGGGGGGTGAGGGAGGTGTTGTAATAGAAAGCAAGATACAGGTTCATGAGGTGCATCGGCAGATATTATCAAGGGCAAGATGGGAGCGTAATCCATTCTTGAAGTGGCTTAGCTTTCCACAGTATAATAATTAAGCTGTTAGGGCCATTTATCCACATTAGTCCCTGATATGATAGCGATCGTTGGGCAAATGTGGTATGCTTGAAGGGCACCTGAACACTACCTTTGGCCACTTTTCTTGTGTTGACAGTGGATCATGAATAGGCTCAAGGTAGTCTTAGGTGCAAACCCCATTAGAGATTTCTTAATAGGCAAGCCTGGTATTTGACTCGTAGTTGAAAGGGGAACCATTCAGTCTTTGAGTACAGCTTGCAAGTGTGGGTTAGGTGGTCAGCCCCAAGGACTAGCCTGCAGGCCTTATTGAGGAGTATTCTGACTCTTTTCGAGTACAGAATCTGAACCAGCATCATAAATGAGCAACTCATAGTCTATGGATGATAGCACACAGCTACATGAGGCCAATTTCAGGGCTTCAGGTGTCATCGAGTGCCTGTATCGATACAGAACCCCAAGCTTTACATTAGCTGATTTTAATATCTGGTCCACATGTGTTCTGAAGGTGAGGGCGTCATCTTGGTGTACACCTAGGTATTTAAAAGTGCTGATCTGCTCGATTTTAGATCCTTTTTGGCTTTAGGCCAGTAGTGAGCCATATTTTCTTTTGTTGTGCGGCACTGTAAATAGCATACTCTTAGTTTTTTGTAGTTGAGTAGCAATTTATTTTGTGTAAACCAGACTTCTAGACTATTAAAGCTGGCCTCCAGTTCAGCAGTTATAACGGGCAGTTCCCTGCCTGGAACTGAGATAACTGCATTATCTGCATAAAGCACCACGGGTGCTGGGCAGGCAGACAGTAGGGAGCTGATAAAAAGGCTAAATAGGAGCAGTCCAAGAATTGATCCTTGCGGTACCCCTAAGGATACTACCCTTGGCTGAGCGAGGGCACCATTTATATATACACATTGTGACCTATTTGAAAGGTAACTTTCAAACCAGTTTATGGTACACATGGACAACCCAATGGTCAACAGGCAGTATAGTAGCAGTTGGTGATTGACGGTGTCAAATGCCTTGGTGAGGTCTATGAATATGGACCCCACTGCCAGACCACTGTCAAGTGCGTTGTAGAGATGGGTAGTATATTCGACCAAAACAGTGATAGTTGAATGTTGTTTTCTAAAGCCGTGCTGCTTGGAAGAGAGAAGATTGTACTTCTCAAGACATTCAGTGAGTTGATCCAAGACAGCTCGTTCTAAGGCATTGGAGAGCAGTGGTAGGATGGAAATGGGTCTATAATTTGCCAGACTGGTTCTGTCCCCGTTTTTGAACACCGGGGTGACAAGTGCTTTCTTCCAGTTAACAGGGAAGAGACCAAACTTTACAGAAGTGTTGAAAACTTTGGTTGGTGGATCAGCCAATTCATTTAGGGTGAGGGCAACCATCTTCAAGTCTATGGAGTCACTCCCCATCTTGGTTTTACCAAGGACTTGCTTCAGATACTTTACGGTTTCAGACATGGAGATTTGTCTAAAGTAGAAGGGTGAAACCCTTTACGAGGGTGTAGAAGGTGTAATAAGACATGGGGCCATCCAGGCAATGGGGTGTTAATGTAGTCACTTGCTAACACTGCACTCAGATCAGTGAATGCCAAGTTGAAAGCATTTGCATATCCTCAGGCTCTTGTAATGTCTCAGTTGAAGTTACTATGAGATCAGGTGGGCCTTTGTGGCTCTACCTGTAAGTGCTTTAAGGAGTTCCAACATTCCTTGCAATGACCCCAGATACTATTTAGTAGTTCTTTGTAGTAGGTATCTTTGGCTTGCCATCTCAAGTATGTGCATTTGTTTCTGGTGGCCTTATAGGCACAGAAGTCAGCCTGATTGCCAGTTGCACTGGCCTTGTGCCAGAGATTATCTCTGGTGTGCATGAGATCCAGGAGGGTTTCTGGGAGCCAGGGATTAACAGACCCTTTTATTTTTTTTGACTTATAAGGGGCTAAGAGATTGCAAACATTCGTAAAAGTGGAACAGAAGAAGTCAAAAGCTTGATTTCCATCCTTTGCAGTGTCAAGAGGTGACCAGTCGATTAGTCTGAGGTATTGTCTGAAGGTGTCCAGCAGCCCTGGTTTCACTGAGCAGGATCTAGTGATATTGGGGGGCTGCTTAGTAAATCTATTAGTCCATGTACATAGTACCGGGGAGTGGTCGCTAGGGGAGTCGGGCAGGACTGATACATAGCGTATGTGATCAGGGCAGTTTGTAAGGATCCAGTCAATAAGTGTACTAGTACCTGTCTTATAGTTTTGTTGACTGGAAGAGGTGACCATCTGGGTCACGTACAGGCTTGCAATTTGGTCTTTAGCAGTAGTTGCAGCATGTGATTCCCAGTTAATGTTAAAGTCACTGACTGTAATTCTCTCCCAGTAATGATTAAGCAGTCCTTGGTTGGTAATGAATTGTTCCATCCCAGTAGTATGCTTTCCAGGGGGTATGTAAACAGTGGATAGTACAAGAACCTTGTTTTGCTGACTAATGGAGAGCTTGATGTTAAGGATTTGCCCATCTTTAGTGTTTAATTTGGCAGGTAGTACTAGACCATGGATATCATCCGTAAGGTAAACTAGGCATCCACCTCCTCGTTTGGATAACCTGTCCTGACGGAACGATTGAAACCCATCCAGAGTGACTACAGCATCAAGTATCTTTTTTTGACAGCCAAGTCTCAGTCAGTGCTATATCATCAGGTTTTAGGACTTCTACCCATGCCTGCCATTGCATTAGCTTGGGCATAAGGCCTCTTGTATTTAATGAGACTATCTTGAGTTGCCTGATCCTTGAGGAGGCACCTGTGTCGGGAGGACCAGGGTTAGGGTGCACGTTGTCTGATAACAACAGTAGTATCAGGATCAGCTTCCTGATGTGCCGAGACCAGAACACCCATTTAGAGCTGGAGAGTTTCTGTGAACTGTGCTTTGGGTTGTGGGTGGGTATAGTAAGGGGGCCACCATGAAGAAAGACTGCCACAGGTAGTGATAGGGGTACCATCACAGCAGGGAGCTGCTGGGGTAGATAGAGCACTAGAGTCAGGAGAATGTCTGCTGATGTACCCTTGGCTAGACCATTTCTGTGCAGGAAGGTGTCCAAGAGGGAAGGTGGGTGTATTGGGAGGAGTGGGCCTTTTAGGCCATTATCTCCCACTTTCTCAAGCCCCAAAACAAGTAGTAGTGCCAGGCTTAGGGCTAGCATTATAATACATAAATGTAGCAGTCAGCAATAAAGGGGAGGTTCCTTTAAGAGAAGGCTTAATAAGATAGTCACCATAACTGAGATAATAGACGTGGTCAGAATTGGGGGAAGAACATTTAATAAAAGCCGGGGTGGGAGTGCGGGGGCAGGAGAAAATTCAAGCTGGGAGCTGAGCCGGACTAGCCTCTGATGGCAAGTGCCAAAAGTTTAAAAAACTTCAGTAGCCACGAGCAACCAATGATAGGCTGGCTGTGTCCTTGGGAGACCAATCAGAAATGCGGTTTTCAAGCCGCTGAGTCCCGGGGCACAAGGAGCCTACCTTCAGGTCTGGTCGGGCAGGCAGGCAGGAGATGGATATGGCCGTCCAGTGGAGGTGCCGAGGCTACCAGCAGTGGGAAGCCCACTCAGGGATGACCTTGGTGAGAGAGAGGGAGAGGTTGAGCCAGGTCAGAATTACATTTCGATTACAAAGCTTGGCTAATCCGTAGGCAGACAGAGCTAACAAAAGCAAAGGGGCGCAGGTGATAATAGTAGGCATGGGGAAGCAGGAGAGAAAAATTCACAGTGGGATAATTAACAGTCTGGTGCCAGGAGCAGCCAATGTTGGACAAAGGAAAAGAAATTAGGGTAGGAGTCCTGCAGTGAAGCAGGTGAAAGCAGGAGGCGGTCAAGAGGGCAGGAAGAAAGAGTGAGGGTTAAACGATAAGCTCAGGAGGAGACAAAGAGGGAAAAACCCCAGAAAAAACATAGAGAAAAAATGGAAATAAGGGAGAAAGGCAGTCTAGCTCAAATCTCCCCAGCAACTTTGTGGACCTTAAGTAATGTGCATAAGCAGTCTCTCTTGGAGTTAAACTGTAAATTCACTATTCTTTGTAGGCACTCTCTAATAATATTAAACCTATTACAGACTGCGGGTATTGAATTAACTTAACAGGCACACTCTATGCAGGTTAAAATGCACAACTGAAATAAAATTAAATTAATACATTAATGTGCAGGCACATTAAGAAGATCAGCAGTTTTACAAGTGGAGCACTTTTACAAATCTAGCTGGGAGCTGAGCTGGACTAGTCTCTGATTGCAAGCGCCAAAAGTTTTAAAAAGTTCAGTAGCCAGGAGCAGCCAATGACAGGCTGGCTGTGTCCTTGGGAGACCAATCAGAAATGTGGATTCCAGGTTGCTGAATCCCCGGGGCACAAGGAGCCTACCTTCAGGTCCAGTAAGGGCGGCAGGTAGGAGATGGATGTGACCGTCCAGCGGAGCTGCTGAGGTCGCTCAGGGCTCACTGTCTGGTTGGGTGGGCAGTTGCAGGAGATGGATGTGGCCATCTGATCCCCTGCAGCAAACAACAATGCACTGGGGTGGGGGGGCATGCCAGCAATATGCACCATGCACTATGGTGAGTAGTGCTGCACACGGGGCACTTGGGGCTGGCTGGTATGCCAGGGAAAGCCCTGCTATAAGTCCCCTATGTGCCCAGCCCTGCGCACACCAAACAGCAGAACAGCCTCGTGAGCAGCAGGCAGTACTCCCACATACTGCTTGGCCCAGCCCTGACCCCGTACCCCCTGGCAGACACCCACACACACACAACAGAGCATATCCCACCCTGATGCTGCACCCCCAAACCACGGCTGCACTGCTGTGCCCAAGCAGCCCCTGCCCACAAGTGCCGGCATGGCACCCGTGAGGCACAGCCACCCCCCAGCACTGACAACCCCCAACCCATACCTGCAGTTTATGGGGGGGCACTTGCTACATGGGCAACCGGGTTGCCTTAAGCTGGGGAGGAGGGTAGTGGATAGCCCCCATTCTCCAGGGGCTTTGCCAGGGGTTCAGAGACCGATGGAACATTGCCACATGGGTCCAGGGTGTCTGCAGGTGCAAGTTACACACCTGGACCAGCACCCAGCTGCGTGAGTGATCCACTGAGAACCCAGGGCAGGCATCTGACTGGATAGAAACATAGAAACATAGACTTTGACAGCAGATAAGGACCACTTGGCCCACCCAGTCTGCCCATTTCCCTACCTACTGGATAAGCTGCAGATTCTAGTTAACCAACAGCCTACTTCCTGCCACCCCCTACTACAATTGCCTTATGTCTGTCCCATGCATGTTTGAATTCCTCCACTGTTTTAGCCCCAACAACCTCCCCAGGAAGGCAGTTCCATGCATCCACCACTCTCTGTGAAAAAATCCTCACATTACCCTGAGCCGCCCCCTCTATCTTTAAATTGTGTCCCCTTGTTCTTACACATCTCTTTTTCTGAAAGATGCTACCCTCCTGGACTTTGTTTATTCCCTTGAGGTACTTGAATGTTTCTATCATGTCCCCCCTGTCCCTCCCTTCATCAAGGGTATACATATTAAGCTGTCTCAGTCTCTCTCTTCATAGGATTTCTGATGCAGACCCTGCACCATTTTAGTTGCCTCCTCTGGACTGCTTCCATCCTGTCTATGTCCTTGCGTAGGTGAGGTCTCCAAAACTGTACACAGTACTCCAGATGGGGTCTCACCAATTGTCTGTACAGAGGGATAACCACTTCCCTTTTTCTACTTGTGGTGCCCCTTCCTATGCATCCCAGTATCCCCCTGGCTCTCCTTACTGACCTTTAGATCATCTGATATGACTACCCCCAAGTCCCGTTCCATTTTTGTTGTTGTTAGTACCGTGCCTAACTGAGTCCGCACACTCCCCGGCTACCCTGTGCAGACCTCAGTGCCAGGGTGGGTGGGGGCCATGGACATGTGGGTGCTGGTAGTGAGTATCGGCCGGTGCACACCTGTCCGCAGGAGCAGAGCAACACAGGCGGGATATGCACCACCAGAGCGCTTTTCCTGTCCATTGGTGCATACGGCCCAATAACTGGAGATCATAGCCGTGTTGGTGCCCAGGGAAAACCATCTTAAAGCATATGCGTGATGTCCTCCAGGAAGAAGCGCCATTTTATAACTTATGAAAGGCGAGCATGGTCCAGAAAAAAATGGAGTGTCAGGGGTACTTTACAATGAAAAAACTACAGTCCCTTCGCTTTAATACTTCTACCTTCAGACTCTTAACTCGGAAGCGTCAGAAGTTTGAACAGTTTAAGGGATTCTGCTAACCCTTATTTGACTTCTCCAGTGCTGTTGCAAAACAAACTTGTAAGAAATGGCGATAGTCCACGAGTAAGTAAGCTAGCTAGCTACAGGTAGGTTTAGTACAACATACTGTTTGCTTCTTGAAATATACAGTCTTCTTGAGACTTCTTGTTACACAGCTTACTGGTACGTTTTATAAATTTCTTAAAATTGTTTAATGATGTTCTAATTATGTTTTATGAATTTGCTCTGAATAACATTGGACAACTATTTAACAATACTGATACGCACATTGATGCATATTTTGAGTACTGCTTTTTTACTGCATCGCATCTAATGCCACATGATATTATTGCTTGATTTGTTTAAATTTCAGCAACATAAATGACTCTTTAATGTTGTCGGAATCATTAGTTTTGAGTGAGTCTAATGAGAAAAATGAAATTGAGAGTGTATTGATAATAAGTCAGGAAGAAAACATTAAAACAAATCACAATGAAAACAAGGAAAGTCCAAGAACAGTAAACACACAAACACTAGATAATGAGGCATTTGCACTTTACAGCTACCCATCAAAGCATGAAAACTAACAAGAAATGTAGTGAGTTTTCAGAGGGAGATCAAGGTTCTACCAGAACATAATGATGAATTGTTAGTCATGGACATCCAAAAGTTGTATTACAAGAGAAAACTTTGGGTCTTACAAACGGCCAGACATCCACTATTGACCAAGAAATATATAGCTCAAAAAAACCTGATGAATGAACGATAGAATATTTGATAGAAGTATATGGAGTAAAACAGCTATATGTTGAAACTCCTGAAAAACTAACACATTGGTTGAAAATGTTGCTAGATATAGGTCAAAACAAAAAGTTTATACATATTACTTTAATACATTATATACTTTTATATATTACATAATACACTTACTGAGGAAGAGGAGGGTAATGGGTCTGAACGGAGTACAAGGGGTGAGAATGGTGCAGAAATGGACACAAGTCCCTTTACACGAGAAAGGGTCCTGAAGGAACTGGAAGTAATACGAGTTGATAAAGCAATGGGGCCAGATGGGGTGCACCCCTGGGTCCTTAAAGAACTAAGAGAGGTAGTGGCTGAACCTCTGGCTATCCTGTTTAGCCGATCACTGGAAACAGGGGAGGTACCCAAAGACTGGAGGATAGCAGATGTAGTCCCCTTATACAAAAGTGGGAACAAAGAGGAAGTGGGGAACTACAGACCAGTCAGCTCACCTCGGTAGTGGGGAAGATCATGGAAGCACTACTGAAGGAGGAATTGGTGGAACATCTGGTTGTCAGTGGACTACAGGACCCAAGGCAGCATGTTTTCACCAGGGGGAGGTCATGTCAGACCAACATCACTGAATTTTTTGACTGGGTGACTAGGGAGGTGGATCAGGGGAGGGCAGTGGACATGGCCTATCTGGACTTCAGCAAGGCCTTTGACACTGTGCCACATAGAAGACTATTGCACAACTGGGGAATATGGATGTGGGCAGGACAGTAGTGTGGTGGGTAGGTAACTGGCTGGGCAGCAGGACACAGAGGGTGGTGGTAAATAGCTGTCACTCCACAGAGGGAAGAGTGACCAGTGGGGTACCACAGGGATCAGTGCTGGGACCGGTCCTATTCAATATCTTCATCAGTGACATTGCGCAGGACCTAGAAGGCAGAATTTCACTGTTCGCTGATGACACAAAGCTCTGTAACAAAGTAGACACACCAGAGGGTGTAGACAGAATGAGAGGGACCTGAAACTTGAAGAATGGTCAGGGGTTTGGCAGTTGAAATTCAATGCAAGGAAGTGCAAGATAATGCATATGGGGCACAAAACCCTGGCACAATATATCAGTTGGGGGTGAGGATATAGCATGCACCAAGCAGGAAAGGGACCTTGGGGTTATCATCTCTGATGACCTCAAGGCAGGGAAACAGTGTGACAAGGCAGCAGGTAAAGCAAATAGGATGCTGGGATGCATAGGAGGGCATCACCAGCAGGAAAAGGGAGGTCATAATTCCACTATACAAGACACTAGTGAGGCCCCACCTGGAGTACACTGTACAGTCTCTGAGACCTTACGAACATACGTGACGAACATCAGAACCTTACCTATGTAAGGACATAGACAGGGTAGCGAAGGTTCAGAGGAGGGCAACAAAGATGGTGTATGGATTGCATCACAAGTCCCATGAGGACAGGTTGAAGGAACTGAACATGTACTCCTGGAGGAGAGGAGGAGAGGGGATATGAAGAGACATACAAGTATCTTACAGGGAGGAACAGGGTGCAGGAATACACTATTTTTAAGTGAAAAAGATGTTCCAGGACTAGAGGGCATGGGATGAAGTTGGAGGGAGGACGATTCAGAGGAAACATGAAGAAGAATTTCTTCACAGAACGGGTGGTGGACAAGTGGAACACCCTGCCAGAGGAATTGGTGGGGGCTGAAACAATCACAGGATTTATGAATGGATAGACATAAAGGAATTATGGAGGTCAGGGTAAGGCAACAGACTTCTTGGAAAACATAAACTGAACTTACAGGCTCAAATGGCAGACTGGTGGGCCATAGGCCCTATCTGCCGACACTGTCTATGTATCTATGTATATAATGAGACCCCCAAAAAGGGTTGGAATGTGCATTGATATATTCTTCCACCAGCATAGCAGCAGACCGAATTTGGCAAAAGGAAATGGAGTTAAGAGCAAGGGGCATATATTTACTACCCCCATAAAAAATTTCAATTATGTCAGAGAATGGCCCAGCTGAGATAGTTATAAAAGATAATTGGTACAATAAATCCTTGTGGACAATTGCAAATTATGAAAAAGAGAAAGAACAAAGTTGGGAAAACAAGTCAATAACACTCTTTGGTTGGAAGGTGTCTGAACGGTATCCATTCAAGATACTGAAACCCACCTTCCCGACATTCAAAATCCTGATGCTGGCTGCCCAAAACAGGGTTGTCCAACATCGGGATTTTGCCCGTGGTGGAGTTAGTATCCTTAAGTATTGGGGGAGCAGGGGGCGTAGCCCCCCACATTGGGGGGTACAGGGGCAAAGCCCCCCGAAACATAAAAAAATCTTCACCATGGACAAAATTCTGACATTGGGCAACTGTGTTTCAGGCAGCCGGCATTGGGATTTTGAACGATGGGAAGGTGGGTTTCGGGAAGTCATAGGTAATCTGTCTGAACAAGTTAGTGTAAAGAAAATTAAAACTGAATTAGCAACCTCTTTGCAAGGATATTACATCCCCATGAGAAACAGCAGTATAGAATAGATAAAGATAAACCAGACAGATTCTACATACCCACATTATTGACATTACCTTTAAAACCCCAAAATAGCAAGGGCAATTTTAGGAAAACACCCATCCTGGATAGTCTTGATATCAATGTAATATTAGTAGCAACATTGATTAGAGGGACAGAGAAAGAAGAGGAAACCGTCATCCTAACAGAAAATAACAGGTGTGTCTCTTTGACGAAGGAAAACTCAGACTGACATATAAAACATTGTCAAAACAAAGTAGATAGTCACATTTTGGAAACAAACTTATGCATGCTATCCTGGAATATCGAAGGACTAACTCTGAAAGTAGCTGATGTAGTAGTGGTGCACTTTCTGACAAAATATGGCATACTCTGACCACAAGAGACATAGTATGAAGAGAAAGAGCTACCCATAATCCCAGGATATGATGCATATGCCATCCAAGCAGTCAAAGTTAAGAAAAATGGTAGGCCAAGAGCGGGCATTGCTACATATATTAAAACCACACTGAGCATAAAAGTCACACAAATCTCAAGTAAAATTTAAATTATACTGCCATAAATATTGGAACAAGATGATTATAAATTAGCATTACTCAATGTTTACATCCCAACTTTAACAAAAGATACTCCCATACAACATGACTGGGCAGAATATGTTAAGATCTTAGAATACATAGAGGAAACCTACCGTACAGCATCAATTATAATTGCTGGAGACTTTAACGCAAGAGTCTCAAAAGAAAACATGTTGGTAAACGGAATGTAGAAACTGTAGGGGCTTAGCAACAACAAGGGTTGTCATAAAAGGTAACCTCTTTGTTCCAGGCCAAGGACCCAGAAGTAGTAAAAAGAGATTGGGTGGTGGAGGATAGTGAGATCAGAAAGTGGGAAGAGTCCCAGGGAAAAAGGGGTAGGAAAAATGAATGACATCAGGAGAGGGAGTGAGGTGAGGGCGAATGGGAGGGCAAGGAGGCAGAGCCAGGGGAGGAGCAAGAAGGGGTTCAAAAGGTCTTGCACAGAGGAGCTCTCCCACTTTTTGCTAGGCTGGAAAAAAAAATTCTACATGGTCTAGCACATCAGTCGGAGAGTTCCTGTAGCAAGCAGAAGGTAATTAGGATGTTTGATTGATTTAGATGTTTAATTACGAATTGTTAAATATATATATATGGCGTATGGTTGTGGGTAGCGGTAAAGATACGGTGTTTTCCTGCAGAAATGGGTCGCAATATAAGATTTAGTTGCTTAACTACGAATCGTGGCAGAAAGTTACGGTGCATGGTTGTGGTTTGCTGTTTTACCGACAAAATGGGTTACAATATGTGGAGATATAACTACTGTTGAAAAAGGTAATTTCGTATAGTCCATGAGCTGGTATGGTACCTCCAACAAGGTGTGAAGAGGCGAACAAACTGGGGCACAGAAAGAGGCCCTTACGGAAGTTTGCAATGGTTTAGGGCCATGTGGCGAGCTTGGTGGCGACCAGAGGGCAGCTAGTCACGAGGCAAGTGAACAGTGGTTCCACGGTTGGTAGGACCCTGGTTTGGCGGTTGAGTAGACCATGTGGTGAGAGCACAGGAAGGCCAGTCAGTTCCTGAAGGAAGACTGCATGGAAGCCCAAAAAGCGGCTTGGTGGGGACAGACAGGATGGACTAGGCCTGGTGACGACGGGCATGGCTCACGAGGTGCAACTGCACAGGGAAGCAAAGCGTTTTTAAGTGGAGAGGGAAGCACAAGGCAGCAGTCTGTTTTTAAGGCAGGACTAGGAATAAAAGGACCGGATCACAACATACGGAACGGTGAAAAGGCATGGAGTCGGGGTGAGTCCTCAGACGGAGGACGGAGTGCGGAGAAAAATTAGCAAAGTTTTGCCGGTCTTTTCAAAAGCGAGCAGAGCATTTCAATCACATGGGCCAGTCAGCTGCGAGTGGGCGGCAAGGAGGCCGAAAAAAGCAGATGCAAAATGAAGGATTAGAGAGACAGAGGAAAGACCGGGGACCGGGTGGTGGGGTTGGTTGGTTCCAGATGGCAGCTGAGGTACAGGAAGCTGTGGGGGCATCTTAGGGGGGTGGGAGTGTGCTACGGAGAAAATAAAACATTTTGTTTTAAAATGAGCATGCCAAGAGCAGAGCTGGCATAAGGCCTGGATGGAAGGGCCGGGTACAGCCACCATTTTGAAGCTCTTGGACCGTATGCAGCATATAGCCGTGGGCAGATGCCATTCAGAGCGCACACAGCAGCTGACATTTTAGGATACGATAAACATGCATGGCGGCTGCCATTTTAGAACAGTTGGTAAGCACATGTCGGCAACCATCTTTGGGCCGCCAGGTTTGGAATACAATAGCGCGACCGCGTGGGGGGAAGGAAACAAAATAAACATTTAGGGCAGTTGCTGATACAGGGGCAGCTTGTAAAGTGAGCAGGTCACATGACACAAAGTGGTGTAAAAAGAAGCATTGGTGCAAAAAGCAGCAAGCATGGGGGGATTGGGGGACAGGGGTTAAAAAAAAAGTATAATGATAAAAGGGGCAAGAGAGGTGACAATGTGAATTTCATTAACCTAGCAGGTACAGAATGGACATAAGAGGATCCAGAGCGATGAAAGTGGACTCAATGAAAGTTATTATGGATCTGGTGGACAGGGCCCACAAGGTCCTGGATGCCATGGATGATGTGGAGAGGGGGGATGGGCCACCACAAAAAAAAGGAACAAAAGGGAAAGGAAGGGGAGGTGCAGGCAAAAAGGGAAAGGACCAAGGGCCCCGGCCCCTAAACGTCCCAGAACAAGTTCTCCAGGGTGACAGCCTGCAACCTATTTGATCCCTGACCCGGTACCTTCACCATCCCCAGCGGTGCCAATTCCTGGACCAGAACCCAACTCGGGGCATGGTACTAGGCCACACCCAGAACTGGTGCCCATCCTCCCCCCAGCAGAACCCTCCCCCCTCTTAGCACCTTAGCCGGGGGTGGAAGGGGTGGGCCAGCTCGGCCAGAACCCTGGCCTAGCCCGCAGGCCCCTATACCTTCACCACAGGATGGGATAGAACTGGGAGACAGACCAGCCCCAGGAGCAACAAAGCAGCCGCAAAAAGAACCAGGTAAGGTGATGACACTGGATAGTAGTATGAAAGAATACATAGAGCAATTATTGTTGGGTATGGGGGGGCGATGGTAATAAAAATTTGCAGAGTGAGTTGGAAAAAGGTAAGGAAGAGGAGGAACGGATAGGCGAGAAGGAAAAGGAGCCAGGAGAGCAGAAAAGAGGGGGGGTACGTATAGGGGATAACGTGACAGTGGCAATGAAGGAAAAAATTTGGAAAGGGGAGTTTGTGGACATTTTTGCCCTGGTGGATAAAAAGACAGCTGAACTGTATGAAGAGAAGGAGAGTTTTAGCAAAAGAGAACTAGCGGCAGTGATGGAAAAAAAAGGAGAGGAACAGAAGGGGCCCACATACAACGGGAAAACATGGGAGAGGTGAACCTTAGGTTTTACATATTACAGCACCATAGTGCAGGAAAAAAAGTCAGAGTTAGGGGCTCCGATACTGGCATACTCCTTAATTATCAGAACGCATATAAAATGATGGGGAACAAACTGGCAACAGTACGATGAAATTTAGGACCTGGATGGCTAGTTACAAGGAGGACTGCGGTGGGATTCCAGACACAGTGATTTGTGGTGGGAGACCATGACAGTAGCGGGGAGCAGAAGGGAATGGCAAAAGGGGAGCTTGATACCAAAAATGTTGTTGGGGATACAATAGGACGTACCCATTGCAGATTTAGACATGCATGTTCAAAATGTGGGGCGCCACCCAACATCTCGTGTAGGTCGATACAGCGACAGTAACGGGAGGAACAAGAGAGTTATTCCTTTCAGAGGGGACCAGGGGACAGAGGGGAAACACATTGGGACATGCTTGTGTGAGTGGCACACTGGGGGAGAGGTTGCTATCAGGGGAAAATGAAAGGGATGTATGAGTTCTCCTCTGGCAAAACCCCAATTAAGGGAAAATCATAGAACATTGGATGAAGGGGTACCTGGATACAGTGGTCAGTTTAGAATTGATAGAAGGTTTCCAGAGAGTTTTTAGCTTACATTATTGGGGGGGGGTCGGACATGGACCAAGAATTTGAAATCAATACAAGGGAAGGAAGGGCTACTGGAAGAAAAGATTGGAAAAGAAAAAGAGGCAGGGAGGGTCGAAGGGCCCTTCAGGGAGCCCCCGTTCCCACGTTTATGGAAGTCCCTGTTGGGTTTAGTGCCTAAAAACAGGAAGGGGAGTACCAGGTGATACACAACCTATCCTATCCATAAAACAGATCAGTCAATGATTTTATAGCGGAGGAGGATAGCAAGGTCTCCTATGGGACTAAGAGGATGCGGTGGACATCATTAGGGCAAGGGGAACAGTGTGGTTAGCAAAGATTGACGTCAAGTTCACTTTTCAACTGCTAGCAGTCCGAAGGGAAGATTGAGAGTTATTGGGTTTCCAGATCAATGGAGAATTTTATTTTGACAAAGCCATGCCGATGGGGTGTCCGGTGGCGTGCACAACTTTTGAGAGGTTTAGCACCTGGTTGCAATGGATATTTAGAGTTAGGTATGGACACAGTACACTAGTTCATTACCTGGATGATTTCCTGTTTATAGGTGAGGGAAAAGAGGGGGTGCAGGTGATGTCGAAGGATTTCCAGGAATTGTGTGGAGAGCTGGGGGTTATACTGGCTGAGGAGAAGACAGAAGGCCCTAGCAGATGTTTAGAATTTTTAGGGATAGAAGTAGACACAGGTTTGTGGGGGGGTGTTCCGGCTGCCGAGCCAAAAAGTGATTAAGCTGAGGAGGTTGCTGACAGAGGCTGGAAAAAGGAAAAGGGTGCCATTACTTTTAGTGCAACAATTGCTGGGTCATCTGAGTTTCGCGTGCAAGGCAATTGGGCCTGGATGAGCATTTACACATTGACTGGCAAGGGCCATGTCAGGCGAGTTGAAACCACACCATTGGGTCAACCTTGGGGTAGAGATCAAGTATGACTTAAGGGTGTGGGAGCAATTTCTAAACACATACAATGGGATTGCCATTTGGCAGGAGGAATGGCTTTCAATAGTGATTTGGAACTCTATACAGATGCTTCAGGAGGTTACGGAGTGGGAGCCTACTTCTGTGGGAAGTCGGTGGCAGAGCCATGGCCACAGGAATGGGTGGAGAGAGGGCTAACCAAGGATATTACCTTTCTAGAGATATTCCTGATTTGGGTAGTAACAAAATGTGGGAAAATGGTTAGTGAACCAGCGGGTTACATTCTGGTGTGACAACTAGGCGGTGGTTGAGGTGCTGAACAACAGAGGGTTAAAATCACGGTTAGTCCTGTGCATCTTGTGGCAGTTGGTCTTGCAAGGTCTGAAGTTTAATATGAGTTTCCAGGCTGAGCGCATCGTGAGAGAGAGGAACACCATAGCTGACAGCCTCTCTCACCTACAGATGGAGAGGTTCCGGGCACTACCACCCAGGGCAGCCCCAGTGGGAGAGAAGATCCCAGAGGATTTGTGGGAAATTGGTTGGATGGAGCGGAATACCTCTTTCGCAAATCATGGGCAGACAACACTTTAAAAGCTTATGAGAGTTCATGGAAGGCATTCCAGGCATTGAGAGCACGCCTCACCATGGAGGTAAGTGAGGCAGTTACAGAGGAGCAGGTAGGTAGGTTTGTGGTGGTGAGTTAGCAGAAAGGCTTGGCCCATGCCACCATGGGTGTTCATCTGGTAGCCATAGGCTGGGTGAGCCTGATGAAGGGCTGGTGCGAGCCATGCAAGGGCACCCTTATAAAGAGAATGATGATGGGGTGGCAGAGGGTGATGGGGATTGGGCGAGATAAGAGAGATCCAATATCAGAGCAGCTACTGGAAAAAGTAATAGAAACATTGCCAGAAATGTGTTACACTTCATATGAGGAGGTACTATTCAAGGCTTTGTTTGCAGTGCTGCATAAGGGAGCATTCCGAGTATTGGAGGTGGTGGGGCCAGAAAACCCCACCAAGGGAAAGGGATTACAAGATGAAGATGCACATTGGGAAGGGGAGACCTTTTGTTGTGTATATCAAGATCAAATGGACCATATGGGAAAGGGGCTGCTGGGTCACCCTAGAGCCCATTCCGAATGCGGCATCTGCCCATGCCAGTGGACAAGGGAATACCAGAGACTTAGACCAACATAAGAGGGTTTGTTTTTTATACATCAGGACGGGATAAAGGTAAAAGGAAGTTATGTGTTAGGTGTGCCAAAATGGAGCATCAAAAGATTGGGGGAGAACCTGGATAGATTCTCATCCCACTCGTTTCGGATTGGAGCAGCCTCAGAAGCGGCAGCACAGGGGATGCAGGGGGATGGCATAAAAGCTATGGGACACTGGACATCTGATTGCAATAATAAATATATCAGAAATACAGTGCATTAACCCTGTCATTTTTGCTTCTTTCCCAACAGGAATGGGGGGGAGGTAGTATTGGAGAAGAAGGAAGATGGGCCATTAAAATTCTCTCATTTATGTGTTTATAGACACAAGACACAGGAAGGAAATTTGGATTGTGGGGCACTCCTACATTTATTGGGCGGAAAGGGAGGCAGCACAGAAGCCAGGTGGAAAATAAGTGGATTTGGACAACAGCGCAATACGGATCACTTGAAAAGGAATACGAGGGATGAGATGGGGGCAGCTTCTTCCATTACTAGCAGAGATGAGGGGGAACAATAAAGACCCAGACCTCCTTATAATACATCTGGGAAATGATTTAGGGCATGGCCCATGGCTGGACATCTTTAATAACATACAGGAGGACATCAAGATTTTGAAGGCATGGTGGCCAAAGGTCACGGTATTGTGGTCTGAGATGGTGCCACGGCGGGTGTGGAGGCAGGCCAGACAGCATAAGGCTATAGAAAAGGGCAGGAGATGAATGAACAGAAGGGTGGGAAGGTGCTTATCACTTAATAGGGGATAAAGTGTACGGCATGACGTGGTGGTAGTGAAGATGTAGAGGACAGTGCTGTACAGGCCGGATGGAGTTCATCTATCCACAATGGGCAATCACATCTTTATTACCGTACTAGGCAGAGGCATAGACCAGTGGTTAAAAAAGGTGGCCTAAATGAAGGAGAGAGAAAAGCTGGAGGCAGGCTAGGGGAAAAGGGAAGAAATATTTACTAAGGGAAGGGGGGTGATAGTGGGGAAACAAAAAGTTGGAAGAAGAGAAGATGAAGGGGTATGGACAACCCGGTAAGTTTAAAAAGAAAGGTGGGAGCAGGAATTGGACATGCCCCGAAAAAAGAAAAATATAAGACCCGCTCGGGTTTACATCCGGGAATAGAAGGATTGGAACAAGATCCCCCAGGTTTCGACACCTGGGGGTGAGAAAAATTAAGAATAAAATGAACCAGAATAAGGAATGACAAGAGGACAGAAATTATGGACAAAAGGAGAAAGAGGTGAATTTAACTAAAAGTTATAGACATGAAAGATGGAAGAAAAGGAACTTAATATTTTATATTATATAACACTAACTTGTTTTTTTTCTCTTTTAGATATTTCCTGAAGACCACCTAAGGTCGAAACGTAGATTTTTAACTCTATTTTCTATTTTCAGTGTGCATTTAATATAACCATTTTGTTTTCATATTTTATATGTTTTTATATAATTTGTACATATGGGATGGTATAATAAAAGGTATTGCCAACTGAGCAGCCAAAGCACAATACTGAGTGTGTGTTTCTTTCTTGGGGGAGTGGATCTGGAACAAATCCACATATTAGACTGTTAAGACAAAATAAAGACATCAAAATTAATAAGCAAGGGAAAATGTTACTAAAAACCATGGAGGGCGCAGACTGTTATATTATAATGGCAGAATAACAGGAGACTTAGAAGGAGACTTTACATTCAGAGGTCCTATGAGTACTTTGATGGTAGATTTAATACTAGCCAATCCAGTTGCCCTAGAACAATTAAGAAGGCTGCACATATTAGACCGCTCAGATTATGCACACTATCCCCTAAAACTGGACATAAGACTACCAATGATCAGTAGTAAAGATAAATCAGATAATCAAGCAAACACAGATCCATGAAATAATTAACGTAAGGAGGATAAGGTGGAATGGATACCTGGCTAGTAAATTTACTGAAATACTATATGCAGGTCAGGCAATACAAATTTGAGACAAAATAATTCTCAACCCGGAAAATAATGTGGACATCATTTCATCATTTCAAGGTAGCTAGAGGTCAATAACTACATTGGACCTATGTTCCAGGAGCTGAAGAAAAAACAAAAAACATGAACACATAGTTTAACCTTACATGTAGAAAAGTGAAAAAGAGTTTAAATAATTTGGCCAGAAAAGTAAGAAGAAATCCCACGATACATCAACATCATAGTTTAAATGATGCTAGAAAAGAATATAACGATTTATTAGAAAAACAAGTAAAAATATCAAATAGAAATGTGGAACAAACTTGAAAAAAAGCAGTGCAGATAAAAGACTCAAAGAAATTGTGGATGCTAGTCAGTGTTAGTTACAACCAATACTCAAAAAGAAATAGAGGCAAATATAACACCCATGACATGGGAACAACACTTTCAAAGGTTATACTTCACAGATAATGAACAAAGTAAAGAAATGGTAGCTTCAAATAATTTGTACCTACCAAAACCTATATGTATATATAAATAAGAACTAACAGAAGCAATCCTGTATTTAAAAAAATATAAAGCACCAAGACCAGATAAAATAATGAGAGAAATTTACAAATACTTCACATATTGGTGGCATCCAGTTTTATACAATATTTTCAACAGATTACTACAAGAAATGGCGATACTTCAGTCACAGAGAGGAAGCATAGTATACCCCCATCTACAAAAAGAAAGGCCGTGCCATCAGATCCGACTATGTACAAATCCGATAAGCTAATTGATAATACACAGAACATATTTTGCAGGATCATATTAAATCAAGTACAAAAATGGTTACAAGAAAAAAACATTCTCAGTGAATGCCAAAACGGTTTTCGGCCGTGGAGATCAACGACGCAGCATTGTTGTGTTTTAGCACATCTAGCCTGGAAGTATGTCAAAGTCAAAAAAGGAACACTATTTTGTTCCTTTATAGTTCTCAAGACTGCATTTGATTCTGAAAGATCTATGGAGATCTAAAAGGCCTAAATTGCCTCCTAGGTTCATATCATACCGTAAGTTTGTTAATGAGATCAGTGGTGATCTTCTTATTGATTTGCAGAATATTGATTGGACTTATCTGGATGCAATCCCAGATGTAAATATTGCTGTTGACTATTTTACTTCCACTCTTTGGGATTACAAAATAAATATTTTCCTAGAGTGGTTAGGAGAGTTAGAGGCTCCCTTAATAAAATGGATTACTGCCCTTTGTTACATTTAATGAAATTGAGAAATGCTGCCTGGAAATTGTATAAGGTAACTAAGTCAAGAGAGATTTTAATAGCTATAGGAAGCTTAGAAATTAATGTAAAATAAAAAGTAGGCAAAGTAAATCTAGTTATTTTCAGAACTTACAAACTTCTAGTTTAAATAATCCCAAAAGGTTTTGGTCTTTTATAAATTATTTAATTAATCCATCTAGGAAAGAATCTATTCGGGCTTTTAGTAAGGATGGTCAAGTGATTTCTGATGTACAGGTTATCTGTGATTCTTTTTTGATTTGTCTAGGTATATGCAGACCTTTACTCAGGACCTGTGTACAGATAAACAATCTCATGTTGTTTCTGAACCTGGTTCTTTTTCTTTTTCATTTACTGAACCATATCGGGTTTACTATCTCTTGAAACACATGCCAATTTGTTCAAGTGCATGTGAACTTGAAACTTGGTTCTTAAAATTGATTTCTGAATATATTATTTATCCACTTACTTCTATTTATAATTTATCTTTGCTTACTGGATGTTTTCCTGATGTATGGAAACAGACAGTAATCAAACCTATTTATAAATCTGATGATAGAAACATAGAAACATAGAATTTGACGGCAGATAAGGACCGCTTGGCCCACCCAGTCTGCCCATTTCCCTACCTACTGGATAAGCTGCAGATCCTAGTTAACCAGCAGCCTACTTCTTCTTACCCCCACACCCTAGAATTGTCCCATGCATGCTTGAATTCCACCACTGATTTTGACTCCACAACCTCCTCCGGAAGGCCATTCCATGCATCCACAACCCTCTCAAATTACCTCTGAGCCGCCCCCCCCATCTTCAAATTGTGCCCTCTTGTTCTTGCACACCTCTTTTTTTGAAAGATGCTACCCTCTTGGACTTTGTTGATTCCCTTGAGGTACTTGAAAGTTTCTATCATGTCCCCCCTCTCCCTCCTTTCCTCGAGGCTATACATATTAAGGTCCTTAAGTCACTCTTCATATGTCTTCCGGTGCAGACCCTGCACCATTTTAGTTGCCTTCCTCTGGACAGCTTCCATCCTGTCTATGTCTTTGCGGAGATTGGGTCTCCAGAACTGCACACAATACTCCAGATGGGGTCTCACCAGCTGTCTGTACAGAGGGATAATAACTTCCTGTTTTCTACTGGTGATGCCTCTCCCTATGCATCCCAGTAAACCCCCAGCCTTCCTTGCTGCCCTCTCATATTGCTTGCCCACCTTTAGGTCATCTGATATGACTACCACCAGGTCCCTTTCCATTTTTGTTGTTGTTAGATAGAATGGACATGGACAATTATTGTCCTATTTCCCTTTTGCCACCTTTGGGTAAGATTTTTGAGAGACTTGTGAATGAGCAATTTACTGCCTATTTACAAGATAATGGTCTCAGGACTCATGATCAGCATGGGTTTCGTAAGTATCATGGGACAGGGACGGCCTTGGCCAGGTTCACGAACCACACCAGTGTAGCTATGGATGAGGGTTTGCTCACTGGTGCTGTGTTCATGGACCTGTCAAGGCCTTGATTAATAAGCCATCCTTTGCCGATCAGGACACTCGAGTTATGGTATTACGGAGATTGCTGTTGATTGGTTTCATAGTTATTTGTCTAATCGTCCACTTAAAGTAGGACTAAATGGAGCATTCTCAACTAGTAAAATTTTGTTACAGGGGGTGCCCCAGGGGTCCGTTCTGGGCCCTTTTTTGTTTACTGTACTTGTAGATGTTGTTCCATCTCTATTGAATGATACACATTGCCTGATTTATGCAGATGATATTATTTTGTATAAAAGCTCAATTTCAGTTGAACTTATAAATAAGTCCTTAAATAAGGACTTCGCTATTCTATGTAGGTGGTTAAAAGGGAATTGTTTAGCATTAAATAATACGAAAACAAAATGTATGCTTTTTGGATCCAGAATTAGACTAACTAGATGTCAGAATTTGTCCATCTCTGATTTATTGGGTAATGGGATGGAGCAGGTAAAACAATTTAAATATCTTGGAGTCCTGTTGGGCCAACACTTAAAATTTTCTGATCATGTAAAATCTATTTCTCATCAGATAACTCAGAGACTAGGTATATTATTCAAGTTCCAATCTCTGTTGACTTTACCAGCAAGACATGCAATAGCTGAGGGTGTCTTATTACCTCAGTTAAATTATAATGCATTTCTCTTTACTAACTTGTCTAACAGAGAGTTATCTCTTCTTACTAATGTGTTTCATGGTATTTGTAGATTTACTTTTAAGTTGTCCTATTATACTCATCATTGTGAGCTGTACAGACTACCTGCCTGGCTTCCACCTAGGATGGGTTGTCTATACAGTTTATGTTTATTAACAGACAAAGTTCTTCATCAAGGTACAGATTCTCCATTATATTCATTACTACACATTAAAATTAATTAATGGGAACTTCGTTCTGATCAACAAATTAAGCTGAAGGTCCCAAAGACTAAGACTAAAATGGGAATGGTTTGTTTGCTTACTCTGCTGCTAAAAATTGGAATGAACTTCCTGTTGCTTTATATGAGAATGTTTGTCATCAAACTTTTAAAATTAGGTTAAGAAATTATTTTCTTGACAAACTGCATTGTTGTTGTTTTCAATTATTATTTTACAGTATATATATTATTTATTTTGTGTATTGTAATTTGTGTGATGTATGTTTAATGTTGTATTGTATTGTGATGTGAGTTTTTGTTAATTGTAAACATCTTGACTGTATATGTATTCGATCCCCGGGTCGTACATGAAAACGGGCCTTTGGCTCATTGTACTTACCCGGTAAACAAATGTTTAAAATAAACAAAAAAATAAAAGCAAGCTATTACTGTGGGAAAAATTACAGAAATATAATATGGACCATACATTACTTGATGTCATAATAAGATTATATAAGGATACCTGGATGAAAGTTCAATTTAACCTGAATGGTGATCTATCAGAATGCATAGAAACAAATCTGGGTGTCAGACAGGGTTGCCTTCTGGCATGCTTGACGTGTTTTGGACATTAGCCCTTTATCAAAAGCAAAGCCAAGATGTGCCATAGAAAGATAAGCACAAAAAGAAGGAGACTTATGTCTAGCACACCTGCAGGTCATTAACGGAACAGCCGCAGCAGCACACTGCCGGAGCCAGAGGGGGAGAGGAAGACAGAGTGAGAGAGACAGAGACAGCAAGACAGCCAGCACACTAAGCCAGAGGGCCACACAGACAACCTAAATGAACCCAGCAGCAGTTGCCATTGCACGTGCGCTAATCAGGAGGAGGAGGAGGCAGGGCACTGGAAGGCACCGTAGGTGGCCAGCCCCACGGCGGTATCATGCCAGGCTGTCCTTCAAGCAGCTCACAGGGGTGGAGACAGTAGAGCGATACCACCTCAACAGGGCCATGCTGAGGCAGCTCTGTGAGCTGTGCCATGATGAGATGCAGGCACGAGGTCACATCATCTCGGTGGAGACCAAGGTGACAACGGTCATGTGCTTGCTCACCACAGGAACCTTCCAGAGGCCTACGGGAGACACCACTGGCATATCACAGGCCTTTCCCCAGCACATAGGCAGAGTGGACAGAAGCCATACAAGGGTTCTACAGGGTGGCATGCATGCCACGTGTCATAGGTGCCACTGACTGCACCGATGTGGCGATCCGCGCACCACCTGGTGATGATGCCATCACATACATCAACCAGAAGGGTACCAGTCCGTGAATTGCCAGGTGGTGTGCCATGTCTCAGGGCGCATCACCAATGTCTGCACCACACACCCAGGGAGTGCACATGATGCATACATATGGCACCAGTCAGCACTGTGCATGAGGTTTGAGGATGGGGACATACCAAGAGGCCATCTGATAGGTACATGTGACAGGGCACCAACAGCACAGGAGGGCAGCAAGGCCGGGGAAACATGGGGTGGGCCGTGGTCAGTGTGAAGCAGGCACAAGGGCTCTGGGACAGCAGGGGTGTGCAAGGTACAAAGGTGGACACAGGCGGCATGCAAGCACCGTGCACCACACGACAGATGGGTGCAGCTGTGGTAGGAATGCAGGACTGCCAGGAATGAGGATGCACGGGCAGTAGAGCAGGACAGGTGCACACACCACTGAGGACAGGGCACATGCCGCAGTGGAACCCAATGTACTAACGGACACATGTCTACCCCCACAGGAGACACTGCATATCGACTGAGGCCCTGGCTCCTCATCCCCTTCCGACGACCCAAAACAATGTCAGAGGAATGCTACAATGAGGCACACATCATAGAACGTGTCTTCGGTATGTTGAAGATGCGATTCTGGTGCCTGTGTTGGTCAGGTGTGCCCTACAGTATAGCCTCGAGAAGGCCTGCGGCATATTCCTGGCCTCTTGTATGCTACAAAACATGGTCCTAGACCATGGGATACCTGTCGAGGCCGGTGAGGGTGACAATTCCGGGGAGGAGGAGGGGGGAGAGGGCAGACAGGGCACCCCCTGAGGGCCAGCAAGGCGAAGCTGGGCAGGGCCGGAGGGACCCAAGGCTGGAGGAGAGAGCACGGAACTACCACAGGCGTGCGGTGGAGGAACACTTTGGGCTGTGCAGGTGAGTATGCAGGCATGTATGCATACAGGTGTGTGCACCAAGGTGTAGGAACTGCATGTCATGGGCACAGTGGACACCAGATGCTGCACAGTGGCGCGCACACATGGTGGGAGACACACAGACACACACACACACGCACACCAGGCATGCATCAACCATGCACCCCCCAGGCCATGTCACAGATGTCATGGGTCAGTGAGCACTGCAGCCTGCACACAGGCACAGCAGACACCAGAACACACTCATCATTCCCATGACACATGGCACAACAGTTGTGCACACAGACACACAAGACTGCCTGCACAGGTAGCACAGAGTGATGCCAGGATGGCTGTGGGGCAGGCGACCACCACACACACCACCACTGACACCACCTGCAGGGCATCCAGTAGATATGGGCGTGCCATCCTGCCATCACAGGCCCTGGGACATGGGCATCACAGGGCAGCCCCCCGGCCACCACGGACATGGGGGCAGCCCCTGCCATGGTCGGTGGTGGTGGTAAGTGAGCCACCACTGACCAAAGGGGGTGTTCCCTGTGACCCTGCAGGGGTGCTGCACCGAGACTGTGAATGGGTGCCCAGTGGAGTGGCCATCCCATAACCACCAGCTGATCCATGGATGGTGGGCGTGGAGGCCAGTGGCGATGGAGTCAGCAGCAGTGGGTTCACCCGATTCCACTGCTTGGGTGTGGGGGACGTGCTCCTGGGCATCTGACTGGACGCACAATGTCCACGGCGTGTTGTGGATGCAGCCATCACCTCCGCAGCTGCTGCAATCCACTCCAGAGCTGCGGTTATTCCCACCCACATGATGCGCATCTCTGTCAGCATCTGTGCACGCCACACAGCCGTGGACTCATGCTCCTGGACCATCACAGCCCTGTGGCTACAGAACTCTGCACGGAGGACCTTCTGCCCCCTCCACAGTCACCCGCAGGAGAGCAATATAGGCCTCCATGTCATTGGTGGGTGATGCATCACAGTGGCGCTGCCAAAGAACAGGGGATATATCAGCCTGTTCTGGTGCATCCACAGGTGGTGGTTGCACCCTGGCAGGCTGCGACATGGGCACGGGTGGCTGGGCACTGCCACTGACTGCCCATGGGTGGTGTCCTCCAGGGCCACTCGAGCGGGTGCATGCACAGAGGCACCCTGCCTGATGACACCTACCTTGCCGGCACTGCACTGGGCAGTGGTGCAGAGAGCACAGCACCCACAGCTCTGGGCAGCTGTGCTGCATCTGCACCTGAACCCAGCACAGTGGGAACATCAGTGGCACCCAGGGCCACGTGCACAGGCAACCCTGTGATGCATGCACCGCTGTCAGCCATGTCTGCGTCTGTGGTGTCGGTGATGTATGCGGTAGTGCCAAGGCCCTCCTCCTGCACGCCACTGGTGAGCACAGGGAGGGCATCAGCAATGTCCACCGCATCATCTGGGTTGGCATCAGAGAATCCAGATGGGCTCCCCAACCAAGTGATGTACCTGCTGGCTGTCCCACCAGCGCTGGCCAAGGGGCCCACAGGGCCCGCCTGCACCGGGGCCATGACTGGTGTTGCTCGGGACATGGATGTTGCAGGTGCTGAGTCATCCATGGTGGTGTCATCAGCTCAGTGTGACAGGCCCGCATCATCACTCGTGAGGGCATCACATGGCCGCACCCTGGAGGCATGATGGTGCTGTGGAGAGAGGAAAGGAGGCCATGGTTAATGCACAGTACACATAAGTCACATTGGTAATGCACAACAGAACACGGCCATCCACACAGTGCCAGGGTCGCAGGTCTGACCACCCCAGGGCCATGCAGGCCATGGAATGGTCGTGCCTGTCACTGTCCCATTGTGCACACTGCATGGCAGCGGTGTCACATGCCACACAGATGCACAGTGGACACGTGCTCTCCGGTGCTATGGCATAGCACCTGCAGCACCACGAGGCATGTCACGTCAGGCTAGGGACGACCGTCCCTGGGAAGCTGTGCCTGGGTATACAGTGACAATGCATGCCACACAGGGACAGGCACGGCAACCATGGGACACAGGTGGGTGGGCCTGTCTAGGACACACAGCTACTCACCATGCTGCGACAGGCTGCCGCCAGTCTGGAATCCACCACCTGGGACATCCTGCATGGCTGTCCGGGACATGCTGTCGGCCAGGAGGGCCTCTTTCGGGCTGAGCTGTTCTGCTGTATTCAGCCCACCCCCCTGTCCACTGCAGGGATGCCTGGATGTTGGCCACCTTCTCCTTGGTGCTCCTACGCCCATCATTCCATTGCTTACAGCACTCTTGGACTGTGCAATTGTATGGTGCCACGGCATTCACCTGACGGGCCACCTCCTCCCAGCCTGCTGCCTGCACTGTCCATCTGCCTCCCTGCCGGTGAGGACATCCAAGCACAGATGGCATGCCTCAATGAGCACCCTCTCCTCATCCTTGGTGAAGTTTGGTTGCTGTCTGGTGGCAGCACCTGCATCATCTGACATAATGGCTATTGTGGGGAGAAGCATCCAGGTGTTAGTCACACCTGTGGGTACACATGTTCCCGCACCCGTCTGCCTCTGTCTTTTGCCTCCCCCAGGTTCTGTGTCACTGGTGTTCTGGGTGGTGGTCTGCAGGTGGTTGTCCTGGTACAGGTGGCTGTGCCCCTTGGTACATGGTCCACTGGGGATGGTGCACATGCCATGTACAGCCACTGATCCATGGCTGGGGCAACCCTGAAGCCGCCCCAAGGGGGCACACTGTGCAGTCTGCCATGGACACGTCCTGGTACCTCTGCAGTGTGTGTGCTGCTGCCGTGGTACCCCGTCCGTCCTGGGTGCCACCCTTGCTACTCCTGCGGGGTGGGAGCATAGGACATGTGGCTATAGCCATGGTGCAGCTGGCTGCAGTGTGTGGCATGGTGACACTGTCATTGTGCCTGTACAGGTGCCGCTGTGTGCCTCGGACAGACCTGTGGCACGTCGATGCGTCCACCAAAGATTGCCAGTGCCACCCAGTCACACATACCTCTCATGTGTCCCACTATACATGGAACAGGTCCTCTGTTTACATTGCATGACCTCCCTGTTAGACATTGCAAGGCCTCGTCCCACTGACAACTGTACTATCGCTCAGCAGTACTATATCGTATATGCTGAAATATGTATGTCGTGGTTCACAAACAGCCATTCTGGACATGACAGGGAACAGTCAATTGGTGATCTGTGCACCTTTATGTACTGCTCTGCTGAATGTTCCATGTTATGACCATTTGCTCCACATATTGGGAGGCAATGTTCCATATATGGGGGACATAATCATTGGGAGGTATACATACACATATTCAATCCCCCAGTACATTCTGTAGACTCAGTGAATATAGCTGTGTATTCACCTTCAAGGTTATGTCTCCTCTCAGTCACCTGGTCTTGGTCTGCCGAATTGGGAGCATTTATGGTTTAGGGCATGCAAATGAGGTCTGGGCCTCTGGTAGTGAGATGCTAATCAGCTGAGATGCCCATGCACGTGGGATGAGGCTGTTTTGGGTGCATTATCTGTGAATTACCCAACTGCCCCCAGCTTATCTCACTTTACAAGGAGCATCTTAGGGTTGTGCCAAAGAAAGAACAGCGCATCTCTGGCATACGTGCGTAGCATTGGGTGCATGTTTCTGTATCTGGGGCAGTCTACACGGCGCATCTGTCGCGCATGCGCGATCGCCATGTCCAACGGCGCATCTTCCATGATGTACCACTACACTGCTAACCCGATGCACTGTTGTAGGCCTGCTGTCAATTACATTGTGTACTCTATCCTGGTGTGATCCCATATGCACAGTCCATGCTGCACTGTGTTTGTAGTGCCCATGGATTGCGCACGTTGCGCAGTAGGTGTTCGTAGCATGTGCTGTGCACAACATGGCATCCGCATGCTCATTACGCATGTGCGACCAGGTCATGGCCTTGCCATGCCATTGCGGTTTCCATTGCACATGCGCAGACGTGTTGCCTTTGTCTTATTGCTCTTCACACACAGAGCGCGCTGTGCTGCACATGCCTCAGTGTTCCATGTGGCGCATATCGACAACTCGGCTGAGCACTGCCATGTTGCACCTTGACACTGTGACCTGGTATTACAGTATGCCTGGGGCAGGGAGGCAGACACCTAGGGCCATGAACTGGTCCCAGGTGGAGCTGCCGCATCTGGTGGCTCTTGTCCTGTCTGTGGAGGGGCAGCTATTTTGGCAAGATGACCTCCATGTGCCCAGGTCTCGGGTGTCGGCCTCCATTGCCCGTAGGCTTGTGCGGTGCACCAGGATGCCACGCACTGGGGAGCAGTGCATGCATCGGTATGGCATCATCCAGAGGCGGGATGCAGAGAGACTGGCGCAGCTGCGCCACCATGCGTGCAGGGGTGCACTGCCACGACCAGGTAGGTGTTGATCATCTGGCTCCTTTTGTGGTGCGTGCTGGGTGTGTGTGTCGAGGCCCTCATGGGGCACCCACATGGGTCACAGGCATCCTGCACACACGGCAGTGGCTGCACCTGTCCAGTGCAGCCATATCATGTGTGCCATGGGGGGAGGCACTGGGCGGTGCTGTGTCTGCATGCAGGCTGCTGGGGACTGCACAGCTGGTTACCACTGTCTGCTGCATGGACACAGGCCGGCGACGGGGGCACTTTAGCAGTGTTTGGCTGTCCCTACATTGCCTCTGCATGTCGGTGTTGTGGTGTGTTTCTGGCACCACTGTGGTGGCTCATGGTGCTGTCTATTGCGTTTTGCAGGATCAGAAGCCAGGCAGAGGGCCGCAGATGCCATTGGAGTGAGGAGGGGGAGGATCATGGGTGCCAGGCATGGCAGCTGGGTGGGGGTGTTGTCCACGTTCAGGCCCTCAGAGTGTGTTCTGTCTGTCGTTGTTGTAGGTCTTCAGGATCACCATAATGTGGCTGGGAGTGGTGCACCTTTGGACATGGACCGACGGATCCATGTGGCCATCCAGGCAGCCCTGCGCCCACTGTCCAGGACTGTTCAGCACCTGTCAGCTGCCCTGCAGGGCGTTCTGCTGCAGCTCCCATTATGTGGCTATGCCAGGGCATTGCGTGGCAGGGAACCGCATCGGTAGTGGCCCCCTGACTCTTACAGGAGCCATCCCAAGTAAATAGTTGCTGTAAATAGCCCCCTGTTAATGTCCCCTTCCTGCCCTCCTTCCCATCCCTGCCATTCCCGTGCTCTCTTTGGTGTTGTTCCAGTTGTTGCTTGTTCTACTTTCATGTTGTACAGTTTTTGTCTGATGTTTCACTTTTATAAACATGTTCTCAGCATGTGGGTCCATGGGTTTTATTGTTCCAGCTTTGTGGTCATTCTCTGTTGCCCTGCTGGCTTGCTCCACTTGCTCTGAATAGATCCCCTGTGTGACTCAGAGCATCCAGCGTGCCCTGGCCATTTCCAGTTGCGCTGTGCTGTTTCCGAGTGATTCACAGAGGGGTTGTACTCGACGCATCCCATTGCGCATGCCTCTGTGAATTGCTCTGTCTGTGCTCGGCGCATCTGATTTGCGCCGGCACATTTGAGATGCGCGCAGCACAATTTCTTTGTGAATCCTGCCCAGAAAGTTTTTTTCTTTTTTTTTCTGTTTCTCCCTGCCAGGGTGGGCTGCTCCTTCCACCAACCCTCCAGCCTTTTCACCTGGCATCCCAGGACTTACCCTGATCCCGGTCTTTGCCAATGGCTTGGCCATGGTGGCGAGGGCTGATGACTTCTGCCTGCCGTTGGAAAAGATCCAGTTCCCAGGATAGGGCCCTGTAGCCTGGGTGCTGAGCCTGCAAGGTATCAGTTTCATGCTGCCCTGCCACCAGTCATTTTCCACTGTTTCCTTCCATTTGGAGAAAATGATGTGCAGTGCTGTCCAGACATGCCCAAACATGCTCCTGTGCGTACAATGTCAATGGCCACCTCTCCCCCATTCCCCATGTTGCAGTCTCAGCTGCCTGTACCCCCAGCTACTGCTAGTGGTCAGGCTAATACTGGGGTTGGGGTCCCCCCCACACAAGGAAGGAGAGCTATCCTCCAAATGCTTGATCCTCCTCTCCCCAACCAACCTCCGATGCCCCAAGATTGTCCCGACCCCAGGTCGCCAGCATGGCAGTAGGGTAGGCTTGGTGCCACAGAGCCTCCATGCCACGGTGTCGGCAATATTGAACGTTACTAGTAAAATAACATAGCTACTAGTAAAATAACATTGCAAGATACTAGTAAAATAACATAGCTATTACTAAAATAACATTGAAAACTACTAGTAAAATAACATACCTACTAGTTACTAGTAGCTGCCAGAGGAGATGATATCATTGAAGTCAGTGAGCAGCTTTTAGAGGGGGTGGGACAAGATCAGAGGGAGGGTCCAAACTGGGGGCTGTAAGAAGGAAGTAGGAGGAAATACAGCAGAAGAGAGACTGGGGAGGGCAGCTGCAGTTTAATGGCTGAAGTGCCAGACTTGACCAGACCTAGATAGACCATAAGGCCTGTATCTGCTGGCAATTTTTGTATGTTTGTATTAAAATAACATAGCTGCTTGTAAAATAACATAGCTATTAGTAAAAATAACATTGAAAACTACTAATGAAATAACATTGAAAGCTACTAGTAAAATAACACAGCTACTAGTAAAATAACACAGCTACTAGTAAAATATAATTGAAATCTACTAATGAAATAACATTGAAAGCTACTAGTAAAATAACACAGCTACTAGTAAAATAACATAGCTACTAATAAAATAACATTGAAAGATACTAGTGAAATAACATAGCTACTAGTAAAATAACACAGCTACTAGTAAAATAACATAGCTATTAGTAAAATAAGACTGAAAGATACTAGTTAAATAACACAGCTGCTAGTAAAGTAACATAGGCACTAGTAAAATAACATAGATATTAGTAAAATAACATTGAAAGATACTAGTGAAATAACACAGCTACTCGAAAAATAACACAATTACTAGTAAAATAACATTGAAAGATACTAGTGAAATAACACAGCTACTAGTAAAATAACATAGTGATTAGCAAAAATAACATAGCTATTAGTAAAATAACATTGAAAGATACTAGTAAAATAACACAGCTACTAGTAAAATAACATAGCTATTAGTAAAATAAGACTGAAAGATACTAGTTAAATAACACAGCTACTAGTAAAGTAACATAGGCACTAGTAAAATAACATAGATATTAGTAAAATAACATTGAAAGATACTAGTGAAATAACACAGGTACTAGTAAAATAACATAGCTACTACTAAAATAACATTGAAAGCTACTAGTAAAATAACATTGAAAGTTACTAGTAAAATAACATAGCTACTAGTAAAATATATATATTTTTTTAAATTTATTTGTGACTTTGATAACCAAGTAGTTACAGTGGACGATTTACAGGCACGATCTGGGTCACAAAGCACAAGGGAGAGCTGCAGTACAAACTATACGAGGTTACTTTCAATATACAGTAACACATACCAGATTTACATTGTTGGGCACAAATGCTAAAGAGAAAAAAAACCCACGTTGAAACACATTGAAAGTTACTAGTAAAATAACATAGTCACTACTAAAATAACATTGAAAGCTACAAAAAAAGTAAAATAAATATCGCAACCAGTAAAATAACACTGGAAGCTACTAGTAAAATAACAGTGAAAGCGAAAAGTAAAAGTTGAAATCAAAAAGTAAAATAACACCAAAAGCTGCTAGTAAAATAACATTGAAAGCCGCTCGTAAAATAACTACCATGAGGGCAAAAGGATGTGGGAACAAGTCCAGGCCCTCAGCAGTCAAGCAGCCATGGCTGCAGAGTTCCACCAGTGGTAGTACTTCCTCAACCAGGGGAGAATGCCATGCTCTGAAGCTGCTCTGAGGTTGTCACTGGGAACCCTGCTGTGGTCCCAGGAGCTGACTCAACTAGTGAGGGTGCCATTCCTGCGCAGCTACTCTGAGGTTGTCACTGGGAACCCTGCTGTGGCCCGGGAGCTGACTCAACCAGTGAGGGTTCCATGCTCCACAGCTGCTCTGAGGTTGTCACTGGGAATCCTGTTGTGGCCCAGGAGCTGACTCAACCAGTGAGGGCGCCATGCTCCGCAGCTGCTCTGAGGTTGTCACTGGGAACCCTGCTATGGCCCAGGAGCTGACTCAACCAGTAAGGGTGCCATGCTCTGCAGCTGCTCTGAGGTGTCACTGGGAACCCTGCCATGGCCCCGGAGCTGACTCAACCAGTGAGGGTACCATGCTCCACAGCTACTCTGAGGTTATCACTGGGAACCCTGCCATGGTCCAGAAGCTGCCTCAACCAGTGAGGGTGCCATTCTCCGCAGCTGCTTTGAGGTTGTCACTGTGAACCCTGCAGTGGCCCAGAAGCTGCCTCAACCAATGAGGGTACCATACTACGCAGCTGCTCTGAGGTTGTCACTGGGAACCCTGCTGTGGCCCAGGAGCTGTCTCAATCAGTGAGGGTGCCATGCTCCACAGCTGCTCTGAGGTTGTCACTGGGAACCCTGCTGTGGCCCTGGAGCTGCCTCAACCAGTGAGGGTGCCATGTTCTGCAGCTGTTCGGAGGTGGTCACTGAGAAACCATGGTGTGGTCCCAGGAGCTGCCTCAAACAAGGATGGTGGCACTGGGAAACTATGGTGTGGTCCCAGGAGCTGCCTCAGCCAAGGATGGTGGCACCATGCTCTGCAGCAGTTACTGGGAACCCTGCTGTGGGCCCAGGAGCTGACTCAGCCAGGGAGGGTGGTGCCATTGTATGTGAGATTATGTTGCTAATTATGTTGTCAATTATTTTGCTAATGACTATGTGTTATTATTTATGGTAACTGTTGTTTATGTACTCTACAGGTCACCACTGTAAATGAGCTCTGCTCAATGGTTATAACCATCATAAAAAGAAATGTTCTGTACTGGTTACTGGGAACCCTGCAGTGGGCCCAGGGGCTTCCTTAACCAGGAAGGGTGATGACATGCTCTGCAGTCATCAGTGGGTACTATGCCATGGGCCCAGGAGTTGGACACAAGCAAGAATGATGATGCCATGCTCTGCAGCAGTTACTGGGAACCCCAGGAGCTTCCACAAGCAGAAAGGGTGGTGCCATGCTCTGCAGCAGTCACTGGGAACCCTGCTGTGGGCCCAGAAGATGACTCAACCAGGAAGAGTGCCATTCTCTGCAGCAGCTCTGCAGTGGTCATTGGAAACCCTGCTGTGGGTCCAGGAGATGACTCAACTAGAGAGAGAGTGGTGCTGTGCTCTGCAGCAGTCACTGGAAACCCTTCCGTGGGCCCAGGAGATAACTCAACCAGGAAGAGTGCCAGCTGCTCAACCAACGTGGGTGGTACCATGCTGTTTCAAATGGTGGGCTATACAACAAAAAGATGGAGAAACAGAGGAGAGAAGAGAAGCAGCAGATGAGAGAAGAGATGCAGCACAGGAGCAGCGATGGCTGGAGGCCTTTCAGCTATCAAAGGCAGAGGATTTGGCACAGATCCAGATGAGCAACAAAACACAAGCAACTTAAAAGCCATTAAACTTACAAAGTTGTGTCCCTCGGATGATATTGAGGCATATCTGACAACTTTTGAAAGAGTTGCCACAGCCTGCCAATGGCCAAAGCAGCAGTGGACAGTCAAACTGGTATCCCACCTGTCAGGGAAAGCCCAACTTGCCTACAGCAATATAGTCACTGCACAGTCAGAAAACTATGACCCAATGAAAAGCGAAATCCTGAAAAGGTATGACATCTCAGGAGAGACCTACAGGCAAAGATTTCAATCTCTGAAATACAACTCAGTCAACAATCCTTGAGAAGCCTTCACCCGACTCAGAAAACTCCTGATAAAATGGCTCCAACCAGAGAGCAAAACAGTCCCACAGATCATCAACACATTTGTCATGGAGCAATTCATTAACATCCTGCCTACAGATGTGCAGCTTTGGGTAAACACCGACCAGAAAGTGGGGAAGAGGCTGTTTCTTTGGCTGAGAACTACCAAATGGCCAGACAGATACCACAGCAGCGAGGTAACAGCCAAGCACCAGTAAGACACTCTTTTTCCCCATTTAAACTTCCAAGTCTGATAAGAATTCTGGTGGGAGTAACAAATCTGTGCCCAAAGACGTTAGTTGCTATAACTGTAATAAGCCGAGTCATATTGCGAGAAATTGCCGTAAGAAGAGTGACACTGGAGCAGATTTGTCTTTAGCAAATTGGGGTAAGTACTTAACTGATGTGAAGGTGGGGGTAAGACTGTAAAGGGACTCATTGATTCGGGAAGCAGACAGACCCTAGTGCATGTTGAGGTAGCGGGAAAACGCTCTGCAAAGGACCAGGTACTGGTGTCATCTACATCCATGGGGACACTCATACTATCCCAAAAGTGACTATTAATGAGGTGTCACACCAAATGAAAGCAGGGGTAGTACCCATGTTACCTGTACCTGTGATTATTGGAAATTACTTTCCAGGATTTACTGAGTTAATCAAAGAGGGAGTACATCCTGATGTTTCAGCAGCTGTGGTGACGAGCTCAGGCAAAGATAATTTCAGATGGTGGGACTCTTCTTTCTTCACCAATTTTGATTCAGACTTTTGAGCACAGCTCCAAGATCCAGAAATCCAGGAAAGAAAGATGATGCTTGAAGAAACTGTGGCAACAAATGACTGATGGACATAAGGGGTTAACATATGAAAATTTTGAAAATAAGCTGGTAACTGATTGTGATTTTCTTTCAGAACAAGCTAATGATGTTTCTCTCCAGGGTTATTTTAAGCAGCTGGGGTGAAATCAAAACAGATTGGACCAATGTTTAAAAAATGTAATGGGTTATACTGTACAGAGTTTGGGTTAAACCTCAGACACAGGAACAGACAGAACAATTGGTTATACCACAGAAGTATAGAGCAGAGTTGTTACACATAGCACATGATAGTCGTGTGGCTGGTCACTCAGGGAAGGATCACACCCTTGCCAGATTGCTGTATAGATTTTACTGGCCTGGAATTCATGAAGATGTTGCTATCTATTGTAATTCTTGTACTGAGTGTCAGAAAGTAGCCCCAGTCACTAGAAAAGACAACAAGCATTTGTCAATGCCGAATGTTGATTGCGTTGGTCTGTTGAGCTCGCACAGTGGGCCTCTGTCAGTGGCTCAGTCTGTTAGTCCCAGTGCTGCAGGCTGCTCTTTTGTACTGGGCTGGTGCATGCGTTGGCACCTTGTTCTGCCGAGGAAGGAATATGCAGCTATCCCGAGAGAGCTCCATTGAGGTGGCTCACTCCCTGTGTCACTCACTCATTCTGTGTCTCCTGGCACTGCAGGCTGCCTTTTTGTACTGGGCTCCTGCCTGTGTTGGTGGCTTTTTCTACCCATGAAGAAATCCACAGCTGTCCCGGCAGAAGTTCGTTGAGGTCGCTTAGTCCGCCTGTCTCACTCACTCATTCCGGTTCTCCTGGCGTTGCAGGCTGCCCTTTTGTACTGGGCTCCTGTCTCTGTTGGCGCCTTTTTCTGCCAACAAGGAAATCTGCAGCAGTCCCGACAAAGCTCCGTTGAGCTCGCTCACTCCCCTTCTCTCACTCGCTCATTCTGTTCTGCCGCCGCTGCAGGCCGCCCTTTTCTACTAGGCTTCTGCCTGCGTTGCTGCCTTCTTATGCCCATAAAGAAATTTGTAGCAGCTACAATACAGCTCTGTTGAGCTCACTCACTCACTCATTCTGGTTTTCGTGCCACTGCAGGCTGCCCTTTTGTACTGGGCCCCTGCATGCATTGCTGCCTTTTTCTGCCCACAAACAAATCTGCAGCAGTCCCAACAAAGCCCCGTTGAGCTCACTGACTCCCCCTCCCTCACTTGCTCATTCTGTGTCTCCTGGCGCTGCAGGCTGCCCTTTTGTACTGGGCTCCTGCCTGCAGTGGCGGCTTTTTCTGGCCAGAAAGAAATCTGAAGCAGTCCTGACACAGCTCCACTGAGCTCGCTCACTGCCCGTCTCTCACTCTTGCATTCCGTTTCTGCCAGCGCTGCAAGCTGGCCTTCTGTACTGGGCTCCTGTCTGCGTCCGCATTTTCTGCCCACAAAGAAATCTGCAGCAGTCACACTACAGCTCCGTTGAGCTCGCTCAGTATCGCTCTGTCACTCACTCGTTCTGTTTGCCTTGGCACCGCAGACAAGGCTCCTGGCTGCATTGGCACCTTTGTCTGTCCACAAAGAAATCCGCAGCTGTCCTGACAGAGCTGCGTTGAGGTCGCTCAGTCTCCCTCTCTCATTGCTCATTCTGTTTGTCCTGGCGCTGCAAGCTGCCCTTTTGTACGGGGTTCCTGTCTGCATTGGCCCCTTTTTCTGCCCACAAAGCGATCCCAGCAGTCCTGACAGAGCTCCGTTGAGCTCACTAAGTCCCCTTGTCTCACCTGCTGGACTGTTTGTCCCACCACTGCAGGCTGCCCTTTGTACTGGGCCCTCGCCTGTATTGACGCCTTTTTCTGCCCACAAAGAAATCTGCAGCAGTCCTGACAGCTTTGGTGAGTTCGCCACCCTCCTTCACTCGCTCTCTTGTTCTGTTTCTTCCAGTGCTGCAGGCTGCCCTTTGTACTGGGCTCTTGTGTTGGGGTCTTTATCTGCCCACAAACAAATCCACAGCAGTTCCGACAGAGCTCAGTTGAGCTCGGCCACTCCCCCCTCTCACTCGGTCGATCTTAATCTGTCCCAAACACTGATTTCCCAGAGTGACTGCGCTATTGTGCGGCAGGAGTGCAGGAACATATTTTAGCCAGGATGTGCAAAATGACAGCTGTAGTGTTCATAAGGAGTTGTAAAAAAATGCCACTGTTGAAAATGTGGCGTGACAGTATTACAAATTTGCGAAATTAGAAGGGTGCTTGGAAATAGTTCAACAGACGCTTGTAACACAGTCATGTTATGGCAGTCCCAGCAGAGCTCCGCTTGAGCTCGCTCACTCCGCTTCTATCACTCGCTCATTCTGTTGTGCCAGCACTGCAGGCTGCCCTTTTCTACTGGGCTTCTGCCTGCATTGTTGCCTTCTTATGCCCACAAAGAACTTTGCAGCAGTTACAATACAGCCCTGTTGAGCTCACTCACTCGCTCATTCTGGTTTTCCTGCCACTGCAGGCTGCCTTCTGTACTGGGCCCCCTGCATTGCTGCCTTTTCCTGCCCACAAACAAATCTGCAGCAGTCCCAACAAAGCCCCGTGAGCTCACCGACTCCTCCCTCACGTGGTCGTTCTGTGTCTCCTGGCACCGCAGGTTACCCTTTGTACTGGGCTCCTGCCTGCATTGGTGGCTTTTTCTGGCCAGAAGGAAATCTGAAGCAGTCCCGACAGCTCTACTGAGCTCGCTCACTCCCCCTCTGTCACTCTCGCATTCCGTTTCTGCAGGCGCTGCAAGCTGGCCTTTTGTACTGGGCTTCTGCCTGCGTTGCCACATTTTCTGCCCACAAAGAAATCTGCAGCAGTCACACTAGAGCCCTGTTGAGCTCACTCACTACCGCTCTGTCACCGCCGTTCTGTTTCTCTTGGCGCCGAGACTGCACTTTTGCATGGAGTTCCTGGCTGTGTTGGCAACTTTGTCTGTCCACAAAGAAATCCGCAGCTGTCCCGACAGAGCTCTCATCGCTCATTCTGTTTGTCCTGGCGCTGCAAGCTGCCCTTTTATAATTGGCTTCTGTCTGCATTGGCGCCTTTTTCTGCCCACAAAGAAATCCCAGCAGTCCTGACAGAGCTCCGTTGAGCTCACTAAGTCCCCTTGTCTCACTCGCTCGTACTGTTTCTCCCACTGCTGCAGGTTGGCCTTTTGTACTGGGCCCCTATGCCTGTATCGATGCCTTTTTCTGCCCACAAAGAAATCTGCAGCAATCCTGACAGTACTTCGGTGAGTTCGCTCAATTCCCCTCCCTCACTCGCTCTCTCGTTCTGTTTCTCCCAGTGCTGCAGGCTGCCATTTTGTTCTGGGCTCTTGTGTTGGGGCCTTTGTCTGCCACAAACAAATCCGCAGCAGTCCTGACAGAGCTCAGTTGAGCTCGGTCACTCCCCCCTCTCACTCGGTCGATCTTAATCTGTCCCAAACACTGATTTCCACAGTGACCGTGCTATTCTCCGCGGAGTATAAAAAATATTGTAGCCAGGATGTGAAAATGAGAGCTGCAGTGTTCATAGGAGTTGAAAAATGCCCCTGTTGAAAATGTGGCGTGACAGTATTACAAATTCTATGGGTTACAAGGGTGCATGGAAACAGTTCTAATGCCGTTTGTAACACAGTCATGTTATGGAGTTTCGCCACCAAATTTTCAACATAAGGATTTTTGGACCTCTGCTCATGAACAGTACCACTGTCATTTTCTTAATCTGTCCCGAATACTGATTTCCCACAGTGACCATGTTATTCTGCGCCCGAACTGTGAAAACACATTTTGGTTAGGATGTGAAAAATGACAGCTGTACTGCTTATAAGGAGGTGTGAAAAAATCGCACTGTTGGAAATGTGGTGTGACAATATTACAAATCTGCGAGGTTACAAGGGTACGTGGAAAGTGCGCAACGCACACTTGTAACACAGTCCATTGATGGGTTATCATCACCAAATTTTCAACATAGCCATTTTAGGACCTCTGCTCATGAACAGTACCATTGTCATTTTCATAATCTCAGCAAAGCAGGATATACAAGCAAAGGCTGAATGCCCTGAACATGTACTCCCTGGAGGAGAGGAGGGAAAGGGGAGACATGCCTGAATATTTGAAGGCCACAAACAAGGTGGACAAGACGTGCCTCTTACATAGAAACATAAAATTTGCCAGCAGATAAGGACTGCTAGACCCACCCAGTCTGCCCTTTTCCCCCCTACCTACATTGTTACCACAGACCATACTTGACCTACTGCTTTTTCTCCCTTCCCCTTTCTGTTTCACTATCATTCCCTTGTGCCTATCCCATGCATTCTTGAACCCCACCACTGTTTTCTCCCTCACCACCTCCCTGGAAGGCTGTTCTAGGAATGCACCACCCTTTCTGTGAAGAAGTACTTCCTAACATCTCTACTGATTCTACCTTTCTCCAGCTTCACAGCATGTCCCCTTGTTCTTGATCACCTTGTTTTCTGAAAAATACTTTCCTGCTGTACCTTATTTACCCCCATCAGGGATTTAAAGGTCTCTGTCATATATCTCATCTCCCTCCTCTCCTCCAGGGTGTACATACTGAGGTCCTTCAACCTCTCCTCATAGGGCTTTTGATGCAGACCCTGCACCATTTTAGTTGCCCTCCTCTGGATAGCCTCCACTCTGTCTATGTCCTTTCGGAGATGTGGTCTCCAGAACTGCAGAACTCTTCAAGCTCAGTGGAAATAAAAACACAAGGGGACAGTGCAGTACATTGGGGGGGGCGGGTTAAGAGTGAGACCAGGAGGCATTTCATCATGGAAAAGGTGATGGGGTAGATTGAGCTCCCGAAGAAGTGGTATCACTTGAAACAGTGGAGGGCACTAAAATGGGATGGGACAAGGTAAAAATTTGAGTAGCCAGAACTGAGGGGTATCAGCTGGAGAGGGGGGCAGAGTCCTTAGCTTCCGCTTGGGACCCAGCAATACAAGTAGATTAGACAGACCACAAGGCCTTATTCTGCGGGCACCTTTTGAATGTTCGTATGTTTTGTCACAACAGCTCTCACCCTTTAAACAGGCTTATACAGTACACCTGATCCAGTATAGGCTAAGAATGACAAATTAACACAGACAAGTGTTCAGTCCTCTTGGGACTGCCCCGTGTAGTGCAGACAGTGTCTCAGTCAAGTACCAAGTAAAACCCCCAAAGCATCCGTCATGTAGTACACTCAAAGAAAGCACATGGGAAAAGAAGTTTGTAGTAAGAGTACTGCATAGGAGCCAGCAAATGGATGCTATGAGAGAAGAAACATCTAGACTGTTTGGTTTTGTGCATTTGTCCAAACTAAACCAAGCCATATAGGTTTCCTGTTACTTGCAATCTGCTTGCCACCTTTGGTGTGTCACTCTGAGTGCAATCTGCTTTGTGTACATAGTTATATTAGGGACATGTTTGACATTGCATCCAGGTGCAATCTGCTTTGTTTATCTACAGCTTAACTCTCTGTGCCCTTAGCCCCTGACGTCAGAGGTGAAACAACAGAAAGCAGAATTTGTATACTCATTTGGTTGCATTCATTTCACAGATTCCCTCTGGCTAGCATCCCCCTTTTCACAATAGCTATGCTAAGTAACATGAAAATAGAATCACTGCCCCTTAGACATCATCTGCTGTGGCTTGTTGCCTACACCCAATGTTGTAATCCTTGGTGGAAGCCTTGGTCTGAGGCGAAACGTTGGGGTGCCTTTGCACATCTGTGATTTTTTGGTTATTACATCAACTATATAGTGAACACATAATGGGTTGCAGTGGAATAATACTTACAGTACCTCCACATGTAGGGGGAGCAGCAAAACTGTAACTGAGAAGTGGCAACAACACAAGTTATTTTTATTTATTTAATGTTTAGGATTTAATACCTTTGAGCTTGAGGCTCGTTTACAAAGGTTCCGAGTCAGACAAGTAACAAAAACACATCAATGGCAATACACAACAGGACATAACTGATGACAATACAACAAGATTACATAACTCACACAGTGCAAAATATGTTGTTATATACAAGAAACCAGGAGCAAAGATTACAACAACACTACTGGAGTGTGGCAAACAACTTTCATATTCAAAACTAAGTTGGGGTCAGCGTGGATCCCAGGCTCAGGTCATTTGTGATAGAGAACAGTAGCAACCAGAGGTGGCTTTGTCAGGTGCAAAGAGAAAGGGAAATGGGAGAGGCAAGGTGTTGAGAGAGTAGGGGGGTGAGGGAGGTGTTGTAATAGAAAGCGAGATACAGGTTCATGAGGTGCGTCAGCAGATATTATCAAGGGCAAGATGGGAGCGTAATCCATTCTTGAAGTGGCTTAGCTTTCCACAGTATAATAATTAAGCTGTTAGGCCATTTATCCACATTAGTCCCTGATATGATAGCGATCGTTGGGCAAATGTGGTATGCTTGAAGGGCACCTGAACACTACCTTTGGCCACTTTTCTTGTGTTGACAGTGGATCATGAATAGGCTCAAGGTAGTCTTAGGTGCAAACCCCATTAGAGATTTCTTAATAGGCAAGCCTGGTATTTGACTCGTAGTTGAAAGGGGAACCATTCAGTCTTTGAGTACAGCTTGCAAGTGTGGGTTAGGTGGTCAGCCCCAAGGACTAGCCTGCAGGCCTTATTGAGGAGTATTCTGACTCTTTCGAGTACAGAATCTGAACCAGCATCATAAATGAGCAACTCATAGTCTATGGATGATAGCACAGAGCTACATGAGGCCAATTTCAGGGCTTCGGGTGTCATCGAGTGCCTGTATCGATACAGAACCCCAAGCTTTACATTAGCTGATTTTAACATCTGGTCCACATGTGTTCTGAAGGTGAGGGCGTCATCTTGGTGTACACCTAGGTATTTAAAAGTGCTGATCTGCTCGATTTTAGATCCTTTTTGGCTTTGGGCCAGTAGTGAGCCATATTTTCTTTTGTTGTGCGGCACTGTAAATAGCATACTCTTAGTTTTTTGTAGTTGAGTAGCAATTTATTTTGTGTAAACCAGACTTCTAGACTATGAAAGCTGGCCTCCAGTTCAGCAGTTATAACGGGCAGTTCCCTGCCTGGAACTGAGATAACTGCATTATCTGCATAAAGCACCAAGGGTGCTGGGCAGGCAGACAGTAGGGAGCTGATAAAAAGGCTAAATAGGAGCGGTCCAAGAATTGATCCTTGCGGGAACCCTAAGGATACTACCCTTGGCTGAGCAAGGGCACCATTTATATATACACATTGTGACCTATTTGAAAGGTAACTTTCAAACCAGTTTATGGTACACATGGACAACCCAATGGTCAACAGGCAGTATAGTAGCAGTTGATGATTGACGGTGACAAATGCCTTGGTGAGGTCTATGAATATGGACCCCACTGCCAGACCACTGTCAAGTGCGTTGTAGAGATGGGTAGTATATTCGACCAAAACAGTGATAGTTGAATGTTGTTTTCTAAAGCCGTGCTGCTTGGAAGACAGAAGATTGTACTTCTCAAGATATTCAGTGAGTTGATCCAAGACAGCTCGTTCTAAGGCATTGGAGAGCAGTGGTAGGATGGAAATGGGTCTATAATTTGCCAGACTGGTTCTGTCCCCCGTTTTTGAACACCGGGGTGACAAGTGCTTTCTTCCAGTTAACAGGGAAAAGACCAAACTTTACAGAAGTGTTGAAAACTTTGGTTAGTGGATCAGCCAATTCATTTAGGGTGAGGGCAACCATCTTCAAGTCTATGGAGTCACTCCCCATCTTGGTTTTACCAAGGACTTGCTTCAGATACTTTACGGTTTCAGACATGGAGATTTGTCTAAAGTAGAAGGGTGAAACCCTTTACGAGGGTGTAGAAGGTGTAATAAGACATGGGGCCGTCCAGGCAATGGGGTGTTAATGTAGTCACTTGCTAACACTGCACTCAGATCAGTGAATGCCAAGTTGAAAGCATTTGCGATATCCTCAGGCTCTTGTAATGTCTCAGTTGAAGTTACTATGAGATCAGGTGGGGCCTTTGTGGCTCTACCTGTAAGTGCTTTCAAGGAGTTCCAACATTCCTTGCAATGACCCCAGATACTATTTAGTAGTTCTTTGTAGTAGGTATCTTTGGCTTGCCATCTCAAGTATGTGCATTTGTTTCTGGTGGCCTTATAGGCACAGAAGTCAGCCTGATTGCCAGTTGCACTGGCCTTGTGCCAGAGATTATCTCTGGTGTGCATGAGATCCAGGAGGGTTTCTGGGAGCCAGGGATTAACAGACCCTTTTTAATTTTTTTGACTTATAAGGGGCTAAGAGATTGCAAACATTCGTAAAAGTGGAACAGAAGAAGTCAAAAGCTTGATTTCCATCCTTTGCAGTGTCAAGAGGTGACCAGTCGATTAGTCTGAGGTATTGTCTGAAGGTGTCCAGCAGCCCTGGTTTCACTGAGCAGGATCTAGTGATATTGGGGGGCTGCTTAGTAAATCTATTAGTCCATGTACATAGTACCGGGGAGTGGTCGCTAGGGGAGTCGGGCAGGACTGATACATAGGGTATGTGATCAGGGCAGTTTGTAAGGATCCAGTCAATAAGTGTACTAGTACCTGTCTTATAGTTTTATTGAGTGGAAGAGGTGACCATCTGGGTCACATACAGGCTTGCAATTTGGTCTTTAGCAGTAGTTGCAGCATGTGATTCCCAGTTAATGTTAAAGTCACTGACTGTAATTCTCTCCCAGTAATGATTAAGCAGTCCTTGGTTGGTAATGAATTGTTCCATCCCAGTAGTATGCTTTCCAGGGGGTATGTAAACAGTGGATAGTACAAGAACCTTGTTTTGCTGACTAATGGAGAGCTTGATGTTAAGGATTTGCCCATCTTTAGTGTTTAATTTGGCAGGTAGTACTAGACCATGGATATCATCCGTAAGGTAAAACTAGGCATCCACCTCCTCGTTTGGATAACCTGTCCTGACGGAACGATTTAAACCCATCCAGAGTGACTACAGCATCAAGTATCTTTTTTTGACAGCCAAGTCTCAGTCAGTGCTATGATATCAGGTTTTAGGACTTCTACCCATGCCTGCCATTGCATTAGCTTGGGCATAAGGCCTCTTGTATTTAATGAGACTATCTTGAGTTGCCTGATCCTTGAGGAGGCACCTGTGTCGGGAGGACCAGGGTTAGGGTGCACATTGTCTGATAACAACAGTAGTATCAGGATCAGCTTCCTGATGTGCCGAGACCAGAACACCCATTTAGAGCTGGAGAGTTTCTGTGAACTGTGCTTTGGGTTGTGGGTGGGTATAGTAAGGGGGCCACCATGAAGAAAGACTGCCACAGGTAGTGATAGGGGTACCATCACAGCAGGGAGCTGCTGGGGTAGATAGAGCACTAGAGTCAGGAGGATGTCTGCTGATGTACCCTTGGCTAGACCATTTCTGTGCAGGAAGGTGTCCAAGAGGGAAGGTGGGTGTATTGGGAGGAGTGGGCCTTTTAGGCCATTATCTTCCACTTTCTCAAGCCCCAAAACAAGTAGTAGTGCCAGGCTTAGGGCTAGCATTATAATACATAAATGTAGCAGTCAGCAATAAAGGGGGATGTTCCTTTAAGAGAAGGCTTAATAAGATAGTCACCATAACTGAGATACTAGGCGTGGTCAGAATTGGGGGAAGAACATTTAATAAAAGCCGGGGTGGGAGTGCGGGGGCAGGAGAAAATTCAAGCTGGGAGCTGAGCCGGACTAGCCTCTGATGGCAAGTGCCAAAAGTTTAAAAAACTTCAGTAGCCACGAGCAACCAATGATAGGCTGGCTGTGTCCTTGGGAGACCAATCAGAAATGCGGTTTTCAAGCCTGAGTCCCGAGGCACAAGGAGCCTACCTTCAGGTCTGGTCGGGCAGGCAGGCAGGAGATGGATATGGCCGTCCAGTGGAGCTGCCGAGGCTACCAGCAGTGGGAAGCCCACTCAGGGATGACCTTGGTGAGAGAGAGGGAGAGGTTGAGCCAGGTCAGAATTACATTTCGATTACAAAGCTTGGCTAATCCGTAGGCAGACAGAGCTAACAAAAGCAAAGGGGCGCAGGTGATAATAGTAGGCATGGGGAAGCAGGAGAGAAAAATTCACAGTGGGATAATTAACAGTCTGGTGCCAGGAGCAGCCAATGTTGGACAAAGGAAAAGAAATTAGGGTAGGAGTCCTGCAGTGAAGCAGGTGAAAGCAGGAGGCGGTCGAGAGGGCAGGAAGAAAGAGTGAGGGTTAAACGATAAGCTCAGGAGGAGACAAAGAGGGAAAAACCCCAGAAAAAACAGAGAGAAAAAATGGAAATAAGGGAGAAAGGCAGTCTAGCTCAAATCTACCCAGCAACTTTGTGGACCTTAAGTAATGTGCATAAGCAGTCTCTCTTGGAGTTAAACTGTAAATTCACTATTCTTTGTAGGCACTCTCTAATAATATTAAACCTATTACAGACTGCGGGTATTGAATTAACTTAACAGGCACACTCTATGCAGGTTAAAATGCACAACTGAAATAAAATTAAATAAATACATTAATGTGCAGGCACATTAAGAAGATCAGCAGTTTTACAAGTGGAGCACTTTTACAAATCTAGCTGGGAGCTGAGCTGGACTAGTCTCTGATTGCAAGCGCCAAAAGTTTTAAAAAGTTCAGTAGCCAGGAGCAGCCAATGACAGGCTGGCTGTGTCCTTGGGAGACCAATCGGAAATGTGGATTCCAGGTTGCTGAATCCCCGGGGCACAAGGAGCCTACCTTCAGGTCCAGTAAGGGCGGCAGGTAGGAGATGGATGTGACCGTCCAGCGGAGGTGCTGAGGTCGCTCAGGGCTCACCGTCTGGTTGGGGTGGGCAGTTGCAGGAGATGGATGTGGCCATCTGATCCCCCGGCTGTGCAAACAACAATGCACTGGGGGTGGGCGAGGGGCATGCCAGCAATATGCACCATGCACTATGGTGAGTAGTGCTGCACACCGGGGCACTTGGGGGCTGGCTGGTATGCCAGGGAAAGCCCTGCTATAAGTCCCCCTATGTGCCCAGCCCCCGTGCATACCAAACAGCAGAACAGCCCTGCGAGCAGCAGGCAGTACTCCCACATACTGCTTGGCCCAGCCCTGACCCCGTACCCCCTGGCAGACACCCACACACACAACAGAGCATATCCCACCCTGATGCTGCACCCCCAAACCACGGCTGCACTGCTGTGCCCAAGCAGCCCCTTGCCCACAAGTGCCGGCATGGCACCCGGTGAGGCACAGCCACCCCCCCCAGCACTGACAACCCCCAACCCATACCTGCAGTTTATGGGGGGGGCACCTTGCTACATGGGCACCGGGGTTGCCTTAAGCTGGGGAGGAGGGTAGTGGATAGCCCCCATTCTCCAGGGGCTTTGCCAGGGGTCCAGAGACCGATGGAACATTGCCACATGGGTCCAGGGTGTCTGCAGGTGCAATTTACACACCTGGACCAGCGCCCAGCTGCGTGAGTGATCCACTGGGAACCCAGGGCAGGCATCTGACTGGATAGAAACATAGAAACATAGACTTTGACGGCAGATAAGGACCACTTGGCCCACCCAGTCTGCCCATTTCCCTACCTACTGGATAAGCTGCAGATTCTAGTTAACCAACAGCCTACTTCCTGCCACCCCTTACTACAATTGCCTTATGTCTGTCCCATGCATGTTTGAATTCCCCCACTGTTTTAGCCCCAACAACCTCCCCAGGAAGGCAGTTCCATGCATCCACCACTCTCTCTGTGAAAAAAAAATCCTCACATTACCCCTGAGCCGTCCCCCCTCTATCTTCAAATTGTGTCCCCTTGTTCTTACACATCTCTTTTTCTGAAAGATGCTACCCTCCTGGACTTTGTTGATTCCCTTGAGGTACTTGAATGTTTCTATCATGTCCCCCCTGTCCCTCCCTTCATCAATGGTATACATATTAAGCTGTCTCAGTCTCTCTTCATAGGATTTCTGATGCAGACCCTGCACCATTTTAGTTGCCTCCTCTGGACTGCTTCCATCCTGTCTATGTCCTTGCGTAGATGAGGTCTCCAAAACTGTACACAGTACTCCAGATGGGGTCTCACCAATTGTCTGTACAGAGGGATAACCACTTCCCTTTTTCTACTTGTGGTGCCCCTTCCTATGCATCCCAGTATCCCCCTGGCTCTCCTTACTGACCTTTAGATCATCTGATATGACTACCCCCAAGTCCCGTTCCATTTTTGTTGTTGTTAGTACCGTGCCTGACTGAGTCCGCTACACCTCCCCGGCTACCCTGTGGAGACCTGCGTGCCGGGGTGGGTGGGGCCATGGACATGTGGGTGCTGGTAGTGAGTATCAGCCGGTGCACACCTGTCCGCAGGAGCAGAGCAACACAGGTGGGATATGCACCTCCAGAGCGCTTTTCCTGTCCATTGGTGCATACGGCCCAATAACTGGAGATCATAGCCGTGTTGGTGCCCAGGGAAAAGCGTCTTAAAGCGTATGCGTGGTGTCCTCCAGGCAGAAGCGCCATTTTATAACTTATGAAAGGAGAGCACGGTCCAGAAAAAAATGGAGTGTCAGGGGTACTTTACAATGAAAAAACTACAGTCCCTTCGCTTTAATACTTCTACCTTCAGACTCTTAGCTCGGAAGCGTCAGAAGTTTGAACAGTTTAAGGGATTCTGCTAACCCTTATTTGACTTCTCCAGTGCTGTTGCAAAACAAACTTGTAAGAAATGGCGATGGTCCACGAGTAAGTAAGCTAGCTAGCTACAGGTAGGTTTAGTACAACATATTGTTTGCTTCTTGAAATATACAGTCTTCTTGAGTCTTCTTGTTACCCAGCTTACTGGTACGTTTTATAAAATTCTTAAAATTGTTTAATGATGTTCTAATTATGTTTTATGAATTTGCTCTGAATAATATTGGACAACTATTTAACAATACTGACATGCACATTGATGCATATTTTGAGTACTGCTTTTTTACTGCATCGCATCTAATGCCACATGATATTATTGCTTGATTTGTTTAAATTTCAGCAACATAAATGACTCTTTACTGTTGTCGGAATCATTAGTTTTGAGTGAGTCTAATGAGAAAAATGAAATTGAGAGTGTATTGATAATAAGTCAGGAAGAAAACATTAAAACAAATCACAATGAAAACAAGGAAAGTCCAAGAACAGTAAACACACAAACACTAGATAATGAGGCATTTGCACTTTACAGCTACCCATCAAAGCATGAAAACTAACAAGAAATGGTGAGTTTTCAGAGGGAGATCAAGGTTCTACCAGAACATGATGATGAATTGTTAGTCATGGACATCCAAAAGTTGTATTACAAGAGAAAACTTTGGGTCTTACAAACGCCAGACATCCACTATTGACCAAGAAATATATAGCTCAAAAACCTGATGAATGAACCATAGAATATTTGATAGAAGTATATGGAGTAAAACAGCTATATGTTGAAACTCCTGAAAAACTAACACATTGGTTGAAAATGTTGCTAGATATAGGTCAAAACAAAAAGTTTATACATATTACTTTAATACATTATATACTTTTATATATTACATAATACACTTACTGAGGAAGAGGAGGGTAATGGGTCTGAACGGAGTACAAGGGGTGAGAATGGTGCAGAAATGGACACAAGTTACTTTACACAAGAAAGGGTCCTGAAGGAACTGGAAGTAATACGAGTTGATAAAGCAATGGGGCCAGATGGGGTGCACCCCTGGGTCCTTAAAGAACTAAGAGAGGTAGTGGCTGAACCTCTGGCTATCCTGTTTAGCCGATCACTGGAAACAGGGGAGGTACCCAAAGACTGGAGGATAGCAGATGTAGTCCCCTTATACAAAAGTGGGAACAAAGAGGAAGTGGGGAACTACAGACCAGTCAGCTCACCTCGGTAGTGGGGAAGATCATGGAAGCACTACTGAAGGAGAGATTGGTGGAACATCTGGTTGTCAATGGACTACAGGACCCAAGGCAGCATAGCCACCAGGGGAGGTCATGTCAGACCAATATCACTGAATTTTTGACTGGGTGACTAGGAGGTGGATCAGGGAGGGCAGTGGACATGGCCTATCTGGACTTCAAGGCCTTTGACACTGTGCCACATAGAAGACTATTGCACAACTGGGGAATATGGATGTGGGCAGGACAGTAGTGGTGGGTAGGTAACTGGCTGGGCAGCAGGACACAGAGGGGTGGTGGTAAATAGCTGTCATCCCACAGAGGGAAGAGTGACCAGTGGGGTACCACAGGGATCAGTGCTGGGACCGGTCCTATTCAATATCTTCATCAGTGACATTGCGCAGGACCTAGAAGGCAGAATTTCACTGTTCGCTGATGACACAAAGCTCTGTAACAAAGTAGACACACCAAAGGGTGTAGACAGAATGAGAAGGGACCTGCAGAAACTTGAAGAATGGTCAGGGGTTTGGCAGCTGAAATTCAATGCAAGGAAGTGCAAGATAATGCATATGGGGCACAAAAACCCTGGCACAATATGTCAGTTGGGGGGTGAGGATATAGCATGCACCAAGCAGGAAAGGGACCTTGGGGTTATCATCTCTGATGACCTCAAGGCAGGGAAACAGTGTGACAAGGCAGCAGGTAAAGCAAATAGGATGCTGTGATGCATAGGCAGGGGCATCACCAGCAGGAAAAGGGAGGTCATAATTTCACTATACAAGACACTAGTGAGGCCCCACCTGGAGTACACTGTACAGTTCTGGAGACCTTACCTATGTAAGGACATAGACAGGGTAGAGAAGGTTCAGAGGAGGGCAACAAAGATGGTATATGGATTGCATCACAAGTCCTATGAGGACAGGTTGAAGGAACTAAACATGTACTCCCTGGAGGAGAGGAGGCAGAGGGGGATATGATAGAGACATACAAGTATCTTACCGGGAGGAACAGGGTGCAGGAATACACTATTTTTAAGCAAAAAAGATGTTCCAGGACTAGAGGGCATGGGATGAAGTTGGAGGGAGGACGATTCAGAGGAAACATGAAGAAGAATTTCTTCACAGAATGGGTGGTGGACAAGTGGAACACCCTGCCAGAGGAATTGGTGGGGGCTGAAACAATCACGGGATTTAAGAATGCATGGGATAGACATAAAGGAATTATGGAGATCAGGGGTAAGGGGCAACAGACTTCTTGGAAAACATAAACTGAACTTACAGGCTCAAATGGGCAGACTGGGTGGGCCATAGGCCCTTATCTGCCGACACTGTCTGTGTATCTATGTATATAATGAGACCCCCAAAAAGGGTTGGAATGTGCATTGATATATTCTTCCACCAGCATAGCAGCAGACCGAATTTGGCAAAAGGAGAGGGCGTTAAGAGCAAGGGGCATATATTTACTACCCCCATAAAAAATTTAAATTATGTCAGAGAATGGCCCAGCTGAGATAGTTATAAAAGATAATTGGTACAATAAATCCTTGTGGACAATTGCAAATTATGAAAAAGAGAAAGAACAAAGTTGGGAAAACAAGTCAAAAACACTCTTTGGTTGGAAGGTATCTGAACGGTATCCATTCAAGATACTGAAACCCACCTTCCCGACACTCAAAATCCTGATGCTGGCTGCCCAAAACAGGGTTGTCCAACATCGATTTTGCCGTGGCTGAAGTTAGTATCATAAGTATTGGGGAGCAGGCGTAGCTTCACATTAGAAGTACAGGGCAAAGCCCGAAACATAAAAAAATCTTCACCATGGACAAAATTCTGACATTGGGCAACTGTGTTTCAGGCAGCCGGCATTGGGATTTTGAACGTTGGGAAGGTGGGTTTCGGGAAGTCATAGGTAATCTGTCTGAACAAGTTAGTGTAAAGAAAATTAAAACTGAATTAGCAACCTTCTTTGCAAGGATATTACGCATCCCCATGAGAAACAGCAGTATAGAATAGATAAAGATAAACCAGACAGATTCTACATACCCACATTATTGACATTACCTTTAAAAACCCCAAAATAGCAAGGGCAATTTTAGGAAAAACACCCATTCTGGATAGTCTTGATATCAATGTAATATTAGTAGCAACATTGATTAGAGGGACAGAGAAAGAAGAGGAAACCGTCATCCTAACAGAAAATAACAGGTGTGTCTCTTTGACAAAGGAAAACTCAGACTGACATACAAAACATAATCAAAACAAAGTAAATAGTCACATTTTGGAAACAAACTTATGCATGCTATCCTGGAATATCGAAGGACTAACTCTGAAAGTAGCTGATGTAGTAGTGGTGCACTTTCTGACAAAATATGGCATACTCTGACCACAAGAGACGTAGTATGAAGAGAAAGAGCTACCCATAAACCCAGGATATGATGCATATGCCATCCAAGCAGTCAAAGTTATGAAAAATGGTAGGCCAAGAGCGGCATTGCACATATATTAAAACCACACTGAGCATAAAAGTCACACAAATCTCAAGTAAAATTTAAATTATACTGCCATAAATATTGGAACAAGATGATTATAAATTAGCATTACTCAATGTTTACATCACAACTTTAACAAAAGATACTCCCATACAACATGACTGGGCAGAATATGTTAAGATCTTAGAATACATAGAGGAAACCTACTGTACAGCATCAATTATAATTGCTGGAGACTTTAACGCAAGAGTCTCAAAAGAAAACATGTTGGTTTACGTGAATGTAGAAACTGTAGGGGGCTTAGCAACAATAACAAGGGTTGTCATAAAAGGTAACCCCTTTGTTCCAGGCCAAGGACCCAGAAGTAGTAAAAAGAGATTGGGTGGTGGAGGATAGTGAGATCAGAAAGTGGGAGGAGTCCCAGGGAAAAAGGGGTAGGAAAAATGAATGACATCAGGAGAGGGAGTGAGGTGAGGGCGAATGGGAGGGCAAGGAGGCAGAGCCAGGGGAGGAGCAAGAAGGGGTTCAAAAGGTCTTGAACAGAGGAGCTCTCCCACTTTTTGCTAGGCTGGAAAAAAAATTTCTGCATGGTCTAGCACATCAGTCGGAGAGTTCCTGTAGCAAGCAGAAGGTAATTAGGATGTTTGATTGATTTAGGTGTTTAATTACGAATTGTTAAATATATATACTGTATATGGCGTATGGTTGGGCAGACTAGGTGGGCCATAGGGGGCAGACTAGGTGGGCCATAGGCCCTTATCTGCCGACACTGTCTATGTATCTATGTTGTGGGTAGCGGTAAAGATACGGTGTTTTCCTGCAGAAATTGGTCGCGATATAAGATTTAGTTGCTTAACTACAAATCGTGGCAAAAAGTTATGGTGCATGGTGGTGGTTTGCTGTTTTACCGACAAAATGGGTTACAATATGTGGAGATATAGCTACTGTTGAAAAAGGTAATTTCGTATAGTCCATGAGCTGGTATGGTACCTCCAACAAGGTGTGAAGAGGCGAACAAACTGGGGCACAGAAAGAGGCCCTTACGGAAGTTTGCAATGGTTTAGGGCCATGTGGCGAACTTGGTGGCGACCAGAGGGCAGCTAGTCACGAGGCAAGTGAACAGTGGTTCCACGGTAGGTAGGACCCTGGTTTGGCAGTTGAGTAGACCACGTGGTGAGATCACAGGAAGGCCAGTCAGTTCCTGAAGGAAGACTGCATGGAAGCCCAAAAAACGGCTTGGTGGGGACAGACAGGATGGACTAGGCCTGGTGACGACGGGCATGGCTCCGCAAGGTGCAACTGCACAGGGAAGCAAAGCGTTTTTTAAGTGGAGAGGGAAGCACAAGGCAGCAGTCTGTTTTTAAGGCAGGACTAGGAATAAAAGGACCGGATCACAACATACGGAACGGTGAAAAGGCATGGAGTTGGGGGGTGAGTCCTCATGACGGAGGACGGGGAGTGCGGAGAAAAAATTAGCAAAGTTTTTGCCGGGTCTTTTTCAAAAGCGAGCAGAGCATTTCAACCACATGGGCCAGTCAGCTGCGAGTGGGCGGCAAGGAGGCCGAAAAAAGCAGATGCAAAATTAAGGATTAGAGAGACAGAGGAAAGACCGGGGAACGGGTGGTGGGGTTGGTTGGTTCCAGATGGCAGCTGAGGTACAGGAAGCTGTGGGGGCATCTTAGGGGGGTGGGAGTGTGCTACGGAGAAAATAAAACATTTTGTTTTAAAACGAGCATGCCACGAGCAGAGCTGGCATAAGGCCTGGATGGAAGGGCCGGGTACAGCCACCATTTTGAAGCTCTTGGACCGTATGCAGCATATAGCCGTGGGCAGATGCCATTCAGAGCGCACACAGCAGCTGACATTTTAGGATGCGATAAACATGCATGGCGGCTGCCATTTTAGAACAGTTGGTAAGCACATGTCGGCAGCCATCTTTGGGCCGCCAGGTTTGGAATACAATAGCGCGACCGCGTGGGGGGAGAAACAAAATAAATATTTAGGCAGTTGATGATACAGGGGCAGCTTGTAAAGTGAGTAGGTCACATGACACAACGTGGTGTAAAAGAAGCATTGGTGCAAAAGCGGCAAGCATGGGGGGTGGGGGACAGGGTTAAAAAGAAAGTATAATGATAAAAGGGGCAAGAGAGGTGACAATGTGAATTTCATTAACCTAGCAGGTACAGAATGGACATAAGAGGATCCAGGGCGATGAAAGTGGACTCAATGAAAGTTATTATGGATCTGGTGGACTGGGCCCACAAGGTCCTGGATGCCATGGATGATGTGGAGAGGGGGGATGGGCCACCACAAAAAAAAGGAACAAAAGGGAAAGGAAGGGGAGGTGCAGGCAAGAAAGGGAAAGGACCAGGGGCCCCGGCCCCTAAACGTCCCAGAACAAGTTCTCTGGGGTGACAGCCTGCAACCTATTTGATCCCTGACCTGGTACCTTCACCATCCCCAGCGGTGCCAATTCCTGGACCAGAACCCAACTCGGGGCATGGTACTAGGCCACACCAGAACTGGTGCCCATCCTCCCCCAGCAGAACCCTCCCCCTCTAAGCACCTTAGCGGGGTGGGAGGGTGGGCCAGCTCGGCCAGAACTCGGGCCCCAGCCCACTGAGCCCCTTCATCCACCACAGGATGGGACAGAACTGGGAGACAGACCAGCCCCAGGAGCAACAAAGCAGCTGCAAAAAGAACCAGGTAAGGTGATGACAGTGGATAGTAGTATGAAAGAATACATAGAGCAATTATTGTTGGGTATGGTGGGGCGATGGTAATAAAAATTTGCAGAGTGAGCTGGAAAAAGGTAAGGAAGAGGAGGAACAGATAGGCGAGAAGGAAAAGGAGCCAGGAGAGCAGAAAAAAGAGGGGGGGTACGTATAGGGGATAACGTGACAGTGGCAATGAAGGAAAAAATTTGGAAAGGGGAGTTTGTGGACATTTTTGCCCTGGTGGATAAAAGGACAGCTGAACTGTATGAAGAGAAGGAGAGTTTTAGCAAAACAGAACTAGCGGCAGCGATGGAAAAAAAAGGAGAGGAACAGAAGGGGCCCACATACAACGGGAAAACATGGGAGAGGTGGACCTTAGGTTTTACATATTACAGCACCATAGTGCAGGAAAAAAAGCCAGAGTTAGGGGCTCCGATACTGGCATACTCCTTAATTATCAGAAACACATATAAAATGATGGGGGGAACAAACTGGCAACAGTACGATGAGAAATTTAGGACCTGGATGGCTAGTTACAAGGAGGACTGCCGGTGGGATTCCAGACACAGTGATTTGTGGTGGGAGACCATGACAGTAGCGGGGGGAGCAGAAGGGGAAGGCAAAAAGGGGGAGCTTGATACCAGAAATGTTGTTGGGGATACAATAGGATGTACCCATTGCAGATTTAGACATGCATGTTCAAAATGTGGGGGCGCCCACCCAACATCTCGGTGTAGGTCGTACAGCGACAGTAACTCGGGAGGGGGAACAAGAGAGTTATTCCTTTCAGAGGGGACCAGGGGGACAGAGGGAGACACATTGGGACAGCGCTGTGTGGGAAAAGGGGTACACCGGGGGGAGAGGTTGCTATCAGGGGGGAAAATGAAAGGGATGTATGAGTTCTCCCTCTGGCAAAAACCCCAATTAAGGGAAAAATCGTAGAACATTGGATGAAGGGGTACCCGGATACAGTGGTCAGTTTAGAATTGATAGAAGGTTTCCAGAGAGCTTTTAGCTTACATTATGGGGGGGTCGGACATGGACCAAGAATTTGAAATCAATACAAGGGAAGGAAGAGCTACTGGAAGAAAAGATTGGAAAAGAAAAAGAGGCAGGGAGGGTCGAAGGGCCCTTCAGGGAGCCCCCGTTCCCACGTTTATGGAAGTCCCTGTTGGGTTTAGTGCCTAAAAACAGGAAGGGGAGTACCAGGTGATACACCACCTATCATATCTATAAAACAGATCAGTCAATGATTTTATAGCGGAGAAGGATAGCAAGGTCTCCTATGGGACTAAGAGGATGCGGTGGACATCATTAGGGCAAGGGGAACAGCGTGGTTAGCAAAGATTGACATCAAGTTCACTTTTCAACTGCTAGCGGTCCGAAGGGAAGATTGAGAGTTATTGGGTTTCCAGATCAATGGAGAATTTTATTTTGACAAAGCCATGCCGATGGGGTGTCCGGTGGCGTGCACAACTTTTGAGAGGTTTAGCACCTGGTTGCAATGGATATTTAGAGTTAGGTATGGACACAGTACACTAGTTCATTACCTGGATGACTTCCGGTTTATAGGCGAGGGAAAAGAGGGGGTGCAGGTGATGTCGAAGGATTTCCGGGAATTGTGTGGAGAGCTGGGGGTTATACTGGCCAAGGAGAAGACAGAAGGCCCTAGCAGATGTTTAGAATTTTTGGGGATAGAAGTAGACACAGGTTTGTGGGGGGTGTTCCGGCTGCCGAGCCAAAAAGTGATTAAGCTGAGGAGGATGCTGACAGAGGCTGGAAAAAGGAAAAGGGTGCCATTACTTTTAGTGCAACAATTGCTGGGTCATCTGAGTTTCGAGTGCAAGGCAATTGGGCCTGGATGAGCATTTACATTGACTGGCAAGGGCCATGTCAGGCGAGTTGAAACCACACCATTGGGTCAACCTTGGGGTAGAGATAAAGTATGACTTAAGGGTGTGGGAGCAATTTCTAAACACATACAATGGGATTGCCATTTGGCAGGAGAAATGGCTTTCAATAGTGATTTGGAACTCTATACAGATGCTTCAGGAGGTTACGGAGTGGGAGCCTACTTCTGTGGGAAGTCGGTGGCAGAGCCATGGCCACAGGAATGGGTGGAGAGAGGGCTAACCAAGGATATTACCTTTCTAGAGATATTCCCGATTTGGGTAGTAACAAAAATGTGGGGAAAATGGTTAGTGAACCAGCGGGATACATTCTGGTGTGACAACTAGGCGGTGGTTGAGGTAAACAGGGCTGAACAACAGAGGGTAAAAATCACGGTTAGTCCTGTGCATCTTGTGGCAGTTGGTCTTGCAAGGTCTGATGTTTAATATGAGTTTCCAGGCTGAGCGCATCGTGAGAGAGAGGAACACCATAGCTGACAGCCTCTCCCACCGATAGATGGAGAGGTTCCGGGTACTAGCACCCAGGGCAGCCCCAGTGGGAGAAAAGATCCCAGAGGATTTGTGGGAAATTGGTTGGATGGAGCAGAATACCTCTTTCGCAAATCATGGGCAGACACTTTAAAAGCTTATGAGAGTTCATGGAAGGCATTCCAGGTGTTCAGAGCACGCCTCACCATGGAGGTAAGTGAGGCAGTTACAGATGAGCAGGTAGGTAGGTTTGTGGTGGTGAGTTAGCAGAAAGGCTTGGCCCATGCCACCATGGGTGTTCATCTGGTAGCCATAGGCTGGGTGAGCCTGATGAAGGGCTGGTGCGAGCCATGCAAGGGCACCCTTATAAAGAGAATGATGATGGGGTGGCAGAGGGTGATGGGGATTGGGCAAGATAAGAGAGATCCAATATCAGAGCAGCTACTGGAAAAAGTAATAGCAACATTGCCAGAAATGTGTTACACTCCATATGAGGAGGTACTATTCAAGGCTTTGTTTGCAGTGCTGCATAAGGGAGCATTCCGAGTATTGGAGGTGGTGGGGCCAGAAAACCCCATCAAGGGAAAGGGATTACAAGATGAAGATGCACATTGGGAAGGGGAGACCCTTTTGTTGTGTATATCAAGATCAAAATGGACCATATGGGAAAGGGCTGCTGGGTCACCCTAGAGCCCATTCCGAATGCGGGCATCTGCCCATGCCAGTGGACAAGGGAATACCAGAGACTTAGACCAACATAAGAGGGTTTGTTTTTTATACATCAGGACGGGATAAAGGTAAAAGGAAGTTATGTGTTAGGTGTGCCAAAATGGAGCATCAAAAGATTGGGGGAGAACCTGGATAGATTCTCATCCCACTCGATTCGGATTGGAGCAGCCTCAGAAGCTGCAGCACAGGGGATGCAGGGGGATGGCATAAAAGCTATGGGACACTGGACATCTGATTGCAATAAGAAATACATCAGAAATACAGTGCATTAACCCTGTCATTTTTGCTTCTTTCCCAACAGGAATGGGGGGGGTAGTATTGGAGAAGAAGGAAGATGGGCCATTAAAATTCTCTCATTTATGTGTTTATAGACACAAGACACAGGAAGGACATTTGGATTGTGGGGCACTCCTACATTTTTTGGGCGGAAAGGGAGGCAGCACAGAAGCCAGGTGGAAAATAAGTGGATTTGGACAACAGCGCAATACGGATCACTTGGAAAGGAATACGAGGGATGAGATGGGGGCAGCTTCTTCCATTACTAGCAGAGATGAGGGGGAACAATAAAGACCCAGACCTCCTTATAATACATCTGGGGGAAATGATTTAGGGCATGGCCCATGGCTGGACATCTTTAATAACATACAGGAGGACATCAAGATTTTGAAGGCATGGTGGCCAAAGGTCACGGTATTGTGGTCTGAGATGGTGCCACGGCGGGTGTGGAGGCAGGCCAGACAGCATAAGGTTATAGAAAAGGGCAGGAGATGAATGAACAGAAGGGTGGGAAGGTGCTTATCACTTAATAGGGGATAAAGTGTACAGTATGACGTGGTGGTAGAGAAGATACCGGTGCTGTACAGGCCGGATGGAGTTCATCTATCCACAATGGGCAATCACATCTTTATTACCGTGCTAGGCAGAGGCATAGACCAGTGGTTAAAAAAGGTGGCCTAAATGAAGGAGAGAGAAAAGCTGGAGGCAGGCTAGGGGAAAAGGGAAGAAAATATTTACTAAGGGAAGGGGGGGTGATAGTGGGGAAACAAAAAGTTGGAAGAAGAGAAGATGAAGGGGTATGGACACCCCGGTAAGTTTAAAAAGAAAGGGGGGAGCAGGAATTGGACCTGCCCCGAAAAAAGAAAAATAAAAGACCCGCTCGGGTTTACATCCGGGAATAGAAGGATTGGAACAAGAGCCCCCCCAGGTTTCGACACCTGGGGGTGAGAAAAATTAAGAATAAAATGAACCAGAATAAGGAATGACAAGAGGACAGAAATTATGGACAAAAGGAGAAAGAGGTGAATTTAACCAAAAGTTATAGACATGAAAGATGGAAGAAAAGGAACTTAATATTTTATATTATATAACACTAACTTGTTTTTTTTCTCTTTTAGATATTTCCTGAAGACCACCTAAGGTCGAAACGTAGATTTTTAACTCTATTTTCTATTTTCAGTGTGCATTTAATATAACCATTTTGTTTTCATATTTTATATGTTTTTATATAATTTGTACATATGGGATGGTATAATAAAAGGTATTGCCAACTGAGCAGCCAAAGCACAATACTGAATGTGTGTGTTTCTTTCTTGGGGGAGTGGATCTGGAACAAATCCACATATTAGACTGTTAAGACAAAATAAAGACATCAAAATTAATAAGCAAGGGAAAAAGTTACTAAAAACCATGGAGAGCGCAGACTGTTATAATGGCAGAATAACAGGAGACTTAGAAGGAGACTTTACATTCAGAGGTCCTATGAGTACTTCGATGGTAGATTTAATACTAGCCAATCCAGTTGCCCTAGAACAATTAAGAAGGCTGCACATATTAGACAGCTCAGATTCTGCACACTATCCCCTAAAACTGGACATAAGACTACCAATGATCAGTAGTAAAGATAAATCAGATAATCAAGCAAACACAGATCCATGAAATAATTAACGAAGGAGGATAAGGTGGAATGGATACTGGCTAGTAAATTTACTGAAATACTATATGCAGGCAGGCAATACAAATTTGAGACAAAATAATTCTCAACCCGGAAAATAATGTGGACATCATTTCATCATTTCAAGGTAGCTAGAGGTCAATAACTACATTGGACCTATGTTCCAGGAGCTGAAGAAAAAACCAAAAACATGAACACATAGTTTAACCTTACATGTAGGAAAGTGAAAAAGAGTGTAAATAATTTGGCCAGAAAAGTAAGAAGAAATCCCACGATACATCAACATCATAGTTTAAATGATGCTAGAAAAGAATATAACGATTTATTAGAAAAACAGAAGTAAAAATATCAAATAGAAATGTGGAACAAACTTGAAAAAAGCAGTGCAGATAAAAGACTCAAAGAAATTGTGGATGCTAGTCAGTGTTAGTTACAACCAATACTCAAAAAGAAATAGAGGCAAGTATAACACCCATGACATGGGAACAACACTTTCAAAGGTTATACTTCACAGATAATGAACAAAGTAAAGAAATGGTAGCTTCAAATAATTTGTACCTACCAAAAGCTATATGTATATATAAAGAAGAACTAACAGAAGCAATCCTGTATTTAAAAAAAAAACACAATAAAGTACCAAGACCAGATAAAATAATGAGAGAAATTTACAAATACTTCACAGATTGGTGGCATCCAGTTTTATACAATATTTTCAACAGATTACTACAAGAAATGGCGATACTTCAGTCACAGAGAGGAAGCATAGTATACCCCCATCTACAAAAAGAAAGGCCGTGCCATCAGATCCGACTATGTACAAACCGATAAGCTTAATTGATAATACACAGAACATATTTTGCAGGATCATATTAAATCAAGTACAAAAATGGTTACAAGAAAAAAACATTCTCAGTGAATGCCAAAACGGTTTTCGGCCGTGGAGATCAACGACGCAGCATTGTTGTGTTTTAGCACATCTAGCCTGGAAGTATGTCAAAGTCAAAAAAGGAACACTATTTTGTTCCTTTATAGTTCTCAAGACTGCATTTGATTCTGAAAGATCTATGGAGATCTAAAAGGCCTAAATTGCCTCCTAGGTTCATATCATACCGTAAGTTTGTTAATGAGATCAGTGGTGATCTTCTTATTGATTTGCAGAATATTGATTGGACTTATCTGGATGCAATCCCAGATGTAAATATTGCTGTTGACTATTTTACTTCCACTCTTTTGGGATTACAAAATAAATATTTTCCTAGAGTGGTTAGGAGAGTTAGAGGCTCCCTTAATAAATGGATTACTGCCCCTTTGTTACATTTAATGAAATTGAGAAATGCTGCCTGGAAATTGTATAAGGTAACTAAGTCAACGAGAGATTTTAATAGCTATAGGAAGCTTAGAAATTAATGTAAAATAAAAAGTAGGCAAAGTAAATCTAGTTATTTTCAGAACTTACAAACTTCTAGTTTAAATAATCCCAAAAGGTTTTGGTCTTTTATAAATTATTTAATTAATCCATCTAGGAAAGAATCTATTCGGGCTTTTAGTAAGGATGGTCAAGTGATTTCTGATGTACAGGTTATCTGTGATTCTTTTTTGATTTGTCTAGGTATATGCAGGCCTTTACTCAGGACCTGTGTACAGATAGACAATCTCATGTTGTTTCTGAACCTGGTTCTTTTTCTTTTTCATTTACTGAACCATATCGGGTTTACTATCTCTTGAAACACATGCCAATTTGTTCAAGTGCATGTGAACTTGAAACTTGGTTCTTAAAACTGATTTCTGAATATATTATTTATCCACTTACTTCTATTTATAATTTATCTTTGCTTACTGGATGTTTTCCTGATGTATGGAAACAGACAGTAATCAAACCTATTTATAAATCTGGTGATAGAAACATAGAAACATAGAAACATAGAATTTGACGGCAGATAAGGACCGCTTGGCCCACCCAGTCTGCCCATTTCCCTACCTACTGGATAAGCTGCAGATCCTAGTTAACCAGCAGCCTACTTCTTCTTACCCCCACACCCTAGAATTGTCCCATGCATGCTTGAATTCCACCACTGATTTTGACTCCACAACCTCCTCCGGAAGGCCGTTCCATGCATCCACAACCCTCTCTGTGAAAAAATGCTTCCTTAAATTACCTCTGAGCCACCCCCCCATCTTCAAATTGTGCCCTCTTGTTCTTGCACACCTCTTTTTTTGAAAGATGCTATCCTCTTGGACTTGTTGACTCCTTGAGGTACTTGAAAGTTTCTATCATGTCCCCCTCCTTTCCTCGAGGCTATACATATTAAGCTCTTAAGTCCTCTTCATATGTCTTCCTGCAGACCCTGCACCATTTTAGTTGCCTTCCTCTAGACAGCTTCCATCCTGTCTATGTCTTTGCGGAGATTGGGTCTCCAGAACTGCACACAATACTCCAGATGGGGTCTCACCAGCTGTCTGTACAGAGGGATAATAACTTCCTGTTTTCTACTGGTGATGCCTCTCCCTATGCATCCCAGTAAACCCCCAGCCCTCCTTGCTGTCCTCTCACATTGCTTGCCCACCTTTAGGTCATCTGATATGACTACCCCCAGGTCCCTTTCCATTTTTGTTGTTGTTAGATAGAATGGACATGGACAATTATTGTCCTATTTCCCTTTTGCCACCTTTGGGTAAGATTTTTGAGAGACTTGTGAATGAGCAGTTTACTGCCTATTTACAAGATAATGGTCTCAGGACTCATGATCAGCACGGGTTTCGTAAGTATCATGGGACAGGGACGGCCTTGGCCAGGTTCACGAACCACACCAGTGTAGCTATGGATGAGGGTTTGCTCACTGGTGCTGTGTTCATGGACCTGTCCAAGGCCTTTGATTTAGTAAGCCATCCTTTGCCGATCAGGACACTCCGAAGTTATGGTATTACGGAGATTGCTGTTGATTGGTTTCATAGTTATTTGTCTAATCGTCCACTTAAAGTAGGACTAAATGGAGCATTCTCAACTAGTAAAATTTTGTTACGGGGGTGCCCCAGGGGTCCGTTCTGGGCCTTTTGTTTACTGTACTTGTAGATGTTGTTCCATCTCAATTGAATGATACACATTGCCTGATTTATGCAGATGATATTATTTTGTATAAAAGCTCAATTTCAGTTGAACTTATAAATAAGTCCTTAAATAACGACTTCGCTATTCTATGTAGGTGGTTAAAAGGGAATTGTTTAGCATTAAATAATACGAAAACAAAATGTATGCTTTTTGGATCCAGAATTAGACTAACTAGATGTCAGAATTTGTCCATCTCTGATTTATTGGGTAATGGGATGGAGCAGGTAAAACAATTTAAATATCTTGGAGTCCTGTTGGGCCAACACTTAAAATTTTCTGATCATGTAAAATCTATTTCTCATCAGATAACTCAGAGACTAGGTATATTATTCAAGTTCCAATCTCTGTTGACTTTACCAGCAAGACATGCAATAGCTGAGGGTGTCTTATTACCTCAGTTAAATTATAATGCATTTCTCTTTTCTAACTTGTCTAACAGAGAGTTATCTCTTCTTACTAATGTGTTTCATGGTATTTGTAGATTTACTTTTAAGTTGTCCTATTATACTCATCATTGTGAGCTGTACAGACTATCTGCCTGTCTTCCACCTAGGATGGGTTGTCTATACAGTTTATGTTTATTAACAGACAAAGTTCTTCATCAAGGTACAGATTCTCCATTATATTCATTACTACACATTAAAATTAATTAATGGGAACTTAGTTCTGATCAACAAATTAAGCTGAAGGTCCCAAAGACTAAGACTAAAATTGGGAATGGTTTGTTTGCTTACTCTGCTGCTAAAAATTGGAATGAACTTCCTGTTGATTTATATGAGAATGTTTGTCATCAAACTTTTAAAATTAGGTTAAGAAATTATTTTCTTGACAAATTGCATTGTTGTTGTTTTCAATTATTATTTTACAGTATATATATTATTTATTTTGTGTATTGTAATTTGTGTGATGTATGTTTAATGTTGTATTGTATTGTGATGTGAGTTTTTGTTAATTGTAAACATCTTGACTGTATATGTATTCGGTCCCCGGGTCGTACATGAAAACGGGCCTTTGGCTCATTGTACTTACCCGGTAAACAAATGTTTAAAATAAATAAAAAAATAAAAGCAAGCTATTACTGTGGGAAAAATTACAGAAATATAATATGGACCATACATTACTTGATGTCATAATAAGATTATATAAGGATACCTGGATGAAAGTTCAATTTAACCTGAATGGTGATTTATCAGAATGCATAGAAACAAATCTGGGTGTCAGACAGGGTTGCCTTCTGGCCCCAACACTGTTTAATGTTTATATTAATTCAATACTGGAACTAGATGACAAACTTCAAAAAAAGGCTGCACTAGGAAGTGTGGTGCTTCCAAACAAAAAACAACACACTTCAGGCAGGGCAGGGCACTCTCCAACCAATAAACAAACATGCAGGTCTCCAAAAGATACCAACAGAATCCAATTTATTCCATACACGTGCTGCATGCTTGACGCATTTTGGACATTAGCCCTTTATCAAAAGCAAAGCCAAGATGTGCCATAGAAAGATAAGTACAAAAGAAGGAGACTTATGTCTAGCACACCTACAGGTCATTAACAGAACAGCCGAAGCAGCACACTGCCGGAGCCAGAGGGGGAGAGGAAGACAGAGTGAGAGAGACAGAGACAGCAAGACAGCCAGCACACTAAGCCAGAGGGCCACACAGACAACCTAAATGAACCCAGCAGCAGTTGCCATTGCAGGTGCGCTAATCAGGAGGAGGAGGCAGGGTGCTGGAAGGCACCGTAGGTGGCCAGCCCCACGGCGGTATCATACCAGGCTGTCCTTCAAGCAGCTCACAGAGGTGGAGACAGTAGGGCGATACCACCTCAACAGGGCCATGCTGAGGCAGCTCTGTGAGCTGTGCCATGATGAGATGCAGGCACGAGGTCACGTCATCTCGGTGGAGACCAAGGTGACAACGGTCATGTGCTTGCTCACCACAGGAACCTTCCAGAGGCCTACGGGAGACACCACTGGCATATCACAGGCCTTTCCCCAGCATGTAGGCAGAGTGGACAGAAGCCATACAAGGGTTCTACAGGGTGGCATGCATGCCAGGTGTCATAGGTGCCACTGACTGCACCGATGTGGTGATCCGCGCACCACCTGGTGATGATACCATCACATACATCAACCGGAAGGGGTACCAGTCCGTGAATTGCCAGGTGGTGTGCGATGTCTCAGGGTGCATCACCAATGTCTGCACCACACACCCAGGGGAGTGCACATGATGCATACATATGGCACCAGTCAGCACTGTGCATGAGGTTTGAGGATGGGGACATACCAAGAGGCCATCTGATAGGTACATGTGACAGGGCACCAACAGCACAGGAGGGCAGCAAGGCCGGGAAACATGGGGTGGGCCGTGGTCAGTGTGAAGCAGGCACAAGGGCTCTGGGACAACAGGGGTGTGCAAGGTACAAAGGTGGACACAGGCGGCATGCAAGCACCGTGCACCACACACGACAGATGGGAGCACGCAGGTGCAGCTGTGGTAGGAATGCAGGACTGCCAGGAATGAGGATGCACGGGCAGTAGAGCAGGACAGGTGCACACACCACTGAGGACAGGGCACATGCTGCAGTGGAACCCAATGTACTAACGGACACATGTCTACCCCCACAGGAGACACTGCATATCCACTGAGGCCCTGGCTCATCAACCCCTTCCGACGACCCAAAACAATGTCAGAGGAATGCTACAATGAGGCACACATCATAGAACGTGTCTTCGGTATGTTGAAGATGCGATTCTGGTGCCTGTGTCGGTCAGGTGTGCCCTACAGTATAGCCTTGAGAAGGCCTGTGGCATATTCCTGGCCTGTTGTATGCTACAAAACATGGTCCTAGACCATGGGATACCTGTCGAGGCCGGTGAGGGCGACAGTTCCGGGGAGGAGGGGGGGTTGGGAGAGGGCGGACAGGGCACCCCCTGAGGGCCAGCAAGGCGAAGCTTGGCAGGGCCGCAGGGATCCAAGGCTGGCAGAGAGAGCACGGAACTACCACAGGTGTGTGGTGGAGGAACACTTTGGGCTGTGCAAGTGAGTATGCAGGTATGTATGCATACAGGTGTGTGCACCAAGGTGTAGAAACTGCATGTCATGGGCACAGTGAACACCAGATGCTGCACAGTGGCGCGCACACATGGTGGGAGACACACAGACACACACACACGCACACCAGGCATGCATCAACCATGCACCCCCCAGGCCATGTCACAGATGTCATGGGTCAGTGAGCACTGCAGCCTGCACACAGGCACAGCAGACACCAGAACACACTCATCATTCCCATGACACATGGTACAACAGTTGTGCACACAGACACACAAGACTGCCTGCACAGGTAGCACAGAGTGATGCCAGGATGGCTGTGGGGCAGGCGACCACCACACACACCACCACTGACACCACCTGCAGGGCGTCCAGTAGATATGGGCGTGCCATCCTGCCACCACAGGCCCGGGGACATGGACATCACAGGGCAGTCCCCGCCACCACGGACATGGGGCAGCCCCTGCCATGGTCGGTGGTGGTGGTGGTGGGACCACCACCGACCAAAGGGGGTGTTCCCTGTGACCCTGCAGGGGTGCTGCACCGAGACCGTGAATGGGTGCCCAGTGGAGTGGCCATCCCATAGCCACCAGCTGAGCCATGGATGGTGGGCGTGGAGGCCAGTGGCAATGGGGTCAGCAGCAGTGGGTTCACCTGATTCCACTGCTTGGGTGTGGGGGACGTGCTCCTGGGCATCCAACTGGACGCACAATGTCCACGGCGTGTTGTGGATGCAGCCATCACCTCCGCAGCTGCTGCAATCCACTCCAGAGCTGCGGTTATTCCCACCCACATGATGCGCATCTCTGTCAGCATCTGTGCACGCCACACAGCCGTGGACTCATGCTCCTGGACTATCACAGCCCTGTGGCTACAGAACTCTGCATGGAGGACCTTCTGCCCCTCCACAGTCACCCGCAGGAGAGCAATATAGGCCTCCATGTCATTGGTGGGTGATGCATCACAGTGGCGCTGCCAAAGAACAGGGGATATATCAGCCTGTTCTGGTGCATCCACAGGTGGTGGTTGCACCCTGACAGGCTGCGACATGGGCACGGGTGGCTGGGCACTGCCACTTACTTCCCATGGGTGGTGTCCTCCAGGGCCACTGGAGCGGGTGCATGCACAGAGGCACCCTGCCTGATGACACCAAACCTTGCCGGCACTGCACTGGGCAGTGGTGCAGAGAGCACAGCACCCACAGCTCTGGGCAGCTGTGCTGCATCTGCACCTGAACCCAGCACAGTGGGAACATCAGTGGCACCCAGGGCCACGTGCACAGGCAACCCTGTGATGCATGCACCGCTGTCAGCCATGTCTGCGTCTGTGGTATCAGTGATGTATGCGGTAGTGCCAAGGCCCTCCTCCTGCACGCCACTGGTGAGCACAGGGAGGGCATCAGCAATGTCCACCGCATCATCTGGGTTGGCATCAGACAACCCAGATGGGCTCCCCAACCAAGCGATGTACCTGCTGGCTGTCCCACCAGCGCTGGCCAAGGGGCCCACAGGGCCCACCTGCACCGGGGCCATGACCAGTGTTGCTCGGGACGTGGATGGTGCAGGTGCTGAGTCATCCACGGTGGTGTCATCAGCTCAGTGTGACAGGCCCGCATCATCACTCGTGAGGGCATCACATGGCCGCACCCTGGAGGCATGATGGTGCTGTGGAGAGAGGAAAGGAGGCCATGGTTAATGCACAGTACACATAAGTCACATTGGTAATGCACAACAGAACACGGCCATCCACACAAGTGCCAGGGTCGCAGGTCTGACCACCCCAGGCCATGCAGGCCATGGAATGGTCGTGTTGTCACTGTCCCATTGTGCACACTGCATGGCAGCGGTGTCATGCCACAGATGCACAGTGGACACGTACTCCGTGCTATGGCATAGCACCTGCAGCACCACGAGGCATGTCACGTCAGGCTAGGGACGACCGTCCCTGGGAAGCTGTGCCTGGGTATACAGTGACAATGCATGCCACGCAGGGACAGGCATGGCAACCATGGCACACAGGTGGGCGGGCCTGTCTAGGACACACAGCTACTCACCATGCTGCGACAGGCTGCCGCCAGTCTGGAATCCACCACCTGGGACATCCTGCATGGCTGTCCGGGACATGCTGTCGGCCAGGAGGGCCTCGTTCGGGCTGAGCTGTTCTGCTGTATTCAGCCCACCCCCCTGTCCACTGCAGGGATGCCTGAATGTTGGCCACCGTCTCCTTGGTGCTCCTGGGCCCATCATTCCATTGCTTACAGCACTCTTGGACCGTGCAATTGTATGGTGCCACGGCATTCACCTGACGGGCCACCTCCTCCCAGCCTGCTGCCTGCACTGTCCATCTGCCTCCCTGCCGGTGAGGACATCCAAGCATAGATGGCATGCCTCAATGAGCACCCTCTCCTCATCCTTGGTGAAGTTTGGTTGCTGTCTGGTGGCAGCACCTGCATCATCTGACATAATGGCTATTGTGGGGAGAAGCATCCAGGTGTTAGTCACACCTGTGGGTACACATGTTCCCGCACCCGTCTGCCTCTGTCTTTTGCCCCCCCCCAGGTTCTGTGTCACTGGTGTTCTGGGTGGTGGTCTGCAGGTGGTTGTCCTGGTACAGGTGGCTGTGCCCCTTGGTACATGGTCCACTGGGGATGGTGCACATGCCATGTACGGCCACTGATCCATGGCTAGGGCAACCCTGCAGCCACCCCGGGGTGGGCACACTGTGCAGTCTGCCATGGACACGTCCTGGTACCTCTGCAGTGTGTGTGCTGCTGCCGTGGTACCCCGTCCATCCTGGGTGCCACCCTTGCTACTCCTGCGGGGTGGGAGCACAGGACATGTGGCTATAGCCATGGTGCAGCTGGCTGCAGTGTGTGGCATGATGACACTGTCATTGTGCCTGCACAGGTGCCGCTGTGTGCCTCGGACAGACCTGTGGCACGTCGATGCGTCCACCAAAGATTGCCAGTGCCACCCAGTCACACATACCTCTCGTGTCCCACTATACATGGAACAGGTCCTCTGTTTACATTGCATGACCTCCCTGTTAGACATTGCAAGGCCTCGTCCCACTGACAACTGTACTATCGTTCAGCAGTACTATATCGTACATGCTGAAATATGTATGTCGTGGTTCACAAACAGCCATTCTGGACATGACATGGAACAGTCAATTGGTGATCTGTGCACCTTATGTACTGCTCTGCTGGAATGTTCCATGTTATGACCATTTGCTCCACATATTGGGAGGCAATGTTCCATATATGGGGGACATAATCATTGGGAGGTATACATACACATATTCAATCCCCCAGTACATTCTGTAGACTCAGTGAATATAGCTGTGTATTCACCTTCAAGGTTATGTCTCCTCTCAGTCACCTGGTCTTGGTCTGCTGAATTGGGAACATTTATGGTTTAGGGCATGCAAATGAGGTCTGGGCCTCTGGTAGTGAGATGCTAATCAGCTGAGATGCCCATGCACGTGGGATGAGGCTGTTTTGGGCGCATTATCTGTGAATTACCCAACTGCCCCCAGCTTATCTCACTTTACAAGGAGCATCTTAGGGTTGTGCCAAAGAAAGAACAGCGCATCTCTGGCACATGCGCGTAGTATTGGGTGCATGTTCCTGTATCTGGGGCAGTCTTCATGGCGCATCTGTTGCGCATGCGCGATCGCCATGTCAAATGGCACATCTTCCATGATGTACCACTACACTGCTTACCCGATGCACTGTTGCAGGCCTGCTGTCAATTACATTGTGTACTCTATCACACAGTGTGATCCCATATGCACAGTCCATGCTGCACTGTGTTTGTAGTGCCCATGGATTGCGCACGTTGCGCAGTAGGTGTTCGTAGCATGTGCTGTGCACAACATGGCATCCGCATGCTCATTACGCATGTGCGACCAGGTCATGGCCTTGCCATGCCATTGCGGTTTCCATTGCACATGCGCAGACGTGTTGCCTTTGTCTTATTGCTCTTCACACACAGAGCGCGCCAGTGCTGCACATGCCTCAGTGTTCCATGTGGCGACATCGACAACTCGGCTGAGCACTGCCATGTTGCACCTTGACACTGTGACCTGGTATTACAGTATGCCTGGGGCAGGGAGGCAGACACCTAGGGCCATGAACTGGTCCCAGGTGGAGCTGCCGCATCTGGTGGCTCTTGTCCTGTCTGTGGAGGGGCAGCTATTTTGGCAAGATGACCTCCATGTGCCCAGGTCTCGGGTGTCGGCCTCCATTGCCCGTAGGCTTGTGCGGTGCACCAGGATGCCACGCACTGGGGAGCAGTGCATGCATCGGTATGGCATCATCCAGAGGCGGGATGCAGAGAGACTGGCGCAGCTGCGTCACCATGCATGCAGGGGTGCACTGCCACGACCAGGTAGGTGTTGATCATCTGGCTCCTTTTGTGGTGCGTGCTGGGTGTGTGTGTCGAGGCCCTCATGGGGCACCCACATGGGTCACAGGCGCCCTGCACACAGCAGTGGCTGCACCTGTCCAGTGCAGCCATATCATGTGTGCCATGGGGGGAGGCACTGGGCGGTGCTGTGTCTGCATGCAGGCTGCTGGGGACTGCACAGCTGGTTACCACTGTCTGCTGCATGGACACAGGCGGGACGGGGGCACTTTAGCAGTGTTTGGCTGTCCCTACATTGCCTCTGCATGTCGGTGTTGTGGTGTGTTTCTGGCACCACTGTGGTGGCTCATGGTGCTGTCTATCGTGTTTTGCAGGACCAGAAGCCAGGCAGAGGGCCGCAGATGCCATTGGAGTGAGGAGGGGGAGGATCATGGGTGCCAGGCATGGCAGCTGGGTGGGGGTGTTGTCCACGTTCAGGCCCTCAGAGTGTGTTCTGTCTGTCATTGCTGTAGGTCTTCAGGATCACCATAATGTGGCTGGGAGTGGTGCACCTTTGGACATGGACCGACGGATCCATGTGGCCATCCAGGCAGCCCTGCGCCCACTGTCCAGGACTGTTCAGCACCTGTCAGCTGCCCTGCAGGGCGTTCTGCTGCAGCTCCCATTATGTGGCTATGCCAGGGCATTGCGTGGCAGGGAACCGCGTCGGTAGTGGCCCCCTGACTCTTACAGGAGCCATCCCAAGTAAATAGTTGCTGTAAATAGCCCCCTGTTAATGTCCCCTTCCTGCCCTCCTTCCCATCCCTGCCATTCCCGTTCTCTTTTTGGTGTTGTTCCAGTTGTTGCTTGTTCTACTTTCATGTTGTACAGTTTTTGTCTGATGTTTCACTTTTATAAACATGTTCTCAGCATGTGGGTCCATGGGTTTTATTGTTCCAGCTTTGTGGTCATTCTCTGTTGCCCTGCTGGCTTGCTCCACTTGCTCTGAATAGATCCCCTGTGTGACTCAGAGCATCCAGCGTGCCCTGGCCATCTCCAGTTGCGCTGTGCTGTTTCCGAGTGATTCACAGAGGGTTGCACCGACGCATCCCATTGCGCATGCCTCTGTGAATTGCTCTGTCTGTGCTCGCGATCTGATTTGGCGCCGCACATTTGAGATGCGCCAGAGCACATTTCCTTGTGAATCCTGCCCAGAAAGTTTTTTCTTTTTTCTGTTTCTCCCTGCCAGGGTGGGCTGCTCCTTCCACCAACCCTCCAGCCTTTTCACCTGGCATCCCAGGACTTACTGATCTCGGTCTTTGCCAATGGCTTGGCCATGGTGGGGGCTGATGACTTCTGCCTGCCGTTGGAAAAGATCCAGTTCCCAGGATAGGGCCCTGTAGCCTGGGTGCTAAGCCTGCAAGGTATCAGTTTCATGCTGCCCTGCCACCAGTCATTTTCCACTGTTTCCTTCCATTTGGAGAAAAGGATGTGCAGTGCTGTCCAGACATGCCCAAACATGCTCCTGTGCGTACAATGTCAATGGCCACCTCTCCCCAATTCCCCATGTTGCAGTCTCAGCTGCCTGTACCCCCAGCTACTGCTAGTGGTCAGGCGAATACTGGTGTTGGGGTCCCCCCCACACAAGGAAGGAGAGCTATCCTCCAAATGCTTGATCCTCCTCTCCCCAACCAACCTCCGATGCCCCAAGATTGTCCCGACCCCAGGTCGCCAGCATGGCAGTAGGGTAGGCTTGGTGCCGCAGCCCTCCATGCCACGGTGTCGGCAATATTGAACGTTACTAGTAAAATAACATAGCTACTAGTAAAATAACATTGCAAGATACTAGTAAAATAACATAGCTATTACTAAAATAACATTGAAAACTACTAGTAAAATAACATACCTACTAGTTACTAGTAGCTGCCAGAGGAGATGATATCATTGAAGTCAGTGAGCAGCTTTTAGAGGGGGTGGGACAAGATCAGAGGGAGGGTCCAAACTGGGGGCGGTAAGAAGGAAGTAGGAGGAAATACAGCAGAAGAGAGACTGGGGGGAGGGCAGCTGCAGTTTAAATGGCTGAAGTGCTGCGCACTTGACCAGACTAGATAGACCATAAGGCCTGTATCTGCTGGCAATTTTTGTATGTTTGTATTAAAATAACATAGCTGCTTGTAAAATAACATAGCTATTAGTAAAATAACATTGAAAACTACTAATGAAATAACATTGAAAGCTACTAGTAAAATAACACAGCTACTAGTAAAATAACACAGCTACTAGTAAAATATAATTGAAATCTACTAATGAAATAACATTGAAAGCTACTAGTAAAATAACACAGCTACTAGTAAAATAACATAGCTACTAATAAAATAACATTGAAAGATACTAGTGAAATAACAGCTACTAGTAAAATAACACAGCTACTAGTAAAATAACATAGCTATTAGTAAAATAAGACTGAAAGATACTAGTTAAATAACACAGCTGCTAGTAAAGTAACATAGGCACTAGTAAAATAACATAGATATTAGTAAAATAACATTGAAAGATACTAGTGAAATAACACAGCTACTAGTAAAATAACACAACTACTAGTAAAATAACATTGAAAGATACTGGTGAAATAACACAGCTACTAATAAAATAACATAGCAATTAGTAAAAATAACAGCTATTAGTAAAATAACATTGAAAGATACTAGTAAAATAACATTGAAAGTTACTAGTAAAATAACATAGCTACTAGTAAAATATATATTGTTTTTAATTTATTTGTGACTTTGATAACAAAGTAGTTACAGTGGACCATTTACAGGCACGAACTGGGTCACAAAGCACAAGGGAGAGCTGCAGTACAAACTATACGAGGTTACTTTCAATATACAGTAACACATACCAGATTTACATTGTTGGGCACAAATGCTAAAGAGAAAAAAACCACATTGAAACACATTGAAAGTTACTAGTAAAATAACATAGTCACTACTAAAATAACATTGAAAGCTACAAAAAAAGTAAAATAAATATCGATACCAGTAAAATAACACTGGAAGCTACTAGTAAAATAACAGTGAAAGCGAAAAGTAAAAGTTGAAATCAAAAAGTAAAATAACACCAAAAGCTGCTAGTAAAATAACATTGAAAGCCGCTCGTAAAATAACTACCATGAGGGCAAAAGGATGTGGGAACAAGTCCAGGCCCTCAGCAGTCAAGCAGCCATGGCTGCAGAGTGCCACCAGTGGTAGTACTTCCTCAACCAGGGAGAATGCCATGCTCTGAAGCTGCGCTGAGGTTGTCACTGGGAACCCTGCTGTGGTCCCAGGAGCTGACTCAACTAGTGAGGGTGCCATGCTGCGCAGCTGCTCTGAGGTTGTCACTGGGAACCCTGCTGTGGCCCGGGAGCTGACTCAACCAGTGAGGGTTCCATGCTCCACAGCTGCTCTGAGGTTGTCACTGGGAATCCTGTTGTGGCCCAGGAGCTGACTCAACCAGTGAGGGCGCCATGCTCCGCAGCTGCTCTGAGGTTGTCACTGGGAACCCTGCTATGGCCCAGGAGCTGACTCAACCAGTAAGGGTGCCATGCTCTGCAGCTGCTCTGAGGTGGTCACTGGGAACCCTGCCATGGCCCCGGAGCTAACTCAACCAGTGAGGGTACCATGCTCCACAGCTACTCTGAGGTTATCACTGGGAACCCTGCCATGGTCCAGAAGCTGCCTCAACCAGTGAGGGTGCCATAATCCGCAGCTGCTTTGAGGTTGTCACTGGAAACCCTGCTGCGGCCCAGAAGCTGCCTCAACCAATGAGGGTACCATACTATGCAGCTGCTCTGAGGTTGTCACTGGGAACCCTGCTGTGGCCCAGGAGCTGTCTCAATCAGTGAGGGTGCCATGCTCCACAGCTGCTCTGAGGTTGTCACTGGGAACTCTGCCATGGCCTAGGAGCTCCCTCAACCAGTGAGGGTGCCATGCTCTGCAGCTGCTCTGAGGTTGTCACTGGGAACCCTGCTGTGGCCCTGGAGCTGCCTCAACCAGTGAGGGTGCCATGTTCCGCAGCTGTTCTGAGGTGGTCACTGAGAAACCATGGTGGGGTCCCAGGAGCTGCCTCAAACAAGGATGGTGGCACTGGGAAACTATGGTGTGGTCCCAGGAGCTGCCTCAACCAAGGATGGTGGCACCATGCTCTGCAGCAGTTACTGGGAACCCTGTTGTGGGCCCAGGAGCTGACTCAGCCAGGAGGGTGGTGCCATTGTGTGAGATTATGTTGCTAATTATGTTGTCAATTATTTTGCTAATGACTATGTGTTATTATTTATGGTAACTGTTGTTTATGTACTCTACAGGTCACCACTGTAAATGAGCTCTGCTCAATGGTTATAACCATCATAAAAAGAAATGTTCTGTACTGGTTACTGGGAACCCTGCAGTGGGCCCAGGGGCTTCCTTAACCAGGAAGGGTGATGACATGCTCTGCAGTCATCAGTGGGTACTATGCCATGGGCCTAGGAGTTGACACAAGCAAGAATGATGATGCCATGCTCTGCAGCAGTTACTGGGAACCCCAGGAGCTTCCACAAGCAGAAAGGGTGGTGCCATGCTCTGCAGCAGTCACTGGGAACCCTGCTGTGGGCCCAGAAGATGACTCAACCAGGAAGAGTGCCATTCTCTGCAGCAGCTCTGCAGTGGTCATTGGAAACCCTGCTGTGGGTCCAGGAGATAACTCAACTAGAGAGAGTGGTGCTATGCTCTGCAGCAGTCACTGGAAACCCTTCCGTGGGCCCAGGAGATAACTCAACCAGGGAGAGTGCCAGCTGCTCAACCAATGTGGGTGGTGCCATGCTGTTTCAAATGGTGGGCTATACAACAAAAAGATGGAGAAACAGAGGAGAGAAGAGAAGCAGCAGATGAGAGAAGAGATGCAGCACAGGAGCAGCGATGGCTGGAGGCCTTTCAAGCTATCAAAGGCAGAGGATTTGGCACAGATCCAGATGAGCAACAAAACACAAGCAACTTAAAAGCCATTAAACTTACAAAGTTGTGTCCCTCGGATGATATTGAGGCATATCTGACAACTTTTGAAAGAGTTGCCACAGCCTGCCAATGGCCAAAGCAACTGTGGACAGTCAAACTGGTATCCTACCTGTCAGGGAAAGCCCAACTTGCCTACAGCAATATAGACACTGCACAGTCAGAAAACTATGACCCGGTGAAAAGCGAAATCCTGAAAAGGTATGACATCTCAGGAGAGACCTACAGGCAAAGATTTCAATCTCTGAAATACAACTTAGTCAACAATCCTTGAGAAGCCTTCACCCGACTCAGAAAACTCCTGATAAAATGGCTCCAACCAGAGAGCAAAACAGTCCCACAGATCATCAACACATTTGTCATGGAGCAATTCATCAACATCCTGCCTACAGATGTGCAGCTTTGGGTAAACACCGACCAGAAAGTGGGGAAGAGGCTGTTTCTTTGGCCGAGAACTACCAAATGGCCAGACAGATACCACAGCAGCAAGGTAACAGCCAAGCACCAGTAAGACACTCTTTTTCCCCATTTAAACTCCCAAGTCTGATAAGAATTCTGGTGGGGGTAACAAATCTGTGCCCAAAGACGTTAGTTGCTATAACTGTAATAAGCCGAGTCATAGTGCGAGAAATTGCCGTAAGAAGAGTGACACTGGAGCAGATTTGTCTTTAGCAAATTGGGGTAAGTACTTAACTGATGTGAAGGTGGGGGGTAAGACTGTAAAGGGACTCATTGATTCGGGAAGCAGACAGACCCTAGTGCATGTTGAGGTACGGGGAAAACGCTCTGCAAAGGACCAGGTACTGGTGTCATCTACATCCATGGGGACACTCAGTACTATCCCAAAAGTGACTATTAATGAGGTGTCACACCAAATGAAAGCAGGGGTAGTACCCATGTTACCTGTACCTGTGATTATTGGAAATTACTTTCCAGGATTTACTGTGTTAATCAAAGAGGGAGTACATCCTGATGTTTCAGCAGCTGTGGTGACGAGCTCAGGCAAAGATAATTTCAGATGGTGGGGACTCTCTTTCTTTCACCAATTTTGATTAGACTTCTTTGAGCACAGCTCCAAGATCCAGAAATCCAGGAAAGAAAGATGATGCTTGAAGAAACTGTGGCAACAAATGACTGATGGACATAAGGGGTTAACATATGAAAATTTTGAAAATAAGCTGGTAACTGATTGTGATTTTCTTTCAGAACAAGCTAATGATGTTTCTCTCCAGGGTTATTTTAAGCAGCTGGGGTGAAATCAAAACAGATTGGACCAATGTTTAAAAAATGTAATGGGTTATACTGTACAGAGTTTGGGTTAAACCTCAGACACAGGAACAGACAGAACAATTGGTTATACCACAGAAGTATAGAGCAGAGTTGTTACACATAGCACATGATAGTCGTGTGGCTGGTCACTCAGGGAAGGATCACACCCTTGCCAGACTGCTGTATAGATTTTATTGGCCTGGAATTCATGAAGATGTTGCTACCTATTGTAATTCTTGTACTGAGTGTCAGAAAGTAGCCCCAGTCACTAGAAAAGACAACAAGCGTTTGTCAATGCCGAATGTTGATTGCGTTGGTCTGTTGAGCTCGTGCAGTGGGCCTCTGTCAGTGGCTCAGTCTGTTGTCCCAGTGCTGCAGGCTGCTCTTTTGTACTGGGCTGGTGCATGCGTTGGCACCTTGTTCTGCCGAGGAAGGAATACGCAGCTATCCCGAGAGAGCTCCATTGAGGTGGCTCACTCCCTTGTCACTCACTCATTCTGTGTCTCCTGGCACTGCAGGCTGCCTTTTTGTACTGGGCTCCTGCCTGTGTTGGTGGCTTTTTCTACCATGAAGAAATCCACAGCTGTCCCGAGCAGGAGTTCGTTGAGGTCAGCTCAGTCCGCCTGTCTCACTCACTCATTCCGGTTCTCCTGGCGTTGCAGGCTGCCCTTTTGTACTGGGCTCCTGTCTCTGTTGGCGCCTTTTCTGCCAACAAAATCTGCAGCAGTCCGACAAAGCTCAGTTGGGCTCGCTCCTCCCCTTCTCTCACTCGCTCATTCTGTTCTGCCGCTGCAGGCAGCGCCTCTTTACCAGGGCTTCTGCCCGCGCTGCTGCCTTCTTATGCCCATAAAGAAATTTGTAGCAGCTACAATACAGCTCTGTTGAGCTCACTCACTCACTCATTCTGGTTTTTGTGCCACTGCAGGCTGCCCTTTTGTACTGGGCCCCTGCATGCATTGCTGCCTTTTTCTGCCCACAAACAAATCTGCAGCAGTCCCAACAAAGCCCCGTTGAGCTCACTGACTCCTCCTCCCTCACTTGCTCATTCTGTGTCTCCTGGCGCTGCAGGCTGCCCTTTTGTACTGGGCTCCTGCCTGCAGTGGCGGCTTTTTCTGGCCAGAAAGAAATCTGAAGCAGTCCTGACACAGCTCCACTGAGCTCGCTCACTGCCCGTCTCTCACTCTTGCATTCCGTTTCTGCCAGCGCTGCAAGCTGGCCTTCTGTACTGGGCTCCTGTCTGCGTCGCCGCATTTTCTGCCCACAAAGAAATCTGCAGCAGTCACACTACAGCTCCGTTGAGCTCGCTCAGTATCGCTCTGTCACTCACTCGTTCTGTTTGCCTTGGCACCGCAGACAAGGCTCCTGGCTGCATTGGCACCTTTGTCTGTCCACAAAGAAATCCGCAGATGTCCTGACAGAGCTGCGTTGAGGTTGCTCAGTCTCCCTCTCTCATCGCTCATTCTGTTTGTCCTGGCGCTGCAAGCTGCCCTTTGCACGGGGTTCCTGTCTGCATTGGCCCCTTTTTCTGCCCACAAAGCGATCCCAGCAGTCCTGACAGAGCTCCGTTGAGCTCACTAAGTCCCCTTGTCTCACTCGCTTGCACTGTTTGTCCCACCACTGCAGGCTGCCCTTTTGTACTGGGCCCCTGCCTGTCTTGCGCCTTTTTCTGCCCACAAAGAAATCTGCAGCAGTCCTGACAGCGCTTTGGTGAGTTCGCTCACTCCCCCTCCCTCACTCGCTCTCTTGTTCTGTTTCTTCCAGTACTGCAGGCTGCCCTTTTGTACTGGGCTCTTGTGTTGGGGTCTTTATCTGCCCACAAACAAATCCACAGCAGTTCTGACAGAGCTCAGTTGAGCTCGGCCACTCCCCCCTCTCACTCGGTCGATCTTAATCTGTCCCAAACACTGATTTCCCAGAGTGACCACGCTATTGTGTGGCAGGAGTGCAGGAACATATTTTAGCCAGGATGTGCAAAATGACAGCTGTAGTGTTCATAAGGAGTTGTAAAAAAATGCCACTGTTGAAAATGTGGCATGACAGTATTACAAATTTGCAAAATTAGAAAGGTGCTTGGAAACAGTTCAACACGCGCTTGTAACACAGTCATGTTATGGCAGTCCCAACAGAGCTCCGTTGAGCTCGCTCACTCCGCTTCTCTCACTCGCTCATTCTGTTGTGCCAGCACTGCAGGCTGCCCTTTTCTACTGGGCTTCTGCCTTCTTATGCCCACAAACAAATCTGCAGCAGTCCCAACAAAGCCCCGTTGAGCTCACCGACTCCCCCTCCCTCACATGGTCGTTCTGTGTCTCCTGGCACTGCAGGTTACCCTTTTGTACTGGGCTCCTGCCTGCATTGGTGGCTTTTTCTGGCCAGAAGGAAATCTGAAGCAGTCCCGACACAGCTCCACTGAGCTCGCTCACTCCCCCTCTGTCACTCTCGCATTCCGTTTCTGCAGGCGCTGCAAGCTGGCCTTTTGTACTGGGCTTCTGCCTGCGTTGCCACATTTTCTGCCCACAAAGAAATCTGCAGCAGTCACACTAGAGCCCTGTTGAGCTCACTCACTACCGCTCTGTCACTCGCTCGTTCTGTTTCTCTTGGCGCCGCAGACTGCACTTTTGCATGGAGTTCCTGGCTGTGTTGGCAACTTTGTCTGTCCACAAAGAAATCCGCAGCTGTCCCGACAGAGCTCTCATCGCTCATTCTGTTTGTCCTGGCGCTGCAAGCTGCCCTTTTATAATTGGCTTCTGTCTGCATTGGCGCCTTTTTCTGCCCACAAAGAAATCCCAGCAGTCCTGACAGAGCTCCGTTGAGCTCACTAAGTCCCCTTGTCTCACTCACTCGTACTGTTTCTCCCACTGCTGCAGGTTGGCCTTTTGTACTGGGCCCCTATGCCTGTATCGATGCCTTTTTCTGCCCACAAAGAAATCTGCAGCAATCCTGACAGTACTTCGGTGAGTTCGCTCAATACCCCTCCCTCACTCGCTCTCTCGTTCTGTTTCTCCCAGTGCTGCAGGCTGCCATTTTGTTCTGGGCTCTTGTGTTGGGGCCTTTGTCTGCCACAAACAAATCCGCAGCAGTCCTGACAGAGCTCAGTTGAGCTCGGTCACTCCCCCCTCTCACTCGGTCGATCTTAATCTGTCCCAAACACTGATTTCCCACAGTGACCATGCTATTCTCCGCGGGAGTATAAAAAAATATTGTAGCCAGGATGTGAAAAATGAGAGCTGCAGTGTTCATAAGGAGTTGAAAAAATGCCCCTGTTGAAAATGTGGCGTGACAGTATTACAAATTTGCGAAGTTACAAGGGTGCGTGGAAACAGTTCAACGCACGCTTGTAACACAGTCATGTTATGGAGTTTCGTCACCAAATTTTCAACATAAGGATTTTTGGACCTCTGCTCATGAACAGTACCACTGTCATTTTCTTAATCTGTCTCGAATACTGATTTCCCACAGTGACCATGTTATTCTGCGCCGGAACTGTGAAAACACATTTTGGTCAGGATGTGAAAAATGACAGCTGTACTGCTTATAAGGAGGTGTGAAAAAAATCGCACTGTTGGAAATGTGGTGTGACAATATTACAAATCTGCGAAGTTACAAGGGTACGTGGAAAGTGCGCAACGCACACTTGTAACACAGTCCACTGATGGGTTATCATCACCAAATTTTCAACATAGCTATTTTAGGACCTCTGCTCATGAACAGTACCATTGTCATTTTCATAATCTGTCCCGAACAGTGATTTCCCACAGCGACCGCTCTATTCTGCGCCGGAAGTGCGAAAACACATTTTGGCCAGGATGGGAAAAATGGCAGCTGTACTGTTCATAAGAAGGTCTGGGAAAATAGCAATGTTGTAAATCTGGAGTGAAAATATTAGAAATTCGCGAAGTTACGAGCGTGCGTGCCAACTGAGCAATGCACGCTCGTAACACAGTCATTTTATGGAGTATCATTACCAAATTTTCAACATAAGCATTTTAGGACCTCTACTCATGAACATTGTCACTGTCATTTTCTTAATCTGTCCTGAACACTGATTTCCCACAGCGACCGTGCTGTTCTGTGCCGGAAGTGCGAAAACACATTTCGGCCAGGATGTGAATAATGACAGCTGTACTGCTCACAAGGAGGTGTGACAAAATTCCAATGTTGAAAATCTGGCATGAAAATATTGTACATTAGCGAAGTTACGAGCATACGTAGCAACTGCACAACGCATGCTCGTAAAACAGTCATTTTTTGGATTTTTTCCACCAAATTTGCAACATAGGCTTTTTGAGAGCCCTCCTCATGAACACTGGCACTGTTGTTTCGTTAATCGGCCCAAAGGGTGATTCCGCACAGTGACTCGCGAAACCACCTTCCAGGGCCGATTAACGCCATAACAGTTCAAGAATTCATGAGGAGGGGTCCCAAAAACCCCATGTTGAAAATTTGGTGAAAAAATTCCCCAAAATGCCCAAGATATGCACTAAAGTTGAAAAAACCCTATTCATTACATTATACAGCTTACTGGCATTTCCTCAGTTCGCGGTCGGCTTTGAAGAGTGCAGACGTGTTCCCGGTCCAGCAAAGATCATCGCGGCGTGCTCAGGAGGTAAGTATGGGGTGAGGGGGGTGTGGGGAAGCTGGGTGCGCAGTGGGTGGGTGCGGGTTGTGGGGGGGGTGCGGGGAGACTACGATGGACCGTTTCCTTTCTTTCAGGTACAAGAAAACATCGCGGGATGCTTTCCACATTTCAGGGGCATGGGGCATGCTGGTGGGCTCCCAGCATGCCACGGAGTCTGGGGCAGCTATAGCCGACGGAGTTGGGCACCCCATCGGCAAACAACAAAAGGGGTGGATTTCGCCGACGGGATTGGGCACCCCCATCGGCAAACAACAAAAGGGGAGTTTATTTCTGCCGATGGGGACTGGCACCCCGCTGGCAAACAACAAAGAGGGGTTCCTTTCTGCCAATGGGAGTGGGCTCCCCTCCAGGCAAATAAACATTGAAGGTACATATTGTTTGTGAACATGGCGGCAAGCTGCCGCCATGTTCACAAACAATACCACAGATGCTACATCCCGCCCTGCAATGACGGGTCGCTCCCTCATTGCAGCGGATGACTGACGCTGCAATGACGAAGGGGCCTCTGATTGCAGCTGTATAATGTAATGAATAGGGTTTTTTCAACTTCAATTTGTTTTAAAGTTGTGGCACTGCTGGCTGAACTAGTGTCAGCAGCAGCGTGCCACGGCATTGGGAGACGGAGACAAGCCTTTGCAGGCTGTGGGAGCATTGGGCACAACAGTGCCACGCCTCCACAACCTGCTTCTGCAGAAACCTGCCGCAACATGTTTCTTGTGCATGCGTGCAATCAACATAAAAAGTGCTCCCACCCTTGATAGATGTGCCTTTTGAGAGAATTGCAATGGATGTGGTTGGTCCTTTAGACAAAAGTAAAAAGGGTAATAGATTTATCCTGGTAGTATGTGATTATGCTACTCGATACCGAGGAGCAGTTCCAATGCATACTGTCACAGCTTCAAAAGTGGCAGTAGAGCTTGCAAACATTTTCAGCAGAGTGGGCATACCTAAAGAAATTATTACTGATCAGAGCAGTAATTTTGGTGCTGCATTACTTCAGGAGCTGTACAGACTACTAGGTGTCACTGCCATAAGAACCTCCCCCATCACCCTCAGACAGATGGTCTTGTTGAGCGTTTTATACCAAACCTTAAAACGCATGTTAAAAAGGTTTGTAAAAGGGGAAGGGAAAGATTGGGATCAATACTTGCTTTACCTACTGTTTGCTTAAAGAGAAGTGCCACAGGCATCAACTGGGTTTTCACCATTTGAAATGATGTATGGTAGACAGCCAAGATGGCCACTGGAAATGATAAAAGAAACATAGGAAGATAACCCCACTCAGAAACAATCTATAATGTCTTATATGCATGCCCTAAGAAAGAAGCTGGCAAAATATGTTGAAATTGCCCATAGTAATCAGGAAGAGGCCCCAAAACAGCAGAAGGTATTTTATTTATTTATTGAATTTTGATGACCGGGTAGGCCCACTGGGCCCCGGAGGTCCCTTTTTCAGGGGCCACCCAGGAGTTACAGGACTAGTATGGTAAACAGTTAGTACAGATACAGCTTTTGGCATGCGACATTCTAACATGTATATATAGCAGTGATATAAAAAAATTTTGAGCCAGGTGAAAAGGTTTTGCTACTGTTACCCACAACAGAAAATAAACTGTTTAATGAAGTGGCAAGGGCTTTATAGAGTGCTTAGACATACTGGCACCGTTAACTACGAGATTGAGACCCCTGACAGGCATAATCTTACTAAGATATACCATGCTAACCTCCTCAAGAAATGGGTTGAAAAAATGCCAAAAGCGACTTTGCTAGTTTTACCAGAAACTGATGAAGATATTGATGTAGCTCACAAACTGTAACTGCTGATGCTGTAAAGGTGAATATTTCCTTAACCTCAGAACAAACCACAGAAATCCATAATGTGCTAAAGGCATTTAACAGTACTTTTACCACAGTACCAGGCTGAGCAAAAGGGCTGAGCACGTAATAGTGCCAAAGAATGCTCACCCTATTAGGCAAAAGACATACAGGTTACCACAGTGGTTAAGAGCTGACGTGGTTAAGGAAACACAAAAAAAATCAAAGAATTGGGTATCATAGAGGAGTCGATGAGTGCTTGGTCATCTCCAGTGGTAATTGTAAACAAAAAAGAAGGGGATGCAAGACTATGCCTTGACTTTAGGAAATGTAATTCAAGGGTCAGAACAGTTATCCTATGCCCAGAATAGATGATTTGGTGGACAGACTGGGGAGTGCAAAGTATATCAGTACACTCGATCTCATCAAGGGTTACTGGCAAATCCCTTTAGCTAAAGAATCCAGAGACAAAACTGCATTTGCCACTCCTGTTGGAGTCTATCAGTTCACCACCATGCCATTTGGTTTACATGGTACGCCAGCTACATTCCAGCAGTACATGGATGTAATTTTATCCTATCACACTGGTTATTGTGCTGCATACCTGGATGATGTCATGGTGTATAGTCCAGACTGGAAAAGCCACCTGGAACACCTATGAGCAGTTATCCAATCGATCAAAAAGGCAGGTCTGACAATTAAGCCTACCAAGTGTGCATTGGGCATGCAGGAAACCAGATATTTAGGCTGTGTTCTGGGAAATGGAGAAGTCAAGCCTGAGGTTTCCAAGATAGAAGTTGTAGCTAACAGCCCTGTCCCCAAAACTAAGAAACATGACAGGTCATTTTTAGGGCTCGCTCTTTAGCGGAGATTTGTTCCCAGCTTTGCTGAGTTAGCTACTCCCCTCACAGAACTCATGAAAAAACGGTACCCAAATAATGTAAAATGGACCCCAGAGTGTGATGAAGCTTTTCAAGCCATTACAGCTGCATTATGTTCAACCCCTGTTTTAAGAAGCCCAGACTCTGAGAAACCATTTTTATTACAAACAGATGCTTCAAAGGTAGGTCTAGGTGCAGTCCTGAGTCAAAATATAGATGGGACGGAACATCCTATTCTGTACATAAGTAGGAAGTTGCATGACAGAGAGAAAAGGTACTCCGCCATTGAAAAGGAATATTTAGCGACAAAGTGGGCCATTGAGTCCCTTAAGTTTTATTTGCTAGGAACTGACTTCATGCTTATAACAGATCGTAGTCCTCTCTGTTGGCTTAACCAAATGAGAGATACAAATTCCAGAATCACAAGGTGGTACCTGGCAATACAGCCATTTAAATTCAAGATGATACACAAATCTGGTAAAGAGAATAGCAATGCTGATTTTCTGTTAAGATATGGATCAGGAATTGAGGGTTCTGAAGGTTGAAAAACAAATGTACAAGTTTAAACTTTACTGTTTGCTGTACTGTTATAGAAAAAAAAGATACTGCACATGTGCTTAATTTCTGAAAGTTAGAAGCTAATGTTAAGAGAATTAATAGAAAGTTTTGGAAACCTGTTTGATAAAACAGGTTCCCCTCTTAAGTAGGTGGGTGTATGTGACAGAGCTGACTAGGACCCTGTCCCAGTTGTTATGGAGAATTTGAATGCAGGGATCTGTTCTGTTCTTTCCTTTCCTGTCTCTTGTCTGTCTGGTTGCACAACCAAATTTTCCCGTGAGACCTAGGACTTGATCACTCCGACAGTCTTGCAGTTCTTTGCCTCTCGCTATCTCTCTACCCTCACTTGCTGTTTCTTTTTCTCCCTTGCATATCTGCTGGTATAAAAATATATGCAAATCATTATGTGGAAATGTAACTCATAGTGGGATCCCTTTGTTTAGAAATTATATAGTGTTACTCTTGAAATGTATATAATTATAGTTTGAGATGATTGAAAAAAAGCTATTGGGAACTCGAGGGGTTAATTTGAGAGCAGCTGTTAAGCTCTTTTGCAGAAGCTGTGGAGAAGGGGCCTCAGTTCTGGGACATTGTGTTCTTACTGCACCTGCCTGACACTTACAAGAACATTGGAAATTTACAAGAACATTTTACAAAAAAACAGGATGCTTGTTAAGAAAGAGTGATTGCAAAGACTTATAAGAGAGAGAGCTGCAATGTTTTGAGAGACACAGAGATTGAAGGAAAACTCGAATGGATCTTCTCTGTTTATTCTGCCTTTGTAAACAGTTATTCTGAACAAGTTTATTTTGTTATGTTACTGCTAGTACTAATAAACACTTTTTGTGAATTCTACAACTGCTCCTGTTTTTTCTATGCCTCCTGACCTGTGCCTCGATGACAAGCTGTCACTGAGAACCCTGCTGTGGATCAAGGAGATAACTCAACCAAGGAGGGTGGTGCCATGCTCTGCAGCAGCCACTGGGAACCCTGCCATGGGCCCAGGAGCTGACTCAACCAGGGAGAGTGGTGCCATGCTCTGCAGCAGCCACTGGGAACCCTGCCGTGGGCCCAGGAGATAACTCAACCAGGGAGGGTAGTGCCATGCTCTGGAACAGTCACTGGTAACCCTGCTGTGGGCCCAAGAGATAATTCAACTAGGGAGGGTAGTGCCATGCTCTGTAACAGTCACTGGGAACCCTGCTGTGGGCTCAAAAGATAACTCAACCGGGGGGGGGGTGCCATGCTCTGCAATCACTGTGAACCCTGGGGAGCACCAGTGAGCTTTCCTCCCTGACACAGGACCAGCTGCGTGCCAGCGAGGCCATCAGTGTATTTTTCTGTGCAGCACCTGTCGAGGAGAAGCATAAGAAAAATGAGGGTGAAATACTCCATGTCTAATTAATGACAGCTGTCAGTTCTCTCGGGGCCTGCACAGCGGGAACATTGCAGAGTAGCAGCGCTGGGGCTAGGGGTCCCCAGTTGCCAGAATAAGGACAGCCATGAGGTAGGAGACAAAGGATATAAAACAAGTCCCTCACATTATTCTGGAACTTTAAAGAAACTTAATCTTTATACACATTTTTTCTTATGTTGTAGTTCATTAATTCTATGCATTCAAGTTCCCCTTTTTCTTCATAATTGTGAACCTCAACATGAAACCTGGATCCCTGTCCCATAGACTTTTTGTGCTCTGATTGATTATCCACACCTGACACCAAAGTTCTCTGTTTATGATAGCATACATATTTCCACAGCAACTGGCAGCGATTTAAGCAATAAGGCATGACGGGAGGGGTGTTATGGTGGGATAATGTCTTGGGTTGAAGCATGAGGCAAAGTCGAGTGCTTCCACCACCGGAGAAAGGCGTTAGCCCTGCCCAGTGCCTTACTGTGATTATGAAATGGGTCCCTATCAGTGTTATATAAATAAATAACTAAAAATCAATATTTTAATTGCCAAGATACAAAAATGTATATATCATTAAAAAGAAAAACAAAATAGTCCCAGTATGGACACTGCAATGCTTGTTGCTATCCAGTAGGTAGCCCCAAACCACTTTATTGGCAGTACTGAGGGCAGGCAGTGGCTTCCCTTCTTGTGGCAGCTGGCACATGTGGTGGGGCCAAGTGGTTTTCAGTCGGGAGCCTTGACTTTGTGTGCAGTTGGCCCGAGTGGTTTGCGGTCAGGTGAGTGGCTGCTGCAGTTTTAAAACAATCGATGGAGTCGAGGTCAGTGGTTTGCGGTCAGGAAAGCCACAGCCATTGAGCATGAGCCACCTATCTTACACTCCGTCGGCGGTTGAGAGGGAGCCAGCAATGAAGGTGAATGAAAGATCCAGGTTACTGGTCAGATAGTTGGGAGCACCAGCTACAGCAGGGTCCTAGTGTCTCAAGGGAGAAGCCAGCCTATCTTATTTTTTTTTTTAATTTATAAAAATACATTTTTTCTTTTGTGGGCCATCTTGCATGTGGTCTGCATGACGGAGCCAATCGCAGTGAAGGAAGCAGCCCTCACAGTCAAGAAATTAACAAAAACAAACAAACAAAAAAAACAATACCAGAGAGTTAGAGCGGGCCAGAGGATGTTTATGGCACGGGAGATCGGACTTGCTGTTGAGAGGTACGTGTTGTGCTGGGACAAGCAATTATGCTTTTTGTAGGCAGTTGAGCATAGGGGTATTTTTTAAATGCAGTCCTTATTTCGAGGAGCTTCTTTCACCTGGGCCGTTGTGCTGGGATAACGGCCTGGCTGAAAGTATCTCTTGACCAATCAGAATTCAGGATTGTCAGCACTCATTTCATAATAAGCAATAAGGCACGACAGGGTGTGTGTTATTGTGGGATACTGGCATGCCTTGGGAAGTGAGGCAAGAGGCAGTGCTGAGTGCCTTACACATCCAAGAAGTGCTATTATCCCAAAATTATGCACACCCTAGAGTGCCTTATTGCGTCTGTAAAATGGTAATGTGCTTCTGATTTTTATTTTAACAACCGAGTAATGAGGTTCAGAAAGTTAAGTATTTCTGACCTAGGCTATTGTGCTGGAATAATGCTCAGTCATGTGATTGCAAATGACCAATCAGAGGTTTTGGCATCTCTATTTTATAATGTCAGATAGAGACAAGTCTGGGAGACAGTGAACCTGTTTTCATGTTTATGTGTAGAGTTGTAAAAGGAAAAAGGGGTACTAAACAAGCAACACTTGGAACTGGCAGATGAAATACAAAGGGCACAACTGTGGGGCCCGTGGTTCTCACTAGGGCAGTGCAAATAACGAATATCACAAAAAGTGACTTATTTATTTCTTGACACCAAGTAAAAAGTAATACCCACATCCACTATTTGTGTTGTTGTATTCAGGAACTAAACAATTTTAAAAAGCCTGCCCCCCCCCTTCCCCAGAAGGGCTGGGTTAGTTCCATGGTCACTAACCACCCATTTGGTGATCACCCACCTACCATCCCCCTCCACCCTCCCCAGCTGTATATACACAGAAACATATAAAAATGAAAGCACATAAAGTCCCAAGGTCCAACCAGTCTGCCCCAAAACCCTAAATACCCCTTTTTGGCCATTGTTAGATTGGGTGATTACCCTGTGTTCCCATCTCTCTCTAATCTCCATCACCTATTCCCTGCACCCTACCCCACATGACTACCAGTTCCCTGACTTTATCTCAGCCATCCACCTCCCTTGTTTATTCATTTCATTTTCCTGCCACCCTCTCAGTGAAGAAGTGATTCCTGATAGCCCTCTTAGATCCCCCCTTACCTATCTTTACACTTGACTTCTTGTCACTGTATTCTCATTCCTGCTGAACAAAACCCTGCTGTCTATCTTGTTTAATTCCCTTAGGAACATGTAGGTTTCGATCATATCTCCCCTTCCCTTCTGTCCGCCAGCATACATGGATATATATATATATATTTAAAAAAAGGTTCAGTGGCTGTAGGAGACTGTTTTTTATCCCCTCTAACAAGTCCAACTCACTGCAAGCCCCAAAGTGACAAGCAAAAAGCCCCTCACTCTTAGACACAATTGGGGGAGCAATAGTGGATAAATATCCTGGCTACATTCAACAGTTGACCCTCCCAAAGCCCCAAATACACCGTCTGCCAGAATGGTGGTGTGGAGTGACCTGTACTTAGCTTCAGTACAAGAGCACTGGGCGCTGGGGGATGCAAGCTTTCTTAAGCTCCATAAAACACAGGGCCACTAGTGCTCTATGTTACTTTAGTCCTGATTTCTGCAGCAGAGGGGACAGGCTTCTGCGGTAGTGATTATCCATTCCCGCCACATGAATTATTAGTTTCATGTGGCAGAATACAGTCATGCTATTGGTTAAAATACGTGATGTCAAGATGGGGAGGAAAGTCGAGCACTATGGCAAAATGATATAGCTGTATGCAGAAATTCTGCAGCCATGGAATCAAAGAATGCCAGGGGCCTTGACTGACAACTGACACACGCAACTCCAGACCTTGGTTGACAGCCCCAGAAAGGTTCTGGGAAGCACCCAAAGCCATGCTTGTAGTGAAATGTCAGGGTTAGGAGATGGCAGGATCAACCAGACAATTGTAAGTTGTTTTAAGCTGCAAAGTAACTGAAAAAATATTATTCCACTAAATCTCCTAATCGTGGGGAGACGTGTAAGTGAGGCTTTGCAAATGAGAGTACTCCTTTAATGACATGAATCTGTTATTCATGTCTGACCAACTCTATGAAATTCCTGAAACAACTGTAATTATACAGAAACACTGTAACATCCTGTCTGTAAACTGTTGCTCAGTGGAACTCCCAGGAAAACAAGATATTGCATCCCATGGCCTCAGTTTTCAAAGATTGGCGCAGGGCTCGCATCAAGCCCTGTGCCACCACACTTAGGTTTTGGCAGTGTGCCAAACTCGGTCACCATAACTATTCCCAATTTTAGTACATTAAGTGCATTTGCAAAAATTTCTACACTTTACGGAAGCTTGCACCAAAGGGTATACCGAAACCACGGCGACCGCGATTGAGCAACCCCCAAAATGGCGACTCAATCATGCCACATGTCAGAACAGCAACCTGAGAACTACAGCGACTGGATGGGGGTTGGTGGGCAACTGTAGAGACAGGAAGTCGCAACAGATACACGCACGAGGGGGTGGGAGTGAGCATCCTACAGGTACACTCGTGGGGGGGTTGGGAGCAAGCACGCTCAGTGAGGGGTGGGAGGGGATTTGAGGGGTGGCAGTGTGGTAGGCTGCTGAGCCGACCCCATAGTGTAGCAGGTCGGCTCATGGCCTTGGTGGCTAGGGTGCTGGGTTTGGGTCTGGGCGAAGGTTCATTTTTGTTCGCCCGGCCCAAATTTTATTTTTATGTTTTACCCCCCAACATACCCCCGAGTTGAGAATCATAAGTAGGAAGTGTGGAGGCATAAACACAAAAATGCAAGCCCAGCTGCTTTGTTGTGCGCCTGGAGTCAGGAGGTTGAAATTGATTTTTGGTGCTCTGACTATGTCAGAACGGCGATCACCATTTGGTGGTTGCCTTTATCACACAGAACCACACCAAAAGTGTGGCACAAGCCCCGTAAAAGTGTTTTCCAAATGGCGCAAAGTTAGACCTGGGGGAAATCTGGTCTAACTTGGGCCATTTGGCGCTAGTGCTTGAAACACGGAGTCTTTGCCCCAAGAGTGCCACAAGCCCTGTGCACTGTATAATCAGAGCACCAGGGGCTTGTGGCATTCTCTGGCATTTGAAAATTGAGCCCTATGAGTCTAGCTAGTTCTCATATCAGATACACATTTTATTAAGATAAAGAGGTTACCTTATGTTACATTGCTGAAGACAGAAGGCGGTAGTGCTCATCTTGTCTGTGGTACTGCATCCTGTATTGAAAGGCACAATAGCGAGCAAAGCCACGCTGTAAAAAGTGATGGTGCCATGTGGTGCCCACTGTGTCCTATGATTGTGGGGGCTTACAAAAGTAACATTCAAGTAAGTTGGGATGCTATTTTTTATTGTGAAAAATCTAATTGGGAGAGGCTGGCAGCTGGATTTGAGGGGTGAGGAGTTTCTATGAATTAGTTTTCCTTTAAAGAGATTTTCCATAATCCTGGCAAATGTATCACAATATAATGTATAGACACAGTACAGCTTATATTAAATAATATTCTGTCTTTACCTTCCTCAATCTTTATTACTGAGGACATCTGCATGAAACAGGCTCTAAGTCACCCAGATTTCATCTCATTCCTCTGCTTTTCCCTCATAATCCTCTGATTGTGACATCATAATCACTTCCACAGCAACAGCTTGTGATGCCACCAACCTAGCACTGATGAAAAGAAGAGGAGGAGATGAAATCTGGGGGGTTTGGAGGCTGTTTTTTATACAAAGGTTCTCAGTAATAGAATGAGGAAAATATAGAACATTAATGAAATGTAGGCTGTATTTTTTTATAAATATTATATTTTAAAATGTTTTCTTGGATATTGGCAAATCAATAGCTCTGCCTGTCCCAATAGCAGACTGATTTAAAGGGTGGAAACAAGAAGCAGTCTATGCAATGTGGGCTTCTTTTGAGCTATAATCACATACGTCATCTGCTGGCGTAGAAAAGTTGTGTGTAAAATATAACAAAGCAGCCAGCAGCCCTTCAAGTGATTTCTTTTTTTGTCACCCATCTGATTGGAGGAGGGTACCTGAAATGGAAGTGTTGGTTATAAAACCTACTCCTGGAGTATTTTGACAGGGATTAGCTCAAAAAGGTCAGACAGCCATCACAGCACACAGCCTGGGTTTATAAAAAATGTCCTGTCCTCTGCCCACGCTGTTCTCCTACTAAACAAGCAGTTCTGCAGCTCCAGAGAGTATCCAAGGGCAGCCCCATCACAAATCAGAGACAGCAGGAGAGAAGCCAAGCAAACACTTTTGGACTTCAGTTAAATTAAATGCCAAGGTCAAAGTCAACCAGCCCTTGTTAATACATTAGTTATAGACAGGAATGAGGGGAATTTTTTTTAATTTTGTGGTGAATGTATGTGCTTGTGAAAGGGGTCAGACTGATGGCACTGATGACAAAAGTCCACTGGTAGTTACCAACATGACTCATACAGCATAGATGATCACAGTACAAGTCTCCCATTCACTGACTTTGCAAATGTGTGTCTACCCTGTCGCATAGGGAACATTTCACAGGTTAGAGTACAGTTCAGACTCTATGCCCACTCGGGCCTTGGCCTCGCATGACAGACAGCCAACAAAGGTGCCAATTTATGCCTTTTATAACCCAAGACTTGGAAACAGGTAGTTGGATTTGTCAGAAAATGGTCTCATATTTCATGATAATTGCCCAGCAGCATCCTGTGTCCTTGCAAAATCTTAACCAAACGTGTTTCGTGCTCAGACTGGAAAAGCCCCCCAGGTTTTACTTCCTCACTTTTTGAGGGGTTAGCAAGAAGCACAGTGACCTGTACAAGAGAAGGTAACTATTTACCTGCATTTTATGGCCTTGCTGTCCTTCAAAACAGGTTGTTTAGAGAACTGTAACTGTAGTCACTAAGTAGTTACAAAAACATCGTTTGTAACCCATCCAGTTACCCACACAAAGCAACTTTACATGCAAGCACTTTAGAACCCATATTTCTTGACATACAGCAGATTCCATCACAATCTCACTCAGAGATGCAGGCATGTTTTGCAGACCTTGTTATACAATGGGAAAAATGCTGAATTAAATGGCAGAGGTGAGCATCTCAGACAATACTTCTTTCCGCTAGTGTAGGGACTGTCTCAACTAAAGGTGTGAATACAGAATGGACAGTTGATCAGGTAGTGACTATCCAACGTAAATGTATGGCTAAGGAATGGGCAGATCACCAGGCAGTGACTGTCCCACTTAAATTAGGCATGTGGATACAAAGTGGACAGCTGACCAGATGGTGACTGTCCCATCTACACTTGTGGTTCACTGGCATACCAGGAACTCATGAATATCTAGGCAACATTACTGGAATGACTGATAGGATGTGTAAGATGACTGGTAGGAATTGTGAGATGATTGGTAGGATGCATGGGGTGAAGGGTAGGATGCATGGGACAATTGGTAGGAATTTGGGGATGATTGGTAGGATGCTTGGAATGATTGACAAGATACTTCAGATGACTGGTAGGATGCTTGGGATGATTGGTAGGATGTGAGAGGTGATTGATAGGATGCATTAGATATTGGTAGGATGTGGGGGATGATTGGTGGAATAATTAGATGGATGTGTGGGATGACTGGTAGGATGCACAGGATGACTGGTAGGATTCATAGGATGATTGGTGGAATGTGCGGAATGACTGGTAGCATGCATGGGATGAATGGTAGGGTGCATAGAATAACTGGTAGGATGCATGGGATGAGTGGTGGAATGATTGGTAGGATATGTGGGATGATTGGTGAGATGATTGATAGGAAGGGTGGGATGATTGGTATAATGATTGGTAGGAAGGGTGGGATGATTGGTAGGATGCATGGGATGATTGGCAGAATGACTGGTTGGAAGGGTGGGATGATTGGTAGAATGATTGGTAGGAAGGGTGGGATTATTGGTGGAATGACTGGTTGGAAGGGTGGGATGATTGGTTGAATGATTGGTCAGAAGTGTGGGATGATTGGTTGGATGATTTGTAGGCTACATGGGAGGACTGGTAGGATGCGTGGGATGACTGGTAGGATGTGTGGGATGATAGGTAGGATACATGGGATGTTTGGTGAAATGCTTGGGATTATTGGTAGGCTGCATGGAATAATTGATGGAATGACTGGTAGGATGCATGGGATGATTGGTAGGATGCTTGAGACGATTGGTGGAATGACTGGTAGGAAGAGTGGGATGACTAGAGGAATGACTGGTAAGATGTATGGGATGATTATTAGGAAGTGTTGGGTGACTGGCAGGATGCTTGGAATGACTGGTAGGATGTATAGGATGATTGACAGGATATGCTAGATGATTGGTAGGATGCATGGAATAACTGGTGGGATAACTCATAAGACACATGGAATGATTGGTAGGATGTTTGAGATGATTGGTGGAATGATTGGTAGGAAGGGTGGGATGACTGGTGGAATGATTGATAGGATGTGTGGGATGATTGCTAGGATGCATGGGATGACTGGTGAAATGATTGATAGGATGTGTGGGATAATTGGTAGAATATATAGGATAACTGGTAGGATATGTGGGATGATTGGTAAAGTGCTTGGGATGATTGGTAGGACGCATGGACTAATTGGTGGAATGATTGGTAGGACATATGGGATGACTGGTAGGATGCTTGGAATGATTGGTAGGATGGGTGGGATGACTGGTACAATGACTGGTAGGATGCATGGTAGGATTGGTAGGATATATGGAAGGATTGGTAAAAGCCTGGGATGATTGGTGGAATGATTGTTTAGATGAGTGGGATGACTGGAAAAAGCATGGGGTGATTGGTAGGATGCAGATGATGCTGGTAGGATGCATGGAATGCTTGGCAAGATGCACAGGATGACTGGTAGGATGCATGGAATGCTTGGCAAGATGCATAGGATGATTGGTAGGATGTGGGGATGATTGGTAGGATGCATAGAATAATTGGTGAAATGACTGGTAGGATTCATGGAATGACTGCCAGAATGATTGGTAGGAGGCTTGGGATGATTAGTAGGAAGTGTGGGATGATTGGTAAAAGCATGGGGTAATTGATGGAATGACTGGTGGATGTGGGATGATTGGTAGGAAGTGTGGGTGGTAGGAAGTGCGGGTGATTAGTAAGATGCTTGGGATGATTGGCAGGATACTTGGGATGACTGGTAGGAAGCATGGATGATTGGCAGAATGATTAGTTGGATGCATGGGATAATTGGTAGGATGCATGGGAGGACTGGTAGGTTGTGTGGGAGGACTGGTGAAACATGGGGTGATTGGTGGAATAATTGGCTGGATGTGTAGGATGATTGGTAGGATGCCTGGGATGATTCATAGAATTTAGGATGATTGGCAGGATGTGTGGATGATTGGTAGAAGTGGATGATTGGTAAAAGCACGGGGTAGTTGGTGGAATGACTGGTTGGATGGTAGGATGATTGGTAGGATTTGTAGGATGATTGGCAGAAAGTGTGGGATGATTGGTAGGATGCATGGAATGATTGGTGGAATTATTAGTTTGATGTGTGGGATAATCAGTAGGATGCATGGGAGGACTGGTAGGATGTGTGGGAGGACTGATAAAAGTGTGGGGTGATTGGTGGAATAATTGGCTGGATGGGTAGGATGACTGGAAGGATATATGGGATGATTAGTAGGATTCGTAAGATGACTGGAAGGATGTGTGAGATGATTGGTGGGAACTGTGGGATGATTGGTAGGATGCTCAGGATGATTGGTAGGATGTATGGGATGATTGGTGGAATGATTAGGTGAATGCACGGGATGATTAGTAAGATGCATTGGATGATTGGGAGGAATGATAGGATGACTGGTGGAACATATGGGATGATGTTAGGATGCATGGGCTGATTGATAGGAAGCATGGGATGACTAGCATGATGCATTGATGATTAGTAAGATGCATGGGATGATTGGTAGAATGCATGTGATTGGTGGAAATGATTGGATGGATGCATGGGATGACTGACAAGAAGTATGGATGATTGGTAGGATGCTTGGGATGATTAGGAGGGAGCTTGGGATAACTGGTAATGCACGTGGGATGATTGGTAGGAAGAATGGGATGGCTGACAGGAAGTGTTGGCCGAATGGTAGGAAGGGTGGGATGATTAGTGAAATGATTGGTAGGATGCATGGGATGATGGGTAGGATGCTTGGAATGATTTGTAGGATGCTTGGGATGATTGGTAGGATGCATAGGAAGACTGGCAGAATGCATGGAATGATTGCTAGGATGCATGAGATGATTGGTAGAATGGTTGGTAGAATGCATGGGATGACTTGTGGAATGATTGATAGGATGCATGAGATAATTGGCAGAATAGCTGGTAGGATGCATAGGATGATTGGTGGAATGACTGGTAGTATGCATGGGATGACTGATGGAATCATTGGTAGGATGTGTTGGATGACTGGTAGGATGCTTGGAATGATTAAAACGATGCTTGGGATGATTGGTAGGATGCATGGGATGATTGGTGAGATGCATGGTATGATTAGCAGGATGCTTGAGATGTTGGTAGGATTCATGGGATGATTGGTAGGATGCTTGAGATGTTGGTAGAATGTGTGGGATAATTGGCAGGATGATTGGAATGATTGGTGGAATGACTGGTTGGCTGCATGGGGTGACTGGTAGGATTTGCGGAATGATTGGTGGGATATGTGAGATAATTGGTAGGAAGTATGGAATGATTGGTAAAATGCTTGGGATGATTGGTAGGATGCTTGGGATGATTGGTAGGATGCTTACGATACCTACCCAACAGCGACATCTACAATGACCGACAGTACAAATAAAACAGCACCAAGCCACATGGAACCTGGCACTGTCTGGGGTCTTGCACCCTCCCAATCAGCTCCGACCAAGAGTTGATTACACTATGGGGGCTTCACCTCCAATAAAAACTTGTTACCCCGTAGGAACTCCATCTGCCGACTGCAAAATGCAGTCGACTTGACAGGAATTGATTGTCTGGTCGTTCAACAAAACTTTTGTTGACGACCAGTTGTGGATCCTATGCTTAGGATGACTGGTAGGAAATATGGCATGATTGGTGGAATGAATAGTTGGATGCATGGGATGATTGGTAGGATGCGTGGAATGACTGGGAAGATTCATGGTATGATTGATGGGATGTGTGGGATGACTGGTAGGATGCATGGGGTGATTGGTGGAAGTACTGGTAAGATGCATAGGATGATTGGTAGGAAGTGTGGAATCACTGATGGAATGATTGGTAGGATATATGGAATGATTGGTGGAATTATTGGTAGGATGCCTGGGATAATTGGTAGGAAGTGTGGGAATGACTGGTAGGATGCTTGGAATGAATGATTGCCAGGATGCTTGGGATATTGGTAGGTTGCGTCGGAAGATTGCTAGGATGCATGGGATGATAGGTAGGATGCATCAGAATGATTGGTAGGATGCTTGGCATGATTGGTAGGATGCATGGGATAATTAGTGAAATGATTGGTAGGAAGCATGGAATGACTGACAGAATTATTGGTAGGAAGGGTGGGATGACTTTAGAATGATTGGTAGGATGCATGGAAGGATTGGTAGGATGCGTGGGAAGACTAGTAAAAGCATGGGGTGATTGGTGGAATGATTGGTTGGATGGGTAGGATGATTGGTAGGATGTGTGGGATGATTGGCAGAATGGTAGGAAGGGTAGAATGACAGTAGGATGCTTGGGATGATTGGTAGGATGCTTAGGATGATTGGTAGGATGTATGGGAGGACTGGTAAAAGTGTGGAGTGATTGGTGGAATAATTGGCTGGATGGGTAGGATGCTTGGGATGATTAGTAGGATTCGTAGGATGACTGGTAGGATGTGTGGGATGATTGGTAAAAGCATGGGGAAATTGGTGGAATGATTGGTTGGCTGTGTGGGATAACTGATAGGAAGTGTGGGGCAATTTGTAGGATGCTGGGGATGATTGGTAGTAAGGCTCAGATGATTTGTAAGAATCATGGGATGATTGAAAGGAAGTGTGGGATGATTGGTAGGATACGTGTTATGATTGGTAGGATGTGTGGAATGATTGGTAAGATGCGTGGGATGACTAGCAGGAAGTGTGAGGTGATTGTTACTAAGGGTCAGATGCTGGTGGAATGATTGGTTAGGTGCGTGGGATGATTGATAGGATGTTTACGATGACTGGAAGGGGGCGTGGGATGATTGGCAGAATGACTGGTAGGTTGTGTGGGATGACTGGTAAGATGTGTGGAATGATTGGTAGAATGCATGTGGTGATTGACAGATGCTTGAAATGACTGGTAGAATGTGTGGGTTGACTGGCTGGATCTTAGGTACTGAGTAGTCAATGTACGGTTGATAGGTATGAATGACTGTGCAGTGCAGATTTGGGTAGTCATCTCTCTTTCCCTACTACAGGGATCACCACCTTTACAAGGCTCCATGAACAGTTCCACCCCTCAAGGTGCCACTAGGATGAGGTCCCTGTAGACGAAATACACCTTAAAGAAGAAGCCCATGAGTCCCGTAATGAAAGAGAGGAACCACTGGAAGAGGTGGAGAAGATGGTGGGAGCCACGTAAATGAATGTCTGAAGGACACTGGGACATGCACAGTTGAAGTACTGCTCATGTTGGGGGGGTGCCATGTGTGTCACTCGTGCCCCACAGAACCATGGACATAACCTAATATGAAATGGACAATTGACCAATTACTGACTGCCAACAGTAAAAATATTGCTAGGGATCGAATAGTTGACTAGACAGAGACTTTTCAAATCGAGTGAATATGGATGTGGGTAATGGCACTGTACATCCAATATCAGGTGTCATCAATAGTGCACTATCCTCCAAAGATGAAATTCGTTAGTGCTGCTCACAAGGCTCCCTTCAACAGATTTTAGGAAGGTGCCTCAATGAAGTAACCATGGGCTAGTGCTATACCAATCAATTGTTTGTCACAGCAAACATTCTGAAATGTGTGACAGATTCTGTAGCTGCTGTATGTTCATAGTGCAGCTAGCAGAGCGCTCTGATAGGGGTTGGGGTGTTGGCAGATGCTTTACACATGGGTGCGGGAGCACACCTGTCACATGCTGAGCATCCTTGCACGTCCACACCCCCGGGGGCAAAACCAGGAAACAAGGAAAATCCCTGGCACTCAGACAGGCGAAGGTGGGTCCAGTGAATGGCCCCCATGCCCTCTGCCAGGTCTGTCCTGGCTGGTCTCTGTAAGTCTTCTCTTCTTACCCCGCTGCCCTTCTAGATTATAGACAGAGCACCGGAGGAGTTAAAGGTGGTCCCACCCACGGGACTCAGAGCTGGGGGGCAGGGTGATTGGTGTAGTTGAAGGAGAGATCCTGGGAGCGGAGACCAGATCAGGAGGACCTCAGGCTGGGCGGGATATTGCCACTCCATGTGACCTCACTGAAGAGAGGTCTAAGGGACCAGGTCAGAAGGAAAACGAAAGTTCATAAAAAAAAAAAAGCAGCACATTAGGGAGAGTAGAAGAGCAGAGCCATGTTATGTAACAAACTTCATAACACACAGTCGCCTATGCATTGTTCTTCATATAATAACTGGCCATAAATGTTTTCTATGTTGATGGCTGGTTATTATTTGTTGTAATAACCAGTCAGTGTTCATGAAACATATGAGCAAATATTGAGCTGCTGCAGTCTACCAAGACACACTCGAGTGCAGCACTGTGTGAGGCTGTGGGTTTTTTTTTTTCACAGTACAGGCCATCACCATGAACAGTCAAGCACTCAATCTGCAGATAGAAATATAAGAAAACCTGGCCTTATTTGTTATTGGTAAAATCCACTTGTTAATCCAACTGTGTGTCCAAAGTGAAACTGATGGTTCAAACATGATTTCTAAATGGAAAAGCTCCAGGTCAGTGACTGATGTCTTCAAGGCTCACACATTAAGAAAAAGCATAATATCATGGTTTCCTTTGTGGGCTCCATACTTGGGGCATTGTGGTGAAAAAAAAACTCATTAATCCAGATTGGGGGGAGACGGAGACAGAGACATATGGAGGGGAGGGTACATGCAAATAAATAAAAGACATAGTAACAGTAAGGAAAAAATTGGTGACCAGAAATGGGGTTTATGTAGCATCATATACCTCAGGTGTGTACTAAATTCTCTTATAACTCTTTTGACCATTTTATGAATGTTATAAGTATAATAATCCACTCCAGGTGTGCGTCAGTGCAATAATAACCTCACTTCCAGGGTGGGTGAAGGCCCGAGGCACACAACCAACCCAGATAGCTTGATTTTTACAATATTGTCACACAACTGACCATGGATTATTCTTTACATAACACGTATCTTCCTACATCTAATTCAATACGTAATTACAGTCTCTCATAATGATTTTACTATTTTTCTGCCATTTTAACCTCATTTCCCTAATTATAATTGTCATCACACTGATCTGGCAGTCTGTAAGAGACATCCAGGTCAATATGTTTTTTTTCCCCTCTAGTGACATTTAGCCATAATAAGTCTAGTTCCTTGTTCACTGTTGGCTCTACTACCACCTTTACATAATTTTAATATAGCATGCCACCCCCCCTCCTTGCTTCCCTTCCCAAGCCTTCCTAAACAGATTGTATCCCTATATACTGTACCTTTCTACCACGTCTGTTTCTGCCCACCAAGAATCTGTGAGGGCCATTACAGTATATCAAAACTCTCGGAACTCACTTCTTGCAATTATTAAAATGCTACTGCAGTCTCTCTTCATGGTACTACATATCTCTTTGGTTGCTTGTTTAGTACTATGTCCAATATTAGGGCCCTATGTTTTTTCGGAAATTCTTATTGATGAGCCACCTTCCCAAACACCTGACATTACAAGTTTAAATGTTTCTCAATAATGGCCTTCAGTCAGTTTCTCAACATCTTTTCCCAACTTGTTTACATGCAGGCCATCCTTTTTTTTTTTATATATATACTTTATTTTTGTACGTTTAGATGAAAAACATACATCATACAATATTTGATTCCAGGTATAGAATTTTCATATAGGATCATTATACTAGATAATTTGCAGCCCTTTTTTCATTGTTACAGCTGTGAGAGGGTACATATGAAATTATATCTAACCATTCTGTTAAAGATAAGGCTTGTGCAGCATGACCATGGACAACCATACCCAAAATATAAAAAGTCCGGAGAGTCCCTTCTTTACAGATAGGCCATTGTCAGATGACGCAGCCCAGGAGTCCATGTTAATTATCAACAACACAGAGAATTATTCCCTTTCGAGAAGATAATAGAGATGCCCCCTACTATTGCTCCCAGACTGCTTTAATATCATCTCGAACAATAGTATGTCACAGATAAACAGAAAAAGAGTTGTATTAATTCAACTTCACCACTAGGTAAAACCACCTAATTAACAAAGCAGATTGTGCAATAGATACATGGTGCTAAAGGTGAAAAATGATGGTTTAAACCACGCTACCCTTAAGTAATTAACAGTTACAGCTCATTAAAAAAACACCCCAAACTGCAAAAGGAATATTTAGTAGCATGTATTTATCCACAGGTAATATATTGTTAATAGCTCTAGTGGTAAAAAAACGGTCTGAAATAATTTAATCACCCAAACTGTCCAAAAAGTCAGTCTTCAGGTATCTTCCTCTTCTGTCACATCCAAAGGAACTGGCTTGGAAAAATCACTGTGGATCACATCCAGCTTACGATCTGTGTCTGCTGGATCATTATTGACGTAGGTTTTCCCTGTGCAGAGGATCTTAAGGCATGCTGGCATTTGGAGCATGTGGTTGATCCCGAGCTCCTGCAGGCCTGCTCTGACGGCATCAAATCCCTGGCGTTGCATCCTCGCTGAGTAACTGAGATCCGGAAAACAATGTAAGATGAAGCCATCCAGCAAAGTAAGTGCCTCCACAGATCTGGCCCTTTGCCATGCACTGTCCCGAATATGTACCCCTTGAGTTATAACAAGCACAGTCCGAGGAAGATCTGGATTGTTAGGTCTTCTTCGAGGTGTTATGCAGTATGCCTGCTGTACCAGATGTTCGTCCGGCAGGTGAAAGAAATCCTGTAGAAAACGATGCATATAATCAGCCAGGTTAATGCCTTCTACTCCTTCGAGAATTGCCAAAAATCGGAGGTTACATGCTCGGGCGTTATTCTCCAGGTATTCAAGGCATGAGCAGAGCAGTTTATTCTAAGCACGCCATCAGTCACAGCAACAGCCTAAGCTACCGAAGCTGCAGGCTCAGTCTGATTAGATTCAGATGTGAGGATTTAAGTCTCAACTTGCGTGAGCCATGTGTTGTAAGTTTCTGATTTCTTACCTATTTGCCGCACCGCCTGAAGGATGGCATTTGCAGTTGTTTCTGGTGCAGGACCATTCCTTTTGCCCCTATCTTTAGAATAGTCTGTTTTGGCCCGGTGGCGCTGAGGGTTGAGGCGCTGGTCGCTACACTGGCCACGCCGCACCGCGTTCGGGAACGCAACGGGCTGTCAGGGTCGGCGGGGGGAGATGGATCGAGTGTCCGCTGACTGCTTCCATCTCCGGGTGGATTCAGGCGGTCGTGCTTGCCTACCGACTTTAGCGGAGGCTGGGATCGGCAACACGCAGCCGTAGAGACAGGGGAAGGCGGACGGCAGACGCTTGACTAGTGCGCACACACGGGAGCGCACACAGACGGTCACCGCGCCATTGCACGCCATGCCCTCCGGGAGAAAATTGGGAAAATGGAGTCGCAGCACGACGTCAGCCTTCGCCGCCATTCCGGAGGACGCCCGGCATGGACCCGTTCTGGTGGTTGAGTCGCCCCCACCACCCTGCCGCGAAGGGTAAGTCGCGGGGTGCTGAAGGGAGGGGGTCTCATGTCCGGGGATGGCGCCGGAGGAACGGCGGAGTGCGGGAGGGGGGGGAGGCTCCTGAAAAAATAACATCCTAAAAAAAAATAGTCTGTTTTTGTTCTACCCATTGTAGAAACCAGCTAAAAAATTGTCGATAGTAACAGAGTGACTTTGGCCTTAAGGTCTAACAGTTTAATCTGGACAGCTGAAGTGAAAATAATGCTTTTTTTAAGCTTTAGTCACCTGCGGAGTCTGGAGCAAGTTAAGGAGCGTCTTCTCCAGTCGGCTGCTAGCCACGCCCCCCTCCAGGCCATCCTTTTTGAAGTATTTTGGTCTTCTCCTGAAGTAATTCCAATTTCTTAAGAAAATTAAGTCCTCCTGTTTTGTCCAATTTCTTACAAAGGCATTCATTTTGCCTTGGTCCTTCCTAGACCTGCTTTTGGCACAGTCAGTATTTCTGATATTATAACTTTTATTTTCTTCTCTTTTAGTAATTTCCCCACTTCTTTAAAGTTATCCCTGATAACCTCATCAAGCCTCCACCTGATGCCATTAGCGTCAGTATGCATCACAAGGTTGCCTTCAAACCCCAATCTTGTGTTAATGAGTTAATCTTTGAAAAAGTACCTAAAAGTAAGTAGTGAACTACATGAAGAAAAACAGGCTTCAGGATAGGAAGCAGCATGGGTTCGTGGCAGGGGGGTCATGTCAGACCAACGTTATAGTACTCTTTGACTGGGTAACTAGGGTGGTGGATAAGGACAAGCAGTAGATATACTATATTTTGACTTCAGCAATACATTCTTGGTGCCACACAGAAGGTTGTTAAAGAAATCAGAGGACCTGGCAGCAGCAAAGGACCTAGTTAAATGGTTGGAAAGTTGGTTGGGGGGAGTCAGCAGATGGTGGTGGTAAACGGTGCCAAATCGGAAAACATGGAGATCACGAGTGGGGTACCGCAGGGGTTAGTCCTGGGACCAGTCCTTACCAGTATGTTTATCAGCAACATGGGAGATGGAATAAAGGACAAGATGTGTCTCTAAGCAGATGACACTAAGCTCTGTGGCAGGGTAGACAGTGAGAAGGAGGTAAAGGAGTTGGAGAGGTATTTGCAAAAGTTAAAGAGGTGATCCAAGGTCTCACTGTTGAAATTCAACACCAAAAAGTGCAAGGTGACGGAACAAGAAGCTCAGGAAGGAATACTGGATGGGAGGGTTAAGCCTGCCCCAATTCAGAGGAAAGGGACCTGGGGGTCATCATAAGTGACTCCCTAAAACAAACTAACCAGTGTAACAAGGCTTACAGCAAGGCAACCAGATTGTTGGGGTGTACTGGATGGGGTTTCAACAGCAGGAAGAAGAGGTAATACCACCTCTTTATAGATCACTGGTGAGACCTTATCTGGAGTACTGTGTTCAATTCTGGAGTCCTCACCTAAGGAAAGACAGAAACAGGCTGAACATAGTGCATCATAGAGTAAATAAAATGAGTCAGGGCCAACAAGGCAGATCCTTTGAGGATCGGCTTAGGGTACTGAGCATGTACTCACTGGAGGCCAGAAAGGTGAGGTACGACATGATAGAGACCTTTTAAGTTCCTAAAAGGAAAAAGCAAGGTAAACTGCAAAGAACTATAAAGCAGGAATGGCAGGTCAAAAACAAGGAGACATGAATACAAGCTGGTGGTGGTGGGGTGGGGGGAGAGACTCAGGAGGGATGCGAGAAAGTTTTACTTTACTGAAAGAGTGACTGAGTCATAGAACAGCTTACCAGTTGAGGTGGTGGATGCTAAAAAACATTAACGGATACAACCATGGCTGGGACTAAGGACTTAATAGTTTCTCAGGGGGTAGCAGTAAGGCAGGCAGCAAGGGTGGGGAGAGGAGAGCAAAAACCCTATCTGGACAATAGATCAGGGGAAAGAGTAGAGTAAAACTAGGCAGACTAGATGGACCAATGGTCTTTTTCCGCCGACAATGCTTATGTCTCTATATAAAAGGTAATAGTTGACTACCTTTGAAAACTAACATGAATTTTAGGCAGTACACTAGCTCCAGGGAGAGAATTAACTATGCTATTTTTAGTATTTCTCTTACATAGTAATGTATTTGTGCCCCTTATAATGGAATAATCTAAGATGAGGACCCAACTGGTGGGAGGGTATGCCATTCGAACAGCGACAATTCCAGATTGAGCAACATTACAGCGACAATTTGCTGTTGCTGCTGTAATGTCACTGCGGGACCCGGCACTGCTGTCTGGGGGTCTTGCATCCCCTCCCAGAATCAACTCCGACTCAGAGTTGATTATCTATATTACAGGGGGTGCGGGGAGCAAAGGCCCCTGAAAGTAAAGTAAATTTTTGATGGGTTTATGCTGACCGCAGTTGCAGTCGACATAAATCCATCGCTGCAACATTGGTCAATAACTTTGTTGTCGCAACCGCATCATGGATCCTGTCAGGAGCATTTATTTTACTAATTTCTGATCGATTTACAGCAAAAGAGGGTTCATTTATAGCTGCAAGAGGTTCAAAGAAATGTGTTGTTAATGGGAGAAGGTCCACTCTTTTCCTGTCTTCATATTTATTTTTCTATTACCAATGTCCAACTGTTGTCCAGGTCATCGCCCATATCTTCCAGTCTTTCTTTAAGCTGAACCCGCCCGTGTCTTATCTGTGCTGAGAATTTAAATGCATTAGTTCCATGGATTCCTCCTCATACAGTATATCCCCCTCATGTAACTGGTCAGATCTCACTAGTACACTGTTTGTCTGAGGTACAAGGTCATGAACTCTTACTGTTTCAGACTGCATGTTTATAGTAATTATTGTGGTAGCCAGGCAGGATTGTAGGTTTCTTATATCATGCATTGCTTCCAGCATTTTTTGTAAGTTTGACTTACTTAATTCTAGTTGCTTAACTGATTCACATTATTTGCAAGTAAACTTTTCCTCTAACACAATTTCATGTGTGAGGATATACATACTGCATTCGTGGCACTTGGAGCTTGTAATATCACACCAGCTAATACTGTTTAGCAGCTCCATTCCTACCTTACTGACCTGGTCAATCTAGGTTTTAGATTAGAAGAATAAACAATAATCCCCTGGCCATCTGGTGTGACACTAATGGATACTGGTAGACACCGCCTCTGCCAGTTTTGCCTCTGCACATTGCTCATCAGTGCTCGCACATGCTGCATTTTTTTACAGAGCGAAACTGGAAAAACTGCCTTTAATGACTTCCAGTTTCGTTTATGTTAGCAAATGTCTGATTTCAGTTGAATCTTCACTTTTGTGGTCAAGCCCTTATGTAACAAAGGTGGTAGGCAGTTGCAAAAAAATGACTAGAGCAACCCTGAAAAGGTCAGATAAAAACAAGCTCATTACAGGGACGTCCCAGCCCCAGACGTATCCCAGAAGTTTGTTTTATAATTCCTATACCCTGGCCTAGGGGAACTACAATATGCCCCAAAATGGGGTAGATTGCTTTTGCCCTAGAAGCTCTATAATGTCTACTCAGATAAAGGTCTGTCTTAAAACACCAACGCTCAATTGGGTGCGGTGTTTAGCAAAGGTGGCAGGAGGTTAAAGAAAGAGCGGTTACATAAGGAATTACCATAGCAGTAGATCTTAGAGGGGATTTCAGTAATCAAGTTGCACCGTAGAAACCTTTGCCATCAGTGAAGGGGAATCCACATGGAAGATTTTCAACAATACAACTGGGGCTGCCCACGCCGTCCATGTAAGCCGACATCAGCAACCCTATATAGGTGTAGGCAGCCCCGCTTCCTCCCCAGTTCTTTTCCCCTGGAGACGAAGGGAGCAAGTCCCATGCCCTGCAGAACCAAGGAGAGAAAGAGGGACCCAGCTCTAAATAAAAGGTAGGATACACCAGATAGCCAGGTCTGAGACAGGAGCCCCAAGAAGGGGGATGATGGGAGGGAAATTATACCTGATGACTGAGATCCCTTCGAAGATCTAATGTTACGGTAATTTCTTGTGTAACTGTTCTATCTTCTTCGGAGGTATCTCAGTCATCAGGTTACACTGTAGGAATGAGTACCAAGCAGTGACAAGTGGAAACGGACAGTCTGGGAGGCTGGATCTCCATAAACTTAAGACAGGAGTCCTTGCAGCACAGCCGTGACAAATCCTGCATGGGCTCTTGAAGCAATGTCCAGACTGTAATGCTTGGTTAAAGTATGGACTATACTCCAGGTGGCAGTAATGCAAATGTCAGCGGCTGAGACCTCTTTGAAACAAGTCACCGAAGTAGCCATGCCTCTGATGGAATGAGCTTTGACAGCACCAGGCAATTCTTTGCTGTATTTATTGTGGTAGAACACAATGCAGTTTGCCAACCATTTGGATAAACATTGCTTAGAAACTGAAGCAGCCTCTGTACCTGGGGGGAAAGAAACAAATAACTGCTTAGACTTTCTGGTCTCCTCAGTCCAAAGCAGATAATACTTCAAAGTTCTGCACACATCTAACGTATGGAGCAGTGCTTACCCTGGATTGTACGCTCAGGAAGATAAACAGGAAGGAGGATAGACTGATTGAGGGTAAACTCAGAAACCACCTTAGGCAGAAATTTAGAATTTGTGAGCAAAGACACCCTGTCTTTGAAAAATCAAATAAGGCTCCTTGTACCAGAGGGCCTGAAAGTCTGAAATTCTTTGAACAGAAGTAATTGCAACTAAAAATAGTGCTTTCCTAGAGAGAAAGCACAAATTGCAATTGCAAGTGCAACTGGCTCTAAAGGAGACAGGGGCAACTTTTCCAAAGTAAAATTCACGTCACAAGTTGGGACAGGGGAACGGATTGGGGGTTTCAGGTGCAGGATGCCTCTGAGGAAAGTATGGGAGACATACAGCTGAGCAATAGTGCAGTCACCCACGGTCTCACGAAAGGCAGAAATAGCCAAAAGGTGGACCTTGAATAGGGAATACTGGAGGCCTGAGTCAGGCAAAGAGATCAGGTAGTCCGGGATATGATTCACCGAGCAGGTGAAAGGGTCTAGAGAATGTGTGGGAAGGCTATGGGGAAGGCAGGCAGGATGCTGGGCTGCATTGGGAGAGGGATGATGAGTAGGAAGTGGGAGGAGGTAATCTTGCCTCTGTACAGGTCATTGGTGAGGCCCCACTTCAAATACTGTGTCCAGTTCTGGAGGCCCCATCTAAGAAACGACATAGATCAGGTGGAGACAGTGCAGAGAAGAGCTAGCAAAATGGTATGGGGTATGTATAAGAAAAGTTATGAACAAAGGCTCAGTGAGCTGAACATGTACCCACTGGAGGCAAGAAGGGAGAGGGGGAATATGACAGAGACATTCAGATATGTCAAAGGAATTAACAAGGTGAGGGAGAGCAACCTTCTGCAGAAAAGAAACAGCATTAGGACAAGAGGACATGCATTGAGACTTTAAGGGGGGGGAGGCTCACAGGTAACTTGAGGAAGTATTTTTTTACAGAAAGGGTGACTGAACCATGGAACAGGCTACTGGAGGAAGTTGTGAGTGCAAATACTGTAGAGGCATTTAAACATGCATGGGATAGACACAAAGGCCTAGCGGGGGCAAGACAAAAGGGAAATGCAAGCACACTCTAAAAGGAGCTAGACAAAGAAGTAAGAAACATCAGCAACAGGGCAGATTTGATGGACCGAGAGGTGCTTTTCTGCTGTCAGCTACTATGTTACTATGTTTTGCAGCCCAGATGGCACACTGCTTCCACTTCATGGCATATGTGGCACAGGTGGAAGGCTTGTGAGCGGCCACCAGGACCTCCACCACCCTTATAGAGACCCAAACCTGACAATGGCTATGTTCTCAGAAGCCAGGCATGCAGATGAAGGGATTGAAGGTTGGGATGGACCAGGGTCCCCTGATCCTGGGTCAGCAGATTCCTGCAAAGAAGCAGAGGAACTGGAGGTTCTTCTGCTATCTGATGAAGCAGAGGGAACCATATCTGGTGAGCCCAGAACAGAACCAGTAGAATCATACTGGCCCCTTCCATTTGCAGCTTGATCAGCACCCTCTGTATTAGGGGAAATGGAGGGAATGCGCACAGAAACCTCCCGCTCCAAGAGAGGTACAACACGTCCCACCAGAAAACTCCAGGCCCTGGATCTAGCAGGCAGAAATTGGGCAGTTTTGCATTAAGTGGGGATGCAAAAAGGTCTAACTCTGGATGACCCCATCTGTCAAACAGATCTTCTGCTACGGATGAGAGAAGCTCCCATTCATGCATGCTATACTGAGTCCTGCTGGGGCTGTCTACCAGGGTGTTTAGGGCACATTGCACGTGTATCACAGAGAAAGTCAGACTGTGCTCCAGAGCCCAGTACAACACTTTCATGGCCTCCCTGCAAAGGGGGGAGTAGGAGTGAGCCCCACCCTGCTTGTAGATGTAGTAGATGACACTCAAATTGTCCAACTGCACCAGCAGCTGGCCTGGAGTAAGGTGCTCCTGAAATGCTTGCATGACATAGAGTACTGCTCTCATCTCCAGGACATTGATATACAGGACGGTTTCCCACTGGGACCAGGAACCCTGGGTTTGAAAGAGACCCAGGTGTACTCCCCAACCCAGACCCGAGGCATCCATCATTAAGATCTCTGATGCGGGGAGGAGATCTGGAAGGGAATCCCTTGAAGAAGATTCAAAGGGTCCAGCCACCACTGTAGTACCTTGCGTACTGGGGAGGAGACCAGGACTTGTTGGTCCAACTCGTCCGTGCGCTGATCCCATTGCACCCTGAGGGTCCATTGAAGGGTGCACGTCTGAAGTCTGGCAAGTGGAACTGTGAAAATGGCTGCTGCCATCAGACCCAAAAACCTGAGGTACAGCCTGGCAGGAATGTACCTACTCTGAGTGACTTCCTGAGCTTGGGCAATGAGGCACTCCACCTACTTTTGGGGTAGGAACACCTTCCCCTGCTCAGAGTCCAGAACTGTCCCTATATACTGCAGTCTTTGGGACAGTACTAGAACTGACTTGGGCAGGTTGACAGTAATGCCCAGAGAGTGGAAGAGCTGAAGAGTGTGCTCCAGAGTCAGCAAAACCTGTTCTCTGGACAGGGTCTTGAGAAGTCAATCGTCCAGGTAAGGGAAGACATTCAGTCCCTCTCTTCCGAGAGCTGCTATGACCGCTGCTAAGCACCTGGTAAAGACATGCAGTGCAGAGGACAATCCAAAGGGCAGCACTTTGAACTGATAATGCGCGCCCTGAAAGGCAAAATGGAAGAAACCTCCTGTGAGGAGGAAAGACTGAAATGTGTAGGTAAGTGTACTGCATGTCCAGTGAACAGAGACAGTCCCCGGTCTTGAGGAGGGGCATGAGGCCTGGCAAAGTTATCATCCAGAACTTTTTGTACTGGACAGAGATTGAGTTCCTTTAGATCTAAAATGAGCCTCAGATCTCCAATCTTTTTGGGGACCAGGAAAAACCTGGAATAAAACCCCTGATTTCTGCCGCTTTGGCACTAACTCGATTGCCTACTTGTGCAGAAGAGACTGTACTTCCTCCCTGAGAATGGACAAGTAAGCCAGGGGGTAGTTGGAGGATGGTGGAGGGGTGTGAGGAGGCTGTTGAATAAGCTCCAGGGTGCGACCCTTCTCTATGATGTAGAATCCATGCATCTGAAGTTATGGTTCTCCACTGATTCAAAAGGAGGGCAAACCAACCTCTGACTACCACCTCCTGGATCTCAACCACAGGAGGTGGGTCTGGCAAGGAGTCAAGCTGAGGTGGAATCAGCTGCAGAGGCTGGTCCATCATTTCTGGGATGTTTGGCTGCCATTCCAACATTGGAGAGGGTGGGCATCTGCAAAAGGTAAACCACCCTCTACCTCGAGGCTGTGTGGTAGAGAATGGACAGATTTAATAGCTGTGCCTAAGGCCTGCAGATCATTTATGAGGTCCTGAACATCAGGAGTTTGGTGCCATTGAAAGGAGCACTAAGTATCTTGTTCTGCACATCAGCAGCAAATCCAGAGACCCTAAGACAGGCGTGCCTATGAAGGCAAATGCCAGTGGCAGCTGCTCTGGCCACTGTAACGGCCATATCATACAGAGCCCTGAGGAGGTGTTTGTTAACATCCTCAGCAGTCTAAAAACACTGAAGCAGTTCCTGCTTCTAGGAGCCATCAGGAAGGGCCTGAGCAGCAGCTTTGCCCCTTCTCCAGTTGGCATTCTGGTATTTAACCATATGTGACAGATAATTTGAAATCCTCAGACCCAAGGTGGAGGAGGCATAAACCCTTTTGCCCCAGAGGTCAATCCTGTGAGATTCCTTGTCTGGGAGAAGGGAAGTAAGGTGCTTAGGCACCTTAGTTCTGTCATGGGCTGCCTTGATGACCACAGAGTCAGTTTCAGCCTGGGCAGCAAAATAAAGAAGGCCCTGAGGGGCATTATAAAGCTTGTACACCCAGCATAGCATAGCTTGCACCATGTCTGGCCTGTGCCAAGCTGCTGTAGTGGCTTTCTTCAATGCTGGAAGCATTGGAGGAATGATCTTAGGAGGAGATTCAGGAATGTCCAAAAAGTCCACTAGGTCTCTTCTGCTTCATCATGTTGAAAAATGCGGCATCCTCAGGGAGGACACCTTGGGGGATGAGACCTTGAAGTATGCTTGACAGAGTCCTCAATGACCGATGAGGCAGTGGACTTATCTGAGATGAGGATCTCCTCCTCTTCAACCTATACATCATCATGAGGATGAGATCAGGATGATACTCCTGCTCAATGTTGATCTCTTCATGTGGGTCTGGCATTGGATTCACCACCGGTGGCCAACGGGGAGTCTCCCGAGGTCAATGAACAGGCATAGATGTTGAAGCTGTTGTCGCTGACACCAGCAAAGAGGGCCTATTGAAGGCACCCAGCTGTTGAACGAGTACATTTGTGAATTTGACCAGTACTTCATTCAGGTCCATAGTGGACGTCGATGGAAGGGGGTTTGACGGCATGGGAGCCAGTGACCCTCTGGCTGTGTCCTGAGAGCCCAATAAGCCTGTAGTCCTGGAAGGAGAAGAGGCAGGCCTCAATGAGACTGTGGAGGGGCCGATGAATCTGAGGTCGATGGCCAAGCATCCTGTGCGTCGAGAAGAGGAGCTGTTGGTATGAGTCTGGTAGTAACAGAGACCTGGACAGCTGGCCTCTTCGTTGGAGCAGCCGATGATGATGAAGAGCCCCGAAAGAAGGAGAGGCCAACGGGGAGCAGAATCGCCACCAGGGGGACCAGTCATGATCCCGGTCTTTTTTATGACTTTTCACCAAGGACTTGTCTCGGGCCTTGGAGGCCTCGGAGCTCGAAGATCCGGTGGGCGACTAGGTGGCTGGGGCCCCATAGGACCCCTGCACAGAGCTGGCTATCTGTTGTTCCATGAATTTTTTATAGAGCCTTCTTGCGTCACCTGAGGATAGTTTGGTTAAACTTTTGGCAGAGCTCACAGTCAGAGAAGTCGTGATCAGGCCTTAGCAGACACAAACAGAGTGTTTGTCTCGTCTGTAGAGGCAATCTTCTTTCCGCAGCAGCAGACGAGGAAGGAGAAGAAGAAGGATTAACTCTCGACATGAAAAAAAAGAAATCTCTAAAAGAGATTTGCAGGTAGAAAAATGGCCATAGGCCGAAAAGGCACTAACACCTTATGAAGTTTCTGTGGAGACTGTGCTAGCAAGTCAACGGTGGGAAATAACTGAGGAGGGAGCAGGGGCTGCCTATGCCTATATAGGATTGCTGATGTTGGTTGACACTGACAGCGTGGGCGGCCCCAGTTGTACTGCTGAAAATCTTCCACATGGATTCCCCTTCACTGATGGCAAAGGTTTCTATGTTGTAACCTGATGACTGAGATAACCTCCGAAGAGGATAGGGCTGCAACTGGATTTATTCTGCCATTGAACAGACAGAAAAAAATGAGCATGGTACAGGAAAATCCCAGCACCAGAGGTATTCTAGGGTAATACTGTACTACCAACTGAACCTTGCTGGCATAAGAAATCATGGGCAGTACTACTAGCAACACAGTGACACTATAAAATGTTTAGTGCTTCTCCGTCTCTGTGCCTTGTGGTGAGCTACTCCACTGCACTTATCAACCTGAAGCCACAGTAAACAAGCACAGGTTGAAAGGGAAACATTATCTCAATCTCTTTGAATTACAAATACATTAACTGAGACACGTAATGCTCAATCAATAATTGGATATTAGTAAAAACTGTTTTTTTCTCCTACAGTACTCAAGGTGACATCTGGTTAGCTGTTTCTTTATTCAGCAATTTACTCCACCCGATCACGTCCACAGCCCTCCCAATACTTCCTGCTCTGTAACACGGTCTGCTTCTAAAACAGGAGGTGGGCAAGGAAAACTACTAGTTGCCCCTCTTTTGGACTGAAACCACACCGTGCATTTTTAAATCTGTTGAATCAGGTGCCAGGAGTTCAGGATATAGTGACAGGCTGACAGCTCACTGTCCTGTAGCTGTGGCAGCTCAGAGATTTATTGTAAGGGTGGCGTGCAGTGTAAGTCTGCCGTCCCCAATTGTACACAGCTGTCACTTCACATGGGACCAAATAAAATAAAACCAACCTATCTAGGGTTGTAAAACACTGTTCGTACAAACTCATTGAGAGGAAAAGAATCAGGAACTATGCTGGCTCACCCTGTCAATATTGACATCTCTCTTTTTACGTCAAATGTCACAGCAGTGTCCTTGAGTCTCAGCTGAATTTTCTCTGCCTGCTGTCATAGAAATGCTTGTTGTTGCATTGCTCCTTGTACAAACAGATTGACAAAGTAGGCAACAGGATTTGATACCTTTTTAATTAGACCAGCAAGCAAGTTTCAGTACACAAGCCTTCAGGTATCCGCAGTGCCATTCTTTGGGTGATGTTAGGTTTTACAAGAAGCATAAGAATTCCTCCTGCTACAGCACAGGGGACATCTGGTTTGGTACTTTGATTTACAACAAGCTTCTGAAGAAGGGCCCTGTATATAGCTGATAGCTTGTGTACTGAAACTTTATTGTTGGTCCAGTAAAAGGCATCATCATATTACTTAAGTTGTCTATCTCTCAGCCCGTTTTGACTTCATCCAGTTTAATGCCTGCTGTTTCTCATCCTCCATACAGTTCATCATTCCATACTAGGGTTGCTCAGAATCCAACAGATAGAAACAGAATCCTTAATTACAACTTGTTAGGATTTAGGAATTTTGTATTCGGAGGCCAAAACTACAATAATAATAATAATAATAAACTTTATTTATAGAATGCAATTCTGCAACCAAAGCGCTGTACGAGGTAAAATTATAAAAACAAATAAAATAATAAAAAGTATCCAGATGCCAACAATTACTTAAAAATGCACACAGAGTTATCCTGTGTAATCTCCATATGCCAGATGAAATAGGTGCATTTTTAAGGCTGTCTTGAAGCTCTCCATAGTCCTGCACTCCTGAATCTGATGAGGTAGAGAGTTTCACAGAGTCGAAGCTACATACATAAAAGCATGAGCTCCAGAGGTTTTCAGTCGTACCCTGGGAATCTCTAACAACCCCACTTCAGCTGAGCACAGAGGTCGGCCAGGACAGTAGGGATTCAGGAGTTCTTGCAGATATCTCGGACCCTGTCAGTGCAAGGCCTTATAGGTCAGAAGCCCAACCTTGAAGGTGATCTGCCACTGTACAGGCAGCCAGTGCAGTTTGCACAGCACAGGAGTGATGTGACTTGAACAAGGAGTCCCCATCAACAGCTGCACTGCAGCGTTCTGCACCAGCAGCAAGCAGCGTATATCAACCCTTGGAAGCCCTAGGTACAGGGAGTTGCAGTAGTCCAGGCGGGAGGTCACAAAGGCATGGATCAACGTCGGAAGGTTGATGGATGGAACAAGGTGCTTAATCCTGCCGATGTTCCTCAGATGGTAAAACGAGGACTTAACAACTTCCGACACCTGCGAACGCAATGTCAGCCCATCATCAAGAACAATCCCAGGTCTCGCACCAGTTCAGAGGAAGGCAGCTGGGCACCTCCGAGCCAATGTCCAGAGGGCAGCCCTGCCACCGACCCCTCTATCCAGTGACCTGGATCCACCACCAACACCTCAGTCTTCTCGGAATTCAGTTTCAACCAGCTGGATTTCATCTAGTCCTGAATTTCTACAAGGCAGCTGTTAAAGACCGAGATCGCACTATCCTGGTCACACTGCGAACAACATAGGGGACAGCACCAAGCCCTGGGGAACCCCACATGGCAGAGAGAAAGGGTCCAAGAAAAATATTCCCAACACCACCCTCTGAGATCTGCCAGTCAAAAAGGTTGAAACCATCTGAGGACTGAGCCTGCCAGGCTGCAGATGACCCTCAGGTGCTCGAGCAGTACCCCAATGGTCAATGGTGTTAAAGGCTGAAGAGAGAGCCAGACGCACCAAAATGGAGTGGCACTTTTGATTTCTTGCCATCAGAAGATCATTGAGAACCCAAACCAGAGCAATCTCAATACTATGCCTCTTCTGGAAACCAGACTGGAGAGGATCGTAGACATCATGGATGGTAAGATGATTCTCCAGCTGCAGCACGACTACTTTCTCAATCAGCTTCCCTACAAAGGGAAGGTTAGAGATAGGTCTGTAGTTGGCAAAGCAGTTTGGATCCAAAGCAGCTTTCTTAAGGAGCGGTGTCATCACTGCCTCCTTCAGATAGTTAGGGAACTCACCCAACTCTAAGGAGCACCGAACAATCTTTGCAAGGACAGGGCCGACAGAATCCATACACCCCACTATCTGGCATGTTGGGCCCAGGTCCAAACTATAGCACATCAGCTGCATACTCTGGATAATCCACATGAAATCCACAATCTCCAGTCAGATCAAAAGATATCCAGGAAAACTGAGGAGGAGTTGCCAAGCACCAACCACCATCAACCCCCATAGAGTGGGCAGGCTGGATATTGGCCCTGATGTTGGCCACCTTATCCAAAAAGAACTGAGCAAACTTCTCACACTGAACTTGAGAAAACGCACTTCGAGCTTGCAGACAGGTTGGGTTGCACAATCTGTCCACGGTTCAAAAGAGCTGAGCAGGTCGATTCTGAGCTGCAATGATCTCCCCGGACAGGAACTCTGCCTTCTTACAAGTGATTGTTGATTGATAGATTTGATAATGTTCTATCAGTCTAAGGTGGTCAGCATCCAGGGAAGATTTCCGCCAGTGTTGCTCTAACCTTCGCCTGACTCATCTCAGCTCCCTTAAGGTCCCATCAAACCACGGGGACCACAGGTGGAGAGAGAGAGAGAGAGATGAACACAGACAGGAGCGATAGCATCCAGAGCTTCAGTAACAGCCTTATTATAGGCCTGAACCAGACTCTCTGGACCCTCGCTTGCCCCCAGGAAATCTTGATAGGTCCAATACCGCCAATAGGCCATCAGGGTTCGCATCCCTCAAAGGGCGGTATCTGACCATCTCCACAGGGCAGGCCTATAAGGGGGAGCCTGGAGATTGAACCTTGTGGTGCGGTGATCTGACCATCTGACTGGTTCCACCACCAAGTCGGAGGTTTCCATCCCCAGGAGGAAAACCAGATCAAGTGAGTGACCATGATTATGGGTTGCAGAGGCAACCACCTGTGTGAAGCCCACTTAATTCATAAGTTGAAGGAAGTCTCGACCACACTGCGAGAGTTCATCGACTCAGGCATTGAAGTCACCCGGGACCATCAGCCTAGGTGACTCAAACGCCATGTCGACCACAAAGTCCACTACTTCCTGTAGGAACAGTTTCTCACCCTCTGGTGGACGGCAGATGAGAACAATCCTACAGCCCATACCTGCAACCGTGATATACTCAAATGATCTGGATTCCTCAACTGGCACACCTATAAGGCCCAATTCTGACCTAAAACAAACAGCGGTCCGATCTTGAGCGATGTATTACCAAGAACCCAGCTGGAACGGCCACCTCCAAAATGGGGCTGGCATTATCATCCAGCCAGGTCTCAGTGATGCAAGCCAGGTCTGCTGTCCCAACAAGATCGACGATAACAGCCGTCTTGTTCCTAATAGACCTGGCATTGCATAACACCACCCGAGTCGGATGAGATGCCGGTGCCGGCCAAGCCATCGGCCCAGAAACACTGGAGCCCTTGGTATGGAGACCAGATATGAGGGACCACGTTCTGGAATCCATTTTGCTCACTACACCGATATGGCCACCTCCGAGGTTCAGGACCCCAGCCCCTCCACCTCCTGCCTACTATTCCCAATGCCCTGCAGTGTCTATATACTGCTGCTGGCGGGGGGGGGACAATTGAATGGGCAGAGGTCCCAAAGTTCAGAGGGGGAGCAGTGCCTGACCAGGAGAGTGGCCAGCCAGCACATCTTTGGCCCAACAAAGCTGCCAATAAACCAATAATAAACTATACACACACACGCACACACACACACACACACACACACCCATACACACCCACACACACACACACATACACAAATACCACCCACACACACACACCCATACACAAATACCACCCACACACACCCCATACACAACACACCACACACACCCACCCATACACAAATACACACACACACACAAATACCACCCACACACACCCCATACACAAATACCACCCACACACACACACCCATACACACCCACCCACACACACCCACTCCCACACCCACCCACACACCCACCCATACACAAATACCACCCACACACACCCACCCATACACAAAAACCACCCCCACACACCCACCCATACACAAATACCACCCACTCCTAAAAAAGATAAACATAGATTATTCAATAATGAACTATACACCTATACAGACCCATACATACACAACCATTCACAAACTCCACACACTCCAAAAATAAATAAAATACAAATTATACAAAATTATTCCAAATTATCAGTCAATTAGGATCTTAGAATTACTTTCTGAGTCATATTTTGAAACCTGATTCTGAAATCTGATTCTTACCTATTCAGCCGACAGACAGGAAATGGAAGCCATGGGCTTCCTGTCTGACAGTCATTGCTGGCATTGCAGAGAAACACACGTAAGCCCCCTATGGGAGCTTACTAGTAGTGCCCCAGCATATGCTGTCGGGGGACTTTGGACCGCCTGCATGGAGGCAGAGTTTGGGTCCCAGGAAGTATAAAACATTGGGATGGCATCAGAAAAAAAGAAAGACAGGCCAAGGTGGAAGAGGAGCACCTGTGGGAGGAGTGGACAGTTTTTCAGCCGGATTTGGCATCTAAAGAGAAAGTAGCAGTGAAGATCCCTGGATCAAATATTTGTTGCCAGAATGTAAGCATGGCCTATGCTACAGTATGTGAAAAGCACACCGTTTGAACTTTTCCCCATGCTCCATGGAGTGGCTAATTTTGTCTCCAATTAAATTAGTTTTGCATTTTTGCATGTTTGTGGACAATGAACTTAATCAGTGTGGTATCATTGTGATTTGCTAACCACAATTTCCCCCCTGCAACTGCTAGCACCCCCAAAGAAACTGTTGAAACCCCCCACACCATCTTCAGAACCAGGTAGATGAGGTAATCCTTGTGACTGTGTTTCTGTCTGTAAGTGCCCTCAAGCACCACCATGCATACCCCTAGACCCTGGGAGGAGCTTACAATGTTGGGGTGTCAGAACATACCTGGACTGATTTTTGGGTGCTGCAGCATTGGGAGTGTGCTTATGGCTTGTACAAGGTTGATTCCTTTTTCAAAAGCCCACAATCTTGGACTGTGGCTTTTTGCTCCTTTGGGAAGCGGTCCCTTACTGTCTGGACCAGGCCCTGGTCATGCATCTGTTAATACATGCATGAGAATAGGAGAGTTGCATTGACTGACTGAAACTATTGGAGCTTGGGTGAGAGGGTAGCAGGCGAGTTGGAGGGAGCACCATTTTGCGGTGGAGAAGGACAGAGTGTAGTATCTGCACCACCACTCTGCAATTGAGGCAAGCTTCTTTGTTCAAGCTGGAATGAAATCTAAGGAATTATTGTGAGCCATGACAGAGGCCCTTCAAAAATCTGTGAAGGAAGTGACAGTCCCAGTGTCTCTGTTATCCTGGCTGTGGGACATCATGGATAAGAGTGGCTCACAGGACAGGTGCATCATCTGCAGCAGCTCTGGGATGGCTGTGAGGAAGCTGCCAATCTGTTTAAACTGCTACCAGGGAGCAGCCCCACTGCTTCACACACCCCTGCAGCCTTATGTTCCCTCTTGGGGGCAGCCTGCACCACCCACCCCATTCAGCGTGACTGCCACAGTAACCAGCATGGAAACACTGGAGGAGGTTGACAAAGTGCTGGGTGAAGTGACACCAGTGGAGAAGGGTGCCAGACATCTGCCCAGCCCTCCCCCACAACCATATCCTGCTCCTCCCAGTGGCAAAGGGAGAGGCCACGGCTGGGCATCAGCACCCAAAGCTAAAGACCCTAAAAAGCCTAATGCAGCTCCTGTGGCAGCAGTGATCCCAAAATGGACCCTGAAGGCTGACCCTGCACTAGAGAAGAAGGAAAGGCCTGATGTAGAAATAGAGGAGGTGATGTCCGACAAAGGTTCTAGCGTGGAAGTCGAAATATTAGAAGGAAACTGTGCAGTGGCAGCTGCTCCAGGTGTCACACCAACCTCCCTAATCTATGAGGACCCCGTAATAGAGCGAGACATCCCTAAGCCTTTCGGTTCCCCATGTTCTGGTACCCTGATACAGTCCTGTTCCTGGCCAATGCCTGCAGGAAGCAGTGGAAAGATATGGACAGCTCAGACCCTTGGACCCCGGGTCCTGAAGTACACCATGGGAAGCTGGCTGCAGCAAGGGAAGGCACCTAAGACCAGTGTTTGCAGTATCCCTGACCAGTGCCAGGCTGAATGTTGGGTCTGACGCAGGATAAGGAATGAGTACCCTGGAGAGGATTATCCCTACCTTTGTGAATGCTTTTGGGACATTATCGAGGACCAGCAAGAGAACTGGGTATATCAAAGTGCCCTGGACAAAGTGAGGTAACACTGGAAGATGAGCCCTTCAGACCAGTGATTGAATCAGCAGACATCCATCAGGCAAGCTAAGTCTATGTGTGCCTCCACAGTATGGACAGGTATTACCCTGTTTAAGACCTTCACTCTGGTACAGGATGTAGGCCTCAGAAAAAATAGTTATGTAAGAACTTACCGTAACAGTAGATCTTCAAGGGGATCTCAGTCATCAGGTCACACCATAGGAACTTCACCATCAATGAAGGAAGATCCACACAGAAGATTTTCAGCAGTACAACTGGGCCACCCACACCGACATCGTGATGATGTCGCCAACACTATAAAGGCATGAGCGGCCCAGATCCCTCCTCAGTTCCCCGGAGACAAAGGAAGCATAGCTCTAGCCATAGGGACCAAGGAGAGAGAGAGAGAGAGGGTGCCCAGGCCTATAAGAAAGGCTGGATGCACCAGATAGCCAGTTCCAGTAAAGAGCCCCCCAAAAGGGGGATGGTGGGAGGGAAGACAGACCTAATGACTGAGATCCCCTTGAAGATCTACTGTTATGGTAAGTTCTTATGTAACTGTTCTGTCTTCTTCGGGGGTATCTCAGTCATCAGGTTACACTGTAGGAATGAGTCCTAAGCAGTTACAAGTGAAAACAGACAGTCTGGGAGGAAGGCCAACTTTAAGCTTAAGACAGGAGGCCCTGGATCACAGCCCTGCCAAATCCTACATGGGCTCTAGAGGCAATGTCCAGACTGTAGTGCTTGGTAAAAGTGTGGCCGGTACTCCCGGTGGTAGCTGCACAAAGGTCAATCAATCAAAATCGTTATTTAACCAGGTGAACGCCATTGAGCGGAGCTCCTTTTCAAGGCACACCTAGGTGAACACAAATACAAGATAACATGATAATATACAGGAATATGATACACAGGCATGAATAAACAAGCATGGGCAATACAATGGGTGGAATGCAGGATAAGTGCAACAAAATGTTTTTAACAGATACAACAAGCATTTGTCAATGCCGAATGTTTGCTTGCTGGCATTGGCATTGGTAGAGTAGAAGTTACAGAGCTGCATAACAGAAATGGCAGTGAAGTATTGAACTGAAGCCAACCCCACCACCACCCTGCAGAGAGTGACAGGCATTGGGGTGTGCCTTTGGGTCATCAGGCATAATGGCCACGCCATTTCACCACACCCTACCCTGCAGACACTGACAAGTGTCACGGTGTGCCTTGGGGTCTTTGGCCCTCATGCGCACCCCATTCCATCAGGAAATACAGTGAGATGGGTGCGGTATAGGGGAATGGGGTGAACTTTGGGGCCAAAGAGTCCAAGGAATACCTCAACGCCTCTCACTGGCTGCAGGGTGTGGAATGGTATGAGCATTACAGTCAAGAATCCCAAGTCACACCCCTGATGCCTGTCATTCTCTACAGGGTGGGGTGTTATGGTTGGAAACCCTAACACCTCAGGTATTCATTGGTATTTTCACTCCAAATTTTCAACATGTTTTTTTTGTGACCCCCACCCATGAACAGTGGCAATATCAGTTTGTTAGCTGAAAGCTGCTTATGCACAGAGACTACGGAATTTAGCACCACAGGTTCAAAACACATTCGAACAGGATGTGAAAAATGACAGCTATACTGTTCATGGGAGGTGTAAAAATGGCAATGTTGCAAATCTGCAGTAAAATATAAAAAAACTGGTGAAGTCACTTAGTGCTATAGAAACTGCTAACGACACCCGTAATATAATTAGTTTGGGGATTTTTTTACAGCAGATTGTCAACACAGGCATTTTGGGACCTCCGATCATGAACAGTGTCACTGTGATTTCCTTTATCTGTCCCGAACAATGATTTCCCACAGCGACCACGCAGCTCTGCGCTTGAAAGTGTGAAAACACATTTCGCCATAAGTTAGAAAAGACAGCTGTACTGTCCATAAGGAAGTGTGGAAAAATGCCACTGGTGAAAATCTGGACTGAAAATATTACAAGTCATGAACTTACAATGTGCGTGAAAACTGCGCAATGCTCACTCGTAACACAGTCATTTTATGGACTTTTGTCACCAAATTTTCAACACAGTCATTTTAAGACATCTGCTCATGAACAGTGTCACTGTGATTTTCTTAATCTGTCCAAACATTGCTTTCGCACACCGACTGCACCATTGTGCGCTACAGGTACGGAAACACATTTTGGGCGACATGTGAAAAACGGCAGCTGTACTGTTCATAAGGAAGTGTATATATGGCAATGTTGAAAATCTGGAGTGAAAATATAGAAAATTCACAAACTTAAGAGCGTGCGTAGAAACTACGCAATGCACGCTCATAAAACAGTCATTTCTAGGAATTTTTTCACCAAATTTTCAACATAGCCATTTAAGACCTCTGCTCATGAGCAGTGTCACTGTGGTTTTCTTAATGTGTCCCATACATTGATTTCAGCACCGACTTTGCCATTATGCGCTACCTGCAGAAACACATTTTGGGCAAGATGTGAAAAATGACAGCTGTACTGCTCATAAGGAGGTGTGGTAAAATGGCAATGTTGAAAATCTGGAGTGAAAATATTGAAGGTCGCGAACTTCACAGTGCGTGATAGGAACTGCGCAACACACACTCGTAAACAGTCATTTTAGGAATTTTCCACCAAATTTTCAACATAGGCTTTTGGGAGCCCACCTATGAACAGTGGCAGGTCGTTACACTGAAGTCCTGAAAGGCAGATTTCGTGGCATTGACCGCTAAATCACCTTTGAGCCGATTAACACCATGACAGTGGGATCATTCATGAGAAGGGGTCCAAAACCCCATGTTGAAAATTCCAAAAATGCCTGAGATATGCAGCAAAGTTGAAAAACCCTGTCTATCCCATTATACAACTTACTGGCATTTCCTCAGTTCGCGGTCGGCTTTGAAGAGTGCAGATGTGTTCCCGGTCCACCAAAGATCGTCGCGCCAGAGTCCGGAGGTAAGTATGGAGTGGGGGTGGGAGGCAGGGTGCACAGTGGGTGGGGACAGAGACACGAGGGACCGTTTTGAGTTTCAGGTGTTTTTTTTTAAGTGCAGATGGCGCTGGGCGTTTGCCACGCTGGATGGGCTCCCAGGCGTGCTGCAGAGCAACTGATCTCGCCAGGGGGCAGCATGTATACTGCGAATAACATCGGAGACAGGATCGAGCCCTGTGGTACTCCACAAGACAGAGGCATTGAGGAGGAGAAATGCCCCATCACCACCCGCTGCACCCTGTCCGAGAGATAGGACTCAAACAACCTGATGACAGTACCGTCAAGTCCACAAAACTCACAGAGGCAATCCAAATGCACAACGTGATCCACAGTGTCGAAGGCTGATTAGAAATCGAGGAGTACAAGAACTGACCTGTCTCCTCTATCTCTAGCCCTGAGCAGATCATTATGCACCCTCACTAGAGCTGTTTCAGTGCTGTGTCTAGCCTGAAAACCTGACTGAAATGGCTCATAAATGTCTGAGAACACCAGGCAGTCCTCGAGCTGTTGTGCCACTAACTTCTCAACAACCTTACTCAAGAAAAGCAGGTTGGAGATAGGATGGTAATTGGTGGGAATGGCAGCTGCCATCAGTCCCAACAGCCTAAGATACACCCTGGCTGAAATATAATGGCTGTGGGCCACCTCCTGAGCCTGGGCAAGAAGGCACACTGCCCTTATTTGAAGCAGAAAGGCCTTCCCCAGCACCAAGTGTAGAACTGCCCCCATATATAGCAGCCCTTGGGATGGAACTTGGACCAACTTGGGCAAGCTGACGGTGATGCCCAGGGAGAGGAACAACTGAAGAGTTTTCTCTCTCTCTCTCTAGGATTCTCAGGAGCTGTTCCCTGGATGGAGTCTTTTAGAAGCCAGTTGTCCAGATAAGGGAAAATGTACATTCCCTCCCTTCTGAGGCCCACAGCTACTGCTCCTAAGCACTTGGTAAAGACCTGTGGTGCAGAGGACAAGCCAAAGAGCAGCACTTTGAACTGGTAATGCTCGCTCTGGAAAAGAAACTGGAGGAGTCTCCTATGAAGAGGAAACACCGAGATGTGCAGGTACATATCCTGCATGTCCAGAGAATGCAGCCAGTCATCTTGCTTGAGAAAAGGCATCAAACTTGGCAAGGTTACCATTTGGAACTTTTTGCACTGGACATACAGATTGAGGTCCTTTAGGTCTAAGATGGGCCTCAGTCTCCGGTCTTTTTGGAAACCAGAAAGAATCTGGAATAAAACCCCTTGTTTCTCTGGTGCCTGGGCACTGGCTCAATGGCAACAGACTGTACCTCCTCCCAGAGAAGAGACAGATGGGCCAGGGGGTAATTGGAGGGCAGAGGAGGAGTCTTTTAGGGTTGCTTGATGAGCTCCAGAGTGTTACCCCTTTCTATGATTTGAAGAATCCAGGCATCCGAAGTTATGGTTCTCCATTGACTGAGACGGAGGGAGAATCAACCTCCAACCACCACCTCTTGGTTGGGGACTAGAGAGGGGAGTCTGGCAAGAAATCAAGCGAAGGCAGATCCGGCCACTTGGATTGATCCATCACCTCTGGGATGCTCTGCATCTGCCTTGGGGCTGACAGGCTATACCTGGCCTATTGGATGCCTTGTGAAAGGGAGGGTGCTGTCTGCCCTTAGGTTGCATGTGATAGAGTGAATGGACAGATTTGAGAGCCCTGCCAGATGCCTGCAGGTCATTAATGATGTCCTAGACATCCGGGCCAAAACGCTTACTGCCATTGAAGAGGGCATTAAGCACCTTCTGCTGAACATCAGCAGCAAAGCCAGAGACTCTCAGCCAGAAGTGCCTATGGAAGCAAATACTGGTGGCAGCAGCCCTGGCAGTAGTGTCTGAAATATCACAGAGGGCCCACAGGAGGTGCTTACTAACATCTGCAAGCATTTGAAAATCTCCTGCTTCTGTGTACCTTCTGGAGAGGCCTGGGTAGTGGCTTTGCCTTTCTTCCAGTTGGTATTCTGGTACTTTCAGTCAGTCTGTTTGCTGATGACACCAAGTTGGGGGCAGTGGGGATGATATAGAAGGTTGGCAGGGGTTGCAGGATGATCTGACTAAGTTGGTAGAGTGGTCAGAGATATAGCAGTTGGGATTTAATGTGAAAAAGTGCAAAGTATTACTCTTTGGTGCAAAGAATCCTAGAAAGGGTTACCAACTGGGGGGATGCAGTTATGTACCACTGAAGAGGAAGAGGATCTAGGGGTGGTGATAATGGCGAATATGAACAATTCAGAGCAGTGCAGTAGGGCAGCAGCAAAGGCCAACAGGATGCTGGGTTGTATAGCGAGGGGCATCTCCTCCTGAAGCAGGGATGTCATTCTGCCACTCTACAAGTCACTAGTCAGTCCATACCTGGAATACTGTGTGCAATTCTGGTGCCCTTATCTGAAAAGAGATGTGAGATTGTTGCAGGGGGTGCAACAAAGGGTGACAAAGTTGATTCAGGGATTATAGGATATGCCCTACGAGGAGAGATTAAGGGAACCGAACATGTATTGCCTGGAAGAGAGACAGGATCAGGGAGATATGATTGAGACCTTTAAGTACTTAAAGGGAATAAATAAGTCTGGTACTGAAGAGATATTCAAGCTCTGGAAGGGGAGGGACATGAGAGGGCATAGACTTAGATTGGAAGGAGGTAGGTATAAGACATAAAAGAGGAGGCACTTTTTAACAGAGAGAGTTGTGGCAGTTTGGAACGCTTTGCCAGAGGAGATGGTATACTGTAGGACCGTAGGTAGTTTCAAGAGGGATAGGACAGCGTGAGAGGGGGATATTTGGGAAGATGGGGGAGGGGCAGCTGCAAAGTAGGATGTTAGCTGCACACTCAAGCAGACTAGATAGACCTAGAGGCTTGATTTGTGCTGGCAATTTTCGTATGTTCGTACTTTACCATATGGGACAGGTAATTGGCAGTCCTCGCCCAAGGGTGGAGGAGGCATAAATCCTATTTCCCCAAAGATCAGTTCTGCGTGACTCCTGTCTGGGGGGAGCCAGGGAGTTAAGGTGCTTGGGCACCTTAGACCTGTCATGAGCTGCCTTTATAGCCACATAATCTGTTTAGGCTGGGCAGTATAATAAGGAAACCCCTGGGTGGGGCATGGTAAAGCTTGTCTTCCTGGCGAGGCATAGCTGGCACCACATCAGCCCTGTGCCAGGTTGCAGTAGTAGCATTCCATAAAGCAGGCAAAATAGGTGGAATGATCTTAGAGGGAGACTCTATAATCTCCAGGAAATCCACCAAATCCTTTCTGGTGGCATCCTCCTCCTCAGTATGGAACTCCAAGGCTGAGAATAACTGCTTCATGTTATTGAAAAAGGTCGGGTCCTCTGGAGGAGACCTAGGACTGTATTTGACAGAATCCTTGCTGTCTGAGGAAGCAGTGGATCTGTCTGATGTGAGAAGATCTTCCTCCTCCTCTTCTTCTTCCTTATCAGGAAGAATAAGGTCAGGGTGGTGCTCCTCCTCGAAGATGACCTCTTCTAGATCCAGATCCAACGTGTGATGCACCAACGACGACCCATGGGGGGCAGCCTGTGGCTATTGAGGAGGGGTCAATGTCAAAGCTGCCATCAATGGCGCAGGTGACGTAGGCCTGTAGGCACCAAGCTGGTGAACAATCACCAAGGTGAACTTAGTCAGAATTTCATTGAGACTGATGACCATCTCAAAGAGTGTGTCAGTGATTCAGAGAGCAATGACCCACCGGATGGGCCCTGAGAGCCTGAAGAAGCTGTAGCCCGAGGGCCTGGGGTAGGATCAGGCCTCAATGGGAGGGCCATTGACGATGAACCCATCATGGATGATGGAGAGGCCAACGACCCAGAGGTCGACTACCAGCCACACCGAGTATCGGATGAGGTGCTATCGATATGGATCTGGTAGACACAGAGACCTGGACAGCAAATATGTACGTCAATGAAAGTGCAGTCAATGGAAAAAACCCCAAAGAAGAAGAAGAAGAGCTGTCAGGGAGCAGGACTGCCTCCAGGGGAGACCGGTCCTGATCTCGGTTCTTTTTGTGACTTTTCCCCGAGGACTTGTCTCAGGCATTAGCGGCCTGGGAGCTCAATAACCCTGCCAGCAACTGAGAGGCTTGGGCCCCAGAGGACCCCTGCCTGGAACTGGCTACCTATTGATCCATTAGGAAATTTGTTACTGTCTTTTGCATCACCTGAGGGTTGTTTGATTAAACTTCTGGCAGAGCTCATAGTTGGAGATTTCGTGGTCAGGCCCAAGACAGCAGACAGAGGGTGTGTTCGTCTGTAGAGGCATTCTTCTTTCCACAGTGACAGTGACAGAAGAGAGAGGTAGGAGGATTAACTCTTGACATAAAAAGAATAATCTCCTTTAAAGAAGAGATTCTAAAATAATAGATAGAAAAAGAACTGTAGGTGAAAAATGCACAATACTGTGTCAGAGCTTCCATGGGGACCCATACAAACAAGCTGAGTGGCAAAGAACTGAGGTGGGAGCAAGGCCACTCATACCTTTATAGGGTTGGTATTGTCGTCACGTGACGTCAGCATGGGTGGCCCCAGTTTTATTGCTGAAAATCTTCTGTGAGGATCCTGCTTCACTGACAGTGAAGTTCCTATGGTGTGACCTGATGACTGAGATACCACCAAAGAAGATCTCCTGATTCTGGGTACCTTCTGGACAGGCCTGGGCAGCGGCCTTGCCCTTCTTCCAGTTGATCTTCTAGTACTTTATCATATGAGACAGGTAGTTAGCACTCCTCAACCCAATGGTGGAGGAGACATAAACCCTCTTGTCCCAAAGATTAATTCTGTGTGACTCTGTCTGTGGGGGAGGGAACTAAGGTGCTTGGGCACCTTAGACCTGTCATGAGCTGCCGTTATGACTATGAAATCTGTTTCAGGCTGGGCAGCATAATGTGGAAACTCCTGCGTGACATGATAAAGTTTATCTGCCCTGCAGGGTACAGTTGGAATTGCAGTGGGCCTGTGCCAGACTGCTGTAGTAGCATTCCTCAAAGCAGACAAAATAGGAGGAATGGTCTTGGGAGGAGACACTGGGATCTCCAGGAAATCTGCCAAATCTTTCCTGGTGGCATCCTCAATCTCAGTATGAAAGCCCATGGCTGAGGACAACTGCTTCATGATACTGAAGAAGGTAGGGTCCTCTGGAGAAGACCTAGGAGTGTGTTTGACAGAATCCTCACTCACTAAGGAAGCCGTAGATCTGTCTGAGGAGAGGGGTTCCTCCTCCTCCTCTTCTTCCTCATCAGAAAGGATAAGGTCAGGATGGTACTCCTCCTCGACATTGACCCCCTTCAGATCAAGGTCCGACATCTGAGGAACCAACGATGACCCTCAGGGGACAGCCCGCGACCACTGAGGTGGAGTCGATGGCGATGGTGCAGGCAATGTAGACCTATATGCACTTAACTGGTGGACTATCACTGAAGTGAATTTAGTCAAAATTTCATTGCGGTTGACAACCATCGAAGGCTGCGTCGACAGAGGAAGGGACAGTGGAACAGGGAGTGATGACCTGCCAGAGGGGCCCTGAGAGCCAAAAAACCTGCAGTCTGAGGGCCTGAGGAAGCATCAGACCTCGACAGGAGAGCCATTGATGATGGGGGCCAACGATCTGGAGGTCAACGACCGGCCACCCTGAAGGTTGGGCGGAGGCGCTGTCAGTATTGGTCTGGTATGGACGGAGACCTGGACAGCAGATTTATGCATCAGTGCAGCTGCAGATGACCAAGTACCCCCAACAAGGAAAGATAGGCTGTCAGGGAGCAGGACTGCCGCAGGGGATGAGCGGTTCCAGTCTCGGTCTTTTTTATGACTTTTCCCAGATGACTTGTCTCAGGCCTTAGCAGCCTGGATGCTTGATGACCCTGCTGGCAACTGGGAAGCAGGGACTAAGGAGGACCCCTGCCCAGAACTGGCTACCTGTTGATCCATGAGGAAATTTTTAAGTACCTTTTTCAGTCGCCTGATGGTTGTTTGATTAAACTTCTGGCAGAGCTCACAGTTGGAGACTTCACAGTCAGGTCCAAGACAGCAGGCACAGAGAGAGTGTTTGTCTATAGAGGCAGTCTTCTGTCCACATGCATCAGCAGTGATGGAAGAGAGAAGTCGAAGGATTAACTCTTAACATAAACAAAATAAAGGACTCTCTTTATAAAAAGAGATTCTAAAATAATAGACACGAAAAAGCTGTAGGTGAAAAATGGCATGAAACTGCGTTAGAGCTTCCCCAGAGACCTATGCGAACAAGTCAACAGTGGGAAAGAACTAAGAAGGAAGTGGGGCTGCTCACGCCTTTACAGGTTTGGTGACATTGTCACATGACATCGGCGTCAGGGGCCCCAATTATACTGCTGAAAATCTTCTGTGTGGATCCTGCTTCACTGACGGTGAAGTTCCTATGGTGTGACCTGATGACTGAGATACCCCCGAAGATAATCAAAGTATTATGACATCAGCGAGGATTCGTTTGGAGAGGAAATCACCATATGTAACCCCACATACTATTTTTCCAGCAACTGCACCCAAAAGGCATAGGTTTCCTGTTTTCCCATGCCCACCGTATACTGCAGGACTGAGTTGCCGTTGTTGACCACCCCTTGGTATAGACACCATCCAGTTGGTCTGCAGTACCCACTGTCTATTGGATGAGATCAGCCCTTTTGTTTTGTTTATGGGGAAAAAAGTGTTACTGCTATTTAGTCATATGTTTAAGGTGTTAAACAGTTAGTTAAAGGGTTTATTCTGCAGCCGTTTTATGTGTCAACTGCATTTACCAGGACTGAGCATCCCACAGAATTTTAAAAGCTTTATTTGGACTCTGCATTGGCTCGTGGCATAGTGCTTGTGTGCTGCAGTCAATTAACAGTGAAGGGTTGTGTGTGTATATGGAAGAGAGCATGTAAGTGTGTGAGGGAAAAACAAAGGAGGAGACTGCAGAAACGTTCTTTGACCTTAAAGAGGACCTTCACCAGCCCTTTTGACTTTCATGCATTAATTACCCCTTCTTGCATTGATTCTGGAATTGTATTTCATTACTGTCTGCTGCAGTTAGTGTTTGCATTCTGAGCTGCCAAAAATTGCAGGGTGTACCAGGGTTTCTGTGGACCTAGGGCTGTACTGCTGACATCACTGTAGGGCAGAGTCAGTTTCACAAAAAAAAAAAAAATACAAGGCATTTGGATTTTGGCATAATGCTCTGCTTACAGGGTGTCTTGGGGGAAGGGGAACACAGTACGTATAGTGAGTACTAGTAGGTTTCCCTTGCAACATTGCTGCAACTGCATGGCACTGCACAGTGTGAGTCACTCCCCCATCCTACAATGATGTCACCAGGAGCTAGCAGCCCAGCAGCTAAACATCAAAGGCAAGTGCAGCAGGGCTCAAAAACAAATCCAAATTATGGAAGGCAGTGTAAACCTTGGCCACAAATCACAAATGCACAAACCCTTTCAGGTCTAGTACTGCATATAATGACTACAAGCTGTAATTTTTTGGACCATCACTGAAGTTCCTCTTTAATACAAATGTTAAAATATTGTTAGTTGTTTACGTACCCCTTGCTTGGGTGACTTGTTGTTTAAATGTCTAAAGTTTAATGCCAGCGAAAATGTAAGGGAAATCAAAAGTCCTCTGATGGTGGCAGCAGTGTTTGGCAGTTAGTGTATAGTTAGTGTGGTATGTAGGAAGGGACACCCCCGCCGTAGTACCTGGCAATCCATCTGTGGGAAGTGGTGGGTGAGTCGCCAAGGCCCTTAGGTTGTTGGGGTAGATTGTAGTGTAGGTAGGTTGTCTGCTCCTTGGGTTAAGGGAATGTGTTCTCACCATTTCGGCAGTGCAACCAGCTCTGCCTGCTAGTGCCTGGGGGTGGGAGTGTGTGCATATTTCCCCCTGGGTGGCTAGTGGGGTGATTGGCCAGGCATTCACCAGGAGGTGAACATTTTGTGTGTGGGGGAAGTGTAAGCCCCCTATGGAAGCTTACTAGTAGTGCCCCAGTATATGCTTTTGGGGGAGCTTGGGACCACTTGCTGGCAGGTGAGGTCTGGGTCCCAGGAAGTATAAAGGTTGGGTTGGTGCCAAAAGAGAGAGGCCGGGTGGAAGAGGGTGCCCGTGGGAGGGCAGCCAGTTTTCGGACAGGAGGCCATGGTTCAGGGCCAGGTGGGCATTCCAGCCCTGGCTCATCGCCCGAAGTTTAGGTGTGTGGCAGGGTCATCGGGGCTCAGCTAGCATTCTGTTTGGTCACTGCAAGGGGTCAGGACCTCCATGCCACAGAGGTTGGGAGCTGGGGCCCGTGGAGTGAGTGGAGTCTGCATCCGTGATTCCTGGCACCGGGGCAGGTAACTGGAAACGAGCCTTGGCTCAGTGTGCCCTTCCTGGTCATCAAAATGTTAAACAAAAATAAATAAATAAATAATAAAAATAAGGTAGGCATGGAGGAGTTCCCATATCATTTGGCCTGATCCACTGCCACAAGGTCCTGGGTGCACACGTTGGTTGTAGGAGCCCGATTCGTTGGGGGGGCAGTGGTGGCAGCCTGCATCCCAGTCACCTTTTTGGGACTTGTCCTGTGTCCGACTGGGCAGCAGCATTTAAACGGCCCTGATGATGACGCCAGCGCTAAGGAGTTGAGAACGCCAGGAGCAGCGTGAAGTAGGTGCTGTTTCCATGGGGTGCTTGTAGTGTTAGCATGGTGCTGGAGAGAGCTGTAACCCACCTTAGTGAATGAATTCAAGTATGTGCAGGAGGGAGAGTGGAAGCTGCTTGTTCATCTGTGGCCTTTTCAGCCCTAAGAAAGTCCGCTGGCACCATTATTCAGAGCCTGATTTGTCTCCTAAGGCAAATGTGTCAGTGAAGATCCCTGGATCAAATATTTGCTGCATGTATGTAAGCATGGCCTGTGCTACATGAAAAGTCCACCATTTGAACTGTTCCCCACATTCCATGGAGTGGTTAATTTAGTCTCCAGTTAAATTCATTTTGCACTCTTACATGTTTGTGGACAATGAACTTAATCAGTGTGATATCATTGTGATTTGCTAACCACAATTGCCCCCCACAGCTGTTAGTACCCCCACGTAGAAACTGTTGACACCCCCAGACCATCTTCAAAACCAGGTAAACAAGGTAATCCTTGTGACTGTGTTCCTGGCTGTGAGTGCCCCCCTCCCCCGGAGTACCAGCAGGCATACTGCTAAACCCTGGGAGGGGGAACTTGCACATAGAAAAACAGAAAATGACAGTACAAGACTCAGTATCTGTTAAATGTATTTATTTATTTAAGAGTTTTATCAGGGAGGCACTCTGAGCAGAGTAAAGTAATCAGGGATTACCAAGAAAAAGCTAAATATTTTAATTTGAACCTAAACTACAAGGTGTAATTGCTTAATGCAATACAGCACTATAAAACAACTGTTCCCTGCAGTAAGAACTATTAGACTATGATCTGTCTTTCAGCTAGAATAGAATCAATAGATATATTGTAAATGTACTCACAATAGACAATTTATCTGTAAACTTAACGCTAACACTTCCTTGGACAACATTCTGAGTCACAACATAACTACCTGACCAAAGCTTCTAGCTATCTATGGTATGAAGAAGGTCCAGAGGAGGGCTACAAAGATGACAGCCAGTCAGCAGGGTAAGGCATATAAGGAGAGGTTGAGGGCACTGAACATGTACTCCCTGGAAGACAGGAGAGAGAGAGGGGACATGATTGGGACCTTCAAGTACTTGAAAGGGATAAATAAGGTGGATAAGGAGTGCCTCTTTAAGCTGAGTCAGGAAGCACTTCTTCACAGAGAGGGTGGTGGACACTTGGAATGTGCTGCCAGAACAGGTAATTTTGTTGAAGACAGTGAGCAGCTTTAAGAGAGGCTGGGACAGGCATAGGGGGGACAGAGGGTAAGGGTCATGGGTAGGGAGGATGGGAGGAGTGGGGAGGGAGGGCAGGGACATTAGCTCAAGCTATGGACCCTGCAATATGAGCAGACTTGACAAACCAAATTGCCTTCCTCTGGTGGTTTCTTCATATGTTCATATGTAAATGATACTAGTCTATATATACGATACCTTCATTGCACAACTTAAATCACTGATAATGCTGAAAATACAGTACAATGGACTGTATGAGGAGCATACTTATCACTTCTTATTGCAAAGAGGTATTACTTAGTTGGAATGAAAGAACAGAAGAAGGCCAGAGCCCATCAAGACTGTTCCCCACACTATGTGGGACATTATTTATCTATTATCCCTCAACCAAACATCTAATTTGTTTTTAAAGCCAGTGGCACTAGTTGCCTCTACCAATTCTTGTGGCAAGGTGTTCCATACAATGGATGCTCTTATTGGAAAAAAGTTTTCTTTTGCTGGTTTTATAAGTTTTTACTTCAAGCTGTTTATTATGCAGTCTCGGAATATGTCTCCTTTTGGAGAGTGTTGGACCACATTGTTCCATTAGATCTGGCGAATTTATTAAATTAAAAACCATTAGCATATCACCTCTTAATCTTCTAGTTTGAAGAGAGAGAAGTTTGGTCTTTTATTTCTCTCAACCCTAATTGCATAGTGGCGATCATGCAACTCAGGGCTTATATCACCCCAATCTTCCAATGCAGACTCTAGCCACTAGTGAGGATCCACTTGGGAAACTGTTACAGTACTTGGGTGGGCAGGGGTGGAGAGAGGGCCAAAATCCTGTGGCTGCTGGCTGCTCCGATCTGAGACCAAGAGGCTTGCTGGCAATTTTAATATGCTCTTGGAACAAAGGAGCAAGTTTGAATTTTGGCACTCCTTTTTTTTTTTTAATGCTGCAGAGGTCTGCTGCAGGAGCGGATCTCCCATTTCAAGGGTCCATTGCTGAGGAGAGGTCAGGAATGTGGTGTAACGCTGCCCTCAAGACCCCTGACAATTGCTGGCTCCAGCTGCAACAGCGGCTCAGAACAAAGGAAGCTGCAAGTTATAGTAGTCCTGCAGTTTGAGTTTGATGCCTTAAAAACACGCCTCCACATTTGCCGATGCCAAAGTCCGTGTTAGGCTGGTGCAGGAACGGGTCTCCTGTTTCAAGGTTCTTAATGGCCTTCATTTGTAGTAGATCTATGGATAAGTGGACAGCCATTTTTTTCTGAGCAAATCCTGGGTCCTTGTGCCTTCGATGAGCTTTTCTTCCCGCACTTTTTTGCAAGGTGCGTCAACCCTTCCTTTGTCCTTATTTTGTGCAGTATTTCCCTGTGCTGTGTCTGTTGGAGTCTGACTGTCTGGATGTGATACCTGGGACAGCAGACCCATTAGAGCTTACACAAGTATTGAGCTGTTCTGTAAAACCCTGATTTTCAATCTTTCTCAATTTATTGTGTTTTATGTAATATGTTGTACCCCCCTCCCCCAACATGGCTGAAAACTGATCTTTTTGATCCAGTCCACCTTTCTGGTTAAAAGGAAATACAAATTTTCAGTGACATTGTTTCATTTTAAAATACTGATCAATTATGAGCTACATGTGAAAACAGTGAAACCGAAATGGTGATGACCACAAACAGCAACTACATAAACAGCGCAGACACTTACGGTGTTATATTTATTTGCAGTGGAGCCTCCCACCCCCCCCTTACTAAATATACTAACTCTGGGGGGGGACTCAACTCGGGGAAGGAGGGAATTCCCAGTTGTCATCTGTGTCGGTGCTGTTATTTATTCGCCGTTTTTGTCGTCACCGTTTCGGTTTCACTATGTTCACGTGTTACCCAATTATGTAATATAATGAAACAATATAAAAAAAGTTTCTACTTGAGTACATTTTTGATCTGCTACATTCTACAACTAGTGTACAGTAATTGTATTTTCCTGAATTATTACTCTTCTAATACCCAAACTGAGATGTCTGGAGATAGCAACAGCAGCACCAGAAATGGAACTCATCTGTACACAGAGGTATTACTGAGAGGCACTAGGAATGTGGTAGGGGTGCGTCCCAGTGAGAGAGGTGATGCAGGAGAGCCAGCTTCCTGAAGCAGTGGGAAGGTGGGTGGTGTTGCTCTCAGCAGCTGGGTGGCACGTGCAGGATGTCTTGCATCACTGAGCAATATGCAGAGTTCCGTGGTGCAAGCTATGTTGGGGGACACAGTTTTGACAGTTCTTATGGAGAGTCTGAAGGGGGCTGATGCTGCAGACCCTGGAGGGGAGTATGGACAAGATAAAACAGTGTGCCCATGGTGTTTTTTCGCAGTAGTAGAACTGGAGGACACTGCCCAAAGCACGTCCATGTCTCATCTTCTTAATCAGCTCTCTGGGTTTGTCTGTTCTTATTATGCTTGCAGCTTATGAAAATGACAAGTGTAACTGTCCTGTACGCACTACCCTCTCCTCTTGTCCCGTTCTGAATGCAGCAGGATTTTGTGCCCTTCAAGTGCAACAAATAGACCAAAGTGTCCCAAGTCCCACCTCTATATCCTGAGTGTTACAATCTTTCAGGCATCTCATATCTCTCTTCTTATCTGGTTTATGCAGTGGGACTCCTAATGCATAGTTTTATGTATTATCATATTTTGATGTTCTGATGCTAAATGCTATGATCTACAGTTGTATAACCTGCAAGTAATCATGTGCAGAGAAAGGACTGATTGATATACATAAAAAAACACAGCAAAATCTTAAAAATATTAAAAACATATATATTCATTGCAGAAAACTCCATTAATGCACCAGTTAGGGTTCCTATTACAGCGACAAAAGTATGGAAATTCAGTGTTAGGGTTCCTAACCCTACCAACCACCCTCCATACACCAACAGGTGTCAGGGTGTGCCTTGGGGTCAATGGTCCCAACTCTCACCCCATTCCATGTGTAAGGAAGTTGAGATGGTACACTATAGGAGAATGGTGTGCAAGTTAGACCAGACAACCCCGAGGCACACCCTGACACCTGTTGGTGTGTGGAGGGTGGAGTGATAAGGTTGGGAACCTTAACACTGAATTTCCATACTTTTGTCGCTGTAATAGGAACCCTAACTGATGCATTAATGGAGTTTTTTGCAATGAATTTCCTTACTTTTTAAAAAAGTGTAATCTTACTCTAAGTGGTTGAGCCCTGCGCTCCCATCAATCTGTAGTGTGTTGTGGAAGCACAGGGCCCACCATGACTGCACAATGAAGGGCCCTGTGTTCCCTTTACTGCATAATGGTATCCATACGTGGGAGTGCAGGGCCCATCTATCCATAAGAGTAGAGACAGAGTGCAGGGCTAGAGACATTCCAAGTAACCCTTGTGCTGCAAATGGCACAATGTCACAGTAACCATAGGGACACTGGAAAAAATTCCACTGCAGTTGTAATCAAGGCCTGGCTCCCTACATACTTAGTGAAAAATCTGAATCTTGAAGTGTTTTCGAAATATAGCTGCTGAAAGGTACCGCAACCACCCCAATGTTATCCTTTGGGAAACTTTTAAACTTCTGAATGTTATAACTATGGAACTGAGGTAAATTTTATCACCAAGTCAGCAAAAAACATATCTGTGGGGCAAGCCCTTTCTACCCTGAAAATTTCAGCACAAAAGTCCTAACCGTTTATTTGCAGAGAAGTGGCAAAGAAACAGGAATTTTTTGAAAGTAGTATTGCAAATTTGCAAAACTTTCACAAATTTTGCAAAAACTTGTAAATTTGCGACATTAAATTTGCAAAACTTTCACAATTTGTGAAAGTTTCGCAAAAGTAGTGTTGCAAATTTGCGATACTACCAATGGCCATATTAAATAAACATATTTCTAAGCATTATTTTTAAAATCTAACACCAGGATCACATTTCTCTGGCCCCGATTAGGTAAACACAACTGTTGGAGTTTACAAAGGGGCAATATTTTTTGAATTACAGTGTTTTTTACCCATCTCTAAATGAAAACAAGATGGCAGCAGTACGACACTACTGAACCCATTTGAGGCAGTAAAGAGTGCTTTCACGAAAGCAGAAGGTGCTTTCACACGGCATATCTATTTTTTCCCATAGACTATAATGGGAAGCTTTAAAGTTTAATAACTTTTGAACAGATTAATATTTTTTTTTTTACCAAACCTTTAAAAGGCACATGAGTGACCCAGACCCCATATACCCTAACAATTTCAGACCAGACCCCCAAACTGTTTTGGACTTACGGATGAGCAAAGAATTTGCGCCTAAATGGTAATTTTCACATTTTTTGACACTATGCATCTCCACAACTGCACATCCGACCAGAATGATACTTGCCAGATCCAGAGATTTATGGTACCTGACAGTGCTTGAAAAATTTGGGGCACATCAGTTGTACGGTTGCAAAGTTATTAAAGTACAAAATTTGGGTTTAACAAAGAAGTGGCCGGGCAACCCTAACTATAGTAGCACACGTTGTATTATAGCAACATTTAGCTTATGTGTTTTTGTTATGACCTACCCAGGTCCACCTTGCAAATGAGTCTATCTCTATGGTGTTTTGCCTAGTAAAATAAAGATGGATGATTGACTGAGTGATTGACTACCGTGCCACTATAATATACACACACATTATATATATATGTAAGTAATATGCCACGACAGGGTGTGCATTAAAGGATTTTAATGCATGCCCCAGGGGCATGCTAAGGCACGAGGCCAAAGGCTGAGGGTCCTTATGCCCTTGGGAAGTGCATTAAAATCCTTTATTGCAAACCTTGGAGTGGCTTATCACACTTATAAAATGGGCTACTATCATAAAAGAATTAGTTTGATTTATTCTGATAGGGGTTAAAACGTATTTACTATTTTCAAAAGAGTGTACGATACATTACCTCTACAACATCTAAAATCTGAAAAAGGTAGTCCCTATTAATGAATAAAATAGAATATCTCAGCAACAGATCAACTAGTACAGTACTTTGCAGTAAAAGTATTTATTAGTAGAGTTGGTTGAAAATAAATATTTTCTCTGTAACATGTAAATTATCATATAGATGCACTGCAACATCTGCAAATTTGTAAACATAAGTAGTGTTTAAAACTTAATTTTCTTTACATAGAGGATAATGTATGGGCATCAATGAACAACAATGCTATGTGAGCCTCGAGTGGGTTCCCTGGCAACCCAAGTAAACCTCTAGAGAGAAGCTCGAGAGGATTACCTTGGTTGCCAGGGAAATCACGAGGCTCACTTAGCGTTGGTGTTCATCGATGCCCATACATTGTCTTTTATAGTGTATGGGCATCATGTGCATCTGAAAAAGATGAGTTACACATTTAGCACAGCAGTGGTTAGCTTACCTTATAGAGATGAGAACAGGATTGTGTCGCTCATTTCACATTTAATTTTATTCTGACTATTAACAGCAGTGTACATTTCGTATCATCGTGATAGCTTTACAATAACAGAGTTAAAAAAAAACTTATTTCGCTAAAATTAATGAGAAGAGCAAAATAACGGGTATCAGGGTCGAATGTCATGTGGCATCCAATCAGCCTTGCCGTAAAGTGGGTGAGAAGGGGTTGTGCTGCAAATGGCAAACGTTAGGAAATGCACTCGGTGATTTTTTCCTTCATACCTACAGGGAAACTGGAGACAAATCAAGAAAAAAGGACAGCTGGTTAGCACTTCAGTATAAATGAACGAATGGTGATTTTATGGACACACGTGGGGGGGGGGGTTACATTAAACCTTACCTTGATATCGTCACTTTCAGATGAGGAGTCTGATACCATTGTGATTTGCTTTCGCTTCTGTGGTGCAAAATAATTATTCATTTACAGTAATGTTACCATGCTGTAATATAGAATTGTCTCCGAACAAGTTCAAGTTTGTAAGATCGGACAGAGCGAACAGTGGCAGTTTTTTGGCTGTGTTTACTTGTGGGTTTGCATCCAAAACTGATTGGGCAGTAGATTTTGATGAGGAGGGCTGCTGGTGGTCTGTGACATTGTGTCCGCCAAGAATAATAGAATTTCTTTTCTGCTTTGCCTCTGAAATGAAGCTGTAGTTGTTAATCGACTGCAGGCTTTTATGGCCAGAGACTTACTGGACCTCCGTGTAGACCCCGGTGCCGCCGTCAGCAGTCGGATTGTGGGCTGCAATTTAGTGCAGTTGCAATTAGTTGCAATTGCCTTAAATTGCAGTCATAATTAAATGGAGTTGTATTCACCTGAAGTCGACGATTCTAAGGTTTGCCCAACAAATGTCAGCACACTTAGAATCTCAGTCCAAACCCTCGACCCAATTTTTTTTTATTTTGTGGGGGTGTACTTACTGTCTTCCACCAATTAAATCTGTACCCTTGGCTCCTAGTTGCTGATCCTCCAATCATCTAATGAGTAGTGAGAGATAGGGAGGAGCCAGGAGTTGTGTGTGCCGCTGCCGCGTGCCACGAGCCATGAGGTGAGGGAGACAACAGTTCTTGGCCAGCAAAATTTATTCGAGAGAGATATCTCTAGGAGTGCTCGGGATACAAATTTTTTTCAAAGTTTCTTTTGTGGTCTTTTTGGTGTACAACTATCCAGCTGATGTGTAAAGACTTGAGAGTGAGAGGAGCCAAGGAGATGAGAGGAACCCAGGCAGCACTGAGACGGTCACTGGAGAAAGTGGATAGTGAATCGAGGGGTGCGGGCTGTGGGCCTGGTCCTGGACTCAGAGAGGTTAGGGTAGGCCCAGGGTAGGGAGTGAGAGACTCCCTCACACTCGGATTCATCATTGTTCGTCAGTGCCGTGGCCACGGGGCGGACAAGAGAGACCCAAAGAGCAGATGTGTGCTGCAAGTAAGGGAAGGGAGTTGTTGGGAATGGACGGGACCAGGCTGGGTGGACACAGACAGGCTGTGGGGCGGGCAACACCGTGGTGGCATTCGGCAGCCAGACTGAGAACTTAAGCAACACTGCAGACCAGAAGGAAAGTCGAGAAAGTCAGAGCCTGGAGTCTAGAGGAGGTAACATTTTGCTTTTTAATGTTAGATGTGGTACCTAGCTGCAAATTAAAATGTTCAATTGCCTGCTCACTAGAGATTTTTCTGCTTTAAATAACTGATTCTTTGTACAATTTATTTCAAACTCCACTTCATCATCTTCACCAGCGCAATCATTTATTGCTTCTTCTATTGCACACTAATTATATTGCAAGCTCAAAGTTAAAAAGTAATGGTTAGATTTATGAGATGTTGGATGTTGTATTGTGCCTGTCACTTTGTTGACTGCCATTGGAGTATCAGAATCTGATTGAAGGTTATACATTTGTATGTATGTATGTATTCTGGAATTTCTATGGAATTAATAGACTTTTTCTGTCTTTATAATCATTCAAATCATTTCTAAAAGTTCTTAGTTTTTGATGATATTATCTTCATAGTCTTCTTTGTCTTTAATTTTATTCAAAAAAATCCTGACTGGCTGCATTTGCTGTTTTCTATGATCACTTTAATTCACCACTCACATTTTCTAGTTCAGTTATTAGGATTTCAACTAATAACAACATAAAGTTGGGGGAACACGTTGCACACCCCATTGCATAACATTTAATTTTATATCTGTTTTGTTTGACTAGGTCCCTTGGGCACATTGGAATTATTTATGTTTAATGTATTCAGCAGGAGTTAAAGTGTCCTATTCTTCTGTTTGAATATATGGATTTCAAAAATAATACAATTATAAAGCATGCAAAAAAAATATCTGGTAATATCACTGTCTGGACTTCGCTCTCGAGGTTCCTATGTGTCCAGAACCTCTCATGGTATTACTCACCAGTAATAAACAGTAACCTATCCACTATTCTATTTTTAATTGTTTGTGTTTAAGTATGTATTGTATGTCTGTGTGCAGTTCACCTGAATGTTTTTTTCTTACTGCGGATACCCTGTACAATTCTGTCCACCTCTGTTTTTGTTGTCTTAGGTATGGATATTTTGTCAGTTGCATCTGTCAACACATTTAAGGTCCATTCACTGAAACAAGTGAATTTTTTAACATTTTAACACAGAATCTCAAATCTATCTGAACCCCTTTTTACTAATATAATGTATATTGATACAATGCTGCAATACTGGAAGTGCACAGAGGGAAACCTGTAGGCTACATGAGAAACTAGGTTAGTCCATTTCAGTGCCAGAGAGTCACTTTTACCAGTAGTCCTTGGTACAAGTAATTTAGTCTTGCGTCTTGTCCTAGTGCTTGTGCCTTGTTGTGGGAGGCCTCCCTGCTGAAACACTGGGGATGTGTTCTTCACCAGTGGCAAGTATAAGTTTGTATTTAAAACTTACCATGCAGTCCATAGCTTTCTAATAGGAAGGTCACCAAGAATAGGGCATAACTTGAGTCAGTTTGTGTTAATGTAGCATTAATAGATTTTAAATATTATGGTTTGTGAACACATTTTTGGTTGTTTAAATATACTTAAACCTGTACAGCACTGCACTTGTCTTAAAATCACAGTACCTGGATTATGGAAACATGATATGACAGGGATTTGAATACTAACTATAAAATTAGGAAAGACATATTGATTGATATGTATGTATAATTTTTTTCCGCTGATTATACCTAAAAAGTACAACTTGCTAGTACATAAATCAAATTCCACAGTGGTGGAAGTTGAAAAAATTGGTTGGATTTTTTTTTACTGAGTTGCAGTCTTAAATTTTAAACTAGTTGAAAAAATCAGTCACAATGTGTTGTAAGTCAGTCATAATTGGTTATTCAACTGACTCCAGAGTCTACCTCTGTGGGGGGAACTGCACAGTCCACTAGATGCTGTATTGCCGTTTTGCGGGTGGAGTGATTGGTTATTCGTTTTTCATGTGGCAGACCAGCAGATGTTTTTATGATCTGCATCATGGAGCGAATTTTATTTTCTCCAAGCGTCATTGCCCTAAACCAGATGGATACGCCAGGTTTGAAATATAAATTTGGTGCTGGGTAGAAGGGGGAGTCAGCTGTGAGCATGCTTTGTGGCCTTTGACATGCATACAGGCTGTATGCTTTTACAGGGTCTCTATCAGGTCGTTCACTGTTTGCATACATCCTGGGCTTCACTACCCTAATGTCCCTTGGGTTGTCGCCTGCTTGAGTTTTTGTCTGACGCTTGGTATACTCTAGGAACTGACACCCATATGTGTCCTTCTGCAGGCTTAGGTCCCCCATCTGAGCGCATACTGCTCCGCTGTTTGAAGGGCATAGTAAAGCCCATTATTGAAGAAAAGCATGTTTAATAGTGCCACTGGGCTATGTTGCCCTAATGTCACCGTTTCATAAAGTCTGTCAATGCCTGAGGGTGAAAGGGCTTCTGCCCTGTTGGGCTTGCTACATTTTCCCAGCTTTTTGATGAATTTCTGCTTGTCTGACAACGTAGCAATTGTTTCTGAGAAGTCTTTTTTTATTGCCGTGGAATATGAAATGGCCATAATTTATGTTCAGCAGGTAACGATCTAAACTGCCTAAAATCCCCCTCAGAGTTGATGGCTCGTAATCGGTCCCGTCATTTCTTTTGATTTTATAGATGCAGTCTGCTATCAGGACATCTAGTTCGGCTACAGGTATGTCTCCGATCGTGTGAGCCTCCCCCATGTCTTCCAGGTATGATCTAAAAAGCTTTATATCTGATTCTGTTTTTTTTTTTTTTTAAGGTTCTTTTGTTTTGCTGATCCTGTATAAATGCCTTACGTTCCTCATTTAGAGGCTTGGAAAATGTAGTTGCTGCCATTTTCTTGGTGTGTGCTTTTGGGTTTATGCCCGATTGCTAATAAGACAGTTGCGGTGATTTTGAATCGGCGTGGTAGCAGTGCTGCTGTTGGAATTTTACACATGTGTTAATTCCTTTTTATATATATATATATATATATATATATAATGCAAAAACTTTGTTAATGCATCAGTTAGGGTTATTCTACAGTGACAAAAGCGAGGAAATTCACCATTAGGGTTCCCACCCGTGCACCCCACCCCACCCTGTTCCCATCAACAGGCATCGGGTGAGCATTGGGGTCATCGGCCCTAACTCTCTCTAGCAATTTCAAGGCACCATCGCAAGCAAAATGCTGTCCGCAGAATGTAAACTGTGCCACGCCATATCTCTGTCAAAAGCAATTTTTTCCTACATGTAATCACTGTGATTTACATCCACAGGACATGATGTAAACACCCTCCAAATTTCAAGAAAAAAGACCAAATCATTTCCAAGATATTCAATGTTAAACATTGGTAAAATTTCCCTATATCTTCCATTATAACAAATCTGGCCATCTTGTCCTGCCCTCACGATCAAAGATGGCGATCAAAGAATTTGCAGGGCTGTGATCAAAGAATTTGCAGGCTCACAAACAAAGAATAAAAACATTTGTAATTAAAAAAATTGGAACAATTGCGGCAAACCACCACCATGGTTCGACAGAACGAAGCCCCCTGAGCAAAACCCACCCTCATTTGACTTCCTAGGGCACCCCTACGCTGAGAAAATTGATTTTTTAATCTGGCTATCTTGTCTTACCCTCATGACGCACAATTGCAATCAAAGAAATTTGGGAGCCCACCCCGGTGCCTCCAAACATAACACCAACATTAGGGTGACCAATCCCCAATGTCGGTACCTGAAATAAAGAAAACTGTCCCTCATAGTCTTTTTTATTTTTATATATCCTGTAAAAAAGAAGACAGTCCATTGATGTCTGCTGCACTGCCAGAATACCACCACAATTACCCTCCCCCCAACCCTCCCACTCACCACATGCCACTCTGCACACACGCTTACTTTTAATTTTCTGACACCGGGATGCCCAATGCCCTGTGCTGGTTAGTATCCCCCACCCCATCCGTCTTCACTGTGCAACACTGGGAAGTCCACCCCTGGTGAGGTGACACCAAACATAACACCAACACTGGGGTGCCCAATCCCCAGTATTGGTATCTGTAATAAAGAAAACATCCCTCGTAGTCTTTTTTTTTATTTTTACACAACCTGTAAAAAAGGAAAACGTCCATCGATGTCTGTTATGCTGCCAGTATATCTCCACTGTTACCCTCCCCCTACCCAACCCTTCTACTCAGCACTCACCACCCCACCCCCACCTCTTACTTACCTATCAGGAGTCCAATGCCATAATCCTCTCTGGACTGGAGACATGTCTTCATTCTTCAACACAGGACTGGGAACTGAGGAAATCAGGTTTGTGGTTTGATGTATTTCAATGGGTTTTGATCTCACTCTCATAACTTGGTCATTTGTGAATACTTTTCTCAAAATTTTCAACATGGCCTTTTTGGGACCCCACCTCATGAACATGGGTGGTGAAATTATGCAAATCCGTCTCAAAAGGAGATTTGGAAGTAGCTGCATGAAATCACCTTTTAGCCAGGATTTGAAAATTTTTTCCACCCTTGTTCATGAGATGGGGTCATAAGAAGGCTATGTTGAAAATTTGAGTAAAATATTAAAATAACAACAAAGTTATGAGCCTACATTGCAAGTGGTGAACGCAGGCTTGTAACTTTGGTAATTTTCAATATTTTGACCCCAAATTTTCAACATAGCCATTTCTTCATAGCACCTCATGAATGTGATAGCTGTCATTTTTCAAATCCTGGCCAAAATATATTTTAGCACTTGTGGCACAAAATCACCTTTTGGGTAGGATTTGAAAATTGTCTCCACCTATGTTCATGAGATGGGGTCATAAAAAAAGCTATGTTGAAAATTTGAGGTAAAAATATTAAAAAACAACAAAGTTATGAATGTACGTTGAAATATTCTAGCACATGCTTGTAAAATTGGTAATTTTCAGTATTTTGACCCCACATTTTCAACATAGCCATTTTTTAAACCAACCCATGAATGTGACAGGTGTCATTTCTCAAATCCTGGCCAAAACGTGTTTAACACTTATGTTGCAAAATGACGTTTTGGCCACTGTTTTATAAATGACACCTGTTATGATCAGAAGGAGTGGTCATAAAAAGATTATGTTGAAAATGTGGGGTCAAAATATAAAAAAAAAGTTATTAAGAAATGTTGAATTGTCTCATGACTTTATTTTTGCAGATTTTGGCCCTTAATGTTCAACATGGAGCCTGTGCACGAATGTGCACCCATGGACAGGTGCCAGGTGCGCCATATACACAACTGCGTGCACTTTCAGCATGTCTGTCCATGACCCCGCTTCTGGTGCACACAATCACAAGGGTGGATCGAGGGACATAGGTGGGCATCTAATTAGATGCCCATCCTGGTTCCCGTAGTGGATTCTGGGATGGCATGGGACAGTAAACAGCACTGTTAACAAGTGCCCAACTAGCTGCCCACGGCCCACACTATCAGGCCAGAGGGCTGGGACAGCATGATAGGTGGGTGCTCCATCATCTTGCAACCTGTGGGGGTACTCTGTGGGGGGTGCACAACATATACAATAGGGTCCCTGCTGCTATACTGTGTGCCCCCCTCACCTGGCACTCTGTGGCTTTGTGAATGGCATGCAGTGTGGGTACACCCATGGACATGTCCCCAGACTGCCCATGGTGCATAGCTGCATGACTGGGTGAGAGATCGTGTGTGCAAGGGGCATGCAACCCTTCTGTGCATGGTGCTGGGGATCCGCTGGACCCCTGCTCTGCGGCATGCTGACTTAGGGTTGTCTACATGCTGCAGATATGTGGTGCATAGTTAATCTACATGTTTGTGCATAGGCCCTTGTGTTACCCCAACTCCTGAACACAAGTGCCATTTTTCAAATCCCCTCCAAAATTTGTTTTCAGTTACACTGTGAAATTGCCTTTTGGATTGGATTTAAAAAATCCCGCCTGGCTTGATCAGGTCATGAAAAGACTGTTGGAAATTTGGTGTCAAAATGTGGGAGCCTACTGACAATTAGATATTGCCTCTCAGTTGGCCTATCCTGGGTAAATACAGTCTAACAATGTGTAAAAGCAGGACATGACTGAAAATGAGATCCCATATTTCTGGTCTGGTAATTATATAGTAAAAATGTGTACAATCAACACCTGGTACAACAACAATGCAAGCGGTGAACATTCAGCATTCACAAATGCTTGTTCCAAGGTAAATGTGCTGTGTTGCATTTTCAAATGCATGCACTGGCATAGCTGGTTCTAACCAAAGTTCTCTAGAATAGATCAATGTCATGCTTATAGGCTAAATGTCTAATCTTCGTAAATCTACTGTTCTACAAAGAATGTTACAGTCAGCTGCTGACGATCATCTTGTCTCATCACTACAATGTTTTTCCTCTTCTGCTACAAAGGTGAGTATCTGTCATACTCATGCATGGACTTTAAGTCTGAAAAACTATTGAAGCAGGTTTCATATTTTTCTCTTTGTGTCATGCAGGCAGGCAACATGACTGTGACACCACCAAGTCAAGACGGCACCACCTCCAGCAACCCGGTCTCTGGTGCCAGTATCAATCCCCTAGCCATCAGCCAGCAGCAGCACCTCCCACAACCCGGTCTCTGGTTAAAATGAAAGATCCCTAACCAACAGCCAGCCAGCAGCACCACCTGCAGCAACTCAGTCTCTGGTTCCAGTGCAAGACTCCTAGCCATCAGCCAGCCAACTGCACCACTTCAGGCAACCCATGCTCTAGTTCCAGCATAAATCCCCTAGCTGCCAGCCTGCCAGTAGCAGCACCTTCCAAAACCCAGTCTCTGGTTCCAGTGTAAAACCCCTAGCCACCAGCCCTCCAGCAGCACAACTTCCAGTGATCCGGTCTCTGGTTCCAGTGTAAGACCCCTAGCCAACAGCCAGCCAGCAGCACAACCTCCATCAATCACATCTCTGGTTACAGTGTAAGACCCCTAGCCATCAGCCAGCCAGCAGCACAACCTCCATCAATCACATCTCTGGTTACAGTGTAAGACCCCTAGCCATCAGCCAGCCAGCAGCACAACCTCCATCAATCATGTCTCTGGTTCCAGTGTAAGACCCTTAGCCATCAGCCAGCCAGCAGCACAACCTCCATCAATCACGTCTCTGGTTCCAGTGTAAGACCATTAGCCATCAGCCAGCCAGCAGCACAACCTCCATCAATCACGTCTCTGGTTCCAGTGTAAGATCCCTAGCCAATAGCCAGCCAGCAGCACAACCTCCATCAATCACGTCTCTGGTTCCAGTGTAGAGAAAAAAACAACAAATATGTTTCAGGTGATACCTTTTATTGGACTAACAAAATTCTGGTTCCGGTGTAAAACCCTTAGCCATCAGCACCTCCTGCAACCTGGTTTCTGGTTCCAGTGATAGCCACCATCAGCCAGCAGCAGCACCACCACCTGCAGCACCCATGTCTTTCATTCCAGTGTAATATCCCAAGCCAACAGCCAGCCAGCAACACTACCTCCAGTAACCCAGTCTCTCTCTGGTTCCAGTGTAAAACCCCTAGCCATCAGCACCTCCTGCAACCCAGTCTCTGGTTTCATTGTAAGATTACTAGACATCAGCCAGCCAGCAGCACAACTTCCAGTGACCCAGTCTCTGGTTCTAGTGTAAGACCCCTAGCCAACAGCCAGCCAGCAGCACCACCCCAGAAGCTGCATCTCCAGTAGCAATGTAGAGACCATCACCCTAAAGGCATCTAGCCAAACAGAACTTTCCTCCAGCAACCCAGTTTCCAGTGCCAGCATAGAGACCATCACCCTAAAGACAGCCAGCCAAATGGAAACTACCTCAAGCAACCCAATCTCTTGTACTGTATCAATGTAGAGATTGTCACCATAAAGATAACAAGCCAAACAGAACTTACCCCCAGCAACCTAGTCCCCAGTACCAGTATACGGACCATTACCCTTAAGAAATCCAACCAAGCAGAACTTACCTCCAGCAACTCGATATCCAGTACCAGAGTAGAGACAATCACCTTAAAGGCATCTAGCCAAACTGAACATTCCTCCAGCACCCTGGTATCTGGTACCAGCATAGAGACTGTCAACCAAACGACAGCCAGCTAAATGGAAACTACCCCCACAACCCCATCTCCCATACCAAAACAGACACTGTCCACAAAACCCTGAAGACAGTCCACCAAATAACACAGAACACTGGGCTGTCAGCCAACTCTATTGGCTGGTTTAAGAGCTACCTTCAAGAATGGTCCCAAACAGTAAGATTCGCTGATACACTCTCAGACCCAAGACCGGTCTGCTAGGAAGTCCCCCAGGGCTCCATTCTGGGACCTTTCCTCTTCAGCCTATTCTTAAACTCACTACTAGACAGCTGCCCAGAACAAATAATTCTCTACGCCGACGATGCTGTGATCCTCACCTCGGACCCTGATCCTATCCAATTACAAAATAAACTTCAGTGGGCCTTCTCCTCCATCGAATCCTGGTTCCTAAATCATAAACTGCTTCTCAATCAGAAAAAAGACAAGTCTATGGTCTTCTGCAGCCCCCACAACAAAAACAAACAACTCCACCTCTTCATTGCAACTGAACAAGGAGCCATCCTAAAGCAAACACAATCATTCAAGTACCTCGGCATCACCCTTGATCCACACCCCTCATACGCTGTCTATATCAGCAATGTTGCAAAGTCAGCCAATGTGAGGTTAGGCATATTATTCCAGCACAGGAAACACCTAACCCCAGAAGCACTGTCAGTGGCCGTCCCAAGCTCCATCGTCAGCATCATAGACTATGGTCTTATGATATATGGGTCTGCAACTACCACTGCTCTCAAACATATTGTGACCTCCCTGAATAAGGCCTGTCGTCTCATCACTGGCTCACATCGCCGTTCCCACACATGTGACCTTTATTCCCAATCTGGATGGCTTCAACTGGACAAACGCATAAAATACCAAACCTGCATCACGGCCAAGAAAATTATAATGGGGCTTGCCCCACCTGGTGTCTGTGCCATTCTTAAGCCTAGACATAGGAACTTCACTACAAGGAGATCCAATTCCCATCTACTACACATCCCACGATGTCACATGACCCAAGGACAAAGATCATTCACCTATCGGGCATCCAACTGGCTCAACTCTCTTGGCAGCGACACAGTAACCGCTCCAATACTTGGCCTCTTCAAGTCCAAGCTGTGTCTCTCACTGCTTGTATCCTGCGATTGTCCATCTTAACATTTCCACTGTTCCAGCTGCACATGCCCCAGCACCCAGCACTTACAATCAGTCTTTGCACCCTAGCACCTTACCTGTCATATCCCTCGACAAGACCCCGGCTGCACTGTCTCCCACCTCAAGCCCTCCCCGTATCTCCACTCCTGCCCTGCCCCAACCACCTCCCGTCTCCCTTGCCCTGCACCTCCTACCCTTTCTATCTCCTACCCTCACTTCCCCCACCCACCCCTCTTTCCCTTGCCTTGCTCATAGCTCATGTCTTTGTACTGATTATTAAATGTCTGTAAGTCAATTACCATATATTTGTAACTAAAAATGATGACTGTTGCACACACTGACATGGAACCTTTATAAAAGAGCCTCAGCTCAAAGGTATTGTAATCCTGGATGTAATAAATAAAAAAAAAAAAATAGAACTTACCTCTGTCAGCCCAGTCTCTCATACAAGTGTAGAGACTGTCACCCTAAAAATGCCAAGCCAGACATAACTTACATCTAGCAACTTGGTCTCTGGTGCTAATGCAGAGATCATCACCCTAATAACCTCCAGCCAAGCAGAAGTTAGCTGCAGAAACCCAGTCTCAGGTACCAGTGCAGGAACCTGTACCCTAAAGACAGACAGCCAACCAGAACTTACTCCCAGTAACTCAATCCCTTGTATCAATGTAGGAGCCAGCCTGTTTAAGACGTCCAGCCACAAAAACAAAATTTACCTCTGGCAAGCCAGTTTCTGGTATCAGCGTAGAAACCATCGTCGTAAAGGCAGCTAGCCAAACAGAATTTACCTTAAGTAACCTGGTCTCTGGTACCTGCGTCGAAGCTGCATCAGCAAGCACAGAAGCCTCCAGCATAAGCATCTGTCCTAAGAGCCTTCCTTCCGTCTACACAATGGTGCATGTCTGAGTCGGAGTCCACCAACAAACATTATCACTAATGGCAGTTTCCCTCCACAGATCATCCCAGGACTCCAAGCTTGAGACTTAGTGCCTCGCTAAAACTGTCTTTTCACTTCCTTTGGGCCTTCTTTTGCTGCATGTATAATCACTGACAGCAGCAGCACAGTAAGACAACTCCTTTGAGGGCACATACATGACCAGTAAGAGGCAGAGACGTTGGCTCCTGCTGTTAATTTTTGTTTTATATTAAGTGCTAACCAAGTTAATAAGATACACAAACAGCAAAACAGAAAGCTAAAAGCAGTGTGGATAGCTTTCTGATGAGACCTGCCTCCAAAAATACCAAGGGCAGAAGAAGATGCCAAAATAATGGACCCAGTACAGCTTCAGAGAGCCTGACTTTCCAGTAGGCCTTGGAGGAGGCAATGGTGACTTTGGATCATTCAATCGCCACCACATCAAGCAGCTCTGACACCAAAGTTTGATGAGGTGGCAGGAAATTTACTCTGGCACAACAGTCTATGGAAAACAAAGCTACTGAGGTGGAGGATAGAGTCAGTGCAAGAGGACACCATGAGTGGACTGTTGGCGCCATGGCCCACTAGAGAAAGAGCTGCACCACCTGAAGGAGTCAGTGGCTCTCCAGAATAACCAGTGTAGGAATGACCTTCGAGTGCCAGGAATTCCAGAAGGCATGGAGGGGAAGGATGTGGCTGCACCTCTTGAAACATGGTTACCCAAATTGCTGCAGCTGGACTGTGCTAAAGTCCACATACAAATAGACAGTGCAGACAGGGCACTTAGGTCCAATCCCCCCAATGCACTACCCCAACAGCCGATATTAAAGCTACACAATGTCCCAGACAAGCAGTGCATACTGGCCACATTCATGAAAACCAGGACCCTGCAGTTTGAAGCACACTGAATTTTTGTATATCAGGACTTTGTGAATGCTGTGCAACAAAGGAGGAGAAGGTTTGGACCATGTGGAATGATAACACAAAGTGGTAGAACACAGACTGTAGTTGAAGTGGGTCTGGGTTCGATCCCCAATGAAGAACATTGGGATGCTAATCTCCAGGGCTACATTCTGAAGGAGAGGACACTGCCCCATATGTAGGGCATTTGCAGAGTGCCAAACACAGCTGGTCGTAGCAAGGGAGGAGATATCCTGGCTGCATCCCTAGTTGAACTGGAACCCTCAGACACACTCAGCACCCCCACTCCCTCAGAGGCCCACTGGCTTGGGTGGCTGGAATGTAGCAGGGAAGGGAAAGGGTGGCAGGGGCAGCCACAAGGAAGTTGTTCAGGTTCACAATATCCTGACAGGGAACTGATTTGTACCACATGAGGAGGAGCTGGTAGCGGACTCCCTCGGTGGGAGCTCAGAGTCGGGGAGGCTGAACAGGATGACTTGCTGGCACCCAGTGGTAAAGCAAGACAAGGGAAGAGGGGCTAACAAGAAGGGGAGGAGTATAGGTACATGTTGGAAGGCAGTCGCCTACATGCCAGGAGCCCGGGGAACAAAACTGGTGACCTCCAGATGATGGTGGCAGATGCAGGATTAGACTTCATAATTATCACAGAAACATGGGCCACCAGAAATAATGACTGGGACTTAGCAATACCAGGATACACTATATATAGATGAGATAAGATAGGGGTTCAGGAAAAGGGGGTGGAATAACTCTTATGTCAAGGAAGGCACAGAGGCAGTTGAGGAGGAGGGGTCTATCAGGGAATGGAAGGAGGGACAGAGGTGCTGTGAGTGCAGCTAATGACCACATTGAGTAAGAAGCTGCACATGGAGGTGGTCTACAGACTGCTGGATCAGAGGGTAAAGGGAGATGGGGAACTAGGGACAGAGATACAGAAGGGGCAGCAAAAGGAGAGGTAGTAGTGGTGAGGGGATCTCAATTTACCAAACATAGCCTGGGACATTCCAGCAGCCAAGAGTGCCAGGAATCAGACCTTGCTAAATACATTGTGGGACCCTCTGCTGGTGCAGCTGGTCAGAGAAACCCACAAGGCAGACTGCCATTCTTGATGTGGTGCTCACCAACTCAGAAATGGTAGGTGGGTTGAGGATTCAGGAGTCTCTGGGGACCAGTGTCTATAACACCATATGGTTTGAACTAGCCCTGGGTATCAGTATACCCTCGTCAAAGGCTGAGGTTTAAGATTTCAGAGGAGAAGATTTCGGAATAGCAAAGTTCCAAGATGGCAGAGACAGCAACAGCAGCAGCATTGCAGAGAGCTCCAGCTAAGTACTTTACCTTTAGTTAGTTTTTGTTAATTTAGTCTAGGGGTGCTCAAATTCTTAGGAATTCATTCTGGTGTGCAGACATACAGTAGGAATTTTGAAAATTCAGAATCCATCTCTGAATCAGGCACTGGAACAGAACTGGAGACAGATTTAGAAGTTCCAATTCTGCATCCAACTCCATTTTACTACAAGGTAAGACAAGTTTCTTCACACCCAAACATTACCAGAGACTCTCATCTTAGCCCCCTTCCACTTACCTGTCTGGCACGGCCCAGCCCTGGTGGTGCTGCTGCCAAGAGCCAAAGTATTCCAGTACAAAGAGAGTCGAGTGGCATTGTAGTCCAGATTTCTTCCAGTCTCTTCCAAGTCCCCTCACCAGAATGAATGATTTATTCTCTCCCACAAGCCTCTGCTCCTACTCCGACCAAGCATGACTTATCCCACTATTCTGCTCTCCTCCAAGTTCGCCAACCACTCCAAACTTAAACAAAGTAATCCTTCCTCATCCCCTGGCTTTGGCAGGCATGCCACAGTTGTGGTCTGACTGGTCTGGTTTGATGTGGTGGGGGTAAGGAGTTTGAGGAGGGGTCCAGGCACAGCCAGCGAGCAGCACACTCCCAGCACCACATCAAACTGGTCAGGGTAGGACCACATTACATGCATGTTTGCTATCAGATTCATCATGGATATAAATTGGCTCTGGCTTGGGGGTTGGGTCTGGGAAATGAGGGTACTTGGGGGTTAACTAACCATGTCAGTCAGCAGCAAGGATGAGTCAGTCAACAATGATCATCATGATTCATGAATGGAAACGGACCCTCCCACAGCAGCCCAGCACGGCAGCTCCCAAGGTAAGGGGGGTTGGAGTGTGGGGAGGACTTAGGAAATAGAGGAAGATGGAGTACCAGTTTGTTTGCACTGCAGTCTGATGTGGAGATGGAAATGGATTCCATTGTATCCAAACAGGTTCTTGTATTCAGATTTGTACCCTTAAATACCAAAAATCCAAATACCAAAAAAAGGCTAGGAATCCAATCCATCTGATTCTGCTGGACAGACTCCGAACAACCTTAGTTTGGTCATTCAGTTACAGTTAATATTTAGTATTATTGGTTTTGATTTTTTTCCAAGCCTTGAAAGTAGGGATGGGGAACCTCTACTGGTTCTGAGGTTCTAAAAGGTTCTGATAAGCAAAAAAGGTTCTGATGCTTATCCGAACCTTTTATAACCTTTATGTTACTGTGTGAAAAATACTTTTAAACACCTTTTAATCAACATATATCTACAGAAAGAAGCAAATAAACCACTATTTAGTATTACTAAACAACGTGAGTAGTGAAATGAGATGAAGAGTGAACAATGCGACTGTGGACATGCCTACTTGGGGATGGCAATGATTTGGCCCAAAGCCAGGCAAGTCCCAGATCTCTACTTTTTTTAACCAGTATCCTGTGTCTGACTTTTTGTAGAAGGGGATATGTCTGGCACCACTTTTGTTTAGCAACGGCTCTTGGTATGGAACACGGCGTGAAGCAACATGGCAAAAAAAACACAGAGCACCAGGCAGTCCGAAGTTACCACTTCACTATTGCTACTATGACTACTATCGGCTGAAAAACAGAGCCAAGCAACATTTTTAAATTTTAATCAATCTGATTAAGGCACATTTAGCTAAATGATCTTCTCAGAATGAGAAAGCGACTGTGTGTGAGACCAGGGACTTGTCTGCCACAGTTGCTACCGTACAGTCATATCATGTACTGGCTGCACCTTCCACCCACCCCAGGATAACAATGATATGGTCCAAAGGCAGGCAAGTCCCAGATCTCTGTTTTTTTTTTTTAAACCTATCTCCTGAGTCTGACTTACAGGTAGGGCATCCTGCAGAACGTGAGCACTAACAAACAGAAGCATCATACTGGACCGTGAGTGATGTGACATGATAACTGGGTGTCCTGATTTGTGATGAAACTGAAGATTTAAAAATAAATAAATAAAAGAGGGTTGCTGCAAAAAATGTTGAAGTGGTGAGATACGTGATGACCGTGGAACGTGATTCGTCAGGACGGACGTGAGTCATGAACCTGGCACTGAGAATGCTTCTCAGAGCACCAGAAACTGGATGGAACTGAGCTTCCACAAACAGTTGCCATTGAAAATTTGAAATACATATGGCTGTACTTCCCTGAACTGCTACAATGTCCGCTCTGAGATTATATCTACCGGATACAGCTGGCTTGTGAGGGCAAAGATTTGAGTCCATCTGCTAGTAGGGCATCCTGCAGAATGTGAACATTAACAGAAGCATCGTACTGGACCAAGGCTCGTGAGTGATGTGACACGATAACTGGGTGTACTGATTCATGAGCACTACTTCCTTCACAAAAGAAAGGGTCCTACAAGAGCTCGCTAAGCTCAGGGTGGACAAGTCAATGGGACCTGATGGCATACATCCCAGGGTACTAAAGGAGCTAAGGGTGGAACTAGCGGAGCCATTAGCAGAACTGTTTAGTGAGTCTCTGAGCACAGGAGAGGTCCCAGAAGACTGGAGAAGGGCTCATGTGATCCTGCTCCACAAGAGTGGTAGCAGGGAGGAGGTAGGGAACTACAGACCAGTCAGTCTTACCTCACTAGTGGGCAAGAATATGGAGGCACTCCTTAAGGAAAAGATAGTACAACACCTGGAATCCATAGGGGGCACAGGATCCAAGACAGCATGGGTTTACAAAAGGAAGGTCCTGTCAAACTAATCTCCTAGATTCATTTGATTGGGTAACCAGAGTGGTGGACCAAGGGGGAGCAGTTGATGTTGCCTACCTCAACTTCAACAAAGCTTTTGACACTGTTCCAAATAGAAGATTGATAAACAAGCTTGGTAGGCTCAGGATGGGTCAGAAGTTGGTCAAATGGGTGGCAAACTGGTTGAAGAGCAGAAAACAGAGAGTGGTGGTAAATGGTATGCAATCAGAAGAGCTGCACGTCACAAGTGGGGTACCTCAGGGATCAGTCCTGGGGCCAGTCCTCTTCAATATCTTCATCAGTGACATTGCAGATGGACTAGAGGTAGAGGTTGTCTGTTTGCAGATGACACCAAAATCTGCAAAGAGTAGATGATCCAGATGGGGTGGGCAGAATGAGAAAGATCTGGATAAACTAGCAAAATGGTCGGAAGAGTGGCAACTGGGATTTAATGCAAAGAAGTGCAAGATCATGCACATAGGGAAGAGAAAACCTGAAGCCACCTATAGGCTGGGAGGGGAGTTGCTGGCAGTCACAAAGGAAGAAAGAGACTTGGGCATCATCATCACCGATGACCTGAAATCATCCAAGCAGACCTCTAAAGCAATAGGTAAGGTTAGGGGGACGTTAGGGTGTATTAGTAGGGGTATCAAGTCGGAAGAGGAGGTAATAATCCTCTTTACAAGACACTTTGTTAGGCCCATCTGGAGTACTGCATGCAGTACTGAGGCCACACCTTCACAAGGACATTAACCAAATTGAGGCAGTCAGAGAAGGGCAACCAGAATGGTGCAGGGACTGCATCAGAAGACATATGAGAACAGATTAACAGAGCTCAATTATGTATACCCTAGAGCAAAGGAGGAGAGAGAGGATATGATCGAAGCATTCAAACACCTTAAGGGCATTAACAAGGTGAAAGAGTCTAACATGTTTCAATATAAGAAAAATAGGACAAGAGGACACAGCATGAGATTAGAGGGAGGCCGATTAAGGGGTAATGTGAGGAAGTTATTTTTCACAGAAAGGGTGGTGGATGCATGGAACGGCCTACCTCAGGAAGTGGTGGCTATGAATACAGTGCAGGGCTTCAAACAGGCATGGGATAGGTATAAGGGAGCAATACAGATGAGTATGAATAGATAGACCACTGTCAGCAAAGGACGATGGCACATTTATAAGGTAGAAAAAGAAATGGGCAGACTGGATGGGCCTTGCGTCCTTATCTGCCGTCAACTTCTATGTTTCTGTGATGAAACTGAAGATTAAAAAAAAAACAGGATCACACCAAAAAAAAGTTGTTTCTTCTGTAATCACAAAGTGTGGAGCAGGTACTGTTGGTTTATTTTTGTAGGATTTCTATGTCAGCACAATCAAAGGTAAACTTTGTTATGCAGCCTTTAGATACTTTCTTAGCAATGTGTCTTTAATGAGAACAGAACAAAGCATAGTATGTATTTAAAGAATGGATAGTTTCTTTGTAATGTCCCAAATGGGACAACAAAATCTTGAGTTGTAACGATGCATGTTTTCTCTTTCTGAAGAAGACAACATTTAAGTGTTTTGTATCTCAGAGCCAAGGATACTGTCCCTACTGTAGAGTTTGCTACTGCTGTGGTTTTTACTACAACAAGCTCCCAGAAATAGTTGGCAAATGTCAAAATCGTGACCATGATGACCGTGAATGTGATTTGTCGTGAAGATGAGGAATTGTGTAACAGTGACAGAGCTTCCTGGAGCTTCAGATACTGGATGGAACAGAGCTTTCAGAAACAGTTGCAAAATGTGAAATTCATGAATGTGATTTATTTTTTATTTATTCCATGTGATGGAATGCCCTGCCCACTGAGCCAAAGCTTATACCCCACTGAGTGAGCACTGGGAGGATGATGATGACGGATGACTAACTTCTTGGGGAAGGATCACACAGACAGTATGCAAGAAGTGGCACTGGTAGTGTACTGATGACTGGCCGATTTTATTTTACACACACACGCGTGTGCGCATGCACACGCACACACAGAATTTTTTTCACACACCATCTATGCTAAAGGCGATGCTGAAGACACTGCTGCTACCCACACAGATTCAGGGACCCCGCCTGGCCTAACTCTGTCTGACACAGTACTTTTTCCCTTCAAGGATTTTTTTATTTTATTTATTCCACGTGATGTGACAGAATGCCCTGCCCACTGAGTCAAAGCTTATACGCCACTGAGTAAGCACAGGGAGGAAGATAACAGATGACTGACTTCATGGGGGGGTCACACAGATAGTATGCAAGAAGTGGCTCTGGTGGTGCACTGACGACTGGTTGGCAGATTTTATTTCACACACACACACACACACACACACACACACACACACACACACACACTACCTATGCTAAGGGCAAAGCTGGAGACACTACCACACAGATTCAGGGACCCTGCCTGGCCTAACCCTCTCTGACACAGTACTTTTTCCCTTTAAGGATTTTTTTTTTATTTATTCCACGTGATGTGATGGAAATGAATGCCTCCCACTGAGCCAAAGCTTATACCCCACTGAGTGAGCACAGGGAGGAAGATGACAAATGACTGACTTCTTTGGGGGTCACACAGATAGTATGCAAGAAGTGGCACTGGTGGTGCACTGACAATTGTCTGCAGATTTTTTATACACACACACACACACACACACTCACAGAATTATTTCACACAGCACCTACACTAAGGGTGATGCTGTAGGCACTGCTACTCACACACAGATTCAGTGACCCTGCCTGGCCTAACCCTCTCTGACCCAGTACTTTTTCCCTTCAAGGATTTTTGTTTTAATTTATGCCACGTGATGTGATGGAATGCCCTGCTCACTGAGCCAAAGCTTATACTCCACTGAGTGAGCACAGGGAGGAAGATGACAGATGACTGACTTCTTGGGGGAAGGGGTCACACAGTGTGCAACTAGTGGCACTGGTGCACCGACGACTATCTGGAAGATTTTATTATACACACACACACACACACGTAAGCAATAACCCATGACAGGGTGTGTGGTTACTGGGGAATAATCAACACCCTGGGTGCGTTGTGAGGCATACGAGGGTGAAGCCCGAGTGTCCTCATAGCACCCAGGGTGTTGATTAATCCCCAGTAACTACACACCTTGGAGTGGGTTATTGCACTTATAACATGGGCTTATTTGTTTTTCCAAAATAGTTATGTTGCTTTCTATTAATTTATTAAATGTATAGGTTTTGTTATGTATCCTTATTCACAATAAAGTAGTACCTGTAAATTTATGGTGTATCTCTGCCTATTTTATTTAAATTGTACACTTCTTACAGTAATAACATAACGTTATTCATTTCTTTTTTCATGTTCATCTCTCAATAGGAGACACCAAGTTTTAACTGTTCAGGTTCAGGTGTTAATATATGTTTCACATACCTTGTGGATTGTGAGACACAGTACAATGGGGAACAGCAGTCATGCTCTTCATGCTATAACGCAAGGTCTACACGACTTATGCAGTTATTACTTAACACAATATCATAATATTTATGTTTCTTACAATACAATACTTCGTTCTTATACTTTTGATTCAAACTCAACACAGGTATTATATCCGTGATATGACAGAGGAACAGATTCAGTGTTGCACCACTGTGCTGTCAGAAGACTGGAACCATTGAAACACTGACAAACAAATCTGTTCTATCTGACAGCAACAGCAAACGTTACCTGCTTAACACTGTCTGTTAATTAATTCAGAAATATCGGTAAACAAACAGTGCCTTACATTACTTATTGCATGTGCACAATACATGGCCATTGATGGGACCAGAGACATCACAGAATAGAATGCATAACAACATGCAAGGCGGCAACCAGTAATCTTTTTAAACATACATGGACACAGCTGGCAGTGCATCAGTAACAACACAATACTAAACAACTATTATTTGCTTTGCAACAAGATGAAGTACTAAACTGCGCATTTAATACTAAGTTCTGAACAGTTTTAAAATTGTGATGCAAGACAGCAAACAACTACCGCTCTTTCCCGCTACCCGTCATGTGACCAGAACAGTAAAATATGCTGACAAGTACAGTGTCCTGGGGCAGGTGGCTGGGAAAGAACAAATGTGTGTCTCCACTGCAGGACCCATTACAGGACCAGGACAGAGTATGGAGATACCGCTCCTGCATTACACTGCAGGACCCATTTAAGGAGTGGGACACAGCAGGGAGATAGCGCTGCTGCATCCTGTCTCAGTGCTGATGCTCCTTCTCCTGGCCCGACACTGTCACTTCCTGCACTGTCTTCCCACTGCCCGCAAACTGGCTACGACACCGAAAATAGGCTGAAAACTACAGTGTCCGCCAGGGCAGGTGGGTGGAAATAAGATATGTGTCTGTCCACTGCAGGACCCATTATAGCACTGGGACCCAGCATGGAAATACACAACTACAGCTACAATGCTGTCCCTGTGTGAACAACTTGCAACATTACCAAGAGACGTGACGATGGATTCAGTATACAGCCGCATCCTAACTGTTAAGATATCAGAGATTAATGTATGGCTACGACAGTGGGTTCACCCATCAAATTGGACATTTTATGTTGCCCATGTTATAAAAATAATTATTTCACACACCACCTATGGTAAGTGCGATGCTGCAGGTGCTGCTGCTACCCACACAGATTCAGGGACCCTGCCTGGCCTAACCATCTCTGACACAATACTTTTTCCCTTCAAGGATTTTTTATTTATTCCACGTGATGTGATGGAATGCCCTGCACACCGAGTCAAACCTTATACCCCACTGAGCGGGCACAGGGAGGAAGATGACAGATGACTGACTTCTTGGGTGGAGGTCCACACAGTATGCAAGAAGTGGTACTGGTGCACTGACGACTGGCTGGCCTGGCAGATTTTTTATTTCACACACACAGTCACACACACACACACAGATTGTATTAAATAAAAAAATAGAAATTCCCACTGACGTGACTGAGTGAGCACAGGCGTTAGAACTGAGAGAGCTGACTTGTTGTTGGGGGCGTAATTGGGCAAACAGCAAGAAAGCTAACTGAGAGTGGTGTGGTAGTGGGTGGCACACTGGCACAGTTCAAAAAACTTCATCCACTCTGCTAGACTGCTACCCAAAAAAGAACGGGCAGTCTGGCTTTGGCACTTAATGGTGAAGTCTCTCTTCAATCTGTTGATCTCTTCTTTCTTGTCTGCACTCTAGTCTGTTTTCAAGTTCTTTCTCACAAGTTGCCCCCCCCATCTCCTCCAAGTTCCTCCTCACCTCCCCAAGTCTTCTCAATAATATAACTACTCCCCACCCCAATCCCCAACTCCCACACCCAGTCTTCAGCTCAGTCATCTCCCGAGTCCCAGACTCCCAGTCCATACTCCCCACCCCCAACTTCCTCAAGTTTAATTCACTTGTTTTGTTTTAGTACTTTTTTCACAGGTGGTAGGTCATGTCAGACCAACCTGATTGAATTCTTCAAGGGTGTAATAGAAGTGTATGATTGGGGGAGCAGTAGATGTGGCCTACTTGGATTTCAGGAAGGCATTTGACTCCATTCCCCACAGGAGGCTGGTAAGCAAGTTAAGCAGTTTAGGATTGGGATCCAAGCTTACAAATTGGGTGGAAGATTGGCTGGGGAGGACAGAGAAATGTGGTCAATGGGACACACTCCATGGAACAGAGGGTGATGAGCAGGGTTCCACAGGGATTGGTGTTGGGAACCATATTGTTTAACGTATACGTGGAGGACTTAGCAGAGGGTCTAAATGGGAAGATGTGACTGTTTACGGATCACTTGAAGGTCTATAACAGAGTGGACACTCTGGAGGAGGTGGAGAAAATGGAACAGGATCTGGTCAAGCTGGAGGAGTGGGCGGAAAGGTGGCAGCTTCAGTTCAGTGCAAGAAAGTGTAAAATAATGCACATAGGCTGTAATAATCCCAGGACTACATACCGGCTTGGGGGAGGCACTGCAAGTCACGGAGCAAGAAAAGGACCTGGAAATTTGGATTTGTGATACCTTAAAGGTTAGGAATCAGTACGATTGAGCGGCAGGCAAAGCAACAAGAATGTTGGCTTGCATAGGGAGGGGGTTCACAAGTATGAAGAGGGAGGTGATCATATCACTCTACAAAACACTGGTCAGACCACAACTGGAGTATGGAGTGCAATTCTGGAGGCCACACTTGCAGAGTGACAAGGATAGGCTGTAGAGGGTCCAGAGAAGGGCAACCAAGATGATCCAGGGGATGCAAGGGAGGCCATGGGGGGAAAGGCTGGAGGAGCTTGGTCTGTATACACTGGGGGTGAGAAGGGAAAGGAGAGATATCGTGGAAACCTTCAAATACCTGAAGAGAATAAATAAAGTAAGGGGAGGCAGCCTCTTAAGGCCGAGTAAAAACAAAACCACCAGAGGCCATGCATTCAAGCTGGAAGGGTGGATTTTGGAGGCATTACTTTTCAGAGAGGATTATAGGACCATGGAACAGGTTGCTTGAATGGGTGGATACAGTGGATAAATTCAAAGAGTATGGGCAAGGCCCCTAGAATTCTCTTGACACATGAAGATTTTGCACAAGACTTCACCCATGGGAATTCACTGTTCTTGGTGATTCTTTAATTAATATTTCCACTTATCCATAGAACCTGGTTCCCTTCCCCTCTTTTATATCCAAAACACCTCTATGCTCAGAATGTGATGTTATCAGCATTCAACACCATACATTAGCTAATGAAATGGCTGCATTCTGCCACAGAAATGAATAGTCACTTATCTACCACAGCTCCCACGGCCAGAGGTGGTGACACAGTTCATCAGAATGCGATGATATTTACTCAACCTGCACTATAGCCTAATACAATTTTCAGTCTTAGTTATTATACTATGGCCAACTTAAACAAAACCTTGACAATATCATATACTGTACCTGTGAAGTCCATATCTTACTTTGTACAAACATATTTGTGCCTTTAAGGTATAGAGATGCCATCTGAAATGAATAACTGGTTAAATGTATTAACCTGTCACTTTTAAGAAAAATAAAGTTTGCCCAGGAAAGTGAAATATAATAAGGTGTAGACCTGCTGAAATAATAGACCTGTTAAATAATTGTGCTGTACACATTTTTGCCATTGCTATTGATTACATATTGTCATTGGTTGATAAAATCACTTAAAAGTTATGGAGAAGTGTTGCATGCAGGGCCAGCTGTTGGGCCAAAGGGTAACATGTTGTGTTCCTGTGCTGGTAACGCAGGTTCCGAGACAAGACTGGGGGGCTGGCTGGGCAGCACAAGGATTGGGGACGCACAGCACTGCTCTGAGCCTGTGATGGTATGGCACAGTGTTCTGTCACACGGGGGACACATGATAGGCTAAAAGCTTTATCTCACAATGGGTTCACATGCATGTCATGGCTAAAGGTGTTACGTAGTATGTCAGGGGAAGCAAGTTGACATGAAAAATTAGTTTTGTAATATCTCCTTTATTTAGTTTATTCCCTTTCCAAAAGGACCCGTATGAATAAGGATTACAGATTGCATATAAATATACAAGTGATACACAGAGGGAACCTCATGAGTGGTGTAGACAGCACATATAAATATAAAAGTGATACACAGTGCGGACCTCATGAGTGGTATAGATAGCATGAGTATAGAAATACCTTAGTTATCACATAAGTTCCCTTCTGCATATTTCATTTATGAAGTAGGCTAGGACCTTAAGGGATGGATTTTTATTTTTGCTTTTTTAGACATAACATTATATCTATAAGTCTGTTATTTTTTGAACTAGTGTTACCGTGTTTTCCCCATTCCTGATTGCTATAACCATTGCAATGGACATGTCAGAATGACAAGTTGACACAGTTATGTGGTAGTTCGTTAGTGCCGCAGACCTTCCGCGGAAATTACAAACCACTGCCGCAGAAGTTCTGTGGCAAATGGTAATCTTGCCGTAGAACTTGGTCCCAATGTGCCACAGAAAAGTAGGGGTCTTGAGTATGGGACAACTACATGAGGCTAAACAGAGGGGGAGAGGGAGGGCAGAAATGTGGGATGTAAGGGGGGAGAGGGGGGCTATTTTTCGGGCAGACTAGATGGGCCAGGTGGTCTTTTCCTGCTGGCAGTATTCTATGACTATACATTAAAAAAAAAAGGTAAATTCTTCTTTCAGTTTTTTTAGAATCGACTTCTTCTTCCTCTGTTGCCCAAGAGGGCAAAAAGACTAAGAAGTAATTAAAATGCAAGCTGCACAAGCACACATAATCCACAGCACAGAGCAGCTTATGGAAGCTGCTGCTTCTTCTCCATCCTGATTCCTCTGTGTAGGTCTAAGGCGGACCACGTGGGTTGCTACAGCAGCAATCCAGTCAGGTGCCACCTTAGAGAGACGGACAGCTTGGCAATCCAATGAGGGAGTCATTGTCTTGTCTCTGGTCCCTCCTGTGGGTTTCTCCTGTTTGGTGCTTCTCGCGCTGCATTTCCCATGATACAATGGCCATCGAACTGATCAGAACAGCCGAAAGTGTTTGGAAGCCGTTCATTTACGAACACTTTGGCATGTTGCGTCGGTTCGTGATTTTGGCCGAACTGATTCACGCATCGCTACTTGAAACTTGAAGGGCTAATTAGTGGATAACTATTTTCAACATCAAATTCTGTGTCAAATATACCTCAAGATTACAAAGCGAAGCAACTAAGTCTGACAAATTTAAAGATGCTGGGTCCAGCACTGAGCCCACATTTTGTGTGACCTGCTCCTAAAGGAGTTGTACTTGGCTTTGAGGGCTCTTCACAGATATTTATAGAGCAAAGAGAAAATGCTGACAAAAGGTTTTCATATCCTGCATATGCCCCAGGCCACAGTTCATAACCTTCAGGAATTTAAAGCATTCTGGGACCCTGATCTACAGTAACTGCAGTTTACTGGACCTCAGCAGTTTGCCTTTTCCTCTGGATTTGACTACTTTTCATCCTTTAATTCTTGGTGTTTTGGACAAGACATTATATTACATATCTGGACTTACATTCCTGTAGTAGTTCACCTACAACTGCATTTGCTGACACAGTGCTTGATTACGGTATATAAGTGCTCGTGGAGGTTCTGTGTTTCTGGTGCATAGTAAAAGGTTCGCGGGGTGTTATTGTCTCACTAGCCCCCACCCCTTACACTGATCACCTGGTTTTCGCAGCTGCAGAACACCTCATCTGGAGATACTACTGTTCTGTGTGGAGTTTTACTGACTGCTCCTTGAGCCTTCATATGGATGTGTATGTCAATGTCCCTAGACTTCTGGATCTACCTGCCAGGGTGGGTGCCATTGTCTTTTAAGCTGCAACATTTTGTATGTAGCCACTTGCTCTGCTTACTGTGTTTGCAACAGCTCTGGGCAGCTTCCTACCTAGGCATTCGTGTTAGTGCTCTACATAGTCTGAGGGACTTCCTGTCTTTAAAAAGAATAGTTACTTACCATAACAGTAGATCTTCCAAAGAATCTCCTCCATTGAGTCACATCATGGAACTGCAAGCTACCAGTGTCAGGACCACATGGAAAGTTTTGCTGGGCTGTCCACGTCGACGTGCATCATAAGCACCTCTGACACTCCACTAACAAACATAACTAATGTCAGTTTTAAAAGACCGCTCAAAGACTCCATGCTGGAGACTTAGTGCCCCCTCATTAAAACTGTCTTTTTCTGTCCCCTTGGAGGCAGTATAGCACTGTGGTTTAGGGCACTCAGATGCACACCTGCAGACCTGGGTTTGAATCCCACAGCCTCCACTTGCATACTGTGTGCTCCTGTGCAAGTCAATTAACTTTCTTGTGCTCCCAGGTCGCATCTGGAAACAAGCTCCAGCTTGGTGTGCCTTTCTTGGTTAAACAATTTCTCCTTTCCTTTCCCCTTGTGTCTCCCTCTCCTGTGGGTATAACCATTGGCAGTGGCAGCAACAAGATACCTCCTCTGAGTCCATGGCTTACTCCTCCTATGTTCTCCAATAGCAAAGCATAATGGCCTCAAGTAATACAAGAGTAGAAGTAGCAGCAAGTATCGAGGCCTCCAGCAACGGTGTCTCTCCTAAGGACCTTCTTTTATCCACTGCGATGGTGAGTGTTTGAGCTGAAGTCCTTCAGAAAAGAATAGTTACTTGACATAACATTAGATCTTTGAAAGAGCCTCATCATTCAGCCACATCATAGAACTGTGTCTGACATCAAGACCACCTGGAAATGTTTGCTAGCTGGGGCCGCCACTTTGACGACATCATTGCTGCCTATATAACGGAGCATCCTAAGCATGCCTCATTTCCCAGCCAGAGACAAGCTCTGAAGATCATCAGACTGACAGGGACCAAAACAACCAACACCAGAGTAGGCACAGGAAAGGATATGAAAACTTGAATAAATATGCCAAATCAGCTATAAGAGGAGAACCAGCTTGCAAAAGCAGGCAGGATAACTACCTTTTGCCCAATAAGTGGAAGGCAGGAGGAAGATGTGACTCAATGGAGAGACTCTCGAAAGATCTACTGTTACTGTAAGTAACTATCCTATCTTCTTTGAGGATATCTCCCTCCACTAAGCCACATTCCACTGGGGTGTCATACAGACGAGGTACACTGATGAGTCCTGATAGGAAGAAACATGTGTCTGTGTCTTCTATTGGCACCCTCTGCAGTCTGCGTGAGAGGCCTTTCGGCACCAAGCATTCCTGCTTAAATTGGAACCAGCATAACATTTTGTGGTGATTTGCATATACAGCCCAAGGTACTTTGCATTATGGAGGTATGTGTGATTTTGCATTTCTTTGAAACTTGGCTTCCCGGCCAATGCCCTTTGGGGTAACCCTTGCCTCAGTGATTACGCACTAAGATTCTTTGTCTTTTAGCTTGTTTTTATTGGGCTCACTGCAACCTAAACCCGATAGACCAATTTAGGGTGGCTGGTTCATTCCACTGGGGTGTCATACAAATGAGGCACACTGATGAGTCCTGGTAGTATGAAACACATGTCTATGTCTTCTGTTGGCACCCTTTGCAGTCTGTGTAAGAGGCCTTTCGGCACCATGCATTCCGATCTGCATATACAGCCCATGCTTTGCATTATGGGGTATGTGTGATTTTGCATTTCACAGTATGGAATGATTCTAAGCAGTACCAAAACAATGAGGGAGGGAGGAAGGATCTAAGGACCGTGAGTAAGGAGGCATTGCAGGACAGTAAGGCCAGATCTGGCACATATACAACAGACAATGTCCAGACTGTAATCTTTAGTAAATGTACGAACAATACTCCAAGTGGCAGCAGCACATATCTCAGCAGTGGACACACTGTGGAAACAAGCCATGGAAGTAGGCACTGCACAGGTGGAGTGAGCACGGACAGGACCAGGAAGTTGCTTACTGAACTTCTGGTAACAGAAAGAAAAGCAGCAGACAAACCATTTGGAAGGCCCTGCTTCAAAATAAGGGAGTCCCCCATTCTGGGGTAAAAGCCACAAATAGCAAAGAGGATTTTCTGCAATCCTTAGTATGATCCAGATACTAACACAACGTCTGATGGATGTCATGTGTGTGCAGTCGACATTTTCCACTATCTGTGGGAGCCAAGAAATAAACCGGAAGATCAGTAGTCTGATTTAATGTTCACTCAGAAATGAGCTATGGCAGAAAATGAGGATTGATATGCAAGGTAAGCCAAGCCTTGTGGAAAATAAGAAAAGGAGGATCTACAACCAGAGCCTGCAATTCAGAAATGCATCGAGCAGACATCATAGTCACTAGGAACAGTGTCTTCCAAAAGAGGAAGCACAGCTCACAAATAGCAGCAGGCTGGAATGGAGGTGCAGTTAGGGTCTCTAGAATCAAATTAAAGTCCCACACGAACACACACCAGAGGTGCAGAAGTAGAATACCTCCGAGGACCCCGCAAGAAACTTTAAGCTGGGTCACCGTTTTGCCATCAGTGAGGGCATGAAAAGCTGACACAGTGACCAAATGGACCTTAATGGAGGAATACCTGAAGTCTGGGTCCATTAGGGACAGGAGGTAGTCATCACCAGACTGACTGAAGATGTAAAGGGGTCCAGCCGATGGTCAGCACACCATACTGTAAAACTTTTTTTTCATGTAGGATTGCTTTTGAGCCACCAGTAGAACAGCTGCAACTACCAGGGAAACCCCAAAGCAGGAGAGCTCTATGTTCTCAGCAACCAGGTGTGAAGGTGCAGGAACTGATTATCCAGATTCTCGAGAGCATCCTCCTCCTGCAACAGAAGTCCTGCTCATAGAAGGAGTGAGACAGGAGATTCCACTGCTAACTGCTGAATTAGAAGGAACCAGATTTGTCTGGGCTAGTACAGGGTCTCTAGAATCAGGGTGGCCAACATGGCCTTCAACTTGACCAGAACCCTCTATATGAGGGGGAACGGGGGAAAGGCATACATGAACCTTGCTTTCCAAGAGAGAGACAATGCATCTCGCCAAAAAATTCCAAACCCTGGAGTAAGCGAGCAAATACAGCAGTTTTGCTCTATATGGAGACACAATAAGATCTATCAATCAGTGACTAAGAGGTCATCCACAATAGAGTCCAAACACTCCCACTCATAGCAGAGTGCCTGGGACTGGCAGGGACAATCAGCAAGGGCATTGAGGGTACCAGACAGGAAGACAGCCGGCAGGTACATTTCATGTTCCATGGCCTGGTACCAGATTTTCATCACCTCTCTGCAGAGAGAATATGAGTGAACCCTGCTTTGATAGTTAATGCAGTGCATCACCAAATGTTGTCTGTATGGATCAATAGCTAATGACCAAGAAGTAGGGTGGTGAAGGCCTGTAGGCCAGGCAGAACAGCCCTCATCTCCTAAGAGTTGCTGTGCAGAATCGTATCTAAGGGGGATCCATCGCCCCCGAGTCCAGAAAATGCCCAGGTGGGTGCCCCAACCAAAACCAAAGCATCAATTACCATCACGAGAAGAGGAGACAGATGGAGAAAAGAGGATTTTGTCTCAAGGTTGGAGTGGTCCAAACACTACAGCAGGGAATAATGGCATGCAGGTGTCACTTCTGTGAGACACTACAGCTCATTGGAATGTGAGCTCAATGGGCACAAAGGAACCATTGTGGAATCCTCATATGCAGACATGCTAGCGGGACAATCAGAATGGCAGCAGCCATGAGGCCTATCAGTTGTAAGGCATCTGGCCAAGACAAGGTCGTTGCAAAAAAGTACCTCAACCTGGGCAACCAGTGCAGTAGCACGGTCTGAGGGAAGGAGGGAAGGAAAGCCTTATCCAACCATGTGTCCAGAACTATCCTATGTACTGGAGACACTGGCATGGAGTGAGAACCAACTTTGGCTCATTCACCAGAATTCCCAACTATTCAAATAGTCATCTAGTGTGGAACACAGTGTAAATCATAGTTTCACTCAACGGGGCCTTCAGAAGCCAGTTGTTGATGTATAGGAAGACACAGAGGTCTTCCTGCTGAGGGCAGCCTACAACTGCCACAAAGCATTTTGTAAAGATATGCAGTATAGAAAACAAACCAAAGAGCAAGACATGAAACTGGTAGTGCAAGCTTTGAAGCATAAACTGCAGGTATTGTCTGTGGGATTTTAGGATTCTGATATAGAGGTAAGCATCCTTTATATCCAGAGCAACCATCCCGTCACCTGGTAGAAGCAGGGGAAGGAGGACTCTAGTAAGACCATTCAAAACTGTTTGTATTCGATAAATAGGTTGAGATCTTGGAGGAGGTCTAGAATGGGCCACAAATCCCAGTCCATTTTGGTACCAGAAAGTACTAGGAATTAAAAGGTTACTCTTGTGGTTCAGTGGGGGTGCCGGACTCCTCCCCCTTCCATGGCTATAAAATCCCCTGCAATTCAACATTCACCTGCCCAGTGTGTCATGTGCTATACCTTCTTTTCCCTACCCTCCTCCATCTCTAGCACTCTGCCTCTGATGTGGCTTTTTAGCTACAAATGTTTCCTTTAACCGCAAGACAATTCTCCTTGCACCTCTGCAGAGGGTGGAAAACCAGAGGAAGAGACAAGCCAAAAGATCACATACAGTTGCACAAACATAAATACATCACTGGTGGCCACCCACTGAATAATAGCCCAGGTTCATTTTAGCAACTGGAACAGGCTCTATAGCCCTTTTGCTGAGGAAGGATTGAACCTCCTCTGTAGCTGAGGGGCAAGATGTCCCAGAAGGTAATGGTTTGGTAAAGAAGGATACACCGGAGGGATGATGAGGAGTTCTAGGGAGTATCCTCATTGATCGTTCAACCTCCAGAACACAGGCATTGTTAGTTATTTCCATCTATTTTGGTAGAAAGAGGTGTATTGCAGGGACCAGAGTAAGGGGAAGGAGGTAGTCAAAAGGCATTGGGGGGGTTGCAGAAGCGCCACTGATACCAGCACTTTTGGTGAGCCTGGCATGGGTACCATGAGGCAAACTGGCCTGAGGGGTAGCCTGTGGATTATGGGAACCACAGCTGGGACCGTTAGAGTAACCCCTAAAGGGCAGGCATAAGGGAATTGAATGGAACCCTGGTCCCTACCCCAGGGATTAAGATTCAGTGCAGAGACCGTAGGGTCATTTTTGACATCTGCAGGTCCTACAGGGCAGACTCAACATCAGTGTTAAAAAGCTGCTTTCCTCTAAAGGGAGCATTAAGGAGTAGTTGCTGGACATCAGAGGCAAAGCCAGCAATACGCAACCAGAGTGATGGTGCAGGCAAATACTGGAAGCAGCTGCTCGAGCAGCTGCATCCAAAGCATCATTAGCAGACCATAGCATGTGCTTACCAGCACCTAGGCCACTGGCAACAGTCTGACAGACCATTATTTTTGTCTGGGCAATCCGGCAGCTTGTCAACCATTGTAGTCACAGATTTTCACAGGCAATTCTGATATTTAATCATATAAGCCTGGTAACTGGCAATACGGAGCCCAAGGACACTGAAGATATGTCCTTTTCTCATGACATCAAGCTCCATGGATTTCTATCAGAAGGAAGAGAGCGATATGTTTTGGAGCCTTAGATGTATCATGAGCAGCCATAATTACCACTGAGTATGACTCTAGTTGAGAGGAATAATATGGTTTACCAGAAGGTGCAGGATATCGTTATCCACCTTCCTCGTAGTAGTGGTACAGCACAAGGCCTGTGCCAAGCAGCTAGAGTGGCATTCTGCAGAGCTGAATGGATATGAGGGATAAGTACCGTAGGGGAGCCAGAACGCATAGAGGATTCCTCCTCCTTCTCCTCAGCCCCCTCCACCTCTCCCCCCACGCTGTGACTGGACCTGCCCAAGGAAAACCTGAAAAGAGGTATCCTCCGAAGGGAACTGAGGAGTGTTCTGTGTACTCTCCTCACTGCAGGAGAACAAAGTAGAACTGGAGCCTACCACATCTAGGAGGTTCAGATCTTCCTCCAGTTCATCATACTCCTCCTCTATATACTCTGGATTGTATTCACGCTCATTCTCGATGCTGATGGTCAATGGCAGTGGGCTGATGTCCGAAGGAGGCTGTGAAGGAGGGACTATCGATGGAGGACAATCCTAGACCGGCACTGTAGTTGGCAAAGGAACTCATCCATTGTTGATGAGGTTGACGGAGGCAACTCAGGCGGCTTTGATGGGATTGGCTCGGTGACTGAGTTAAAGGCAGATGCTTTTGAAAATGCTCAGACATCATCTGATAAAGAATCTGCACATTGACAATTCAACAATCAGTGGGACAGTGCCCAATGGCAGAATGTCTGGGAATCCTCTGACAGGGGATTAGCACCTGTGCGAGGCTCTGACCTTAGTGTCTGACAGGTGGTCTGGGGGCAACAGAACCTGAGGCCTTGGCCTGGGTCTTTTCCTTGTCCGTGAACTTGGTGGGGCCATCCCAGTAGTGCTGAAGGCTGAGGCATTGTTAGTGCTTTACCTTGCAGCATGCTGGCAACCTGGGTTTGGGTTGGCAGGGGCCAGCCAGGAGGGGGGAATGGCTGAAAGAGGATTGAGTGGCTGACTGGCAGCTCTCCTCTCTCAGGTTGGGGAGGTGTGCAATTCTGACTCTTGGCTGTCTCCAGGTGGAGACCTGGGAGCAGCGCCAACACCCGCCAGGCAGACGGTAGTCAGGGAGGGATGAAGGAGCCATGGTCCCAGAGTGCATGAGCACCTCCATGTGTAGGCATCTGCGCTTGCCATGGCTTCGGGAGGGCTATGGGATGGGGACAAAAAACAGCTGGAGGAAAACTGGAGCAAACCAATCTCCATGATGCCTCACCTGGATGCTTTTACCCGCCCCTTCCACTCCAACTGGTGACCTTTCTGGATTGTGTTCTCCGAGGGGGGTGGCCTCCCCTCCCTGGTCCCATCACAGGAAGAATCCATGGTCTGCAGGGGAACTTGGTCACCAGAGTGGAGAGAGAAGGGGGACAGTCCGAGGCATCCAGAGATGGGGGTTATGAGCCACCTGGGATGACTGAAGGATAAATACCTTTATAAAAGAAAAAGAGGAGAGTGTGACCTTTTTGGAGAGGCATACCTTTCCCTGTGGCTCCTCTCCTTGTCTGTGTGGCAGCATTTGTCCACCAATTTAACAGACTTGTTCTTCTTTGTAGAGTCAGCAGCAGATACCATTGGTTTTACTATAGTGGGGATATATCCTCAATATCAACATCCACAGCAACAGACACAATGCCGAGTGTCAGCATTGTGCTGTCGAGAATAGTGCAATATTTTCTTTAGAGGCGCCTTCTCTCACACACTAATCTCTAAATATACAACTCTGAGTCTGAGTTGCATCGGGAGGTGTCATGAACGGTTCCTTTTCTTTAACATTAGCACAGACGATTAGCATCAAAATAAAGAAAGAAGTAGAAGTGTTAGTGATACTTGCAAAGTTCAACAATGTTCTTCCTTAGTGGTGGACTGACAAGCAGTTGACAGTGGGAGAAAGAACTGAGGCATGATGGGGGCCACCCACCTTGTATAGGCAGTGATAGTGCATGTTGACATGGGTGGCCCCAGCTAGCAATATTTTCTGGGCGCTCCAGACACTAACAGCTTACAGTTCAATGATGTGGCTCAGTGCAGTGAGTTCCTTGAGGAATAGTTAGTGTTGTCTGTTACAACTGAGATAACCATGTACTTGAAATTGTCTTGTCACTTTTATTTGCATATGTTAAAGAGCAACTATCATGCTCCCTTCTAAATCTCCCCCCAAGAAACACAAATAGCCCTTACCTGCCCTCAAATTAAATCCTTCAAAAAATTCCTTTAGGAACGTCCCCATTTTGGAAGGAAGGGATCATATTTTGCTCCTGGAACTCTGCTGCACCAATCCCTTCCACATCCTGGTACCTCTGTCTAGACTGATCCACCCCCACGCTACCGTCCATTGACTTGAATGGGGCTGTTTTAAAAGTTCAATTTTAGTAGTTTAGATGGCCATTCAGAATAAATCATGGCCACCACTTACTAACAGGGTCCCTTATAAGTTAAGCGGTGGCCATGATTTCATTCCAACTGGCCATCTAAACTACCTAAATTTAACTTTTAAAACAGCCCCATTCTAGTCAATGGATGCTCACCCCACACTACTCAAATAGTGATGTCACAAAACGCGGTAGCGTGGGGGCGGATCAGTCTAGGCAGAAGTACCAGAAAGTGGAAGAGATTAGCGCGGTGGAGCTCTACAGAGCAAAAATACGATCCCTTCCCTTCCAAAATTGGGACATTCCCTAAAGGAATTTTTTGAAGGATTAAATTTGGGGGCAGGTAAGGGCTGTTTGTGTTTCTTGGGGGCACCAGGTAGAAAGTTGCTCTTTAATTGCATTAATAACCTGACACCTGTTGCAAAAATATGTTGCTGCTGTTGTTCTGCCTTTTCATACACTCTGATTCCACCTCTACTGTCACTCACTACACATAGGGCAGCCCTAAAACCTCAGTACAACTTGCCCCAATTACTGTATTACCATGTTGCCCTGTGATTGCATTTCCATCCCTCAACCAGTTATTCAGTCCTCCCTAACATTTGATATTCCACCGCCATACAGAGGTTCCAAGGCAATTTTAGACTGGATATCTTATATATTTATGCTGGATGGGGTCTCCATGCTCTTGTTTAGTTATAAACAAGCACTGCAAACACTTGTTCAGTACGAGGCCCTTTCTATTTATCTTGGGCTATCTTCTCTTATTATGCCATGACATTAAGAGAAACCCTGACTCTAATCTCTCCTCTCAGACCCAATCGACAGTGCCCCTTTATGGCTCTACCATTCCTTCAACATGCAAAGGTCTGAACCTTTTCCACTATCATCAGGGGCCCAATACTGAAATCTGGCCAAAGCAGAGGGCAAAACTTTGTGCTGTCCCTTGCAGTTGCCCAGGTGTCCAAAACTGCTGCATTCAGTGGAATAGCGCATTGGCACTATTCAACTGAATATAGAGCAACTGAGACTCATTGCTAAGCCACCTAGCGTCAGGCAGACATGGCCCTGAAATAGGGTGGCACAATGTCTTACTCCCAAGCTAAATATCCCATATTCAAACAGATCTGTGCAAATGAATCCACTGGGCAAGCAAGGCACTAAGGGGCCATCTGCATGCCTATTATGAGTTCATCTGCATAGGGAGCAAGTCTGTCTGCACAGTGCTGCCACTCAATTGTCTATTCCCTGGAGCTATCACTGGTGCTAGTGGTGCTCCCCCCACCTGCCAATCACCGTCCCGACATGAAAACAACGTTTCCTTGTGCTAGTGGCATCCCCACCCCACGATTACTAGGCCGATATCAAGACACTGTAGTCACTGATGTCTAGTGTCCCCCCACCACGCACCGGCCCGATATAAAGAAAATGTTTCCCTGGGGTCTAGTGGTCCCCCACCCCCGCTGATTGCTGCCTGCGGTTGAAACAATACATTCCCTTGCGGCTAGTGGTCTCCCCCCCAGATTGCCGAGTGCTGCCTGCTGTTGAAACAACTCATTCCCTGGTGGCTAGTGGTCCCTCCCCTTTGCTGATTGCCAGCCCAATGTAATATATCATTGGTCCCTGGTGGCTAGTGGTCCCTCCCCCCTGCTGATCGCCATTCTAAAGTTCTAATGGAAAACTTCCCTAGTGGCTACTTGTTCCTTCCCCCCCACTCTTGTAGAGTCCAAAAGTATTCCCTGGTGGCTAGCATTCCCTCCCCCCACTCGCACCCCACCCATCCCCATAAAGTTCAAAAGTATTCTCTGGTAGCTAGTGGTCCCTCCACCCACCCGCACCCATGCCCATAGAGTCCAACAGTATTCCTTGCTAGCTAGAGGTCCCTTCCCCCACCCAAACCCATACCCATAGTGTAGTGGGCCCCCCACCCTGGCAGGTAGTCCCCCATCACCCTGCTCCCCACATCCTGATCCCGAGATTGGGACCAGCACAGCCCTCTGCTCATCATCACACAAACCACACAAAAACACGTATCTTGGATTTTAGGGGGGCAAACTTTGGGAAAATGGGGAGATGCTTGAAAGAGGCATTAAGGGGAATGGGGCAGGAATCAGGGGTTGAGGAACAGTGGGAAGTATTTAAAATGGGGATTACAAGAGCAACAGAATTATGTATTAAGCAGGTTAGCAAGAGGAAAAGGAAGAGGAGACCATTATGGTTTTCCAAAGAGGTAGGAAAGAAAGTGAAAGCCAAAAGATTGCATTCAGGAAATACAAAAGACACAGGCAGAAGGGATAGGGAGAAGTACCAGGAGAAGCAAAGGGAGGCAGGGAGGTCAGTGGGAAGGGCAAAGCTCAGACAGAAGAACACATTGCAAAAATCAGTGGGTAGAGGGACAAAACCTTTTACAGGTACATAAGTGAAAAAGAAAGGCAAAGGGAGGATAGTGAGACTGAAGGGGAGGATGGGGGCTGTGTGGAGGATGACAACAGTAAAGCTGACATATTGAACAGGTATTTCTGCTTAGTCTTTACTGAGGAAGAGGAGGGTAATGGGTCTGAACGAGTACAAGGGTGAGAATGGTGCAGAAATGGACACAAGTCCCTTTACATGAGAAAGGGTCCTGAAGGAACTGGAAGTAATAAGAGTTGATAAAGCAATGGGGCCAGATGGGGTGCACCCAGGGTCCTTAAAGAACTAAGAGAGGTGGTGGCTGAACCTCTGGCTATCCTGTTTAGCCGATCACTAGAAACAGGGGAGGTACCCAAAGACTGGAGGATAGCAGATGTAGTCCCCTTATACAAAAGTGGGAACAAAGAGGAAGCGGGGAACTACAGACCAGTCAGCCTCACCTCGGTAGTGGTGAAAATCATGGAAGCACTACTGAAGGAGAGACTGGTGGAACATCTGGTTGTCAATGGACTACAGGACTCAAGGCAGCATGGTTTCACCAGGGGAAGGTCATGTCAGACCAACCTCGTTGAATTTTTTGACTGGGTAACTAGGGAGGTGGATCAGGGGAGGGCAGTGGACATGGCCTATCTGGACTTCAGCAAGGCCTTTGACACTGTGCCACATAGAAGACTACTGCACAAACTGGGGAATATGGTGTGGGCAGGACAGTAGTGTGGTGGGTAGGAAACTGGCTGGGCAGCAGGACACAGAGGGTGGTGGTAAATGGCTGTCACTCCACAGAGGGAAGAGTGACCAGTGGGTACCACAGGGATCAGTGCTGGGACCGTACTATTCAATATCTTCATCAGTGACATTGCGCAGGACCTAGAAGGCAGAATTTCACTGTTCGCTGATGACACAAAGCTCTGTAACAGAGTAGACACACCAGAGGGTGTAGACAGAATGAGAAGGGACCTGCAGAAACTTGAAGAATGGTCAGGGTTTGGCAGTTGAAATTCAATGCAAGGAAATGCAAAATAATGCATATGGGGCACAAAAACCCTGGCACAATATATCAGTTGGGGGGTGAGGATATAGCATGCACCAAGCAGGAAAGGGATCTTGGGGTTATCATCTCTGATGACCTCAAGGCAGGGAAACAGTGTGACAAGGCAGCAGGTAAAGCAAATAGGATGCTGGGATGCATAGGCAGGGGCATCACCAGCAGGAAAAGGGAGGTCATAATTCCACTATACAAGACACTAGTGAAGACCTGGAGTACACTGTGCAGTTCTGGAGACCATACCTACGTAAGGACATAGACAGGGTAGAGAAGGTTCAGAGGAGGGCAACAAAGATGGTGTATGGATTGCATCACAAGTCCTATGAGGACAGGTTGAAGGCACTGAACATGTACTCCCTGGAGGAGAGGAGGGAGAGAGGGGATATGATAGAGACATACAAGTATCTTACAGGGAGGAACAGGGTGCAGGAATGCACTATTTTTAAGTGAAAAAGATGTTCCAGGACTAGAGGGCATGGGATGAAGTTGGAGGGAGGACGATTCAGAGGAAACGTGAGGAAGAATTTCTTCACAGAACGGGTGGTGGACAAGTGGAACACCCTGCCAGAGGAAGTGGTGGGGCTGAAACAATCACGGATTTAAGAATGCATGGGATAGACATAAGGAATTCTGGAGGTCAGGGTAAGGGGCAACAGACTTCTTGGAAAACATAAACTGAACTTACAGACTTAAATGGGCAGACTGGTGGGCCATAGGCCCTTATCTGCCGACACTGTCTATGTATCTATGTATCACGCCTGGTCACTGACTGAGCTGTCACTGAGCCAGATGTGGTGGTGAACGGAGGGCTATGCCAGTTGCTGGCTCAGGACTGGGATGGGGGGCAGAGTGGTGGGGCACTAACTGCCAGGGTAGGGGAGTGGGGGTATGCTAGACACCAAGAAGTGCTTTTTGAGACTACAGGCATGGGTCTGGGTGGCAGAAGGGACACTAGCCACCAGGGAATACTTTTGAAGACTACGGGCATAGGTGTGGGTGGGGGAAGGATCGCTAGCTGCCAGGGAATACATTTGGACTCTACGGGTATGGGTGCGGGTGTGGGGGAGGGACCACTAGCCACCAGGGAAGTTTTCCATTAGAACTTTGGGATGACAATCGATGGGGGGGGACGACTAGCCACCAGGGATCAATGATATATTACATTGGGATGGTGATCGCTGGGGGGGCCACTAACCACTAGGGAATGAGTTGTTTCAACAGCAGTCGTCGATCGGCAATTGGGGGGGACCACTGGACACCAGGGAATCTTACAATATTACATCAGGCTGGCGATCAGTGAGTGGGGGCCCACTAGACACCAGGGACTACTGTGGTGGGGGGTGTGGAGGAGATGACAATGCACTTCCTCCACCAATCACTAGGGTTGCACGGGAGTAAGCTGCAGTTTCGACTGGCAGTATGTGTGCCACGCAAGAGGACCGAGCAAAATGGCCTTGTGCGGCATACGTACTCTGAATATTGGACTGTGTCAATATTCAGGTCCCCATCCCTTCATTTACACTGCACCCCCCTCTAATTATTGCTCGGGCACAAACCAAGTTTGCCCGCGCTAACCGTGCTTTTCAATATTCTCCATTATGCAAAATCCAGTTTATGCTGGCAAACTTGGTTTTGCACCCAAGCAAAGTTTTGAATATTGGGCCTCAGGAGTCTGGTACCTAAACTGGATAAGCTGAGAGTCTGGGTCACTATTCATAAGCTGAATATCGTGGCATTGTCAGAAACGTGACTTAACTCCAGATTCCCGATTCACACATTCTCATACAAGGATACTCAGTGTACAGATATTATGGAAACAAGTGTGGAGAGTGTGGCTCTCTATATTATGGACAATATTATAGTGTCTGTGGCAGAGGCTGGCACACTTGATAATACAGAGGCCCTCTACAAGACAGTACATTTTAACACTGCCAAGCCTGTATTTATTTATACACCAAGGGATTTCATGACAATGAGTCCTTTAGAGCTGCACTTGGTTCTACTATTGGTAGGTACAACCTTGAGATGCTTTTGCTTGTGACTTTAACCTCAACTAGTTGGGAAAAGACTCATCCAAATACAAACATGGTCTGTAATGACGAACTTCTCCCATATTATCACACTACCTGTGAGACTCAACCATGCAACAAACCACAGCCTTTAGACTGGTTCTTGTTGACCACCCTGACAGAATCTCAACTGCTGTTATGCTTTCAGACTGCTTCAGCGATTATTCTGTCACCTTCTGTACCTGGAAAATTTGTAGCAAAAAATCTGAAACTGATCACAGTTCACTCATATAGGCATTGTATACTGGAGGACTTCTACACAGTCTTGGTCACAGGGTGACCAGGGAAATAGACCAGGGGAAGGCAGTGTACCTGGTCTATGTCAGCATTAATGCATGACGGGGTGTGCTGTTAATGGGTCTTAATGCACACCTTGGGTGCGTTCTGAGGCATGAGGCCACAGGCCGAGTGCCCTCTCAGCGACTGGGGTGTGCGTCAATACCCATTAACAGTGCACCCTGGAGTGTGTTAATGCACTTATTACATGGGATTCCACAGCTGTTGGAAAAAAACAACAGGAAACACCAGTAAATGTACTCAAAATTCATAAATGTTAATGGGTGTCCTTCCACAACACAAAGTAGTCCCACATACAAACTCTGTAAAACAGAGGACACACTGACATGTAAGTGAGGCAAACTGTGTAGCATTTGCCTGTACTAACCATATGGGGTGGTACTGGTCCCAGGACAGACCGAAGCATGGTTGTGGTCATTACAGCGGACGAAACATCTGTTGCAAAACAAAGCAGGACAGACAATGTCAGGTAGCACAAATGCTTCCGTTTACTGCATGTTCAGCTGCAGTACCACACACTGCTCATGGATGACTCCTTCTTTTTTCTCCTATAATCCCATATCATCATTTCCAGGTTTTCTTATCACTACTTTTATCACTGGAAGTTTTAATTACTTACTACTGCTAACTGTGCCGTCTACCTGAGGTTTATGCCTGACTGTGTACTGCAATGTCTTAACCCTGTAAATTACCCTGCTCCATGTATATATTTTCCCTTGTGAAGCTGTATGCCTGACTGTTGTTCCACAATGTCTTAACCTTGTAAATTATCCTACTCCATGTATATAATTCCCTTAGAAAGCTGTATGTTAATGTATATTGTCCTGTGTATTCCTGTTATATGTTTGGTCTTGGCTTATTGTACATGCATTGCACATTACTTGTCTCTCAGGACCTCCTTGTAAATGAGCTTGCTCAATGGAGTTTCTTTCCTGCCAGTAAATTCTGACTTTGACACTGAAATGGAAGTACAGCACACTGCGGAAGGATGGCAAAACTATGACAAGTACTGGTCCGGGGTTGTTTCTCGCAACTTTGCTAGGGAATGACATCAGTACAGCTGTGCCACTTTGAAGTGTGCGGTACTGCCACAGACAATGATGCACCCTGTAAACAGCACTTGCCCATCCCGCCAGTGTGTGGTTTCCCTGTGCTTACTTGCACACCATGGTGATCGCTAGTACTTAGTGTGCGGGGGTGTCACTACTGTGCCTACTGCTTCTCAGGCACACAGGCCAGTGTGTGCTGTACAACACACTTTCACATCCCACATGCATGTACTGCTGTGCTCAGTACAATACCATCTTGCTGGGACTTACAGTTTACCCATGCGGTTAGTACCATCCTTTGCACTGTGGCTCCGTTGACACTTGGCAACACTGAACCATTCTGTGGTTGGGGACAGGTTGTGCACTTTTGCCCAGGGTGACAGCTGTTATATGCGGTCGGTGACATGGGAGCACATACTTATATGGGATGTGTGTACTGCTTGCAAAGGGTGCGGATGACTGCAAAGACAAGATGTGTCAAGTGGTTGTGCCATGTGAAGGACATCACCTGCATCTGCACTGATGTTGGTGGAGGAATGGTGCTTGTCAGTGTCTCCCTCGGTGGACACTGTCGGGTTCTGGGGGGGCACACTGCAAGGACCAGGGGACTGATGAACACTGTAGAGAAAGATGCCTGCACACACTGCCATCTCTGCGTGTCTCTCTCAGTGTTTCATTTCAGGAAGGAGGGTGCCCTGTTGCCATTGCACCACGGTTATCAGATGCAGCCCTGTATGTCTCCCTACTGGACTGTGTACCCGTTCTCCACAGATGTCGCAGTTCAGAACAGTGAATCATAATCTGGTACCAGTCTGGTATGAACAGAACTGCAATGTCTATAGGGCGAGGTGCAGCAAGCCACTTCAACATACTGCAACTCTGGGAACTGATACTTTATGAAGGGGATAGGCCGGCACAATGCTGTGCATCTAACTCTAATGGGTGTTACTAGGATGCAGTTCTAGCCCCATAACTGCTCCCAGGACTGCAGATGTGATGGCGACAGGACCACAGGCTGTAGCGAGTGCCCTGTGTCACCTCACTGTGCACTCAGTACCCTTTAATTCTCTCAGGACATAACATGGCATGGGGGAGGAGTCCAGTTTCTGCAGTGACTCCACTCAGTTGGTGCACTGTCTGCTGGGTGTCCTGAGGTCCACTGGGTGGGTGATTGGGTACAGACTGAGCTAACAAGGCAGCATGTTGTCACCTTCTGAACTGTAGATGGCTTGAGGGGGGAATGCCAAAGCGAGGCACTGAACACTGCTACCATATGGCACACCTGAGGAGAGATACCAGTTTCCATGTTACGACCACTGCAGCCCTCACAACAGCACCGCCCACAGGGTACACAGTATGTGCAGATTCAGCTGTAAAGCATGCCAGTACAGCTAAGCTGGGTTAAGCTACATCACAAGTATCCCACTCAGCTCACATTACAAATGACTGCTGTTGACTTTTCTGGATCCACAACAGGAGTCCAACAAGAATCTTGTTGAATGCCCGTCAACGACACCAGCAGGTAACCGCATTCTGCAGTCGTCTGTTGGTTAACTGCCGCGCCACCCCATTTAAGGATTCTCAACTCCAGCTCCTGGAGCCGATTGGGGTGCAGGACTACGACAGCGCCGGGTTCCAGCGAAGCGCCCCACCGCGGCTAGGCGCTGTAGTCACTGTGGGGGACCTCGCTGGTGAAATGTCGCTGCGAGGGTGGGTAAACAGACTTTTCTCACGCAATGTCTCCAAAAAGTGCCAGTGTGCCCCATAATTTGCTACATGCTGCACCATTTCACTTTGGGTGTACTGATAATGTGCATTAATGCACTGTCAGCTGACCCAAGTTACCCAATCACTGTCCTGTCTCAGGAGTCCCATGTAATAAATGGGCTTTAGCAAACCCTTTGATACTGTGATGCAAAGGGGACTGAAAACAAAACTGAGCAGCCTAGAGTGGGACCAAAGTGGTTAAATGTGGTAAGGAACTAGTTAATGGATTGGGGATAGAGAGTGGTGGTTAACAGCGCTCTCTCTAATGAGGGGAGAGTTTCCAGCGGGGTGCTGTAGGGCCTAGTACTGGAAATTATCCTCTTCAATGTCTTCATAAGTGACATTGCTGAAGAAGTGGAAGGGAAGGTATGCCTTTTTGCAGATGACACCAAACTCTCTAATAGGGTAGACACTCAGGAGGGGGGTGGAGAGAATATGTAGGGACCTTGGGAAAGTTGAGGAGTGGTCAATAGCATAGCAGATGGGGTTCAATGCCCCAAAAGTGCAAAATCATGCACAAAGGCTATAGGGACCCAGAAGGTAAGTACAGGATGGGGGGGGGGTACTGACAGTTACTAAGCAGTACAAGGGCCTTGGGGTAATCATTGAGGTTATCAGATAAGTGGTAGGGCAGTGTGGAAAAGCGTGGGTAGGGTTAGTGGGATGTTGAGATGCATAGGGAGAGGTATCTCCAGCAGAAGGAGGGAGATGGTGCTGCCACTGCATCACTCACTTGTGAAACCCCACCTGGAGTATTGTGTCCAGCTCTGGAGGCTGCTCTGCAGAAAGGACATAGACAGGGTGGACGTAGTCCAGAAGAGGATAACTAAACAATGCAGGGGTCTCATCAAAAGCCCTATGAGGAGAAACCGAGGAATCTCAACATGTACATCCTGGAACAGAGGAGAGCAAGAGGGGACATGATGGAGACCTACAGGTTCTTCATGGGGTGAAAAGGGTACAGAAGGGGAGTCTTTTTCAAATGAGAACTATCACCAGGACCAAAGGGCGTGTGATGAAGGGGGGGGGGTAGTTTAAGAGGGGTGTCAGGAAGTACTACTTTACTAAAAGAGTGATAGATGCCTGAAATAGACTGCCAATGGAAGTGGTAGAGGTGAAACCAGGGAGCTTCAAGAATGCATGGGATAGACATAGGAGAATATTAGTAAATAGGCAGGGAGGAGAGGGGGATGCCAGAGAACAGGCAGGGTCTACAGAGACAGACTAGGCAGGGACCATCTTGGCAGACTGGGTGGGCTGAGGGGTCCTTTTCTGCAAACAAATTCTATGTTTTTATGTAGACTTGTTTGCCATAACATGGAACCGTATCAACCTGATTCCCTCAGTAGCTGATGCCTGAGAATTCTTTGCCAGTGAAATTCTTAATGTCTGTAACAAACATTCGCCAATCAGATCATACATACCAAGAAAAAGAAAGAAAAACAGAACACAGCCATATGGATTAGCAACAGTTTCAAAACATAATAACTACAATCAAAAATACCCAAGGACTAAATCTTTGTTTTTTGAAAATGGATTCTCTGCAAAAACTGCATTAATACATCAGTTAGGATTCAGATTAAACTGACAAAAGTAGGGAAACGTGATGTAACTCCCGAACCTCACCCTACAAGCAGGAAAAGGAGAAAAAAAATTTACACCTTTCGTTACCCTGACTTGGCGAATTAGGGGTGAGGTCTTCCTTGGGGTTTGCAACCTTAACTCTCACCCCACTGCGACACAGCCTTCAAATTTACAGAACTGCCTCTTCCTACATGTTGCCAGAAACCTGTAGGCACTGCCTAAAGAAAACATATCACATGTCACCTTATTTGGCCATGGAATGGGGTGAGTGTTAAGACTGAGAACCCCAAGGAAGACCCCATACTTGATACACCAAGAGTCAGAACAGCGAAAACTGTAATTTATTTTCCTTTTCCTGCTTAGGGGTGGGGTTGGGTAGGAAGTTAGGGTTGGAAACCCCAACACCACATTTCCCTACTTTGCTGGTTTAATATGAACTCTGACTGATGCACTAATGCAGTTTTTGCAAAGAATTTCCTTACTTTTTGAGATAGTAGAGCAGTATCCTCATTCATGTAGGTCTCTTGGGGACTTGCGTGAACACATCCATTAAGCTAGGGAAGAAGATCCCTCCACAGATGCACACATCCACCTGGTTGTGGAAGTGCAGGGCCCCTTGGGCCCTACGCTTCCATGCCTCCAGAAAAGCAGTGTATGTACGTGGTTGTAATTTTTTTTTTGTGGAGATCACTTCAAAGGAAAAATATATTAAAGGGGACAGGAACTGATTACTGATGTGTAGCTGCTTGTAATGTCTCTATTTTCATAAATTATATTCATACCTCTAAAGGATCCCTATTTAACTGTGCCTGAATAAAAGCTGAAGCTGTCAGTTGTGTTTTGTGTTGTTTTCTTTGTGTGGACAGTATTCTGTGCAGTTCCTTTCATGAAACCAAGAATTTGGAGTTTTGACTGTGTCACTTCATGGTTTCAGAACCATGGACACTGTACTGATAAGTTTATGTTCACATTCTGAAACCGCGAAGTGACCCCCATGATCATGCAAGCAACATTTTGTGCAAATCCGTTGAAGGGGGTGGCGAAACAATTAAAGTGCAAAGTTAGGGGTTTAACATTAAAAAGCCTGCTCAACCCTAACTATAGTGACACTGCTGTTCCACTATAATTAGGGTTGAGCAGGGGTTTCTATGTTAAATCTGAAACTTTATACTTTAATAGCTGCAACCATTCAGTGGATTTGCACAAAATTTTGCATGCGCAGTCTTGTGTGGTAGATCTCTTGACATGCCAAGTATTGTTTCAGTCAGATTTATGAATTCCGAGCTGTTCATAGTGCTAAAACATTAAAAATCAATGTTTTTTTGCACATTCTTTGTCATCTCACTTCACCCAAATGGTTTGGAATTTTGGTCTGACATTTTTAGGGTAGAAAGGGCTTACCTCACAGAAGTGCCTTTTGCATTTGGTGAAAAGATATTATTCTGTTGCAAAGTTATTCAATTTTAAACTTTCGAGTTCTGAGCATGCTCAGTTCAGTCTTTGGATAGCTTCCTGGAATGGCAAAAGAATTTGGTCTCACAAAAGGATGCTCTGTTGTGAAGGGCCTATCTTTTTGTGAGAAAAAATCCTTTTCATGAGATGCCATCTTTGCACTTTACTATCTTCGCAACTGTTCAACAGATGTGCACAAAATGTTGTATGCGAGGTATAAGAGGGTAGATCTCAGTTGCTAAGTTTTCCAGTCGCATGTGTGAATTCTGAGATCCGGATAGTGAAAAAGTTAAGAAATTGTCATTTTGCGGGGTTTTTGCTATCATCTAGCACTCAGACAGTTTGGAATTTGGTCTGAAATGTTCAGGGTAGAAAGGGCTTGGCCCACAGATGTGCCTTTTGTTGGTTTGGTGAACAAAGATTATTCCTTGACAAGTTATAGGATTTGAATTTTGGTTCTGAGAATGCCCAGTAGGGTCTTTTGTATAGACGTTTGATACCCTACTGAGAATGCTCAGAACCAAAATTTTAAATGTTTATAATTTGGGAATGGATTAATATGTTTTCACTAAACCAGTGAAAGACACCATTCTGTGGCATGCCCCTTCTACCCTGAAAATTTCAGACCCAAACTCCAAACCGTCTGCGCTGTTAGTGATGACAAATAAGCAGCAAAAAAAACCCAATTTTTCCTAAAAATGCACTATCTGGATCTTGGAATCCTCACATCTAACTGGAACAAAACTTGGCAAATCAAGACACCTTGCCCCTAGACTGTGCATGCGAAATTTAATGCAATTCCATTGAATGGGGGTAAAGTTATTAATATATTTAGTGTATATCTATATACAATATATATTATAATGGCGCAGTAGCATCACTATAGTTAGGGTTGAGCATAAGCAAATAAGGAAATGATTACACTATCTCAAAAAGTATCAATGGGTGGGAGTGCAGGCTCTACATTCCCACAGGCAAATGAGGATGCAATTATACTATCTCAAAAAGTAAGGCATTCATTGCTAAAATTAATTAATGTACTAGTTAAAGTAACAAAAGTAAGAAAATGTGGTGTTATGGTGTTGTTTTCTAACTCCTACACCATTCTCATTTTACAGGCAGCGAGGTATGGGTGTACTGGGGATGTCAACCATAATGCTCACCCCATTCTCATATACTGTACCCATCTCAGCTTATTTACTTATGGAATGGGGTAAATATTAGGGTTGACATCCCCAAGGCATACCCCATAACTGCTGCTGCCTGTAGGGTAGGGGTGGGCTGTTAGGGTTAAAAACCTTAACAACACATTTTCTTACTTTTGTTGCTTTAACCTCAACTAGTGCATTAATGAATTTTTTTCAATTAATTTTCTTACTTTTTGAGATGGTAATACAGGGATAACAGAATATAAAACATAGTGGTGATTGAGCCATTATTCCAGTTTTTCTACACTGTAGTTTCTCCCTGTTGGAGCAGGCTCCTCACCGTGGTTTTCTTTTATTTGCAGGTACTTGGAACCACACTAGTTGTTTCCTGAGTTCCTACAAGCTCCTGATTTGTGCTGAAAACTTTTCTTAACAGTTTGCAAACTAATATCATCAAGGCAGATGTATATTAAAAATAGAAATTACCATTGTTTTGGTCTATAAACTGTGCTTTTTAAATATGCAAATATGTATCCCATCCCTAACGTTGCATGTACTCTTCCTAAAGGGATTACAACTTGACTTCACATGATTTACATTATAATGAATTTGGTTGTGCTGATTTTTGACATTCATATTTTCATAATGGTAACACATAAAAAATAAGTATTACTCATGTGACTTATAACCTTACACTGCAGAACTAAACTAATCATCAGTGAGCATCAGTGATAGTCACCTGATCATCCATAAGTCATTCAAAACCACAATGCTGAATTAAGCTTTCAAAAATAATCAATAATCACCAGCTGGTGATTTGTAAGTTACATGTTTTATGGTTAAATCATGATCTAGATGATGTATTTAGATCACAATCTCCCATGAGATGGTAACATTTGATGATTAATAAATCCCTCTTATGGTAACATTTGATGATTAATAATGATCAGTCATGACTGCTCTTCAAAAACATGACTGAGAATTTACCAACTTGCCTGGGAAAAGCCTCTGTGACTGTCTGAGAAAATCCAGGGAATGTCATAGGAGAACAAGAGGGCATATAAGTGAAAAACTTTTGAGGATAGATTGAAGATAGTAGAATCTAGGGCATTACAGAAGGAATGCAGTGCAACGATTGTGCAGGCCAAGATAGGTCTAGAAGTCAAGACTGTGCAGGGATCAAGGGGAATATGAACCTTTTTGTTACTATATAGGAAACAAAAGGAGAGTTAGGGATAAGGGGCCCTCGATCATTAAAGATGGGGGAAACCAAGCCCGCCCACCAGTGAAGCAGTTGGGTTGTCCCTCACGACACTGATGACCTGAGTTGGGGAATCAGCTCAGGCCATCAGGGGCTGGCTGGGGGAGGATGATTGAGCATCCCAGATGAAGCTCTCTCCCTCTGCAGAGGATGAGCTTATGCTGCCACTACCACACTGTCACCTGGGTGACCACAGGTGGTAGTGCAGTGTTAGCACAAGTGGGAGGATGGGATGTCAGCTGAGCCTGCATGAGGCACTCGCAGCATGCATCAGCTTGCCTCCCCCCAGCATGCCAACATCCCTGGGGCTGGGACTGTAACAGAAAAAAGAAAAACCTGCTTTGAGCATGATGAGCCTGGGAATGCTTGGGCCCTGACTCCAACAACTACCCTCTGGTCTGCAACCCTGGAATTCATGCCTTCCTGTCAAGTAGGAGGCAGGAGGTTGGATCTTGCTCAGCTGGACCCCACCACAGGATGAGGGGGACAAGCCTGTGGGGTTGGAAACCAGGGCCAGGTAAGAAGTAGGAACATCAGTGGGTGGGGCTGGACACAACTTATAGGGATGGGGGCTGAGGCAAGAGGAGGGGCAGATGCAACAAATTATATAAAAAATTATGGGGGAACCATTGCACAAGACAAGGGGCAGAGCAGAGGCACTGAATAACTATTTTACATCAGTATTCAGCTCAAAGGCAGAAGGCATGGCCAACTGGGAATGAAAGTGATGGTAGAGGTTCCATCTGAAGTTCTGATCAGAGCAGAACTAAAGTGGAACAGTCACAACTAAGGGCTCCCATACTCAAGAGTGGGGCTGGTCCCAATGTGCACTTTCTATGCAAAAACATTTTAGTTTATCTACTGTTTATAGTAGTATACTAGATTAATTGTAGCCTAAAATCTTCTATTACAAATCCCAGAATCCCATGCAGATGACATCAGAGCAGTAGGCAGCAGTGAGAAGATTCACTAGACTGCAGTGCATTTTAGAATTTATAAAAGCTCTGATTTTTTGTTTGTTGGTCCTGATGTCCTCCATGGGCTATGTAGAGTCACAGAGGACTGTACTTAGGCCCTGTAGAAAAGCAGTCCTAGGAAACATCTGATCGGAGAGTATAAATGCTCTAACATGCACTGAAGACTATTGAATCTCCCACTGCTGCCTACTACTCTGTTGTCAGTTTCAAGGGGATTCAGGGATTTGTAGTAAAAGAAGATGTCATCCTACAACTAAGCAAACTTAGTCTAATATAGTGTACCATACTAAAGTAAATAGTAAGTAAATACAGGTTACTCACCTGTAACAGGAGTTCTAGGAATGGTATATGTTGTTCATCCACACTGTCTGGCAGGTATCCTTGCCGCTTTAAATCCTGCCGGAAGGTCTTCAAGCTGGCTCCTCCCACCCACCCAGGTGGTAAAACTCTCGGCTCCGCCCCATGACGCCAGATCTGCCCGGGCTGGAAGCTCAGGCTGTGCTACCGGCCGGAGGTTGGTGAGTCGTGATGAACAACATATACCATTCCTAGAACTCCTGTTACAGGTGAGCAACTTGCATTTCTAGGGACATGGATATGTTGTTCATCCACACTGTCTGGCAGACTCCCTAGCAGTTCTCCTGGAGGAGGGAGGCAAGGCGCACACCTCGATACATTTGGGAAAGAGAGACTGGAGAACCGAGGCCCCAAACCAGCATCCCGGGCGTGACTCAAGGTCAATGTGGTAATGGGTGATGAAGGTGTGTGCTGACTTCCAGGTAGCAGCCCTGCAGATTTCCTGGATAGGGACATCCCTGGAAGCAGCCACCGATGCAGCAGTATGGCGGGTAGAATGAGCTCTTATCCCTCTGGGAGGCTCCATGCCCGCCAACTTATAGCAGAGATCTATGCAGGAGGTGACCCACCTGCCTATCGTCCGCTTGGCTGCAGGTCTGCCACGTGCGGCTTCAGCGTAGGTGACAAACAGCTGGCGAACCTCTCCCCGAATTTCAGCCGTGCACTCCTTATAGTAAGCGAGCGCCCTTCTAGGGTCCAGAGTATGGAGCCTATATTCGGCCTCCGAGGTGTGATTGGAGTAGAACACCGGCAGAGTCAACACCTGATTAAGGTGAAACTCCGACACCACCTTCGGAAGGAATTTCAGGTGGGGGTGCAGGACAACCTTGTCCCTGTGGAAGACCAGGTAAGGAGACTCGATGCAGAGCGCCTGAGCTTCCCATCCTTCTGGCTGACGTAATAGCCACCAAGAAGGCAGTCTTCCACAACAGGTGAGAGTTCACACCTGTGCATTGGTTCGAATGGCTTGCCCATGAGCTTTGCTAGTACCAGCAGTAGATCCCACGGAGGTGGAGGTTCTCACACCGGAGGGGAAATGTGATCAAGGCCTTTGAAAAAGCGCCAGATCACCTTCTCCTGCGCCACTGACTGCTTCCCGGCCCGCGCCCGGTAAGCAGAGATGGCTGCCTGGTGCACCCTTAGGGTCGTCGACCTAAGCCCTTGCTGAGAAAGGGACCATAAATGTCCAAGATGCTTGCCAAGGAACATGGAGGAAGGGTCCAAGCCCTTGTTTGACACCAAATGGAAAACCTTTCCATTTGAAGGCGAGCATTTTCTGGTCGACTCCTACGGGATGCCTCAACCACGTTGAGGACCCCGCCGGAAAGACCGGCCTGGAACTCTAGCCGCCAGGAACCAGGCCGTCAGGTGCAGGGACTGAAGGTCCAGATAGAATACCTTCCCTGATTGACTGAGAGCAGGTCCGGGCAAGCTGGAAGCTGCCTCGGAAGCCTGGAGCTGAGGCTGAGGAGATCTGGGTACCAGTACTGGTGGGGCCAGTCTGGGGCTATCAGAATCACCTGCGCCTTGTCCCTCCTTGCTTTGAGCAGCACCTTGTGCATCAAGGGGAACGGGGGAAAGGCGTAGAAGAGGCCTGGGGTCCACGGCCTCAAGAAGGCATCCCCCTGCAGACAGCCCTGCTGAGGGGGGCGGGCATGGAACAGCCTCAACTTCGCATTCTCCCTGGAGGCAAATAGGTCCACCTGAGGTGTGCCCCAATGGGAGAATAGATCTTGTACTACCTCCAGCAGGAGAGACCACTCATGGGACGCAGCCCCCTATCCAGCTTAGGGCATCGGCCAGGGTGTTGGAGGCTCCTGCCACATGAATGGCTAGGAGATCCGCCTCCAGGCTGCACACGAGTGACCAGATGCAGAGAGCTTCCTTGCATAGGAGCATGGAGCACGTCCTGCCCTGGCGGTTTAGATAGTACACGCTCGTGGTATTGTCCGTCTGGACCCGGACCACTTGACCCCGAAGAAATGGAGCAAAGGCGGTGAGAGCTAGGTGGACCGCTCGGAGCTCCAGCAGGTTGATGTGGCATCGAGACTCCCACGGGGACCAGAGGCCGTGCGCTCTGTGTTCCCCCAGATGGGCACCCCAACCCATCAGAGAGGCATCGGTCGATAGAGAGACCGTCGGCTCGGGGGGCGGACAAACGGGATGCCCTCCTGCAGATGAACTGGAACGGTCCACCACTGGAGAGCGTTCCACATCCCCTGGGTTACCGTCACTAGCTGGTCCAATGGATCGCAGCGTTGGGACCACTGGCTGGCCAGCCCCCATGAAGAAGGCGATGTTCCAGCAGGCCCAACGGACCACGCTGGTACAGGCCGCCATGAGACCCAGGAGGCGCAGGAAGTCCCAGGCAGGGTGCAATTGCCCAACCAGAAATGATTGGGCAAAGGAGGAAAGAACCTCGGCCCTGTCCGCCGCGAGCCGTGCTCTGGCTCGAAGAGAGTTGAGCTCTGCCCCGATGAAAAGAATCACCTGCTTCGGCTCGAGTTCCGACTTGGCCTCGTTGATGAGGAGGCCGACCTGAGAGCAAACCTGGAGGGCCAGATCTCTGGACCGCTCCACCTCCTGTCTGGAGGGGGCTGCTATCAGCCAATCATCCAGGTAAGGGTAAACCCAGACCTCGGTGTCAGAGGGAATGCTGTCACCACTGCCATGCATTTGGTGAAGACCCTGGGAGCTGGAGATAAGCGAAGGGCATGGCTTGGAACTCGAAGGGAACCCTCCACTCGAAAGTGAAGGAACCTTTGATGGGACGGACGGATAGGGATGTGAAAGAACGCGTCCTGAAGGTCCAGAGAGCAGAACCACATGCAGTGTTCCAAGGATGGTATTATCTGAGCCAGAGTGACCATCCTGAAGGTTCGAGACCTTAGGAACTTGTTTAGGTCGTGTAGGTCGAGAATGGGGCGCCAGCCCCCCGTCCGTTTCGGAACCAGGAAGTACCTGGACACGAACCCCGGGTTTGAGGGAGGGTCCGCCACCTCTCTTATCACCTTCTTCTCGAGGAGGAGAGCGATGTCGGCTCGGCAAGCTGACAGCGAGGCTTCGGACCCCGAGGCCCCCCGAGGTGCGACGGCTCTGAAGGGTGGGGCCTGCTCGAACTCCAGAGGCAGGCCCTTTCCTACCACCTCCAACACCCACCTGTCTGTGGTAATAGCAGACCAGGCGGAAAGGAAGTACGGAGCCGCCCCCATGGGGGAACCTGGGTGAGGTGACGAGGTCAGCTTACACCCCTCAACCGACTGTGCAGGCTTGGAGGAGGACCAGCCGAGGGACCACCTGGGCCTTTACCTCCCTGCTTCCTGGAGGAGGAAGCCACAGGCTTGGGTTTGGGACACCAAGCGCGAGCCTGCTGGCCCTAGTGTTACTGGGCGGGCGTGCGGAAGCAGACAGACGAACGGACTTGGGTTGAGGTCTGCGTGTCTTGTCCCTCTGGAGCGGATGAGACCGAGTCCAAGGTGGCATTGGACTTTTCGATCCTCTGGAGGTGGCCTTCCACCCAGGGCCAAAGAGGTCAGTCCCAGGAAGGGCACATCCGCCAATTTGTGCTGGGTATCCGCTGTGAAGGTGGCTATCCTCAGCCATACCTGACGCACGATAGCCACTGCAGCCGCACTGACCTGGCGCATGAATCACTCGATGTCCAAAGCAGTCTGAAGTTGCTGCTTGGTCACTGCCCTGCTTGGTCCCGCACCTGCTTAACCGTGGTCTGCAGGTCAGCCGAGATGAGGAACCACCCTCCAGGGATCCCAACAGGGCGTGAGAAAATGTGCCATCAGTACGGCCGAGCTGGCCTGATGAAGGCCAAGGAGGATGCAGCGAGACTTTTCGCCCGCATAGTCGAATTTCTTGGACTCTTTGTCGGGAGGTTTGTCCATCGCCCTAGCGCTTCCGCACGGCGGAAAACGCTGTCGGTAACTAACCCCTCGGCCGAGGGATGTTCCGAAACTGGACAAGGAACCGGGGACCGCGATACTTCCTGGCCATCCTGGGTCAAGGCGCAGGGCAGGAAGCAGGGTGCTGCCAGAGCTCCAAGGCCGGGCCCACAATGGCCTCAGCCACAGGAAGGCCTCCATAGGGGAATCCCTCGGTCCAATATCTCCGTGAGGGGATACTTGGCCCGCTTGGATACGGGCTCGAGCTGCATCCCGGTGGATTCCGAGATGAGTCTGAGCAACCCCAGGAAGGACGAAGGGCTGTCGTCCAGCGACTGACCTCCAGAGGACTCCAAGTCCACTCGGTTGGAGGAAAAGGAGGAATCGTCGTCGGACTCAGCAGAGTCCACAAAGAGCTGCCTCGGGCCTGAGCCAACCTCCACCTGCCGAGGGCGATCAGGAGTGAGGGTGACCGACAGCCTATGGGGCAGACCCTGAGCCGACCGAGAATTCTGGTCGGAGCCCCAAACCGTGGCTGTGGAGGCGGAGGTTCCACCGAATCGTGGGCAGCTGGTTTGGTCAACAACCGCCTGATAACAGGCCTCAGGTAAAACAGGGGTTGTTTCGCCGCCCGTGACAGCCACTTAATGGCCGGGAAGGCGACGGTGGTCGGCTTGTTCCCGGTCAGAAGGAGCTGTTGCCACATGAGGTCTCGTGATCGCCGACGCAATTTGTATCGGATTTTCCTCATCCGAGGAGGAGGAGGAGGAAGAGGACGAGTGGCGGCGCTGGCCATCATGTGCCGACCAGACCGCCCTGCGATGGCGGGATCGGCTGGACCGCAAAGAAGACCGAGACCGAGAACCTCGGCTTTTCCAAGGATGGTGCGGGGGGGGATGGGTGGAACCGGCTACTCCCTCAGCTCAGAGGGAACACCCAACGGCTCCAGAACCGGAGGCACTGACAAGCCCACGGGATCCTCAACTCCCACCAGGGGAACCGGGGAGAGGGGATTTTCGGCTTTGCCAGTCGACAACCCGTCCAACGGGTTGAGAAAGATCTCGACTGCGTCAACGGGAGTCTTGGTCAACTGACCTGATGGGGACACCGTGAGACCAGTGGCCGAAGCCGAACGATCGACCGAAGTCGATGGCCGACAACTCGGGGAGAGGGACCTTTCCCACTCCCAAGAGCATCAACGAAGAGATTTACCCTTGTCTTTCTTCTTGGACTGAGAAGAAGGTCCAGCAGACCTTGGTCCCTCTCCCCTAGTGGAGAGGGACAGACAAAGCTCCTTAAAGGAAGCTGTGTAAGAGGAACCCAGGAGAGCGCCGAATAAATCGCCAATGTCGGTGAAGATGCGCCCGGCCAGCCCTCTTTGAGGGCAATCATCTGCTCTAGCGATCCGCCGAGCACGCCAATCGCAGAGACCGCCGATCGGGCCTCTTTTGACTTTACCGAGGAAAATCGCCGGGCGCCTAGTTGTAAACGGGCGGCACGGTCTTCGAGGACATAGGCTGAGAAGGAAGAGCACAGGTCGCAAGCCTGCGGGTCGTGCTCAAGGCCTAAACAGTACACACACGGGAGTACGGATCCATCTGAGACATCTTCTGCCCGCAAGGGCACCGCCGAAAACCAGGAGTCGATTTGTCCATCGCAGTCATGAGGGATAGAAGACCAAGTCTTCTACAAAAACGCTTAAATTTGGAAAATCAAGAATTAGGAACCAGTCTTATATGCAGAGCGTTATGAGGGAACCTGAGCTTCCAAGCGGTAAGGAAGATCTGGTGTCATGGGGCGGAGCCGAGAGTTTTACCACCTGGGTGAGTGGGAGGAGCCAGCTTGAAGACCTTCCGGCAAGATTTAAAGCGGCAAGGATACCTGCCAGACAGTGTGGATGAACAACATATCCATGTCCCTAGAAACCAAAATGTTTTGCTCACAAAGAGGACATTAGAACCAGCACCACACTTGAGTGGGGGGCCCTTTGTGCTGACTGTTCCCCTTTAATAGGCAAGTTTCAAGAGGGTGTGAAAGCAAAAAAAAAAGTTTGTAAGGTATCTACCGTAGGACAATAGAGCAGTTACAAAGTTTTTTTTTTTGGTCTGTGCCCCTCGCTGAAATCCTGCAGGACTGCTTAGAGGCAGAGAAAGAGTCAGAAGACTGCAAAACAGCAAACTAGATCCCTATGTTGAAGAAGGTGGGGGGGTCAGACCCAGGTAACTACAGACCTGTGAGGCTTCGGTATTAGGTAAAGTGATTGAGAGCTAATCATAAAACATGTGGTGCTTCAGTACATAGAAGTCCACAACTTGACTTCACAAAAGGAAAATCCTGTCAAACCAACCGGATTGTCTTCTTCAATGAGGTACAGTAACTGGGGAGGTGGACATGGGTCGCGCATTGGATACAGTTTTTTTGAACTTCAGTAAGCGCTCTGGCACCATACCACATGCAAAACACATAGAGAATGGAGTTGTGGTGCAATATGGAGTCCACAAAGTGCAGAGGAAGTGGCTTGCCCTTTGGCAGACAGGTAGGAAGACCCTAACCTGTAGCTGATGTTCACCATTCAGTGTGGAGAGCTGCTGTGCGTTGAGTACCTATCTCATGGGTCAGTGCTGGGTCACTACGCTTTAACACATTTCATAATGACCTGGAGGAGGAGGTGAGCAGCAGGCGACTCAAAGTTTGCTGAAGATACTAAACTGGCAAGAATAATCGGCGCAGCAGGGAGCAGAGACCACAGAGGTGTGAGGAAAGGATACTGTTTGGCCAGCAGAGGCAGCTCTGCTAAGGTAGAAAAGAGTAATTGGATGGGCCCAATAGATTTTTTACAGGTTACACAGAGCATGGACCTGCATGTGTGTTGTTTAGTGAAGCCACATCCTGTTCATTCCGCTGAGAGAGTATTTATTTCAAAGAGCAAAAACAGTGGGTGATTTGATACTGGACCAAGACATTAACAGAACACAAGCTTTCAGGCTACAGAGCGCCCTTCATCTAACATAGCAGCCAGGTTCTACAGAAAACAAGCTTCTTAGGATAGAGGAAAGCTACTGGGAAATAAACTTGAGTATAACAGTTCTTTGATAAGGAAGTATGTGGCAAAAGAAAACAAACAGTCTTTGAAACACTAGATGGTTGTAAATCAGATTAGTGATGAAGACTCTCTCCGAAATGGAATGTGACAGCATAAAAAGTCCATAAATTATAAGGTGTTTATATTCAAAGAGACGGTATATTAAAATGTGCACAGGAAATGCACATACACCTGAACCAAGAACACAGCTGTCAGTTAAAATTTACAATGGGTCATGAAACCAAGATCTATATGCAGTCCATTACTTTTAGTATCACGAAGGCAAATACATTTAAGCTCATTAGCTTGCCTTTCTTGTATGTTTTTGAAGTGTCCTTTAAGAGCCAAGACAGAGAGGTCAGAGATGGAGTGATCAGATTGAGTGCAACCTTGTTCCCACTAGATTTCAGTCTTTTTCTTCTTTATGTTGTGCCTGTGTGAGTTCATTCAGGTTCAAAAGGGGTTGCCCACCACATGTATAACTGCCCTGAATCTTGAATTGCTTGTTTTTTGTTTTTTTTTGGGGTGGTGATAAAGAGCAGAAACCCTGCAGAGGGGATCTGCACTTACAGTATTAGCAGAGCTGGCCAAGAAATGGAGGATTAGATTTCTTGTAAGAAAGTGCTTGCAAGATACTACATCTAGGGGAAATAAATGCGAGTCCCACATGTACATTTTGCAGTGCATCTATGGCCAGTGCAACCAAGGAGAGGGAGCTATGAAGATACTGGGCAGAAAGCTGAAGGCAAGCAGTCTGTTACTGCTTCAAGACAACAAATGCTATGTTAGGTTGCATTAGAAGGGGTAAGAAGCAGGTCAAGAGAGGTAGGCTTCTCTTGTGCAAGGCTTTAGTAAGGCCATATCTGAAGTACTGAGTCCATTCTGGTCACTGTAGTATAGAAAAGGTGTTGAAGAAATTGCACGGTTCAGCACACGTCACCTAGCTCATTCAGCACTTAGGGCACAGGAGCTATGAGAAGAAATTGAGCATTATTAGCCTAGATGGTAAAAGGCTGAAAGGGGACATGATCAAGGTGCTCCAAATATTAACAAGGGTTGACAGATTGGGGTATGCAGAGATGACTGCACTGATAGTGCCAGCAGGACTAGAGGACATGGTCTCAAACTAAGGGAAGGGGCAGAATAAAGGGAAACATCAGAGTTACTTCATGCCAGTTCATTGGCACAGTGGCAGTGTTGCCCCTCATGATGCCTGTGACCCAGATTCGTACCCTAAATTTAGAGCATTGTGGGGCTGGCAGAAGTAGGAATGAGTGTCACACAGGGCTCCATCTAGGAACAGAGTCATGCCTTCTGCTGGTTTAGCACCACTTGGTTGACAACATGTGGTGTTTCATCTGGGTTTGAAGGAGCCTGTGGAAGGGAGAGTGCATAGACTCTGGTGCATCTGGCGTGTAGGCACCCAATAGCATCAGTATGTATACTGTCAAGGGCGGGGCTACAGGGAAAAAGGATAATGCTGACTGGGCTGATGGATGAAGCTCAGCCTTTCACATGGTCAGTTTGGGTCTCCACCCTCTCCCCCCCTTCCCCGTCCTGGGAAGACTTCAGGTTTCTCCACCCCTCCACAACTTAACCAGATCAAGGGACTTCACCTGTTATAGTGCTCAAGGCAGGGCTAAGCTGCAGCTGGGATGATGTCCCTAGCTCCCAGGAGTGATGTCAGGGTGAGGCTCTGAGGCCAGGAAGGAGGCATCAGGTTGAAGGAGATCCCGTTGAGGCCCAGGGAAAATGGATGTTAAAAAATTTAAGGAAAGCATTACTTCAAACAGAGAGTGTTTAACATGTGCCACAGCCTAACCAGTAACTTTTTTCAGGCATTCCAAGCAGGAATAGACAGATTCCTAGGAAGAACGGCACTGAGGGTTACACACATGAGTTGGGTAGCATTCCAACTGACACGTATGGATGCATGGCGTTATGTCTTTTTACTTTTATTTTATTTGATTCTTAGTAGTCACTGTTATGTATTTTTACTTTAATTTTATTCTAAGTACTTTTTATTCTATTTTGTTTTTATTACTACTGCACCTTACATTATGCATGTTCACCTGTACACTCAGTATTGTATACTCCCTTTCCTCATCCCCTAGGACACATCTGGAAATGAGCTGTTACAAGTTCAGTATGTCCTTCCTCATGAAACTTTTGAAATAAATACATTGTCAAATTGGGTAAAGTTACTGATGGGCGACAGAAGAGGCTGACACAATGGAACCCATATCCCTCCCATCACCACAATACTATCTTACTGTGCAACATACCATACTGTTCTGTACCACACCATACCATACCATGCCATACGATATTACTCTTCATTATACTATACTATTCTATACTGTACCGTAGTATACTATACCATACTACACTGCACGATAATATACTATAAGCTAGCATTAACACACAACGATGTTCGGGTTATATCCTGATAAGAGCATGCCCAATACAATCTGCTGATTGTGATTGTGGTCTCAGAGAGAAGGAAAACTTAGTACATGTACTTTGAAATTGTAGATGGTACTCAAAGCAAAGATCTTACTGGTTAGGGCCTTTTGTTAATAATATTTATCAGCTGGATAAACTCCTGTTCACTAACATACTTATTCATACAGAAGATGCATGATCCCTAGATAGGTTATCTAAGTATTTTTTAATAATTTAAGAAATAAGAAGGAAAATAAATATAATTTAATGTTAATGAAGGTCACTTATATACAGATATGAATTATGAACTATACTTATGCTGCTAGACATCATATTTCTGCTATTTGGTAGAATTGCTGAGTTTTTAATGAGTGCGTTTATGATATTTGTACACTTGACTGAGATATTCAGACAGTACAGTGGCGCAAGAAGGGCGGAACAACTGAGATGTGCCAGGGCAAGGATAGGCGATTCAAAGTTGAGGCACCAAGATGCATCACCGCTGAATATGACATGGAAAGCACTGTGTACAGTACAATGTGCTGGCGATACACCAGACAGGGAGGTCCGGGACTGCTCCAGCACAAATGCAGTTGGCTGGGTGCATCATCTGCAATATTCAGATGTGCTCATGCAATGAGGCCATAATATATGCATGGACAAATGGGGCCATTGCATGTCATTATGGCCCCATTTTCATCTTCGGTGCCTGAGGACGCCTGGCGCAATCGTCCTGTATACAGTTATAAGCAATAGTATGCGTTTATTCACATATTTGTGCGGTGTAGTACAGTACTGCTGCAAGCCCATTGGTACACACTGTGCACGCCAGGCTTACAGAACATACTGTAAGCTGTCATTCGTGGGCAGCCAGGCGATATGTGGGCAGGTGCAGCCGCCACCAATGATGAGGGGAACCAGGTGGCCAGGGGTCCTCTGGGGTGTGAGAAGGGACCACTAGATTACCAGGAGGATCATTTGATACAGATGCCCATGATCAGGCATACCGGAGGGGAGGGAGGGGGAACCACTAGACCACCAGGATATGGTATAATGGTGTGACAGCCCACGATCAGCCATGCAGGAGGGGTGGGGGGTCCGCCAGTCTACCAGGGGGGTGTTTCACTACAGATGACGACGATCGGGTATACAGTGGGGAGGGTGGGGTCCACTAGACCACTGGGTAGGGTGTTACTGTACAACAGCCCGTGATCGGGCAGACTGGGGGGGGGTCCACTAGACTACCAGGTGGGGTGTGTGTATCCAACTGCCCACGATCAGGCACGGGGGGGTGCACCTGGCCACAGGGGAGGGTGTGGGTGCTTGCGGGCGGTGTCCCTGCTGGGTGGGTGGCCATCCAGGCTGGCGGGAGCTGTGTTGTGCACTGAAATACAGCAGCCCACCTGTGGGAGGCCTGGCTTGGGCTTTTTGTCTGGCTCAACTCGGATTCCCGTGTCACGGCACAACCTGGGCCAGCATATGTGCACCGGGCTGAATATCGGGATGTGCCACATATGCATGGGCATGCCCCCTGCATTTGCGCTGCATACATTTATGTAGCGCCCTGGCACATCGGGACTTGCACTGCGCCAGTCCCCCCTTTCAATATCGCACCAGGGCGCATTACTGGGGTTGCGCTGGTGCAACTCGGTTGCGCCAGGCTCAACCTCTTTGAATATCTGGCCCTGCATATTTTTCTCTGTATTTTTAATTTTGTTTTCTTTCTTGTGTGTAAAGGCTATTTAACCATACAATAAAAATGAAATGAAAGAAGGTGCGTTATAAGGCATGATGCGTAGGCGCCGAATGGCTTATACACCTGGGCTTGCTCTTATCTGGACATAACTCACACCTCAGAGTATGCTATTGCACTTATAAAATGGGTCCCCAGTGAGAAAAATTTTTAAAAGCACATAAAAACTGTATAGAGAATACTGGGTGGGCAACTGTGCAGAACCAGTGTGTTCTGCCACAGAGGGATTCTGATTCCCTCTGACCTCGAGAGCAAAGCTTGAGAGAGGTCCATGGGAATCAGAACCCCGAGGTGGCAAAACACAGTAGTTGTGCACAGAGTTGCTCATCCTGTATTTTTTATAGTGTAAAGTACTGTGTGAAAAATGTGTTTTGTGAGTTCTTTTGCTTTCAAAATGAAACTGACTCATGCTGTCTCTAGAGGTTCTAGAATACTGTTCTACCACAGTAGGGTAGAAGAGCATTTCATGACCTTGAAACTGTGGTAGAACAGCATTTTGAAAGGGATGGAATTCTATACAGAACAACACTCCACTATACACTATAGAAATACAGTATAATGTATGGTAAACACCTATTAACCACCATAATCAGCAGTCACACAGCTTTGTTATGCACTGTTTAGAATTTTAAAAGTTGTTAACCACACTTCAGAACTTCCAAACAGTGGCATAAGAAAATAAAATGCACCAGAGTTCCACAATTCTCACACATAGAATGCAAACAGTGTTTTTTGACCATACACTATAAAAGATGATGGCTGGGGATTGGGTTACAACCACGCTGAAATCACCTCTCGTGGTTGCTAGGGCTACAGTAAACCTCTCAAGCTGCACTCTCGAGGTTTACCATGTTGCCCTAGCAACCACTCGAGGTGATTACAGCATGGTTATCACCGATCCCCAGCCATTATCCTCTATATAAATGTGATGTCAACAGAAAATAACAAAAGCAGTCTTTGACATTGTATTGTAATGAAGAAAGTCACTAGAGGGTAGTGGTGTTGAACCCCCCAACACACACACAAACACTTTACAATGTGGTTTCTACTTTTTTATTTATTGTTTTATTTTATATTTCTTAGTTTGGTTGTTCTCAGTTTTAGTGACATCCGGAGCAGCAGCAAGCATGTCCACCCCAACCTCCACCCTGCAGCAAGTATGTCCACCCCCACCACACACACACACACAGACACAATGCTGTACAATATAGTTATTTTACTGTGTGACCTGATCTGCAGCCTCATGCCTTAGAAACAGAAATATAGAAAGTGACGGCAGAAGAGACCAAACAGTCCATCTAGTCTGCCCATAGCCCACCCCCTTAACTGCTAGTTAGTGTGGTGGTGGTGCTTTGTACCTGTCGCAAGCATTCTTGAAACCTACCACTGTTTTTGCCCCACCACTACCTGAGGAAGGCTGTTCCATATATCCACCACCCTCTCAGTAAATAAAAATGTGCGTGTTTTGCCTCTGAATTTGCCCCTCCAGCTTCAAGTTGTGCCCTTAGCTCTTGAGTGCTTTCTGACTTGGAACAGTTCCTGAACCTGCACCTTGTTTATTCCATTTAGGAACTTGTAGGTCTCAATCATGTCCCCCTCTCCTCCGCTGCTCCAGGAGTACATGTTCAGGTTTTGCAGACGTTGTTCATAGTTTTTGTTCTGTAGGCCATGTATCATTTTTGTAGCTCTCCTTTGCACTGTCTCCAGTCTGTTGATATCCTTTTTAGGTGTGGTCTCCAGAACTGTACGCTGTACTCCAGGTGTGGCCTCACCAGAGATCTATAGAGTGGCAGGATGACCCCCTTTTTTCTGCTGGTGATCCTCCTGCCTGTGCAGCCCAATATGCCATTTGCCAGTAGTGCTGCTTTCTTGAACTGTTTGGACATCTTTAGGTCATCCATTATAATTATTCCCAGGTCCCTTTCCTGTTTGGAAGATTCCAGTTGTACTCCTCCCAGGTAGTAGTCCTCTCCTGGGTTGGCCCTTTCTAGGTGCATGACCTTGCATTTTTTTGTGTTAAACTTTAGTCACCATGTTTCTGATCATTTTTCCAGATCCTTACGGTCAACCTTCATCTTTTCTACCCAACCTGGAGTGTCTGCCCTATTGCTTATCTTTGTGTCATTTGCAAATAAAGTCACCTTCCTCCTTGTCCTTCAGTTACTGTATGTCACTAACAAAAATATTGAATAGGATCGGACCGAGTACTGATCCTTGTGGCACTCTCACTATCTACTCCTCTATCTTCTGAAAGTGAGCCATTTTCAAGTACCCTCTGTGTCCTTCCAGTGAGCCAGTTCCTTACCCATTTCACTACTTGCTGTCCTACTTCCATTATGTCCAGTTTGTTGAGTAGCCTTCTGTGGGGACCAAGTCGAAGGCTTTGCTGAAATCCAGGTATGCTATGTCTGCTGCCTCCCTGGTCTATTATTATTTTAGTCACCCAGTTAAAGAAGTCTATCAGATTGCTTTGGCATGACCATCCTGTTGTAAAGCCGTGCTGTTTTGTGTCTAATTTGTTGTTTTCTTCTGGAAAGGATATAATCCTCTCCTTAAGCAGGGTTTCCATTATTTTGCCCACAACTGAGGTTAGGCTTACTGGTCTGTAGTGGTTTGCACTTTTCCTGCTTCCAATTTTGTGCAGATGAATAACTGTTTCCTTCTTCCAGTCTTGGGTGACCTCTCCCAGGTTGAATAGGTAGAAAGATCAGCCGGGGCACTGCCAGCTCGTCTCTTAGTAATCTAGGGTGAATTTCATCTGGTCTAATGGCCTTGTTTGTATTGAGTTTCCTTAGTTCCTTTAGGCCCCTTTCTTTTGTAAAGGCACCCGAGTGTATTCCAACTCCTTCCTTGTTATGTGTTGCATTGCTGGGTCCACATCCTTCTTCTCCTTGGTGAATACAGAGCAGAAGTAACTGTTGAGGATTTCAGCCTTGTCCTCAGGTGTGGTCAGATCTCTTCAGTGCACACTCCATCATGTCTTATTGCTTACATACTATACCATGTTATAGTTTATAAAACAGGTATAAAAATCAAAGAACTTTAATTGAGTAAAACCAGTCAGGTGACCGTACATTATTATCTAGTGCGGTAGCACCGGTATGGTTAGGGTGAAACCTAACTTCTATGATAAACCCGAATTTGTGAACCTTAATAACTCTGGAACTGTTCAACAGATTTTCATGACATCTGGCATGCATAATGCTAGGGGTAAGTCTTTTGACTTGCCACATTTCGTGCAAATCCGTTGTGTAGTTTTTGAGATACTGAGTATTGAAAAAACAGAAAAATCTGTTTTTTGCCATTTATTTGTCAACCTAGATCTCAGAACCGGCTTTAGGTAGTGGTCTGAAATTTTCAGGGTATTTGTTGTACAAGCCTTTGCTTCACTGATGTGCCTTTTCAGGTTTGATGAAAATATTAATCCGTTCAAAAGTTTTTAAACTTTTAATTTCCGATTATTTTCTATGGGAAGAATTTATATGTCAAAACCACGAAAGTTGTGTTTTATGAATACATAACACACTCTCCTCTAGAATGTTGAAAAGTACTGGTCCCAGAACTGACCCCTGCAGCACCTTGCTCATTACCCTCCTCTCTCAGACAGCACCTCATTTACCATCACCCTTTGGGTTCTACCTGACAGACAGTTACCCACCCACTTTGTTATTGCCAGCCCCATGCCTAAACCACCCATCTGGTAGAGGAACAGTGTTGAAAGCCTTTTTGAAGTCCAGATAGGCCACGTCCACCGTCCCCCCAGTCCACCACTCCTGTCACCCAATCAAAGAAACCCACCAAGTGCGTCTGACAGGATCTCCTTCTGACACATCCGTGTTGCCTGTGCTCAACCAAATCCTTCCCTTCCAGGCAGTCCACCAGTCTTTCCTTTAAGAGTGCCTCCATGATCTTCCTGACCACTGACGTTAGGTTCACTGCCCTACAATTCCTGCCTCTGCCCCATCTCCTTCCTTAAGAAGCTGTACTACATTTGCCTTTCTCCAGTCATCTGGAACCTCTCCTGTTTCTAGCAACAGGTGAACTGTTCTGCTAGTGGTTCTGCTAATTCCATCTAGAGCTCCTTCAGGATCCTGGGGTGCACCTCATGCAGACTCATGGCCTTATTTACCTGAAGACCGCCTAGTTCTTTGAGACCATTTATGCGTGCAGCGATGAGGTATCAATCCCCACCCACCCCGCTGCCTCCATCTTAGGTTTCTATCCTTCCTCGCTTGGGATGAGCACTGAACAAAATACCTGCTCAGTATATTTGCCTTCAGGCCATCCTCTACACATGTTCCCTCCTCTTTTCTCAATCTTGTTATCTCCACCTTGTTTTCCTTCACTCTCTATCTAAAGAACACCTTATCTCCTTCCTTGATTTTGCTAGCTATATTCAACTCCACTTGCACTTTAACCCTTCTGACAGTCTTCCCACTTCCTCTGCAAGTCCAGATATTGTTCCCATCCCTCCCACTCTGTGTATTCTTATAGACTAGGAATGCCTCTTTTTGGACCTCACCCTTGATGCCACTTCCTTCATGAACCATATAGGTTTCCTTCTTTTCTTACTTTTACTAACCCTGTTTCAGTTGCCTTTTCAATAGCTACCCTGATCCCATTCCACTTTTCTTCCACCTCCTTGCATTTCCCTAGACCGGTAATGGCTTCAATCAGGTACTCCCTCATCCTCTCATTGTCTGCCTCTCTAAAATCCAGGACCTTCGTTTTTGTGTGGCCCTGTTCTAGTCTGGTTCTAACATCAAAAAACACCACTTTGTGGTCACTTATCCCCAGGGGTTCAGTCACTTCCACCCCATCAACACAGTCCCAATTAGTAAAAAACTGAGAACCAGTGTTGCCCCTTCCCTGGTTGGCTGTTCCACCAGTTGCTGAAGACAGGTTCCCTGGAATACATCTAAGAAGACCCTGTCCCTAGGGGTTGCCGCTGCTGGAAGGTCCCAGCGTACATCCAGGAGGTTGAACTCTCCCACCAGCAACAGCTCTCCCTTGTTTGCCATCCTGATGATATCCTGAAGCAAGACCTTGTTCAGTTCCTCACTCTGCAGAGGAGCTCTGTATACTACCCCCATCCGCAGTATCAGTCCTTTTCCTCTCTCCAGATTTACCCATAGTACTTCATTTCTCCCTTTTCCTCCCTGTAGCTCTATGACCTTAATAGTTTATTTTACATAGAGGGCTACTCCCCCCCTTCCCCCGCCCCCCATCCTATCCCTCCTGAGCACTGCGAATCCTGGAATGGCCAGATCCCAGTCCAGGTGCTCTGAGCACCAAGTTTCTGTTATAGCTATGAGGTCTAAATTCTCTGCTGCTATAGTCACCTCCAAGTCAGTGGTCTTTTCCCTAGGCTCTGTTCATCTGTTTGGGAGCACCAGCTAAGACCTTTGCCTCCCTATCCCCCTCCCTCCTGTTCTAGCTACACGCCTCAAGGTTTAAATGCAGGACCTCTTCCATATACCCTTCAAATTTTTCTTTAGTATTATGGTACACTCTGCACTCAAGTGTAGTCTGTCTTTGTCATACATACTTCATCCTGATAACTGTTTCCACCCCCTATGTATCCAAAACCTTAACATAGAAACATAGAAACATAGAATTTGACGGCAGATAAGGACCGCTTGGCCCACCCAGTCTGCCATTTCCTACCTACTGGATAAGCTGCAGATCCTAGTTAACCAGCAGCCTACTTCTTCTACCCCCATCCCCAGAATTGCCTTATGACTATCCTATGCATGCTTGAATTCCACCACTGATTTTGACTCCACAACCTCCTGTTGCTCCATCCTCTACCCTCTACCCAATTATTGAACTCAAATATTCTGTTTTGCCTCCACGTGGTGGCGAGGGGACCGGAATAACCTCTGAGAAGGTTATTGAGCTAGCCACCATCCTACAACTATCCCCAGTTCCCAAACCATCTCTGGACCTCTGGGACTTCATTTCCAGCTATGTCATTTGTCCCTAGGTGAAGTATGATATGTGGCTTCTTCTGGTCCTACCACTCCTGCTTTATCCTCAACTCTGCCCTGCCCGCCTCCATTCCAGAAACATATACCACTACCTCCAGTTGCCCCATTTTTCCAATGGATGCCCTTATTGATAGAGTCCCCAAAGACTAATACTCTTTCTTCCTTCTGCTGTACACCTCTTGGTCTTAATAGTCTGCTTTCCCCTCCTCCATATCTTTTGGCTGACAGGCCTCGTCCCTCCTGCCCGTCCCCACTATGGTCTTCCCCTCCTTGTATTGTGCCTTCCCCTGGCCTCTTCCCCTCAGGTCCTATGTCCCCATCTACCCCACACCCCTGTATATCCCCCTCCTGCCTTCTCCTGTCCTCCTTCACGTGTCTGACATAGCTGGTAGAGATTTCGATCTCCTTTCTCCCTATCCCCACTTACAACCCTTCAGCACCTCTCCATTTGATTCCTGTCACCTGCCTGAGGACCCCAGTCTATACTACTTTACTGAGCCCCTATCTCTGCCTGGCCCCCAAACCCCCAGTCTCACCTGACCTCCACCCTCCTCTCTTCCTGACCTCCTTTATATGCCTGTCTTAGCCTGCAGAGATTTCTGACCACCTGTTTCCTTACCCCCCCCCGCATACCTCCATGTTGCACCCCTCCATTTGTTGCCCAGTCTTCTGTCTGGGTGCCCTCAGCCTGCTCCACACATATCAAGTCCCTTTCTCCTGCCTGTGCTCCTGTGTACCTAGTCCTGCCTCACTACTTGCCTCTCCAGATTTTTCTTCCAATCCCTCAAGTGGTGCAGACCTGTTTGACCCCTGGTCCCTCTTTACTCTTTTCATCCTCCTGAGCTCCCCCCACCTCCTCCTTCCTGTCTGTCTGTACTCTCCTCCTTGTTTCCTTACCCCACCCTCCATTCCTGTTACCCGCTTGTGGGTGCCTCATCCTCCATTTGGCATCATCCTAGCTTCCTTCCTTAAGTTACCTACCATTCCACACATTCCTTGTGAGGCTCCAATGCCTCCATGCTGGTTTATGCCCCTTCCCCTGTCCCAGCCCCCCTCGTTCTTTAATTTCCACCTCATCCATGTTACCTCCTCTTTTAGTTTCCCCAGCTACCTGCATATTTGACACCCACCTGCCCTCCACATTGCATTTAAAAACACAGCTGCCCCACATCCATTACTGCCCACCACTGTATCTCTCCTAGGTGGCTCCTCGTGCCAACCCTGTTTCTTCCCTCGCCACCTCTCCCTCCCCCCTCCACTGACTCACAACTGCCCCAGTACTCCACATTATCTATGAATGTGAAAAATAACCCTTTTCATAATTAACATTCACAAATTGTTACTTAAATGCCTAAAGCCCAAATCAGTAACTACTTTTACTGACCCATCTGGCCTCTGAATGCCCAAAGCCTAAATCAGCAACTTCTGCGGTCCCATCATTCTTAATCTACCATATCATATCATACCATACCATACTGCTCTTCATTATACTATACTGCACTGTACTACTCTATACCATATTACACTTCGTTATACTATACCATACCATACCATACTGCTCTTCATTATACTATACTGCACTGTACTACTCTATACCATATTACACTTCATTATACTATACCATACCATACCATACTGCTCTTCATTATACTATACTGCACTGTACTACTCTATACCATATTACACTTCATTATACTATACCATACCATACCATATTGCTCTTCATTATACCGTACTATACTATACTTCTCTTCATTATACCATACTACACTATACCATACTATACTATATTGGTCTTCATTTTACTTTACCAAACTGTACCATACCTACCATACTATACTATACCATATCAAACCAGACTGTATTACACAATACTGTGTTCTATTCAGGAACAGCAAGAGTGATTTCCAGCAGTATACGTTTATAGACTATCATAACTGATATCAAAGTCTTGGAAGCCCCTCCCCTTTAGTTGGCAGCATATGAGAGTCAGTGTGGTAAAAACTAATGTAAAACATTTTGTGTTGGCAGATCTAAGCTCCCTCCCCAAGTCTGATATCTGGGGAGGGAGACCACAAAACATACAGCTCTTCACCCATCATCCCCATTCTCCTTGATTGCTCGTGCTTCTTCCCAGCAAGCAGTAATTATATTGTTTATGGGCTGACAGTATAGCCTAGAGATTAGAGTAATGAGCTGTGAATGAGCTTGGTATGTCCAGCAGAGCTGGGTTTGAGTCCCACATCCTCCACTTGCATACTGTGGGAATGTGAGCAAGTCACTTAACCTCCCCAGTGCTCCCAGGTTTCTCCTGAAAGAGGCACTTGTGCCTAGTGTGCCCTACCTGGTTACCAAAGAATTAAAAATAAATAAATAAAACAGTTCTGACTCCACTTACCTGGCTTCAATTATGTGGCAGCTCAGCACCTTGTTCTGTGGCTCTCCCACAATACTCAGCTCCAGGTGGATTTCTCCTTGCACCTCTTCATCTGGATCTATCCGGGACAGGTTTATCCAGTTGTCGACACCTGGAAAGACAATCAGATTTTGATTAAAATAAAACAGTGCTGGTTCTGGCCAGTTTCCTGATTGAGTTCACAGTGATCACTCAGGAGGAGCCATGAAGTGTGTGTTTAGTAAAGATATGTGCACAGAGCAGTTAGCTGAGAACCTAAGCTTGTTACAGTGCTCCCTCTCTATAGTGAACATCTCTGGAGCCAGCTGAGGTGTTCACTATAACTAGATGTTCACTATACCGGTTTGTTAATATTCCTGTTTAGTGAACAATGCAAGCCACCAAAGGTGTTCACTGTAAGTAGGAGTTTGTTATAGAGGGTTTCTTTATAGAGAAGGAGCACAGTAACTGGAGTGCTCAGGTGGAGACAGCAAGTGAAGGAAGTTACTTGAGGAGATTCTGTAAGTGCACAACAGTTAATGGGCTGTTCACCTCTAGGTCACTGGTTTGAATCCAGCCTACATTGGTAGTGGCCAAACATTGTGATCATCTGATGGCTGTTTGGTGACCTGTGTGGAATGGGCTGTGGGTGATCCTTAGGTTAGTTCCTGATATCGACTGGTCCTAGAGTTCTTTGTCTCTGAGTTTACACTTGCCTGTGATAAATTTGCACCCTTTAAAAAATGTAAGGCAGAGACTTCGGTTCCGCCATGGACCTGAAAGCACACCAGATGTGCAGCTCTCCCTCAGCCTGACTCATAACTTTACAACATCTCCTCAAAACAACCTTCAAAACAGCATAAAACAGTTGAATATGACTGGCAGCGCCCTAAAGCTAAATGGGTTCGAAATGTCTTCCAAAAAGCTCCAGACGAGAGGATGAAGATAGATGCAGAGGCGGCCTAGCACAGAGCAAAAGGAACACATCCCTCTACCACAAGAGGATCTGACCCAGACACAGATGGTGAGCTAGAGCAACTCTCCACAGTAGATTTGAAACACTTTTAAGAGAAATACAGGGATCCAGAACTGACAAGAAAGAATTTAAAACATCTCGAGAAGCTTACCGAGCTGGAGAGCAGGATAGATCAAATGGAGGAGCAAGCTGCAATAACGGAGGAACAAACCCAGCAACTGGGGATGTCTTGGAACTAGTACTACAACGAACAGTGGAATTGTGTGCTAAAACCCTGGACTTAGAAAGTCACTCGAGAAGGGATAATATAAGGATTTACAGTTTGAAAGAAGGGGCGGAAACATACCCAAAGGCAGACTTCACCTAAAATCTGTTGAGAGACATACTAAATCTGCCCCCGGCCGGGATACACAGTAAGCAATGAAAGAGCACATCGCTCCCTTGTCTAAAAACCACTGACCCCGTGGCACATCCGAGATCTGTAGTTATTAAATGTGCAATCTACAAGGTGAAGGTGGATATATTGTGCTGGGCCTGGGCACAGAAATCACTACAGTACCTGGATTCCAGTGCAAATGTGCAAGCTACAAGGTGAAGGAGGATATATTGTGCTGGGCCTGGGCACAGAAATCACTACAGTACCTGGATTCCAGTGCAGTGTCAGTGGCTCAGTAGGTAGCACACTCGCCTCTGAGGCTTGGAGGTCAGAGGGTTGTGGGTTCAGTTCCCACATCTGGCACTTGGGTTAATATCCCAGTACTGACACTGTAGTGCAGCATGAGAGCCGTGCTGCACTTCAGAGGTGCAGTCTTTCGGATGAGACGTTAAACCGAGGTCCCATCTGCCTGGATTGGTAGTAGTTCAGGTGGATGTTAAAGATCCCATGGCACTTATCGAAGAGTATGGGAATTTCCCCGGTGTCCTGGCCAAATTTCCCTCATTCATTAAAAATCCCACCAACAGCTTAATCTGGTTCAAGGTCAGTTGGCATTCATCTGTATCCCTTCCCCTGGTCATGCCTAAAAATAGGCAGGATTTGTCTAGTGCACTTACCGGTCAACAGAAACTAAATAAATAAATTTCAGAATTACAATGGATCATGACTATCTGCCAGAAATACAAATGTAACCCCTGCAAATGGGGGTTCTCAAAAGACTTCAGGAGCTTGCTTTGAATGCTCCAAGCCTGAATGGTGTTTGGCATTTAAGCCATTTATCAGTGAGTGTTTTAGAGCCTCTGGTACTGTCTCTTTAAGAGCTGTCTGCTTGCAGACATAATTAGTTTGTATGGGGGGACTGTGTGCTTCTCTGAGTACCACTGAGCTGCTGCCAATTCACTTCATTTTGCAGTCACTAGAGTGCAAAGGAACCTATCTGAAAGATGTAACGTTTGCTGGAAATTATTTAGAGTAATAATGAAATTACAGTTTGTCTAACCTGCTTTATTTGCAGTCAGAACTGTGTCTGCTAGTTCCCATTCTAGTTTTGAACTGCTGAACTGGACCAATCAGTGTGGGGTAAGCTAGCTCTAAAATGGTGCCTTGGACCTAATCAGAACTTGGACTCATAATCTGAGCGAGCCACAAGAGGATTGTATGGGCAGTGACTCTGGGAGATGTAGTTTAGACTTCAGTGCCTTTTTGGACCAACAGCAGCAGTCTATTGTGAGTGACAGCCAATCCAGTCAAGAACTGGGAGGAACTCAAAGGAAGTGCTCGGTTTTGTCGGGTTGGAGTTTCAGTTGAGCTTTGGCAGTGAAGAAGGAAGGAGCCCTGTGCTTTTCAGTGTGCAGTTTTAGTCAAAAACGTGTAAGGCCCAGAGTTCCGGTCTGCAGCTTGTGTAACAGCTTGTTAGGACTGAATCCGTCCTGTGAAAAGAATCAAAGGATCTCTGAAGAGTAGAAACCAGGCTCACCCTGTAGAAGACTGGAGGAATTGCTGAAAATTGCACTCGGTCTGTCAGGAACTGAATCTGCTGTGTGTTCTCCGGTATTGTGCAGTAATTGCGATCGATACAGATGCAGCCTGCCTGGTATAGTGTTTTCGCTATATGGATGTGAAGAGGTTTGTGTACCCAAGGAGCCCTGCTGACATTGAAGGACCCTATCTTATTTGGAGGTCGTGAGTACTAATTCAGGGTCGCTCCCTGTTGAATTGCCACATTAAATCCAAATGGAATTACTGTACTGCTGACTGTTTAATTCTCCTTTTCTCTGTGTGAAAGGGCCCCCTACCAGCTGCCACAGTTTGACTAGCCACTAGGGCTTGGGTACCCAGGGACAGTAACTGATAGGGATAGGCCTGTGCACAGAGCCATAGGTAGATTATTAGAGTGATAAGCTAATTAACCTGATTTCCCTGTCCTTGTTATATCCCCTAAATAAATCAGAGCTGCTTGTTTCAGCAAAGTTATACTGCCTGAGGTATTTGTCTATGTTAAAGTACTGTACTGTGATTGTTGCACTGTATCTCATTTCACAGGAGGTCCCAGTGCCGGAACCAGACCTGGGGTAAGTGTATACTGTGAAGGTAATTCTGATATATTGTGTGGGCCACTAGTGGGAAGAAAGGGGGTTGCAGTGTCCCAGAGGGTCTGTGACCAAGTTAGTTTAACTATTGCAAACCCTGACCTCTGGGTGGAGGCACCCGCCATTGGATCCAGGCCCTCAACCTGTTAGTGGCAAATCAGGCAGGGGTAGTAGCCCCTGGGATAGCGCCATCTAGGGGTTACATCTTGGAGGCTCACCGCTGGGATTGTGTGTCTCTAGTGGCCATATTTACGAACCACTGTTAAGAAAAAATGGGTACCGACAGAAGTGGCTGTGCACGGTTGGTGGAGTGGTGTACTGGGAGAGATCGACCCCAAAATGCTATGCTTATCCTGGACATCCCCTGGGTATCAATATGGACACTGTGCAGGAGTACTTTCAAGGTGGAAGGTTTACAAACCCTGTGGTGGTGGGTCGGCATGCTAATCTGCTCACCCACACTTTCCTGGCCCTAGTAGAGTTTAAGGATCCCATAGATAGCTCCAACGTGCCACAGACCATTACCCCAGAGGGAGCCCTCACTGCTTGGAGAGTGATAACTAAGGACAGTAAAGACCCGGGGGGGAATCAGCCCCCACCACTATCTGAAACTTTTGAGGAGAAATTTGCTGAATGGTTGCTGGGAGAGGGGAAAACTGTGGAGGACTTGAAGAAACTATTCTTGCCACCTGGGGGTGTTCCTTCCCCAACACCCTCTCCTGCTACAGTGCCCGTAATGGTGGCTGAACCAATGCAGACTCCTATTTCTGCACCTGCCATTAGTCACGACCTCACCGAAGGTTGAGGATCTTCTCTGGCACCCTCCCACCCCCAAGGGAGGATGACTGGAGACCTGGATAGACTATGTTGCCCCCAAGTGCTAGAATGGCAATGCTCGGAAGGCGAAAAGCGTAAAGAGGTTAGTGAGAGCCTCTGAGGTCCTGCCCTGGCTACCATCCATGCTAAACGGGCCAGTAACCCTGAGCGACTGCACAGGCCTATCTTGAGGCCTTGGAGAATGTGTATGGGAGCCCAGATTCTGATGAGGACCTATGGTGGAGAGTAAGAAATGCACAACAGTACCAAGGGGAGTGTTGTCTGTGTATGTCTCGGCTGGAAAAATTGTTGCAAGAATGCCTCAGAAAGGGTAGTTTGCCAGCGATTGAACTGGACCGAACCAGACTGGACAGAATCCTGTCTGCCCCTTCTCAGAACTGCTGTTGCTTCAGTTACGCCTGGCAACCGACTGGAATCCCCACCTCCTATGATGAGTTAATGAGAGAAATTCGAGGAGTTGAGAAAGGCGACCGGGAGGTACCTGCACCAACAGCTGTGGCTACGACCCGAGTGACTGAGGGTGACCCATCAAGTGAAGTTTAGGGCAGAGGTTGACAGTCAATGAGTGCTCTGACAAGGAAAAAGATATGCCACAATGGGGCGAACTGTTGAGAGAGTCCGGAATTCAAAACAGTCCCTTTATGAAGGCCACGCCTGCAAATACGGGCCCTGACCTATATCCGACTGCATCTGCTATGGGGTGGGGTACCCACCCATGTATCTCCTGCTGATAACAGCTCCAAACTCAATTCCTTGACCATGGAAGTGGAGAAACTGACGAGATGTCCCAAATGCTTATCACGCCGCAGACAGAGATGGCACCCAGGTTTCCAGTTAGTAATACCCGCCTGGCTCCCAGTGTGGCGCTCGGCCAGCTCAAACTCCAGAAAGTATGTTTTGCTATAATTGTGGGAAAGATGGGCACATGAAAGGGAATGCCAGTCCCCAAAAGACACTGACAAAGTTGCATAAGGCTACAAGGAGAGCTTCGGAGAACAAATCAGTGGTTAAGAGGTGCACGACATGATCCCAGTGAGGGCACCAAAATGCTAATTCACGCCCTTTGTGGCAAGGTCAGTTGCCCAGGCCCCACTCGCCTCTCCAGACTGGTCCAGAATAGTGGTCCTCCATGGAGACCACTGTAAAGGTGAATGGAGTGTCTACAAGAGCTGTATTAGACAGTGGCTCCAAGTGACAATTATGTTCCAGGATTGGTATCAGAAGCATTTGTCAGACGACTCTTACAACCATTAGAAGGACTGCATGTATGGGGTTAAGTGAGAAGGCCTACCCTATTCCGGTATATCCGACTTGGCTGTCTTTCCCCCACCTCCGTGGCTGGAGTGGCCGAACAAGTAGAGACCCTAGCCTTAGTGTGTCCCCCACTGGACTGTATGATGGTGTCCTTTGTTGATTGGAACAAATGCTCATATGTTCGGAAGGCTGGCACAGTTGTGTTATGAAAACAGGGGTCAAAGACTAGTAGAGCTTTAAGAGTTCCGGCTTTAATTAAGAAGGCCTATGAGGCACAGAGAGATGAAAAACAGAACCAGAGGAACCGGTCGGAATTGTATGGAAGAAGGATCCTGAGTCTCTGATCCTGGCGCCCAAATGCCCAGTGTACCTTACAGGAGAGGTCCGATCAGAAAGGATGTTAAGAATAAAATATTAATGTTGGATGCACCAGGCGATGGAAAATTGCCAGAGGGACTGCTGGTCAAGCCTAGTATCTTGCCCGCTAGAGCCCATGCTTATGCCAGAAGGGTAATGGTCCAAGTTCATAATGTGTCTGAAAGAGACATTCGAGTAAACAGAGGTTGCATCCTGCAATGTGCATTGTGCAGACACTGCAGTGCTACCCAGCAGCAAGAGTTCAAGGAAGAATGACAGAGTAACGCCTGACTTGTTTGATTTGCGACTCCCGCTGCCAGCTGAATGGAAAGTGAGGATCAGTGAGAAGCTTGCCCAGAGAGACCAGGTGTTTTCTTTAAAGGAATGGGATGTAGGATGCAAGGAGCTGAGCACAATATCCGGCTGCATGACGAAAGACCATTTTCCTGAGAGGTCTCGACGCCTGGCACCTGCTGACATAGATGATGTGAGACGGCATCTGCAAGAGATGTTAGCTGCTGGTGTAATACAAGAATCCAGAAGCCCTTATGCTTCCCCATTGTGGTAGTGAGGAAAAAGAATGGAACAGTAAGGATGTGTGTGGATTATCGCACCTTAAACCGGCGGACTATCCCTGATCAGTACACAATGCCCCGCATTCAGGATGCTTGACTGCCTAAACGGGAGCAAGTGGTTCTCTGCTGGATCTCCGAGTGGTACTACCAGATCCCGATGGCCCCAGAGGACCGTGAGAAGACGGCCTTTATCTGTCCGCTTGGCTTCTATGAATTCATGAGGATGCCTCAGGATTTCAGGTGCCCCAGCCACTTTTCAACGATTGATGGAGCGAGCAGTGGGGACATGAACTTACTAGAGTGCCTGGTATACCTAGATGATGTTATTGTGTTTGGCAGCTCACTGGAGGAACATGAGAGCAGATTATTTAAGGTATTGGACCGACTGGAGGACTTTGGCCTTAAACTGTCCATTGATAAGTGTCAATTCTTTCAAACATCAGTAAAGTATGGGACACATAGTATCCACTGAGGGAATAGAGACCGACCCAAGTAAAGTTGAGGCCTTGACCACCTGGCCACAGCCCAAAATCTAAAAGAACTGCAAAGATTCCTGGGATTCTGTGGTTATTATCGGCGCTCATCAAGGACTATTCAAGAGTGATCCGCCTTTACTTAACCTACTCAAGGGTATCCCCAACCCACAAAAAATACCAAAAGTCAGCGCCTCAAGACTGAAAGAGTGTATTTTCATCCGAGTGAAGTATTTGGGGCCGCTGGACCTTGATTGTGAGACTGCTTTTCATGAGATCATATATCAACTTACCCATGCTCCAGTGCTGGCCTATGCCGATCCAAGAAAACCTTACGTCCTGCACACTGATGCTAGCTTGCAAGGGTTGGGGCTGTGTTGTACCAAGAGCACGAGAATGGCCTGAGACCAGTGGCCTTTGCCAGTAGAAGCCTGACCCCATCCGAAAAGAACTATCCTGTACATAAGTTAGAGTTCCTAGCTTTGAAGTGGGCTATTGTTGACCAATTCCATGAGTACTTGTATGGGGCTAAATACTAGTAAAACTGACAATAATCCTTTGACCCATGTGCAGACCTCAGCTGTTGGATGCCACTGGCCATAGGTGGCTTTCTGCATTATCTACATATGACTATGCTCGAATACCGAGCAGGTCTGAACCACATAGAAGCTTGATGCTCTCTCCGGAGGCCTGTTCCCCAGAATGATTGGGTCCGATTGGCAGAACCTGACATTCGGCACTCTGCCGGAAGTTTGACAGGGAGGAACAAATGTCCACGGACGCAGTGGACTGCATGGTGGATTGCTTGGGAGCCTCTGAGAATTGCATACCTGCTGCTTATTGCCACTTTTCTGCAATAGACATTGGTGCACTGCCTCAGCTGGACAATGACAGTATTCATGGCTCAACTCCGCGATCCCATGATCAAAGCAGCTTTAGAAGCCCTCTATGCAGGAAAAGATGTGTCCAAATTATGCTCCACTGATTTGAGAGCTGCACTGTTATACAAAGAAGGTCCTAAGTTGAAACTGATCAATAAACTGTTATACAGAGAAACAGTAGACAGAGGGGACAAGTAGACAAACAACAACTAGTGCTGCCCACTGCCTTCGAGACTCAGTACTGAGGTCCTTGCACAACCACATGGGGCACCTTGGTATAGACAGAACACTTGACTTGGTAGATCCAGATTCTATTGGCCTAAGATGGGGCTGATGTGAGCAACACATTCGAACTTGTAGTCACTGCTTACAGAGGAAAGCTTTGCCCCAGAGGGCTGCCCCCCTTGTTAACATCACCACCAGTGCACCCATGGAGCTGGTCTGTATTGATTTTCTGAGTTTGGAGTCAGATCAAAGAAATATCAGTAATGTGCTGGTGGTCACTGACCATTTCACGAGATATGCCCTAAGCTTTCTCCACCAAAGACCAGAAGGCATCCACTGTGGCCAAAGTACTTGTAGAAAACTTTTTGTTCACTATGGGGTTCCACAAAGAATCCATTCTGATCAAGGAGACTTTGAGAGTCGCCTGATCAAAGAGATGCTTTCTCTGTGGGAGTGCGAAGTCCAGAACACTCCTTACCACCCCAGGGGACCCACAGCCTGAACGCTTCAACCGCACTTTGCTAGATATGCTAGGCACCCTGCACCCAAAGGACAAGCCTAGATGGAGCCAACAAATTAGCACCCTGGTACATGCTTATAACTGCACCAAAGTGATGCCACTGGATTCTCCCCTACCGCTTGATGTTTGGAAGAGAAGCTCGACTACCAGTAGATGTGTGTTTTGGGGTCTCTCCTGATGGGGTTCAAGCTGACAACTATTTACAGTATGTGCAAAGTTAAAGGCCCAGCTAACTCATGCGTACTCAACTGGCTCAAACCATGGCTGCCAAAAGAAATCTGGCCAACAAAGAAAGGTATGATAAAAGGTGAAAGCACAGGAACTCCAGGAGGGAGATCGGGTATTGCTAAGAAATCTGGGACTGCATGGCAAGCACAAGATTGCTGACAGATGGCACCATCTCCTCACATTGTAGTGGGCAAACTAGATGATCTGCCAGTGTACAAAGTAAGGCCTGAGAATAATTCAAAAGATGTAAAACAATGCATAGAAATCATTTACGCCCATTGGACAAATCTTAATTGAGTCTGAGCCCCAGAAGATGCCCTCTGGACCAGTGACTAGAGCTGCTGCTAAGAAAGATCAAGAAAGTCTGCACCTCAGAAGCAAAGTTAAAGTGTTCCCTCCACAAGTCCCAGTTGAGCATGACTGTCAGTCCATATCGGAAGAAAGTGAGTGACTTTGAATACTATCCTTCTTACTAACTGACAATTGTTTCGGGGCAATCCCTAGTCAATACTGGAGATGAAGCTGGGCCTTCTGGACTGTCTAAGCCCCAGCTTCATCCCTGGAGCCAATGCTCCAGAAAGTGAAGTGCAAAGCATCAGATCAGATGAAATGGAATCATTGTGCATGGTTGAACTGTTTGAGCTTTAGGGAGGAAAATGATAGATTGGGGCAGACTGGTGATACACCGAACAAGAAGAGTATTTTGAGTGCCCTGACAGTCCACTGCCAGTGTCCGAAAGCTCTCCATGCGAGCCAAATGTTGTGGACTCAGAAACTGTAACTCCTGGAGCTGAAAGTGCCCCAAGTTCTAGCCCCTCTACCCCCATGGAGACTCCTGACAAGTGAGGACAATGCTGAAAATGAGGCTCAGAGTGCAGAGACTATAACAGTTCCCCTAGAAAGACTGGTCCAGCTGTAAAGCCTGTGGTGCACCTCAGTTATGATTCACTTGGGAGGCCTGTGGACTTGCCTCTCAATGTTGTCCATAAAGGAGTGTATGTGTCCCCGAGCTCATTGCCCAAACTGAGCATCAGTGCTAACTCCAAGTTACTTGTGTTGCCCTTCATATGGTGCCTTGCCCCATCCAGCCCCAAGGTAACTGATAGGAAGGCCCTCTCTTCAGGTTTCATGTACAAGAGGTAATAACTTGAGTTATGGTACAATGTGTATGTAATACTGTGTAAAGAGTGACGTACTGCAATGTTTCAGAAATGTGTTCTTGGTAAAATGATATATTGACTGATGATTACATTATGCGAGCCTAATGCAAATGTATATGGTTGCAGTTGAAACTTACAGGGGTACTTGCTTGACGCTGACGCCGCTTTCTCCCAGGCCAGGAAGGTGTAACCCCTGCAAATGGGGGTTCTCAAAAGACTTCCAGGAGCTTGCTTGAATGCTCCAAGCCTGAATGGTGTTTGGCATTTAAGCCATTTATCAGTGAGTGTTTTTAGAGCCTCTGGTATCTTTAAGAGCTGTCTGCTTGCAGACATAATTAGTTTGTATGGGGGACTGTGTGCTTCTCTGAGTACCACTGAGCTGCTGCCAATTCACTTCATTTTTGCAGTCACTAGGAGTGCAAAGGAACCTATCTGAAAGATGTAACTGTTTGCCAGAAATTATTTAGAGTAATAATGAAATTACAGTTTGTCTAACCTGCTTTCTTTGCAGTCAGAACTGTGTCTGCTAGTTCCCATTCTAGTTTTGAACTGCTGAACTGGATCAATCAGTGTGGGGTAAGCTAGCTCTAAAATGGTGCCTTGGACGAATCAGAACTTGACTCATAATCTGAGCCAGCCACAAGAGGATTGTAGGGCAGTGACTCTGGAGATGTAGTTTAGACTTCAGTGCCTTTTTGGACCAACAGCAGCAGTCTATTGTGAGTGACAGCCAATCCAGTCAAGAACTGGGAGGAACTCAAAGGAAGTGCCCGTTTTGTCGGGTTGGAGTTTGAGTTGAGCTTTGGCAGTGAAGAAGGAAGGAGCCCTGTGCTTTTCAGTGTGCAGTTTTAGTCAAAAACGTGTAAGGCCCAGAGTTCCGGTCTGCAGCTTGTGTAACAGCTTGTTAGACTGAATCTGTCCTGTGAAAAGAATCAAAGGATCTCTGAAGAGTAGAAACCAGGCTCACCCTGTAGAAGACTGGAGGAATTGCTGAAAATTGCACTCGGTCTGTCAGGAACTGAATCTGCTGTGTGTTCTCCGGTATTGTGCAGTAATTGCGATCGGATACAGATGCAGCCTGCCTGGTATAGTGCTTTCGTTTATATGGATGTGTGAAGAGATTTGTGTACCTCAAGTGAGCCCTGCTGACATTGAAGGACCCTATCTTATTTGGAGGTCATGAGTACTAATTCAGGTCGCTCCCTGTTGAATTGCACATTAAATCCAAATGGAATTACTGTACTGCTGACTGTTTAATTCTCCTTTTCTCTGTGTGAAAGGGCCCTACCAGCTGCCACGGTTTGGACTAGCCACTAGGGCTTGGGGTACCCAGGGACAGTAACTGATAGGGATAGGCCTGTGCACAGAGCCATAGGTAGATTATTAGAGTGATAAGCTAATTAACCTGATTTCCCCCTGTCCTTGTTATATCCCCCTAAATCAACAGTTCTCAGACTTTGTCATAGTGAGCCTCCCCTAAGCCATGGAAAAGATCTTGAGCCTCCCCCAAAATACTGAAATATTTTTGGGCCTTCCCATAGAAAAATAGCCTACTTTTCATAACACATCAGGAATAAATTGAAACTTCTTTGCATAGCTGGTTGTCATGTTATTAAGCTTATTGTAACCCCCCCAACAGGACAACCTACTTGCTCCAATATTTTGACTCTCCAACCATTGTTACCCTTTACTGCCATACCTTCATCGGTCAGACTGCTTTTTCTGTTTTCTCTCTAACTGGAATAACCTTCCTGTCGACCTCTGCCTCTCCCTCTCTCCCCCTGCTCTTAAGCAACTTCTCATGGATCATTTTGCTCCCTCTTGCTCTTATTCCTAGTATCTGTATGGTTAACTCTTGTATTTGGACAGTTCTGCTGCAAGTCTAATTGATCAATTGTTCCTTACATTGTTAGTTTATTGTTCTTAATTTGTTTGCACTTTTAGTCATTTTGTATTTCTTAAGTGTTTTGCAGTTACATTTTGAAATGTAGTCTCTCACTACCCTTCCCTGGGTACACCTGAAATAAGCCATGACTCAGTGTACAGTACCTTCACTGGTCACAGACTTGTGAATAAATACTTAAATTCACCTACTATTATCCTCTTTAAGTTTGTCTTATCCTGTCACACAAAATCTATAAAGTTCAAATTTGAAATATAATACTTTTTCAAGATTTGCTTGAGCCTCCCCTTGAACAGGTTGGGGCCTCCCCAGGGAGGCTGGCCTCACCATTTGAGAAACCCCTGCCCTAAATAAATCAGAGCTGCTTGTTTCAGCAAAGTTATACTGCCTGAGGTATTTGTCTATGTTAAGCTGTACTGTGATTGTTGCACTGTATCTCATTTCACAGGAGGTCCCAGTGCGGAACCAGACCTGGGGGTAAGTGTATACTGTGAAGGTAATTCTGATATATTGTGTGGCCACTAGTGGGAAGAAAGGGGTTGCAGTGTCCCAGAGGCTGTGACCAAGTTAGTTTAACTATTGCAAACCCTGACCTCTGGGTGGAGGCACCCGCCATTGGATCCAGGCCCCTCAACCTGTTAGTGGCAAATCAGGCAGGGGTAGTAGCCCCTGGGATAGCGCCATCTAGGGGTTACACAAAGTGCCAGACAACAGTATTCACCAATCCTTAAGGTTCTCCGAGAGCAGAACATTAAATTCCAGACCCCTTTTCCAGCACGCCTTCAGATCTTCTGGGAGCAGGCACTGTTACTTACAATCAGTACAAGAGGCGAGACAAGATCTTACTAAAAGGGGATTACAGACTCTGGGAGTGCAGACGGACCACGGACCTACTGGACGCCATTTCCACCCAGACTGGCAAACAGTGCTGCACCAGAGAAAATCGGGCCTTGCCAGAAGGAACACCCAGGAGGCAGCGAGATGTACTGCGGCATTATTCACATCAGTAAACAACCCGCAAGAGAAGCAGAGCAGCGGACAGGACACCGGAGAGTGAGTAAAGACCAAGAAACTGATGTGGTTGATAAATAACGCCCTTCGAACTATCTCGAACGGAGCTCCTAACCCCGAATGTGGCCTAGCTTTGCCTGGGGATGTCTTTGGTGGGAGGTGCTATGATTATTCGAACATGGAGACCACTTGGCAAACTAACTAAGATTTTCTTAATGGAGAGAAACTTACCTTGCTGCTGGTAAAGGACTTTGAAAAGTATACAGAAACTATATTTACATCCAGTCACTTTAACTGAAAAGTTTGATGCGGCCCCCCTGCCTCATGATCCGACAGCCTTTCTGAAAGGAGTGACTGATGATAAGGGGGGAAGCAGATCTGTCACCACCTAAAAGAGAGGGCAGACAGACATAAAGTAAATAACAGTGGTTAAAAGTAGTCAGGAGAACTGTTTATGGGGATAAGGGAAAACGAAAACTAAAACACTGTTGTGGGTCAAGGGAGGCAAGGGAAGAGAGAGGAATCTCAGAAGTAACTAAAAGGTCTGTGGCATATAATTGTTTAAGCAGAGAGATGAATTTAATAGATCTAATGGCTCTGGGAGAAAGAACCCCGCACAGGGGGTAGAGACACTCATGCTCCTTCTTGGTGTGACCCCGAAGAGAAGGGAGAATCACTAAGAACAGAAGCCCAAACATACGGGCTTCCTACCTTGAAAGCAGATGTTTATAGTAAGACAACCGACCCAGCTGGTCAGGTCTTTGTTCATTTGCAGTTGTTTAAATGCAGCTGTAGTAGTTAAAATGTTGAAAGCTACTAAACTATCTATATGCTTTAAGGAATGGCGTAGTAGCAAAGAACGTGTGTTATTAGAACATGGCAGTCATTTGCTGATTCAGAACCATGATTCTACCTTTATCAGTGGATAATAGAGACACAATGGTATGCTCCTACAATGTACACGGACTTAATAATCCCATTAAAAGAAGTAAAGTACTATCATACCTTAAGAAGACAAAAGCAGATTTCATATTGATGCAAGAAATGCACCTTTCGAAGAGGAGCATGAGAAGTTGTCCAAGATGGGAATTGAGGGGCAGTTACTTCTACCTACAAACAAGCATTTGTCAATGCTGAATGTTTACTTGCTGGTATTAACATTGAAATGCAGGGTTAGACAGATGCAGAGTTGGAATGGCAGTGAAGTATTGAACTCACAACCCCACCTCCACCCTGCAGAGATGAACAGGCACTGGGGCATGCGTTTGTGTTATCACCCATAACATTCATGCCATTTCACCTCACCCTATCCTGCAGACACTGACAAATGTTGAGGTGTGCCTTGGGGTGTTCAGCTTTACAGTCACCCCACTCCATAAGGACATATGCTGAAATGGGTGCAATATAGAATGGGGTGAACTGTGGGGCCGAAGAGTCAAAGGTACAGCTCAGTGCCTGTCAGTGGCTGGGGTGTGGGGGGGGGTTGGAATGGCATGAGCATTACAGTCAGCAATCCAAAGACACGCCCCTGATGTCTGTCAGTCTGTAAAGGTGGGACGTTATGGTTAGAAACCATAATGCCCTGGGTATTTGTTGGTATTTGCAGTACAAATGTTCAACATGGCAATTTTGTGGCCCCCACCTCATGAAATCATTTGGGACCTCTTCTCATGAACAGTGGCACTGTGATTTTGTCAATGTGTCCCAAAATTTGAGTTTCCACAGTGACCACGCCACTGTGCGCCAGATGCACGAAAATGCAGATTGGGCAGGATATGAAGAGTGACAGCTGTACCATTTATAGGGAGGTGTGAAGAGATGGCAATGTTGAAAATCTGTAGTGAAAATATTAAAATGCTCAAACTTCCGAGTGTACATGGAAACTGCAATGCATGCACGTAACACAGTCATTTAGTGGAATTATTTCACCAAATTTTCATCATAGGCATTTTGTGATCTCTGCTGATGAACTCTGTTGCTATGATGTTCTTAATCTGTCCCGAACATTGATTTCCCACAGCAACCATGGTATTCTGCACCCAGTGTGTAAACGCATATTTCGGGCACGATGTGAAAAATGACAGCTGTACTGTTCATAAGGGGGTGTGGAAAATGGCAATGTTGAAAATCTGGAGTAAAATACTACAAATTTGCAAAGTTACGAGAGTGCATGGAAACTACACGACACACCAAATTTTCAACATAGGCATTTTAGGACCTCTGCTCATGAACAGCGCCACTGTGATTTTACATACGAACATACATATAAAACATACGATCTGCCAGCAGAACACACCAATTGGTCTATGTAAGTCTGCTCTGGTCTGCAGCTAGCACCCTAGATTGCAGCTGCCCCAGCCTCTCCCGGCTTTTCCCATCCCCGCCCGACTCTTTCTCTTGCTTTATCCCACTCCTCCTTAAAACTATTGATTGTCCTACATGTTACCACCCCCTCTGGCAGTGCATTCCAACTAGACACCACCCTCTCAGAGAAGTAGTGCCTCCTCATTTCCCTCTTGAAACGTCCCCCTTCCAACCTTAGTCCGTGCCCCCTTGTCTCTCTTCCACTCCTCAGTTTAAACACCCCCTCAGTGTTAGGTTTATTTACCACCTCAGGTAGTTAAACACTTCAATCATATCCCCCTATCCCTGCTCTCCTCCAGTGTGTACATGTTCAGCTCCATCAGCCTAACTTCATATTCCTTTCCTTTTATCCCCTTTAACATTTTGTTGCCCTCCTTTGCAACCCCCAGTAACTTTATATCTCGCCTCAGGTATAGCCTCCAGTATTGCACACAGTACTCTAGGTGTGGTGTGACCAATGATCTGTAGGGAGGTAGGACCACATCTGTGTCTGGATGAGAACCCCCATTGCGATCCATCCCAGCATCCTGTTTGCCTTCGCTGCTGCTTTCCTGCACTGGGCTGAGTTTTTCATGCTCCCAGTTACCAACACCCCTAGGTCCTTCTCCTCCTCTGTGATCCCCAACCAATGGTCCCACTTCTGGTTCTGATCCCTGAAGTGCATCACCTTACACTTCTTTGTACTGAATCCTAGCTGCCACTCCACTGACCATGTCTGTAGTTTGGTAAGGTCCTCCTGCAGTTTTTCCCATCCATCCTCTTCATGAACCACTGCCCCCAATTTGGTATAATGTGCGAACAGACTAACTCTGCTCCCCAGTCCGTGTGCTATATCGGAGATAGAGAGCCCAAATAGCACCGGGCCCAGCACTGACCCCTGTGGCACCCCACTTGTCACTGCTCTTGGTGCCGAGAGCTACACCAACACCCTCTGCACACTCTCCTGTAACCAGTTCTCTATACATTTAGTCAGACTACCTTCCACCCATACCCCTCCTTCTCCTCACTCTTCTCCTCCTTGGCCTGTGTCCCTCCTCCTGGTAGTCTGTACCCTTTCTTCTCCTTATTCCTATATTACACTCAGACTACTTGCCCGCCTCCTTCCCAGGGTTACTACACTCGCTTTTACCTGTATCTAGGGGATGAGCTCATTAGGCTCCCCTGTCTGGACCTTTCTACCAACCTCAGTCTTTAAGCCCCCCCCCACTAGTTTAAATCCATCTTAGTAGAGATATACCCCTCTAATCCTGCCTTTAATACTCCCCTCCCGTTCCTGCTCAAGTGTACCCTGTCCCCCGTGTACAAGTCACTATTCCTCCCAGACCCTACCACAGTTAGTCACTAACCCATAATTTCTGGTGTGGCACCAATCCCTCAACCACTCATTGAAATCCTTTAGCCTACCCTTCCTCCCCATGCTTGCATATGGTACTGGCAGTACTTCCAAGAATGCCACCGACTCCCCCACCCCCTCTGCCTGCCCAACTACTCAAACCTCCCCTTCACTACTTCCACAGTCCCCCCCGCCAAGTCGTTTGTACCCACATGCAACACTAAATGAGGTTTCTTCCTCCCTCGCTGCACACTTGAGCAGTGCCTGCCCTGCCCCTCCTGCAGTCAAGCTGGGGATAGCTTCAACCCAAATACAGCTGTGCCTTCCCTTCCACCCCATCTCACCTTTTCAGTATAGAATCTCCCAGGATGAGTAGCTCCCCATCCCTTACCCCTTTCCTTCTAATGCCCCTTCCACCACCCCAGTATTTATCCTTCCTGACCTCACCCCCACCAGCTGCTCCCTCTGTGACTTCTGTATCTGTATCCCTACTTCTGCCTCAACCCTTTTCTCTGCCTTATTCCTCCCATCCCCTTTGAACCCCTTCCCAGCCTGACTACTTCCTCACTGGGCTTCGATGTTGACCTCCCTTCTCCCCTGCTGATTTTCAACCCTCTCCTATCCCCACTGTTGTCGATGAGCCCCCATTACCTTCTACCCCGATAATGATGCCCCTCCCATCCTTCCCCTTCAAGTAGCCTTCTCTCCTCCAGTCACCACCCTCCTTCCTTACTAGCCCCCTTCTACCCTTTCATCCTTGCTATGTCTTCCCTAGCTGTTGCCATCCCTCTCATGCCCCGCTTGTCCTCCCCCATTCAGTATGTTCCTGCTCCCCTCTCTCCCATAGCAGAGGTTCGAATCTATTCCTAGTTGATACCCTTCCTACATCTCTTCCCCCTATTGGTTCCCCCCTCCTACTTGTTCCCCTCCGTGCCACCCCTGGTCCCTCCCTACTTGCATCCATCTGCTCTCTCCCCTGGTACTCCTCATGGTCTCTTCCTCTCCCATCAGCAGGTCCTCCCACCTCGCCTTGGGCACCCTCTCCCTTCTCCTCTCTTTTCTGTTAGTGCCACTGATACTGCAGTCGGGTTCACTCCCTAGTTGTTCTTCTTCCATCCCCCTTTGCCATCCCCTGTCCCCCCAAGCCATGATGCCTACCATACTCATCTGCCCTGCCACTTAGACTCCTCTCTAACCTCCACAGTTCCTCCCTCAAACTAGCCAGTCGTCTCACAGATCATACACCCCCAATCCTCCAAGCCCAGTCCAGGATCATGGTGGACCCACACACTGTACACCCCACCAGCCTTTCAAAGATGCCTCACTACTGACATGTGGCACCTGCCCCATTTTGGCCCCATCTTATGTTACGGGCTCTTACTCCCAGGTTCTGTGTTCACTACTGCAACTGTTAGGCCCCTATTTACTCAAATTTCTGCTCCCCCACACTAGTCCCCTACTGCCCCCTGCAACCAGGTTAATTCAGTCTCAAATCTCATCCATTAGATACTGTATTACTGTAGCAATCCTAAAGCCTCCTTGTCTGTTTTTCACCCTTCAGCTACCATACTTTTTGTTCTCGGCTCTCATATAGTTTCACTTAGCCCAGTTAGAAATCCTATTGCACTCCAAGTATTACTCAACTCAGAGAAATAAACAGAACAAATAAATATGTATTATTACAGCAATCATAACAAGATAACTCGATATTTAGCTTAGTTAGAGAAATAAACAGAACTAAATCTATATTATTACAGCAATCCTAAAAGTAGCCATTCATTGCTTTGTCTCCACTCCAGAGACCCTGCTGTAATATAGGACCACAGAGGACCATGGGCGGGAAGGTGGGCAACTCTGGAGTCCCGGCAGAGCTCCATTGAGCTCACTCACTCCCCCTCTCTCACTCGCTCATTCTGCTTCTCCTGGTGTTGCAGGCTGCCCTTTTGCACTGGGCTCCTGCTTGCATTGGCTCCTTTTTCTGCCCACAAAGAAATTCGCAGCAGTTCCAACAGAGCTCCGTTGAGCTCATTCACTCCCCCTCTCTCACTTGCTCATTCCATTTCTCCTGGTGCTGCAGGCTGCCTTTTTGTGCTGGTATCCTGCCTGCATTGGCACCTTTTTCTGCCCACAAAGACGTTCACAGCTGTCCTGACAGAGTTCAATTGAGCTCGCTCACCCCCCCCCCACTCGCTCATTCAGTTTCTCCTGGCGATGCAGGCTGCCCTTTTGTACTGGGCTCCAGGCTGCATTGGCACCTTTTTCTGCCCACAAAGAAATCCTGCAGCAGTCCTAACAGAGCTCCACTAAGCTCGCCTCCCCCTCCCTCACTCACTCATTCCGCTTTCTCCCGGAGCTGCAGGCTGCCTTTTGTACTGGGCTCCTGCCTGCATTGATGCCTTTTCTGCCCACAAAGAAATCTGTAGCAGTCCTGACAGAGCTCCCTTGAGCTTGCTTACTCCCCCTTCCTCACTCGCTCATTCTGTTTCTCCTGGCGCTGCAGGCTACCTTTTGTACTGGACTCCTGCCTGCTTTGGTGCCTTTTTCTGCCCACAAAGAAATCCACAGCAGTCCCGACGGAGCTCAGTTGAGCTCAGTCACTCCCCCTCTCTCACTCGCTCAATCCTAATCTGTCCCAAACACTGATTTCCCAAAGCGACTGCGCTATTCTGCACCGGAAGCGCAAAAACACATTTCAGCCAGGATATGAGAAATGACAGCTGTACTGTTCATAAGGAGGTGTGAAGAAATGCCAGTGTTGAAAATCTGGCATAAAAATATTACTGATATGCAAAATTACCAGGGTGCGTGGAAACTGCGCAATGCACACTCGTAACACAGTTATTTTATGGACTTTCATCACAAAATTTTCAATATAGGCATTTTAGAACCCCTTCTCATAAACAGTGTCACTGTGATTTTCTTAATGTGTCCTGAACACTGATTTCCCACAGTGACCGCGCTATTCTGCGCCGGAAGTGCGAAAACACATTTCAGCCAGGATGTGAAAAATGACAGTTGTACTGTACATAAGGAGGTGTGGAAAATGGCAATGTTAAAAATCTGGAGTGAAAATATTGCAAATTTGTGAAGTTATCAATGTACGTAGCAGCTGTGCAACGCACACTCGTAAAACAGTCATTTTTTTGATTATTTCCACCAAATTTGCAACATTGGCTTTTTGAGAGCCCACCTCATGAACACTGGCACTGTCGTTTCGTTAATTGGTCCCAAAAGGTGATTTTGCACAGTGACCATGAAATCACCTTCCGGGACCAAATAACATCATGACAGTGGCTGAATTCATGAGGAGGGGTCCCAATAACCCCATGTTGAAAATTTGGTGCCAAAATTCCCCAAAATGACCGAGATATGCACCAAAGTTGGAAAAAAAAACTATTTATGCCATTAAACAGCTTACCGGCATTTCTTCAGTTCGCAGTCGGCTTTGAAGAGTGCAGACGTGTTTCCGGTCCACCGAAGATTGTCGTACCAGCCTCTGGTGGTAAGTATGGGGGAGGAGGTGTGTGGATGTGGGGTACACAGTGGGTGGGTGCGGGTTGAGGGAGGGGGACATAGACAGCGTGGGACCATTTTCTTCTTTACGGAGTTTTTAAAAAGACAACGGACATCGCAGGACAGTTTTCACGTTTACAGGTACATTTGGCACGCTGGGGTGGGCTCCCAACATGCCACCTGAGTCTTTTGGGGGTGGCTGTAGCCGACGGGGGATTGGGCACCTCCCTTGGCACACAACAAATCAGGAGGGGGACATTATGCCAATGGGGAGTGGGCTCACCTGTCGGCAAATTTAATGGGGGAGAGACTGAAGCTGACAGGGACTGGGCCCCCGCCCCCGTCGGCAAAGAAAGACTGCTGGTGGGTGCATGAAGCCGATGGGGTTTGTGCACCCCCTTAGCAAACAACAATGGGGAGGGGTTACAGTGTACTGATAGGGATTGGGCTCCCATAAGTGCGGGTGGGAGGCAGATAAGCCCCTGCAATGTGGTCGCTTCCTCATTGCAGTGGAATGGCTGACGCTGCAATGACGAGGCAGCCCCTGATTGCAGCAGCGAAACTTCTCAAGGTGGTGGCACACTGGCTTAACTAGTGTCAGCAGCAGCATGCCACCGCATTGGGAAGCGGGCCAAGTCTCAAAAAGCACTGGGGGCATTGGCACAACAGTGCCAGCACTTCCACAACCTGCTTCTGTAGCAAAGCTGTCAAGAACATGTTTCTTGTAAGGCAAGCAAACATAAAAGGCAGAAGACAGGGAACTCTAGTACTGATTAATAAGGGAGTTCAATTCCAAAAGGAAAATACCTTAATTGACAAGGAAGGTAGATACGCCTTAGTAAAGGGTTTATACAGAGGGCAAAGAATTACTCTTGCATCGGTGTACACCCCAGCTCTAAATACCAAGATTACAAAACATTTTTTATCCAAATGCAGGACTGGGCGGAGGGGACGCTGATATGTGGAGGAGACTTAACCTGATGCTCGACCCCAAGCTGGACACTATCAAATGCACAAAGACATACAAATAGAGTGGCCAGACAGGTAAATAAGTTGCTCTCAGAGTTAGGAATGCTAGATGTGTGGTGCCAGCTACATAAGACTACACAAGACTATACTTTTTCTCAAACCCACATGAAATATACTCCAGATTGGACTACTTTTTCATGCACAAAGAGGAGACATAGTCTTATCAGACCATGCACCTATCTTCCTTTCACTAAGACTAGGGAAACACACAAGAACATTGTGGAGATGTAATGTTTCAATTTTGAAAGATAAGGATATCCAAGAAATATAAAAATACATATACCCAATCTCGAAAAGAAAATTCCAGCCCAGAGACCATAACAAGTATGTTGTGGGACACAGCGAAGGCTATTCTAAGAGGAAAGTTTATTGAGCTGTCTGCCTGGAAAAAAGAGAGAGAGAGAGAGGCAGCTAAAACAGATTTACAGCATAAAATAAAAGAGTTAGAGGACAAACAAAAACCAAAATATGATAAAGTCAGGAATATGGAATTACAGCAATTTAAAAAGCGACTAGGGAATCTACTAGACCACCAAGTAGAACAGAAACTGATATTTATCAGACAGAAATTTTATGAAGAGGGACCTTGCTCTTTAAAACTCCTGGCAGCTAGACTATGGGCTCAGAGAGCAAAAGCAATTATCAGTGAGATACTGCACCCCAAAACAGGAGAGGTTCTGATGTAAACAAAAGCAATTATCAATGAGATACCGCACCCCAAAACAGGAGAGGTTCTGATGCAAACAAAAGCAATTATTAATGAGACACTGTGCCCCAAAAACAGGAGAGGTTCTGACGCAAACAAAAGCAGTTATCAATGAGACACTGTGCCCCAAAAACAGGAGAGGTTCTGACGCAAACAAAAGCAATTATCAATCAGATACTGCACCCTAAAAACAGGAGAGGTTCTGACACAAAGAAAAGCAATTATCAGTGAGATACTGTGCCCCCAAAACAGGAGAGGTTCTGACACAAAGAAGAGCAATTATCAGTGAGATACTGCACCCCCAAAAACAGGAGAGGTTCTGACGCAAACAAAAGCAATTATCAGTGAGATACTGCGCCCCAGAAACAGGAGAGGTTCTGATGCAAACAAAAGCAATTATCAGTGAGATACTGCACCCCCAAAACAGGAGTGGTTCTGATGCAAACAAAAGCAATTATCAATCAGATACTGCACCCCAAAAACAGGAGAGGTTCTGACACAAACAAGAGCAATTATCAGTGAGATACTGCGCCCCAAAAACAGAAGAGGTTCTGACGCAAACAAAAGCAATTATCAGTGAGATCCTGCGCCCCAGAAACAGGAGAAGTTCTGACACAAACAAAAGCAATTATCAAGCCGGTACTGCACCCCAAAAGCAGGAGAGGTTCTGATGCAAACAAAAGCAATTATCAGTGAGATACGTGCCCCAAAAACAGGAGAGAGTTCTGATGCAAACAAAAGCAATTATCAGTGAGATACTGTGCCCAAAAACAGGAGAGGTTCTGATGCAAACAAAAGCAATTATCAATGAGATACTGCACCGAAACAGGAGAGGTTCTGACGCAAACAAAAGCAATTATCAATGAGATACTGTGCCCCTAAAACAGGAGCGGTTCCGATGCAAACAAAAGCAATTATCAATGAGATACTGTGCCCCAAAAACAAGAGAGTTTCTGACGCAAACAAAAGCAATTATCAGTGAGATCCTGCGCCTCAGAAACAGGAAAGGTTCTGATGCAAACAAAAGCAATTATTAATCCGGAACTGCACCCCAAAAGCAGGTAAGGTTCTGATGCAAACAAAAGCAATTATCAGTGAGATACTGCACCCCAAAAACAGGAGAGGTTCTGGCGTAAACAAAGCAATTATCAGTGAGATACTGTGCCCAAAACAGGAGAGGTTCTGATGCAAACAAAAGCAATTATCAATGAGATACTGCACCCCAAAACAGGAGAGGTTCTGATGCAAACAAAAGCAATTATCAATGAGATACTGCACCCCAAAACAGGAGAGGTTCTGACGCAAACAAAAGCAATTATCAATGAGATACTGCACCCCAAAAACAGGAGAGGTTCTGACACAAACAAGAGCAATTGCAGAAGCATTTAAAGTTTATTATGCCCAGCTGTTTGCGGCGGACCCCCCCCCCCCGCTTCCAGATCAGTTAACAGAGGACTTTATGCAAAAACTTTCCCTTCCAAAACTTTCTGAGCAACAAAAGGAAATCTTAATTAGATCCCTCACACTACAAGAACTGAAAATAGAGATAGGAAGGATGAAAACAGGAAAATGTTCGGGTCATGATGGCCTAGCGGCTGAATGTTATAAAACTTATTCTGATTTGGTGCAACCCCTCCTGTTTAAAACAATGCAGGAGGTATTCAAAAGAGAAGGAGACTCCCCTCGTGGGAGCAAGCTGTGATTTTGGTGATCCCCAAGCCCGGAAAGGACCCTACCAGATGTCAGTCATATCACCCTGTCTCCCTTTTAAATAATGATTATAAATGATATACTTCTATTATAGCCCAAAGAATTCAGGAAGTACTCTCGACCCTAATACACTTAGGCCAAACGGGCTTTAGACAAGCCCAAGACAATCTTAGAAGAACCATACACATCTTAGACCACACAAACCACACAAAAACTCCCTCTATATTTATGAGCCTTGACATGGAAAAGGCATTTGATAAGGTTTCCTGCCCTTTCAGAGGGGGATCCTTTCCGGGTTTGGGATCCCAGGGATTTAATCTCAAATATGTTCAAATTATAAAACAGACCTAAGGGCTATGTGAGAACCAATGGGCATATCTCAACAGGGTTTTCTTTAGAAAGGGGTACAAGGCAGGGCTGTCCTCTATCCCCGCTTTTGTTTGAGATGTACATTGAGCCCTTAGCAGAAAGTATTCAACAAAACTCTCAGATACAAGGAATCAAAATGAGAGACAGAGAGAATAAACTAGCCTTGTACGTGGACGACATCCTGGTGTTCATGTCCTCACCTGAAAAATCACTCCCAGTGTTGACAGAGCAACTAGATAAATTTTCCAGGATCTCCGGATTCACACTTAATAAATACAAAACAGAGATACTATACCTACATTACACTCCAACCCCTAACTCTAGAAAAAGATATCCTATGAGATGGGACCTCCCTAAGAGTGTTACTTAGGGATTTTTATAGGTACATCAGACAAGCTGTACGTCCTCAACTACCCCCATTAATAAGCCAACTAAAGAAGGGTATTCAAAGATGGAAATGTCTTCCGTTGACATTTGGGGCCCGGATACATGCATTGAAAATGAATGCTCTGCCCAGACTATTATATTTGTTTCAACGTGTACTCTGTGAGATCCCACAACAGGACCAGGAAAAACACAAAAAAGGGCAAATAAAGACTAGATGACCAAATGAAATCTGACTGAGAGTCACAGGGTTAAAGAGATAAATAACATAGAAGAGTGGAATGGTAGCTTATCTTTTTATGTTTTTAAAGTTTTTTCTGTTCCATTGTTGTTTTTTTTTTAAAAGGAAAAAAGCTGATTGAATGTTTTCAGATAACATGACTTTAAGAGGCATGTTGCCCCAGCTACTGGAGTACATAAATGAATCTGTACTGTATGTTCTTACTATGAGATCTAAATAAAAGAATATGAAAAAAATGTAAGGCAAGAGGAACACTATCCGGATGGATCACCTCTGAACTCTTTGCCTGTATAAGGGAGAGGGACAATCTGTGGGTACAGGCTATGGAAACAGGGTCAACTGTCAATCAACAAAGGTACAAGGAAGCCCGCAATAAGTGCACCAGTATGATTAGAAAGGCCAAATCAAACTTCTGTAAGGACCAGCTGACCCAGAACTGGAGCAATGGCAAAATATTCTGGGACAACATCTCGGGGTTCCTTTTAATCCAATTAACAGAAGCACTCTTGATAAGGGGGTCGACCCCGGTCCTTTCACAGAAAAAAGGGTTCTGAAAGAACTCCTAAAACTGAAAGTGGACAAAGCAATGGGGCCTGATGGAATTCACCCCAGAATTCTAAAAGAATTAAAGGGGGAACTAGTGAAACCACTGACTACTCTTATTAATAAATTATGGGAGGATGGTGTGGTACCAGAGGACTGGAGGAAGGCGGATGTGATTCCCCTTCACAAAAGTGGGACCAAGACAGAGGCAGGAAACTACAGACCTGTCAGTTTGACCTCTGTGGTAGGGAAAGTGATGGAGTCACTTCTGAAGGAAAGAATAGTTGAGTACCTAGAGACCAGTGGGGCACAGGACCCAAGCCAGCATGGGTTCACAGCGGGAAGGTCATGTCAGACGAATCTAATAGATTTCTTTGACTGGGTGACCAGAGTAGCAGACCAGAGAGGGGCTGTGGACATGGCCTACCTAGACTTTAGCAAGGCATTTGACACAGTCCCACACAAAAGATTAATAGTCAAATTAACCAGCCTGGGAGTGGGTCCCAGGGTGGTAGCCTGGGTAAAACACTGGCTGGACAACAGGACACAGAAGGTAATTGTAAATGGAGTCCACTCTGAAGAAAGAGGGGTTGCTAGTGGGGTGCCGCAGGGTTCACTATTGGGTCCAGTCCTTTTTAATGTCTTCATCAGTGACATTGCAGAGGGACTGGAAAGAAAAGTATGCCTCTTTGTAGATGACACAAAGATCTGCAATAGGGTTGATACTCAAGGAGGAGTGGAAAGGATGAGAAGGGACTTGGCAAGATTGGAGGAATGATCATAAGTATGGCAGCTAGGATTCAATGCAAAGAAGTGCAAAATAATGCAACTAGGAACAAGAACCCAGGGGAAGAATACACAATGGGGGGAGGTAGTAACAACAACAAAAAAGGAAAGGGACCTGGGGGTAATCATATCAGATGACCTTAAGGTTAGCAAGCAATGTGAGAAGGCAGTAGGGAGGGCTGGGGGTATACTGGAATGCATAGGGAGAGGCATCAGCAGCAGAAAACAGGAAGTTGTTATCCCTGTGTACAGACAGTTGGTGAGACCCCATCTGGAGTACTGCGTCCAGTTCTGGAGACCCCATCTCTGCAAGGAAATAGACAGGATAGAGGCAGTCCAGAGGAGGGCAACTAAAATGGTGCAGGCTCTGTAAGAGAAGCCGTATGAGGAGAGACTAAAGGAGTTTAATATGTATACCCCTGAAGAAAGGAGGGAGAGGGGGGACATGATAGAAACTTTAAGTACCTCAGTGGAATCAACAAAGTCCAAGAGGGTAGCATCGTTCAGAAAAAGACGCAAGAACAAGGGACACAATTTAAAGATAGAGGGGCGGTTGGGGGCAATGTGAGGAAGTATTATTTCACAGAGAGGGTAGTGGATGCATGGAACAGCCTTCCTGAGGAAGTTGTGGGGTCTAAAACTGTGGGAGAATTCTTGTGGGGGGGGAGGAAGAAATAGGCTGTTGGTTAACTAGGATCTGTGGCCTATCCTGTAGGTAGGAAAAGGGCAGACTAGATGGGCCAAGCGGTCCTTATCTCGGTCAAAGTCTATGTTTCTATGTTTCCTTGGCAAGGCAGTTAAAACACTCTTGATATGTTTATGGTAGAGGTTGAGAGGTCTGATCCCAATCGAAATTGGCAATTACTTCAATACACCTCTTATTGACCTCAGTTCCGTCATCCCCTGAGCCCACCCAGACCCCTGCAGGAATCAGGTCTTGAAGCCTCCCAGATGGTGGGCTGTGAACCAGGGTACACTAAATTCTACTTTAAAGAGCAGCTGACACCTTCATGAGAACTTTGACAAAACGTAATGTTTAGACATAGTTTGGCTTGTAATTCACATTAGTTCTGTATTTCTCCTGACCCTTATTTATTAATGATGTAATTTGCATGAAAACTGGATCTTCGCTCCTGAAGATTTCATCCATTCCTGTAGCTTTTTCTCTACCTGAGGTCATAATGCACCGCTTGCAACATCACAGTTACTCCCATGGCAACAGACTGATGTCACAACAAAGGATTATGACTTGAAGTAGGGAGTAAGCTATAGAGGCAGATTAATTGTAAAGGATAAAGATCATATATTAATGCAAATTTCCTCAGCAATAAATAAACAGGAGGACAAATGTATAGACTATAGCTCTAATGAAGGCTCAGTTGTACCTAATTATTATATTTTTAAAAGTTTTCTTTTAGGAGTCAGCAGCTGTTTGAGACTGTTTCAGTCAAAGACATCTCCAAAATGCATCTGTAGGGTACTTGGAAAAACTAGATGTGGGAGTGACTCGGATGATATGAAACGTTTTGCCCTGGCAACAGAGGAACTTTCCCATCCCAACTCCAGAATTTTTAACTTTTCCCTGTGTAACCCCCCTGCAAATGGGGGTTCCCAAAAGACTTCCAGGAGCTTGCTTGAATGCTCCAAGCCTGAATGGTGTTTGGCATTTAAGCCATTTATCAGTGAGTGTTTTTAGAACCTCTGGTACTGTCTCTTTAAGAGCTGTCTGCTTGCAGACATAATTAGTTTGTATGGGGGACTGTGTGTTTCTTTGATTGAGTACCACTGAGCTGCTGCCAATTCACTTCATTTTGCAGTCACTAGGAGTGCAAAGGGAACCTATCTGAAAGATGTAACTGTTTGCCAGAAATTATTTAGAGTAATAATGAAATTACAGTTTGTCTAACCTGCTTTCTTTGCAGTCAGAACTGTGTCTGCTAGTTCCCCATTCTAGTTTTGAACTGCTGAACTGGACCAATCAGTGTGGGGTAAGCTAGCTCTAAAATGGTGCCTTGGACGAATCAGAACTTGGACTCATAATCTGAGCCAGCCACAAGAGGATTGTATGAGCAGTGACTCTGGGAGATGTAGTTTAGACTTCAGTGCCTTTTGGACCAACAGCAGCAGTCTATTGTGAGTGACAGCCAATCCAGTCAAGAACTGGGAGGAACTCAAAGGAAGTGCCCGTTTTGTCGGTTGGAGTTTGAGTTGAGCTTTGGCAGTGAAGAAGGAAGGAGCCCTGTGCTTTTCAGTGTGCAGTTTTAGTCAAAAACGTGTAAGGCCCAGAGTTCGGTCTGCAGCTTGTGTAACAGCTTGTTAGGACTGAATCCATCCTGTGAAAAGAATCAAAGGATCTCTGAAGAGTAGAAACCAGCTCACCCTGTAGAAGACTGGAAGAATTGCTGAAAATTGCACTCGGTCTGTCAGGAACTGAATCTGTGTGTGTTCTCGGGTATTGTGCAGTAATTGCGATCGGGATACAGATGCAGCCTGCCTGGTATAGTGCTTTCTTTTATATAAATGTGTGAAGAGGTTTGTGTACCTCAAGTGAGCCCTGCTGACATTGAAGGACCCTACCTTATTTGGAGGTCGTGAGTACTAATTCAGGGTCGCTCCCTGTTGAATTGCCACATTAAATCCAAATGGAATTACTGTACTGCTGACTGTTTAATTCTCCTTTTCTCTGTGTGAAAGGGCCCCTACCAGCTGCCACGGTTTGGACTAGCCACTAGGGCTTGGGTACCCAGGGACAGTAACTGATAGGGATAGCCTGTGCAACCGAGGTAGATTATTAGAGTGATAAGCTAATTAACCTGATTTCCCTGTCCTTGTTATATCCCCAAATAAATCAGAGCTGCTTGTTTCAGCAAAGTTATACTGCCTGAGGTATTTGTCTATGTTAAAGTACTGTACTGTGATTGTTGCACTGTATCTCATTTCACAGGAGGTCCCAGTGCCGGAACCAGACCTGGGGGTAAGTGTATACTGTGAAGGTAATTCTGATATATTGTGTGGGCCACTAGTGGGAAGAAAGGGGGTTGCAGTGTCCCAGAGGGCTGTGACCAAGTTAGTTTAACTATTGCAAACCCTGACCTCTGGGTGGAGGCACCCGCCATTGGATCCAGGCCCCTCAACCTGTTAGTGGCAAATCAGGCAGGGGTAGTAGCCCCTGGGATAGCGCCATCTAGGGGTTACACCTGTGCTACTCGTAATTCACAGAGAAGTGGAAAACACACTGATTGCATTGTGGGGGCATGTGTGATTTTGTATTTCTTTGAAATTTGGCTTCCCGGCCAGTGCCCTTTGGGGTAAACATTGTCTTAGTGCTTGCGCACCGAGGTTCTTTGTCTTTCAACTTGTTTTTTGTTTCAATTGGGTTCACTACAACATAACCCAGACAGACCGTCTTAGGGTAGCTGGTTCATTCCACTGGAGTGTCAAACAGACGAGGCACATTGATGAGTCCTGGTAGGACGAAACAAGTGTCTGTGTCTTCTGTTGGCACCATTTGCAAACTGTGTGAGAGGCCTTTCAGCACCATGCATTCCTGCTTAAAGTTGAACCAGCATAATATTATGTGGTGATTTGCATATGCAGCCCATGATGCTTTGCATTATGGAGGCATGTGTGATTTTGTATTTCTTCAATGCACTGATTATACCAGTTTTCAAAAACAGAGACCACACTAGTCTTGCAAATTACCAAGGCCCTCGAGAAAACAGTCTCTGACCAACTTGTCACATACCTCGACCAATACAGTATCCAGTGTGTAAAGCAGCATAGATTCTGGGAGTTCCATAGCACCACCACCATGGTGATGTTGGAATACTCCAACTTTGTTCATGAGGCCCTTGACAATGGTGACCTAGTCGGAGTGTATATATATATATAATTCGTGGCACAGTAGTGCCACTATAGTTAGGGTTGTGTAAGCACTTTAATGTTAAACCTCAAATTTTGCACCTTAATAACTTTGTCACCATATGACGGATTTGCCTGAAATGTTGCAAGCGCGGTTTGGTACCATAGATCTCTGGAACTGGCAACTTGCGTTACGGTTGGATGTACGCTCGTGGAGCTACAGAATGCCAAGAAAAGCAAAGAAACTGACTTTTGTGCTGCTTTGTCGCACCCACAGCCCGCATGGTTTATCTGTTTGGTCTGAAATCATCAGGAAGATGCAGGCTGGGTCACGGATGTGCCTGTCAAAGATTTGGTGTAAAATATTAAACCATTCAAAGTTATTCAAAAACAAATTTCTCATTATAGTCAATGGGGAGATATATATGCATCGCAAAGTTTCGCAAATGCAATTTTTTTCTAAATGGCCCTTTTACTTGCGTGATTCAGCCATCTTGTTATCAGTCAGTAAGAGAGAAAATGCCTGGTTTTAAAATTAGGACCCCTAGGTAAACACTGACTGCTGGGTTTACCTAGTGGGGTCCTCAGGATGCTAGCCCTATCTTTTTTGGGGGGTGGTTAAACCCCCCAGAAATGCCTTTTTCAACTTTGGGGAAAAAATAGCAAAATACTTCTGCAAATGCGAAAGCGTCATGCTTTTGTTCGTGAAACTTTCGTGATTTGCAAAAGTATTTTTAAAAATAAATGCAAATCTTTGCCATTCTCCTGCAACAAAACAGTTAGGTCTTATGGGCTGAAATTTGCAGGGTGGCAAGCCTTGGTCCCATAGATGTGCCTTTTCGTGGTTTGGTGGCAAAACATTAAAGGGGCCCAAAGTTACAGAGTTCTGAAGTTGAGAAATTTACCGTAGGATAACACTGCAGCATCCATCACCTTTCGGCTCGTATCTCGAAAACTAAGCAAGATACAGAGTTTCGCTACTGGCAGCTTGGTTCTGCTGAAACAAGTTTGGAAATAGTAGATGACATCTGCAGTGGAATATTTTTCCTACTTGCTACGGTTACAGAGATATTTGCAAAAAATATTTCAAGGGTTCAAGAGTGCCTTCTCAGTGTTTTGGTGCCCATATCTCAGAAACGATGGTAGATATGGATTTACTAACTATATATATATATATATATATATATATATATATGTACCTATATATCACATGAAGTACTCACTGTCATGATTACACCAGCACTTGAATTTTGTTCCTAGCTGCTACGGTTACTGAGATATTAGCAAATTACTGTTACAAGGCTTCCTTGCCCTATAGAGGCTGCTTTTATGGCTCTGCAGTTATGTATAAGTGGGAGGCGCAGGTGCCGAGAGGCCCACACCCCATACACGCATGCCATTATGCAAAGAAAATGGACAATGTAAAGGAAGTGCAGGGCCCAGAGGACCCACGCTCCCACTAACACATACCACTTACATTACACTTTCTCAAAAAGAAAGGAAACTCATTGCAAAAACTCTGTTAATGCATCAGATAGGGTTGTTTCCACAGTGACAAAAGTATGGAAACTCAATGTTAGGGTTACCACCTCACCACCCCACCCCCATGCCCCCATCCTGAAACCCTAACTTCGCATTCCTCCCACCTCACCCCCTCACACACACACATATGCAAGATTGTAAGACACTATACAAGTGTCACATCGGTAAACACGATAATCGCTACACTGTACTCATTTCACATAACACTATGTAATGAAAACAAATACAGTATGATCAACTCTGTAGTGCCAGCACAGTATGATGACACATTATAGCTGGCATATCTTTTTCAAACAGTGAAACTTAGTTTGTGCAAATTTCCTAAATATTGATTTTATGTATCATAATTCAACAATTGGCTTGCTGCAGGTCTCACTGCTACCACATAGGCATGTGGTAGCAGGAAAGACAGAGATGACACATAGTACTTTTCAGATACAGCTCAAGTATGAAACTAGCACCATCACATGTTGTTACATTGCTGGGTTACCTGGAAATACTCATTAGCAGCATGTTATGGTTCGCTTTGGATGTTACAACTGTTGCTGTCTCATGTTGCTTGTAAACTATCCTACAAAACATTACTTTTATTATTACTACCGTCTTGTTATTAGGACTGACTCACTCTATCAGAAAAAATATGCAAACATCAATGAATGTTCCTAGAATTATCGAAACTCTTATTTCCAATAAAGCTATCTACAGATAACATACTGTGTGTTTCATCATTTCTTAACGCTTGAAATATCGGCATCTGCTTAAATCTTGTTATTGATGCTTGTAACAGAAAAATGCTTACCGTGGGCTATCTCCACGGTTGCCCAGCATGTGTGTGTACCCCCAAGGTACTCTGATGGCAGCAGAACTCATACAGTTGCTGAACCATGATGATGGATGCGTCTTGTACTATGTTTTGAGAGTTCTATGTTACTTCTGCTACCTGATGCTGGTTGTCTTTGATTGGTTGTGTTGCCTTGGCCCTTCTCCTGCTTACGTGTGTGTGGGGTGGGAGGGTGCAGAGTTAGGGTTTGAGGATTGAGGATGGGGTGTGGGGCTGGGATGGTGGGGTGGTAACCTCTAATATTGAATTTCCATACTTTGTCGCTGGAAACAACCCTAACTGATGCATTAACTGAGTTTTTTTGCAATTAAAAAAATATATATACACATTTGCCCTGGGTCTGTCTCAGAACACAGTTGGCTGGCTCCACAGTTATCTCACCAATTGCTCCCAGCAGTAATGGTTCTTTAACTGAATGTTTGGCCCAGTACATCAATGATCACATAAAAGGAGCTGCCCAAACATCTAGAGCGTACCTCAGAGACACTGTGCGTTTCTTGGACACAATAGCAGAAATTTCTGTAGCACCAGATTGAGTTTTGGCAACTTTGGATGTCAAATCTTTATATAGAAACATTGAAGTTGATGGCAGATAAGGACCGCAAGGCACATCCAGTCTGCCCATTTCTTTTTCTACCTTATAAATGTGCCATCAGCCTTTGCTCTGTCAATGGCCTATCTATTCATACTCATCCGTATTGCTCCCTTATGCCTATACTATGCCTGTTTGAAGCCCTACACTGTATTCATATCCACCACTTCCTGAGGTTGGCTGTTTCATGCACACACCACCCTTTCTGTGAAAAAGAACTTCCTCACATTACCCCTTAATCAGCCTCCATCTAATCGCATGTTGTGTCCTCTTGTCTTGCTATTTTTCTTATATTGAAACATGTTAGACTCTTTCAACTTGTTAATGCCCTTAAGGTGTCTGAATGTTTGATCATATCACCTATCTCCCGCCTTTGCTCTAGGGTATACATATTGAGCTCTGTTAATCTGTCCTCATATGTCTTCTGATGCAGTCCCTGCACCATTTTGGTTGCCCTTTGCTGGACTGCCTCAATTTGGTTAATGTCCTTGTGAAGGTGTGGCCTCCAGGACTGCACGCAGTACTCCAGATGGGGCCTAACCAGTGTCTTGTAAAGAGGGATTATTACCTCCCTCTTCTGATTTGTGATAACCCTACTAATACACCCAGACATCCCCCTAGCCTTACCTACTGCTTTAGTGGTCTGCTTGGATGATTTCAGGTCATCGGTGATGATGATGCCCAAGTCTCTTTCTTCCCTTGTGACTGCCAGCAACTCCCCTCCCAGCCTATAGGTGGCTTCAGGGTTTCTCTTCCCTATGTGCATGATCTTGCACTTCTTTGCATTAAACCCCAGTTGCCACTCTTCCAACCATTTTGTCAGTTTATCCAGATCTCTTCTCATTCTGCCCACCCCATCTGGATCATCTACTCTGTTGTAGATCTTCCTGTCATCTGCAAACAGACAAACCTTACCCTCCAATCCATCTGCAATGTCATTGATGAAGATATTGAAGAGGACTGGCCCTCGGACTGATCCCTGAGGTACCCCACTTGTGAGTTTCATCTCTTCTGACTGTATACCGTTTACCACCACTCTCTGTTTTCTGCCCGTTAACCAGTTTGCCACCCAGTTGACCAAATTCTGACCCACCCTGAGCCTAGCTAGCTTATTAATCAATCTTCTATGTGGAACAGTATCAAAAGCTTTGCTGAAGTCAAGGTAGGCAACATCAACTGTCCCACCTTGGTCCACCACTCTGGTTACCCAGTCAAAGAAACCTATGACATTAGTATGACAGGACCTTCCTTTTGTAAACCCATGCTGTCTTGGATCCTGTGCTCCTATGGATTCCAGGTGGTGCACTATCCTTTCCTTAAGGAGTGCCTCCAAAATCTTGCCCACTACTGAGGTCAGACTAACATGTCTGTAGTTCCCCGTCTCCTTCCTGCTACCACTCTTGTGGAACGGGATCATATGAGCCCTTCTCCAGTCTTCTGGGAGCTCTCCTGTGCAGAGACTCACTAAACAGTTCTGATAATGGCTCTGCTAGTTCCACCCTTAGCTGCCTTAGTACCCTGGGATGTATGCCATCAGGTCCCATTGCTTTGTCCACCCTGAGCTTATCGATCTCTTGTAGGACTCTTTCTTTTGTGAGAGGACTGGTGCACACTGCTCCGCCCCATATCCATGGTGCTGAGCTGTGGGCCCTACCCTATCTGTTCAGTAAATACTGAGCAGAAGTATCTATTAGGGTAGATGCTTTTACATGGTCCTCCTCCTCACACTTTTTTCTTTTGATCTTAGCAATACCCCCTCTGGACTTTCTCCTTTCACTAATGTATCTAGAGAAAGTCTTGTCACCTTATTTTACTGTTTGTGCTAGTGTTTCCTCGGTTTGGGCCTTTGCCTGCCTTACTGCCTTCCCTGCTTCCCTTAGAGAAGTTTGGTATGCCTCCCTATCTTCATCCCGTTGCATTCCCTTATATTTCCTGAAGGCCATCCTTTTGGCTCTGACCTTTTCTGCCTCTGTTTTTGAGAACCAAAGTGGTTTCCTTATTCTTTTGCACTGCCTTTTCTCTCTAACACTATGGGATGTTGCTTCAAGTATTGCATTCTTAATGCTTGCCCACTTTTTGTACCCCCTCACATGTATTTCTTTTTGCCAGGACTAGCTTAACTCTGTTGGCCATCTTATCAAAATCAGCTCCTCTGAAGTCCCATATTTTTGTCTTGGAATGGGATGATTTAGTTCTAGTGGCCAAATTGAACCATACCATGTTATGGTCACTGGCCCCCAGGTGAACTTCTACCTGGAGATCTGTGATCCTTTCCCTGTTAGTCAGTACTAGATCTAGGATAGCCCTGTCTCTTGTGGGTTGTTGTACCAGTTGTTTGAGGCCCTTCCCCTGTAGGGAATCCACCATGTGTCTAGTTCTGGCAGATGTTCCTGCTGGAATTGGCCAATCTGTATCTGGCATGTTGAAGTCTTCCAATATATACCAATATACCTCACAGTGAAGGATTAGATGCACTAAAAGAGGCCCTTTGTGATAACACTACACATACTAGAGGGTGACTGATTTTGTGGTGGAACTAACTGAACATGTACTGACCAAAAATGTATTTCTTTTTAGAACTCAAATGTTCTACTAGTTTAAAGGGACAGCAGTGGGGGCTGCTATGGCCCCCAACTATGCTATCATCTATCTGTTCCAATGGGAGAAGCAGTTTGTGCATGATCCAGATGCCAATCCCTTTGTTGGCATCTGGATCTGTACAAGCACATTATCGATGATATATTTATCATTTGGAAAGGCACTAGGTATGAGCTACAGAATTTTATTGTATATTTGGAGAACAGCAATAAAAACTTGCAATTCACCCTAACTGCTAGTACCAAGGAAGTAGCTTTTTTGGATCTTACTGTACAACATGATGAGGGAGGTAACTTGATTACAGACATGTACCACAAAACAACAGATCGAAATGCTTTATTGCATTACAGTAGTTGCCACCCCAGACATTATCAGTAACATTCCAAAGGGACAGTATACAAGGGCCAAATGAAACTGCAGTACAACAGTGGGATATGAATGCCAAGCCAGGGGCCTCACTACTAGATATGAAACTAGAGGCTATGATACTAAGTGTCTGCTGGAAGCAAAAAACAATGTAGATGGCATTGACAGACTTTGCTGGTTGCCAAAACTAAGAGACAACATGTAAAATGGGCAGAGCACACCTGTGCTCATACTCCTCCTGTTCTCACAGCATATATAACAGGCATTTGTCAATGCCGAATGTTTGCTTGCTGGCACTGGCATTGGTAGTGTAGAAGTTACAGAGCTGCATAATAGGAATGGCAGCGAAGTATTGAACTGAAGCCAACCCCACCACCACCATGCATAGAGTGGCAGGCATTGGGGTGTGCCTTTGGGTCGTCAGGCATATCGACCACGCCATTTCACCACACCTACCCTGCAGACACTGACAAGTGTCACGTGTGCCTTGGGGTCTTTGGTTCTTATGCTAATTCTATTCCATCAGGAAATACAGTGAGATGGTGCGTATATAGGAGAATGGGGTGAAGTTTGGGCCTGAAGAGTCAGAGGCACACCTTGATGCCTCTCACTGGCTGCATGGTGTGGGTGGGGGTGGAATGGTATGAGCATGACAGGCAAAAATCCCAAGTCACACCCCTGATGCCTGTCATACTCTACAGGGTGGGGCGTTATGGTCGGAAACCCTAACACCTCAGGCATTCGTTGGTATTTTCACTCCAAATTTTCAACATGTTTTGTGACCCCCACCTCATGAACAGTAGCAATATCAGTTTGTTAGCAAAACTGCTTTTGCACAGCGACTATGGCATTTGGCACCACAGGTGCAAAAACACATTCGAACAGGATGTGAAAAATGACAGCGGTACTGTTCATGGGGAGGTGTAAAAAATGGCAATGTTGAAAATCTGCTGTGAAAATCTTAAAAAAAAATGGTGAAGTCACAAGCGTGCATAGAAACTGTGCAACGCACACCCGTAATGTAACTAGTTTGGGGATTTTTTTACAGTAGATTGTTAACACAGGCATTTTGGGACCTCCGATCATGAACAGTGTCAGTGTGATTTTCTTTATCTGTCCCGAACAATGATTTCCCACAGCGACCACGCATCTCTGCACTGAAAGTGTGAAAACACATTTCGGCCATGTTGTGGAAAATGACAGCTGTACTATTCATAAGGAGATGTGGAAAAATGCCACTGGTGAAAATCTGGACTGAAAATATTACAAATCCATGAACCTATGAGGGTGCGTGGAAACTGCACAATGCTCACTCGTGACACAGTCATTTTATGGAGTTTTGTCACCAAATTTTCAACATAGCCATTTTAAGACCTCTGCTCATGACCAGTGTCACTGTGATTTTCTTAACATGTCCCATACATTGATTTCGCACACTGACTGCGCCATTGTGCGCTACATGGGCAGAAACACGTTGTGGGTGAGATGTAAAAAATGGCAACTGTACTGCTCATGAGGTGTGGTAAAATGGCAATGTTGAAAATCTGGGTGAAAATATTGAAAATTTGCAAACTTACGAGCGTGCATACAAGACCCTGCAATGCACGCCTAAAAACAGTCACTTTAGGAATTTTTTCACCAAATTTTCAAATAGCCATTTTAAGACCTCTGCTCGTGAACAGTATCACTGTGATTTTCTTAATGTGTCCCATACATTGATTTCACGATGGGCGGAAACACGTTTGGGTGAGATGTGAAAATGACAGCTGTACTGCTCATAAGGAGGTGTGATAAAATGGCAATGTTGAAAATCTGGAGTGAAAATATTGAAAATTTGCGAACTTACGAGCATGCATAGGAACTCTGTAACGCACGCTCGTAAAACAGTCACTTTTAGGAATTATTTCACCAAATTTTCAACATAGCCATTTTAAGACCTCTGCTCATGAACAGTGTCACTGTGATTTTCTTAATGTGTCTTGTACATTGATTTCACACACCGACTGCGCCATTGTGCGCTACATGGGTGGAAACACTATTTGGGTGAGATGTGAAAAATGACAGCTGTACTGCTCATAAGAAGGTGTGGTAAAATGGCAATATTGAAAATCTGGTAGAAAATATTGAAAATTCATGAACTTACGGCGTGTGTAGGAACTGCGAACACACGCCTTAAACAAATCATTTTAGGAATTTTTCACCAAATTTTCAAAATAGGCTTTTGAGAGCCCACCTTATGAACACTGGCAGTGTTGTTTCGTTAATCATTCTGGAAAGGTGATTTTGCACAGTGGCTGCAAAATCACCCTTCGAGCCCAGTAATGCCATGACAGTGCAAGAATTCATGAGGAGGGTCCCAAAACCCCATGTTGACAATTTGGTGCAAAAACTCCCAAAATGACTAAGATATGCAACAAAGTTGAAAAACCCTACCTATCCCATTATACAGCTTACGGCATTTCCTCAGTTCGCGGTCAGCTTTGAAGAGTGCAGACATGTTCCCAGTCCACGAAGATTGTCGCGCGGACTCCGGAGGTAAGTATGGGGTGAGGGGTGTGGGGAGGCAGGGTATGCAGTGGGTGGGTGCAGGTTGTGGGGGGCAGGGAGACTGTGAGGGACAGTTTTTCTTTACAGGTTTTAAAAAAAAAGGCAGCGTGGGGACGTTTGCCATGCTGGGGTGGGCTCCCAGCGTGGCGGGGCATGGAGCCAGCGGGGATTGGGCACCCCTGTCGGTGACAGCATGGGGGTGGGAGATACAGTGGAGCCGATGGGGATTGGGCACCGTAGGCCATTACATCATTGCCACGCTGGGGTGGGCTCCCAGCGTGGCACCTGGGCTTTGGGGTGTGGGCCGACAGGGATTGGGCACCCCGTCGGCCATACAGTGTGGAGGGGGGGAGAGCGCTGCTCACTCAAGTGGAGCTCTCCCTTTCAACTGTATGCCACTGCATTTTCCTGCTGTCATAGACAGCTGGAGCAGTGATTGGCACTCTGCAACCGCGCCTGCAAATACACTGACTGAATTGGAAGAGGCTGACACACCTCTGGAAAACTGGTATGATGGCACTATGTTTCTTGCACATGCGTGCAAGCAAACATAAAAATGGACCATTCAGGCCCACCAACAAAACAGGGTGAGCACTATAACTGTGCACTCCTTTCTCTCGCACTGGGCCCACTCTATCCCAGCTGTGACTTCTCCTTACTCTAACTGCTAGCCTTACAACTTGCTGCCTAGAGTATTGAATTCACACTGCACTTCTTCCTAGTGACTGCAATGTTTAATACTGTATTGTAATACCTGTTTATGGTATTGTTGTCTTACAATGTCCCTGCATTCTGGTCACTTTATATTAACTCTTCACTACTATTTGCCTGATGAAATCTGATGCTTGTAAAGTCCCTGTTGTGCTAATTCTATGTAATGCAATCCTCCACTGTGTTTGCCTGATGTTCATGTATGTACCATGTAATGTACCTTGTAATCTCCTGGGTCGCACCTGAAAATAGGCACTTGGCTGTCTAATGTGCTTACCCGGTTAACAAAAGAAAATAAATAGAAAATAAATAAAAATACAATGGTATTCATTTTATCACTACTTTCAATACATGAGTAACAAGATGGCTGACATTCTTAGAAGGAACTGGCACATTCTTGAAACTGAACCAGCATTACAGAACATTGTGGAAGAGGGACCCATAATAACTGACAGAAGGGGAAAAAACTTAAGAGATTGCCTCATCCACAGTGGTGAAACAACTGTTGGCAAGGATGTGAGTGGCCAATTGCCTGGTGGTAACCACAAATCTGGAAATGGCACTGCCTGCCAGTATATCAAGGTAGGACAAGAATTTTCCATTTCTCAGGACAAAACATAGAACTGAAGGGCGCAGCCCGTAGTTATGTGAGGGAAGAGCTCCTCCAGCACATACTACTTAATTCAAGCAGCAGACTTCCACTCTGCTTAGAGCGAGTCGTACTCGCTAGTGGTACCGCTGGTGCTCGGCTGCTCTTTCTTCCCTTGTGTTCTATCCCCTGTGCTCTCGTTGTTTTTGTCCTTGCGTTTGCTCATTGTCTCCCTTCCTCCCACGCTTCCTTGTTGTTTGCTTCTTCCTCCTCACTACCTGCCTCTTGCCTATGCTAGCTGCCTCGCTGCCGTCTCTTTTCTTCCTCCCTCTGCTCTACAGCAGCCGTTGCCCATGTTACCGTAGTTTCCTCACCTGTTTGTAGCTGTAGCACTTGCCTCAGAACTCATGCCTCCATTTTCTCTCTGCCTCTGCTTCCCCCATGGTGCAGTCACCTCACTTCTCCATTCCTCTCGACTGCTGGACAGTGTACACCCACCTTGGAGCTTGTTTTCTCGGCATGCATGGCGACTTCTACGCAGGTGGGCAAACTCTATTTGGAAGCATTCTTCGGTGAAGGATTCCGGGTTTGTCTCCATGCAGAAACTAGGGGCCGCTGTTGTCATGTGGTCTGCAGTCACATGCTAGGTTAGTATCCAGTGACTATGGGGGGGGGTTCAATGGAGCTCTGCACAAGACACTTTTCCTCCTGAATTACGTTTGTAGTCTTTACTACTGCCTGCTGCTATTGATGGCGACTTGCTTGTTATTGCCCTTCCTTCAGATGTCTCACATAGCTGTCAGATTGCAATTCTCAACGTTAATGCTGGCATGGTATGCCTTTGTTCTTTTCTGCCTACCACCATTTTCCCAATCCAGGATAGTTCCTATATCATGTACCTGCCGACCTACTTTCTACCCTTACATACCTACAAAATGAGCTGAGACAGGCTACATTGTTCCATTTGCGGCTTGCTGCCAGCTGATCCAGGATATGGGTGTAACCCCTAGATGGCGCTATCCCAGGGGCTACTACCCCTGCCTGATTTGCCACTAACAGGTTGAGGGGCCTGGATCCAATGGCGGGTGCCTCCACCCAGAGGTCAGGGTTTGCAATAGTTAAACTTACTTGGTCACAGCCCTCTGGGACACTGCAACCCCTTTCTTCCACTAGTGGCCCACACAATATATCAGAATTACCTTCACAGTATACACTTACCCCCAGGGCTGGTTCAGGCACGGGACCTCCTGTAAATAAGATACAGTGCAACAATCACAGTACAATACTTTAACATAGACAAATACCTCAGGCAGTATAACTTTGCTGAAACAAGCAGCTCTGATTTATTTAGGGGAATATAACAAGGACAGGGAAATCAGGTTAATTAGCTTATCACTTTACTATCTACCTATGGCTCTGTGCACAGGCCTATCCCTACCAGTTACTGTCCTGGGTACCCAAGCCCGTGGCTAGTCCAAACCGTGGCAGCTGGTAGGGGCCCTTTCCCACAGAGAAAGAAAATTAGTTTAAACAGTCAGCAGTACAGTGATTCCATTTGGATTTAATGTGGCAATTCAACAGGGAGCGACCCTGAATTAGTACTCACGACCTCCAAACAAGATAGGGTCCTTCAATGTCAGCAGGGCTACTCTTGAGCTCCACGAGACTCCTCACACATTTATATGGCAAAAAAGTACTATACCAGGCAGGCTGCGTCTCTATCCCGATCGCAATTACTGCACAATACCCGGGAGAACACACAGCAGATTCAGTTCCTGACAGACCGAGTGCAATTCAGCAATTTCTCCAGTCTTCTACAGGGTGAGCCTGGTTTCTACTCTTCAGATATCCTTGATTCTCTTCACAGGACGGATTCAGTCCTAACAAGCAGTTACACAAGCTGCAGACCCGGAACTCTGGGCCTTACACCGTTCCGACTAAACTGCACTGAAGGAGCACAGGGTTCCTTTCCCTTCACTGCCAGAGCTAAAACAAACTCCAACAGACAAAACCGGGCACTTCCTTTGAGTTCCTCCCAGTTCTTGACTGGATTGGCTGTCACTCACAATAGACTGCTCCTGTTGGTCCAAAAAGGCGCAGAAGTCTAAACTACATCTCCCAGAGTCACTGCCCATACAATCCTCTTGTGGCTGGCTCAGATTATGAGTCCAAGTTCTGATTCGTCCAAGGCACCATTTTAGAGCTAGCTTACCCCACACTGATTGGTCCAGTTCAGCAGTTCAAAACCAGAATGGGAACTAGGCAGACACAGTTCTGACTGCAAAGAAAGCAGGTTAGACAAACTGTAATTTCATTATTACTCTAAATGATTTCTGCAAACAGTTACATCTTTCAGATAGGTTCCTTTGCACTCCCAGTGACTGCAAAATGGAGTGAATTGGCAGCAGCTCTAGTGGTACTCAAACAGAGAAGCACACAGTCCCCCCATACAAACTAATTATGTCTGCAAGCAGACAGCTCTTAAAGAGACAGTACCAGAGGCTCTAAAAACACTCACAGATAAATGGCTTAAACGCCAAACACCATTCAGGCTTGGAGCATTCAAGCAAGCTCCTGGAAGTGTTTTGGGAACCCCCATTTGCAGGGGGGTAGATGGGCACTGTGGCTTATTTGAGTACTAGGGTTATTTCTTGCCCAAGCTTCCAGTCAACATCGGAATTTCTCCCTGTTCTTCCTCTGCATATCCTGGGTGGGCATGCCGGCTGCATCTCCATTCTGTCCCTCACCACATGTCTGCTGCTCTCCCGTGGGAATGGAAACATGGTCAGCTTCTTCCTTATTGCGCCAGGTATGTTCCTGACCTCCGGGGCTTAGCTGCCACTATTTACTACATTGCCAGCTGACCTACGTGTGGTCCAGCTGCACCTAACTTTCGTGGGGCTTAGCTGCCATTATCTACTAACCTTACCTGCTGATCTACGTGTGGTACAGCTATGCATGCCAGCTTCAGTCAGGCTAGCTGCTGCCTGCTTACCTACCGACTGACCTACCAAAGGTCTAACTGTGCATGTTAGCTTACGTGGGTCTAGCTGCCACCTCGCTCACATTACCAACTGCCTTTCGTGGGGTCCAGCTGCAATATGTTGCCTACTTCTATGACCTGATTCACCTTCAGGCCAGGGTCTGCTACTTACTCCACCCTCGCCAGCTCGGGGCCTACAGGTTTCGTTATTCTCTATATGCCTGCCTGCTGCCGCAGCCAGCCCAGGAGCTCCTTCCTATGGATTCGCATTTTGATGTCTCGACATTTATCTTCTATTCTTTGGACACTTTTGCTTGCTTCCCTGCTACTCGTCTGCATCATGCAGCTTGCTACTACTACAACTTTTAGGTTCACTTCTTTACCTTACTTGCTCATGTTACCGGCTTCGCCCTCCCAGGACTTAGAGGTCATCACATCTAACCTACCATTTCAATCTACTGCGCTCCTCATGAACTGGCATCCTTCTAACCTACGTTTACGTATTTACTGCAATCTCTTCGTACCAGGACGAGACCCTCTACACTGCATGCAGTTCAACATTTCCACTGCATTATCTACCACTGCTCTGCACCCTGCCTCACCCGAGGGGCCAGAAGTTAGCCATCTCATTTAGTCAGACCTATGCCCCTATGGGCCCAGAGGTCCTTTGTTCCTATATTTTAATGTACCATAATCGCCTGCTTCAATGACCTGCCTTCGCCCATCGGGCTGAGAGGTTTACCTACTAATCGCCTGCTTCTATGACCTGCCTTCACCCATCGGGCAAGGAGGTTTACCTGCTTTTGCTCTACTTCTGCCACGCTCAGCTTAGGGCCTGGGGATTCACACATTCTACTATACACCTACATGCTGCCGTGTCAGCCAGCCGGAAGCTCCTTTACTATGGATTGCATCTGGCCATTTCTTCGATCATCATCTATTCTTGGATGCTTTGTCCTGCCGCTTCTGCTGTATGGAATTAGTGATGCTTCCCCTTTTCAGGGATACTTAGTCGAGTGTCTTCTGCAGACCTTCCTATCCTGATTGTGCTCGACTGCTTCTTGGACCTGTGACAACGCTACTCCGTTTGACTCAGCCTCTTCAGTTATCTCCATCTGGGACTCTTCGGCTCTCGTCAGGTTTTCCTGCCTCGAACTTTGCATACCTACAGTTTCGAATGTTATTCCTCGTCAAGTTGCCGTATCTCTGCCATGGTCTCTGCAATGCGATCCCTGCCATCCTTGATCTACTGGATCCGTCAGTCCTCAGCGCCATTCCATTCTCTCGTCTGCCTTACAAATGCAGTACTACTCTGCTCTGCACTGACTCAAGATACGTCTCCTGGAGGCTCATACCTCACTTATTCCTTAGCTGACCTCAGTAGGTGTAGCTGCATTTCCTGATGCTTGGAGCTAGTTGCCTCTCTTCTTACCTCACCAGCTGATGGATTTGCTGTGCATCTCGAGGGACTGCCTACCACGCTCTATTTCCACTAGCAGACATCCCTGGGTCTGGCTACGCTTTCCCATACATGGAATTAGCCGCCTCTCTCCTACCTCACCAGCTGTCAGTTAAGCTGCGCTTTTGCAAGGGGCTGGTTGCCATGTCTCATTCCTTCTCACCTGCCTCGCTGGTGCATTCCTCCTTCACCGACTTCTCTCTCAGTTCACAGTCCACCCACCTTGCTTACTTTTGGCTCACCATATTCTACTATTTGGCTGCTTCCTAACCTCACACCAATGCCTCAGAATAATCCTTTGCAGCCTGCCATTAATCCAGCTCAGCTCTACAGCCATTGCCTTTATATCGAGTCCTAAGACTATACTCTACTCCTATCGTACTTACCAGAACTGGATTCGTCAGTCAGTAGCCTGGCTCCAAGCCTTCTCCATTCCATGTGCTATACAAACCTCTATTAGTAAAAACTGGAAGTTGTACTACTTCTATTCATCATGCCTCATTTGTGTCAAAGCTTGGATACAACTATTTTGTCTGGTCACCTGTATTGAGTTCGTCAGTCATCAACTTTATCTCTACCATCATACAATTCCCTGGATTCTCATGCCTTCTATCAATTGAAGTCCAGAAGATGGTCTTTTCATATAAACACTATCCATTGTTCTGAACTGTACATGGATTCTCGGACTCGGAGTTTACTAGGAGGCGATTGCTTCATTGGACATGTTACAATTCAGTACGTTCTTAGCTCCGTTTCTCTGGATCAAGTTCTACAATTTGGAATTCAGATTAGCTGATTAATTCAATTTGTTAATTAGGATCTCTCCTTTAGTATGCCCAGAAGGCGGGCAGATCAGTAGCCATGGGTCCTCAGAGGTTTCCCCAAGGGGTTTTCTCTCCTCGTGTTTACTGGTCACACTTTCGGAGTTGGAGGGCGTGATCATCTATTCATATCATTATTAGGGTGTATTTCTGCTCGACTCATTCATCAGTCAGTTATAGAACAATAGTTGATATTATATTCTTTTGGGTCCCAAATACTAAACCAAGCTTCCTCCTTACAGGTAGGATACAGAGAAAAGCCAAAACCATCAAATAATATCAGATGACTCAATTCAAGCATCCAAGTACATTGCTCAGAATATCCGATTCATATGTACTATATTCATTGACTTTGTTATGCTCATGCTAAAGTACCTAAGCACCAATCGTATACTACTAGTACCTAATAAGCGTTGCAGAAGACACTTCGACTAAGTATCCCTGCTGGCCTCTGTATCCAACAACCATCTACATCATCCAGCTACAATATGTTACATAAGTACTGAGCTATGACCCAAAGGGTGAAGAGTTTCATCGCCTGTGGAACTGAATCTGTAATATACATGGCAATATGGAAGTGCAACTGTTTTACGTTGGAAAAACAAAGAAAATTTAGGACCTGCATACTTGAACATGCTAGGCACATTAGGATTGGTACACACGAAAAGGCATTGGTCACACATGTGAAAAAGAAACAAGGTACTGATCATTCTTTTGTATTTATGGGAATAGAAAAGTGAATCAAGATCCCAGGAGAGCGGATCCGAATAACAAAGTGCTCATCAGAGAATCTTACTGGCAATACAGACTACAAGCGGGTGGCCACCAGGCCTTAATGAACATTTTCAATTGGCCCCTCCTGCACAAATCTTGACTGTATAAACTTTAACCAGAAAAAGAACAAGTCCTTTTTATAGGCTGGACCTACTTACAGTAGCCTTGTGAAACTCAGTGTTTTAGATTCTCACATTTGCATTTTGTGAATCCTTCTGTAACTGTAACTAACTCAGAAGTACTGAGAGCTGTTTGCTAACCCTGCTGCCATTTTTCATGTTTAATATACCTTGGAACGGTCCACAGTACAGTCTCTGTAGCAGACCTATCCTACAGATGTTAACTTGCTGTCACGGTTTGCAAGTAGAAAGTACTAGAAAGTGGACCCTGTTTGCTGTTTATTCATGGATATCTATTCTTAATACTATAGGGAAGTATCGTTCTAACTGTTAGCTATACTGAAGCAATTCTGGAGCTGCAAGCTATTAGGGAAGCATAGCGCTAACTGTTAGCTTGACTGAAGTAATTCTGAAGCTGCAAGTTACCCTGTTAGCTGCCTAACGGTGCTCTTATCTCCCTATTCTTGATTCACATGTGTACTCCGAGTGATCCACTAGCCAAAAGTAATAACTTACTGATCAGTGCCAGACAGTTGCACTGAGCTGCCACACAACTCAAGTTCAGGCCATAGTACATACAGGTGACTTAAGATAGTAGACAGTGTTGACCTTGAATTTAATCTGCTGCTCTTACTCAGGGTGTCACTCATACCAACAGAGCTGTCTGCAAAGTACGGCAAACCTTACCACTGCTTTCCCTACAGAAGGTTAATCCTGGCCACTGTGTACATCATGTCCCTACTCCAGGTGGACGGGCTCATTTACCTAGGGGACCCTGACTATAAGGGACCCCAGCATCCTGATACCCACCCCAACTCTCACTGCTTAAGCCCCTCTCAGGGGACTCCCTCCTAGTCACACACGAATTTACTAAGAAAGGCATCTGGTACACCACTATCCTCTATTCAAAAAGGATACTAAGAAAATACCTACTTCCCTCTCCCAACTATGCCATACTTTGCCTTATCACTACCCTCCTACTCCTGTCAGGTGACATACAACTGAATCCAGGTCCCCCTTCCGTGAATCTCTTGATATCCTCTCCGCAGGACCCACAGTGGACATCCTTGAAGGGCTTGCAGATCATGCACATGAACGTGTGCAGTCTGCGACCTAAGATGCAAGAAGTGCAAGCATGGCTGGACCTTTACAAACCAGGCATCCTGGCCGTATCAGAGACCTGGCTCAAAACCCACATCCTCTCTCATGAGGTCACTGCCCTAGGGTATCACTACTACCAAAAAGACAGGGCAAACAAAAGAGGGGGAAGGGTACTTATCAATGTAAAAGATACTCTGAATTCAGCTCAGGTTAGCCTGCAGCACAATACTAGCACAGATAGTGAATTAATCTTCATACACATCACCCTTGGTCTTGCCAAGTATCTCACCATTGGGTGTGTATACAACCCGCCAAAGAATGCTCTCCAATCCCTGGAGGCAATTGTAAAGGACATAGCCAATTATGTCTCCTCTGAGCTCCTCATACTAGGAGATTTCAACCTTAACTGGGCCCAGGATGCAAACCAGTCTCTCAAAGGCCTGATTCAAGAAGCAAATCTGTTCAGGTTATCTCTGAACACACAAGACTGAATCATAAAAAAGGGAATCACACCACCCTTGACTGGGCCCTGGAGTCAAACCCCCACAACATTCAGTCAGCTGGTACCATGGTGGACGCCCTGAGTGACCATACCCCTATCTTCTGTATCTGGAAGAATAGGGCACCTTGGGTTCAATCATGAATCCTAGCCGCACATGACTACACTCATTTTCTACCTGAACAATCTATTGACTACCTTAGCAACCTAGACTGGAGCCTGATCAAACTCCTCCCCACTCTGGATGACGCGGTTGTTTTCTTCCAGAAATCACTTATTACAGCTGCAAACCTCCCCCCCCCCCATGAAGGACTCCATGCCAAGAGTAGCTGTTGCAAATGGATTACCCTACCACTAATGATTAGCCATGACAAGGCATGGAAAAAGTTCAAGATCTCCTCCCTTCCTGCCGACCTACTGACTTATAAAACCCTCAGAAACAAGTGTAAGCAGGCAATAAAAATTGCTAAAAGGGAGCATGTCACGTGTCTTCAGTAAAATAATCTTGGGAATCCTAGACTATTCTGGTCCCATATTAATGAATTGTTAAAGGGGAAAGCCAAGTCCGAACCTGGACCCATTGAGGTCAGTTGAATACTGTTGAATGATGACCCCCAAATCGCCACTTCACTTAACCATCACTTCACTAATCTGGATTCGTACAAGGGTGGCCTACTCTCCCTCAACACTGACTCCAGCAATCAGGTACCTCCCATCCTAGATCGACCATCCTTTCACCTCAGGCTGGTCAAGCCTAAAGAGGTGCTCCCATTCCTAAAGTCCCTATAAACCTCGGGCACAGGGGGACCTGATGGGACCCATCCCAGGCTGCTAAAGGATGGAGCCCCTGCCCTGGCCAGACCCCTGACCTGGCCCATCAACTAGTCCTTGCAGGAGGGTGCCATCCCAGACTAGTGGAAACAGGCCCATGTGATTCCCATTCACAGGGGCAGCTGTCAGGAGCCTACTGGCAATTATAGGCCAATTTCCCTACTCTGCATTCTGTCCAAAATCCAGGAAAGGCTGATCTGTGGGCAACTCCATGACTACTTGGAGGTTCACCAACTTCAGGCACCCTCTTAGTATGGTTTCAGAACCAGACATGGGACTGATACTGCTCCTGCTCTGACCAAATTCTCAATGAACATATTCCGAGACTTGGACAAAGGGACACCTACTGGAGCAGTTTTCATAGACCTCTCCAAGGCCTTTGAGTTGGTCGACCACAACCTACTACTGGCTAAGCTGGGTAACATAGACCTCAACCGACATGCCCTAAAGTGGTTTGAAAGCTACTTAACTGGTCGCTCGTAGAGGGTCAAGCGGAAGGATGCCATATCAGACCCACTTCCCCTTAAAAAGGGTGTATGGCAAGGGTCTATACTCGGTCCCCTCTTCTTCGCCCTGTTCACAAATTAACTAACAGACCACTGCGGAGGGAGCACCATTGTTCAGTGTGCGGACGATGGCATCATCTATCGATCCACTGTCAACCTGCGAGGCCTCAGCCCCTTACTCCAAGCTGACCTACAGTCTCTTGAGAACTGGCTTATGGAGAACAGAATGGTCCTTAACACGGTCAAAACCAAGGCTATGCTCTTCGGACCAAGGTCTCTCGGGCAAGACAGGACCCATTACCTACATCTTACCTCTGCCTCAGGCAACTACATAGAAGTGGTGACCTCCCTAAAATATCTCAGCCTCACCCTGGATCATGGGTTCACCCTCAAGAACCATGTTGACCAAGTCACCAAAACCTTACATGGGAAACTTGGTACCCTCTACTGACTGAAAGACCAGCTGATACGCGAAGCTAGGATCTCTAACGCCTCCAGCATCCTCCTCCCCACAATCACCTACACCGCCCCAGTCGTTCAGGGCATGGCAAAACTTGAGCTGCACAGACTTCAGGTATTGTACAATAAGGTGGCTCACTTTGCCACCCAGGCTCACCCTAGGAGTCACCACTGAGACACCCTAGCCATACTAAACTGGCCCTCCCTGGACGCGCGCATCCAGTACCCTCTGCTATGCCTAAATTACAAGCTGATCAGTCCCTTTTCCCCCACCCAGCCTCTCTGGGCTCATTGCACTAAAGCCCCATCCCCAGGCCCTCCAGACCACAGGCCAAACTCTTCTCAATGTCCCCAGAGTTAGAACCAAGGCGGGTGGCAAGTCATTCTCCCACACTGCCCCTTCCCTGTGGAACATCCTTCCTTTCTGGGTGCAGGAAGCACCTCTATCAAAAGTTTCCACATAAAACTTAAGGCCCAGATGCTGGGAGCCAGTACTTGTCACTGCATTGGGACCTGATATCACTCATCACCCCATCTTATTCTACCTATTAGAGGGTCCTTCAAATATATGTATTACTAAGCTGCACTTGACTCTATGGTTCCTGCCTATTTACTTTTATAATCCTGAATGCATCTATTACTGTATGACGATTGTATAACCTGTAACTGTGATGATTATGCTTTCTTTGCCTTCCATTTATGCTATGTAATCCCAGGTCACCCCTGAAAAAGGGGCCTCCGGGGTTCAGTGGGCCTACCCGGTCACCAAAATTCAATAAGTAAATAATAAATGATTTAGTATATGTTGGTTGATCATCCATAGTTGTAACAATGTGTAGCTAGTATATATAGTAGCCTATAACTTAGAGTTCTTCCATTGGTAGTTATCTGTATGCATTAATAGAGTAATGAGTGGACTTCCGGTGACGTCACGGAGCCAGGAGAGAGCGAGTGATACAAGCTCCCCGTCTCAAACTCCTCAAGAAGACTAAAAGTACCTGCACTGTTTAACTAAAACATTGAAAATGACTCCCATGGGTCATGTAAGGGATAAATCCAGTGGAGACAAGTTAAAAGCAAACTGTACAGGATGGGAGAGGATTGCGATCACCCTCCAGACGGTCAAGTCGTAGCTCTTCTCCTTCCAGCATCGCAGACACGGAAGAAGAGAACAGGCACTTGACCCGATCATGCTTTGAGCAGCTATTTCAGGAGATCAAAGAAATGAGAGCAGAAACAAAAATGGAATTTAGAAATCTAGACCAAAAACTGACAGGTTTGGAGAAACGTGTGGAAGGGGCGGAGAAACTAATTTTGCACAGGCGGAAGATGCATTTACCAAAAACGGAAAATACTGCAGACATTAATAATACAAACAGAGAAATTGCAGGAGAAATGCATTGATTTAGAGAGAGTCACGCAGGGAGACTATCAGGCTGTACGGCTTACCTGAGGACTCAGAAACGGGCCTAATGCACAAATTCCTTTCAGACCTTTTGGCAGATGTTTTGCAACTACCTGCTGGGTATCAGTTGAACACTGAGAGAGCACACAGGGCCCTTCAGCCTAAACCGACAGAGGAGGGTGCACGACCAAGATCTATGATTATCAAATTCAATAGTTACAAAACGAAGGAGGACATTCTAATCAGAGCCTGGAGATTAAAGGAAGTCACATATTTAAATCATAGACTTTACTTTGATCACGATTATCCGCAGGAAATACAAAGGCAACGTGCACAATATACGGAGCTGATTAAATTACTTAAAGCCAAGGGTCTGCGCTTTCATATTCCTTTCCCTGCAAAGTTAAGAGTATTTTGGCCCGAAGGAGTTAAAACTTACGATTCTTCCGAAGAAGCCAGGGGGGCATTCGTGGAGAAAGGACTGTTGACCTCACAGAATATGGGACAAAAAAACTTGATTTCCCAGAAGGCACCAGAAGGGTATCAGGACTGGACAGTCTCATTGGCGAAAAGGAAGAGAGGTCGCGGCAGGGAGACGTCATCATTCTTCCCCCTCCTAGCGATGAAGGCCCTGCTCAAGAAATTACAGGATAGCAGAGAAGGCGTGCAGAGCGATTCCCAGGACTGAGCTGAAATGCAGAAGTTTGGAATGGGCGAAGTGAATCATCGGAATGCAGTTAAGCCTTTATTCGTAATAAATGCTGAAATATTGAAAAGGGCCACATAAAAGTGGTCTGATACACAGCTGTAAACTGACAGGGTCTAGAATGTGAATTGAATTAATACGGCAGTGAGACTTGTTTTTCTTGATCAACAGCAGGAAGTCACTAATCAGTCCTGCCCCTTTATACAAAAAGGACGTGACAGTCTAATGGGATTGTAATTCAAGCTGGGACTTTTCACAAAGTAGACAAGCCTCTAATACCTCATAACAAGCATACTGTATGTTGTTTTCCTTTCTCTTTATACTTACCCAATATAAGGCTGTAATGCAGGTATAGTTATTCTCTAGTCAAAGAGGCAAATTGTAAAGTCTTCTTGGGGGATTGGCACTTGTAAGGGCATACAGTTGAGTGACTCCTGGTCTCCGACTAGTTTAGGAGCCTGGTAATTTTAATACACTATTTCCCAGGCCCTGCGAAGAAATCTGAGCCAGCTGTATTGTCGCTTAATGTAAATGGCCTGACGCACCCGATCAAGAAAGGCAGAATTATGTCCTTTTTGCGGAAATCACAGGAGTCTTTCATAATGTTGCAAGAGACGCACCTGTCTCAGGTAGAGCACGATAAGCTCAAGAAATTTGGGTACCAAATAAACGTATCATCCTCGTGTAAGAAGGGAAGGAGAAGGGGTTCCGTAATTTTGATCCCTAACAGGTGTCCCTTTGAGGTTCAGGACACTATAAAGGACAAGGAGGGGTGTTTTGTGGGTTTAAAGGGTAGATATGACAGAGTAAATTGTCTCTCTGGTCTCGGTATATGCCCTCCCGGCTCAGATTTTTCATTCTATAGAGAATTCTTTCTTAAAATCACAGAATGGGCAGAAGGTCATCTAATAATAGGAGGGGACCTAAACTTACGACTTAATACTCATATGGACACATCAGGGGTAGTGGTTCGACAAGAGAGGCGGATAGCCAATAAGGTGGTAAAATTGATAGGTGAACTTGGTTTTATAGATGGTTGGAGGCAAATGCATAAAACTAACAAACAATACACTTTTTTCTCTGCAGCACACCAAATATACTCAAGGATAGATTATTTCTTGGTATCAAAAAGCTCGATGTTGATATGTACGGATACCTGGTTAGGCGATATGACGCTATCTGATCACGCCCCAATCTATCTTAAGCTTAAACTCGGTCATGTTAAGTGAAATACTTTTTGAGACTGAATCTTTCATTGCTGCACAAGGACGACACTAAAGAGATAATAGGAACAATTATAGAGCAAGCAGTTAGGGAAAACAGAGACCCGGAAATAGCACCAGGAATTTTATGGGATACGGTAAAAGCCATAGTACGTGGTAAATGCACAGAAATTTCATCCAGAATTAAAAGAAATAGGGAGGCGAGGCGAGTCTATTTACAAGACCAAATAGCTATATTGGAATATCAACAGCAGCAACAAATAAGTAGGGAAAGGGAAAGGTGCTGAAAAAGCTGAAAAAGGAATATGTTGAAATCTTGGATTATCAGGTAGAACAGAAGTTAATATACTTAAGGCAAAGATATTACTAAGGGAGCCCGAGGCACTGAGATTCTTATCCAGCAGGCTGAGGCAATGGAAGGCTAAAGCATGTATACCAAAAATGTTAGACCCTAATCATAGGATCTGGAAAACAGATGTAAAAGGAATAACTGAATCCTTCAAACACTATTATCAAACATTATACAGTGAAGGAGTGAAACCACCCCCAAATTATTGAAAAATATCTGTCCCCTCTGCAATTACCAAAAATAAATACTCAGCAACAAAAAAATTTAATTACACCTATCTCAGAGAAAGAGATTCATGCAGAGATTTCCCGCTTAAAAGCAGGAAAATGCCCTGGCACCGATGGACTCCCTAATGAGTTTTATAAGACATTTAGAGAGACTATTACACCTTTATTAAAAGAGGCATGCAACTCGATGTGGACGGAGGATGGGAGATGCGCCCCTTCTTGGGCTCAAGCCATTATTTCGGTGTTGCCGAAGCCGGCCAGGGACCCCACACTATGTACTTCATATAGACCAATTTCTATTCTAAACACAGATTACAAAATAATAACAGGAGTATTGGCTAGAAGGTTAGAAAGTCTATTGCCGGAACTAACCAATTTAGACCAAACGGGATTTGTACCGGGAAGGCAAACCTCAGATAACATCAGGAGGTCGGTGGATATCATAGAACATTTACAAAAATCAGGGACACCAGCTTATTTGATGAGTTTAGACGCGGAAAAAGCATTTGACCAAGTCTCATGGGCCTTCATATGGGGTACCCTGGCCAGCTTTGGCTTTCCAGCTCCTTTTCTAGCTTTCCTAGGAAAATTATACGCCCACCCATTAGCATACATTAGAGCAAATGGTCATATTTCTGGTTCTTTCACATTGAAGAGGGGAACTCGGCAGGGATGCCCTCTCTCTCTCCCTGCTCTTCGCTTTATATATAGAACCGTTAGCGCAGAGTATCCGGAAGGACAATATGATTATGGGGTAAATATAGGAAATTTATGCATAAAATAGCCCTCACGCTGGATGATGTCCTTCTCTATTTGACTAACCCTAATGAGTCCTTGCCTCAAGTTTTAAACAAATTTACCATTTCTCAGCCCTATTGGGTTATACCCTTAACTGGTCAAAGACGAAGGTATTAGTGATGTCTGTGGTTCTACCTGAGGGGATTAAGACCAAATATACCATGAGGTGGGAGTGCAAGACTGTCAAATACTTGGGAGTCAATCTAGGCAAGTCTCCGGCAACATTATTTGAGGATAATTTTCCCTCCTTGATTAAGCAAATTCATGCAGACCTTCAAAAATGGAATAGTATACCCTTCCCATTTCATTCAAGGTTACAAATAGTTAAGACAAATATTATGCCGAGAATCTTATACTTATTCCAAACAGTACCATGCTAGATACCTCAAAAGGAAATGGCAAGTTGGCAAAGACTGGTTATGACCTATATATGGGGTAATATTAAGCCTAGAATAGGCAAGGAAACGTTGTTTTTACTGAAGCGAGAAGGAGGAAGGGCCTGCCCGGCTCTAGCGGACTACTGGACCGCAGTTCAGATGAAAATAGCATTGTTATGGGTACATCAAAGTTATAGGGCTTATTGGCAACAGATAGAGTATCAGCAGATAGGGGAGTATGCAGCTTGATTCCAGATTATTTGATTTAGACAATAAAAACCAATAGTTAGGGGATACGTTGACCCCAGCTAAAGTAACCCTTGCGGGTTGGTTTCAGGGTGTCAGACGAGGATACACGGCCAGAGATATGTGGAGATATATCTGGTGGTCAACAGATAGGAATTTTCCTCCAGCTAAACTCTCGAACTGGTATAAAAAGCAGGCAAATAAGGGTACATATGCTACATGGCAAATACTTCAGGGCATGACAATCATACCGTTTGAGTGAGCCCAAGCTCAGTATCAGTGGACGGAAAGGGGACCGATTGTATTATTACCAATTAAGGGATTACATAAATGATAAAATACAAAAGAGTCTTCATTATGAGGACAAGAGACCTTTCCCTAGAGTGTTTGAATCAATTTGGAGTACAACACATGGAAAAGGAGCAATAACAATGTTATACTGGAATTTAATAGCAGACAGAGCACATAATACATCCCACATACAGAGGAGTTGGGAGCAAGAGCTGGGGGTAAGACTCAATAATACACAGTGGAACCAGGTTTTTAGAAATACTTGGCACACTATGTTATCCCCAATGTGGCAAGAATTCTCCTGGAAGATTAAAGTGAGATATTTCTTGACCCCAAAGAGGCTAGCTCGAATGAACAGGAGTCTGAGAGCTGAGTGCTGGAGAGGGTGTGGTAGTATGGAGGCAGGTATGGCACATGTTTTCTGGGCCTGCCCAAGGATACAGACATACTGGCAGGATGTACAGCTCCACCTATGCAAACTGTTTTGTTTAAGCAGCAATATAGGCCCAGAGAATATAACATTGGGACTATGTCCCTCAGAAATTAAAGGTAAGGAAGGACGTTACCTTTGGGCGGTGGTACATATTGCTGCAATGAAAGTAATAACTAAAAATGGTTGCAGCGATCTGTCGTAGCTTACCATTTGGCTACAAATAATTGATCAAATTCAAGCAATGGAAAGAATTACTTTGCTCGTCAATCATCGTGACAAGTCTATATAATAATAGATGGACCGTGGACTTATACAAAGAATCACTGTATTAAATAAACTAGTCCCCCCCTTTCCCCCACCTTCTTTCTGTGTATCCTCTTCTGTGCCTTCTTCTCAAGTCGATATCAGCCATAAGTTCATTAGTTATGGGTCCCTTAGAATTAGTAGTTTAAGAAATACTAGAACTGTATGTATTTCAGTGGTTCTTAGAGATATGTAAGAGGTGTGTATTCAGAAATACGGAATATGAATAACATGTATTGTTCACAAAGAAAATGGACATCAAATGTAACCAAAGTAATGAGATATTGAGAATCTGTAATGTCTCTAATAAAATAAGTATAAAAAAAATAGAGTAATGAGTATTGTTTTTAAATAGTATTTATAGCATTAATCACTTTCTTGTTTTTATGTGGTTTATATTTCTAGTGCACATAGCATTTTAAATGTTTTTTCCATATGTGTGCCGCACTATGAATTTGCACCATTGGTTTGATTAACTCACATTATAATATTTATGGTAGTGGGTATAGTGTTTAGGAGATATATGGTATATGTCTTCTATATAGCATCACCAATGCACGGATGACGCCTTGACAAAGTGTTTGTGTAATGCAAAGCATTGACACCTTGTGTGGAGAGGGGTGTTACTTCATCCGTAATTTAACAAATTATTTTTCATAGTATCCTAGCATTGGATTAATTATGGTATACATGTAGCCAGTATTTTCTTTTGTGCTGTATCTGTTTTTTTACTGGTCTGTTGGGCAGCTGAACTGCTCACCTCCATTCACCTTTCAATGCAACTTTCAGTAACTTGAAAGCTGGTTCTCCAACAAAAAACTGGTCTTCAATTACAAAAAAAACAAAGACCATGCTCTTCTCAAGCCTCCCACAGAAGAGGAAAGTTCTGTTCCACCCATTATCATCAGAAATGGTCAAGGACATAACCTTGAACAGGTGGAGACCTTCAAATACCCTGGAATAACTCTGGATGACACCTTGTCTTTTGCACCCTATGTTGACAATCTAGTTGCCATAGTTGACAGAAGACTGTGTGCCTTGTACCGCAACAGGAAAATCTCATTGGGGATGCTAGGGCCCAGATATTCAAAAGGGTTGCGCCATGCGCAACAGGGTTGTGCATGCGCAAGTCCTACATTGCGCCATTCTGCGATATTCAGCAGGAGGCAGTTACGCCACTGACAACAGGTTGAGCAACAGCACAATGCAAATGAATGCATGCTCAACAGGAGGGGGAGGAACCATGCATAAACTGCGCAACCCGATATTCAGTCGGGTTGTGCAGAGTTGTGCATGCGCAACCCCCAACCTGCGCCTGCACAACTTTGAGCCAAAAAAAAAAGGATCAAGTTGAGGGCCACCCACAGGTGAGCTGCTGTATTGCAGGGCGCAACACAGCAGCTGCCACCCGTGGCTGGCCCTCAACTCAGTCCCTGTGCCCCCCCACCAGCCCGATCGCGGGCAGAACGTAAAAACAACCCCCTCCACACACATCTCCCAATGCCCGATCGCTGGCAGAAAGTAACATGAACCCACCCCACACATCTCCCGATGCCCGATCGCGGGCAGAAGTAACATAAAACACCCCCTACACACACTCCCGATGCCCGATCGCGGGCAGAAAGTAACATAAACACCCACACATCTCCGATGCCCAATCGCGGGCATAACGTGAAACAAACCCCCGTGCCCGATCGCGGGCAGAATGTATAAAGCCCCCAACCCGAATATCTCCTGGTGGTCCAGTGGACCGTAATGCCCGATCACGGGCAGAATGTCAAATTACAACCCCCAAACATCTCCCTGGTGTTCATATCGTCCCCCACCCACCCACCGAGCCCCTCCCGCTCCCCGGCGGCGGCAGCATCCCACCGCCTGCCGCCCGCGCCTCCGCCGACTGACTGTCGGTGGGCTGCCGCCCGTAGTGCAGAGCTACAGCCAATGGCGGCAGCCATACCGTAGACAGTCCAGATTTGTGAATGATCATTCACAAATCTGGACTGTCATGTACGGTATGGGCTGCACACCATTGGCTGTAGCTCTGCACCAATGGCGCGGCAGCGCACCGACAATCAGTCGGGCGGGCAGCAGGCGGTGGATGCTGCCGCCCGCTGGCTGCGGGGAGCGGGTGGAGGGGCTTCGGTGGGTGGGGTGGGGGGACACTAGACACCAGGGAGATGTTTGGGGGTTGTAATCTGACATTCTGCCCGCGATCGGGCATTACGGTCCATTGGACCACCAGGGAGATATTCGCTGGGGGCTTTATACATCTGCCCGCGATCGGGCACTGGGGTTGTTTCACGTCTCTGCCCGCGATCGGCATCGGGAGATGTGTGGGGGTGTTTCATGTTACTTTCTGCCCGCGATCGGGCATCGGAGATGTGTGTGGGGGTGTTTTATGTTACTTTCGCCCGCAATCGGGCATCGGGAGATGTGTGGGGGTGTTTTATGTTACTTTCTGCCCGCGATCGGGCATTGGGAGCTGTGTGGGGGGGAAGAGTGTATTCAGACATACTGCCCGCGATCGGGCTGCAGGTGCGTCGGTCCCCGACGGCTGCTGCCTGGCAGGGCGGCCAGGCGCAAGTCCTCGGGGATCGGCGCACCTACATGCTAATGGCATGCAAATGGGGCCATGAATAGATGCAAATGGCCCCCCGCGCCTTGCATGAATTATGGCCCCATTTGCATGTCACCTTTTGAATATCGGAAATTTGCGCATGGCGCAATGGTACTTGCGCCACCGCAAGTTTAATGCTGAACTCTGGCAACTTGCGGTGGCGCAAGTTCCACTGCGCCATGCACAGTGACTGTGGCTGGGGGGTGATATTCAAAGGAGTTGCTCAATAGCGCAACTCCTTTGAATATCGCCCCGGACACACCCCTGCGCAACTATTTTGAGCAGCGCAGGGGCTTGCGCCTCAGAATGGCGCAGTTTGAATAGCTGGGCCTAGATGCCTTATTGTGGCCAGCTCCATTCCGTCACTTACAGATTATGGACTCCCTGTCTTTGCAGCTACCTGTAACACAGTGCTAAACAGAGTAAAGGTGATCTATAGTAAGGTTTGCCGCTTTGTACTTGGTGCAGATAACTGCACCCACAGTTGTACCCTCTACATACTCACTCATGGACTACCTATACCCTGCAAAATAAAGCTCCAGACCTGTTTGCTAGCTAAAAAGGTGCTCTTGGGCCTAACACCCCCTGCTTTAACAAACTGCTTTCATACCACCTCCAACCAATACAACACCAGGAACATGGCCAGAAAAGCCTTAAAAGGCTTACTCTGCTGGGCAAGCGGTCATTTGCAGTCATGGCCACTAACTGGTTGAACAAATTGCCTGATACACTGCTGAATCTCCCCAAGTTTAACCAGTTTAAGAGATCTCTGTGGTCTGCTTTTTCAATCCAATGCAATTGTAATTTGTAACTATTAAACAGTTTTATTTGGTTTCCCTCTTTACATTACCCATGATTTTTTATACAAAGATCTGCATGGATTTGTTTTTCAAAACTGTATATAATTGTTCTGCCTTAGTGCTTAGAGTCTGACTTGATTGAATTTCCTCTGGAGCTACTTATTGTAATGTTTTTTGTGACTATGTATTTGACGTGGAACCTTTGTTTTTTTTTTGCACCTCCATCTGGCTGCTCCAATCTGACCGCCCCCAGCCCCTGCTCCCTGAATAACGGGACTTACCTTATGCCCGCCCGGAAGCAGTGCCTGCAGGGAGTCAGTTGCCATCCTGCTGCTGGTGATGTTTTCTCCTCCTTGGTTTTCTCCCAGGGGCCCTGGGAATGGGTACGCATGCGTGTGGAGGCACACATTAGTCCCACTGCCCCAGTAAAAGCCCCTTTCCTCCCACCCCATTGGCCTAGCACCAGGCTCCTCTCCTGGCCCGTGCTGTCCCCAGCCTCCACCAGGTGGCAGCCATCAGCCAATAGGAGTGATCCCACCTCCTCAAAGAGGAGAGCGTGCCTGTTGGCAGCTCCATCCAGCTCCGCCCTCCCTGCCATTGCCGACCTCCAATGGCCCGGGTGGGTCGCCGGTGTAACATGAGGATAGGCATCCAGCACCTTAGCCTTCAGCGCCACCAGGCCAGCTGATGTGGAACCTTTGTAAATGAGTGCTTGTGCTCAAAGGTAATACTCCAAAGTTTTCAATAAATAAATAAATAAAATATCTGTGAATGCATCAAAGTCATACAGACCACCATCCCAACTGAAAGTAGGCAGCACCATGGTTGCCAGATATAACAGGCCAAGGACTGACTGGGCATGGAATGTGAACTACCCTCTCGCCTCTAGAGGTGGTCACTCAAGGCTGCGGCACACTGAAAGGTCAACACGGGGAAGACAACATCTTGTGAATAAACAGAAGATTCAATATCCAGTGCAGTCACCTTTCCTGAGTATTACAATTCACTGCTTATGGGCCTATGCACTAAACTGCAGCTGGGAACATGCTATTACAACATACAGCCCAAGTAGCATATGCGCTGAGGGACAGGTGGGGTATGCACAACTGTGTGCCTGCAGAGGCCTGTCCACAGCCCCATCCCTGGTATGCAGCTGTGCGGGGGGCAGTTCAAGGGACACAGGCAGGCATACAATCGGATGCCCATCCTGGGTCACAAAGTGGATCCCTGCTCCATGCAATCAGCGGATTCTGGGAAGGTGCATATTGGCAGAGAGCCCAAATGGCTGCCCCCAGCCCTCACTGTTTGCCTGGTGAGCTGGGGTGCATGGTGGAGGGATTCCCTATCCCATCACAGCCAGTGGGTGTCATTGAGGGGGCACATAAAAGACACGGCAGGGTCCCTGCAGCTATATGCTGCACCCCCCCTTACGCAGCACTCTGCACCTTAGTGAATGGTGTGGAGTGTGGGCACTCCCCCAGTCACACACAGTGACTGCCCACAGTGCATAGCTGTGCAATCATCCGCGGGCTTGTGAATGCAAGGGCATGAGTTCCTTCTGTAAATTGCTGAGGGTCCACTGGACCCCACTGTGCAGCATTATGACTTAGGGTTGCCTACATGCTGCGGACACACGGTGCATAGGCAATCCAAAACAGTAGCGCATAGACCCAGCAGGAAGAAGTCAATCCAAAAATGAGAGTTCTTTATACCGTCAGATTGTGCTCCTGTTGCTATTAACATTAGCAATTAGGGCTGTGTGAATACCAAATGTAATTTCTGGATATTTGGCTGAATATTCATATTCAGGTACTAAGTACAGTATTCATGTACAGTAGTCAGTACATGTCCTTCAGGGCCTGTAAGCTAAGGTTAACAAAATGCCTTTCCCTCCACAGGTGGCCAGTTCTAGTTTCTTCACCTTCCCACCCCATTCCAGTGATTTCCCATCCACCTCCCCTCTTCCCTGTGGTCTCAGACATAAAAAATAAAATGCTCTGCAGCTTCAGACATGTTGGTTGCAGAATCTTTGCCCTGACCTGATCCATGATTTGGGGGCTAGTTATATGGAACTCCAGCTAGCCAGTAAGTCCCCCTTCCCTTAGTGCACCCACTCCATATTAGATTGCATTTACCACACATCAGTCTGCTTAGCATCACTAGTGACACAATTGCTTCACCCCCTCCTTCTCGATCACATGCCCACTCGCTCCACTGAGAAGTGCAATATACAATGGAGAAGGTGTGTTGTGGGAGTGCGACCAACTGACTAGCCAAATTTCCATACAGTTAGCCCCCACATGAAATCATGGATCAGGTTGGGGGGGCAAAATATTATACGACTATTGGGTGGAATAATGGGGTCAGGCAATGGAGAGGGGTGTCATAGAAATTACACTGTCAGCTTCTGGTTTAGTGCCAGAAGTTGGCATGCCTAGAATATATCTGACATTTTAAGTCAGAGACTACAGAGAAGAGGGAGGAAGGTGGATAATCACTGCAATGCAGGGGCCGGGGGTGTCCAGGACTCTATCCATGGCTACCTGGGTAGGGTTAGGTGGTTACATATTTTTTTAATTTAATATCAATTCCCAAAATGCCACTATTTGATTCCCAAATACCTGTGCCATGAATAGTAAAAACTGTTTATTGAATGAATATTAAGGCACCATCATTTTTATGGTTTTTTGGTATTAATATTCGGGAAGTGCACACCCCTGTTATCAAAGGATTAAATCCGGTCCCAGATGCCAGCAATCTTGGCATCAAAGAATTAACAAACTGGTCACACTTCTTGACATAGAGCAGCTCTCTGATCTGTAGACAGTCCTTATGGAGAAAACTGTTCATGGTGCAAAAAAGTGCAGCCAGCCTGTTCTTCTCCCTTGCTATCAGACCAAATAAAACGTGTTCCTTTCAGAGTATAGAGCCTCTTGATAGCTCACATACAGTTGTGAGCCTCCATAACAAGTTTGTTGGCATGCTCCCTTCATATACCTGTGTTTTAGACTTCTGCCTAGCATCTTCAGACACAGAAGCTCAACAGAAAACCATGGACTGCCTCAACTTGAGGTAACCAGGTGGGTATGAACTCATGTCAGTGAGTCCAGAGTCCCAGACAAGTCCCCATTAGAAGCATCAACTTTGGCCCTGCAGCCCCTGGCGGAGGTATCAGCCATCCCTGACATATTCCACCACACCTACAAACCAATGAGGATCTGGTTCCCATGTAGAATGATAGTGGATAACTTCCACAGTCAAAGGTGGCTTAATCAGAGCATCGATGCTGAGCTGAATGGCGCAGTAGTCCACCCAAAGGACAGGATCCATTGGGATACTAGTAATGTGTATACCCTTCCAGAACAAAAGGTCAAATGGGTAGCCCCTTACATGCATGGCTGAGGTAGTATTTTGCTTTAACCCCAACCCATGCTGAGCTGGAGGAGTCTGGATGAAAAATAATCTGAGCAGTAAAGATGCTCAGATAGTGCTTTTTACCATCCTAATGGGATCCGACAGATAGTCCATCTATCTAGCTCTGATCCAAGATCCTATCTGACCCCATTCAGATTTCAGATCTAAGGTTAGATAGTGGGATCTAAGTTAGATGTGTGCCTCAGATAGTCACATCAGATAGTTGGTGTCCTATTGGATGCTATATGATAGGTTCCAGTAGTCAGATACCAACAGTATCCAATGCTACTGTATCTGGTATCCAAGAAAATTGTTGGTATCTGATGGTACCGGATTCAGTCAGATACTATTCGAGCAATACTATCAAGAATTTATCCACCCACACAATAAAATCCCTGGTGATTCTAAAGCCACCAAAAAAGAATAATAGCACCCAAACCAAGAACTTCAATATAAAAAAATATATTGTATTATAACTAAAGTGCTCTAGTGCTCAAAATACATCACAAGGCTGTGTAGTCACATATAGTGACCAGTAACATTGAAAAAGACTTATGTTTCACCCAGACCGTTGCCAAGCTTCATCAGAGTAAACTTCATACCAATACTTAAATACAAATGCGCAATATTTTTTATATCAAAGTCCTTGGTTTGGGTGCTATTATTCTTTTTTGGCTGATATGGTATTTTACTAAGCACCAAACCTGTTCCTGGTGTGGCTGTCCATTTGAGTGGTTTCATGATTCTAAGGCAGGTGGACAACAGCTCAGCACACTCCTGTAGTGAGCCTGCCTCATCCAGAGAAGGATGACAAACAAGGACCACACTACAGCTCAGATCAGCCAGGCTGTCAAGTGCCGCCCACTCAAAGGACCCCACACTCTTAACAGGAAAAAAAACAAACATCTCAGCTTGGAACTAAGCAAGAACGCCACTCTGCCACTCCTGCATTCTAGTCATGGGTGGTGCACCACAGAAAAAACGAGCGGTACAAATTCTGCCAACAGAGGGCTAGTGCTGTCATTCAGCCAGATCTCTGTGATGCACATACCAGGAGTGCACCTGAATCAGAGGTAACATCTCTGATAACTGCAGTAATACTCACCACCACCTCAGCATTGTAACGCTACACAAGAAGGGGAGGAGTCTAGCTGAGTCTTAACACCCCACCTCTCCAACACAAGTGTACAAGGCAGATGGATAGGACAGTGGGCTTTAGTCTCCACAGCTGTCAGTCCCTCACCTTGCACCAGCAGTAAACATATCACAGTACGGGGAAGCCTGCAGTGTATCTGCCCCACACTGTAACTGCTCTTGTGTATAAATAGGGCGCTTCAGTCTTTAGTGTAGTCAGTCCCTCACCTTTCACCGGCACTAAATACATTTTGTATAAAGGCAAAGCTCACATCTAAAATAATATTGTATTTGGCTTTAAATTCCACCAACACCCTCAATTCTAAATTCTGGCAAAACATATCTAGTGCCATCCATTTGGCTCACTTGGCAGTGATCTTAAATTTGGGCTAGAATGTTGCTGGTTAAACTCCCACACCAATATCATGGTTTATATAAAATGCTGGTATTTATTTGTTTATTTATTTGCTTTTGGTAACCGGGTGGACGCACTAGGCATAAGAATGCCTATTTCCAGGCACGACCCAGGAGGATACAAGTTGAAATACATGAGGATACATATAACGCAGCACATGAGATATGTAACACGGTGAGGAGGGGGATCACATACAATCAACTTTCGGGTTAGGAGAAACATTGTTCAGCATGATTCAATCAGTACAGTTTGGACAGTCAGAGAAACAATAATGCAGACTTTAGGCAGATTTAGAGGGGGGCTAAGGGTGCTATAGCTCTCCCATCATGGAGCTCCTCTATTAGTAACACACTGTGCTGCATTCTTAATCAGTATGCACTAATGCTTCCCTGAAAGCTGCCTGAGCCACACGGGTCTCATTTGTCCTCCAGTGTCCTGGTAGTGCAGTAAACAACCACCTCCACCTGCATTACGTAGACCCCCCCCCGACAGAAAAGCCGGTCTCCAGCATTAATTTCTTACTAACTTTCATCCTGCATCATTTGGTCAGGTCCCAGCAATGTGGCAGCAGCTGGTCTTGCCTTGGTGAGTCTGAGCATTCATTCTCTACTTTTGCAGGCTTGGTGCAGCTCCTTTGTTCATGTGCAGCAGAAGTTCGTGCACGGGGGGTACAGCTGCAGCAAAGCAGAGTGGAACTTAACAATATGGATCTCAACCAGGTCGCCTGGTGCTCACTGCTCCTGATTTGCTGTCGTGCCCAGTAGTGGATGTCGCTAGCAAGGGGCACTTTCTTTAAATGTCTGGGCTGCCAAAACAAGAGTGAGCTGTAATTCATTCACTCAGAAGATTAACACTGGAGCAAGAGAGAAGCGAATGTACTACTGAGGAGCAGACAAAGAGAGAGAGAGAGAGAGAGAGAGGAGTCCACAAGTGAAGAGCAGAGCCTGGGATTTCAGGCGGCAGCAGTCCAGTAATGTGGGGTCAATGTGGCCTTGGTAAATCAGCACAAGGAGCTGGAGTGAGGTTCAGGTCATTTTTCAGTAGCTGAAGCAAGCTGAAGCTGAGAGCTCTGCTCATTAGGAGTCATGGGGTCAGTGTGTGCTGTCTAGAGAGAAAAGGTTTGGTGGCCCGGTGACTGGAGACAGTACTCAGCTAGGGGCACACAGAATTCAGCCTGCTGAAAATGGATCAAGTCTTCATTTAATCAGGTACTTCTTGCTTTAAAAAAGGCTTGCAGTCTCAGATTATGGTGGGTGGGAGGTGGCTGCTGGGATGGGCAGCACATTAGTGTTCCATCAGACTGGGTGTGCAATAAATGTAGTACTAGTGTTATTAATTTCTAGTATGGGGTGCTTATATTCATGACATTCAAATAGTTTAAGGTCACTGCTGGTTTTGTCCTATATGGCAAATTGACTGTGGTGTGGATTTACAGGACAGGGAGTTGGAGGTGGTGCCCTCCGCAGCATGCTAAGAATGGTACAAAATTAATGGTGGAGCAGGTCTGGTCTCAGCAACAGCATGAACCAGGAGAGGCAGAAACTGGTACATGAGACCTCTGAACTGAGGTAAAAACTTCAGCATGCACTGTAAGTCTAATCTGTGTGGTCTTTTCAGTCATGGTTGTACAGTGTGAATGAGCACAGAGGGAATTTGTAGATATAGGGGGTTTGAAGGTGCTCTGCTGTATATTATGGCATGTGCAGGAGTTTTTGCATGCTTGGAGAGCAAAATTAGCAACAGAAGTCAAAAGACCGTGTTTGGCACATTAACACAGGCAGTTGCAAAACCACAGAAAAAAGTGATAGAATCAAATATTTAGTTTATGTAGTTATATGTGATGAATGGGGGGGGGGGTGCAAGTTGTAATGTACCCAAGCAAGTGCTGTTGCTGATAAAAAAAAATGCATTTTAATATTTGTTTAAAAACTGTGTTCAGCTGTCTGCATATTGACTTCTTGGGCCTATCATTAAAATTAGATGCCTCATACCATAGGGTTATCCCAGTAAAGGAAATTTTAAAACAATAAAAAATATTTTATTTAAAAATGTATTTTCTTTGGAATAAGTTGCTTTATAGAATAAAATCTACTTTGCAAAAATAAAACTAGATAGCAAAGCGAATTTGTTCCTATATTTCTACAGTTATTGTATTTATTTTTTTTTTACTGAGGTAAGGTTGGGGGATAGGTTAATCTGTACTGCAGGACCAAACTGAGATGGGTTGGCTTTATAGTAATGTCATAATGTGCTTGACTGAGTGACAATTGTGAACTTGTTTACTTGGATCGTCATTTAATTTGTCTGCAATTTGTCATTATCACCAAATTGTCTTTCAACTTGTCTCATTTTTGTGTTTCAGATGTGCTGCTGTCCAGTAGCAGTCTTTACGTATTTTGTTTTATTTTTGGGGTGGGAGGGTATTTTGGGCAACATACTGTCATGTGGACTGTGGGGACTCTGGGGATGGTGCTAGGGTGCAACTCACAAAGCATGGGGAGGGAGGAAATGGGTAGAAATTGCATGAGAAATACCCTCCATAATGCACCAAAATGTTAATTTCTGGAGGCCTAGGTGGCCCACCAGACCCCAGCCTATTATTTTATCTGACTTGAGCTCCCCATCTATAGGACTCCTGGATCCACCCCTGCAGAGAGAAAACATGTGAGAAAAACAGGCATTGGAAAAGAATAGTATATACAACATACAATAAGTGCCATTATGTAACCATTGGATTAGGAGAGTTGAAACAGGGAGGAAGCAGTAGGGGGAGAGTGGTGTGAAGCAGAGGAAGAGGGTAAGGGATGGCACTGTACATAATGGTGTGTGTGGGGGGCCGGGTACTTCCACGAACAGACCCTTCTACTGAGATGTTAACCCTTAAGTAGTGCAAGGTAATGCACCTGGGAAACAAAAACCCAGGGGAAGAGTACACAATGGGGGGTGAGATACTAACAACAACAAAAATGGAAAGGGACCTGGGGGTAGTCATATCAGATGACCTAAAGGTGGGCAAGCAATGTGAGAGGGCAGCAAGGAGGGCTGGGGGAATACTGGGATGCATAGGGAGAGGCATCACCAGTAGAAAACAAGAAATTATTATCCTCTGTACAGACAGCTGGTGAAACCACATCTGGAATACTGCGTGCAGTTCTGGAGACCCAATCTCCTCAAAGACATAGACAGGATGGAAGCTGTCCAGAGGAGGACAACTAAAATGGTGCAGGGTCTGCACCGGAAGACATATGAAGAGAGACTTAAGGAGCTTAATATGTACGGCCTCGAGGAAAGGAGGGAGAGGGGGGACATGATAGAAACTTTCAAGTACCTCAAGGGAATCAACAAAGTCCAAGAGGGTAGCATCTTTCAAAAAAAGAGGTGTGCAAGAACAAGGGGGCACAATTTGAAGATAGAAGGGGGGCTGCTCAGAGGTAATTTAAGGAAGTATTTTTTCACAGAGAGGGTTGTGGATGTATGGAACGGCCTTCCAGAGGAGGTTGTGGAGTCAAAAACAGTGGTAGAATTCAAGCATGCATGGGACAGTCATAAGGCAATTCTAGGGGGTGGGGGTAGGAAGAAGTAGGCTGCTGGTTAACTAGGATCTGCAACTTATCCATCAGGTAGGGAAATGGGCAGACTGGGTGGGCCAAGCGGTCCTTATCTGCCGTCAAATTCTATGTTTCTACGTTTCTTAACCCACTTTCCTTTCTGTTCAAATCTGGTGGTTTTATTCTGGCAGAAGATACTATGCCACTGCTCATAAAGATCATGGGATTATTTGACTCACACTTCCCCCTTATTAAGACTGCTTTTCGTGCAATTGTTTGTGGCTGTGTTGCGATGTTGTTAAACCCAGAATGATGACTGTGTTCATTTCTTTTATTTTTTTTTATCAATAAGTTTGTAATTATTTTTCAGAAATACTATTACAAAGATAAATAAAACACTAAAATGTAATACATATACAGAATTAAATTAATTATAGTACAATTTCATGAAACATAGAAACATAGAAGTTGACGGCAGATAAGGACCGCAAGGCCCATCCAGTCTGCCCATTTCTTTTTCTACCTTATAAATGTGCCATCGGCCTTTGCTCTGTCAGTGACCTATCTATTCATAGTCATCTGTATTGCTCCCTTATGCCTATCCCATGCCTGTTTGAAGCCCTGCACTGTATTCATATCCACCACTTCTTGTGGTAAGCTATTCCATGCATCTACCACCCTTTCTGTGAAAAAGAATTTCCTCACATTCCCCCTTAATCGGCCTCCCTCTATTCTCATGCTGTGTCCTCTTGTCCTGCTATTTTCTTATATTTAAACATGTTAGACTCTTTCACCTTGTTTATGCCCTTAAGGTGTTTAAATGTCTCAATCATATCACCTCTCTCCCTCCTTTGCTCAAGGGTATACATATTGAGCTCCGTTAATCTGTCCTCATATGTCTTCTGATGCAGTCCCTGCACCATTTTGGTTGCCCTTCTCTGGACTGCCTCAATTTGTTAATGTCCTTGTGAAGGTGTGGCCTCCAATACTGCACGCAGTACTCCAGATGGGGCCTAACCAATGTCTTGTACAGAGGAATTATTACCTCCCTCTTACGACTTGTGATACCCCTACTAATACACCCTAACACCCCCCTAGCCTTACCTACTGCTTTAGAGGTCTGCTTGGATGATTTTAGGTCATCAGTGATGATGATGCCCAAGTCTCTTTCTTCCTTTGTGACTGCTAGCAACCCCTCCCAGCCTATAAGTGGCTTCAGGGTTTCTCTTCCTTATGTGCATGATTTGCACTTCTTTGCATTAAATCCAGTTGCCACTCTTCTGACCATTTTGCTAGTTTATCCAGATCTCTTCTCATTCTGCCCACCCCATCTGGATCATCTACTCTGTTGCAGATCTTGGTGTCATCTGCAAACAGACAAGCCTTACCCTCTAGTCCATCTATGAGGTCACTAATGAAGATGTTGAATAGGACTGGCCCCAGGACTGATCCCTGAGGTACCCACTTGTGACTTGCATCTCTTCTGACTGTATACCATTTACCACCACTCTCTGTTTTCTGCCAGTCAACCAGTTTGCCACCAGTTGACCAACTTCTGACCCACCCGAGCCTACCTAGCTTATTTATCAATCTTCTATGTGGAACAGTGTCAAAAGCTTTGCTGAAGTCAAGGTAGGCGACATCAACTGCTCCCCTTGGTCCACCACTCTGGTTACCCAGTCAAAGAAATCTATGAGATTAGTTTGACAGGACCTTCCTTTGTAAACCCATGCTGTCTTGGATCCTGTCCCTATGGATTCCAGGTGTTGCACTATCCTTTCCTTAAGGTGCCTCCATAATCTTGCCCACTACTGAGGTAAGACTGACCGGTCTGTAGTTCCCCGCCTGCTCCCTGCTACCACTCTTGTGGAGCGGGATCACATGAGCCCTTTTCCAGTCTTCTGGGACCTCTCCTGTGCTCAGAGACTCACTAAACAATTCTGCTAATGGCTCTGCTAGTTCCTCCTTTAGCTCCTTAAGTACCCTGGGATGTATGCCATCAGGTCCCATTGCCTTATCCACCCTGAGCTTAGCAAGCTCTTGTAGGACCCTTTCTTTTGTGAAGGGAATAGTGCTCCTCCCTCCCCCCTGTGTCCATGATGCTGAGCTGTGGGCCCTGCCCTACCTTCTCTTCAGTAAATACTGAGCAAAAGTATCTATTTAGGATAGATGCCTTTACAGGGTCCTCCTCCTCACATGCTCCCTTTTCTCCATTAAGCTTAGCAATACCCCCTCTGGACTTTCTCCTTTCACTAATGTATCTATAGAAAGTCTTGTCACCTTCTTTTACTGTTCGTGCTAGTGTTTCCTCAGTTTGGGACTTTGCCTGCCTTACTGCCTTACCTGCTTCCCTTAGGGCAGTTTGGTATGCCTCCCTATCTTCATCCCGCTGTGTTCCCTTATATTTCCTGAAGGCCAGCCTTTTGGCTCTGACCTTTTCTGCTACTGTATTTGAGAACCAAAGTGGTTTCCTTCTTCTTTTGCACTTCCTTTTCTGTCTAACACAATGGGATGTTGCTTCAAGTATTGTATCCTTAATGCTTGCCCACTTTGCCTGTACCTCCTCACCTGTGTTTCTTTTTGCCAGGGCTAGCTTAACTCTGTTGGCCATCTTATCAAAGTCAGCTCCTCTGAAGTCCCATATTTTTGCCTTGGAATGGGATGATTTAGATGTAGTAGCCAAATTGAACCATACCATGTGATGGTCACTGGCCCCAGGTGACCTTCTACCTGGAGATCTGTGATCCCTTCTTTGTTAGTCAGTACTAGATCTAGGATAGCCCTGTCTCTTGTGGGTTGCTGTACCAGTTGTTTGAGGCCCTCCCCTGCAGGAATCCACTATGAGTCTAGTTCTGGCAGATGTTCCTGCTGGTATTGACCAATCTGTATCTGGCATGTTGAAGTCTCCCATTATCAGAACCTCCCTTTAGCTGTCATGTTTTGTATATCTTCTAACAGTAATGTGTCTATGTCCTCCCTCTGGTCTGGGGGCCTGTAGACAACCCCAGTTCTTATGGCTGTCCCATTTCCTGTTTCCAGGGTGACCCACAGTTCTTCTGGCTCCTTATGTGTATTCTGAATTTCTGTAGCTTTGATATTTTCATTAACATACAGGGCCACTCCTCCCCTTTGCACCTCGGTCTCTTCTGAACAATACATAGCCAGGTACTGAAGTCTCCCAAGTGTGGTTACTGGTAAACCACGTCTCACTAATTGCTACTATGTCCAGTTTAGCCTCTGACATTATTGCCTGCAGGTCTGGGATCTTATTTCCAGGCTGTGAGCATTTGTGTACATGATTTTCCATTGGTCAGATTTTGGTGTGTTAGTTGTTGGGTGAAGTTTGGCATTACCCTGTGCATCGTTATGGAAACAAACCTTTTTCTTACCTGGTGATGCAAATGAACGGCAAACACGCTGAATTCCTGTTTGACCACTAGCTGAGGGGGGAAGGGTGTTCTTCCCATTCGACGTATGGGGTGCTGCACCCCTCTCCCCATTTGCTAGTTTAAATATTCTGCAAAGACGTCAAACTTCTGCCCCAATGCACTGACTCCCTCTTTAGTCAGATGCAGTCCATCAAATTTAAAGAACTTTCGCTCCCAGAACTGTTGCCAGTTCCCTACAAATCTGTGTCCTTTTTCCTGGCACCAGTCCTTAAGCCACGTGTTTAGCTCCCCTATCTCCCCTTCTCTGACCTTCCGTCCATCTGCTCCCTTCTCCCAGACTGGCAGGATCTCAGAGAAGGAGATGCCGGACGAAATAGATGATAGTTTGTCACCCAGCTTAGTCAGGTGTTCCTTGGTCTCCACAACTGACCGGCTGGCGAGATCATTAGTCCCTATGTGTACTAGGACATCAATGTTTTCTCCTGCTTTGTGAACAATTTTAGCTTAATGCGGTCAGTGTCTCTCCATGCTGATGTACCTGGGAGACATCTGACCATCACCCCTGGCTGGAGATGGGTATCAACTCCCCGAATCATGGAGTCTCCTATGATCAGAAGTTTTTTGGATTTCCTTTGTGCTTGTTTAGTTTTGGTTCCTGATTTGGGTGAGTATTGTTGTGCTAGCTCCTGTGCCGCAGTGTCCTGCTCTGCAGTGTATTCTGCCTCTTTATTTGATTTCAGAGATAGAGGCAGATACCTGTTTGTAGTGTTTATATGGTTTTGGAGGTAATGTGTTGGAGAGCAGAGAGTGATGGGGCACCTGATTTGCTCCTCCTAACCACCTGCCAACCTCCTGGACCAACTACCCTCTGCGTCGAGGTTTTTCTGTTGGATGCTGGGAAATGGCGGGTGGTTCTTATAATGTATTTCCTCTTCAATATGAAATTTGAGGCGGCAATCTCTGCCCATGCTGCCCGAGCTGAGACCTAAGATCTCCAAAGGCCCAGCATGTAGGACAGTGTCCTAAATCCTGTAAGACTGTCCTTCTGAAAATTGTTTCACAGTACCTGCAGTTAATGAAATCCATTCCAAATAAGTTGCTGGGTTTGTAACCTAGTCAGAGTAATTAGAAGGAAAAAAAAGGAAAACAATGCAAGTAATGGTTTAATTGTGCTTTGTTTAACTTGTTATAACAAGTTAAATTACTAGTGCCCCTGTAAATGAGATCGCCTTGTGGAGGCCCCACTGATCCGCCCCTTCCTGCTCTGCCACAGGAAATGTCACAACTGTGGTACCCTATAAAAGGAGTGTAGCGTGGGGTGGTTGGGGATGGGGGTGGGTGGCTGGGCCCTTCTCCTGCCTAAAAAGAAGAACCACGGACGAAAGAACAAGGAGGTAAGAGCAGAAACAATCAGTCAACAACAAATGCAGTAACCTGAAAGCTTATCCTAATGTTAGATAAAACTGTAAAACCTGTAAAGCACCACCTGTAATAATTTCAGAGAAGATATACCCTGTAAGAAACACTTTGCTACAGAGAAAAATAAAGCAGTAACAGAAGATATACCTTGCAAAAGACAATTTGAATCAGAAGATTACAGCAGTAATCTGTTAGCACACACCTGTAGGCACACCTTGTAATAATGCAGAAGAAGGTATACCAGCAACAACAATTTGAATCAGAGAAAAAAAAAGCAATGAAATGTTAGCAACAAACAGTAGCAATCCCTGTGAGTTAAAAATAAAAACACCACCACACAGTAAATCTGCTTAGCCAAACTAAGTCTTAATCCTTCTCCCTTGCTCTGGTAAGTTTCTCTACTCTGCCTTTCAAGCAGTCTTAGAAGGAAAGAGCTCAGGTGAAGCTAGGTGCCTTGGCCAGCAAACCAAGTCTTCTACCATGCTGTTTACATTTCCTGTACAGCAATCATTACAACTAATTCAGAAAAATAATAGCCACTCTCTTTTAAGAATTTTTATGAGGATGCTTAATGATTAACAGTCTCAGAAACATTTTATTTTTGTTTTGCATTTAGTTTAATGTATTATTTTTGTAAGTATCTCATAACAATAATTACTGGGAAAATTGAGAACACTGCGCAGCAAAACTTGAGGGACCTTAATTTGCCGCTTAAGCCCTTTTTTTTGCTTTAAATATTTTTTTAGTTTTCATAGAGCAGAATACAGCAATTAAAACACAGCAAAGAAACTACACCATTAAAAACAAATTATTAACATACAGAACTGAGTTAAGTCTCAATCAGAAAATGACATACACAAGTAATTAATTAAATTAATTAATTCAGTATACTTCAAACATCATCAGTTCGGGAAGAAAACAGGCATTAAGCATTAGTTCAAATTTAACATAACAAATCTTTCATCCTAGAATAACCACATAAGCAAGAAAAGGTGCCCAGATTTTTTCGAACAGTTCCCTTTTACCAATAACCTGATGTGCTAATCTTTCATTATTAATTACTTCCCTCATTCTAGATGACTGTGTTCAATACTGGTTTCTAACTCAGTGTTTCTACTCAGAGACTTTGTATTTGAAAACACTACAGCATAAAAATGAAAACTTCTCGTCTAGTCTTTTGCTGTTCTATGCACATATGCATGATTAGCCAACTAATATTTCTACCAGTGTATACCTCCAGTCTCTTTACTTTGCCTTGTTTATGCCGCTGCTCCTGCCAGGGTCCTCTCCAATGAGATAACTGTCTGAAACAGTGTTGGTCATTTCCTTGCTGGTCTGCCCTTTCACACCTACCACTGCCATATCTTACCACTCCCTCTTGCCCATCCCTGGTAGCATTTGGGTCATCCAACTTGCTGTGGACACATTTCCAGTCTGAATTTACATTTATGTTTCCCTTTAGGAACACTACCAGTGGGCAGAGGGCTTTGACTTACAGGGCTATTGACCATTATAACCTCTTTCCTCTTATACCCTCTCCACACAGATCATAGTAACATTCTTACCTTCAGCTCCAGGCTCTAGCAATTTATGACTGAGTCTGTAGCGCAATTGTTTCTTATAGTCTAATTGTTGCCTTGTTTCTTCATCTGCTTTTGTACTCTGCATCATTGAATTATGTATTTTCTGTTCCCAGTACTATCATGTGTTATTGAGTTATGTCTGTTCTATACCCTGCACTAGTATGTGTTATTGAGTTATGTCTGTTCTGTACCCAGTACTATTATGTATTCTTGAGTTATGTCTGTTCTGTTTCCAATACTACTGTGTGTTATTGAGTTGTCTATTCTATACCCTGTACTAGTATGTGTTATTGAGTTATGTCTGTTCTGTACCCAGTGCTATTATGTGTTATTGAGTTATGTCTGTTCCCAGTACTATTATGTGTTATTGAGTTATGTCTGTTCTGTTCCCAGTACTATTGTTAATGAGTTATGTCTGTTCAGTTCCCAGTACTATTATGTGTTATTGAGTTATGTCTGTTCAGTTCCCAGTACTATTAAGTGTTATTGAGTTATGTCTGTTCAGTTCCCAGTATTATTAAGTGTTATTGAGTTATGTCTGTTCAGTTCCCAGTACTATCATGTGTTATTGAGTTATGTCTGCTCTATACCCTGTACTAGTATGTGTTATTGAGTTATGTCTGTTCTGTACCCTGTACTGGTATGTGGTATTGAGTTTATGACGTTACATCACTACTATATTAACATCTGGCCACAGATGGGACCATTCCACACAGAGATAGGTGACATCAAGGATTTTTTGTTCCTTTTCCTGTGATAACCCTTTCCCAGTTGGGTACTACCTGAGTACAGTACCTTACCTTCCCAACTGGAATAGCTAAGAGCTGCCAAGAGTAGGGAATGCTCTACCGGACTGACCTGGAGACCTGCAGGAATGTGAAACGCTGGCACGGTAAGCAAGGACACCAGCATATGGATTGTTGAGCAAAAAGGTAAAAGTTTACTGAAATTGTGAAATAAACGTCTGCAGTAACAGCCACAAATGGCACAGTTCCATTTCAGAAATAATGACAGTTATTGAGAGTAATGACAGAAATAATGACATAAACTATTCTATACTTCTGTACTCTGTTTTATCCTTGCAGGGCAACACCATCCCGCCAATCACCTTGTATTCTCATCCCTGGAGACTGTGGGCACTCAGCACCCACCAGCCTTCCAGATATCACACTGTCCCAGGATAAGCGACCTCCTTGGCCTTGATTCCTGAGCTTTATTAACCTTAGAACTAAGGAATGCAGTGTCTACTGGGTCGTATACCTCTGAGCAGTCAGTCACCTGACCTATTCTGCCAGATACCCTCCTTGGTATCCAATTATTGTTACCCAGCACTAGGCCTTACCTCAGACCCCAATGCCATGCTTCACTTTGCCTTAAGAGCATACAGTGACTACTAGGCCTTATCTACCTCAGTCAGTCCACTGACCCTTTCTGCCAGATAACCACCCAGGTATCCAGTTACACAGTTAATGCATTTTATCGCTGTACTCTAAATTATCAGGAAATCAGTTGACATTTCTAGATATTCATTAATGTAAAGCATTCAAAATAGGCAGTGGCATCAAACATATTGAATACTGGTATGTTAAATGTTGTAACAAAATCCCCCCCTCAGTCCCTTCAGGTTCAGTCCTTCACTTGACAAATGTATCTTTAAAACAGAAGGACTGAGGCAAATTCTCTGTAAAACAGTGCCACTGAAGCTTTTAAAATAGTCCCAAACTGTATCAACAAGGTTTGTACTATGCCACACTCCTTTGGATTTACTGGAGAAATCCTGTTGTTGAAATTGTTGTAGCGTGGTGCTGCTGTTGAGGCCCCCTTTGAGTCGGCAGGTTGATGATGTTGTGAGGAGAAGCGATGATTTCTTCAAGTTTGCAGCTTTTCTTTTCTGTGAGGAAACTTGTCACACAGGATCATCAGGCACTTGAAGCAACAGGCTTCTATTCTTACCCTGTTCTCACTTACTACCCTATCTGACCATACACTGGGATTCAGGTGATCCCTAATCCTACACTGTAATTAAATTAAACCGTCTCTCTGTCAGGCTCTTTAACTGCATCAGGCCTCTTCAGACAGGACACCCCTTATTGGTCGCTCTTCTGCTCAGACTGACTACACACTGGCTGTGCAGTTTCTTTATGGACAAAACCCATTAGCATATTTACATTTGTGGTCACTGAGTGGACACTGGCCTGTCCAGAGGCTCAGCACCAATCAAAAATCTTCCTGCAGCAGCATAAGCCACAATGGAATTCTCAGATTTGAAGCTCAACTGCCCCTCTCAATATTCTAAGGCCCCCCATTTTCTTCATAACTTGAGCCCATTTTAAAATACATTTCTTTTGTCACACAAAATAAGCACTTTTCCAAGGTTTAAGTAGGTTTTCATTATACTGACTGGACAGCTGTCTTTCTAAGCTCTCTGCTAAATTTGTTCTGTACAAAATAGGCCCTTGGAAAGCAGAGTCGCTAAGACTAACATTCTTTTATCATTAAATTGCAAAAATAATGACTTAAAAGCACTTTTCTGTTCATTTTCCTGTCAAAAGTCATTTCCCCTTTAATGGAATTGAATTGAAAAGATTTTTCTCTCAGACATTAGTTATGCATTGTCCCACACTAAGCCCCACCTCTAGAGTAACTTCCAGCACAGATTTGCTTCACTAAGGATCCACTCTCCCTATAAAGGTTAGTGACTCCTCTATTTCTCACTTTACCACTGGAAACAATTTTTCCAGTATGTAGGACACTCTCTTCTATGTGTCTGCCAAGTTTGGTGCATTTCTGCAAAAAACAGCTTGGCAACACGATCCAAATGTTAAGACTGAAATAGCTTCTCTTTGACAGAGCCTGCTTTTAAAATGCTCCGCTTTAGCTTGTGTGCATTTGTGGAACTTGTCTTTATTCGTGTACTGAGCCCAGGACTCCCTCAGCCCCACATGGCTTTATTTATTCTATTTATTTTCCTCTGTGTGAAGGCCGTGAGTTCCTGCGTTACAATCACACCTCAAATGCACAAATGGCTCCCTTTGAATTTTTATTTACACAGTGGGCTAGATATTCAGAGCAGCTGCACATGGTGCAACTGAGTTGTGCCTCTGAGCAATATTCAAACACCTCAGCTATGCAACGAAGTCACAATGCACCATGGCACAAAAATAATGTATGCAGCACAAGTGCAGGGGGGCGTTCCCATGAATAAGCGGCACAATGGCCTATTCAACCTGAAATCGTGGCACAAGTCCAGAGCAAAACACAAGATGCGCCAGTCGGACTTGAGCCTATAAAAACTGGCTCAAACACACAGACAGCAGATGCGCAACCTTGTGCAACCAGCCAGTGAACATGGATGGGATACCATTCCTAATGGAAGAGGTAATGAGGGGTGTGAAGAGGAGGGAGGAACAGCAACTCGGCCGATGAAGGGCCCAGCGGTGGTACACCCAACACAGGTGGTATTGTGCCCACATCACATTTGAGAACTTCAGTGATACTGAAATTGTGAGCCGGTACTGCCTGAACAGGGCCATTCTGAGGTAGCTCTGTGAGTTGTGCAGTGAGGAGATGCAGGCACCTACCAGACGTAGTCAGTGGAGACCAAGGTGACACTATGATGTGCTTGCTCGCCACGGGCACCTTCCAGAGACCAACAGATAGCACCATGGGCAACACCCAGTCAGCCATGTCCCGCCTCCTCACACAGTTCCTCAACGCTCTGCTGCCAAACGCTTCAGAGTTCATACGGTTCCCAGGCACACAGGCAGAGTGTATAGCAAACATGCAGGATTTCCACAGGGTGGCACGCATGCCAGGCATGATTGGGGCCATTGAATGCATGCACGTGGCCATACACATACCACCTGACCCGAGGGCCAATGTATATCAATAAGAAGGGCTATGCATCCATCAACTGCCAGGTGGTGTGCTATGCCACAGGGTGCATTATCAGTGTTTCGCCACACACCCGGGAGTGCACGATGCATTCATCTGGCACAGTTCCATACTATGCCAGAGATGTGAACATGGGGATATCCCCACGGGGCACCTGTTGGGTGAGTAGAGCACAGGGCAGGGGGTGGGTGCAGCACTGCTGAGAGAGGAAGGCAGGCAAACTGGGTGGGCAGGGTAGAGGGAAGCAGGGGCAAGGGGGTGGTTGCAACAGAGCGTAGTGCTAACCATGTCCTTCCCCACACAGGTGACTGTGCATACCCACTCAGGTCCTGGCTGCTCATCCCCTACTGGTGACCGTCATCCCCTGCAGAAGAGAGATACAATGAGGCACACACCTCCATGCGCAGTATCATCGAGTGAGTCTTTGGCATGCTGAAGATGCATTTCCATTGCCTAGACAAGTCAGGTGGTGCCCTACAAAACAGCCCATTGAAAGCCTGTGGCATATTCCTGGCCTGCTGCATACTGCACAACATGGCCATTGACCATGGGATAGCTGTCCAGGTGGATGAGGGTGACAGCAGTGGGGACAACAGTGAGAATGGGCTGGAGGTGGTGGGCAGCCACCCTGGGGAGGCAGGACCCAGGCTGGCAGCTGAGGCCAGGAGGCACCAGGCCATGATAACACAGGAGCATTTTGAGACTGCGAGGTAAGGCACCAACATGCATGCATGGGTCACACAGACTACCACACCACATACAGGTCTGGATGTGCACAGTGGAATGCATGCAGGGGATGAGGCACACAGCAGGCATGGTGGAGACAGTGCCACACACACACACACACCAACCACAGGAATGGACACACACACACCAACCACAGGAATGGACACACACACACACCAACCACAGGAATGGACACACACACACACACGGGCTGAAGAAGATGGCATGGATCAGAAGCAAGACAAGAGTGCACAGGCATAACCAGCAGAGCTGCCCTCATCACACCCATGCCACAAGGCCCAGCAGCCTGGCCAGCACACACAGGGGCATGCGCCACAACACACAAGCACGCCACCACGCATGACGCACCACCCAGGTGTGCACTGGGCAGCAGCAGTGGACAGCAGGTAAGGGCAGCACACAGGTCAGGTAACTGTACAGTCTTTCAGCCACCACAGCCACGTGGGAGGCCGTACAAGGCCAGTTAGTAGCCGCAGGTTGTGCATCAGCCAATGGGGGTGTCTGATACACCCACAGGGGTGGATGCCTGAGAATGTGACCGTGTTCTTGCTGGGGTGTATAGGTGTCAAACAGGCTCACACCAGGAGTTCCGGATGCCAACATCAGAGCTGGCGTCTGCTGTGCAGGGTCACCAGACACCGGACTGTGGAGTAGACAGAGCACTGCGGGTCCTCTGCACATGGCTGAGCCCAGTGGCTGCCAGCTATGCAAACCTGGCTGCAATGGTACCGGTCATGCAGTCCAATGACATGGTCATGGCCTCCTGCAGATGGTGGAGCACATCAATAAGCCACACATGACCCCTGTCCTGATACTCAGCCAGCTGACACACCTCTGCCCACAGTGTATGCATCTCCGTTGCAAGCAGTGCCTGGTTCTCCATGGATACCCACAGCAACCAGGTGTGCTCTGCCAGATGACTGGCATCTGGTGCCTCCTGGGCAGGGCGCCGGCCTGCGGGGAGTGACACGGCACACTGTCCATCACCCCGTTCTGGTGGACGCTGCACAGGGGACCACACAGGGAGTACAGTTGCAACAGGTGCACTGGCAGTGGACCCCGTGGTGTGCTGCCAGGTGGTGTCCGGATCCTGCTGCCGCTGCCCGACCATCCACTGGGCATTGCTCAGCGCTGCCACATCTACCACAGCACCACCACCCTTGCCAGGCACAGCAGTCACGCCACACACCACTGTGCTGGCAGGGATGGGTGGCAGCTGCGCAGCCACAGGCACTGCACTGGGCCCTGCTGTTGCCTGTACCAGTCCCTGGGATGTCTCGGGCACCACATGCCTGGCGCTGTCCAGGATCAGAGTGAAGTCATCATCGGAGTCAGATGCAGCCCCCAGCTGGGTGTCAGCGCAGAGCACCAGCAGACTGGCATCCTGCAGAAACTCCGCCAGTGCATCATCCATCCCCAGTCCAAGGACATCCTCCAGCCCCATACTGCTGCGCTACGGCTGGACCCTGCCACGGATGCCCCGTGGATGTAGATGATCCATCCTCCAGGACTGTGGCTGCGACTGCCTCAGCTTGGGCCTCTCCACGAAGATGTGATGGTGCTGCAAGAAAGGAATACACTGTTACTGGTGCTGTAGCCCCCATGCACATGACCCCCCCAGGTGGGCATTGCACTGCTGCTGCTGTCTGGTGGTGCGCCATGCATGGCAGCAGGCAACCCACGCACGTGGAATGCAGCATGGCAGCAGGTACAACTGCATGTGACATCCCACACCCACCATACATGCAAGTAGTGTCCATACTCACCATGCTGTGAGGGGCTGCCACCCATCTGAAACTTGCCACCGGGCACACCCTCAACCATTACACGGCTGATGGTGGATGCCACCAGCTCCTTGGTGCCGACAGGGTGGGTGCGATGGATGGACCCCCACTGGTCCTCCTAAAGGATGCCTGGATGGCTGCCACCTTCTTCTTTATCCTGCGCTTGTCAGTCCCGACCTTTTTACTGCACCCCTGTGCAGTGCGCTGATGCCTGCCATGGGTGTTGACATACGTTGACATGGCCTCCCACTCTGCTCACCTTTCTTGTGGGGGACCCGTGGTACCACTCAGCAGGGACTGCCTGTCCAAGTAAGCCTCGAACAGGGCCTGCTGTTCATCTTTTGTAAAGTTGGGCCTGCGTTTGCGGGCAGGCCCATGCTCCTCCTCCCCCTTCATTCTCATTCTGCTACCTGTAGACAGTGACAGCACATGGGGTCAGTGTCAGCATGGCCCAGTGCAGTGCACCGTTGCAGTGTTTTAGTAGGCCTCATAATCCCAGCATTAGCTTCCACTTACCTCTCAGGCTGCAATACCAGTCTGTGCCCTGTACTGTACAGTGGCACTTATAAGGCGCATGGCATGCAAATGAGTCTGTGCGCAATGATAATGATATGCCAATGCAACCCTAATCGCCACACATTGGCCAAGGAGGTGATTTGCATATAGCAGCTGAATATCGATATTATACCGTGCACAGTTGGCTTGCGCCGAAGCAGCCTTGTGGCGCACAAATGGTGCATGCGCGTTGCGCGTGCCTGCAGTGTGCATGTTTGTGCTGGATGCCCATTGCACATGCATGCATTATGGCGCAGTTGCTAATTACTCAGATGCATGTCATGTGTGATATTGCATGCCACACATGCCAGGTGCATGTGTGACACTGCGTGAGATCACGCCTTGTGCCCTTAGGGATGGGGACGTGACCCGGTCACCCACCAGGCCATGGCACTGTGCGATATGCGGTGCTGCGCAGTACACCACCACAGTGCATGGCCATCACGCATCCACATGTTGCAGGGTCACACATCACTGTTCACTATTGCACATCATCTGCATGCAGCTCCACATGCGTGCTGTGTCAGTCATGATGCCTCCAACAGTCATACCAACCGTATACCGACTGTAGACATGCCGCGAACCACTGGGTCAAGGCAGGCACTTAGCTGGATGGAGATCGAGATAGTCAACCTCGTGGCTGTGGTCCAGCCAATTGTGGACCAGCTTTATGGGCAGGTCCCCCTGCAGCAGCCTCGGGGAGAGGTGTGGCAGCATGTGGCCATGGACCTTGAGCACCGCACAGGGGTGCAACGCAGTGTGGAGCAGTGCAGGCACTGGTATGGTGACCTGCAATGCAGGGACCCAGGATGACTGCAACATCTGCAGGCACGCATGTAGTATGGGGCAGTACCACAGCCAGCTTAGTATGCGCACGTGACATGCATGCACAGAGCAGTACTGTAGTGGGTGTACGACTGCACAGTGTAGGCCGCTGCCAGGGGCTGTCACGGTCCTGGTGGTCACTGTGTGTCCTGCAAGGTTGCTGCGTGTGTTGCAGTCATTCAGGCACCAGGTCCACAGGGCAGATGGGTCATGCCCTGTGCCATGTGGGCTGTGTGGTGGTGTGGGGCTGTCAGCACGCATGTGTACTCATGTCCACCTCTCTTGTGTCCTTCCACAGGGCCAGAGGACAGCAGGAGGGCCAGGGCGGCCGTAGCCGCAATGCAAGGCCAGGTAGGGGGGCGGCAGCTGGACAGCATCAGACAGGTAGGCTTGTTCACATTGCTGTACTGTGTCTCTGTGGGTCATGGGTTGTCACAGGGTCTGGACATGGTCGCACCAGCCATGTGTTTGCATGGCCATGGTGGGCACACTATCCATTGGGCATGCCAGTGTTGCACAGCCTATGCTGGCCTTGTGCTGTCCCGGGGGGGTGGCGGACAGCATCTACTATGTACAACAGGTGCCTGTGCTCTGTGCCATGTGCCCTGCCCATACGTACATACACCCACTGCGCCGGCACTGTCTGCTCCTCTGTGGTGTTCTGTGTGGATGGCTGGTGCGCCCTCAGTGCACAAGTCCTGTATGGTCCGTCCAGTGGTGTGTGTCCCCACTGCCCACTGTGGGTGGGCTGGGGATCATGTGGGCATGTCACTTAATGACTGTCCTGTTCCTTCTCCTAGGTGTTTCCAGGATGGCAGCCCAGAAGGGTCTGGCCGTATGGTGTGGTATTGAGGAGCCTGCTGGCGAACCAGCAGAGGATGACATGCCTGATGCTGAGGCACATAAGAGAGACTGTGGCGGTGCAGGGAGTGTTGCAGCAGATGGTGGTGGACCGTGGCAGACAGCCAGTTCTGTGTATAGCCCCTCTTTGTCCTGGCCTTACCCTGTTGCCCTGCCCAAAACCACATCCTAGCCTGTCCCCAACCTCCCGTTACCCTCCTCCGTGCCTCTCTCACCACTTGTATATAGTTCACCTTTGTTTTATACCAGTAAAGCATTTACACTGCTACATTGCTGTTTCTGTTTTTTCTTTGCAGATGGCGTGTGAAGCCATGCTGTAGGTGTCTGTTCTGCTGTGCTTTGCCATGTCTCAGGTGCCCCTCCACCTTCCCCTTGGGCCACTGTTCATGTGTACAAAGGGCATGTGCCCCTTGTCCCTGTCCTGAGCATGGCCCTGTATCAAGAGTCTAATGGTGGCCTGTGACTGCCCCTGCACCTTGTCTGCCTGCCCTTCCTTTCCCTGTAGTACTGCCCATTTCCACTGTGGGCAGCAGTACGGTGCCCTTCCCCACTCTGGGTGGCGGCCTATGTGGCCCTGGGTGGCCTGTGCCTCCCTTGCCCCTGGACGTTGGCTCTCTGTGGTTGCTTCTTCTCCTGGCACCATGGCCATGGCACCCTGTGGGCCTGCCTGGTGAGTATCTCTTGCATGGCTCTGCCATTGGCATGGCAGTGGTGATGGTGTGTTGGCCTGGAGCCTGTTCCACAGTTGGTGGACTGGGGTTCTCTGTGCACTGTCCCCTGGTGCCTTGTGTTACCTCCGGAATGGTGCATCTGTGTGCCCAGGTGTGCTGTGCTGGTGGGGTCCTGTGCCCCCTGACCCTGTACTTCCTCGCATGTGCATCCCTGCAGCCTGTTGCCCTTGCTCAGTCCATTGGGTTTTGTGTTCTGGCCTGCTCCACGCATTCCTGCTTGTGCTGGTGCATCTGTGGTGAGACCCGCAGGCGCATCTTTGCCATATTTAGCCTGGCTGTTGCTGGAGCATTTCGGAAACATCTTCTGAATATGGCTCCCGCTTCCCATGGCATCTGACTTGCGCCGCACGACTTGCACTCACCTTGGCGATGTCTGAATATCTAGCCCAGTATGTGCACTTCCTGAGCCCTGATTTCAGACTGTGCCCTTTTTATTTATGTTATTCACTGAGAACCAGTCCCTAAAACCAGTTTCCGTGGTGTTTATCACCTGCCAACTAAGAAGAAGGGAAAATCTTATATGGTTGATCCTGCCTTGGGAGGAGTGCACCATGCATCTCTCTCTCAGTGCTGTGAGAAGCAGAAGTGGTTAGGTCGAAAGCCTAGCTTCCGACCAGTTGCAGAGTGAGGCGGCCACCAGCAAGCAGTCCCAAGAATTCCTTACTGAGTGCAGAGCATTTTGCTGTGGGGCCGACACTTGGTCTCTCACACTCCCTCTCACTCAGTTTTTGGCACTCGTAGCACCTGCAGCTGCCACTCTATATTACTTTATTTCTACACAGAGCAGCTACTCATTTTACCACAGGAGTGATTAATTCAATACAGAATAATTATTTCTTTAAAAATAAATCTCAGGCAGACCAACTCATATACTGGGCTACCAGCACTTGTATAAATAGTCATACATCAGTTAATAGCCCATCAGCACCAATCCTACCATTACTATTTTTAAATACAAATGCTATATTTTAACATAAATACATTGCCAATCACTATAAATATATGCAAACTGCATGTGTAAGAGTAAAGTCAGGGCCAGGAGTCCTTTCCCACTCCCACCCCGCTGCATCTCACTATTTCAACTAATCGCTTCACTGTTTTTATTTTTTTTATTGTTTAACCAGGTATAGCACACTAAGCTGAAAGCTTTTTTACAGGAGCGACCTGGGAGCACAAGGAGGTTAAGTGACTTGCTCAGGGTCACACAGTATGCAGGTGGAAGCTGTGGGATTCAAACCCAGGTCTGGTCTGCTGGATGTCACCAAATTTGCAGCTCAGAGCCTTAGACCACTGCGCTATACTGCCTCCTGTTGCTGTATTGCTGCTCCCAGCCTTGAGAAAGCACTGATATCATGCGAAAACATTTGAAAACGGGGAAGGGTGTCTGCATCCTGCTGCTGTTTTTTGGATTAAAAGTTGTTTGCCTTCTGATCCTGATGCATCTTAGCAGTTTATTGGTGTCGATACAGCAATGGTGAGGCAGAGTTCTTTGCCTGCACAAACTCATTGAGTACTTCATACTTTGGCTCCATTTTTGGTGCTTGCAGCCGCCTGTTTTGATCTTTTGCCCTTGTTTTTCAATTAATGATATGATCACGATGGGGCCTCTCAATGAAGGTGGGTGAGGGTATGAGCAAAAGGTGTGTAACCTGCCCGCTCAGCTCCGCAACCCTGGGAGATCCCAGTGGCAAGTGTATTCCTGTATACCGGCCAACATGTGTCTACCATACATGGCTCTGCCCCCCCCCCCGCAGGTTTGCGGGGGGTGGTTGGGTGCAGAGTGGCAGACAGAGGCAAGCACCAATCAGCTGCCTGACCCGGGTCCCACAGTAGATTACTTGCACGCATGGGGTGCCATGTTGGCAGGCAGCGCATGGTGCACCAACAGCAAAGGGACATTAGCCCAGTAGTCTGCCCCAGCTCTTCCAGAAGCCCTGACCGCTTAAGATAAAGGAGTGGGGGGATCTGATGATCTCGCCATTCACGCCAGAGCATCCTGGAGGCTACAGTAATTTTTATGTTGCTCTCAGATGGCGTAGCCATCACCCCCCCCACACACTGCACTCCTCATCTTCATGAATGGCGCGGAGTGTGGCCATGCCCCCCACACTGGCCCCCGGCCCACCCCTGTGCAGAGCTGTGCATTTGGCTGGTGGTTTAGGTGCATAGGGGGGATGTATGTGCACTGTGCATGCCACGTGGGAGGGCGCCATGGGCACAGGCAGGGCAGGGTGGGCTACGTGCCAGAGTTACGCAGCGCATACCCGCTCCACACTTTTGTGAATAGGCCCCTATATCCTTGTAACCAATCCTGTCTAAAAATGCTGATTACTTATGTGGTACAATTATTGATTCTAAATCTAGGGGTTTTATCACTGAAGGGGCCCCCCCATATCTATTTGGCAGCTCCTACCTACTCTGGGTCTCGAACCTGCATCCTAGACTAATTATCTTTTAGATACAATAAAACTACTTAGCTGTCCCTATTCTCTTGGTGGAACAGTCTCTCTAGGCTGTTACAAGTTATATCTGCTCTGTACCCTGCACTATTATATGTTATTCAATTATGTGTGCTCTGTACCCTGTAATGTACTGTTATGCATTATTGAGTTATGTCTGCTCTGTACCCTGTAATATTATGGGTATCCCGTGATATTAGCGCTGGGGAATGGACGCCTACAATAACTGTGACCCACTCCCCAGTGCATTTCAAGGATGGCTACAGGAGGGTAGGGCGGCTGGATGGGGGGTGGGCGAACATAGGCACAGGATGTCGCTATACATACACGCGGGGGGGGAGCAGGCATGCACAGTGAGGGGTAGGAGTGTATGTGAGGGGTGGTGCCACAGTGGGTTGCCAAGTCTACCCCGTGACATGGTGGGTGGGTTTGAGGCGTTGGTTGCCAGGGTACCGAGTACGGGTTTGAGCACTGGTGCATTTTAGTTGCACCAGCCCAAACCTTTTTTCTTAATGATTTCACCCCAACCATGCACCCCTGGAGTTGAAAGTCCTTAAGTAGAAGTGCGAGACTAGCTGCATAAAACATTAAAATTAAGTCCCTGGCACCCTTTTGTTAAGCGCCAGGTGTCAGAGTTCCAAAAATTTATTTCAGCAAACTTGACTTCTAGATAACGACGATCACCTTTAGGCTTTCACCATTATCACACAGAATCACTATTATGTGTTATTAAATTATGTCTGTTCTATACGCTGCACTATTATGTGTTATTGAATTATGTCTGCTCTGTACCCTGTGCTATTATGTGTTATTTAATTATGTGTGCTTTGTACCCTGTACTGTTATGTGTTATTGAATTATGTCTGCTCTGTACGCTGTACTATTATGTTTTGTTTATTTTTTTATACTGAATAACCAGTTAGCAAAATAATGCCCATTTTCACTGGTGTCCAGTTACATAAATGCAAACAACATAAATAACATACAAATGTAATACACATACATATACATCTAATAAAATCATTTAAAACATTTACAAACAGCTTCAGAGAACAACAAATATTTTAGACCACTTTTGAAAGTGAAAATATTCCCTGTAGTATGTGTTATTCAATTATGTCTGCTCTGTACCCTGTATTTTTATGCGTTATTGAATTATATCTGCTCTGTACGCTGCACTATTTATTTAATTATGTCTGCTCTGTACCCTTTACTATTATGCGTTATTGAATTATATCTGCTCTGTACCCTGTACTATTATGTGTTATTGAATTAAGTCTGCTCTGTACCCTGTACTATTATGTGTTATTGAATTATGTCTGCTCTGTACGCTGTACTGTGTTATTGAATTGTCTGCTATGCACCCTGTACTATTATGTGTTATTGAATTATGTCTCCTCTGTATGCTGCACTTTTTATTTAATTATGTCTGCTCTGTACCCTTTACTGTTTTGTGTTATTGAGTTATGCCTGCACTGTACCCTGTACTATTATGTGTTATTGAATTATATCTACTCTGTACGCTGCACTATTTGTTATTTAATTATGTATGCTCTGTACCCTGTACTATTATGTGTTATTGAGTTATGCCTGCTCTGTACCCTGTACTATTATGTGTTATTGAGTTATGCCTGCTCTGTACCCTGTACTGTTATGTGTTTCTAAATTAAGTCTGCTCTGTACATTGTACTATTATGTGTTATTGAGTTATGCCTGCTCTGTACCCTGTACTATTATGTGTTATTGAGTTATGCCTGCTCTGAACCCTGTACTGTTATGTGTTACTGAATTAAGTCTGCTCTGTACCCTGTTCTATTATGTGTTATTGAATTAAGTCTGCTCTGTACCCTGTGCTATTATGTGTTATTGAATTATGTCTGCTCTGTACGCTGTACTATTGTGTTATTGAATTGTCTGCTATGCACCCTGTACTATTATGTGTTATTGAGTTATGCCTGCTCTGTACCCTGTACTGTTATGTGTTACTGAATTAAGTCTCCTCTGTACCCTGTACTATTATGTGTTACTGAGTTATGCCTGCACTGTACCCTGTACTATTATGTGTTATTGAATTATGTCTTCTCTGTACCCTGTACTATTATGTGTTATTGAATTATATCTGCTCTGTACCCTGTACTATTACGTGTTATTGAATTATATCTCCTCTGTACACTGTACTATTACGTGTTTTTGAATTATGTCTGCTCTGTACCCTGTACTATTATGTGTTATTGAATTATATCTGCTCTGTACGCTGCACTATTTATTTAATTATGTCTGCTCTGTACCCTGTTCTATTATGTGTTATTGAATTATATCTGCTCTGTACACTGCACTATTTGTTATTTAATTATGTCTGCTCTGTACCCTTTACTATTATGTGTTATTGAGTTATGTCTGCTCTGCACCCTGAACTGTTATGTGTTATTGAATTATGTGTGCTCTGTGCCCTGTACTATTATGTGTTATTGAATTATATCTGCTCTGCACCCTGTACTATTGTCTGTTATTGAATTATGTCTGCTCTGTACCCTGTACTATTATGTGTTATTGAATTATATCTCCTCTGTACACTGTACTATTATGTGTTATTGAATTATGTCTGCTCTGCACCTGCAGAGGCATAGTTTGTTATTTTTTAGGGGGCAAAGTAACAAAAAGTCACAATTTCGCGTGTCGACGGTGAAAGAGGCGGGTGGCTTGTAATGCAACAAATCAACCAGCATCAAATAATGCCCAAAAACATTTAAGACTATAGCTCACTAGTTTCACCCCCCTTGCTGCTTACATAACCCTTCCAAGTCCAGCCTCTTATAGTGGATGCTGAACTTCTTCAAATGTCTGCTAGAGCTAGTCCTCCCACCCTTGAGGAGTGCAAAAAGCATGTTTCAAGGAAGTGCAGCAAATGGCTGTGCCACCTCAGTATACCTAGAAACATGGATGGTATGGGAAACATCCCAGCATGTGCATCTTCACAGCATAAGCCCTTATTTACATAGATTACATAAAAAAATGCAATTATACAATGACAAGAATGAATGCTGGCCTCTGATTGGTCAGTCTTCAGCTAGACCCATGATATTATCCCAGTACATCTGATTCATCACAGGTTTAGTCTCAGCTCCCCGTGAACCTCTTGATGATTGTTAGCATTAGTGTGGATTTTTGCATCTTCTCTTAAAAATATTTTTCCACACCAAATAAAACATCTTTAAAATATTTTTTTAATTCTGTATAACAACACGCCATTGTATAATAGCAATAATGCCCTCAGGGTGTGTGGCATGGTAGGATAATGTAATGCCTTATGTATTGATGCACCTGCCCAACCACCTGAGGTGTGACGTTATCCCAGCATGACACACGCCGTCAAGCATTATTGCTACTTACCTAGTGTTAACACTTTTCTTTGTTATAACACGTTAATTCATTAGTCTCCCATCCCATCCCATATTATTCAGTGTCACATGCCTGAATCTGGTTAGGTAAGATAAGAAGAGGATAATGCTCTCCTCAAGCTAAAGCATTGCATACATAAGCATGGGACTTGCTGATATCCTCAGGCGTGTCTTAACAAGCATGCTGATGTACCTGGGACAGTGCAACAGAACAATGTAAATCCCCAATTGTTCAAGATGATCATGGGCATGGTGTGGTCACACCACAACCCCTACCACACTCCTCTCCATGGGCTCCTAAGAAATATGCATCTCTGTCCATGCCCAGGGTTACACAACCCCATCCAAGCAAACACGGACTGCTCTGGCACAAAAGTGGTCACATCACATAACCTAAGAGAAAAGACGCCACAGGAAGTTTGCTGGAAGAACGACTCCAGATATCTGTGCACAGCTTCGCAGGACCCACCCTGAAAGGTAAGTACTTGGTCGGTGGTTTTTATTAGCATCACCTATGACAGTGTGTGGTGGGCTGGTTGTGGTAGCCCAGGTTGCCGTGGATCTCCCCCACAGACTACTTCAAAATCGTCTCATCTGACAGTTTTGAAGGGCACAAATGAAACATGGTTGCTTCAGTTTGATGTGGTTTAATACAGTTTTTTTTGTCTGAGCGTGTGTCTCTATTCTTCTACACACAGACACAGACAGACACACACACCACCAAAAATGAACTTTTTTATACCATGTTTACATTCAGGATAGAGACAGGGTAAAGCAGGTCCAGGTAGTACAACACAGTAAATGAAACAGTGCATTTACAATGCCCAACAAATCACCAAAAGACCACAAAACAACGGACCTTCCCCCTGCCGAGAGGGATGATTTCGATCTGAGTCAGGTGCCAAAGGAGGAGGAGACCACAGAACATCTTGTCGAACCACACAGTAGATGAAACTACATAAACATTCACAATTTTTATACTGTAGGATTTCATACTTTGCAACAGTTCCTAATTTTGACACAGAAACTTATCTTTAGTGCTCAGAAGCCCCTTGTACGAGGGAGGTAAGCATGGCATGGACCCAGAAGACTGGGATACATGTTGAAAAAAATATTTCTGTGCCAGTATGCCCATCCATCCCTCCCTCCTCCATCACCAGTGGCCAGAACCATTTTTTTCAGCACGTGTACCACTCCGCCCTGGTCAGCACAGCAGCACAAAGCTGGCAGAGCAGCAGAAGGCACAGCAAGCAACAGTGAATTAAATGTCCATGCAAAAGCTACAGCCCACTCCCCACCCCAGACCTGCAAGGCCACTATCTCCACCCAGACTGGCCAGCTCAGCTACTCTCTGCACCCTGATGGACTTGCAGCCACTCTCCACACTCTGTGTCCACCCCACCAGCACAGCCACTCTCCCCACCGCACCAGCACAGCCACTCTCCCACCCCACCCAACCAACATCATTTCCAGCTCCATTTATCTGGTATCCTCTCCAGGCATCCAGGTCTGTGCCTCCCCATCACAGGCACACAAAAATAAATAAAGCCACATTTTATACTGCATTTTGTTTATGTTTCTTTCTTTGTCTGGAAAGAGAAATGTTGAGCTACCAGTCAGCACAGTTTGCCTGGTATACAATTACAACCCCGCCCCACCGACACAATGCCAGTTCCTCCACCCACCCACACAACAGTGCCCTCACCACACCCACACAATGCCTGTATCCCCAACCCCACCCACACATATGACCAGTGCCGCGACACCACACACACACACACACACACACACGACCAGCAGTGTCCCCAACCCTCCACACACACAATAAGCAGTGTCCCCAACCACACACACACACACACACACACACACAACCAGCAGTGTCTGCAACCCCACCCACACACATGGCCAATGTTCCAACCCCCCCCTCCCAAAAAAATCATGGCCAGTCAGTAGTTGCTATAACAATAGCCAGGTAGTAGTATAATCATTTCTTTAGGGTGCATGTTTTAGTGCAAGATTTTTTTTGCTAGTCTTGTAACACTGTACGGGTGAGAACACAAAAGGTTACCCCTTTGGTTGTGTTTTCCAGGCAATGGAGACAGAGACGGCAAGGCCAAGGAATCTGTCTGTTTCACCCCTCCACAGTGGACGATCGGAGAAATCAAAAAAGTGAGAGATTACTTTTATAGCCAGGTAAAGGATGAGGGGGAAATAATATTTCAACATTTACTAATGTTCGTATGCTAGCTGCGGGCACAGGTCAGTGAGATACACCCCTTGACAGGTAAAGGATGAGGTGGAAATTACGTTTTAACATTTACTTATGTTTATATGCTAACACCCAGTCAGCAAGCATAGAATGTCCCCCCTCCTAACTAACATAGACAGTCCACCAGAAACCCAGTCAGCAAACATGGACAGTCCCCCCCTTCACCCCACCTACAAGGACAGTCCCCAGACACCCGAACAGTCCCCCTCCCCACCAGACACCGGGCCAGTGAGCATAGAATGCCCCTTCTAACCAACAAGGACAGTCCCAACCAGACACCCAGGCAACCAGCAAACATGGACGGTCCCCCATATCCCACCAAGGACAGTCCCCACCCCGACACACAGCTAGCAAAGACAGAATTTCCCCACCCACCAACATGAACAATCCCCCAAACACCTGGCTAGCAAACAGAGAGTTCCTCCCCCAACAACACTGATAGTTCATCCTAGACACCTGATCAGCAATCACCGACATTCACTCCCCCAATAAACCAACATGGAAAGATCCCCCAGACACCCGACCAGTAAATAGTCCCCCCACAAGACATCTGGCAGGCAAACATGGACAGTCCCCCTTTTCCACCATCATGGACAGTTCCCCCAGACAAATGGCCAGCCAGGTCTACCAAACAATGGCTAGTGTCACCACCCCACCATCACAGCCATTGTCCCCATATCACCATGGCCAGTGTCTCTACCTCACCAGACCCCAGAATAGAAAACAGACTGTCTCCGCAGCCCCACCAAACACTGACCACCCTCCCACTCCCAAACACTAACCACCCCAACCCCAAACACTGATCGTCCCCCAGCCCAACCAAACACAGGCCCTCCCCAGCACCAAACACTGACCATCTTCTCAGTCAGTCAGCCCCAAACACACAGACTGTCTCCCCGACCCCAACCCACAAAACAGACCGTCCCCAGCCCCACCAAACACAGACTGTCCAGTGAGTTTCCCCAACAAACTCCACCACACGAATAGCACAGTAACTGAGTGTCCCCATCCACCAACATGACCAGTTTCCACACCATACCAAACAAATAGGCCCCCCAACCCACCCCACCAACATGGACAGCCTCAACAGCCAGCAAATCCTCTCACCCAAAGAAACACAAGCTGACAGCAAACCTTCCACCACCCCCAGACACATGGCCATGGCCAAGACAACCCCAAAAAAACACATTTCTGGGATCTAGTTGTATTAATTTCAACAACCAGCTTGCAGCACAGTTACTCACCAAATCAGTAAGGGCACAGACAGGGCAGCATGCAGCAGGGCACAGCAAGGCCAAGAGGGCAGGTCAGCTAGCCGAGTCTCTCCCAACAGTCCCGTTCCTCTCCCAATTAATCCCCCGATGAGACAGTAACTCATTTTTTCTGACACCAGATGAACGTGTCGCATTATGGGTCTGCTATAGCCTGCATGACCACTGGCTTCTTCACTGTTCTGGGAATAGCTGTTCACTGACCTGAATAATCCCTCTCAGTGGACCGTGGAACTGGTGGGCAACGGGCGTGGTGTGGGACTCACCGACAACATGGTAAATCTTTTTCTGGCCTGCTGGACACAGGACCTGGGTATGCAGGCAAGCCTGGCCGTGCCTCAGACTCACTGAAATTGTACTACTCGCTCCTCCGCCTGGTCTGTCTGGTGGTAGAGGCCTTGTGGCCACAGGCCTCCTAGGCTGTCGGGAATGGGAGGCTCAGGTGGCAGTGAAAGAGCCCAGAGCACAACTGGCTGCACTGAGAAACAGAGAGTAGGTAGTCAGAGGACTCAGGTGAGGTATATTTAAACTGCTGTTCAGGACAGGAGGAGGGTGGGAACACGACACTGGTGACACCTGACAGACAACCAACGACTGCTGCTCGACATCCTCGAATAGCTATCTCTCCTCAGCCCTACGGTATATGGATGCTGCTGCTGCTCCTTCATGGAAGGCACACGGACAACTAAATGGCGCCACTAACGGAGTACTGCTCACACGATGGCACCAGCTTGCAGCACTCTCTGATTGGCTGTAACATGCAGGCTACTATGGTTGCAGGCTTGCAGCTAATCGGAAAAGGGGATAGTTTTTGTTTAAGAGACACGGTGCGCCGCCACCCCTCCCTCCCCGGAGGTGCAGGCAGTCCGGCATAGCCCTGAGCCCATTTAATATTTAAAAAAATGATAACCGGAGAATGGTAGCTGGGCTCTAAAAAGTCCTGGTCTCATTTCTCGGGGGCAGCTGTTCTCTGCCCCCTGCCAAGAATCTACTTATGGTACCCTGTACTATTATGTGTTATTGAATTATATCTGCTCTGTACGCTGCACTATTTATTTAATTATGTCTGCTCTGTACCCTGTTCCCTGTACTATTATGTGTTATTGAATTATATCTGCTCCGTATGCTGCACTATTTGTTATTTAATTATGTCTGCTCTGTACCCTGTTCCCTGTACTATTATGTGTTATTGAATTATATCTGCTCTGTACACTGCACTATTTGTTATTTAATTATGTCTGCTCTGTACCCTTTACTGTTATGTGTTATTGAGTTATGCCTGCTCTGTACCGTGTACTATTATGCGTTAATGAATCATGTCTCCTCTGTACTCTGTACTATTATGTGTTATTGAATTATGTCTGCTCTGTACACTGCACTATTTGTTATTTAATTATGTCTGCTCTGTGCCCTGTACTATTATGTGTTATTGAGTTATGCCTGCTCTGTACCCTGTACTATTATGTGTTATTGAGTTATGCCTGCTCTGTACCCTGTACTATTATGTGTTATTGAATTATGTCTGCTCTGTACGCTGCACTATTTGTTATTTAATTATGTCTGCTCTGTGCCCTGTACTATTATGTATTACTGAATTATGTCTGCTCTATATGCTGTACTATTATGTGTTCTTGAATTATGTCTGCTCTGTACCCTGCACTATTGTGTGTAATTGAATTATGTCTGCTCTATACACTGTACTATTATGTGTTATTGAATTATGTCTGCTCTGCACCCTTTACTATTATGTGTTATTGAATTATGTGTGCTCTGCACCCTTTACTATTGTGTTATTGAATTCTGTCTGCTCTGAATGCTGTACTATTATGTGTTATTGAATTATGTCTGCACTGTACTCTGCACTATTTTGCGTAATTGAATTATGTCTGCTGTATACGCTGTACTACAGGGATTTATTTAACTCCAAAATTTGATTAGCGTTTTGCTCATAAAAGTGCTAAAACATTGTGAGAATGCATGGCACTTGCCTCACTGTGTTTAACAAACATAACACTTCTAGAAAACCTATATAAATACTTTCTGTACAGTTAGCATTGTGCCAAGAAAAAAATTGCTAATCAATTTAAAACCCTGTACTATTATGTGTTATTGAATTATGTCTGCTCTGCACCCTTTACTATTATGTGTTATTGAATTATGTCTGCTCTCTACATTGTATTATTATGTGTTATTGAATTATGTCTGCCCTGCACCCTTTACTATTATGTGTTATTGAATTATGTCTGCTCTCTACATTGTATTATGTGTATTGAATTATGTCTGCTCTGCACCCTGAACTGTTATGTGTTATTGAATGTCTGCTCTGAACCCTGTACTATTATGAGTTATTGAATTATGTCTGCTCTGTACGCTGTATTGTGTTATTGAATTATGTCTGCTCTGCACCCTGTACTATTGTGTTATTGAATTGTCTGCTATGCACCCTGTACTATTATGTGTTATTGAATTATGTCTCCTCTGTACAATGTACTATTATGTGTTATTGAATTATGTCTGCTCTGTACACTGCACTATTTGTTGTTTAATTATGTCTGCTCTGTACCCTTTACTATTATGTGTTATTGAGTTATGCCTGCTCTGTACCCTGTACTATTATGTGTTATTGAATTATGTCTTCTCTGTACCCTGTACTATTATGTGGTATTGAATTACATCTGCTCTGTACCATGCACTGTTTGTTTAATTATGTCTGCTCTGTACCCTGTACTATTATGTGTTATTGAATTATATCTGCTCTGTACGCTGCACTATTTGTTATTTAATTGCAGTGTCAGTGGCTCAGTAGGTAGCACACTCGCCTCTGAGGCCGGGAGATCAGAGGGCTGTGGGTTCAGTTCCCACATCTGGCACTTGGGTTAATATCCCAGCATTGATACTGTAATGCAGCATGAGAGGGTGCTGCATTTCTGAGGTGCCGCTTCGATGAGACGTTAAACCGAGGTCCCATCTGCCTGGACTGGTGGTAGTTCAGGTGGATGTTAAAGATCCATGGCACTTATCGAAAAGAGTAGGGAATTTCCGGTGTCCTGGCCAAATTTCCCTCATTCACTAAAAATACCAACAGCTTAATTCCGGTTCAAGGTCAGTTGGCATTCATCTGTATCCTCTTCTCCCCTTCGGTCGTGCCTGAAAATAGGCAGGATTTGTCTAGTGCACTTACCCGGTCAACAAAAGCTAAATAAATAAAATAAATAATTATGTCTGTTCTGTACCCTTTACTATTATATGTTATTGAGTTATGCCTACTCTGTACCCTGTACTATTATGTGTTAATGAATTATGTCTCCTCTGTACACTGTACTATTATGTGTTATTGAATTATGTCTGCTCTGTACACTGCACTATTTGTTATTTAATTATGTCTGCTCTGTGCCCTGTACTATTATGTGTTAATGAATTATGTCTCCTCTGTACACTGTACTATTATGTGTTATTGAATTATGTCTGCTCTGCACCCTTTACTATTATGTGTTATTGAATTATGTCTGCTCTCTACATTGTATTATGTGTTATTGAATTGTCTGCTATGCACCCTGTACTATTATGTGTTATTGAATTATGTCTCCTCTGTACAATGTACTATTATGTGTTATTGAATTATGTCTGCTCTGTACCCTTTACTATTATGTGTTATTGAATTATGTCTGCTCTCTACATTGTATTATGTGTTATTGAATTGTCTGCTATGCACCCTGTACTATTATGTGTTATTGAATTATGTCTCCTCTGTACAATGTACTATTATGTGTTATTGAATTATGTCTGCTCTGTACCCTGCACTATTTGTTGTTTAATTATGTCTGCTCTGTACCCTTTACTATTATGTGTTATTGAGTTATGCCTGCTCTGTACCCTGTACTATTATGTGTTATTGAATTATGTCTTCTCTATACCCTGTACTATTATGTGGTATTGAATTATACCTGCTCTGTACGCTGCACTTTTTGTTTAATTATGTCTGCTCTGTACCCTGTACTATTATGTGTTATTGAATTATGTCTGCTCTGTACGCTGCACTATTTGTTATTTAATTATGTCTGCTCTGTGCCCTGTACTATTATGTATTACTGAATTCTGTCTGCTCTGTATGCTGTACTATTATGTGTTCTTGAATTATGACTGCTCTGTACCCTGCACTATTGTGTGTAATTGAATTATGTCTGCTCTATACACTGTACTATTATGTGTTATTGAATTATGTCTGCTCTGTACCCTGTACTATTATGTGTTATTGAATTATATCTGCTCTGTACACTGCACTATTTGTTATTTAATTATGTCTGCTCCGTAACCTTTACTATTATGTGTTATTGAGTTATGCCTGCTCTGTACCCTGTACTGTTGTGTTAATGAATTATGTCTCCTCTGTACACTGTACTATTATGTGTTATTGAATTATGTCTGCTCTGTACACTGCACTATTTCTTATTTAATTATGTCTGCTCTGTACCCTTTATTATGTGTTATTGAGTTATGCCTGCTCTATATCCTGTACTATTATGTGTTACTGAATTATGTCTGCTCTGCACCCTGTACTATTATGTGTTATTTAATTATGTCTGCTCTGTACGCTGCACTGTTGTGTTATTGAATTATGTCTGCTCTGCACCCTGTACTATTATGTGTTATCGAATTATGTCTGCTCTGTACGCTGCACTATTTATTTAGTTATGTCTGCTCTGTGCCCTGTACTATTATGTATTACTGAATTCTGTCTGCTCTGTATGCTGTACTATTATGCGTTATTGAATTATGTCTGCTCTGCACCCTTTACTATTTTGTGTTATTGAATTATGTCTGCTCTGCACCCTTTAATTTATTGAATTCTGTCTGCTCTGTATGCTGTACTATTATGTGTTATTGAAATATGTCTGCTCTGTACCCTGCACTATTGTACGTAATTGAATTATGTCTGTTCTATATGCTGTACTATTATATGTTATTGAATTATGTCTCCTCTGCACCCTTTACTACTATGTGTTATTGAATTCTGTCTGCTCTGTATGCTGTACTATTATGCGTTATTAAATTATGTCTGCTCTGTACCTTGCACTATTGTGCGTAATTGAATTATGTCTGCTGTATACGTTGTACTATTATGTGTTACTGAATTATGTCTGCTCTGCACCCTTTACTGTTATGTGTTATTGAATTATGTCTGCTCTCTACATTGTATTATTATGTGTTATTGAATTATGTCTGCTCTGAACCCTGTACTATTATGAGTTATTGAATTATGTCTGCTCTGTATGCTGTATTATGTGTTATTGAATTATGTCTGCTCTGTACACTGTATTATTGTGTTAATAAATTATGTCTGCTCTCTAGACTGTACTATTACGTGTTATTGAATTATGTCTGCTCTGAACCCTGTACTATTATGTGTTATTGAATTACGTCTGCTCTGCACCCTGTACTATTGTGTTATTGAATTGTCTGATATGCACCCTGTACTATTATGTGTAATTGAGTTATACCTGCTCTGTACCCTGTACTATTATGTGTTATTGAATTATGTCTTCTCTGTACCCTGTACTATTATGTGGTATTGAATTATATCTGCTCTGTACGCTACACTTTTTGTTTAATTATGTCTGCTCTGTACCCTGTACTATTATGTGTTATTGAATTATATCTGCTCTGTACGCTGCACTATTTGTTATTTAATTATGTCAGCTCTGTACCCTTTACTATATGTTATTGAGTTATGCCTACTCTGTACCCTGTACTATTATGTATTAATGAATTATGTCTCCTCTGTACACTGTACTATTATGTGTTATTGAATTATGTCTGCTCTGTACACTGCACTATTTATTTAATTATGTCTGCTCTGTACCCTTTATTATGTGTTATTGAGTTATGCCTGCACTGTACCCTGTACTATTATGTGTTATTGAATTATGTCTGCTCTGTACCCTGTACTATTATGTGTTATTGAATTATAACTGCTCTGTACCCTGTATTATTATGTGTTATTGAATTATATCTTCTCTGCACACTGTACTATTATGTGTTATTGAATTATATCTGCTCTGTACGCTGCACTATTTGTTATTTATTTATGTCTGCTCTGTACCCTTTACTATTATATGTAATTGAGTTATGCCTGCTCTGTACCCTGTACTATTATGTGTTAATGAATTACTGTATGTCTCCTCTGTACACTGTACTATTATGTATTATTGAATTATGTCTGCTCTGTACACTGCACTATTTGTGTTATTTAATTATGCCTGCTCTGTACCCTTTACTGTTATGTGTTATTGAGTTATGCCTGCTCTGTACCCTGTACTATTATGTGTTATTGAATTATGTCTGCTCTGTACCCTGCACTATTGTGCGTAATTGAATTATGTCTGCTGTATACGCTGTACTATTATGTGTTATTGAATTATGTCTGCTCTGCACCCTTTGCTATTATGTGTTATTGAATTATGTCTGCTCTCTACATTGTATTATTATGTGTTATTGAATTATGTCTGCTCTGCACCCCGAACTGTTATGTGTTATTGAATTATGTCTGCTCTGAACCCTGTACTATAATGTGTTATTGAATTATGTCTGCTCTGTATGCTGTATTATGTGTTACTGAATTATGTCTGCTCTGAACCCTGTACTATTATGTGTTACTGAATTATGTCTGCTCTGCATCCTGTACTATTACGTGTTATTGAAATTCTGTACCCTGTACTATTATGTGTTATTCAAGTTATGTCTGCTCTGTCCCCTGTACTGTTGTGTTTTATTGAATTATGTCTGCTCTGCACCCTGTACTAATATGTGTTATTGAATTTCTGTACCCTGTACTATTATGTGTTATTGAATTAAGTCTGCTATGTACCTTGCACTATTATGTGTTATTGAATTATGTCTGCTCTCTAGATTGTGCTACTGTGTTATTGAATTATGTCTGCTCTGAACCCTGTACTATTATGTGTTATTGAATTATCTCTGCTCTGTACACTGTATTATTGTGTTAATGAATTATGTCTGCTCTCCAGACTGTACTATTATGTGTTATTGAATTATGTCTGCTCTGAACCCTGTACTGTTATGTGTTATTGAATTATGTCTGCTCTGCACCCTGTACTATTATGTGTTACTGAGTTTCTGTACCCTGTACTATTATGTGTTATTCAGTTATGTCTGCTCTGTTCCCTGTACTGTTGTGTTTTATTGAATTATGTTTGCTCGGCACCCTGTACTAATATGTGTTATTGAATTTCTGTACCCTGTACTATTATGTGTTATTGAATTAAGTCTAATGTGTACCCTGCACTATTATGTGTTATCGAATTATGTCTGCTCTCTGGGCTGTACTACTGTGTTATTGAATTATGTCTGCTCTGAACCCTGTACTATTATGTGTTATTGAATTATGTCTGCTCGGTATCCTGTACTGATACATGTTACTGAATTTCTGTACCCTGTACTATTATGTGTTATTCAGTTATGTCTACTCTGTTCCCTGTACTGTTGTGTGTTATTGAATTATGTCTGCTCTGCACCCTGTACTAATATGTGTTATAAAATGGGCATGTAAAAAGAAGCATCATTATTGGCCAGAAAGGAAGGAAGTGTCAAATAGGTTTTACACATAGGGAAAAAAAAGAGCAGGCAAATAAATCAATGCACCCAAATGGAATGTTCAGATGTGTCAGTGGAATGTAAATTTTTTAAAGGCCGCCATTGTTTTTAGTCTCGGTAAGTGAGGGAGTAAATGTCATGCTGACAATCCTGCTCCAAACCTCGTCTTCGCTAGAAGTAAAAATTGGAAAGCAGCAGCGTGCCAGCGTTTTATCCTGCATAAAGCGTTGTTCTAGTTCGGCGAAACTGAAGCTTGCTGCCGCACGAAACTGGAAATAGACCAGAATGGGGTGCCGTCTCATAGTAAACTGCGCTTCCCTCCCAGTACATTTAACTAAAACAACAAAAACAAATCTGCATCCCTTATTTCTTTCTTTTTTTAATTGCAAAAGTGGTGCAACCTGTCGGGGAGAATCTGTTACCTCCTCTACTAACCACACTTGTTCTCTTGATCGGGATGTGGGGTTTGGGGGGGCAACAATAGCACAAATGTCAATGTGTCAGAAGACAATGATGTCATTACTTAGTAGACGGAAGGACTATTTTATCTCAAATTAACACGATTTCAGTTTTTTTTCAGTTCAGTAATATTTTTTGAGGTTACAAATATTAAAAAAAAGAGAGATAACCATTTTATAAGAGCAATAAAATACTCCAGGGTATGTGTGCTGAACAGATATTACCGCACTTCCAGGGCTCAAGGCACTGCAGGGCCTTGTGCCTTACTATGCCCCTAGGCGTGCGGTAATATCTGTTCAACACACACTCGGTCATGTCTTATTGCTTACTTACTGAATTTCTGTACCCTGTACTATGTGTTATTGAATTATGTCAGCTCTGCACCCTGTACTATTACGTGTTATTGAATTTCTGTACCCTGTACTATTATGTGTTATTGAATTAAGTCTGCTCTGTACCCTGCACTATTATGTGTTATTGAATTATGTCTGCTCTCTAGACTGCACTATTATGTGTTATTGCATTACGTCTGCTCTGTTCCCTGTAATGTTATGTGTTATTGAATTATGTCTGCTCTGCACCCTGTACTATTATTTGTTACTGAATTTCTGTACCCTGTACTATTTGTTATTGAATTTCTGTACAATGTACTATTATTTGTTATTGAATTTCTGTACCCTGTACTATTATTTGTTATTGAATTTCTGTACAATGTACTATTCTTTGTTATTGAATTTCTGTACAATGTACTATTATGTGTTATTGAATTATATATGCTCTGTACCCTGTACTATTATGTGCTATTGAGTTATGTCTGCTCTGTACCCTGTACTATTAAGTGTTACTGAAATATGTCTGCTCTGTACCCTGCACTATTATGTGTTATTGAATTATATCTGTTCTGTACCCTGTACTAGTATGTAAGCACTGAGCCACTCCAAGGAGAGTTCTACTGGGGAATTAATGCCTGGTTGGGGGGCTGCCTCCAACCACCCAACCAGGCATTAATTCCCCATAAGAGCCCTCCTTTGGAGTGGCCTAATGCACTTGTAACATGCCCAGTGCTGTTCAAAACGTTGTGCAGTAAATGAGGAACTTAGGGTACAATACAAATGAGGAGATACACTGATTTGTATGGTGTAAATTCATTTATGCTGTTTCTGTAATACTGCATTGAATAGGCAATATGTGCCTGCATGTTCCACCCGACACATACAAAAATATACTGTCCGCAAATTGCTTTTTTCACTCATGCGCCACTTGTACAACACTTTCTACCATTATGTGTCAGACAAAATATGATAGAAAGGACAAACACTAGGTCCATTGGTAAAGACAGTGGGCAGGATTCATGAAGCATTAAATTTCTAAGTCCCACTCCGCAACTGCTGATGTGGACTGTAATCGCCCACAGCTGCAGCGGTTGCGATTCACAGCTGCAGTAGTTGCAGAGAGTGTTACGGCTGCTTCCACCAGCCATAGCTCATTTCATGACTGCCAATAGCCATCACCCTGGTGACAACACGCAAGCGGCCGTAACCCGCTGGAGCCAGTCATAATCTGGCTCCACTTTTATGAATACCTGCCGCTGTGGGTAACCTGCAGCTCCACAAGTGGCAACCCACTTGCGCAGTGGTTTAGCTGCAACTGCAGGTCTTTCAAAAGCTTCATGAATCCTGCCCAGTGTTTTGAGAACTCGTCCCCTTCATTTTGCTTTTAGCAGTGCATTATGGGAGAAGTAGGAATATTTGCATATCTTTGTATTTAAAAACATGCTCTAATACAGATATACAAATCTTTCTACTGTGCCCATAATGCATTAGTGAATGGAAAGAAAAAACGAAGGCAACGACTTTGCACAGCACTGTCTTTCTTAACACAGGTAACTTTATTTGGCCTTTTCTGTTGGTTAATGTAAAAAATATCACACTGCAAACTCCTGCTTTTGTTCCTGATTACTAACTTTGGGATGCCTACTTGCACCACGGTAGAATCGCTGATGCCTGCTTTTTCTATAATTCTGTATCAAGATACACAGAAAGGGTGTTTTCAATATTTGTTACATTCAGAAAGGGTGGTTTCCACATTTGGTACAGTGACCACTGGAATCTGCAAGGTCCATGAGGTGGGAGGGCGGGAAATAACAATGAGCACTGAGCTGAGTTCTTGTTGAGCTCAGTCCCGAGCATGATCACGATGACAAACATAAATCTTGTAAGATGGCAATAAAAGTAACGCACCCTTGATGGCAATCAGGCATGATTTGGAAATTAATGTCTGGTTGCTCCTTGCTCACATGTTGTTGTTTGTGCAAACAAAATTTGTTATTTGCATTTAACATTTATTGCCATGTTACAAGTGTTATTGAATTATGCCTGCTCTGTACCCTGTACTAATATGTGTTATTGAATTTCTGCACCCTGTACTATTATGTGTTATTGAATAATGTCTGCTCTGTACCCTGTACTATTATGTGTTACTGAATTGTCTGTTCTGTATTCTGCACTATTGTGTGTTATTGAATTATGTCTGCTCTGCACCCTGTAGAATTATGTGTTATTGAATAATAATAACTGGTGATCCCCGATATCAACCTGTTTTTGAGACCTGTAAAATGTCATTTCAACTTGCAAGTTGATATGGCAAAGTCATATCAACCTGCCAGTTGATACAACTTTTATTGCCTCATGCCAGGTTGTGTGTACCACACTAAGGTGCTTACCGATTCAGAAAATTTAACTGTTCAGTTTTTTTTAAACTTTTAACAATGGAAAAGTTGTTGAACCTTCACCCTGTCTTTATAACAATCAGCGTGCCATGGAGCCCACACAGAAGTCGAATCAGCAATGCAGGAAGCACAAACCTCTGAGCTTTGTTTACTTAGCACCAGTAATTATAAAAAATAACACATATGAAGGTGTGTTATCTGCAGTTTTGTTACACACTCTCTGTGTGTGACAATTTATAAACCTCTCAAGCTTTGCTCTTGAGGTTTATATATTATCACACACCTTGGGTGTGTAAAAAAACTGCATATCACATACCTACATATGCATTATTCTCTAGATGTCTGCTCTCTAGACTGTACTATTATGTGTTATTGAAATATGTCTGCTCTGTACCCTGCACTATTATGTATTATTGAATTACGTCTGCTCTATACACTGTACCATTATGTATTATTGAGTTTTGTCTGCTCAGAGCCCTGTATTCTTATGCGTTATTCAATTATGCCTACTTTGTACCCTCTAGTATTGTTAATTACTGAATCATGTCTGCTCTGTACCCTGTACTAGTTAATGTGATTGAATTATGTCTGCTCTGTACCCTGTACTAGCATGTGTTTCTATACCCTGTTCTATTACGTTATTGAATTATGTCTGCTCTGTACCCTGTACTATTATGTGTTATTGAATTATGTCTGTTCAGCACCCTGTATTATTATGTATGATTGAATTACAGTACAATCCACTTGTATGCACATCGGATGTATGCACATTTTGTCCCATCCCAATCCCATGTATTTAATGGGGAAAAAAATTTGCTTGTTTGCACTCCACCAGACAGGGGCTCCACATACATTAATACTGTCACTCACACCTGTTAAAATAAAGAAATATAAATTAAACAGGTGCTAACTGTGCTGCCACTGGTGAAATATCTGGGAGTTTTTGTTACTTCTGCTTTGTCTGTCAGAGCCAGTGGTCATGGAGAAAACCAATACCCTACTTAGCTCAGAGTGTGCAACATCTGATGAACTGGTCTTTTTTCAATTAGCCTGATACAATAAATAAAGATAAATTGAGTACTAATTGAGAAAGGTCATTTTACTGAGTGAAGCCATTGATTTCAATACAGTTTCAGTTCTATGCAATTTTGGATGTATGCACACAAAATAGGATGTCCCAAGCATGTGCATAGATCCGGAACTGACTGTATATCTGTTCTGTACAGATATGTATAACTGGTCACTTGTGAAGAAGGGCTGCGTGGCTCATCTTGCTTTCTAGTATAAAAACTAAAAATGAAGGGAAATAGAATCCTAAGACCTCACTGTCCGCTATTGATGCGGTCACTGTGTACTTTCTAGCTGGGATCATCAGGGTTATCAGGCTCAGAAGATAAAAGGTTCAGACGTAACCTGGTATCCTTACTGCCTGTCACCAAGGAAACTATAGCACAGTACATAGAATGTTGAAATTAGTCCCATTTTAAAAAGAATTAAATGGAGTTCTCCATGCAACTTTTTAAATTAAAACCTTATATAATTTTTCAGGGCTGGTTTCATAGTGATTAATCACTCTCTGACCTTTCAACACAAAAGAGTTGAAAAACAATCTGAGAGAGAGGGAGACAGAGGCTGAGAGAGGAAGGAACAGAGAGAGAGAGAGAGAAACACAAAGACAGAGACTGATTCTGGGGGTAAAAGAGCTGGGAGCCACACTACTCCTTTCCTCCGGACTGCTGCTGCTACTACTGCTAGTACACAGCAGGATTTATAGAATTTGCTTGCCTTAGTTTCAGTAGCATCTTATCACATTAAGAGTGTATGCAGAGACACCACTCTTTTTTTGGAAACTCTATTTTTGCTCCTTTGGTCAGCAGGGATATACCCCTTATCTACCCTTCCCTGTGGGGACCTCTCCAGCTCCATCATCCTACTTCCCCAGGGGACTTTCCTACTAGCCTTCCCCAGGAGACTGTGGCTTGCCTCCACAGTGGGGCTCCTCTCTTCTATGGGGGGGGGCAAGAGAGAGGGGAAGGACTGACATGCTAATGCATTTCCAGCCAGCCTGCTCTGGGTTGGTGGGTTGTGGGGCTGATGTGGGCCTTGGTTTTTACTGTGCATGGCCAAGGGGGTTATTGCTTTGTGGAGTTCTCCCATGCAGTGATGTCATGGTGACTTCAGGGATACTTCTGTGCCTGACATGCCCACACCTACCACTTCACCAATCCCCGCAGCAGCAATGGTCTCTGATACACCAACCCCCAACCATTGCTGGAGGTCAGATTGTTGCATGACTCTGTCTCCCCTCTCTCCACAGAGGAGGAGGAGGAGGAGGAGAAACCTACCGCTGGATGCTTGCTTCTCTTTCCCTGGTTGACTGATGCTCTGGGCTCATTCCCAAACCCAGGTTGTCAGCACGGCACTCATTCCCGAACTTACGTCGCCGGCATGGCAAACAGTAGCACTACTTCTGAGCTGGCAGGCTGGCCTGGACATCACTTCTTTTCAGGGTAGACTTTGTGGAACCAGAGCTTCGCAGTTAAGATGTATGTATGTTCTAGGCCTGTCTGACATCTTAGTGGCTATAAGAACTGCTTGCCATGTCAGCAAACCTGGATCACATCCTAAGCCTAAAACGCCACTGCTGCAGGCCAGTAGGAGTAGTCTGAGCATTCTATAAGATGCTGTCTCCTACCAGATGAGGATGGATAGATACATTGCTCCTCTACAGCACTGCCTCTTAGTGGCCAATGAGAGTGGTGCTGACAGAGCTGGGGCATGCTTATGGTTATGGGTGGGTGTGGATCATACCTCTGTGTGGGAAGGGGCAAGGCTGGGGAAGAAAAAAGAAAACCAGCTGTCTATACAGTACCTCCTAGCAATAGCCTAGTATAAAACGCTGCACATAGAGCATAGACTAACATTATTGCACATGACCAGGCCTAGAAACATAAATTCTGATGGCAGATAAGGACTGCTTGGCCCACTCAGTCTGCCCATTTCCCTACCTACAGGATAAGCTGCAGATCCTAGTTAACCAACAGTCTATTTCTTCCTACCCTCCACAAGAACTGCCTAATGTCTGTTCCAAGAAGGAAGGCTGTTCCATGCATCTACCATCCTCTCTGTGAAACAATACTTCCTCACATTGCCCCTGAACTGCCCCCCCTCTATCTTTAAATTGTGTCCCCTTGTTCTTGCACGTCTCTTTTTCTGAAAGATGCTACCCTCTTGGACTTTGTTGATTCCACTGGAAGTACTTAAAAGTTTCTATCATGTCCCCTCTCCATCCTTTCCTCAAGGGTATACATATTAAGCTCCTTTAGTCTCTCCTCGTATGGCTTCTCTTGCAGACCCTGCACCATTTTAGTTGCCCTTCTCTGGACTGCCTCTATCCTGTCTATGCCCTTGCGGAGATGGGGTCTCCAGAACTGGACACAGTACTCCAGATGGGGTCTCACCAACTGTCTCTACAGAGGGATAACAACTTCCTGTTTTCTGCTGGTGATGCTTCTCCCTATACATCCAAGTATCTCCCAGCCCTCCCTACTGCCTTCTCACATTGCTTGCTAACCTTAAGGTCATCTGATATGATTACCCCCAGGTCCCGTTCCATTTTTACGACTGTGGGCGAAGCCTACAGGAGTATTGCATCTAAAAAGGAGTGATGTCATGTTTTCTGTCCATGGAACTGACTGAAGGTGTAAATAGTCTCCTCCACCTTAACCTCCTCCAAGAAATGTTTTCCACCATCAAATAAATATGCTTTCATGTTATTCAATGGTTGCAGGGTATTTTTTTGTTTCTTAAATGGAGACATTTGCACTGCAGACAGGATTCACAGTACTATACGATATACTATAGAAATGTATGTGTTTAAACACACACACACACACCGACCCCAAGCAGAACACAGCTGGATAAGATACCAGAATTTAGGAAAGTTGTCATACTTACTCAGAGTCTAGCAGGGGCATCATGCAACCAGAAATTTTGGAGGGACACAAAATCAAAATTTCTCATGGGGGGGGGTCTGGAGGCATGCTCCCCCGGGAGCGTTTTGAAAAATTGAGGTCAAATGGTGCATTTTGGTGACTTTTAGAAGGCCAGGAAGCTTTTCCTTAACATGCTAAATGCTGTCACAATTATACTTTTTTTTCTTTGTTCAGCCTGTGACAGTGACCTCTTGTATTTTCAAACCAATTTTGTAAAAACTGAACTGAAATGGTGCATTTTGGTGGCTCTTACCATACAGTGAATCAACTAGCTAGTTATAGTCCATTCCTAACTAATTAATTACCTGCTAAAAGCCAGAAATGCACCATTTGAATAGTCAAATTATTAGTCATCTACTATAAATATTTTGCATGAAAAATAATGACACAGGTCATCTGTTCTTGCTGATACTTTGTTTACTGTATAATTTTTTCCATGTATTACTTACATATATGCAGAAAAAACACTGCAGACAGGATTCACAGTACTATACAATATACTATAGAAAATTACATGTTTAAACACATACACACACACCCCAAGCAGAACATAGCTGGATAAGGTACCACTATTTAGCAAACTTGTCATGCTTACTCAGAGTCTAGCAGGGGTGTCATGCAACCAGAAATTTTGGAAGGAGACAAAATAAAAATTTCTCTAGGGGGGTCTGGGGGCATGCTCCCTCAGGAACATTTTGAAAAATTGAGGTCAAATGGTACATTTTGGTGACTTTTAGAAGGCCAGGAAGCTTTTCCTTAACATGCTAAATGCTGTCACAATGATACTTTTTTTTCTTTGTTCAGTCTGTGACAGTGACCGCTTGTATTTTCAAACCAATTTTGTAAAAACTGAACAGAAATGGTGCATTTTGGTGGTTTTTACCATACAGTGAATCAACTAGCTAGTTATAGTCCATTCCTAACTAATTAATTACCTGCTAAAAGCCAGAAATGCACCATTTGAATAGTCAAATTATTACAGTCATCTACTATAAATGTTTTGCATGAAAAATAATGACACAGGTACTCTGTTCTTTTTGATAATTTGTTTACTGTGTAATCTTTTCCATGTATTACTTGCATATATGCAATAGGGATGACGATAAACAGAGTATAATGAATCCATTTATTTGAGTAACTGTGTGTATAAATTTCATTTATACACACGGTTATTACATCACACTCCAGCACTCGTGAGGTGACTTGAGGTCAATGGCAACTTCACAAGATAACCGCTTTATCACACAGTTGCCCCCCGCATATCCCTTATTCATGCAATAGGCATGGCACGGTATTAAATAGCTAGTATAGCACAGCATAATGCTATTCAGTATCAGAGGGTGGTGCTATCCATTCTCTGAACAGTATAGCACTAGACTGCTAAACATTTTTAATGTTTTTTATTCAAGTTTACACATACAAAACAGATTAAAAATAAAGTATTTTTCATTTTGCTAACCAGTCTGTGCCATATACTATGATTTTTTTGCAGCCGATTAGTACTTTCACATGTGAAACTGCTAGTCAATTTATTTGGATTATTTAATACCCTACATGGACACAAAACCCATTTAATAAATCCATTTATCTGCACAGCCATTGCATAAATCAAATTTATCTATACAGTAGTGATTTAATCACCATTTATCCACACATTATTTGTCATTATCATTTATCTGCATAACAGTGATGTCACGTATTCCCGTATTCAAATGCAAATAACTTTAAAATGAAGAATGATAGCATAATACTGTGAGAATGAAAGGTGTCCAGCAGAAAGATATTTACAAAATGAGTGGTGTTTCATTTATAGTTACCTTTTAGTTTTTTTTTTATATAATTAGCAAAAAACAGCAGACAATTCAATTTTGTTCACTTTTTGCAAGAAACAAATGCAAATAACTTTGAAACCAAAAAAATGACAGCATGGTATTTTGAGCACACAAGCTGTTCAACACAAAACTACAGTATCTACAAATCAAGCATTTGTCAATGCCGAATGTTTGCTTGCTGCTAATGAGCATTGGTACTGTAGAAGTTACAGAGCTGCATAATAGAAATGGCAGTGAAGTACTGAACTGAAGACAACCCCACCACCACCCTGCAGAGAGTGACAGGCATTGGGGTGTGCCTTTGGGTCGTCAGGCATAACGGCTACACCATTTCACCACACCCTACCCTGCAGACACTGACAAGTGTCACGTGTGCCTTGGGGGTCTTTGGTCTTTATGTGCACCCCACTCCAACAGGAAACACGGTGAGATGGGTGCGGTATAGGAGAATGGGTGAACTTTGGGGTCAAGAGTCCAAGGCATACCTTGATACCTCTCACTGGCTGCAGGATGTGGAATGGTATGAGCATTACAGGCAAGAATCCCAAGTCACACCCCTGATGCCTGTCATTCTCTACAGGGTGGGGCGTTATGGTTGGAAACCCTAACACCTCAGGCATTCATTGGTATTTTCACTCCAAATTTTCAACATGTTTTTTTTGTGACCCCCACCTTATGAACAGTGGCAATATCAGTTTGTTAGCCGAAAGCTGCTTATGCACAGTGACTACGGCATTTAGCACCACAAGTGCAAAAACACATTCTGAACAGGATGTGAAAAATGACAGCTATACTGTTCATGGGGAGGTGTAAAAAATGGCAATGTTGCAAATCTGCAGTCAAAATATTAAAAAAACTGGTGAAGTCACGAGCGTGCACAGAAACTGTGCAACGCACACCTGTAATGTAATTAGGTTGGGGATTTTTTACAGCAGATTATCAACACAGGCATTTTGGGACCTCCGATCATGAACAGTGTCACTGTGATTTTCTTTATCTGTCCCAACAATGATTTCCCACAGCGACCACGCATCTCTGCGCTGAAAGTGTGAAAACACATTTTGGCCATGTTGTGAAAAATGACAGCTATACTGTTCATAAGGCATTGTGGAAAAATGCCACTGGTGAAAATCTGGACTGAAAATATTACAAAGTCATGAACTTACGAGGGGGTGCGTGGAAACTGCACAATGCTCACTCATAACACAGTCATTTTATGGACTTTTGTCACCAAATTTTCAACATAGCCATTTTAAGACCTCTGCTTATGAACAGTGTAACTGTGATTTCCTTAATCTGTCCCAAACATTGCTTTCGCACACCGACTGCACCATTGTGCGCTACATGTGCGGAAACACATTTGGGGCAACGTGAAAAATGGCAGCTGTACTGTTCATAAGGAAGTGTAATAAAATGGCAATGTTGAAAATCTGGAGTGAAAATATTGAAAATTCACAAACTTACGAGCGTGCGTAGGAACTGCACTAGCATGGCTAAATGAAACATATTATTACAGAATTTTTTCCCAAGTTTTCAACATAGCCATTTTAAGACCCCTGCTCATTAACAGTGTCACTGTGGTTTTCTTAATGTGCCCCATACATTGATTTCACACACTGACTGCGCCATTGTGCGCTACATGGGCAGAAACACATTTTGGGCAAGATGTGAAAAATGACAGCTGTACTGCTCATAAGGAGGTGTGATAAAATTGCAATGTTGAAAATCTGGAGTGAAAATATTGAAAATTCGTGAACTTATGAGTGTGCGTAGGAACTGCACAACGCACGCTCGTAAAACAGTCATTTTTAGGAATTTTTCCACCAAATTTTCAACATAGGCTTTTTGAGAGCCCACCTTATGAACAGTGGCAGTGTCATTTCGTTATTCGATCCTGAAAGGTGATTTTGCACAGTGACTGCGAAATCACCCTTCGGGCCCGATGAACGCCATGACAGTGAGCATTCATGAGAAGGGGTCCCAAAAACCCCATGTTGAAAATTTGGTGCAAAAATTCCAAAAAATGGCTGAGATATGCAGCAAAGTTAAAAAATCCTATTCATTACATTATACAGCTTACCGGCATTTCCTCAGTTTGCGGTCAGCTTTAAAGAGTGCAGACATGTTCCCGTCCACCTAAGATTGCCACGCTGGAGTCCGGAGGTAAGTATGGGGTGAGGGGTGTGGGGAGGCAGGGTGCGCAGTGGGGTGGATGCGGGTGGGGCAGAGACTGCGAGGGACCGTTTTAAGTTACAGGTTTTTGGTTTTTACATGTGATGTAGGGGGCGCTTGCCACGCTGGGTGGGCCCAGCGGTGGCACAAGAACCTGGTGGGGGGCGGGAGTGGAGCCGGCGGGGATTGGGCACCCCATCGGCAAACATCTGTTGCCACGCTGGGGTGGGCTCCCAGTGTGGCACCCTGTACTGGGGAAGGAACAGTGGAGCCGACGGGATTGGGCACCCATCGGCTATACATGCGGCCACGCTGGGGTGGGCACCCAGCGTGGCATATGTAACTCTGCTTGGGGGTGGAGCACAGCCGATGGGGACTGGGCACCCTGTCGGCTACACAGTGTGTGCGTGGGGGCGAGCACCCAGTATGCGTGCCTGTGTGTGTGTGTGTATATATGGGGGCGCGCGATGAGCAGGTGATATCTCATCGCTGCTCACTGAAGCATAGCTCCCCCTTTCAACTGTACTCCACTGCATTTTGGAGCTGTCATAGACAGCTCCAGCAGGCATTGGAGAACTGCGGCCACGCCTGCAAACACACTGACTGAATTGGAAGAGGGCTGCCACACCTCCGAAAACTCGGATGATGGCACTATGTTTCTTGCACATGCGTGCAAGTAAACATAATGAGTGGTGTTTCATTTAACAGCAACCACTGTGCGAATTGGAAAGTTGACAAAAAGTCACACAACCTATCATTTAAAAAAACATCGAAAGCAAATGTCCCTGCAGTGTCAGAAAGCAACCCTTATTGTATAAAGGAAATATACAATGGTGAGCTGTCAGATAAATTATTTATCTGCACAAGTGCTGTTTGACCTCGGAAGTCTGGAGCATACCTCTCATCTTATCATGTCAACACTTGTCTTTAAATTGCAAGCAAAATGTCTGAATGTGTAGCACATTCTTAATCAATATGAAAATAGTGGGTTTCCTATGCTTAGTGCTAAAGTATGTTTCAATAAAAGTTACATTTTTATTATGAAACTACAAACAACCCAGAAAAACTGCGAACAGGCATGACAGAGATCAAGATGAGCAATGCAAGGCAGAAATAAATGTAGGTGAGAATAATCCATCATATTTGGGCTGGCAGTATAGCCTAGAGGTTAGAGGAATGAGGTGTGAATGAGCGTGATACATCCAGCAGACCAGACCTGAGTTTGAGTCTCACAACCTCCACTTGCATACTGTGTGACTCTGAGCAAGTCACTTGACCACCCAGTGCTCCCAGGTCACCCCTGAAAACAGGCACTTGTGCCTAGTGGGCCTTATCCGGTTACAAAATACCAAAATAAAAAATAAATAACTAAACATCAGTACCACCTCCCTACCAACGGGCCCTCCAAACGAAGTACTGCAAACAGAGCAAGCCAGATTTGCAATACTCTGTACTTAGTATTGCTAACAAAAGTAAAACTGTCAGAACAGCATAATAAAGGATCATACTAATTAATGTTACTTGTAAAACTCCTACTGCCCTGGGGGGGAGGGGGATAACGCAGTCCAAGTCACACAGTTTACACTCTGTTCAAGAGCACAACCACATCCTGCAGGCTCTCAAACCAGAGCAAGCCTAATAACAACAAAGTAATGCCTTTACTAATAACCCTCCAACACTGACAAATAACAGGGGTGGTATTCGTGGTAACACCGCACCCAGATGAGCGACCTCCTGTTGCAAACCCTCCAAACGAAAACAGACGAATGACAATAAAATACATCACAGACTGACAACCCAGACCCTACTGATCTTCTGCTGCTGCATGAACATCTGCCCCACTTTGATTGGCTTGTCCATGGTGACAGGTGGTCAGCTCCCCTGCCTGCCTGCCTCTCAGCACCACAGGGCATCCCCGGCGGATCAAGCCATGGTGAAAGTGGCACAGTTCACTCCTGCTGCTCCAGCTGAGTACATGATTTTTTCATTCCCCAAAACCAAACTTTTACAGCTGTCTGTTGGTATTTGAGGTGGTTCAACGGTCGTGTCCCTCTGTGTCCCCTACACTGAACTCAGGAGAACTCTTATCACTAGTATTCCCTCTAATTCTCTTGCTCCCCAGACACCACAACTGCTCAGTTTGTGGCACAGACCACTGTCTTTTTGCAGATGCTGGAGGTTGGTCTGCGTTGGTCACTTCCACTAAGTATGTTGCTTTGTTCGGGGGTTGGGGCATCCGTTACTCCTGTTGCTTTGGGTCCCAGCACTGTGGCACCTGCTGCTTTCCCAGTGGGACTGCACAGTCCAGTGACACCACAACACCTTGTCCAAGTATCCCAGGTGTATGGTGCTACCCCAACACACCTTGCCTCATGCCCAAGTATCTGTGGCATTCAGAGGCAGCCCTTCCAACACCCTGTCCCCACCCAAGTATCCCTGCTGGCCACTGATAGCGAAAACTCTCACCATTTCCCCCCAGACACACATACACACACTCCTTGCCTGACAACTAAGTGGGGGCTTTGTGTAAAGCACTTTTATGGCATGGCAATATGGAGAGCCTCTGTGTGCACCTAAAGTCCATCACCCCCGACAACCACCGTATATTGGCCCCCAACAGCCACTGTGTATTGTCCCCGTATGCCTACAGAAGCTTCTGAAGATAATTATGTGGGTTGCAGTTGTTGCAGTCAGTGAGAACCCTGGATCCCTGTTGCTCATTATATATTATCTTTAATAAGGAGAAATGCCAAGAAAGAAAAGTCAAAATCCAGCATGGCAGAGTTACAAAAAAATGGCATAGTTTTGTGTTCCATGAGCATTTCTACCTACACTCCAAAGCTAAAAACTGAATTCCCCAAATCAAATTCAGGTTTATTTTTACTTGGTTAAGTTAAAATTTGTCTCTGAGTTTTCAGGGAAAAGGGACAAAAAGCTAGCCATTCAAAGGAGAGACACTAGCATGTCTGATGCAACTTTTTTCCTTTTCTCAGGTGATGGACGTGTGAGCAGAGTTTCACTTCCTTTCCTTTCCTTTCCATGAAGCTTCATAAGGATATGAAACAAAACTCTGCTCACACGTCCATCACCTGAGAAAAGGAAAAACAAAACCTGAAAGTCGGAAGGGGAGGGGGAGCGGATTGGCAATTTGGAGAAGAGGTACCTGCAAAAAAAAAAAAAAAAAATTAAAAAATGGAGAACACATTCCAGGTGGGAGCCACTCCTCAGTCTTCCAAACACAGAAATCCCTGTCTGTGGGATGACGCTGGCTCAACAAGTAGTTGATGGACATTGGGCACAGCTTGGAAGAATTAGGCTCATTATCTCACCCACTCTGCCCCATCCCCCTGTCACATACAGCGTCCTCCAAGAACAGAGCCCTTTTATAAGCCAACCCAGACTGATGAATGAAGACATTCGGACTCACCCACCTCCTACTGCTGCTGGTACTGCTAGTACTCCATTCCTGGGAAGTAGCAGCGGCACATACACACCCACGGCCGATCTCACTCAATAACGAGGCCCACCATAGGTGAACGTTTACCCTTCTTGGTTGCAGTGTTGCTTAGTTTTTCTCATACTGGTCTTCTCCTCAGTCTGTCCTCTTTGAGTGCACAGAGTAAGATGGAGCCTGAAAATCCACTCTTTTTTTTTTTAACTTCGTATTTTATCCCTCCTACTGCCCCCTCTCACCACTCACTCGGACTTCCTCTACTGTGATGCCCTTCTTCCCATCTGGAGTCTGCCCCTACAGCACCAGGTCCACATGTACCCTTGATTTACCAGATTGCTCCCTGGTGGGGTGGAGGGAGCCCCCTACTCCCCCGACCATTGTTTGGTGGACTGTGCAGCAGTGTCTGCCCTGATGGTCCAACGACTCGCAATGAGGAGTCCTCACCTAGGCAAGGAGAGGGTGTTTTTCCTTGGTTTTTCCTTCCCCCAGCGCCGGCGTGTAGTGAGAGCCAATGAGCAAGGAGGCACGCTGAGACGCACATCCTGCAACGCCCCTCTGCCGACGTCTGTCCCGGAGCCCACACTGCTACCTCCCTCTCCGCACCTACCTCCCGAGTTCCTCCAGGAGGTGGTATTGAGGTGGGAGCCTGCAGGCTGACCCCCCCAGAGAAGGAGAGCAGCCGTCGGGTGCTCGATCCTTCTCTTCCCTGGCCAACCCCTGGCGGTCCGTGCTCATTCCCAAACATGAGTCGCCGGCATGGTGCAAGGTAAGGTGTCCAGCGCCTCAACCCTCAGTGCCACCGGGCCATGCCAAAATCCACTCTTTGATGCATGACAGCATCAAAAGATCCCTGCCCCACAACTTATGTCTTCAAAAAAGTCAATGTTGTTTTAGACCTTGTGATTTTCTGGAAAATAAAATACATTTATGGGTATTTTATACTAGTTTTGAGCAATGATATTGGGGGGGCACATGCCCCCTTGGGCCCTATGGGTATGATGCCACTGAAGTTTAGCAATGTGAATCCTGGCTATGATTACAACTGAATGATAATAACCACATTTGCTTCACTTGCAAATAGGTAGGCATTCGTGTCTAATTTCTGTTTGAATTACTGTAGGTTACACATAGAATCTGAAAAATTCATAACATGCTGTATTGTGCTTCAATGAACTGATAATTTGATTTTTGGTTTCTTTTACAAATTCATTTTTCCTGACCATGGGTATACTAAAACAAAAAATCCTCAACAAAATGTTTTTAAATAAAGAGTTGAACTCACAGCAGGAGAAGCATGTTGGCATTAAAAGCTTAGTGGTGTGGATGTAGAGGCACCAATATTTTGACATGACTTTGGTAGAGGATTAATTGTGACTGGGGGGTGAGGGAAGAAGTGAATCTTGATATTTGTAGCATAATGGTTTTCTGAAACTTCAGCCTTCAATGGGTTAGACTCTGCAGCCATCTGTACAGTATATCACTAAGCCCTATGCAGTTTAGTATGGGTAAAACCCAGATCACCAGACCAGGACCAGTGCTGTAAAACCTGCACTGGGCACAGCTTGTGCAAATATTGCTGATCCAGTGGATCAAATAAATACGTGCAAATAAATAATTACTTGGCTTCACCTCATGCTTCAGCCCACCCCAGGAGTGACATTATTACATGATAACACACACCCTGTTGTGCCTTATTGCTTAAATATGCCCTTTCTCAATGTACTATACCTTGATTCAGTTAGTGTATGCAACAGCCTTCATATGAACACTCTGGGCTTCTCTTTGACTCCTGATGTCTATTTGCTTTAGCTTTGTATATTGTTTGAACTGCTTTGGTCTTTTTGATGTGGTGCCTATGTGCCTAAACTATGTAATCTGTTTATCTACTGCTACCCATGTATCTTCAGTGAATGATTTTTATAACTGTCTGCTCTCCGAGCCATTGTTTTTGGACATGTTTACTGTGCTGTCTTTGTATTAGTTTCAACGGGGTGCCTTTGTAAATGAGTCTCTGACTCAAAGGTTTGTAAATCTGATATTTTTTTAAATAAATAAATCTTTGTTTAAGCCCATGAAACACCCTTATCTAGTTAATGTATTCACAGTCATAGTGGCTCTGCCAGAGCATGTTGTTGTTGTTACTAACCACCCCCCACACTGTGTAATCTTCCCCTGGGTTTTTGTTTCCCAGGTGCATTATTTTGTACTTCTTTGCATTGCATAGAAGACTTCATCGTGGAGACTGGGAAGAGCAATTGATCAGTCTACTGACAAATAATCCAAAAATCTCCAGATGGTACACTGCCCTAGTAAATAGATTGCACAGAAAAGCAGAAGAAACAATAGCATGGTGGTCAGAGGAGCGGGACATAGGTACCACTCAGTGGGATTGGAGCAAAATCTGGTCTTTCTCAAGAACCTCTATATCTGTAACAGAAAATACTCCTCAACTTATACTAAACCCTGATGAAACTTCACACAATGTAGAAAACACCTACATCCCATTGCTACAAGTGTGATGACTCAAATTATTCCCTAATGCACTTATTTTGGCAGTGCCCTGTAATTGCAGACTATTGGAGGGACATACAAGAACACGTTAAGCCCGTTGCTGAGAATGGAAGAACCATTCTTGCCAGAGATATGTGTGACTGGGAAAATTAACCAAAAGCAAGTGCCAGAAAGCAGAAAACTTGCCTTCACAATGATCACTAATATAGCAAAGAAAATAATACCCAAACAGTGGTTAGACAGGAACCCCCAAACCAAACAGGAATGGCTAGGAGAGGTTCTGAAAGCACCATGCCTAGAGAAACTAGCTAACAACTTGAGAGGAGACCCACAGGCATACCTCAAGAAATTTGGCAACTTAGATGCACTGATAACCATATCAGGTGAATAAGGTCAAAGGGAGCATGAAGGTAGGAACCAAATACAGCATACCAGCCCCAAGCATAGGACCTCTCCCAAACCAGGGAGACATGTAATCATGAAGACTCCCCACCACAGATACACAGAAGGTGACGGCAGATAAGGACCGTGTGGTCCACCTAGTCTGCCCCTTTTCCCTACCCAATGCATTACCGCAGACCCTAGTTGATCAGCATATTGAAAGCAAGACATACTTCAGCACACAGACCCACAAAGTTACCATCACACTAGTGTGAGTGATCCACCTGCCGTAATCTGGCACTAAAAGGAAATAAAAATAACAGTGCCACGAGCACTAGTGAGGTAACAGCATACACAGGTGTGACACAAAAGGGTAATTAATAATACCAAAAGTTAATATGGTTAAAGATGAAAATAACAAGGCATAGCATTATTAGAAAGTTACATTTTACAGTGTTAACTATTAGTACAATGTGTTTTACATGTCTGTCTTCCTCCACGTCCCCCCATGCAATACCAATACCCTGTATATACCCTTCCTTATCTACATTTACCCAATCCATCCCAGGGAGACGTGAATGGAAATACTACTGCTACAAACACAAAATATGTCAGGAAAACAAGAAGACAAGATATAACACCCAACAGGCCATAAGAATAGATACAGAACATGTCCATACTCACAGGTTGGGGGTTGTACAACCACAAGAACTTTACAATAGATTCATATGGACAGTGGACTTGCATTATATTGGGAAACCACAGGTGATGCAAGCATTACAATGGTAATGGAAACAAAGGTGATATTGCAAGTGAATATTTGTGACAGTGTTTTGTGTTGTTTGAATGACTCAATAAAATCTTAATTTCAAAAAAGAAAGCAGACTGGAGCTTTTCATTGGAGGATGTCCCCATGTTGATCCCCGGCTCTATTAGAGCCAGCAGTCTCCAGGCCTCCACATGGCCCGTGTCTCCACTTCTCCACCGTATCGCCACTAAATGTGTCATGTAAATGTGTAAATGGTCATGTGTCCCCAGTTCTGCACAATTTGAACTGGCTGCCAGTGAGGTGGAGGATTATCTTCAAGGTGGGCTTACTCACCTATAAGGCCCTACACGGTTTGGGCCCTGGCTACCTGACTGACCTCATGACTCCTGTCCGTCCCATGCACTCACTCCACCACCTCCACCGCGGGCCTCCTAGCGGTTCCCAGGGCTTTGTGAAACTCACTCCCATGACCCTCCTGAGGGAGGCCCCATCAATGAAGATTTTTAATCGGGATCAATCAATCAATCAATCAATCAATCAATCAAGTCTTTATTTAACCAGGCGTTCATCGTTGAGCAGAAGCCCATTTGCAAGATGGACCTGGGTGGAGCATGAACAATTGTATATACAGGTCAACACAGGTATTTACAAGGCAATACAGATAATACTCTTTACAGAGAGGAAGAAAAGAAGTTCATATGTACATAGAATTATACAGATATTGTACAGATTACACGGTATTTACATACATAGAAGTGTCTATAGGAAGATAAAGCAGGTTATCTAAGGTTGCAGGAGGAAGTATGGAAGAAAAAATAAAAATAAAAATATACACCAGGTACAGGTGAAGGTAGGAGGAAGAGAGGGAGTAGGGGAGAAAGGCTAGGAGGGCACGGTGCACAGAAAGGAGTTGGTAAAGCTGGAAGTAGAGAAGGTGGATGGAGAAAAGGAGTATGTGTGAGCCCCGGGATTGAATGCTATAAAGTACGGGGCATGGTAGGATGTCACAACCCAGGGTAGTGAGCTCCTATCCGAGGTTGGGAAAGGAAGAATAAGGGATGGATGGGCCTAGTGTTGATAAGACAGGGGGATAAGAGAGAGAACAATTAGGCTGGTGAGGAGCAAGCTGGGGGGGTCAGTACTTAAAATTGGGTCTAGGCGTGGCTATATACCAGAACTGGGTCTGAGTGGGTGAAACAGTTACATACTTCTCTGATTGTACGGAAATAAAGCATCTTGAAAGCATTTATACCGATTAGAGTGCTTAATTTGAGGGTTTTTGTAGATCGTTCCATAAGGTGGGTAGCACAAAGCATGGCTACCCTGCAAGCGAGGATTTTGCTTTGGGTACTTTAAGTGTAATAGCTGAGTAACTTCTTAACGCGTATTTCCCAATTATACTCAGGGGAAGACAGCAGGAGATATAATAAGGCAGCTTATTAGAGATGGCTCTATAGGTCCAGAGAGCAGCGTTTCTGTGGCGCCTGAACTTTAGTGATGTCCATCCCACTGCCACATATAGGGTGCAGTGATGTGTGTCGAAGGGGAGTCCCATTATAAACCTCAGTGCTCGATGGTAGAGTGTGTCCAGTTTAGCCATGTAGAGTTGGGGCATTGGCTGTAGAGGAAGTCAGCATAATCAACCAATGATAGGAAAATGGATTGGACCAGTTGTTTCTTGGCATCTCTGGTGAGAAATTGGCTGATTCTAAAAACAGTCCAAGCCTTTGCGAAGTCGTTTTAGCAAGTCCTCGATATGTTCAATGAAGGAGAGTCTTTGGTCTATCCAAACTCCCAGATACTTGAATTTTGTAACAAATTCTAGTTTTTCACCTAGAACTGTGGTAATTTGGGGAACTGTCCCACTGGACACAGGGTTAGCTGTACGGATAAAAGGTTAAAGGATAAAAGGATAAAAGGCTAAAGGCGCATCTTTTTAAGAAAGCATTTGTAGACTGCTTATAGTTAAAAATTATAAACCGCTGCATTGTTTATTTAATTTAAACATTATTTAGGTTTTATTGTTGTTTATTGTTTCTATTTTATTTTATGTATTTATATTGTTGTATGTGTCTCAATTTGCCTACCTGTACAGCACCCAGAGCCTCAGGGATGGAGCGCTAAACAAATAAACTTTACTTACATACTCACTTACTATTGGGACCCTGCCAGGGTTATGGGTACAGCTGAGGTTTTAAGGGACAGGTGCACCAAGAAAGTCTTAGCTATAGGTCCTCCAGCGAGAGAGATGCAGAACAAACAGAGTTCTGGGGTCCTGCAGTAAGGAAAAGAAACAGGGTTGCCAAAGAATAAGAGACAATAATTTTCTTTTCAGTGTGTCCTTTGCAAAATGGTCAGTTCAAAGTTTACAATTAACTATATAGCCTCCTTCCAAAATGGGAGCTTAACTTTTTGGGTACCTTGGAGCCCACAGCAGCACCCCCATCAGACAGCTGTGTTTTCTTAGCCTTCCTGTCACTTAATGACTGGAGTTCACATCTTCGGGGAAACAGACAGGCAGGAGGAAGTGGCACACATATATATTTGGTACACTGGATCCTCATGGCCGGGCAGTCATCAATAGACATTCCTGGCTCTGGGACTGCAGCAGGGCCAGAAAACAGCAGAAATGCACCTTCAGTAACATTAGGGAGTGCTAAGAGAGGAAAGCAGCTCTTCTGCCCTATCCCTGACCCCGACCAATGAACTATGCAGCCCATCAGCCATCAGAGTCAGGACTACAGTGGTAGTTATCTAAAAGTTGACTATCTCGAGCTACCTCAAAGTAACACTGAGGCACTCAAGATACAATTGGCATTGACTGTAATGTGATTCTGCCTCAGTATAGCCAGGTATACCTAAGTACTGATCAACTATTATACAACTACCACTGTAGGTCAAGACAGCATTGAGAAAACAGCGAGGTGAGAAAACGTGCAAGCAAAACAGTGGGAGACCAAAGACAGCGGCAAAGAAAAACAGTGACCCCACAGACCCGCAGATTTACTAATACCACCCACGGTGCATGCAACTTTGGGGGATTTTCTAAGAGATGTCGAGGGGACACAACTGGGGTGGGAGGCTGAAATTCAGGTGGGTGGGTGGGCAGATTATATAAACAAACTCCATGGGGATGCAACTGAGGGGCGAAATTCCAGTGGGTGGGCAAATTATATAAATAAACTCCACAGAGGATACTAAACCAAAGCAATTCCAGTGGGTGGGCAGATTATATACACAGACTGGGGAGGCAACCGATGGGGTGGAATCAGGAAGGGCCGGATTTACTATTCCAACTCCAGGGAGGGGACAAGGTTGGGAGGGGGGAGTTGGGGGAGTGATGGCACACACAAAAAAAGAACAAGAAAAGCATGCAGCAAGAGCCAAACCCGCATCAGCTGGATGCACCATTGGCATTCGCAGCATCTCACCCTAACCTGTGAGCCATGCTGTCAACACACTGAACCAGTACACCTTTTGGAACTTACAGAGTTCAGCCCAACTAAAAACAGCTATAGGTATAGTGCTATAATATCTGTGCTATAATTTCACTGTAGCTGTTTTCACTGATGCTATTCTGTCTGTGTGGATTTTACTACACTATTATACCCGTGTGATCTTGACCAGACACCATCACAGCCAGTCCTAGCCTCTAGGCAGGTAGCAGGGTCTAGTCTGAGTGCTAACAGCACCTCAGGGTACTTTGCAAGACGCAGCTGAAGTTACACAGACACACAACTCAAGGGGCTAAACGATGAATAAACACATAGTGGTGGCAATGTTCTCCTCTGACCCACAAGACTAGTGGGATAGGAGTCAGAGGGTACAAAAGACTTAGGCAGCTCAAGACTCGCAGAGGATTCAAGCAGCATATGTTTGCACACGGTTTTCCCACAATTTTAGAACAATGAGAAAGTGAAGTCCAGATCCAGTGTGAGAATTGGAGTCAGTGCTCCTGAGGACAGCAAAAGAATCCTGCTCTGAGTTGAGCGAGTACAGATGTCCTATTGGTGTATGTGAGAGACTGATAGGCCCAGCAACAGAGAAATCTCAGTTATTTCAAGCAAAGGAGCTAGTTAATTGTCAGACCTGTAAGGGAGGAAGGCAAAGAATCACTGGAGACCAGAGCTGAAGTTTGGCAAAGACCATCACTTAGGGGACTTTTGCTCTAGCCAGTAAGCTGAGGCTTGTCAGGCAAATTCCTGAGTCAGTGCTCCAGCCAGAATCAATGAATGTATCAGCGGTGCATGACACTTGTTACAATGATGGTGCCAACATCTACAATGCCTACAGTTGTGTCTGCTCAAACAGGCATGGGTTGTGTTGATACTGCTTTGGTGGGACAGACAGCCCAAGGGGTTTTGGGAGACTTCAAGCAGGTGAGAGAAGATGCTGAAAGGCCTTGTTGGTGAACACCTAGTCCAGGAAGGAGAGACAGAAAGAATATACAGTTCCAGCCTAACACCAGAGAGACTAACAGGTGATACCCAACCATTAACTGGTCTGCACCCAATCATCTGTGTGGGAACCGTGAATAACTATCCCAGTCCATTCCCTGCAATGTGGTCCTTTAGGTACCTTGTTAGGGACAAGGGCACCAGGGAGACCCCGGGAAGGGCTCTGCCTTGATGACAGCCCAGGTAGAAGCCCTACAGCCAGGTCTCTGTGCTTATTGGTTTTCCAGTATGAGAATACAGTAATTCGATCTTAAAGCCAACTGCTTAAAGCCAGGCCACCTGGACTAGCACCACAGGCTACTCGGAGCACAGAATCAAGCCTGTTGCCCCAAGAGGGCCCCGGGCTTATACTGGAGGCACCACTGGGATATTCTGTGTAACATACACAGTCCCATGCACTGTGGCTTTGCAAATGTCTACCTACAGTACGCCAACAGGAATGTCAGCCTGCAACAAGTCTTCAGCTGGGCTACCCAATGCCTACTGTTAGGAATTTCCTCAGGACTCTGGAAAATCAGCTGGTGCACCAGTGGAGAAGGTATAATGGGGCACTGATGGTGGGTTTCCGCAGGGGATTCGTATTCAATAATTCACTACTATTGCTTTGTTCTGCCATCACTCTTCCAAACCCCTTATCCCTAACCTTTCCCCTGTTATATGCATTTTACATACGCTGTCCTATTGCATTTGTTTGGCACTGTGTTTTCGCTAAGGTATTGGGTGGGGTTGTGTGGGCCAGGGTTACATGTAATATTTGGGGGGATCTTCCAAAGTGCCAGTAGGTATTGCAAAGGACCACCCCAGATTAAGGTACCATGCTAATAAGGTAAACATCAAAATCCAGGCTGGCTCCTTTGAATAATGCAGGACTAGTTCCCCTAGAGGGCCCTGATACTGTAAGTAAAAAAATTCGTGCACTCACCAGAGTCAGTATATAGCAGGCCAGAACTCACTTCTTCCAAAATAAATGTAGTGTCCACAAGTTTGAACCTTTGAAAGAGGTTTAATTAAAGGATGAAGTGATGTCCAAGTGACATAAAGCAGTTATAATCCAACACAGTGTAGGCAAATGTAGGCATGTGCCTCACACACTGGTCGATTCCAGATGCCCCAGGTCTTCGCTCAGATAAGTTTTGTCATGGGGTGAGTCCTGACCTACTACATCCCAACTCTGGTGAGTGCACACATTTTTGTTCCTTACTGTATTCAGGTTTTGGGCTGGCCACCTGGAGTAGCTCCACAGGCTACTCGGAGCACAGAACCAATCCTGTTGCCCCCCCCACAAGAGGGCCCTGGGCTTATACTGGAGGCACCACTGGGATATTCTGTATAACATACACAGTCTCATGCACTGTGGCTTTGCAAATAACTGTAACACTTCCTCCCCTGGAATTTTGAAGACGTCATTGCCTAACAGGAATTAGAAGATGAGGAGGAGAGCTCGTGAACCCACAGAATGCTATCCTAGTCATATGAACCTCTGTGAGGACTGATAGGACCATGTACTGGAAGTATTGTAAGGCCAGGAAAGCCTAGACATGTTAAAGGTATCTTGGCTGAGGTACAACTGCACCAGCAAAAGTGGGAGTGCCTTAACGAAAACTATAAAATGGGTAGAAAGAATGCTGGCTCCTGATTGGCCAAGAGGTACTTTTAGCAGGCCCATTATCAAAGTACAACAGCCTGGCAGAAAGTAGCTCAATGAAAATGTTTAAAAAAATACATCCAATTTACTAAAGACCCATTTTGTAATCACAATAAGGCACTTCAGTGGGTGTTATTTGGGCTAACGGCCCTTCTCAGTTGGTGGAAGCATTCAGTTTTGTTTCGTTATCCCAACATAACGCACTCCCTACAATGCTTTATTGCTTAAGTGATATGGATGTTGGTGCAAGCCAATTAGGAACATAGAAACATAGAAAATTGCTGGCAATAGAAAGCGACACAGTCTATCCAGTCTGCCCTGCTGCCTACCTAGGTGAGGTAGTTCAGTGGATCCTAATAGTCCCTGACTATCCTCCCCTCACCCCGTCCTTCCCAGTACACATAAACAGTCCCCTGTGTCTGTCCCATCCCCTTTTTAATCTCCCACCGTATCTGCATTGACCACTTTAGTGGGCAGTCTGTCTCACTTTTACTCTATGAAAAATGATTTTTCTGATGTCCTTTTTACTCCCCCACTTACTAACTTCCTATTTTTGTTCTAGCTATTACTGTTGCTACTATTAGTGAACCATTCGCTAGTGTTCACTTTGCTTATTCCCTGCATGTATTTAAACTTTACAACCATGTCCCCCTCTCCCTGCTGACTTTGAATGAGTGCATATAAAGGCACTCCAGTCTGCTGGTATGACTTACCTTGTTGCCCGCTATCATCTTAGTTGCCCACCTCTGCACTGATTCAAGTTTGTCTTTGTCTTTCTATAGGTTGGGATTCCAAAATCATATGCAGTACTCCAAGTGCAGCCACATCAGGGATCAAGACATTGGCAAAATTCCTTCTTTTCTACTGCTGCTAACTCCTCTCCTAATGTAACCCAACGTGCTACAGTTATGTATTCATGTTCCTTATAGTGCTGTTGCATTGCACAGTAGATTTGAGGTTGTCTGAAATTGCTACTCCCGATCCCTTTCTTCCTGCATCATTGCAATCATTACTCCTCTGAGCCTATATTCTACCCTAGGGCTTCTGCAGCCCACCTGCATGACCTTACGCTTTTACTACTATCATTACCATGTGGCATTAAAGCCCAACTGACTGATCCTCGACTACTGTTCCAGTGAATCACGATCCTCTCTCAGTTCAGGAATAACCACTTTTATTATCCACTCTGCTTCAAAACTTGTCATCCATGAAAAGGCAGATTTTCCCTCCAATGCCCTCACCCATGTCACTGATAAATATGTCACAGTGCCAGTCCAAGGGTTGACCTCTGCCGAACCTCACTCACTCCAGAGTACTTCCTATTAATCCAGGGACTGACCCCTATGGGACCCCAACTCGCTACTGAATCCTTCCTACTAGTCCAAGAGACTGACCCCTATGGGACCCCAGTCACTACCGAGTACTTCATACTGATCCAGATCTGATACCTGTGGGACCCCACTCCCTCCCAAGTACTTCCTACTAATCCAGGGACGGACCCCTGTGGGACCCCACTCCCTCCAAAGTACTTCCTACTAATCTGAGGACTGGCCCCATGGGGCCCCACTCTCTACCGAGTACTTCCTACTAATCCAGGGACTGACCCCTGTGGGACCCCACTCACTCCCAAGTACTTCCTACCACTACCCGCTGTGTCCCCCCTCCCTACTGTGTTAGTCTGTCTCCTATGCCTAGGTCCCCTAGTCGTTTGACCAATCTCCTGTGCCTCACTGAGCTGAATGCTTTGCTGAACTCCAGATACAAGATGTCAGTTGCCTGTCCTTTATCAGCAGCCATCATCCAGTTGAAAAAGTCAATTATAAAATGGCAAGAAAAATTCCTGGGATGATCTGATTAGTCAGTGTGGACTTACAACAGTGATGTTACCCCAGCACATCATACCTATTCAAAAAGTTACTAAATATGTATTTTAAAAATGTATTTTTTTTACTTTTATTTTGTTAATACAAGTAAGCCATTTTATAATTGCAATAATGCATTACAGAGCATGTGTCATGGGGAACAATGTCACTTCTCAAGTGTTGGATGTACTCGGCCTGCAGTCTCATGCCCAACCACCCAAGGTGTGACGTTATCCCAGCACAACACATGCCCTGCTGTGCATTATGTAAGTAGTAAGACATGATAGGGTGTGCATTAGACAGTTCTAATGCATGGCTTGGGAGGGAGGGTCAGGTATAATGAGGCACAAGGCTGCAGGCTGAGTGCATCCAGCACCCTAGCCATGCACTAGAAATGTCTAACACACACCCCAGAGTGGCTTATTGTGCTTATAAAATGGGACTATGTATTCTATATGGGGTTTCTAGTTTTAGCTGTGTGTTAGACACCTAACGCACGGCTAATGACCAATCAGAATAGCCAAAATCCCTTCCCCATTTTATAATGCTTAATCAGGTTTATTCGACAGGGTCTACCCGCCACAGACCCATGTTGCTTTCTGTCTTGTAGTCTGTTTGCCACAAGGAATCCTACCAGCCTCTCCTTAAAGGGGAACCACAGTCAAAATGTACAAAAAAATACGCTGTGCAGTGTTTTGATTTGTGGGTGTATTCTTACTGTATCCTTTCCTTTGTCAGCTGTTAAAAGTTTTTTTTTTCTAAATTTGCCTATTAATTTTATGGCCCATTGGGGTCTCCATGTTTGAATCTTCTATTGCTTTTCTTTTTCCTACAGCTCCTCCAGTCTAAAAAAGGTTGGACTGTGGTGTGCCTCAAGGATCTGGCCTCTAACCTGTGTTGCTCGCAGTGCATACACTGCTGTTGGGGAGCTCGTTCAGAAACAAAGCACTGGGTTTCATTGCCATGCTGATGATACAGCTGTATCTGTTCTTTGTGCCTGACAAGAATTCACTCATGCTATTGTTGCAACAGTTACTGACAGACAATTAAATGGCTTCCAATGGGCTGGAGCCGAATCTTTGAAAGATGGATTTGGTACTGGTTGGCTCAAATCAGCAGCTTTCCACACTGAGGTGTCACATGGGGCTACCTGTGCTCAATGCTGTTCAGCTTGATGTGGTCAGGGTGCTGCATAGCTTGGGAGTCATCCTTGATAAATGGGTGACACCTGATTCTCAAGCATGGGTAACAGTCAAGGGCAACATCAGCTCAGAGATATTGTCCCTTTCTTGATCCTGCCAACCTGCTCACACTAGTCCATGCCTTTGTATCATCCAGGTTCAACTACTGAATTCACTTTATAAGAGCTTGCCTTGTGGACAGGTTTCACCTCTATAGCTAGTGCAGAGTGTGGTAGCGAGGCTCCTGACCTACATTCGGGAGCTTTTACTCCATCACTGTGATCTCCACACTTGCTGCCTGATAGTTAGAGAAACTTGCTGTATTGACCTCTAAAGCTTAAATGTATTGGGACTACCTGCACAAGTTTCTGACCCTCTAGCACCCAGGCAGAACTACTAAATGTCAGGGACAGGCACTGCTACAGGTCCCCCCTCCCATCTTAGATCTGGGGTGGGTATGAGCTTTTACTGTGTTGGTCCTGTATCTCTGGAACACATTACCAGTATATATTCAGCTGGGATCTGGTATACAGAAAGGCACAAAGTGTAGTGCAGATGTTTGCACTGAGGTTTGCTATTGGTCAGGGGTGCCAGGATGCTATATTCAGTTGGTCGCTACCTGACTGAATACAGGGCCATGTCAGGAAGCGCCAGCTCAACATGGCTCCCAAAGATGGTCCCAAGAGTTGATAGCGCCGGAGCGCTACCTGCAATTTTCAAAGGTATCCATGCAAATCAGCCCACTGGGAATGCAAGGTGCTAAGGGGCCATTTGCATGCCCATTATGGGCCCATTTGCATGGGTAGCAGAGGCAGGTAGCATGGTGCCACCCCCCCAAGGCCAGGCCAGTCATAGTTATTCCTGATGCTAGTGGTCTCCCCCACTTTCTGATTGCCAGCCCCAAAATAGTGGTAATCATCCCTGGTGCTAGTGGTGCCCCCTCGATGACCAGACCCAAATGTAAGCTTGCAGTCCCTGATGCTAGTGGTCCCCCTCCCTCTGATCCCCAGCCATGTATTATTAAGATAGTTCCCCAGTGCTGGTGGTGCCCCCCCTCTGATCCCCAGACCCATATTATTAAGATTATTCCCTGGTGCTAGTGGTCCCCCCCAACTGCCAGCTGTGAATTAAATAACAGACCATCCCTGGTGTCCAGTGGTCCCCCCCACCGCACAGCACCAGGCACCCCCAATTGATTTACAGCTGCAGTTGTGTTTCCAAACTATATGACATATTTCCCAGTTTTTCTATATAGTTCTTTCTTTATTTATTTGAAAATTAGTGATCAAAAAGTTCTTATACTCAAGACCACTAAACAACATTTTTGCTTTTCTCTGCACATTTTCTATCCTGCACCTTTAATAACTTCACACAGTTGTTGCCTAAAATCCACCCCTCGGGGGGCTGCCTGCCTTCTCCAATCTGTTCGAAAAATCAATAAAAATATCAGGCCACAATGAACTGATCATTATTGGAGATATGAACCTAAACTGGCTTGGACAAACTCATAGCTCCCTTCTATCCTTGATCCAAAGCTACCAACTCCACCAACTTATATATGTACCCACTAGGGTCTCCCCTAAAGAAACTTCTAGTACGCTATTGGACTGGGTATTAACTAACAGGATAGACAGAATTGTAAATTCAGGTATCCTGCCAGATTCTATATCTTACCACTTCTCCATCTTTTGCGTGTGGCAACACTCTAGTCCCCAGCTGTCACCACCACGCTTGATCACCTTTAGGAACTTTGCCAACTTAGATGAAGCGAAGCTCCTACATGACATCGCAGCTATCGACTGGACCTATGTTTTGCAGACCCTAGATGTCCATGCAGCTCTCAATTACTTTTTAGAAAAATTTCTAGCAGTTCAAAATAGACACACACCCCTCGTGACCCGACGTGTTAGAGTGAAACCTTCTTGGTGGTTGCATAAGAGTCTACTAGCTGCACTCCACACCAGAGATAAAAGCTGGAAGCGCTATAGGAAACTCGGCCTTAACACAGACTACCAGATCTACAGAACCCAGCGTAGCGAATGTAAAAAGCAGATTCGACTAGCAAAAAGCTCCTACTGTAAGGGTCTTCTGCTGGATGCATGAAATGATCCTAGGAAATTCTGGGGGCATGTGAAAACATTTCTATGTGCAAAGAAACCTCACTTAGACAACGATATGATCATTAACGGAATCCACTGCAACGACCCCATACTATTACTAAAACATTCAACAAAAAATTCTCTGACCTCTCCCAGCTCACATCCAACTTCCTCCCTACGCAGGTTTTATCCCAATCCACTTTGCCCTCACTCTCTGTGCCTGCCCCTCCTTTTTACTTTAAGGTGGTATCAAAATTGCAAGTTCTGTGCTTACTCAACACCATTTCGGATAATACTAGTGTAGGCTCGGATAAACTTGAGCCCAAACTTTTAAAACTTGCCATGCCGTTCATTGCCCTGCCATTGTCTAGGATTTTCACCCTCTCCCTCTGCGCTGGATTTGTCCCTGAGATTTGGAAAGTGGCTAATGTCACCCTGGTCCCAAAGAAAGGAGATAAAAGAGATATGACAAATTACCGTCCGATTGCTATCCTGTCAGTCTTGTGTAAACTCGTGGAAAAACTTGTATCTATCCAAGTTACTGAATTCCTGACCAAACACAACCTTCTCTCGACAATCCAGTATGGCTTTCGTAAAGGTCATAGCACCTCCACTGCCTTGCTTCACCTAACAAACGACATCCCTACTGCAACGGACAAAGGTCAATTAACGGGAGCAGTTTTTATTGACCTCACCAAGGCATTTGACCTTGTAGATCATCCTCTCCTGCTTGATAGCCTCCAAGCCCTTGGTTTATCGCTCAACTCAGTAACCTGGTTTAAGAGCTAACTATCAAACAGAACCCAGATTGTCAGATTCAACTCTGGGGTGTCCAGCCCTATGTCAGTTAACCTAGGTGTTCCACAAGAATCAATACTAGGCCCCCTTCTCTTCACCATGTTCATAAATAGTGTCTCATCAGCTATCCCGGGTTGCAATGCTATCCTTTACGCTGATGATCTAGTCCTGTACTGTAGTGATATCAATGCACACCGTATCACCCAGTCTCTTTCTTTTGCTTTCTGTGCCACTCAATCTTGACTTCTCCACCGTAAGTTAATTCTAAATGCTAACAAAATGCAAACAATGCTGTTTGGGATGGCAGTCAAGTTAAAACTTAACCGAGACTTATTTAAGGTGTCGGGTGGTCAGGGTGGGCTAGACCTTGAATCAGTCCGCTCTTTCAAGTATCTTGGAGTCCTCCTTGACGAAAACCTTAACTTTGACAAACACATACTGAACACCTGTAAATCAGTCAATACTAAAATTGGAGTAGCCTACAAAGCCAACTATGTCCTCACACCATCAGCTAGATTAGCCATCACTAGGGGGATCCTGCTACTGTCGCTATCCTATGGGGTTGTCACATATCTAAACGCATCTCAATTTAGTCTCAGGAAATAGGATACCACCTACAACAGCATATGCAGGTATGCCTCTGCTTCTCCCTGGTCTAAACACCATTGCCAACTCTCTCAGGACCTAAACTGGCTCCCCCCCACTCCAGTTAGTGCCCTGGCCCTTAGCACCGTGACAGATAACATATTCAGAAACGGTATCCCGACTGTGCTTGCCTTCTTGTTATCTCTGTTGCCCTCCTTGCATGGCCTTCGATAAGCTGATAAATCACTGCTGTTTACAACTAGATGCAAATCTAAGAAAGGGACCCTTGCTTTCGCACACTTGGCGGCCAAACTCTTGAACTCTCTACCTCTGGACATCCGCCTAGCTCCCAGTCATGCCCAATTCAAAAGCAAATGTCGCTCCTTCTTCTTTAGTCAGGTCTCCTGTACCTGCTTCAAACCCCCCCTAAACGTGCCACTCTATCATTACGGTCTCTACAGTCCTGCTGACTTAACTCTGACTGCTGCTAGCTCTACCCTAAACCTATCCAGCCTACCCAGTCCTGATGCTCAAAGTACTTATGTCTCAAACCAACTATGCCATTTAACCAAACTGTTGTTTGATAATTGTGTTACTGTTATCTTAACTCTGTTTCGTATCCAGACTCTATAATTCTACTGTAAGCAACCATGTACTTGTATACCTTGTTTTCTCTTGAATATCTTTCTCTCCCCTACCCAAATGTATTCCTATCTGTTCTACCTCCTTGTTCAGTTGAAATGTTGGCTATCACAAAGTATGCTGTTATCAGTCATGTTTGTTTCTATATGAATTGATTGTACTGTACCCTCCCGGGTCGCACCAGTAAATACTCATTTCCATGGCTAGTGTACCTACCCGGAAACCAAACAAAATCTCTCTCTGTTTTGCACATTCTAACACTGTTTAAATTTTAGCTACTCTTGACCTGTTATCAAGTTTTCTATCCATGATTATTATTCCTATGTGTTCAAATTGTTTCTATTATGTCAATTCATTGAATTTCTATGTGTATATGCTCTGTTTTGTACTGTACCCTCCCGGGTCGTGCCTGAAAATAGTTATTGCTATGGCTAGTGCACCTACCCGGTAAACAAAAACTAAATAAATAAATAAACTGTATTTCTTTTAAGTGTAGTGCCAGCAGTTTGTAGGGTCACACCTGTAATCTGTACAATGGCAGTTATTTCCTCTCTGAATCTGCTCACAAAATTTCTTCCTAGTATTGTGCATACTTCTGCACCTGCATTGCTCTCTTGACTACTGTTTCACACTGCCTGCCTGGCTTCAACTCCTTTGCCGCATGACATCAGGGACCAGGGGAAGGGGGGGATTGTTTAACCAGGAAAGGCACACTAAGCTGAAGCTTGTTTCCAGGTGCTACCTGAGAGCACAAGGAATTTAAGTGACTTGCTCAGGGTCACACAGTATGCAAGTGGGGGTTGTGGGATTCAAACCTAGGCCTCCAAGTTTCCAGCTCAGAGCCCTAAACCTCTGCACTGTACTACCTCCATAACCAGATATTCAGAAGTTAGTGCAGGCACTAAGGGGTCTTTGCCCACGCTTACTGGGTTTTGCATTCAATTCATGGATGGAGTCTATATTCAGAGACCTCTGTAACATGGCCAAAACCCATTAACGCCCGGGTAGTAACGTAACACTGCACTCATGCATGATGCAGCTGCAATTTCAGAGGTTTGCACCGGCAGTAAATGGCACCCACAGGGGCACTATTTACCACCTTTTCAAACCTAAACTTAACTGAGCACAAAGCCCAGCCACCCTCCCCACCACACTCCGAACCTCTGTCCCGGTAACCAAAGGATGCCCTGGTGTCTAGTGGCACTCCCCACCCTCAGCACCCATCCCAGTGACCTTGCTATAGTACCTGATGTCCCTTCCTCCCCACACACCCATCCTGACAATGGCAAGATATCCTTAGTGTCTAATGGCATCCCCACCCTCTAAGCACCCATCCTGGTGCATACATTATAGTCCCTGGTGTGTAGCAGCAGCTCCTACCTTCCAAGTTTCCATCTTGTAAACAATTCCATATCTCTGGTGTCCAGTGGCACCTACCACCCTCTAAGCACCCATTTTGGTGCCTGCATTATAGTCCTTGGTGTGTAGCGGCACCCCCCACCTTCCAGTTTCCCATCTTGTACACAATCCCGTATCCCTAGTGTCTAGCAGCAACCAACCCCCCCCCGAATGCCTGTCCTCTAAATACTTATGGATGCCCTAATGTTAGTGGTATGTCCCACCCACCAAGCACCCATCCCTAATGCTGATTCCCTGGTGGCTAGTAAACCCACCCACTCCAGTCTGCTGGCTCTTATAGTTCCCTGTTCCCCAGCTGTCCAGTGCCAACCCCTATCTCCTGTCCCATGTACCCGAGTCGATCCCTGGCATCCAGTGGTTCACCCCAGACCACCGATCACCACATGGACCACCTCCCAGTGGTAAATCCATGGCCCCCCACCCTCTCTGCCCACAGTAAGGACAGCACCACCCCAACCCCCTTAGTGGGCAGGATGGGACTGTGCAGCACATCTCTGTGGAGCAACCAGCATAACCTTCCTCTCACCTCCTCAGCCAGCCGCTGTATGAGCTACAGTGAATGCATGTACAGAATACAGTATACTGCAAACATGCTTACTGCAGTTTATACAGCTGACAACTGAGGAGGTGAGAGGAGGACTGTGCTGGTTGCTGCACAGGGATGTGCCGCATGGTCCCATCCTGCCCATTAAGGGGTTTGGGTGGGTGCCGTGCTGAGTGCGGGCAGAGCAGGTGAAGAAGCCACAGAATTGCCACTGTTTGGTGGTCCATGTGGTGACTGGTAGTCTGGGGGGGCACCAGTGGATGCCAGGGATAGGCTAGGTTACATGGGCCAGGGGATGTGGTGATGCCACTGGTTACCTGGGGGACAGAGAACTATATGGACTGGGAATCCAGAGTGGGGAGGGGTCTGCTAGCCACCAGGGAATCAGTGATAGCAGGGGGATAGGTACTCAGGGGGTGGGAGGTACCACTGGATACCAGGGCATACATAAGCATTCAGGGAATGGGTATTCTGGGAGGTGGGGGTGCTTCTAAACACCAGGGACTATAGTTCAGGCATCAGGATGGGTGATCACAGGGTGGAGGTGCCACTGGACACTAGGGACATGGGATTGTATATGGGACAGTGATTCGGGGAGGGTGGGAGTGCTGTTACACACCTGGGTCTATAATGCATGCACCCAGATGGGTGCTCAGAGTGTGGAGGTGGCACTAGGCACCAGGAACATCTTGCCTGTCATCAGTACAGGAGGGTGGGGGGACACTGGACACCAGGGACTATAGTGCGATCACCGGGATGTGTGATGGGGTCCCACTGGATAAAAGGGCATACATGTGCTGGGTGCCACTAGACACCAGGCATCATTTACATGGACCGGGTTCAGTGGGTGGGGGGTGCCACTGGTCACCAGGGTATACTTATGACATCCCAGTATGGGTGGTCAGTGGGTTGCAGGTGCCTCTAGAAACCAGGGCATGGGCTGCACATTGGTGGTATGGGTGTTCAGGGGGGTTGGGGTACCGCTAGCCATGAGGGATGACATCAGGGCACAACCAGACTGCCACTGCCAATGTAAATGAACCCATAATAGGGACGCTAATGGCCCTTAGTGCCTTGCATGCCCAATGGGCTCATCTGCATTTTGTGGAAGACTATCACACCATGGCTCCTGGCACTATCCGGTCTGGGGTGTTATTCCCTGTGGACTGGATAGAGCCCAGGTTCATGTTGGGACAGTGCAACTTGACTTTGTGCTGCACCAACATGGGCTAATATTCAGTTGGATAATGCCAGTGCACTGTCTGACTGAATACAGCAACCTACAGGTTGAGCCCAAATGCAGCGCAAACCTTTGCACTCTGCTTTTGCAACTTTTTGAATATCTAGCCCCAGGTCCCTCTTCCCCGGTCCTCTTAGTTTAATACTTCCTTGAACTTACTTGACGGGTACTTACTTGAACATGTCCTAGAGTTCAAATACCTCGGTGTCAAACTGGATAGCTCCCTCTCCTACACGCGGCATACTGACACTGTTGCCAATGCTGCCAATATGCAAATTGGTCTGCTACACAAGCACAAGCACTGTATGAATGCAGACGCCCTTAGACTGGCCACCTGCAGCTTTGTCACCTCTATCATTAACTACAATCTGGCTATCTATGGCTCTGCTTCTTCAACTGCCCTCTGTAGAATCTCAGTCTTGCTCAACAAAGCCTGCATGCTCTTAATGGGCACTGCCCAAAACACGCACACTTGTGACCTCTATGTACAGGCTTGTTGGCTACCACTCCTCAACAAAATTCAATACCAGACCTGCCTGCTTACCAAAAAGATTCTCCTTGGACTCATGCCCCCTGGTGTTTGTAAGCTCCTCTCTGCCTTCAGTGGTACTCAGCAAACGTGTAGTGCCCAATCCCAAACCTTTCAGGTGCCTAGAATGTCATACCTCTTTGGGTCAGTGGTCCTTCTCCTATAGGGCTCCTCATTAGTTTAATACCCTAAACAAGGAAACATTTTCCTCTGCAACATTTGGACCCTTTAAAAAGAATCTCCGACTTTACCTCACCTTTACCTCCAAATGTGATTGCTTCTCCTAAAGGATTGGTCCATTCACTGACTAGTCGATCTTGACCTATGCCCTGTATCCCTCCTGGCACTACTCTCTCTGGCATCTGTCTTCCTTGTGCCCCTTTTTCCTTCCCCTCTCTCCACCCTCCTTCCCCTTCCCCCCTACACTCCTCCTCCACTCTTCAAACCTCATTTTAATTTTCTACTGTACCTGATCCCCTCCCACCATCCCTCTCCCACCTCATGACAAAGGCCCCTCAGCCTGCCTACTTCTCTCTGGCAATCTCCTATTCAATATCAGGCCGACAGTCCCCTTTCTTCTTAATTCCCTTACTCTGCTACATCATCTATCTGCCTTATTTACGTTGCTCTCTACTAATAACCTTTATCTCTAAAGTGATCTACAGCTGCAAAAATATGTCAACCATTTCTATGCTATGCCTGTTTACCATTACCAACTTCTGTATGTATGTATGTTTCTCCCTTCCTTTGACGTGGAACCTTTGTAAATAAGCAGCTCCTGCTCAAAGGTACTTGTAATCTGAGAAAGTAAATAAAAAACAAAATAAAATAAATAATAGCATTTAGGTAGTAATCAGCCTTTGTATTCTTCCACCCAGGAGCATCATAGCACATGTATTTCTGTTTGCCCAGTGCATGTATTTTTTTTTGTGTTTATTCATACATACCTATGTACATACATTCATACATACGTTCATACATACACACACACATACATACATTATACATACATTCATGCACACACACATACATATATACATACACACAGTCATAAATCCATGCATCCATCCATACATACACACATACACACATATATATACATACATACACGCATCCATACATCCATATACATTCATACACATACACACACATATATATACATACATACACAACATATATATATATATATATATCTATATATCATATATATATATATATATATCATACACACACACACATATATATATATATATACATACAAACATACATCCATCCATACATACATACACACATACACATATATATATATATATACAGCATCCATACATCCATATACATTCATATACATATACACACACACACACACATATATATATATATATAAAACATACAATACTATATTATATCATACATGCATACATACATCCATATATACATTCATACACACATGCATACACGCACACATACACAATATTTTTTATTTATATTGTGCCTTTCAAATATCAAGGTGCATTCCAGTAAAATGAGATACTGTACAAAATACAAAACAATACAGAAAATATTATAAAAACAAACACAACAAATTATTAAGCAGTCACACCATAAGCCCTTTCCCATAAAAAGGATTTGAGAGCCTGTTTAAAATTACCCACGGTCGTACACTCCCTTATCCGATGGGGTAGAGAATTTCAAAGGGAGGGGTCCGCAAACATAAAAGCCCGGGCTCCAGCAGATTTTAATATTACCCATGGAATCTCTAGCAACCCCTCGTCGGCTGAGCGGAGCAATCTCACAGGGGGGTAAGGGATCAGGAGTTCTTTCAGGTAATCAGGGCCCAGATCATGCAGGGCTTTAAAAGTCAGCAATCCAACTCTGAAGGTAATCCGCCACTGAACTGGCAGCCAGTGCAGTTCCCGCAGCACCGGAGTAATATGGGAGGATCTAGAAGTAGCCATCAGTACTCGGGCTGCAGAATTCTGCACTAACTGCAGGCGGCAGATATCAACCCCCGGAAGCCCAAGGTAAAGCGAGTTGCAGTAGTCCAGGCGTGAGGTCACAAAGGCATGGATCAAAGTTGGCAGATCGCCAGATGGAACGAGGTGTTTGATTCTGGCAATGTTTCTTAGATGATAAAAGGATGATTTTACCACCGCTGACACCTGGGATTGAAGAGTCAGCCCTGCATCCATTATCACCACCAGATCATGCACCCATTCAGAGACCCGTAGCTCAACATCCCCACAGGGGTGCCGGCCGTACTTCCCCCTATCCAGCGATACGGATCCAGTACCAACACTTCCGTCTTCCCAGGGCTCAACTTTAACCAACTGGACCTCATCCAATCCTGGATTTCATTTAGGCATCTGTTAAATACCAATATAGCTCCTTCCTGGTCAGGTGCAAAGGATAGGTACAGCTGGGTATCATCTGCATAACAGTGAAACCCTAGTCCATATCATCTCACAATGTCTCCAAGGGGAAGCATGTACACCACAAACAACATGGGTGACAATATAGAGCCCTGAGGAACCCCACAAAATAGAGAGATGGGATCAGAGGAAAAGACCCCTAACACCACCCTCTGAGTTCTTCCGGTGAGGTATGAAGTGAACCATCTGAGAACAATCCCAGACAGTCCACAAATACATCTCAGACGTTCAAGTAGTACCCCATGGTCAACGTTGTCAAATGCTGATGACAGATCTAATAGTTCCAAAATAGACCACTTTCTCTGGTCTCTCGCCATCAGAAGATCATTGAGTACCCGAACCAGCGCAGTCTCTGTACTGTGCCTCTTTCGAAAACCTGATTGGAGAGGTTCATAGATGCTATGGATGGTCAAATGGTTCTCCAACTGGGCTGCCACCACCTTCTCGATCACTTTCCCTACAAAGGGAAGGTTCGAGATGGGTCTGTAGTTAGCAAGACAGTCTGGGTCCAGCGATGCTTTCTTCAACAGGGGTGTCACCGCTGCCTCTTTCAAGGAACAGGGATATTCACCCATGTCAAGGGAACACCAGACTATCTGTGCTAGAACCAGTAGAATGGGCTCCCCACACCCTAAAATTAGGGAAGTAGGGCCTGGATCTAAACTACAGCAGATAAGATGCAGCCCCTGGACAATCCGCATAACATCCATGATTTCCGGGCAGTCGAAGGTACTCCAGGAAAACGAGGGGGCAATGACCCGATCCTGGCCACCTGTAACCCACATACAGCGTGTCAAACAGATGTCTGACCTAATGTCAGCCACCTTATCAGCAAAGAACCGAGCAATCTCATCACACTGTAATTGTGAAAACACTCTATGGAGCTGTAGACAGGTTGGGTTACACAATCTGTCCACAGTTCTGAATAGCTGAGCTGGTCGGTTCTGAGCGGCAGAAATTTCCCTGGACAGGAACTCTGCCTTCTTAAGAGAGATTTCTGACTGATAGAACATTATCAATTCTAACAGTCTAAGGTGGTCGGCATTCAGGCCAGACCTCTGCCAACAATGTTCTAACCTGCGTCCAAGTCGTCGCAACTCCCTCAAGACCCCATCAAATCATGGGGCCTGAGGTCAAAGAGAGAGAGAGAGAGGACACACACAAACTGGAGCAATAGGATCCAGGGCAGAGGCAATGGCGGTATTATAAGCCATAACCAGCGCCTCTGGATCATTGCAATGCATAGGAAATTGTGATAGGTCAAGAACCGCAGCAAGGCCATTGGAAGAAATATTCCGCAAAGGGCGGTGCTTGACCATCTCCACAGGGGTCGGCCTACAAGGTGGGGCACCAAAATTGAATCTCACAGTGTAATGATCTGTCCAACTGACTGGTTCCACCCTCACGTCAGAGGCCTTGATCCCCAGGAGGAAGACCAAGTCAAGAGAATTGCCACCTTTATGTGTAGCAGTGGTAACCACCTGTGTTAGGCCCAGTGAATCCATTAACTGGAGGAAGTGTTGTCCAAATTGAGAGAGTTTGTCGTCGACCCATGCATTAAAGTCACCCAGGACCATCAGCCTGGGAGACTCAAAGGTCAGGTCAACAATGAAGTCCGCTACTTCCTTAAGGAATTGCTTCACATCTCCTGGTGGACGGTAGATGAGAGCAATTCGATAGCCCACACCTACCACAACCGCACATTCAAAAGAGATAGTCTCCTCAACTGGAACACTAGTGAGAGCCAGTTCAGTCTTAAAACAGACTGCAACCCCCCCCTCGTGGTCCAATCTTGGGCGATGTTTCACTGTATACCTGGCTGCAATTGCGGCCTCCAAAATTGGTCCCACATTATTATCCAGCCAGGTCTCGGTTATGCAAGCCAGATCTGTCGAGGCAACAAGATCTGAAATCACAGCAGTCTTGTTCTGGACAGGATCTGGCATTGCACAACATCGACTGGGTTGGACAAAACTCCTGGGCTGCCCCGACTACCTGCCCATCACAGATGATGGTGCCCTTGGGTATGGGGACCACACAAGGTGGTCCACGCTCCAAGCTCCATTTCGCCCCAGGGCGTCTCCTGGGCTTAATCACCCTAATGGGAGCGCTCCACTCCACTCGCTTCCACTGTTCACCCCCCACCCCACCCCCCTTCTATGGGCAATGCCTAAGGCCCGACAACGTTGGTAGGTAGAAAAAAACAGAGGAGGGTATAAAAGGGGTGGAGGGAGTGGAGAGCACAGGCTGAGTAGCACACGACCGTGGGGCCAACAGGTAAACACATGTCATAAAATACAAATCCTCAGCTTTAAACCATTTAAAAACAAAATAATATGTACTTAAAAATATTCCTTATACAATTAAGTCTTAAACTCAACCAATTCAACTAAAAAAGGACTCAGTCATTATAAAACAGAAAAATTAAAATAAAATAATATAAAATAATAAAAATAAACAATAAACACTATCTCTCGCATAGAAGGGGAAGAAAAGAAAACTAAAATTAAAAATATAATAAATTAAAATCCAGTCTCAAAATAACTTTGTGCAATATTTCTCTTAACTAGGAGCCCACACCTCCAGAGACTCAAAAATAATGTCGTTAGGTCTCTCCAGTGGGCTCTCACCTCCACCCAAAACCAACGAGCAAACACAAGTCATCCGGTGGTCGGTTCTACAATAAAGAACCGCTTCTTTAAGTCCAATCCTTAGACCAGAGCTCATACAATCTCTCCCCACAGCAACCAACAGAGTAAAGACAGAGGAACAGTGTTATGAAATTTAGACCCCAGGCACTCTCACTACCTAGGGGGTCCAAAATAAGTAAAGTAAGCACGGGCACTCTCACTACCTGAAACAGTAATCGAATAGGAAAAAATAAAATTTTGAGACCTGACCGTCTATTTTCCAAAAACTTCTTGATAGGCAAGTTCTCCAGATGACAAACTGAAAATCCGATTTTCCAGGTGATAACAGCCTGGAGGCCCTATTTATGCAGGTCACCACCCGAGATATCTGCACCCCACAACTTCGACTTCCCACTGGCACCAACCCACCAGCCGATACATGTGCAGAGCCTAGGAGAACTACGGAGCCACCGGGCCAGCTCCCCGGCCCGTCCGAACCCAGCCCTCCCACGTAGGGGCAGACTCAGGCGACTAAACAACACTACAAGGTCCTCCTACTGTTCAAGCAGAAATCAGGTTGTTTCGGCAGTACACCACCACCTCCAAACAAGCAAAAGTTCTTACATACACACATATATACATACATACATACACACGTATATATATACATACATACATATATACGTACACACATACATACACACACACGTACACTCACACATATATATATTCATACATACACATGCACACACACATATACATATACATACACACACACATCCACACATACATTCATACACACATACATACATATTCATACATACACACATGCACACACACACACATACATACACACACATACATAACATACATACATTCATGCACACATCCATACATCCATACATACACACATACACACATACATACATACATACACTTAGCAAGCAGAACCCTGGATGGCTCATTACCAGATGAAACCATCCTAGAGACATTTCTATCTGTAAAATTAAATTTTTCATCTTTCTATGCATTTTAATATTCTTATCAAAATCCCTCTGGAGCTGACTGATCTGGTCTGGTGATTCCATTGTACCTTCTAGTTCAGTATCAGCTACAAATTTTACTGTTCATTTTTTGAGCCTTTCAGCCATGCCACTAATGTATATGGAAAGGGGGGAGTTTAAGAGGGATGCGAGGAAAGGGGGGAGTTTAAGAGGGATGCGAGGAAGTACTATTTCACTGAAAAGAGTGATGGACACCTGAAACAGTCTGCCAGCAGAGGTGGTGGGAGCAAAAACTGTGGGGGGCTTCAAACATGTATGGGATAGGCATAAGGGAATAGTGGTAAATAGGCAGAGGGTCGACAGAGAGCAGGTAGGGTCTGTGACGGCAGAATAGGCAGGGAAAATCTGGGCAGATTGGGTGGATGAAGTGGTCCTTGTCTGCTGACAATTACTATGTTTCTATGTTTAGCAGCGTTGGTCACAGCTCCTATCCCTGTGGGACCACTCTAGTCACCATATGTATTTCAAACTTAAATTGATTTATTCTTACACTTTGCCCTCTATAAACACCCTAAATCATCCCTGAAGGAAACTCACCAGTCTCAAAATTAGTGTCATATGGGACAATAATTATTTACATTTTTTGCCTGGCTTCACTATGTCTGTAACTAACTTCACTGTTCTCTCCTCGTAACCCCTCCCTCCTCCATACCAAAGAGATGTGTCCTCTCATGCTGGTGAGCGAAAGAAATATCACAAGTAAATGAACACATTTTCTTCCTATAAAAACAGCCCTCCTACAATCTCATTTTCTACCCCTTGCACCATTAATATATAAAACATCCATGCTGCTGGATCTGCGGTGCCAAACAGAGCAGGCCCACCTGACATGCAGGTAACACTGGTGATACTGCGTCACTACACATCTCCTGCTCAAAGCAGAGTCACAGGTAGGATGCCAATATAAAGAAAAGCGGGTGGGCTTGAAGGGGACAACCAAATCCCCCAATGGTGCTGGATGACTATGTGCCTTATCACCATCCACCTTCTCATGCCCACAGAAAATTCAACATCCCCCACCATCCCCTGTTCCTGTTACACTGGATCTCTGCTGTCCCCCAAGGCTGCCAGGATCCTGCTAAAAAGGGGCACTGCAGTGGTGGTGGGGGGTAACCTGCAGTGATCTACAAAGGGAAACTGCAGGAAACTGAACTGGAATATGCCTCAGTTCAGAACCATGTCTGCGGGGTCAGTGTGGGAAGTGGCCACAAACCACCTAAAGCTTAAGTGCACTATGAGGACAGAGATACTGTAGATGAACTGCAAAATAAAATCCACGTTCCAGTTCCCTGAACAATGCCCTGCACAATACCCAGCCTCTGATGTCACTCTATGTCCCTATTCAACAGACACCCGAACCTCAGGTCTTCTGTACCCCAGCCCAATTCCAGTGTTCCAACACCCTTATCCAAGCTTATGTTATACCCCCACTGAAGTACCTCCTTTACAATGCCTGTTTTCTCACTGGTACAAACAACCCGCTCATACTATAACAATATGACTTTGTAATGATGATCTAACCTTACTGTGTTGCCTGTTATTTACATTTGTTATCAGTTGGCTTGCTGCATACATGCTACCTGGTTTACTTATTTTAGAATTAATTCATGCCTGGTGCCAAGAGAGCTTTCCACTAGGGCAGCACAGAAATTAATAAGTAAATAAAATGGATAAGACCCCAGTCCTCTACACAACAGCTTAGCAGAATGTTTTCCTGGATCGGATGCAAATCCAAAATGATTCTTCAGTTATTTTCTAGTCTCTTTTCAAAGAGTAATTTAGATGTATAAAACATCCCTCCTTCAATCCCTCGTTATGCTGCCTACAGCGCAGTGGTTTAAGACTCTGAGCTGCAAATCTGGAGACCTGGGTTTGAATCCCACAGCCCCCACTTGCATACTGTGTGACCCTGAGCAAGTCACTTAACTTCCCTGTGCTCCCAGGTTGCACCTGTAAATAAGCTTTCAGCTTAGTGTGTCTCACCTGGTTAAACAATTAGAAAAACATATATATGAATGTATTGAATTATGCCAATGGTATACTAATTGGGCTATTTGCATTAAGAACCACTCAGACTGCTTTGGGTTTTATTTTCCTCTTGATGAACATGTAACCCCCAGGGGGCGCTATCCTAAGGGCTACTACCCCTGCCTGCCTTAACTGTAACAGGGTGAGGGGCCCAGATCCGTTGGCAGGTGCCTCCACCCAGAAGTCAGGGTTAGAATAGTCGAGGTTGTCTTGGTCACAGCCCTGTGGGTAGCTGCAACCCCCCCTTCCTTCCTATTCATTATTCATTCACTAGTGGCCCACACAGTTCAGTTACAGTGTCCCTACCATAGACACTTACCCCGCCTCCGATCCACTCAGCTCACTCTGGGACTCTCTGAAAAGTAAGGTACAGTTAATAATATTTACTGTGTAGTATTTTACCATTAATACACAAACTAGCTAGTGTGCGCTTGCAGAACAAGCAATCTGATTTATTTAAGGGAGATAACAAGGACTGGGGAAATCAGGGTGATTAGCTTTCACTACAATATATGTGTATCTACTTCTAGGGCTCTGTGCACAGGCCTAACTCTATGTTGCTACGCCTATGGTACCCAAGCCCTAAAGGCTAGTTCCTCGATGCAGCTGGTTGGTGCCCTGACACAAATAAGCATTTAAATTCCTACGAAGATTAGAGGGAGCCAGCAGGCTCAGTTAATATAGTCAACAAAGTAACCAGAAGATCTTGCCCTTGCTAGGAACCTTTAACAGGGAGCTACCCTGATTTAGTACTCACGACTCCGGTGGGAAAACGCTCTCACACCACTCGCAGGGACAAACCTGAACTTCTCCACACATTTATATGCAAAGCAACAGAGGGGTACCATACCAGGCAGCTGCTCCTATGTCCCGACCGAACACACCGTTATTCGGGAGTCTCACTGCAGCTTCACCTTCCTGACAGACTGAGCGCACTCAGCAGATTCTCCAGTCCTCTACAGGTTGAGCTCTGGTAGGTAGCTGGCGCCAGCACAGCTCTCCCCGACCGCTGCCCAGCGGATTTAGTCCGAGATCTCCGCGATTCAAATGCTACCCTTAGGCCTTTCTATGCTTTCCACGTGAACACTCAACAGCGCAGGAGCCCAGAGCTCCTTCCTCATCCACAGCCACAACGCCTCTGCCCCTTGACAGCATGGGGCCATCCTCTCTGCTCAGGCGCCACCCAATCCCATTGACTGGCTACAGATGCCAGTCACTTACTCCTGCTTTCAGTGGTGCGAAAAAGGTGCCATGGTCTAGCCTTCACTTCCCACAATTACCAGCAGTATCTCCATTGGTCCATCGACTCCCCAGAGATCCCTCATTCTGGTTGGTCACCAGTTACTCCATTTGCGATACCCCTGCCCCTATTGGACCCTTCAGAACGTCCTGGTCCAAAATGGATGGGCACAGCACACACAGTCCCAGCTGCAAAAGAAACAGGTTAAACAAACTGTAGTTCCATCAACATGCTAGCTAGTCATGGCAAAACAGCTACATTATCCAAAAGGGCTCCCTCTGCACATACAGCAACTGCCAAAAAGGGAGCAATTTCACCGCAGCGCAGGCGGGATTCGAGCAGGGGAACACCAGTCCCCCTTGTACAAACCCGCTGGAACCTGCGAGCAGGCAGCTCTTAAAGAGGCAGCACTGGAGGCTGTGGAAGCACTCACAACACCCACATTTAGGCAGCGCTGAGCCAAACACCAGTTAGGCAGGGAGCATTTAGGCAAGCTCCGAGAAGGCTTTCAGGAAACCCCATTTATGATGGGGTTACCATACCTCTCAACTGTCCCTGATTTTCAGGGACGTCCCTGATTTTGACTTAAAATTTTACTCTGTCCCTCAAAAAAATTGTCTTTCCATGACCAAACTGTGGGGGTTATAAGCACAAAATAATGTCAAATATTAAAGTTACAGACTTGTTCTTCCTTAGATAATGCATCTTACACCAAGCCCTTTATTCTACTAGCTTCCTGAGTGGATAGCTCCAATTTTGAAGAAGTGTCCCTGATTTTGGTCCTTTGTCCCTGATTTTGTTAAGCCTTGTCCCTGATTTATAAGGCAGGAGGTTGAGAGGTATGGGGGTTACAAACATATGAACATATGAGTTTAGTTAAGATAGCAGAGTTAGGTCCCCAGCCCAGTGAAAGGGCACCAGTTTTTCTTCAAAGTACCTGTCAAGTGTAACCTAAAAGGTATTTTCAGTACTGACTGATACCACCTACTGGGATACTCTGGAGGTCTGCTCCACATATTCACCATGTGTTCTCTGAAGTAGTACTTTCACATATTTCTCTACAATTTCCCTTCATTTGTTCTCTCATCCTTGCATTTCTCTGAAGAGCTGTGTTTCATCTGGTACTTGAATAATTTAATCTTGTCTCCATTTTGTCTTCTCTTCTCTTCTAATGAAAAGAGTCAACTGGTCCTCGAAGCACATTTTATTCAAACCCTCAAAAACCTTTGTTGCTCTCCACTGGAATTTTTCTATTCTGCCAATGTATTTTTCAGATATGGGGACCAGAACTGAACAATATACTCCTGATAGGGTCTGGCTGAGGATCTACAGAATATATTACAGTATCTCTTAATATGTTTATAAATCTTCTCTTGAAACTTAAAGGGGAGTTTGAAAGCCCATGAAAAGCTCTTTTGAGTGACCTAGTGGACACACCGGTAGCTGGAAACATTCCTGAGACTTAGACGACTGAGTCTCTTCAACATTAACACTACACTACAGCCATTTTTAGAACATTGTGATGTCACTGAAGAAAAAGCTATGCCTAACTATAACATGCAAGAAAATCTTCTTCCTCAATGTAACAGCTGGGTTGTGTGACATTCAGCACACATCATAGATATGGCAGACCTAAGCCGGGAGCAGCACCATGGCAACACCTGCCATCCCAGCCAAGAAAAGCACATCGAAACACCAATCCCCTGTCAGTGGGCCATATTGTACTGGGATTGTGCATGATACCAATCCCCTAACTGTGGGGCACGCTGCACTGGGACTGTGCATGATACCAGTCTCCTATCTCTGGGGCATGCTGTACTGGGACTGTGCATGATACCAATCCCGTATCTGTGGGGCATGCTGTTACTGGGACAGTGCATGATACCAGTCCCCTATCAGTGGGCCATGTTGTACTGGGACTGTGCACAATACCAATCCCTTGTCAGTAGGCCATGTTGTACTGGAACTGTGCATGATACCAATCCCGTCTGTGGGCCACGTCATACTGGGACTGTGCACGATACCAGTCCCCTGACTGTGGGCCATGTTGTACTGAGACTGTGCATCGTACTAGTCCCCCTGTCAGTGCTTGTACTGGGACTGTGATGTTACCAATCCCCTGTCTGGGGCTATGTTGTACTGGGACTGTGTATGATACCAATCCCTTGTCTGTGGCCATGTTGTACGGAGACTCTGCATGATGACAATCCCCTGTCTGTGGGTCATGTTGTACTGGCACTCTGCATGATACCAAACCCCTGTCTGTGGGCCATCTTGTTCTGGGACTCTGCATGATATCAATTCCCAGTCCATGGCCATGTTGTACTGGGACTGTGCATGATACCAGTCCCCTCTCTGTGGGCCATATTGTACTGGGACTGTGCATGGTACAAGTCACCAGTCCGTGGGCCAGGTTGTACTGGGACTGTGCATGATACCAGTCTCCTGTCTGTGGGCCATGTTGTACTGGGAATGTGAATGATACCAATCCCCTCTGTGCAGGCCTTGTTGTACTGGGACTGTGCATGATACTAATCCCCTGTCTGGGGGCCATGTTGTACTAGAATTGTGAATGATACCCATTCCCTGTCTGTGGGCCATGTTGTGCTGGGACTGTGCAGGATACCAGTCCCCTATATGTGGTGTATGTTGTACTTGGAATGTGCATGACACCAATCTCCTGTCTGTGGGCCATTTTGTACTTAGACTCTGCCTGATACCCGTCCCCTGTCTGCGGGCCATGTTGTCCTGGGGCTATGCAAGATACCAATCCACTGTCTGTGGGCCATGTTGTACTGGGACTGTGCATGATACCAGTCCCCTGTCTGTGGCCCATGTTGTACTGGGACTGTGCATGATACCAGTCGCCTCTCTGTGGGCCATGTTGTACTGGGACTGTGCATGCCTGTGGCCCATGTTGTACTGGGGTTGCACATGATACCAGCCCCCTGTCTGAGGGCCATGTTGTACTAGGACTGTACATGATACCATCTGTGGGCCATGTTGTATTTAGACTGCATGATCCCTGTCTGTGGGGCTTGTTGTACTGAGACTATGCACGGTACCAGACCCCTGTCTGTCGAGCATGTTGTACTAGGACCATGAATGATACCAATCCCCTGTCTGTGGGCCATGTTGTAGTCGGACTCTGCATGATACCAATCCCCTGTCTGTGGGCCATATTGTACTAGGACTGCATGATACCAGCCACTGTCTGTGGGCCATGTTATACTGGGACTGTACATGATACTAGTCCCCTGTCTGTGGCCCATGTTGTACTGGGGCTAGGCATGATACTAGTCTCCTGTCTGGGGGCCAAGTTTTACTGGGACTGTGCATGATACCAGCTACCAGTCTATGGGCCAGGTTGTACTGGTACTGTGCATGATACCGGTCCCCTGTCTGTGGGCCATGTTGTACTGGGACTGTGAATTATACCAGTCCCCTGTCTGTGGGCCATGTTGTACTGGGACTGTACATGATACTAGTCCCCTGTCTGTGGCCCATGTTGTACTGGGGCTAGGCATGATACTAGTCTCCTGTCTGGGGGCCAAGTTTTACTGGGACTGTGCATGATACCAGCTACCAGTCTGTGGGCCAGGTTGTACTGGTACTGTGCATGATACCGGTCCCCTGTCTGTGGGCCATGTTGTACTGGGACTGTGAATTATACCAGTCCCCTGTCTGTGGGCCATGTTGTACTGGGACTGTGCATGATAGCAATCCCCTATATGTGGCGTGTGTTGTACTTGGACTGTGCATGACACCAGTCCCCTGTCTGTGGGCCATGCTGTACTTGGACTCTGCATGATACCAGTCCCCTGTCTGTGGCCTATGTTGTACTGGGACTATGCATGAGATCAGTCCTCTATCTATGGGCCATGTTGTACTGTGACTGTGCATGAAATCAGTCCCTTGTCTGTGGGCCATGTTGTACTGGGGCAATGCATGATACCAGTCTCCTCTTTGTGACATAGAAACATAGAAGTTGACGGCAGATAAGGACCGCAAGGCCCATCCAATCGGCCCATTTCTTTTTCTACCTTATAAATGTGCCATCGGCCTTTGCTCTGTCAATGGCCTATCTATTCATACTCATCTGTATTGCTCCCTTATGCCTATCCCATGCCTGTTTAAAGCCCTACACTGTATTCATATCCACCACTTCCTGAGGTAGGCCGTTCCATGCATCCACCACCCTTTCTGTGAAAAAAAAACTTCCTTACATTACCCCTTAATTGGCCTCCCTCTAATCTCATGCTGTTTCCTCCTGTCTTGCTATTTTTCTTATATTGAAACATGTTAGACTCTTTCACCTTGTTAATGCCCTTAAGGTGTTTGACTGTTTCTTTCATATCACCTCTCTCCCTACTTTGCTCTAGGGTATACATATTGAGCTCTGTTAATCTGTCCTTATATGTTTTCTGATGCAGCCCCTGCACCATTTTGGTTGCCCTTCTCTGGACTGTCTGAATTTGGTTAATGTCCTTGTGAAGGTGTGGCCTCCAGTACTGCACACAGCACTCCAGATGGGGCCTAACCAGTGTCTTGTAAAGAGGGATTATTACCTCCCTCTTCCGACTTGTGATACCCCTACTAATACACCCCAACATCCCCTTAGCCTTACCTACTGCTTTCGTGGTTTGCTTGGATGATTTCAGGTCATCGGTGATGATGATGCCCAAGTCTCTTTCTTCCTTGTGACTGTCAGCAACTCCCTCCCAGTCTATAGGTGTCTTCCGGGTATCTCTTCCCTACGTGCATGATCTTACACTTCTTTGCATTAAACCCCAGTTGCCACTCTTCTGACCATTTTGCCAGTTTATCCAGATCTCTTATTATTCTGCCCACCCCATCTGGATCATCTACTCCGTTGCAGATCTTGATGTCATCTGCAGACAGACAAACCTTACCCTCCAGTCCATCTGCAATGTCACTGATGAAGATACTGAAGAGGACTGCCCCAGGACTGATCCCGGAGGTACCCCACTTGTGACTTGCATCTCTTCTGACTGTATACCATTTACCACCACTCTCCGTTTTCTGCCAGTCAACCAGTTTGCCACCCTGCTGACCAACTTCTGACCCAACCTGATCCTACCCAGCTTATTAATCAGTCTTCTATGTGGAACAGTATCGAAAGCTTTGCTGAAGTCAAGGTAGGCAACATCAACCGCTCCCCCTTGGTCCATCACTCTGATTATCCAGTCAAAGAAATCTATGAGATTAGTTTGACAGGACCTTCCTTTTGTAAACCCATGCTGTCTTGGATCCTGTGCTCCTATGGATTCCGGGTGTTGCACTATCCTTTCCTTAAGGAGTGCCTCCATAATCTTGCCCACTACTGAGGTAAGACTGACTGGTCTGTAGTTCCATGCCTTCTCCCTGCTACCAGTCTTGTGGAGCAGGATCACATGAGCCCTTCTCCAGTCTTCTGGGACCTCTCCTGTGCTCACAGACTCACTAAAACATTCTGATAATGGCTCTGCTAGTTCCACCCTTAGCTCCTTTAATACCCTGGGATGTATGCCATCAGGTCCCATTGCCTTGTCCACCCTGAGCTTATCAAGCTCTTGTAGGACCCTTTGTTTTGTGAAGGGACTAGTGCACACCTCCACCCCCGTGTCCATGGTGCTGAGCTGTGGGCCCTGCCCTACTTTCTCTTCAGTAAATACTGAGCAGAAGTATCCATTTAGGATAGATGTTTTTACATGGTCCTCCTCCCCACATGCCCCCTTATCTCCCTTGATTTTAGCAATACCCCCTCTGGACTTTCTCCTTTCACTAATGTATCTATAGAAAGTCTTGTCACCTTCTTTTACTGTTTGTGCTAGTATTTCCTCAGTTTGGGCCTTTGCCTGCCTTACTGCCTTCCCTGCTTCCCTTAGGGAAGTTTGGTATGCCTCCCTATCTTCATCCCACTTCGTTCCCTTATATTTCCTGAAGGCCAGCCTTTTTCGCTCTGACCTTTTCTGCTACTGTTTTTGCAAACCAAAGTGGCTTCCTTTTTCATTTGCACTTCCTTTTCTCTTTAACACAATGGGATGTTGCTTCAAATATTGCATTCTTAATGCTTGCCCACTTTACCTGTACCCCCTCACCTGTATTTCTTTTTGCCAGGGCTAGCTTACCTCTGTTGGTCATCTTATCAAAGTCAGCTCATCTGAAGTCCTATATTTTTGCCTTGGAATGGGATGATGTAGTTCTACTGGCCACACTGAACCATACCATGTGATGGTTACTCTCCCCCAGGTGACCTTCTACCTGAGGATCTGTGATCTTTTCCCTGTTAGTCAGTACTAGATCTAGAATAGCCCTGTCTCTTGTGGGTTGTTGTTCCAGTTGTTTGAGGCCCTCCCCCTGCAGGGAATCCACCATGTTTCTAGTTCTGGCAGATGTTCCTGCTGGTATTGACCAATCTGTATCGGGCATGTAGAAGTCTCCCATTATCAGAACCTCCCCATTAGCTGTCATGTTTTGTATATCTTCTAACAGTAATGTGTCTCTGTCCTCCCCCTGGTCTGGGGGTCTGTAGACAGTTTGTATGGCTGTCCCATTTCCTGTTTTCAAGGTGACCCACAGTTCTTCTGGCTCCTTATGTGTATTCTGAATTTCTGTAGCTTTGATATTTTCATTGACATATAGGGCCACTCCACCCCCTTTTGCACCTCGGCCTCTTCTGAACAGTACATAGCCAGGTACAGAAGTCTCCCAAGTGTGGTTACTGGTAAACTACGTCTCACTAATGGCTACTTTGTCCAGTTTAGCCTCTGTCATTATTGCCTGCAGATCCGGGATCTTCTTTCCCAGACTGTGAGCATTTGTGTACATGATTTTCCATTGGCTAGACTGCGGTGTATAGTTGTTGGGTTAGGACTGGCATTTCTCCTGTGCGTTGCATGGGGAGCCGGACCTTTTTCCTAACCTTGTGATGCAAATGAACTGCAAACATGCTGAACTTCTGTTTGACCACTAGCTGAGGGGGAGGGGTGTTCTTCTCATTCAACGTATGGGGTGCTGCACCACTCTCCCCATTTGCTAGTTTATGGGCCATGGTGTACTCGGACTGTGCATGATACCAGTCCCCTGTATGTGGGCCATGTTGTACTGGGACTCTGCATGATACCAGTCCCATCTGTGGGCCATGTTGTACTGGGACTCTGCATGATACCAGTCCCCTGTCTGTGGGCCATGTTGCACTGGCACAGTAAATTATACCAATCCCTTGTCTGTGGGCCTTGTACTGGGACTGCCTGATACCAGTTGCCTATCTGCCATCCATGTTCTACTGGGAATATGCATGATACCTATCCCCTGTCTGTGGGCCATGTTGTACTGGGACTGTGCATGATACCAGTCACCTGTCTGTGGCCCATGTTGTACTGGGACTGTGCATGATACCAGTCCTCTTTCTGAGGGCCATGTTGCACTGGGACTGTGCATGACACCAGTCCCCTGTCTGTGGCCCATATTGTACTGGGGCTGTGCATGATACCAGTTCAGTGTCTGAGGTCCATCTTATACTGGGATTGTGCATATCATCTGTGGGCCATGTTGTACTGAGACTGCATGATACCAGTCCCCTGTCTGTGGGGCATGTTGTACTGGAACTCTACATGACATCAGTCCTCCAGCTGTGGGGCATGTTGTCCTAGGACTGTGCATGATACCAGTCACCTGTCTGTGGGCCAGTTGCACTGGGACTGTGTATGATACCAATCCCCTGTCTGTGGGCCATGTTGTGCGGAGACTCTGCATGTTGCCAATCCCCTGTCTGTGGGTCATGTTGTACTGGCACTCTCCATGACACCAAACCCCTGTCTGTGGGCAATCTTGTTCTGGGACTCTGCATGATATCAATTCCCAGGTCATGGTCATGTTGTACTGGGACTGTGCATACCACCAGTCCCACCCTCTGTGGGCCATATTGTACTGGGACTGTGCATGGTACAAGTTACCAGTCCGTGGGCCAGGTTGTACTGGGACTGTGCATGATACCAGTCCCCTGTCTGTGGGCCATGTTGTACTGGGAATGTGAATGATACCAATCCCCTCTCTGCAGGCCATGTTGTACTGGGACTGTGCATGATACTAATCCCCTGTCTGGGGGCCATGTTGTACTAGAATTGTGAATGATACCCATTCCCTGTCTGTGAGCCATGTTGTACTGGGACTATGCAGGATACCAATCCCCTATATGTGGTGTATGTTGTACTTGGAATGTGCATGACACCAATCTCCTGTCTGTGGACCATTTTGTACTTGGACTCTGCCTGATACCCATCCCCTGTCTGCGGGCCATGTTGTACTGGGGCTATGCAATATACCAATCCCCTGTCTGTGAGCCATATTGTACTGGGACTGTGCATGATACCAGTCCCCTGTCTGTGGCCCATGTTGTACTGGGACTGTGCATGATACCAGTCCCCTGTCTGCGGCCCATGTTGTACTGGGACTCGGCATGATACCAGTCGCCTCTCTGTGGGCCATGTTGTACTGGGACTGTGCATGACTGTGGTCAATGTTGCACTGGGGTTGCACATGACACCAGCCCCCTGTCTGAGGGCCATGTTGTACTAGGACTGTACATGATACCATCTGTGGGTCATGTTGTATTTAGACTGCATGATACCAATCCCCTGTCTGTGGGGCATACTGTACTGGGACTATGCACGGTACCAGACCCCTGTCTGTCGAGCATGTTGTACTAGGACCATGAATGATACCCGTCACGTGTCTGTGGGCCATTTTGTACTAGGACTGTTAATGATACCAATCCCCTGTCTGTGGGCCATGTTGTAATGGGACTCTGCATGATACCAATCCCCTGTCTGTGGGCCATATTGTACTAGGACTGCATGATACCAGCCACTGTCCGTGGGCCATGTTATACTGGGACTGTGCATGATACCAGTCCCCTGTCTGTGGCCCATGTTGTACTGGGGCTAGGCATGATACTAGTCCCCTGTCTGGGAGCCAAGTTTTACTGGGACTGTGCATGATACCAGCCACCAGTCTGTGGGCCAGGTTGTACTGGTACTGTGCATGATACCAGTCCCCTGTCTGTGGGCCATGTTGTACTGGGACTGTGAATGATACCAGTCCCCTGTCTGTGGGCCATGTTGTACTGGGACTGTGCATGATACCAATCCCCTATATGTGGCGTGTGTTGTACTTGGACTGTGCATGACACTAGTCCCCCGTCAGTGGGCCATGCTGTACTTGGACTCTGCATGATACCAGCCCCCTCTCTGTGGGTCATGTTGTACTGAGACTGTGAATGATATCCGTCCACTGTCTGTGGGCCATGTTGTACTGGGACGGTGCATGATACCAGTCCCCTGTCTGTGGACCATGTTGTACTGGGACTCTGCCTGATACCAATCCCCTGTCTGTGGGCCATGTTGTACTGGGACAAAGCATGATACCAAGCCCCTGTCTGTGGGTCATGTTGTACTGGGACTGTGCATGATACCAGTCCCCCATCTGAGGGACATGTTGTACTGGTGTGACCGCCCTACAAATGGGGGTTCCCGAAAGTCTTCCTTGAGTGTGCCTAAATGCCCACTGCCAGGCTGGCATCCTGTGTCTCAGCATTTTAAAAGTGTTGCATGAGAGTGCCTTAATGCCTCTGTGTTCTATCTCTTTAAGAGCTGCCAATAATGAGGTGCTTATTTAAACTGGGAGGGGGCTTAGTGTTTTTATGCTCGAGTCCTTCCTGGGCTGTCAGATAATCGCTCTGTTCTGTCACTGTTATTTGCGCAGAGGGAGCTCTGTTAGAAACTGTACTTATTTGCTGATTATCTGTAACCCCCAGGTGGCGCTATCCCAAGGGCTACTACCCCTGCCTGCTTGACTACTGACAGGTTGAGGGGCCTAGGTTCTATGGTGGGTGCCTCCACCCAGATGTCAGGGTTTATAGTGGTTAGACTAGCTTGGTCATAGTCCTCTGGGACACTGAGACCCCCTTTTATTCCCTCTAGTGACTCACACAGTACACAGGAGTTACAGCTCCAATACCTCACGTATACACACTGTTCACTCATAAAGTACCACTTACCCTCAAGACTGATTCTGCAGCACATCTCTGAGGACCCCCTGTTAAATAAGGTTAAACAACATACACAGCAAAATACAATACTGTTTCCATAAGTATCAACACCACAGACAGTATATAGTATAACAACAACAAATCTGATTTATTTAGGGGACAATAACACGGGAGGGTGCAATCAGGTTGATTATTTTTGGCAAAGTTCAAATCACAGTACTGTGCACATGTATATATAGGGTCCAAAATGTTACTCTCTGGGTACCCAGGATGGGGGCGCTAACCAGGTCTGTTGCCCGGTGTTGGCCGATAGGTGCAGATGGATGGGGCCCTGTAGGAAGAAAATATATGCACAACACCCACTTGTAATCCGGAGCCGGATGGCTCAGTTCATGAAGAAATGAAATAGCAATAATCAGATTACACACTTGTAATTGATAACAGGTTGCAGGGAGAATACCTTGATTTGTACTCACAATACCCAAGCGGAGAACTGGATGGTGGATGTTCTTTCCGGATTGCATGAAACAACAGGGCATGGAGACAAGGTCCTTGTTACTGGATCCAAATGCAGTTGATAACAAATGGATTTAATTTGATACAAGCTGGGGTTTGCTTCCTGCTTCAACACACAGCACAGAGTACAGGGGATTGGGAATAGCGATTCCCCACAAGCACTACGCATATTCATATGTAAAAGGAAAGTACTATACCAGGCAGGCTGCTCCTCGATCCCGATCGCACTCACTGCAAAATACCTGGGAGCACACACAGCAGCTTCAGTTCCTGACAGACCGAACGAGATTCCGCAATATCTCCAGTCTTCTACAGGGCAAGTCTGGTTTCCACACTTCCGGTACTTCATTCTCCTCACAACTCGAATTCAGTCCAAACTGGCACTCACAACTCAGGGCCTCACATGCGCTTCCCGTGCTAAACTACACACCGCAGAAGCGCACAGCTCCTTCTCTCTTCACTTTCACAACTGATCTGACTTTCCAGTAACAGAGCAGGGCATTTCCTTTGAGTCCCTCCCAGTTTGGTTGGCTGATTCGGCTGTCACTCACAATAGAACTCCCTCTGTTGGTAAAAAAGGCACCAAGGTCAAAACTACATTTGCCAGAGTCACTGCCCATACAATCCCCTTGTGGCTGGCTCAAAATTGAGAGTCCAAGTTCTGATTCGTCAACAAGCTCCATTTTAAGGTCTCCCGATCATCCTGATTGGTCCAAGTCAGCAATTCAGGGCCAAAATGAAAGAGCTACACTGAAACAGTTTGTGCTGAAATGTAGACAGGTTAGACAAACTGCATTTTCTCAGTCACTCTAAATGATTTCTGGCAAACAGTTATATCTTTCAACAAGGCTCCCTCTGCACATGTAGCAATGGCAGAAACGGAGCGAATTAGCAGCAGCTCGGGAGGGATTCACATTAAATACACAGTCCCCCATACAAATTAATTAAGTCTGTAAGCAGACAGCTCTTAAAGAGACAGTATGTGGAGGTTCAAATAGCACTCACTTGGAACCACATTTAAACAGCTCAGACGCCAAACACCACCCAGACTTGGAGCATTCAGGCAAGCTCCTGGAAGACTTTTGGGAACCGCCATTTTCAGGGGGGTTACATATCTATAGCATGACAATAGTATTGTAGTTTGTTTAACCTGCCTTCTTTGCAGCATGGACTTTATGTATTGCACCACCGTTTTGGTTTTGGACTGCCAGACAGCACCAATCAGTACCTTTGGGGACTGTAAAATAGAGCCTGTCCCCAGGGGTCTTGTGGGAGCAAATTTCTGTAGGAATTGTAGTTTTTACATTTTGGCACCATAACAGACCTGGAAAGGGAGCCCTTGCTTTGACAGACAGACGGATCAACCAACCAGAAACTTTTGAACTGAAGAGAAATTCCCAAGCTGCCTGCTGCAGTCAGAGTTGGCAGAGTAAACAACTTGAGTGATTCAAGCAGCAGCTCCTGCGTAGTTTGCGTGGGAGATTGGTGGAAAGGCTGAGTCTGGCCTGTCTACCTGCAGTCCCTCAAGAGGGAATCCTTTGAAAGACTTAATACTCTGGACTGTATCCAAACTGAGTGAGAGAAAAGCCACTGAAGTGTGACCAGGCTTAAACCTGAAGAAGACCAAAGATTTGCTGCATGCGATCGGCCTGTCAGGACATCCATTCACCATTGAACTCCCGGTTTTGCTCAGAGACACTGATATTGCTGCCAGACTGCTATCCGCTTTGTGGTATGGTGATTACTTTACTATAAATGTGCTGTGAGCTGTTAGTGGGTCGCAATTTGGTTCCCCACTGTTTAATTGTGCCACACTTGCTGGAAGCTGCATCCAGCCTTCCCGGTCTGATTTCCAAACTGTTTTACCCAGCCTAGGCCCTGCCACACTGGCGCAGCCAGCTACTTCAGACACAGAGAACACCATCGATGAGAGACTCGCCTGGGGATCAGCCCTCTGCTCAACATCTCGAACAGGAACGACACCTCAGTGATTTGTGTGGGCCCTGCTTCTCCTGACATACCAGTTGTCAACCTGCAGTCTCCATCTCGTCCCTCCTGTGTCTTGCATTGGGTAGCGTGAGTAACAATCAGGGTAGCTCCCTGCAACAACAGCTAAATCTCAAGTGTTGTCATCTGATTGCATTGTTGTTTTTCCTTTCATGAACAGAGCCTTCAGGTTCCGGATTACAAACTGTGTGTGGTTGCGTGTGCTTTTTCTTTTCATCACAGGGCCCCAACCAACTGCGACGCCGGTCTACCCCGGGCGACATTCCAGGCTAGCCCATCTTACTTCCGACTGAGTACCTAGAGTGTGTGACTGTGTAGGGACTAAAAGTGCATGCATAATTGCCTGACTAGATCAGTTTTCGAATCAATTAACCTGATTACGCCCTTCCATTGTTCAATTCCCCTGAATAAATCAGATCTAATCCTTTTTGCATTTAATGTGACTGTGGTTCCAGTTTGTACCAAAAGCACTGCACTGTTATTATTTGCTGTGCCTAACCTTGTTTTACAGGGGTCTCCAGGGCTGAACTGGTGGAACCAGCCCTGGTGGTAAGTGCAAACAATGTGGGAAATTGTATGCTGAATAGGGGCTACTATGAAAGTGTTTGTTGCATATTGTCTAGGCTACTAGAGGGAAAAAGGAGGGGTTACACTGTCCCGGAGGGCTGTAGCCAGGTTAGCCTTGTTACTAATAACCCTGTCCTCCGGGTGGAGGCACCCGTTTCAGTACCCAGACCCCTTAACCAGCAACTAGCCAAGCAGGCAGAGGTTATATCTTGGAGGCATCAATGCTGGGATTAGCACCCCCTAGTGGTCAGAAGTTAGAATCATTGTTGCTGGAATATGGCCACACCAGTAGTAGTTGTGGTGCACAAGTTGGTGGTGTGGTGTACGGGGCAGGAGGTTGAACCCCATCATGCCGTGCTTTATACTAGACATTCTCTAGAGTATTAGTAAGGACACCATAGAAGGGGTTCTCTCCAAAGCCGAAGATTTGAAAAATGCTGTGGTGGTGGGTCGGCAAGCTGATTTAATGACCCAAACCTTCATGGCCTTGGTGGAGTGGAGTGACCTCGTGGCCGGCACTAAGGTGCCAATGACTATTACCCCCAAAAGGTCTCCAACTGCTTGGAGGGCAATAACTAAAGATAGTAAGGGTCCATTAGAGGATAAGCCCCCATCATTATCTGAGACTTTTGAGGAGAAGTTTGCTAAGCTGTTGCTGGAGGAAGGGAAAACCATAGAGGACTTTAAGCAATTATTCCTGCCATCTGGGGGGGGGGTTGTATCTTCCCCCACACCCCCATCCCTTCAATGCCTGCACCTACATTGGTGCCTGCAGTTAGTCATGACACATACCATAAGTTGAGGATGTTCTCAGGTACCCTTCCCACCCCATGGAGGGGGAAGGATGACTGGGAGACCTGGATCGACTATGTTGCCCCCTTGGTACCCAAGTGGCAGTGTGCAGAGGCTGAGACATGAAAAAGGATCATGGAAAGTTAGAGAGATCCAGCCCTGGAAGCCATTAGATTTCTGAGGTCCATGAATCCTGAGGTGTCTGCTCAAAAGTACCAGTCTGTCCTGGAAGGCAATTTCAGAAGCACTGAGTCAGGGAAGACTTTGATGTGACAATTTAAAGGTACCAAACAGTGGAGAGGGGAAAGTCTGTCTGCATATACTGCTCAACTAGAGAGGACCCTGCAGAGAGCTTTTCAAAAGGGTGGAGTAGCCACCAGCAGCTTGAACCGTGTGAGGCTGGGGCACATACTACAGCACGCCAAGCACTCTAAATTGCAGATTACCCAGTTAAAGCTCCATGATAGGAGAGATAACCCACCGGACTACTGTGACCTGATAAAAGAACTCAGGGAGGTTGAAGGTGAAGAAAGAGATTGTGATTATGGAATGAGAGCAGCCTGAGTGGCCATGGCACAAGGAGACCTCTCTGAAATGAAGGCCACTAAGGATATTCTGCCATGGGCTGAGTGGTGCAGAGATGAGCTGCTGAAGGAAGTCAGAAAAGTATCAGCGGGTGCCTTTAACGAGGCCTCCACTGCAGACAAAGACCCTGGTCCCTCTCAGGACGTGACTGCCATGGGGGTGGTAGTGAACCCTCAGGCATCTTCCACCGAAAGTGACCCCCAGGCTGAGATCAAAGAATTGACTGCCACCCTAAAGGAACTGTTAAGATACACTGCATCACCTTTGCCGCTGCAAACAGATATCAGACCTCGATCCCTCATTACTGCTTCAGTCCCTCATGCAATGTCCTCTCCAAGGATGACCCCAGAGTCTATCATCTGTTACAACTGTGGAAAGGATGGCCATATGAAGAGAGAATGCCGGTCTCAGAAAGACTTAGATAAAGCTGTATACAGACTTGAAGGGGAGCTCCGGAAAGCGAGACCTTGGCCGAGGGGTGCTGGCAACCACTGCAGTGAAGGATCAAGAAATCCTAATTCAAACTTTTTTGTGGCTAAATCGTCTGTCCAGGCCCCTGCTACTGTCTCTCCAGACTGGTCCAAAATAGTAGGCCCCTCAACAGAAACTACTGTGATTGGCAATGGTATTCATGCTTGGGCTCTGCTCGATAGTGGGTCGCAAGTGACCACTGTGTTTCAGGACTGGTATGACAAACATTTATCTGAAGTGCCATTACAATCTCTGGACAGCCTACATGTGTGGGGCTTGAGTGACAAGTCTAATCCCCACCTATGATATGTCAGGCTCTGGCTGTCTTTTCCTGCGACTGTAACTGGTGTAGATGAAAAAGTAGAGACACTAGCCCTGGTGTGTCCTCCTACTGGACTGTATGATGGGGTTCCCCTGTTAATTGGAACAAATGCCCACATATTTGGGAGACTGGCACAACTCTGCCATAAGAAACAAGGGCAATGAACTGGACAGGCCCTAGGAATTCCAGCATTAATCAAAAGGCCTTATGATCTGCAACAGAAACTCGATGAAGTGGACTGAGATGAGCTAATGGGGATAGTGTGGAAAAAAGATCCTGACTCTTTGGTGTTGGCCCCAATGCCCAGTGTATGGTCCATGGAGAAGTCCACCTAAGGAGAGGAATAAAGAACAAAATTTTGATGATAGATGCCCCTGGTGAAGGGAAGCTTCCAGAGGGGTTGATGGTTAAGTTCAGTATACTACCTTCACGTGCCCATGCCTATGCCTGCCTAATGATGGTGCAAGTGACAAACATGTCAGACAGGGACATTCGTGTGAACCAGGCATGTACACTGGCTACAGTACACTGTGCAGACACTGCAGTATTACCCAGTAACAAGTACTCTGGCGAAAAGGAGAAAGTGACTCCAGACTTATTTGACTTTGGTGATTCCCCTTTGTCTGCCGAATGGAAGACCTGAATTAGCAGGAAACTTGCTCAGAGAGACCAAGTGTTCTCACTAAAAGAGTGGGACGTGGGGTGCGTTCATGGTGCCGAGCATAACATACACCTGCATGATGACCGACCATTTCGAGAGAGGTTCCCACGTCTTGCCCCAGCTGACATAGACAATGTTAGGAGGCACCTACAGGAAATGTTCGCTGCTGGTATTATTCAAGAATCAAGAAGCTCATATGCATTCCCCATCGTAGTGGTGCGTAAAAAGAACGGGTCCGTGAGGATGTGTGTGGGACTATTGGACCCTCAATTGGCAGACTACCCCAGATCAATACACCATGCCACAGATACAGGATGCCCTGGATTGCCTGAATCAGGGTCAGTGGTTCTCAGTACTGGATCTCCACAGCAGATATTATCAGATTCCGATGGTCCCGGAGGACAGTTAAAAAACAGCCTTCATCTGTCCTTTGGGGTTCCACGAATTCATGAGGATGCCACAGGGGATTTCGGGTGCCCCTGCCACTTTCCAGAGATTGATGGAACATGCGGTGGGAGACATGAACTTGTTGGAATGCTTAGTGTACTTGGATGACGTCACTGTTTTCGGATGCACACTAGAGGAACATGAGACCAGACTATTCAAAGTCCTCAATCGTTTGGAAGAATGCGGCCTCAAGTTATCCATACACAAGTGCCAGTATTTTCAAACATCTGTGAAATATGTGGGACACACAGTGTCTGTGGAAGGGATACAGACACATTTCAGTAAACTTGAAGCTTTGACTACCTGGCCCCAGCCCAATAACCTAAAAGAGCTACAGCATTTCCTGGGGTTCTGTGGCTACTACCGCAGGTTCATCAAAGACTATTCAAAGGTGATTTGACCGCTCCTTAACCTTACCCAAGGCTACCCCCCTACCAACTGCAAATACAAAAAGGGGGCTATCACAGACCAAGAGAAAACGTATTTTCAAACAGATGAGCCTTTTGGGACTCGGTGGACACCCGAATGTGAAGCAACTTTCTTTTAAGTCATATACCAGCTCACCCACACCCCAGCCCTTGCCTAGCTTGCAGTGCCTTGGGGCTGTGCTATATCAAGACTACCAAGATGGTTTGAGACCTGTAGCTTTCGCCAGTAGGAGCTTGACCTCGTTAGAGCAGAACTGTCCAGTCCACAAGTTGGAATTCCTCATCCTAAAATGGGCCACAGTTGACCAGTTTCATGAGTACCTCTGTGGGGCAAAGATATTAGTGAAGACTGACAATAACCCACTGACCTATGTGCAGACTTCAGCTAAACTGTACGCCACTGGGCACCGTTCGCTTTCTGCCTCATCAACTTATGATTATGCTTTTGAATACAGACCTTGATTAAACCACATTGATGCTGACACCCTGTCATGAAGGCCAGCTGCCAAGGACAATTAAGTCAGATTGTCTGAACCTGACATCAAAGCATTATGCCAAAAGTTTGATACAGACGAACAATGACTGCGGACACAGTGGATTGCCTAGTAGATTGCATGGGCCCTCCTGATACCTACATACCGGGTGCCTATTGCCATTATTCCACTTCAGATGTTAGTGCACTACCTCAGTTCGATAATGACAGTTTTCAGTGGGCTCAATCTCAAGATCCCATGATTCAACCAGCACTTGACGCCCTGCGTGCAGGGAAAGATGTGTCCAAGTTGCATTCCCCTGATATGCGAACTGCTCTATTGTTCAAGGAAGGCCCCAGGTTAAAGTTGCATGATCAATTGTTATACAGAGAGACAGTGGATCATTGTGATCAAGCAGACAAGCAACAGTTGTTTCTACCCATGGCCTTTAAGCAGCTGGTGCTGAGGTCCGTCCACAATCACATGGGCCCCTCGGTATTCAGTTCAATTCAATTCAATTCAATCTTTATTAATATAAGGCGCCTTTCCAAAACCAAGGCGCCTGTATAATACATGATAAAACAATAAATAATTAAAACAATATTAAAATAAGCTAAAGAGCAGCATTCAAAATTCATTGAATGCTTGGCTCAAAAGATACGTTTTTAAAGCTTCCTTAAAGCTCTGAACAGTCGGGCAGTCTTGCACCTGACAAGGTAGAGAATTCAACAGGATTGGGGCCATTAAACTAAAAGATCTGGCACCTGACGTTTTTAAATGAACCCTAGGAATCTCTAGCAATCCCTTGTCAGTGGATCGGAGAGAGCAAGAGTGACAGTAAGGATAAAGGAGATCTTTCAGGTAAGCAGGTCCCTGATCGTGTAGGGCCTTATAGGTCAGCAAACTAACCTTGAAGGTGATTCACCAGCAGATTGGCAGCCAGTGCAGTCCGCAGAGCACAGGCTATATGACTGGACCTAGAAGAACCAGTCAGTAGCCTGGCTACCGATTCTGCACTAGCTGCAAGTGGCGAATCTCAACCCCCGGTAGCCCAAGGTAAAGGGCATTGCAGTAGTCAAGGTGGGAGGTAACGAAAGCGTGGACCAAAGTAGGAAGATCGTCTGGAGGAACCAGGTGCTTCACCCGGGTAATGTTCCTCAGATGATAAAAAGAGGTTTTGACAACTGCTGACACCTGAGATTTAAATGTCAAACAGTCATCAAATACAATGCCCAGATTCCTCACCCGGTCTGAGGTAGTTAGCTGGACACCCCCAAGCCATAAACCCGAGGGTGATCCAGTCAACAAACCCACCTCCCAGCGACCCTGGTCCACAACACCTCAGTTTTATCTGGGTTCAACCGCAGCCAACTCACATTCATCCAGTCCTGGATTTCGGCAAGACAGTTGTTAAAGACCAAAAAGGCAGCATCTTGGCCAGGCACAAAGGACATGTACAGCTGAGTATCATCTGCATAGCAGTGACAGAACATATTGACAGAACTCTCGACCTGGTACGATCCCGCGATGTTGAGAATCATGTCAAACCTTGCGGTCGCTGCCTCCAGAAAGCTGCCCACTTGTCAACATCACTACCAGTGCACCCATGGAACTGGTCTGCATAGACTTCTTGTGTTCAGAACCCGACCAAAAGAACATTGGCAATGTGTTGGTAGTTACTGTTCATTTTACATGGTATGCACAAGCCTTCCCAACTAAAGATCAAAAGGCCTCTACCGTGGCCAAGGTGCTAGTGGAAAAATTCTTTGTCCACTATGGTGCCCTCCAGCAGATCCATTCTGACCAAGGCAGAGACTTTGAAAGTAGACTAATCAAAGAAATGCTCTCTCTGTGGGGGGTGTGGAAGTCAAGAACCACTCCCTATCACCCACAGGGGGACCCTCAACCAGAACCCTTTAACTGAACCCTTCTGGACATGCTGGGCACCCTCCATCCAAAAGACAAGCATAAGTGGAGCTGGCAGATCACACCTTGGTACACGCATACAACTGCACCGAAAGTGATGCTTCTGGATTCTCCCCTAGCATCTTATGTTTGTGAGGGAGGCCGACTGCCAGTTGATATCTGCTTTGGGGTCTCTCCAGATGGGGTCCAAGCCGAAAACTACTTGCAGTATGTACAGAAATTGAAAGATCAGTTGAATCATGCCTATCAACTAGCTCAAACTATAGCTGCTAAGTAAAATTTCACCAACAAAGAAAAAGACATGATCGACGAGTAAAAGCCCAGGAGTTGTTGCCCCGAGATAGGGTGCTACTACACAATTTGGGACTGCATGGAAAACACAAAATTGCTAATAGATGGCACCATCTTCCCCATGTAGTAGTTGATAAATTGGATGATCTGCTGGTGTACAAGGTGTGCCAGAAAATAATTCCAAAGCTGTGAAGACCATGCACCATAATCACTTACTGCTCATTGGCCAAGTTATCACTGATGCTGAACCAACCCCTGACACTTCTCCTAGGCCAGTGACTCGTGCTACTGCAAACAGAGCCAACCTGTCCGTGGGTTGTTCCAGAACTAAGGCTTTCTCCTCAGCAGGCCCAGAGTGATAGTGATGTCTGTTCGTCAGTCTCTGATGAGAGTGACTGTGATAATGCTTATTTTCCCTCATATGAACTGAGTCAGTTGTTCTGAGGCAATCCTGGACCCAGTGCCCCCTGAAAGTGAGGTGCAAAGTATCATGTCTGAAGTTGCAGACTCTGTGTCTTGTAGAACTGTTTGACTTACCCAAAGAAGGGGCTGATGGTCTGAGTCTCCCTGGTGACATACCAGAACTTGAAGAACAATATGAAAGTGTTGACAGCACCCCTTCAGTGTCACGAAGCCTAATTGTGCCACTCTCTCCTCAGAATGAGCAACCTGGACCCTCTTCAGAAGATAATAATGAGCAAAGTATTGTGGAAACAGAGTCTGCAGAGCCAGGAGCTGGTAGTGTTCCCAATCTGGACATTTCAACCAGAGCAGAGGCATCCCTCACTACAAGAGAAGAAATCAGTGCCAGTGTTGACTGCCCAGAGCCTGTGTCTGTTCCCCCCAGAAAATCTGGGTGACCTGTTAAGCCAGTGCTACATTTTAGTTATGATTCCCCTGGGAGGCCTGTGGACTTGCCTCTCAATGTGGTCCATAAAGGTGTTTACGTTTCCAAGAGCTCACTGCCCAAACTGAGCTTGACTGCCACCTCCCGATTAGTTGTTCTTCCTTCAGAACATGGTGTCCCTGTCTTATCTAGTCCCAAGTTAGCTGATAGGGAAGGACCCCCTTCTGCATTGTTGACTGTACCAGAAGTTATAAAGTGAAGTAATAGGTAACTGTTCATAGTATGTTAATCATAATAGAATCAGTATAGAGTGTATGAAACATGCATAAGTATTGTCAATGATGATATGGTGTACTGAAATGTATAGTAATGTGATGCATTTATGTTAACTGATGCATCAGATAGTATTTCCATAGTATGCTAATGTCACATATGTCTTGTATATATTGATTCTTCAATATTGTGATGGTGTAGACTTGATGCAGATGCCAAGTTTTTCCAGGTAGGGAAGGGTGTAACCTCCCTACAAATTGGGGTTCCTGAAAGTCTTCCTTGGGTGCGCCTAAATGCCCACTGCCAGGCTGGTATCCTATGTCTTAGTATTTTAAAAGTGTTGTATGAGAGTGCCTTAATGCCTCTGTGCTCTGTCTCTTAAAGAGCTGCCAATAATGTGGTGCTTATTTAATCTCGGAGGGGGCTGAGTGTTTTTATGCTCGAGTCCCGCCCGGGCTGTCAGATAATCGCTCCGTTGTGCCATCGCTATTTGCCAGAGGGAGTGCTGATTATCTATTATTTTTTTTATATTTTTTTATTTTTTTATTTTAGTCTTTGGTAACCCAGTAAGGCCCACTAGGCACAAGCGCCTGTTTTCAGGGGTGACCTGGGAGCACTGGGCGGCTAAGTGACTTGGTCAGAGTCACACAGCATGCAAGTGTAGGGTGTGAGAATCAAACTCAGGTCTGGTCTGCTGGATGTACCAACCTCGTTCACACCTCGTTCCTCTAACCTCTAGGCTACACTGCTAGCATGGCAATAGTATTGCAGTTTGTTTATCCTGCCTTCTTGATGACCCCCTGATGAAGACTCATTGACGAGTCAAAGCGCTGGGGCACGTTAGCGCTTTGTTTTGCCTGTTGGTTCGTTTTTTGTCTTTTGGATACAATAGCATACTTTGTTTATTACGTTTACATGTCTGGACCTGGATTTATCCTGCAACGGGCTCACATGTGCTGTTCATCTTTGGCTTTCTGTCGTGTTTGGGCTGGCTGCCCTTTGCTACAGCACCATCTCGTATAGTCATAGCTCGCAGCACGTCCTTGATCAATCTACTTGTTACTACCAACCTTGTCTTCCGGGTGGAGGCATCTGTTTCAGTACCCAGGCCCCTTAACCTGCAACTGGCCAAGCAGGCAGGGGTTACACTGGGACTGTGCATTATACCATCTGAGGGCCATGTTGTATTGAGACTGCATGATACCAATCCCCTGTCTGTGGAGCATGTTGTACTGGGACTGTGCATGACACCAGTCCCCTATCTGTGTGGCATGTTGTACTAGAACTGTGCATGATACCAGTCTCCTGTCTGTGGGCCATGTTGTACTGGGATCATGCATGATACCAATCCCCTGTCTGTGGGCCATGTTGTACTGGGACTCTGCATGATGCCAATCCCGTGTCTGTGGTACATGTTGTACTGGGACTCTGCATGATACTAGTCCGCTGTCTGTGGACCATGTTGTACTGGAACTGTGCATGATACCAGTCACCAGTCAGTGGGCCAGGTTGTACTGGGACTGTGCATGATACCAGTCCCCTGTCTGTGGGCCATGTTGTACTGGGACTGTGAATGATACTAATCCCCTCTCTGTGGGCCATGCTGTACAGGGAATGTGCATGATACCAGTCCACGTCTATTGGCCACGTCGTACTGGGACTGTGCATGTTACCAGTCCCCTGTCTGTGTGCCAGATCGTACTGGGACTGTGCATGATACCAATCCCCTGTCTGTGGGCCATATTTTACTGAGACTTTGCAGGATACCAATCCCCTGTCTCTGGGCCATATTGTACTGAGACTGTGCACAATACCAATTCCTTGTATGTGGGCCATATTGTACTGGGCCTGTGCACGATACCAATCCCCTGTCAGTGGGCCATGTCATACTGGAACTGTACATGGTACTAATCCCCTGACTGTGGGCCATGTTGTACTGGGACCGCGCATGATACCAATCCCCTGTCATTGGGCCTTGTTGTACTGGGACTGTGCATGATACCAATCCCCTGTCAGTGGGCAATTTGTTGTACTAGGACTGTACATGATACTGTCACAAACCCCCATCAGCAGGTCAGGCCCTCTGCTTCCACAGTGCCAACCTCCGAGCGCAATCTTGTGAACAGGAAACAGAAACAGGGTAACCCTCCTGTCTGTTTTGTGGGTTAGAATCAACCTTTGGTCTCAAGTTCTGGAGGGATTCAAACTCTGAACCTCTTGCTAGCATACCCAATGTACAGGCTCAGATAATTCTGCTCTTCGGGGGGCCAGATATCTTTTACCTACGGGCACCAAACCAGGTGTACAAAATGAACCCTTAAAACTCTATGAAAAGACCTCAGATAAACTCTTACCTTTTTCCCAGTTTGGTAAAACCAGTAAGCTTTGCATAGTGTCAGCTTTAACCACATATGCTTCACTTGCCAAAAAGAAGAATTTCAAAGTCACACCAAGTAGTCTCTTAAAAATGAGATGTTTACTTAAAAATAGATAAAAATGTAAAATGTAAATACAGAACAATATACCACAAAACGTAAACTCACTTTAAAAGAATAAGGTTTAAAAGTGCAATTTCCTACCAACCATACACTTATCTAATGTATTCTTCTAATCTTACAGGGCTGAAAGATGTTGTAGCTTCAGAGTCCAAACATGTGTGTATAAATGACAGTCACAGCTTAATTAAAAGAACTGTCTTGAGCCTGCCTTCTCCATGATGTCACCCAGCTCCTCCTCTGTTTATTAAAAATCATACAAACAGGATGTCTCATCCCTCCGAAGGTAAATTAATTAAGGTGACGTCAACAAAAAACATTTCCCTACATGACTTCTCAGTCAAGTCTGTAATTTTCCAAGTTCTTTCTTTCATCCATGAGCAGCATTCTGCTCTTCACAGACATCAAATGAGCATTTATGATGTAGCACCTAAGTGACATAATCTGTATTCTTCCTCTAAACGTCATAAAAGTTTATGATTTCCAGTCTAGCAGCTGGCAACTACTATAAGGCTAGATAAACAGGAGATCCTTAATGTAGGTCTCTTCTAGCCTTTAATTATCTCCTGGCTTTTATCTTTTAGCTGAAACAGCATGTCTCATGAGAAACACTCAATAACACATTTTTATATTATAAAAAGTATAGATTAATCAGAATCAGCTGTCCAAGCGTCACAATCCTCCCTATCTAGACTGAATTTGGTGGCTGTATCCCCTGCATGGGATAAGGTTCCCAAAATCAGTTCACTCCTCATAGATGTGAGACAACCCATCTGCGTTCTGACTTTTTGCTCCAGCCCTATGTAGAATTGTCATGTCATACCCTTGCAAAGCAAGACTCCATCTTAGCAATCTACCATGTTTTTCCCATCTGCGTCAGCCAAACCAGCAGGTTGTAGTCAGTCTGTACCACAAAATGCTGCCCATACAAGTATGGCTCCAACTTCTTTAGGGCCCACACTACAGCAAGACACTCCTTTTCCACAGTGGAGTATGTCTGCTCCCTTGGAAGTAACATTTTACTCGGATACACTACAGGGTGATCTTTCCTTGGCTGGATGTCTGACTCAGTACTGCCCCAATACCCACGTCTGAGGCGTCAGTCTGAACCATAAAGGGTCCGCTATAGTCAGGACTTGTTAAAACAGGAGCACTGCACAGTGCCTCCTTCAATCTGGTAAAGGCTGGGTCCCCGAGTAATTTTCTTTGGCATCCTTTTCTTTACTAGGTCAGACAGGGGAACAGCCACGGCACTGTAATTGGGTACAAATTTTCTATAGTACCCTGCAGTCCCAAGAAAACTCCTGACCTGCTTCTGCATTTCTGGTCTGGGCCACACCTGGATTACCTCTATCTTTATTTGGCTAGGACGGAGCTGTCCTCGGCCTACCACATGCCCGAGGTATGCCACTTCTCCCATGGTCACCTGGCACTTACCAGCTTTGACAGTGAGCCCGGCCCTCTGTATCCTGCCCAGCACTTCCCTAAGGTGGGATAGGTGTTCCTCCCAGCTGGTACTAAAGATGGCAGTGTCATCCAGGTATGCCATGGCGTACTCCGCAGCACCACTTAACACCTGGTTCACCAACCTTTGGAAAGTGGCCGGGCGTTCTTCATTCCGGAAGGCATTACTTTAAATTCAAATAAGCCTATCAGAGTGATGAAGGCCGACATCTCCCTAGCTCTGTCTGTCAATTCTATCTGCCAATACCCCTTGGTCAGGTCAATGGTTGTAAGGCAGGTCGCCCCCACACTTGTCTAGGAGTTTGTCCATCCAGGGCATCGGGTGGGTGTCTGACTTTGTGACTGCATTCAGTCCACGACAGTCCACATAGAAATGAGTAGAGCCATCTGGCTTGGGCACAAGGACTACGGGTGAGGCCCAGGGGCTGTGGGATCTCTGGATTACCCCTAAATCCAGCATCTCCTCCATTTCTCTCCTAATGTCCTTTTGGACAGCCTCCGACACCTGATATGCTGTCCGCTGTATGGGCGTCTGTGTCTCTGTCTCCATGTCATGAGCCGCTAAGGGGGTTAGTCCAGGCTTGGTGCTAAACAATAGGGCAAAGTCTGCTAAAACCTCCCTTACTTCCTGGATCTTGTCTGGGGTCAGCTGAGGAGACAATTTAACTGCCTCCAAAGAGGACTCCTGCTTATTTTTCTTCCAGCAAGTCCAGAAGGGGGTCTCCTTTGTCCGTCCCCTCCCCAAGACTACACACTGCAAACACCATGTCAGCCCTATTTGCATATGGCTTCATCATGTTGACATGGTACATCCTTTCGGTCTGTCTTCTGTCAGGTAATTCTATAATATAGTTCATGTCATTTACCTTCCTAACTACTTTGTACGGTCCTGCCCACTCAGCCTGCAGCTTGTCTTTCCAGACCGGAATAAGGACCATGACTTCCTGACCCACCATGTACGAGCGAACTCTCGCTCTGCGGTCGTACCACACTTTTTGTTTCTGTTGGGCAGCTGCCAAGTTGCTCTGGGCTGTCCCCATAAGCTCCTGTAGCCTTTCCCTAAACTTAAGGAAGTAATCCACTATGGGAGTTCCCTGGGTGGTGTGCTTGCCTTCCCAGTTCTCCTGGATCACATCTAGGGGCCCACATACCCGGCGTCCATATAAGAGTTCGAAGGGGGAAAATCCTGTCAACTCTTGGGGCACCTCCCTGTATGCAAACAACAGGTGAGGAAGGTATTTCTCCCAGTCCCACCCATGCTGTTCGGCAAATACCAGGAGCATTGACTTCAGGGTACCATTGAATCTTTCCACAAGCCCATTGGCTTGTGGGTGATGTGGTGTTGTGCATTTCTGCACCACCCCACACTTCTCCCATAAACATTTCATCAGGTCCAACATGAAGGAATCCCCTCTATTGGTGATAACCTCCTGCGGAAATCCAACATGGGAGAAAATCCCAAGTAAGGCATCTGCCACTTTGTCTGTCCTCAGTGAGAATAGGGCACCTGCCTCTGGGTACCAGGTGGCATAATCCATCACAGTCAGGATGAATCTCTTCCCTGAGGAGCTGGGGGTATTTAAAGGCATACAATATCCATTCCCACCCTCTGGAATGGCTCCTCCACTATGGGCAATGGAATTAGGACGGCTTGGGTTTTCTTGCCTGCCTTCCCTATTTCTTGGCACCAGTGACAAGACCTGCAATACTCCTTCACCTGCTGGGTGAAGTTAGGCCAACAGAATTGTGGGCCAACCGCTGCGTTGTGCGTGCCATTCCCAGATGACCAGACAAGGGAATATCATGTGCGATCTTGAGCAACTGCTCATGATACCCCTGGGCAATGACAAGCTGCCTGCCTAGCACCCTTCCCTCTGTCTGCACAGTCCGAGTATACATCAGTCCATTTTCCCAATAAACCTTATGTTTACTGTCACCTCCCTGTGCCCCGTCAGAGTCTGCCCAAGCCCTCAGCTTCTCTAGACTAATGTCACTTCTCTGAGCAGCTGCAAACTCCTCATACATTCCCAAGGAATGGGACAGGTCCCATTCAGTCACAAAACTAGGGTCCCTAGCACTAGCATCAGGGCACTCAGGATCACTGTCAATCCCAACCCTCTGACAATGGGTAACCCCCTCCCTCCTCGGAGTAACCCTCTGTAGCTGTGTGGTTAACTACTATTGGGGAAATTTCTACCCCCTTTCATTAGTCTCCATATCAGGAGTCACAGGCTGGGGAACCAGCCTCTCAGTTATTTCCACTATGAGCTTCTGTGGGGTTCAAGGAACTACAATTTTCCCTTGCTGGCGAGCTCTGAGAACTTTCTTTCATCCCGTTTTAGATTGTTGCCTACGATCACACCCATTGCTAATGTTTTGGCTACAGCCACCTGTTGCACAGTTCCCCATGTTTCACCCCAGTCTAGGAGAACACTGGCCAGTGGCAATGTTTTCTCTTCACCAGTGAACCCTTGTACAGTGACGTATTTATTGAGTATAAGCTGACCAGGCTGTACCGGATCCCCTTTTACCAATGTCAGAGATGCCCTTGTGTCCCTTAACCCTTGCGTCTGTAAACCATTCACCATGAATGGGTGCATGTGTTCCCTCATGTTCACAGGCATGCTTCCAGGGACACACAAACAACCCACTTCTTTCCTAGTCCCCTGTTGTGTATTGCTCGCCTTTTTGGGACACTGTCTAGCAATATGCCCAGTTTCTTAACACAACCAACATTAATTTCTTTTCTCAGAGAAATCTTTTCTCTAAAACCTGGGGCTAACTGGTTTCAGTGGAGGCAGTGAGGGTTTTAGCTGCTCTGAAGGTGCGTTTTTCCCTTTCTGCGCTGCCACACCCACCCCATTCGCTCTCAGGGCAGGTCTGCTCTTAGCATAGCGGTTCGAGAGTTCAGCAGCCTCTTGCACTGTTTTTGGATCTTGATCCTCCAGCCAAGTTTTTAGCTCGGCTGGGCATGCCCAGAAAAACTGTTCCAACAAAATCATATTTTCAATTTTATCAACAGAGTTTGCTTCAATTCCTTCCCACCAATGTTTTAAAAACTGACGTTGTTTCATGGCTAGCTCCTCATAGCTCATGTCAGAGCTTCTCCTGAGCTTATGGAATTTAGCTCTGTATGATTCAGCAGTTAATTTAAATTTCTTTAACAGTGCAGCTTTAAGTTTGCTGTAATCATCACTGTCCTTATTGTCCATTTGACCCAATGCATCCCGAGCTTTCCTGGTAAGTAGCGGGGATAGCCGGAAGCTCCAGGACTCTCTAGGAATTTTAGCCTGAATACAAAATTTTTCAAAAGAATTTAAAAAGGCATCCATATCCTCCCCCTCTTTAAATCCGGCTATCAATTTTGAATTCAATTTGTAACCCAGTTCTGTAGTCCCAGTTAAACCCAAGCCACTTACCTGCTCTGGTGCTGGTGGTTGGAGTCGTAGCTTTTCCAGTTCATGTTGCCTCTGGCGCTCATGCTCCTCACGGTCAGCCTCCCACTGTTCCCGCTCTGCCTCTCGGCGTTCTTGCTCCCTGTTCTCCCCTGCACCTCGCTGGCACTCACGCTCCTCACGGTCTGCCTCCCGCTGTTCACAGTCCCTCCCCCTCTGGAACTCCAGCTCCATTCTGCGCAACTCAATTTGCAGCCCGAGTACTTCTGGATCCAGGATACTGGTGACCTTCCTCTGCTGCTGTGGCCCTTCGCTGGCACTGGCCCTGTTGCCCTGCTCATCGGATCTGGACACTGCACTGCCGCTAGCCCTTCCACACTCAATGTTCGGTCCTTTGCAGTAACTGTCTGTGACTCGATGCTCTGGGTATCAGCTACCATCAGGGCATCCACAAGGTTCTGCTTGGTGACTTTCACCTCGAACGGGACTCCTCCATCCCTGCACAACTGCTTTAAGTAGTCTACAGTGTGCCCACTGTAGTTGGAAGCCATCTTCTTCTTCCCTAACTACAGCTACTCTGACTTGCACTTTAGAAAAAAAATAAAACAGGTAGGAACTCGAGTGTAAGCCAAGTGATATAGTTCTGTTTCCTTTTAAAAATAAATCGCCGCCTTTTTCTTTTTTTGCAAGTGAGCTGACGGTATCAAGCTGACACAATGAACACTAAAAGCTTGTAATACCAAACTTATGCACACCACTGCCAACCAATCTGTCACAAACCCCCTCAGCAGGTCAGGCTCTCTGCTCCCACAGTGCAAACCTCCGAGCGCAGTCTTGTGAACAGGAAACAGAAACAGGGTAACCCTCATGTCTGTTTTGTGGGTTCGAATCAACCTTTGGTCTCAAGTTTCCGGAGGGATTCAAACTGTGAACCTCTTGCTAGCATAACCAATGTACAGGCTCAGATAATTCTGCTCTTCGGGGGGCCAGATATCTTTCGCCTACAGGCACTTAACCAGGTGTACAAAATGAACCCTTAAAACTCTATGAAAAGACCTCAGATAAACTCTTACCTTTTTCCCAGTTTGGTAATACCAGTAAGCTTTGAACAGTGTCAGCTTTAACCATATATGCTTCACTTGTCAAAAAAGAGAATTTTAAAGGCACACCAAGTAGTCTCTTAAAAATGAGATGTTTATTTAAAAATAGATAAAAATGTGAAATGTAAATACAGAACAAAACATCACAAAATGTACACTCACTTTAAAAGAATAAGGTTTAAAAGTGCAAGTCTGGTTTGCTGGATGTGGTGCGGCATGGACTTTATGTATTGTACCACCATTCTGGTTTTGGACTGCCAGTCAGCCCCAATCAGTACCTTTGGGGACTCTAAAATGAAGCCTGTCTCCAGGGGTCTTGTGGGAGCAAATTTCTGTAGGAATTGTAGTTTTTACATTTTGGTGCCAAAACAGACCTGGAGGGGGAGCCCTTGGTTTGACACTCAGATGGATCAACCAACCAGAACCTATTGGATAATTACAGCATAATTAAAACAACTGTCTTGAGCCTGCCTTCTCCATGATGTCACCCAGCTCCTCCTCTGTTTATTAAAAATCATACAAACAGGATGTCTTATCCCTCTGAACGTAAATTAATTAAGGTGACGTCAGCAAAAACCCATTTCCCCATATGACTTCCCAATCAAGTCTGTAATTTTCCAGGTTCTTGCTTTCATCCATGAGCAGCATCCTGCTCTTCACAGACATCAAAGGAGCATTTGTGACATATCACCTAAGTGACATAAAATGTATTCTTCCTCTAAACATCATAAAAGTGTATGATTTCCAGCCTAGCAGCTGGCAGCTACAATTAAGCTAGATAAACAGGAGATACATCATTTAGGTCTCTTCTAGCCTTTAATTATCTCCTGGCTTTTATATTTTAGCAGAAACAGCATGTCTCATGAGAGACATTCAATAACACATTTTTATATTACAAAAAAGCATAGATTTATCAGAACCAGCTGCCCAAGTGTCACAGATACCAATCCCCTGTCTGTGGGCCATATTGCTCTGGGACTGTGCATGATACCAATCCACTGTCTGTGGGTCATGTTGTACGGGGACTGTGCACAATAGCAATCCCCTGTCAGTGCGCCATGTTGTACTGGGACTGTGCATGATACCAGTCGCTTCTGTGGGCCAGGTTGTACTGGGACTGTGCATGATACCAATCCCCTGTCTGTGGGCCATGTTGTTCTGGGACTCTGCATGATGCCAATCCCCTGTCTGTGGGCCATGTTGTACTGGGAATGTGCATAATACCAGTCCCCTGACTGTGGGCCATGTTCTACTGGGACTGCACATGATACCAATCCTCTGTCAGTGGGCCATGTTGTACTATGACTGCACATGATACCAATCCCCTGTAAGTGGGCCATGTTGTGCTGGGACTGTGCATGATACCAATCCCCTGTCTGTGGGCCGTATTGTACTGGGACTGTGCATGATTGCAATCCCCTGTCTGTGGGTCATATTGTACTGGGACTGTGCACGATACCAATCCTCTGTCTGTGGGCCATGTTCTACTGGGACTCTGCATACTAGTCCCCTGTCAGTGTGCCATGTTGTACTGGGACTGTGCATGATACCACTCCCCTGTCAGTGGGCCATACTGTACTAGGACTGTGCATGATACCAATCCTTTGTCTGTGGACCATGTTGTACTGGGACTCTGCATGATACCAGTTCCTAGTCTGTGGGCTATGTTGTACTGGGACTCTGCATACCAGTCCCTTCTGCGGGCCAGGTTGTACTGGGACTGTGAATCATACCAATCCCTTGTCTGTGGGTCATGTTGTACTGGGACTCTGCATAATGCCAAGCCCCTGTCTGTGGGCCATCTTGTACTGGGACGCTGCATGATACCAATACCCTGTCTGCAGGCCATGTTGTACTGGGACCATGCATGATACCAGTCCCCTGTCTGTTTACCATGTTGTACTGGGACTGTGCATGATACCAGTCCCCTGTCTGTGGGCCATGTTGTACTGAGACTGTGCATGATACCAATCCTCTGACTGGGCCATGTTGTACTGAGACTGTGCATGATACCAGTCCCCTGACTGTGGTCCATGTTGTACTAGGAGTGTGCATGATACTAGCCCCTGTCTGTGGGGCATGTTGTACTGGAACTGTACATGATACCATTCCCCTTTCTCTGGGCCATGTTGTATTAGGACTGGGCATGATACCAGTCCCCTGTCTGTTGGCCATGTTTTATTGGGACTGTGCATACCACCAGTCCCCTGTCCGTGAGCCATGTTGTACTGGGACTGTGCATGATACCAATCCCCTGTCTGTGGGCCATGTTTTACTGGGACTGCATGATACCAGTCCTCTGTCTGTGTCCATGTATCACTGGGACTGTGCATGATACCAATCCCGTGTCTGTGGGCCATGTTGTACTGGAACTGTGCATGATACCCATCCCCTGACTGTGGGCTATGTTGTACTGGGACTGTGTATGATACCAGTCCCCTGTCTGTAGGCTATGTTGTACTGGGACTGTGCATCTGAAACCTATGTAAGGTTTCCATCAGATCTGCTAAGGGCAATTACTACCGTCAGCTCCTTAGTACCTCTGTCAGTGACTCTTGTGGTTTTTGGAGCCATGTTAACACCATCATAGGGATAAACAAGTGCAATACCATCTCTGATATGGTTGTGGATGGTTGTAACTGCAATAACCTGCTCACTATCGCTGAGGCTCTTAACTCCAGATTCACTGACCTCTCCTCCTATACTGCACTTCCTGGGCCTTTACCTGTCACTCCACAGAATAACCTTAAACCTTCCAACCCATCTTTCACCCTTCACCCAGTCTCGGAGTGTGAAATCTTATGCTTACTTAAGTCCATCTCTGCTGCTGGATCGGCAGGGGCAGATGGACTCTTACCAAAATTCCTAAGAACCGTTGCCCGTCTATAGTCTCTCCAGTGACTATACTTTTCAACCTGCCTCTCCTTACAGGACATATCCCTTCCCTGTGGAAGATTGCTAGAGTTATACCAGTCTACAAAAAGGGGGTCACCACTAACCCTGGATAACTACCACCCTATTTTCATCCTCTCCACCCTCTCTAAAATACTGGAGAATATTGTTGCTACCCGGGTCTCGGATTACCTGTACTCCTTCAAACTCCTCACTCCTGACCAACATAGTTTCCGTCGTGGGCACAGTACATCCACTGCTCTCACACAGTTTACAAATGATGTCAGACTCACTATGGAGGAAGGCTCCCTAACTGGGGCTAGTTTTGTTGATCTTGCAAAAGCATTTGATTTAGTTGACCACCCGCGCGCTGCTCCTACCAAAGTTATCATCCCTAGGCTTCTCACCCTCTGTCACTGCCTGGTTCCAAAATTATCTTTCAAAGTGGCAACAATTTATCCAGATCAGAGATGCGAAGTCCCCTCTTGCTCCTACTTGGTTTGGAATGCCCCAAGGTTCAATTCTTGGTCCTCTCCTGTTTGGTTTACCTATAGCGCTTTGACAGCGCTAGTGCCAACATCCCCTACTGCGACACCTACAATGCCGACTGTTGCCATTGTAGCCGTGGGATGTCAATGCTCACAATCAGGGGCTGTGGCCCCCTGAACTGCCCAGTCTCTAGGATGCTAACTCCGAGTCCGAGTTGGACCAGGGGGTGGGCAATCACCCAGAGAAGCAGTCCCGATCGCTGCATGGACCACCAAAGCGACAGCGGATTTTGTCTGATTTCTGGCACTATGGTGGACTTCGCGATCGGCGAGTTGCTGCGGTGACGGTATACCCTCCTGTCTACAGTCTTCATAAATGACATCCCACCGCTCACTGGTGCTTGCTCAGGTCTACTATATGCAGATGATCTTGTGCTTTACTCATCCTCCTCAAACCTCTCAGATATCAACCTGAATCTCAGTAGTAACTTCAGTACCTTTCAGAACTGGCTACTGCAAAACAAGCTTGTGTTAAATAAAAATAAAACGGTGACTATGCTCTTCGGTTCAGGTTCAAAAATTTGGCCCTGCACCCAACCATTAAGTATCAGAGTGCTTGATGGCTCTCCCCCTTAACACAGTTACCTCTTTTAAATACTTAGGAGTAACCCTTGATCCCACCTTGGATTTTGACCTTCACCTAGCCGGAGTCATTAAATCCATCAAAATTCAACTTGGACTGGCATATAAGGTGAGACATAGCCTAACATCCACGGCGAGGATGGCCATTGCATAGGGGATCCTGACTCCCAAATTGGTGTATGAGTTAATAGCCTTTCCGGCAACTACTGGAAGGCTCCTCCGAAAGTGGGATGCCTGCTACAACAGCATTTGCCGTTTTGCTTTGTCTTTGCCCAAACTTACTCACCGATGCATGCTATACTTCAGTCTGGGATGGTTTACCCCATCAGCCTTCCGACAGTTTACTTCCTACTGTTTTATAAAAAATATAATCTCCCCCCAGATACCTGACAAACTGACTCTACTGCTCAAACCTGTGACCTCTGCCTACCTACTGAGATCAGCTGACAAATCCCTTCTTGTCCAACTGAGATGTAAAACCAAAATGGGAGAGAATGCTTTCAAGTTATACAAAAACAAAACACAAAATCAAACCATTACCTGCATTTTCTTCCTTCTAATTACTCTGACCAGGTTATAAACCCAGCAACTTATCTGGAATGGATATCATTAACTGCAGGTACTGCGGAATACTTTTCAGAAGGACAGTCTTATAGGATTTAGGACACTGTCCTACATGCTGGGCCATTGGAGATCTTAGGGCTCAGCTCCGGGCAGCATGGGCAGAGATTGCACGCCTCAAATTTTATATTCAAGAGGAAATACATTATAAGAACCACCTGCATTTCCCCAACATCCAAGAGAAGAACCTCGACCGCAGAGGGTAGTTGGTCCAGAAGGTTGGCAGGTGGTTAAGAGGGCAAATCGGGTGCCCCATCACTCTGTGCTCTGCAACATATTACCTCCAAAAAACATATAAACACTACAAACAGATATCTGCCTCTATCTCCGAAATCAAACAAAGGGGCAGAGGACACTGTAGAGCAGGACACTGCAGCACAGGAGCTAGCACAACAAAACTCGCCCAAATCAGGAACCAAAAAAAAAAAAAGCAAAAAGGAAATCCAAATAACTTCTGATCATAGGAGACTCCATGAATCAGGAGTTGATACCATCTCCAGCTAGGGTAATGGTCAGATATCTCCATGTACATCAGCATGGAGAGACACTGACCGCATTGCTAAAATTGTTCACAAAGCAGGAGAAAACATTGACGTCCTGGTACACATAGGGACTAATGATCTCGCCAGCCGGTCAGTTGTGGAGTCCAAGGAACACCTGACCAGGCTGGGTGACAAACTATACTAACATACTAAAATGCCAGCAGAATAGGCCTAACGGTCTTTTGCGTTTGCTTGTTTGGTCAGCCCCCACCCTGGGAGATGACCTTGCTGCCCCCCTTGCCTTCTCTGGCTTCTCCCTTCCCAGTTCCGGATATTCTCACTGCATTGGATTTTGCTTCCAGAACCCTTCCCCTGTACCTGTCCCACCCCCTCTTTAACCCCTCCACCATCTCTGCCTCCACCAGCCCCCTAGGCAGTGCATTCCATGGCTCCACCACCCTCCTCAGTGAAGTAGTACCCTCCTTTCTCCCTGAATCTTCCCTCCAGCTTCCACCCATGCCCCTAGTGGCCCCTCCTCCTTCCTTCAAAGCATCCTGACTGTTCCTCCCCTATTTACCCCCTTCATGTACCTGAAGACCTCTATCATGTCCCCTCGATCCCTTCTCTCTTCCAATGTGTACATATTTAGCTCTTTGAGCCTCTCCTCATAGGTCCTGTCCCCCAAGCCCCAAATCATTTTGGTTGCCCTCCTCTGGATCCTCTCCAGGAGTTTAATGTCCCTCTTTAAGTGTGGCCTCCAAAACTGCACTTAGTACTCGAGGTGCTGCCTCACCAAGCAGTTATACAGAAGGAGTATCACTTCCCTCCTTCTGGAGGTGATCCCCCTAGCAATGCATCCCAGCATCCTGTTGGTCTTGGCTGCTGCCCTCCTACAAGTCTCAGAGTTGTTTATCTTGAAATCCACCACCATCCCCAGGTCCCTCTCAGCCATCAAGACTTGTAGCATTCCCCCCACCAGGGTGTACACTTGGCCTGGGTTTCTGGCCCCCAGGTGCAGTACCTTGCATTTCCCTGCATTGAACCTCAGCTTCCACTTTCTAGACCATCTTTCCAGAACTTCCAGGTCCCCCCTGTAGGGCCACCCTCCCCTCCTCCCCATCCACCACCACCTCCAGTTTTGAATCATCTGCAAAGAGACTCATCTCACTCCTGATACCTGTCCTTATGTCAGAGACGTAGGCGTTGAACAGGAGGGGCCCAAGGACTGATCCCTGTGGGACCCCACTAATGACCCTCCTTGGGGATGAGACTATCCCGCCAACTACGACCCTCTGAATCCGATCCTGGAGCCAATTGCCTATCCATCTGATCATCTGGTTCCCCACCCCCATTTCTCCCAGCTTATCCAACAGGCCTACGTGAGGAACAGAGTCAAATGCCTTGCTGAAGTCTAGAAAGAGGACTTCCACTGGTCTACCCAGGTCCAAGGCACTCGTCACCCAGTCATAGAACTCCACTAGGTTTGTCTGACATGATTTCCCCGGGACAAATCCATGCTATCTATTATCCAGACACCCTGACCTTTCCTGGTCCCCCCCAGCCTCTCCTTGACAATGCCCTCCATCACCTTGCCCACCACCGACGTCAGGCTGACAGGCCTGTAGTTCCCTGCCACCTCCCTTGATCCCCCCTTGTGGATAGGCACTATATGCGCCACCTTCCAGTCCTGGGGCACCCACTCTGTCCTCAGAGAGATGGTGAAAAGCTCCGCCTGGGGTTTCTCCAGGGCATCCGCAAGTTCCTTCAGCACTCTGGGATGTAACTTATCCGGCCCCGGTGCTTTCTCCATCTTAAGGGACCTGAGGGCTTCCTCACTATCTCTGCTGTGATTTCACTTCCACTACCTCTTCTCCTGCTTAGCCTTCCCTCTCCTGCCAGTGATGCCTCCCTCTCCCCAGACCCGCCCGATCGGTGAGGCCCCCTCAGTATCACTGTCTCCTCCCACATGTATGCAGCACTCCCATTTTCCTTGGTGAAACTTAGGTGAAATACTCATTTAGTACCTCAGCCTGCTCCCCAGGTCTTGTGCCCATCTTTCCGTTTTAATCCTGCTAATCTTCCTTCACCCTTGGTTTTCCCCAATGTATCTAAAGAACCCTTGTTCCTCTCCTAATTTCCCTGGCCAGGTTCTGCTTCTTCCTTGCCTTAGCCGCCCTCACCACCCTAGTGGCCCTTCTAGCCATCAGCTCATGCTCCCTCGATCCCTTTCACTCCTTGAGCACTTGAATTGCCTATAGGCTCTTCTTCCCTGCACCACCTCCTGGACCTCTCTGGTCCACCAGCAGGGTTTTTGGGCCCTACCGCATTTTCGTCTTACTCTTGCACAGGTGCTGGTAGCGTCCTGCACCCCTCTCCTGATGATTTCCCACCTACTATCAGCGTCCATGTCTGACCCAATCCCATCCAAATGCTCCTTAAGGATCCTTCCCATTTCCCTAAAATCTGCCCCCCTGAAGTCAGTTATCTCTGTCTTTGCGCAGCCTTCTAACCCTCCTAGGTTCAGGCAGAACCAGACCGTGGCATGGTCACTCCCCACCAATGGGTCCCTTACCTCCAGGTCCCCAATCTGGTCACTATCTGCCAGGACCACATCCAGTACCTGCGCCTCCCTGGTCGGTTCCCCCACCTGCTGAGTTAGGAATGCATCTTGAAAGACATCCAACAACCTCTGTTCCCTGGCCACTGAGGATGTCATAGTCTCCCAGTCTGTTCCTGCCATGTTTAAGTCCCCCAACACCACCAACCTTCCCTGCCCAGTCTGCAGTGTCTCCCAGCACCTGCCACCAGACTCTCCTCCAGCTCCTCCACCAGTGCAGGGGTCTAGCCATCACTCCTATTTTTCTTTCTTTGCTCCCCTCTTGTTATCAAGGTGACCTAATCGCCTCCACGGTTCCCTCCGCCTCCCCTCTACCCCCTATGCCAATGCAGTTTTTGACTATCATTGCTACCCCTCCTCCCCCTTCCTCCCCTGTCCTTCCTGAACATAGTGTAACCCTCCAGGTTCAGGTCCCCCAGTCATGTCATGTGGTGGCCCAGGTCTCAGTGACCGCTGCCACATCCACCGCTCCCTCAGTTAGCATCGCCTGGAGCTCAGGCATTTTATTGCCCAAGCTCCTGGCATTTAGCAGGACTACCTTCCACCCTTTCCCTATACTTTCATTTCCCCTGCTCATGTTTCCATGGGGATTCTGTTTTCCCCTGGTCTGCACTTTACCAGTCGGCCTTTTCCCGCATTCCTCCAGCTCCCCGGAGGGGTGGAGACAGAGTCCCTCCTTTATCGGCACCCCCGACAGGATTTTTCTCCCATCCTCCCCTCACAAGTTTAAACCCCACTTTTCACCGATGAACCCCTATTTTCAACTTAAGTGATTCCTCTCCTCCAAATTGAGATGGAGCCTATCTCTTGCATACAGCTCCTTATCCTCCCAGGTCTCCCCCTCAATCCCCCATCAACCCATACCCTCTGGCCTCACACCACTCCCTGAGCCACTGGTTTATCTCCCTAATCTTCCTTCTGTGTTCCCCACTAGCCCTTGGCACCGGCAGAATTTCCGAGAAGGAAACTGTGTATCCTATGACCCTATGACAGACCCTGGCTAACTCCTGAATCTTACCTGTCTCTGCTCGCTATTTCCCCTCAATGTCATTTGGTACCCAGAGGACCAGTGTCCGGGAATCCCCACAATCCTTTGCCAGCTGATATACTCATGCTTGGCCCTGTGACCGTTAGTCCAGGGGAGAATTTGTTTTAACTGGCCAGGCTTTCCTCATCCCATTTGATACCCCAATCATAGAATTCCCAACAGGAGCACTCTGACCACTCCTTTTCCTCCATTCCCCCTTCCATGTCCCTCATCCTTTCTACCAGCCCTCCACCCAGCCGGCTCCTTGTTCCTCCCTATCTGGGTGCCACATGCAGCCCTCCTTATTTACCCTGGACCCCTCTTCCCTCCGATCCTATGCCTCCTCCTCCTGAATATCCTTCTGTACCCCATCTCCCCTCACTGCTCATGGGCTGGTCCTCCTCCCCATCAGCTAAACTAGCCTGGCTCGTCCTCCCTCCCTTACGGTCTCCGTTCAGTCCCTCCTTGCTTGTCGTGCTCCCCTGGCCTAAACCCTCAGTTCCCTTTACTGTATCCTCCTTGAACTTCCAGTCCTTCTCCTTGCCCTTTCCTCCCAACTGGTCCTTCTCCTTGCACTCTCCTCCCTCTTCCCCCTGCCCCTCCTGCTCTGATTTACTGTTCCCCCCATTTTCCTGCATTCCAGGTAACCCCCTGCTCTCCTGCTATCCGCCCCCGCCTCCTGCCCCCCACTCCCTTTACATCTCTAACCACCCCTGTCATGGCTACATCACCCCCCTCATCCTCAAGCAGAAGAAGAGAATTGAAGCAGTTACTGAGTGTAAGGTCTGATTCACCTCCCTGCCTTGCTTCCTTCTGTCCAGCCCCGGCCAGCTGACTACTTCCCTGAGAATGTTGTCCCTCTGACCCCCCTTTGTGAGTGTCCCCAGTTACCTGCCTGCTTCCTTGGTAGTGTCCTCCTTTTGGGCCCCCTCTGCCAGGGTCCCTTTGAGAACCCCAAGTATTCTCCTGTATTCCTTTCCCAATGCCCCTGCCGCTAGTGCTTGGTGCAACCCCGTGGGAGATCCTCTGCCCCCTTCCCCAACCATACCTCCCCCCTTCCCCCAGCTGTCTCCTAATCCCCACAACCTCCTCCCTAAGCTGTGCCAGCTGGTAGCACACTGGGCAACCACCAAACTTCCAAGCCCAGTCCAGTATCATGGCTGCTCCACACCCTGTGCAACCACCACCACCCCAAATAATCCAGCCCTAATGAGGTGTGATCCCATCCCCCTCCAAAGTAGGTTTCCTTGGGTGAGCCACCAGGTTCCTCACTAGTCCAAGATACATCCCTACTGCCTAATCGGGTCACCCACTAATCCTAGATACAGTCCCACAGTAAACCGGTAACCCTGTTACTAGGTGCAGTACAACACAGTAAACTTACAAGGAAGTGAACAACTCCCTAAGCGCCTCTCTCCCAGCCACTAAATCCAACCCCAGTGGCTAGAACTACATGAGCTGTACCTGTAGCCTTTTCCTACAATTGCAGGGCAGGTGTTCCCCTATCAATGAGCAGAGTTCTGGGGAGGGAAGGGTGGGAGAGGGTGGGTCTTGGGCCTACACCCGACTCTTGAGAGAGTGTATCAGCGCTGTGTCTGCCCCTTCAAGCCCTGCAGCCAAAGAACCAGCCCCAAGCAAATCCCACCAACTAGGTTTTAAATCAGAAGAAATAGGCCTCCACCAGTGCAGCCTGTTACACAGTGAAACATCCAACAAATGACCCCACTTACAGCCACCAAACCAGTTTTCAAACTTCCAACAGTCCCCAAAACAATACCCTGCTAGTCCGACATCTCCTTCTCTGAGATCCTGCCAGTCTGGGAGAGGGGGCCAGATGGATGGAAGGTCAGAGAAGGGGAGATGGGGAGCTAAACATGTGGCTCAAGGGCTGGTGCCAGAAAAAAGGACACAGATTTGTAGGGAACTGGCAACAGTTCTGGGAGCAAAAGTTCTTTAAATTTGATGGACTGCATCTGACTAAGGAGGGAGTCAGTGCATCAGGGGAGAAGTTTGATGTATTTGCAGAATATTTAAACTAGCAAATGGGGAGAAGGGTGCAGCACCCCATACGTTGAATGGGAAGAACACCCCCTTAGCTAGTGGTCAAACAGGGATTCAGCATGTTTGCAGTTCATTTGCATCACCAGGTAAGAAAAAGGTCTGTCTCCCCATACGACGCACAGGGGAAATGCCAAACCTCACCCAACAACTAGCACACCGAAATCTGGCCAATGCAAAATCATGTACACAGATGCTCACAGCCTGGGAAATAAGATCGCAGACCTGCAGGCAATAATGTCAGAGGCTAAACTGGACATAGTAGCAATTAGTGAGACGTGGTTTACCAGTAACCACACTTGGGAGATTTTAGTACCTGGCTATGTACTGTTCAGAAAAGACCGAGGTACAAAAAAAAGGGGGGGGGGAGGTTAGTGGCCCTGTATGTCAACGAAAATATCAAAGCTACAGAAATTCAGAATACACATAAGGAGCCAGAAGAACTGTGGGTCACCCAGGAAACAGGAAATGGGACAGCCATAAGAACTGGGGTTGTCTACAGGCCCCAGACCAGGGGGTGGACATAGACACATTACTGTTAGAAGATATACAAAACATGACAGCTAAAGGGGAGGTTCTGATAATGGGAGACTTCAACATGTCAGATACAGATTGGTCAATACCAGCAGGAACATCTGCCAGAACTAGACACATGGTGGATTCCCTGCAGGGGGAGGGCCTCAAACATCTGGTACAACAACCCACAAGAGACAGGGCTATCCTAGATCTAGTACTCACTAATAGGGAAGGGATCACAGATCTCCAGGTAGAAGGTCACTTAGGAGCCAGTGACCATCATATGGTATGGTTCAATTTGGCCACTACATCTAAATCATCCCATTCCAAGGCAAAAATATGGGACTTCAGAGGAGCTGACTTTGATAAGATGGCCAACAGAGTTAAGCTAGCCCTGGTAAAAAGAAACACAGGTGAGGGGGTACAGGCAAAGTGGGCAAGCATTAAGGATGCAATACTTGAAGCAACATCCCATTGTGCTAGACAGAAAAGGAAGTACAAAAGAAGAAGAAAACCGCTTTGGTTCTCAAATACAGTAGCAGAAAAGGTCACAGCCAAAAGGCTGGCCTTCAGGAAATATAGGGAACACAGCGGGGTGAAGATAGGGAGGCATACCAAACTGCCCTAAGGGAAGCAGGGAAGGCAGTAAGGCGGGCAAAGTCCCGAACTGAGGAAACACTAGCATGAACAGTAAAAGAAGGTGACAAGACTTTCTATAGATACATTAGTGAAAAGAGAAAGCCCAGAAGGGGTATTGCTAAGCTCAAAGGAGAAAAGTGGGCATGTGAGGAGGAAGACCCTGTAAAAGCATCTATCCTAAATAGATACTTTTGCTCAGTATTTACTGAAGAGAAGGTAGGGCAGGGGCCACAGCTCAGCACCATGGACATGGGGGGAGGTGAGCACTACTCCCTTCACAAAAGAAAGGGTCCTACAAGAGCTCACTAAGCTCAGGGTGACAAGGCAATGGGACTTGATGGCATACATCCCAGGGTACTTAAGGAGCTAAGGGTGGAACTAGCAGAGCCATTAGCAGAACTGTTTAGTGAGTCTCTGAGCACAGGAGAGGTCCCAGAAGACTGGAGAAGGGCTCATGTGATCCCGCTCCACAAGACTGGTAGCAGGGAGAAGGCAGGGAACTACAGACCAGTCAGTCTTACTCAGTAGTGGGCAAGATTATGGAGGCACTCCTTAAGGAAAGGATAGAGCAACACCTGGAATCCATAGAGGCACAGGATCCAAGACAGCATGGGTTTACAAAGGAAGGTCCTGTCAAACTAACTCATAGATTTCTTTGACTGGGCAACCAGAGGGGGAACCAAGGGGGAGCAGTTGATGTCGCCTACTTTGACTTCAGCAAAGCTTTTGACACTGTTCCACATAGAAGATTGATAAATAAGCTGGGTAGGCTCAGGGTGGGTCAGAGGTTGGTCAACTGGGTGGCAAACTAGTTGACAGGCAGAAAACAGAGAGTGGTGGTAATTGGTATACAGTCAGAAGAGATGCAGGTCACAAGTGGAGTACCTCAGGGATCAGTCCTGGGGCCAGTCCTCTTTAATATCTTCATTACTGACATTGCAGATGGACTAGAGGGTAAGGCTTGTTTGTTTGCAGATGACACCAAGATCTGCAACAGAGTAGATGATCCAAATGGGGTGGGCAGAATAAGAAGAGATCTGGATAAACTACCAAAATAGTCAGAAGAGTGGCAACTGGGATTTAATGCAAAGAAGCGCAAGATCATGCACATAGGGAAGAGAAACCCTGAAGCCACCTATAGGCTGGGAGGGGAGTTGCTGCAGTCACAAAGGAAGAAAGAGACTGGGGCTTCATCCTCACCAATGACCTGAAATCATCCAAGCTAACCTCTAAAGCAGTAGGTAAGGCTAGGGGGATGTTAGGGTGTATTAGTAGGGGTATCACAAGTCGGAAGAGGGAGGTAATAATCCCTATTTACAAGACACTGGTTAGGCCCCATCTAGAGTACTGTGTGCAGTATTGGAGGCCACATCTTCACAAGGACATTAAGCAAATTGAGGCAGTCCAGAGAAGGGCAACCAAAATGGTGCAGGGACTGCATCAGAAGACATATGAGGACAGATTAACGGAGCTCAATATGTATACCCTTGAGCAAAGGAGGGAGAGAGGTGATACGATCAAAACATTCCAAAAACCTTAAGGGCATTAACAAGGTGAAAGAGTCTAACATGTTTAAATATAAGAAAAATAGCAGGACAAGCGGACACAGCATGAGCTTAGAGGGAGGCTGATTAAGGTGGAGTGTGAAGAAATTCTTTTTCACAGAAAGAGTGGTGGATGTATGGAACGGCCGACCTCAGGAAGTGGTGGCTATGAATACAGTGCAGGGCTTCAAACAGGCATGAGATAGGCATAAGGGAGCAATACAGATGAGTATGAATAGATAGGCCACTGACAGAGCAAAGGCTGATGGCACATTTATAAAGTAGAAAAAGAAATGGGCAGACTGGATGGGCCTTGCAGCCCTTATCTGCCATCAAGCTCTATGTTTCTATGTTTAGCTGAGCCCCTAAACTATGGAACTCCCTTCCACTGAGTCTAAGAATCGCCCCTTCTCCACACAGCTTCAAACAGGAGCTTCATATGGCTCTTCTGAGCTCTGAACCCTGCTCCTGTCCTCTATCCACCCACTCCTGTACTGGTTCCTCATAGTTCCTACCGGCTCCAACCTCTACTACTATCAAATCTGCCTGAAAATCTTGTCATTTCTTCTCTTCTAGCACTTACTCACTAGTTGTATGACTTATGACTGATAGTTATTTGCACTTATATTTCTGTTTTGTTACTACATATAGATTCCTGCAAATGTACTGTCATTACTGAAAATGTTGTATAAGTGTACTATATCTGACTTCTACTTGTTCTCATGATGTTTTCTTGTATCTACTATTGTCTATGTACCCTTTGTTGTAATCTCCCAGGTCGTACCTGAAAGAAGGCAGCTATGCTGTCTAGTGTACCTACCCAGTTAACAAAAAATTAATAAATAAATGATACCAATCCCTGTCTGTGGGTCATGTTGTACTGGGACCGTGCATGATACCACTCTCCTGTCTGTGGACCATGTTGTACTGGGACTGTGAAAACCAGTAGACTTGGAGGCTGACTAAGTTGCTGCCTGCTGACTGTGCCACTCGGCACTTACTGAGCAAGACTCCTTGGTTATCTGCCCTGGTTCCACTTCACTAAGTTCACTCTACCTTTCCTGCCCAGCCCTGACCAACCTGCTGGCCAGCCCTGCCACCATAACTGCCTCAAGACACTGTTTTGTAGTGTGTGTGTGTGAATGTTTGTTGTGTGTTTGTGTGTGTGTGTGGTGGGGGGGAGTGTGACAACACTGAAGGCCTTAAAGTTTATGGAATGTATTAACTGGTTAGAAAAATAGACTTTGATGCCAGACAAGGACCGCTTGGCCCACCTAGTCTGCCCATTTCCCTACCTACAGGATAAGCCTCAGATCTTAGTTACCCAACAGCCTATTTCTTCCTACACTCCACAAGAATTGCCTTATGTCTGTCCCATGCATTCTTGAATTCTCCCACAGGTTTAGACCCCACAACCTCCTAAGGAAGGCTGTTCCATGCGTCCACCACCCTCTCTGTGAAAAAATACTTCCTCACATTGCCCCTGAGCTTTCCCCCTTCTGTCTTCAAATTGTGTCCCCTTGTTCTTGCACATATCTTTTTCTTAAAGATGCTACCCTCTTGGACTTTGTTGATTCCACTGAGGTACTGAAAAGTTTCTATCATTCCCCCCCTTTCCTCAAGGGTATACATTTTCAGCTCCTTTAGTCTCTCCTCATATGAGTTGCCCTCCTCTGGATTGCCTCCATTCTGTCTATGTCCTTGCAGAGATGGGGTCTCCAGAATTGGATGAAGTACTCCAGATGGGGTCTCACTAACTGTCTGTACAGAGGGATAACAACTTCCTGTTTTCTGCTGGTGATGCCTCTCCCTATACATCCCAGTATCCCCCAGCCCTCCCTACTGCCTTCTCACATTGCTTGCCAACCAGAAGGTCATCTAATATGATTACCCCCAGGTCCCTTTCCATTTCTGTTGTTGTTACTACCTCCCCCCCCTCCATTGTGTAATCTTCCCCTGGGTTTTTGTTTCCCAGGTGCATTATTTTGCTATTCTTTGCATTGAATCCAAGCTGCCATACTGTTGACCATTCCTCCAATCTTGCTAAGTCCCTTCTTATCCTTTCCATGCTTCCTTGTGTTATCAACCCCGTTGCAGATCTTTGTGTCATCTGCAAAGAGGCATACTTTTCCTTCCAGTCTCTCTGCAATGTCACTTATAAAGACATTAAAAAGGACTGGACCCAGTAATGAACCCTGTGGTACCCCACTACTAACCCCCCTTTCTTCAGAGTGGACTACATTTACAATTACCTTCTGTGTCCTGTTGTCCAGCCAATGTTCTACCGAGGCTACCACCCTGGGACCCACTCCCAGACAGGTAATTTGATTATTAATCTTTTGTGTGGGACTGTGTCAAATGCCTTGCTAAAGTCTAGGTAGGCCATGTCCACGGCCCCACCCTGGTCTACTACTTTGGCCACCCAGTCAAAGAAATCAATTAGATTCATCTGACATGACCTTCTCGCTGTGAACCCATGCTGCCTTGGGTCCTGTGCCCCACTGGCCTCTAGGTACTCAAGAATTCTTTCCTTCAGAAGTGATTCCATCACTTTCCCTACCACAGAGGTCAAACTGACAGGTCTATAGTTTCCTGCCTCTGTCCTGCTCCCACTTTTATGAAGGGGAATCACATCCACCTTCTTCCAGTCCTCAGGTACCACACCATCCTCCCATGATTTCTTAAAAAGGGTAGTCAGTGGTGTCACTAGTTCCCCCCTTAATTCTTTTAGAATTCTGGGGTGAATTCTGTCAGGCTCCATTGCTTTGTCCACCTTCAATTTTAGGAGTTCTTTCAAAACCCTTTCTTCTGTGAAAGACTGGGATCGACACCCTATCCAGAGTGCTTCTGTTAATTGGATTAGGCACCTCCCCCTCCTCCTCTTTTGTGAATACTGAGCAGAAGTATTCGTTTAGTAGCTCTGCTTTTTCACTGTCCCTCTCTGCCCACCCACTGTCCCTTCTATTCATCCTCACTATCCCTCCCTTTGTCTTTCTACACTCCCTGATATACCTATAAAAGGTTCTATCCCCTATTTTTTCCTCAGTTTGGGCCTTTGCTATTCTGACTTCCCTTCCTGCTTCCTTCTGCCTTAACTGGTACAGTTCTCTGTCCTGCTCCTTCTCTGTTTTCTTATACTTCCTAAATGCTATCTGTTTCTCCCTAACCTTCCCCACCACCTCTTTTGAGAACCATAGTGGCTTTTTCTTTCATTTTGATTTGTTTATTTGTTTCACACAAAGGCTTGTTGCCCCTATGATGGCAGTTTTGATGTTTCCCCATTGTTGCTCCACCCCTTCCTCTAGCCTGTTTGCTAGTGCTTTTCTAAGGCACTCTCCCATCTTGCCAAAGTCAGCCCTCCTGAAGTCCAGTACCCTTGCTTTTGTATGGATTGACCCTGTAGCTGAGTTTATCATGAACCACACTGTTTGGTGGTCACTTGTTCCCAGATGGCCACCCACTTCTAAATCTTGGATCATCTCACTGTCCTTATTTGAGAGTATGAGGTCTAAGACTGCTCCCTCACGAGTGGGTTCCAAAATTAGCTGTCTGAGGCATGCCACCTGGTTGAGAGTATAGTTGGGAAAATGTCTCAAGCTAAGTTCTATATTACATTATGTGTGAAACATTTGCTCACTTTGAGTATACTTCAGTTTAAACCCTCTGTATGCCATATATATATAATTTCTGTTTATTTTAATTTTGGGGCTTGTTTTTAACTTGCAGGTAGGCCTCATTTTAGCATGTATTTATTATCCACAGGTTTGCCTCTCATTGACTGTGTTCTTTAAAACACTAGGACACTTACAATTAAAGTTGTACACTCCTCATCTTACATGAATTAGTGAGAATAGTATCCTAAGACTTTGTTATCAGTAGACTGTTTTCTTGAAACATACTAAGGCATTTTAAAATGTATGTGAGGAGAACTCTGCTTGTTGCTATTTTCTGATAACCTTTGACCTTCAGGGTCTTCTCAGCTAAAAGCATACTGGTGTTAATTAGCTTCTCTGATGTAACCTTTTGTTATGTTTCGAATGAGTGTGTTAAACCAATGAGAATTATTTCTGTTTTTTATGCATTATCTTTGTGTTAACAGTATGATATTTTCTAAATAACTGTCATAAAGCTTCTGAAGAAGGACTTGGTTGGTCAGAAAGCTAGAGCACTTTGTTCTTTTGTTGTAACATCTGTGTTAGTCCAATAAAATGTATCAAACCATTTGCTTCTGGATCTGTTCTTACAAGGACCATTATGGCAACTACACTATATGTTTGTCAAGACACTGTTGGTCAGTCCACATGAATGGGGCCCAATTGAAAGCATATTTTCTTTTTCTTTAAATGAGTGGAACACAGGGTGTTGTTAAACATGCCAGTTGTTGCTCCGCTCCTGAGACTCCCCTCACCCCTTTCCCGGTGCTGACACAATACCTGTGGGCAGGGAAAGACTTGTGACCACTTTGTTTATAGCACAAAATGGTGCAACAATAAAATGCATTGCCAAGTGTCACAAATTTACCCTCCCTCATGCGCTATATTTGTGTCTGCCTCCGTCTAACTTTTTTTGCTGAGGATATCCCCATACATACTGCATCTAAGTGAGTAACAAGACGTGGCAGGTTGTGGGTTGTTATGGCATGTAATAAATACATGCCCGGGTGTGTTATGAGGCACAAGGTGTTTACACTTAATATCTTCAGCACCTGAAGTGTGGTCATCACATATTATAGAACAGGTATCTCTTGTCATCCAATCAGAGCACAGGAAAACTGTAATTTAATATCCCATAAGACCGCTACAACCACATTTTGGGCACACCCACAGTAGGTTATCCCCATTTCAGAAAAGTCCACAGTAGCTTAGTCACATTTTCCACATGCCAACAGTAAGTCAACCACATTTCAGACATGCCTACAGTAACTTACCACATTTTCTACATGCCAACAGTAGGTTAACCACATTTCAGACATGCCCACATTAGGTTGTCCACATTTCAGACACGCCCACAGCAGGTTATCCCATGCCCACAGTAGATTATACACATTTCAGAAATGCTCACAGTAGGTTATCCCATGCCCACAGTAGATTATACACATTTCAGATATGCCCACAGTAGGTTATCCCATGCCCACAGTAGATTATACACATTTCAGAAATGCCCACAGTAGGTAATCCCATGCCCACAGTAGATTATACACATTTCAGAAATGCTCACAGTAGGTTATCCCATGCCCACAGTAGATTATACACATTTCAGAAATGCTCACAGTAGGTTATCCCATGCCCACTGTAGATTATACACATTTCAGACATGCCCACAGTAGGTTATCCCATGCCCACAGTAGATTATACACATTTCAGAAATGCTCACAGTAGGTTATTCCATGCCCACAGTAGATTATACACATTTCAGACATGCCCACAGTAGGTTATCCATTTAGTCCACAGAAAAAAGGGGGCAAAAAGGCATATTCCGGTTTAACTACCACAGAACTTTTAAAATCATGGGTTCAAAATTCCTAGACGTATGATAGTGATAACATTCAATTAACAGGAGCATACTCAGAGCAGCTGACTTCCGTGGTTGATTAAATGCCTCAACCTTCAGCCTGGGCATGTAATCAACCACATCAGCTGGTTATTCCTTCATAATGATGAAATGATGGTCACTAGGAAAGGTGGTACAACAGAATGTAATGCACAGTCACTTGGGAGCAGGACACACAGAGGAGATAAAAACAAACAACAGTCGAACATGGCATCTGCTGAAGTGGTATTCAGTAGAACAGTGGACTGCTTCAAACAAGGATGGGACAGGACAAGGGGGAGGGTTAATGAAGGGGAAGGGTGGAAGGGAGGGGCTGCTGCAGAATAAGGGGTGCTAGCTGCACATTCGAGCAGACTTGATAGACCTCTAGGCCTTTATCTGCTGGCAAATTTCATATGTTCATATGTTCGTATGCACAAGGGGTTAGCACCCAGAATACAAATGTAATATCACAGGCAAATATGGGGCCACAGACAGATGAACAGACATTTGGGATCTACGAAGTAGGAAGCAATGGAGAGAATGAAATGGATACTGCACTACCAGACACTACTAGTAATACGAGGATGGAGACTAAAGCAACAGATTGGGGGAAGGGTCAGTAAAATGGTGTATGTTTTGGGTGATTAAATTGTAAAATGTGCGGATAGATACACATCTTGTGGAAATAAAGAGTGTTTAACTTCTAGTTACTTCTCAGGAGCCAAGATTCAGGATTTGAAACATATGTTGAAAGATATAATAAAGGAAAGGGACAGGTTGGCAACAGTAATTTTACATATAGGAGTTAATAATATAAGTTGTCAGGGAAGAATGGACATGAAGAATGAGTATCTGAGCATTTGGGAGGAAGCAAACAAACGTAACTGTAAGGTGTACTTCTCAGAAATGCTACTGGCACCCAAGGAGAGTTTTTTTTTTGGCAGTTATTTAACCAGGACTAGCACACTAAGCTGAAAGCTTGTTTACAGGTGCAATCTGGGAGCACAGGGAAGTTAAGTGACTTGCTCAGGGTCACACAGTATGCAAGTAGGAGCTGTGGGATTCAAACCCTGGTCTCCAGATTTGCAGCTCAGAGCCTTAAACCACTGCAGTATACTGCCTCCCTAAAGAGTGATTTTAACATGGGCAAAATCAGGGATATAAATAACTGGCTGAGACAATGGACATTTCAGGAGGGTATAGGATGCATTACCCATTGGGAAGAATTCATGGATGAACCCATTTATTTTTGTCAGGATGGATTACATCTTAGCAAAAGGGGCCGTAGAAAATTAGGTGCATCTCTAAGGAGAACAGGCGATAAAGCTTTAAACTAACAGGCGGGGAGAGGGGACACTATTCAAACTGATGGAAACAGTAGGGCTTGAAACACCAACAGGGAACAAGGCCAAAAACAGAACAGAAAGCTTACTGAAGAAAGTCTGGTCTCTGAATGTTAGAAGCCTGAATATAAGAAAAAATCAAGTCAGAAATCGTGTTACTGACAGAGAAAGTAGACATATGCATGATTATTGAGATATGGTGGGAACAGGGAGTAGAGTGGAGTGGAATAGAGAAATAAATGGATATAAAGTATTCACAAAGGACAGGGAGAATAAAAGAGGAAGGGGTAGCTATATATGTTAACTCTTTAAATGCTTCTGTATGTAGCAAACATAATCAGTCTACTACAGAATCAACATGTTTAGCACTACAAGGAACAGCAGAAAGGAAACTGGTCATGGGATTTATATTATACAGCTCCTAATAATAACAGAGAAACGGATGCCAATTTAGAGGCTGAGATATGGACAATAGCAGAAGAAGAAGATGATAATAGTGACTGGAGATTTTAACCATCCAGAAATGAAACGGGATCAGCAAAACAGATTCAGCACTAGAAAAAACACATTTCTGGAAATGCTGAATATGGCTGGGTTGAGTCAAATGGTATATAAGCCAACCCGTGAACAGAATGTCCTGGACCTCGTAATAACAAATAGAGAAGACATGGTTGGGAAAAATAAAGATCGGGGAGAATCTCAGTAATAATGACCATAATATTATCAAATTCGCTATTAAGAAAAAACTAAATCATATAGCTAGGATAACCACTATAATAAAACATTACAAGAAAACTAAATTATCCAAAATCAAGCAGGAACTGGCTAGATGGGACTGGGAGAAATATTTTGAGGGAAAAGTGTGAATGATATGTGAACAGCCTTCAGGAATAAACTCATGAGGATGGAAGAATTATATATACACCAAACAAAACAATGTATAATGAAAGGGGAAAAAGATCAGCTTGGTGCACAAATAAGGTACTGAAGTTAAGAGCACAAAAGAAGAGAGCTTTTGGTAAAATGATAATAAGTGGAACACATGACAGTAGGGATCATTATAAAATCTTGTTCAAGAGACTAAAACTATTAAAGGAGACATAAAACAAGTGGAATTCAATCTTGCACATAGGAAAGACAACAGGAAGTGCTTTTCTGCTTATATAAATTCTCAAAATAAATAAAACAACCAGTTAGGCCCAATAATAGCTGACAGCAAGGAAATGCACAATTCTAGAGATGTGGCTGAGGCATTCAATAAATATTTTGGTACAGTATTTGAGACAAACAATGGTAATAGAACGGATATAAACGTTAACATCTGTCAACAAATGGATTTGGATATGAGCATATCAGAAATAAAAGATGTAATAGGCAAACTGAAAGTTAACAAATCAGCAGGCTCTCATTAAATTAGTCCTGGGCTTATTAACGAAATGGGAGACTACATCGCATATCCAATAGCCAAGATTATGAAAATATCCTTCAGTACTGGGGAGGTACCGAATGACTGGAGACATGCAACGGTAGTCCCATTATATAAGAAATGAAACAGATTAGAAACATCCAGCTATAGACCCGTCAGTTTGGCATCGATATTGTGCAAAATATCAGGAACCTTTCTAAAAACCAAAACTGAGGAAAATCTAAATAGATTAGGCTGGGAAGACAATAAACAGCATGGATTTAAAAAGAACAAAGGGTGTAATACAGATCACTTATGTTTCAATGAGCATATCAACAAAATAGTGAGCAAAAATATACCAATGGACATCATATATCTAGACTTTCAAAAGGCATTTGACAAGGTCCCCCATAACAGCCTTTGGCAGAAAATGCAAAAAATTGGCATAGACAGTAGAATAATAAATCGGACCCAAAACTGGCTATTTGGTAGACTTCAAAGAGTAAGAGTCCTTGGCAAGTACTCAGATCCAATGAAAATGTCCAGTGGGGTGCCACAGGGTTCAGTGTTGGGGCCAGTGTTATTTTCATTGTACATAAGTGACTTACATCATAACATCAATAACAAAGTCATTAAGTTTGCAGATGATATTAAGCTAAGTGGACCTGTAGCGACAGAAAATCAACAAGCTGAAATGATAAGGGACTTTGAAGACATTGAAAGATGATCTCTAAGAAATAAAATGCCATTTGGCATTCATAAATGTACAGTAATGCACTTAGTAAAACATAACATTGAACAAACATACACACTGAATGGGAGAATGTTAAAAGCAACTACACAAGAGAAAGATTGTGGCATATTAGTGGATCACTAGCTCCAATTTAAAAACCACAGGACAAAAGTGTTTAGGAAAACCAATCTCATTGCAAGAAATATAACAAGCATTTGTCAATGCCGAATGTTGTCTTGCTGGCATTGGCATTGGTAGTGCAGCAGTTAGAGAGAGATGCATAATAGGAATGGCACTGAAGTATTGAACTGATGCCAACCCACCCCCACCCTGCAGAGACTGACAGGCATTGTGGTGTCCCTTTGGATGTTGGCCATAGTGCTCATGCCATTTCACCTCTCCTTATCCTGCAGACACCAACAAGTGGCGTGGTTTGCATTGGGATCTTCGGGCTTTATGCTCACCCCATTCCATAAGGAAATACACTAAGATGGGTGCAGTATAGGACAGTGGGGTGAACTTTGGAGCCAGAGCATCCAAGGCACATCCTGATGATTGTCACTGGCTACAGGGTGGGGGTGGGGGTGGAATGGCGTGAGCATTACGTCCGACAATCCCAAGTCACACCCCTGACACCTGTCAGTCTCTACATATGGGAGTTCGGGGACCGAATTTTCAACATAACACCTCTGCTCATGTACAGTGTCACTGTTATTTCCTCAAAGTGTCCCAAGAAGTGATTTCGCACAGCGAGCATGCTATTCTGCGCCGGAAGTGCGAAAACACATTTTGGGCAGGATATGTGAAATGATAGCTGTACTGTTCATCAAGAGGTGTGGAAAAATGCCAATGGTGAAAATCCAGAGTGAAAATATCACAAATGCACGACGGTACGAGAGTGCGTCCAATCTGCCAATGCACACTCGTAACACAGTCATTTTATGGAGTATCATCACCAAATTTTCGACATAGGCATTTTAGGACCTCTGCTCATGAACTGTGTCACTGTCATTTTCATAATCTGGCCCAAACACTGATTTCCCACAGCAACTGCGCTATTGTGAGCTGGAAGTGTGGAAACACATTTCAGGCAGGATGTGGAAAATGACAGCTGTACTGTTCACAAGGAGATGTACAAAAATGACAGTGCTGAAAATCTGGCATTAAAATATTGCGAATGCGTGAAGTTACGAGCCTGCGTAGCAAATGCACAACGCACGCTCGTAAAATAGGCATTTGTTGGATTTTTTCCACCAAATTTGGAACATATGCTTTTTGAGAGGCCACCTCATGAACACTGGCACTGTCATTTCATTAATGGGTCCCGGAAGGTGATTTCGTACAGTGACTGCAAAATCACCTTTCGAGGCTGATTAACGCCATGACAGTGATAGAATTCATGAGGAGGGGCCCCAAAAACCCCATGTTGAAAATTTGGTGCCAAAATTCCAACAATTGCCCGAGACATGCAGCAAAGTTGAAAAAAACCCTATTCATTCCATTATACAGCTTACCGGCATTTCCTCAGTCAGCTTTGAAGAGTGCAGACGTGTTCCAGGTCCACTGAAGATCGTCAGCCAGACTCTGGAAGTAAGTATGGGGTGAGGAGGGGTGGGAGGCAGGTGCGCAGGTGGGTGCGGATGGGGGCAGGAGACTACGAGGGACCTTTTTGTTACAGGGAAGAAAAAATTACAACACGGACAGTTTTTTTTTGGGTGGCATGCTGGGTGGGCCCCCATGCCACCTAACTGTTTTGGGGTACCAGCCAACGGGGATTGGGCACCTTTGTTGGCAGAAAATGGGGGTGAATTTATGCCGATGGGGATTGGGCACCCCGCCGGCACACAATGAAAGGCAGGGGAAGCAAGAGCCAGGGGATTGGGCACCCCCGGCATATAAGAAATGCGGAGGGGTGTGACTGATTTATGCCGACGGGAAGGCCTCGGTCGGCTCACAATAAAAGCCGGGGATGCAAGAACCTAGGGGGATTGGGCACCCCTTGGCATATAGGAAATGGGGCTGCTTGTGCAGGCACAGTAAGCCGCTGGGGACTGGGCACCCCCGGTTGGCTGCTACGGGCGCCGCCGTTCTGCTGCTTATGTGGCAAACACGGGAAGGGTCCGGCTATGGCCTGACGAGCTTTGCTCAGATTGCAGCAGACCTTTCCTTAGATGTGCTCACCACATTATCATGCAGGCTGATTGGGGAATGAGGGACGCACCTACTGATGCGTGCCCTGCATTCACCCAACAGCGGCCGCGCCTCCAAATCTGCACTACCGCAAGATGTTGACTTGTGCGCCAGCGCGGCAAGCCAACATAAAAAGGAGCTTTTTAAACAGAATTATGGGATGTCTGATACCACTATACAAAATGCACATAAGACCACATGGCAACTACGGGTCTCACATTTGGAACCCTTACATACAAGGTGATATAGACAGGATACAGAGGCGATATATGAAAATGGTAGGATCTATGAGAGTATAAGCTACAAAGACAGGCTGACTAAGACTGGTCTATTCACCTTACAACATCAAAGAATCTGAGGTGACTTAATGTCAATGTTTAAAATAATGAATGACGTGGATCTAAGAAATGAAATGGGGTTAAGATTACAGGAAAAACAATAAGCCTTAGAGGTCACAAAAAAACAAGTTAGATACAGCTATGAATAACAGCAGGTATTTTTTATTCATAAACAGAACAGGTAGAATATGGAATAGATTACCAAATGAAATAGTAGACTGTAGTTTAGTATCAGCATTTAAAAGAGGAATTGATATATTGTTAACAGAAAACAGGTCAAAATAAATCCACTAATGTGGGGAATGGTTCATATCGGCTGTAAGGCCTTCTTCCGTTCAATACCCAGTATAACTACCCAGTATATGTCAGCTTACTGAATATTAACTTTTAAACAACCCACATCCTGAACTGTCTTACTGCGCTTATGAAAATGGATAGCCTGAGAAAATATGAAAAATGAAACACTGGCAACTTTAAAAAAAATTAAAATCAGGTGTTTTCCTTTGTTAAATGTAACAAGTAAAAAGTAGTCATTCCCCACCTGTCAATTATCTGTCTACACATTAAATAGATGGAATGTTTAGAAACATAGAAACATAGACGTTGACGGCAGATAAGGACAGCAAGGCCCATCCAGTCTGCCCATTTTTTCTACCTTATGAATGTGCCATAGGCCTTTACGCTGTCAATTTTGTTAGTCATGGAATACAGGAATTTAAACTTCTGCAGAATTCTACTGGCAGAATGTTCACCTCCCTTCCATCCAAGTAAGCAGTAAAATAAGACAGGGCATTCAGTTACTGGGTAATAACCACCACTCCCGCTCCAAGGGTTGGAGGCACGAAGCGTATCCAAGTGCCCTTCAACCACAGGGTGGGGGGAAGTTTGCTGATTACCCAATAACCACAGGCCCCGAAGTATATTATTGTGTTTATAAAATGGCATAAAAATAAGAAAAAATACAAGACTAAACACATCTTTAAATTAAGAATAAATAAATAATCATAATTGGTAAATTGGTTCTCACACAAAAAACAGTCTGAGTTGCCCCATGAAAGAGATCACATTGGCTGGCACGTAAGTCACTCATGTTAGCTGAACCTTTTTTTTGTTTTTCCCAACTGTCAGTTACTGAGAATTCCAAAGCAGTGTGATGCTATTTCTATGCAGTTAGGTCAGCCTAGAAAACAAGTTCCAAGGCTTGCAAGGCACTTTCCAGACTTGTGTGGTTATTGGTCATATTACTGCACAGCTCTGGACAGCTACAGAGCAATCAGATCACTTCATTTTTTCTTGCCAATTTTATAAACACAAACAATAGAAGGCCAGAGTTAAAGCCAGGGATTTAATTTGAACTGCAGTAGAGTAAGCAGCAAAGATTTCCCTGGTATGCGATTAAGGATAGATGGGGGATTTTTCATGGTTAAAAAAGAACAGTCGGTATATAAAACTGTGGGCAGAACTTCATTTGTAGGCAATAACACACATCAGTGCATGAGGCTATTAGGTAAATGTCATGCTATTACTCCAGACACTGCAATGCATCCTGGCGGGCTCCACTGTATACTAGCATGGCCAACAAGCCCTAATCAACATATTATGCAACGAGTGGGTGAGAACAACCTTGGCAGTATCACCGTGTACTTTGCACATTCCAACATGTTAATGGCCAGACAGTTTATGTACTATAGTTAATAGAATTACCAACCAGAGCAGCAGTCTGCATAACAGTAGCTGTGCCACTGTCAGCAGAGGAAATTTCATCATCTGTAGATAGCAACACCCATTTGTGTACATCAGTTGCAGTGAATGACACTAATGGACCTTTATGTGCACCAAAACAGTGCAACTCACTGCAGCTGCGTAAGGGTCTTCTCTTGTCATAGTTTAGGGAGAAGAAAATACTTGCCTCATGATCTCATTTATTTGGGTCACGGTGAGCCCAAAGTAGAAAAAAAAGCAATTTTAAAGTAAGAACCTCAGTGCTAAAGCACTGAAGCAAAAGTTAACCTAGTAGGGCACTGCCAACAAAGCCAAGTTTCAAAGAAATACCAAATTGCACATACTGCACCTCACTAATGCAAAGCATCATGGGACATATATGCATGGTAATTTGCAAGTAGTACTTGCAGCAGTAGAGTGTCTCAGCTGCCAAAGAAAAAAGGCTCTGAGCACCTTAGAGCAGAAGCAATAGACAAAAAATGAAAATTACATACCTACCGTAATTCTTAATCTTCTTGGATGAAGTCTCCACCTCTCATTCACACTAATGGGACTACACCGGAGGTGCTAGGACTCAGCGGGAGCCAAAAATCTTCAGGAGGGCTGGTGCCTAGATAGAGCCGTGAGGAAGTGGCACCGCAAACCTGGCTCAAGCCATATAGGCAACCTTGGCGTCGACTCTCCAACCGCCTCAGTACCTTTTTTACAGAGGAGGTGCAGCATGAACTAACTTAGTGAAACTAACCTACATAAGACAGTCCAAATGACCCATATAAGAAGGGTCAACACAACAGAGTCTTCACAGCCCAGCCATCGAGGGAGTGAAGACCAAAAACAGATAAGTGAGCTCAGGGGATGGAGGGTGGGCGTGTGAATGAGTGGATGAGACTTCATCCAAAAAGATCAAGAATTATGGTAGGTACGTCATTTTTATATCTTCCTGGACATAAAGTCTCCAACATTCATTCACACTAATGAGAGAGTACTGAGCTGAAATAATCCCCTGAGAAGGGCGGTAGGAGAGAGGAGCTCACTTAGGACAGGAGTCCATTAAGGATTGTCCTGCCAAAGGATTGACACTGTCTGGCATGGACATCCAAAGTGTAGTGGTTCACAAAAGTGTGCATAGAACTCCAAGTAGCTGCATTGCAGATGTCTGCAATAGGCACGTTTCGAATTTCTGCCAGAGATGCTGCAACTGCCCTGGTAGAATGAGCGTATACTGTGCTTTCCAATTTAACTTGTACCATGAAGTAGCATTTGCGAGGGCATACCACTAGCCACGCCAAAATATACCTGCTAGCAAAAGCCTGACCCAGCTGGCCCATGTTGAAAGAGACAAAAAGTTGTTTAGATTTGAGGATCTCTTTAGTTCTGTTTAAGTTGAACCACAGAACCCTCTTAACATCCAGAGAATGTGAGATGCGCTCTCCCTCATTCTAGAAGTTTGCGAAGTAGGTTGGAAGAACCAAGGGCTGGTTCAGATGGAATTCCAAGACTACTTTAGGGAGAACCTTTGGGTGAGTTAGAAAGACCACCTTTGGGGGCGCTGTGGAGTCTGAGCCTGGAGGAAGCAACTCTTTTGAACCCTACTGTACTGGATTTGTTGCAGCATGAAGAGGAGCGGCATCTACAGGCCCATCGGATACTGCTGGCACAAATGGCTGATGCTTCTACAAAGGATGCATCGATATCACAGGCATTAACAGATACGGAGATGAAAACGACAAAGCTGAATACATTTCAGAACCTGCAAAATATTGCTCCCCCAGACTTGGGATCTGAGTGGCAGGTTAGTGACAATGACTGTATGACTAACTTGGTGAAAATGTCTGTGGGGAACATGTCAGGAATGGCAACCATAGGTGGGCAACCCAGCATAAGACAGCCCACAGTAACATCAGATAGCTTACCTGATCTTGATGCACTCACTGGAGGTGAAAATATGCAAGGTACAGAGAAATAAAAAATAGATTTACAGCTTGGTCTTAGTTGGGATGAAGCAGTAACATTAGAAATTGGACAAGATGAAACCTGGTCGGCAGAAAAGGCTTTACTCGCAGCAGGCTAGGAAAGAAACCCTACAAATGGGCAATGGGTCTTGGGGACTTCCCTGATACGAACATTTGAGGATGAGGAGACTAGGCAGGCTGAGGTTCCTGCAACTACTCATCACGGAGAGACCTCTTCACCTCTGGAACTCCCAGAGGAATTGTTGCTAACCCAAAATCCTATCTTAAACATACCAGGATCATTGACAACTTTGTTGCCGCATAACCCAACCCTGAAACCCTCGCCAGTCACTGGGCCCCAAGCTAGAGTAAATAAAATGTCACATTCTGCGGCTACTTCAAGGGCCATCAGTAAACCTAAGGGGTTGTCTACACGAGGCCCTATGCAGCCGGCTGAATGGCATAATGCGGTTAGACTTCGCTATCTTGGAGGTCTAACAGAAGCCCCAGATAAGCCCCAGATAGGTTGTATGTTGCTAGAAAACTACTGAAAGATTCACTGAATTTTGTTCACAAATGAAGTGCATGCACTGATTCATGTGTCCAGGGAAATGACATTTGATGTCAGTTTCAAGACACAGCAAGGGCTAGAACGATTTTAGCTAAAATACCATAAATTACAAAAGACCCCATTATGGACACCCTTTTCTGTTCTGCCCCTATCTAGGCCCATCCAGAAGACAATAACTGCTTTATTTAGAAGTGAGGGAGTCAGTATGAATGACCTGACACACTGGCTTAAAGCACGATGTACTGTACTTTCGGATCCAGAAGCAATTTTTTATTCTGAACAGTTGTGGACTGGGGGATGGAGGGTGCGAGTCATGCTCAAAATAACAGACACAGGGTTGGCTCATCTCCCCAGCAGTTTATTTTTGGGTAGGGATAGAGGGGTCCTTTTTTATTCCAGGCAGCCCAAAGCATGCTACTGCTGTGGGTCAGTAGCACATTTAAGTAGTGCATGTGACCAGATAAAATGTACATTCTGTGGGGAACTGGGGCATTCGGGTTTTCACTGTGTTGAAGAGGAAAGATGTAACCTACGTGACACACTTGGCCATAACTTTCAATCTTGCCAATGGGCTGGGCACAATGTGCCTAAGTTGGTTGATGGCACGAAACAAAGGATATATATAACCCTAGCCCAAAAACAGAGAATCTTTACCCAGAAGGATCAAGGGGGAAGGGGAGGGCGTGAAGAGAGGGATCTGGCTGAACAGAGAAGGGAGGAGAGGGCTATTCCCAACACACTGGCACTAAATATCCCTACGACTTCAAACCAGACTCCACAGTTTGATAATTCCAGGGATTTCCTCCCTCCTCCCCGTGTCTCAACCAGTAAAATGACGGACAATGGAGTTAGGAGTTTAATTGAAGAAACTCCACAGATAGGGGCCCCTGACAGTGCGATGGAGCCTCAAACCACAGTGTTGTCTTCTCATGACTTAAGGTTAGCAAAGAAGCTTGGAATGGAAGTAATGGGGCAACCCCTTCCACCTCAACAAACAGGATCACAATTTAATACTCTTTGGGTGACCCATAGCAGAAAATTGCTAGATTCACAGCCATGTCCAGTGACAGTCCCCCTCTTGAACAAATATGAGCTATTACAGTCCACGGTGGAGTCTTCAGATGATTCAGATTCCTCATCTGTGCACTCTTCTATACCGGACCAAACTACTGATACAGAGGCACCGGTGGAGAAAACTGGAGCTCAGAAAAGAAAAGCCAAAACTAAACATAAAGAGTCTGCTACTCGTAAGGGTAAATTAAAGTAATAATGGCATTGTTTTCTTTTTCTATTCTCTTCCTGAATGCTGATCCCAGGACATGTTTTTCATACTGTTAATGTAAATAGTATCAAGAACCCAACTAAAAGAGATTTAGTTTTTTCTTATTTATTATTGTCTGCTGCCGGTATTATTTTTTTACAAGATGTTAGATTTCACACGTTGCCTGAAGTAATGCAAGCCACTAGGGCATGGTACCCAGGTCCATCTTTTTGGTCAATAGGCCAGGAAGTAGCTTCAGGGGTGGGAATTTTGTTCCACTGTACGAAAATGGTATTAGTGAAATTATATGATGTAGTTCCGGGATGGGTTCTTATTCTAGATATTAAATTTCAGCAGGTTTCTAATAAATTAATTAATTATTATGCTCCACAAACTAAAGTGCTTCGGGTTGAGATATTAAAAATTATCTATTTTTTTTTTTTTTACACATTTCATAGTTTGTTATTTTTGGTGGCGACTTTAATTGCAGCTTATCTCAAGACAAAATACATACTTCTAAAACAGTTAAAATATATTCTGATTCCCTTTTTTGTCCTCCCTGATAAAGACAGCTAAACTCATCGACTCCTAATCATCATATACGGAGCAACACACACACCGACTTTTTACAAAGGAAACTTAGCCACTAGATTTGATTTTTTGTTTATATCTTATCAATTATGCATTAAGAGGGTTGAAGTGCAGTTAGCAGAATTCTCCGATCATAGGAGGGTGTCTGTTGAAATTGGAGACGTTAGTAATGTTCAGAAAGGACCGAGTACCTGGAAAATGAATACATCCATATTATTGGATATGAGTTTTAAACTTCTTTTGACTGAATTTGTAGTGGTTAGAAAATCAGTGTTTATTTTATATGAGGATGCAGTACAGTGGTGGCTAGATACCAAAAGGGACCTGGTTTTTTTTTCTTGAAACAATATAGTAAAACTGTATGCATGACCAAATATAAAGAATACTTAGCGATTCGGACTCACCTACAGAGATTATTTACATTGTCTATTACCACTAAACACAATTACACCCCACAGATTCAAATTTTTAGGAGAAAATGCAACAGTTCCATATGGAAAAATCCCAATTTATTTGATACCAACAACAGTTTGGTACCACAGGTTTGACTGACTCAGTATGCCCTTTTGAAGCATGTCATTCCCGTATTAGTCATAAAGAAATGTTGTCCTTATATGATGATTAGGGTCAAACAGTACAAACTAAGGATGGGATTATGGCGGTAGTTGCTGCCTATACTGGGGAAAAATTTAGTCTAGTCGCTTTTGATACTGCACGAACTGCTGAGGTGTTATCCTACATTGATTTTCCTGGCATTTCTTTACAGGACAGTGCAAATCTGATTACAGATATACGTCTAGCAGAAGTGGTGGAGGGTATTCGGACTCTGAAAATGAATACGGCCCCTGGCCCAGACGGTTTGCCATCTGAGTTATATAAGTTTTTAGTTCCATACTAGGGGGAAGAACTGATCCAAGTTTATAACTGTCTGTTAAAAAGTCCATCTTTGCCATTACATTTAAATATGGGCTCTCTGATATATCTCTTTAAGAAAGGGGATAAAAGAGTCATAACAAATTGGAGACCAATATGTTTATTAAATACTGATTTTAAAATATTGTCTAAAATATTGGCAAAACGTCTGCTGTCGGTAGCCACAGAGGTAATTTCGGCCAGTCAGACTTCCTCCATTCCTGGACGATGTATTCAAGATAATCTAGTGTTGATAAGAGAAGTTTTTGAGAGAGGTCATTCCAATCTTTTAAAGGGGTATGTCCTATCTTTAGATCAAAAACAGGCCTTTGACACTGTTCAACATGATTTTTTATGGCGTGTTTTGGCTAAATTTCAAATTCCAGGAGGTTTTATACAGTGGCTTAAACTGCTCTATAGAACTGCAACAGTTTTTCCACTGGTTAATGGATGGCGTGGCCCACTGGTTGGGATTAAGAGAGGGGTAAGACAAGGGTGCCCCCTAAGCCCCATTTTATATGCATTTTTTCTGGATCCTTCGTTGCGTATGTTACAGTACTCTCAAGCCCTTTCCCCTATTGTTTTATCCTCTACATAACAAGTAAGCCCAGTTCTGGCTTATGCAGATGACATTTGTTTATTAGTACAAGATAAAGCCTCCATACTGGAGGCCTTGCAGTTATGCTCCACGTTTGGATCAGTGGCAGGAGCATGTCTTAACCTATACAAATGTGTAGGACAGAAGATAGGACAGGATAGCCCCACCCCGGTAAATACTGGGGGAATTAAATTTCGAACAGGTCCAATTAAAATTTTGGAAATTCATTTTGGAATGGAACATCCATATTTTTTTAATTGGGAGGAGAAACTAGAGATAGTGCAACAAAAAGTAAATAGCTGGAATAGATGGAAAATGGGGAAAAAGAAGAGAGTTTATCTAGTTAAAACTTACTTGGTTCCAGTGTTTTTGTTTATAAGTTATATTTTTCCACAACCAAAAATGTTAGAAACAAGATTACTGAGTATTTTTTTCCAGGCTGTATGGGGAAGTCGGCTCAACCCTAATAAGTTGTATTTACCCATTAATCGGGGGGATTAAACATGATTCATCCTTTATTGTTTTTCAATAGTATTTTTTATGGCTAATTTATGCCCCATTCTGATCCATATGGGTAAGGGATGGGAACCGTGGGTTTATGAGACAATTCAGATGTGGTTTCGGCTGTGGGAAGGGGGGAATTTGATGGTGGTAAAATAGTTACAAACAGCCCCTATATATTGGAGAGAGACATTTATCAGACTTAGACAATGGAAGGTGACAACCCTGGGGATTATCTCTGGGCAGGGGAAACATGTGTATGTGGAGCTACTATGTACAGTCTGCCAGGTACCAGTAGTGTTTGACCGCTGCCCAGAGGATAAGAGAATGAGGACTCTTCAGTTTTTACGAAATCCTAGGATCCCCCCTCATATGTGGGGATCTGCACTGGCTCAGCTGCCATGGCAAACTCAATGTCAAGGGGAACCAGAAGCGCAGACAGCTTTGTGACAGATATTGCAGTCGACTGGACTGTATTACTCAGGTTGAAACTGTAGAACACCTTTTTTTCCAATGTTCTTTCATTATAGGATTTTGGGACTTTTGGCTAACACATGGCAGGCTCCGACCTTTGCTGTCATATCCCTGGATAACCTAATGTATGGTGAGGTATCTGGAACCTGGCAAGCATGGGATGGTGAGACATTCGAAATAATATTTACTGTATGTAAGTGGCAAATATGGACAGTCTGATATTTGTTTACTTTACAGCAAAAACAGATTACACAACTGGAAATTTTGGGGAAAATAACTAAAGATCTAAAAAGGATTTGTATGACTGAAAGACAATCAATGCAGGAAACTATCTGGTTAGCCAAATGGCGAGGCCTACCTTGGATCACGGACTCAGATGCCCCTATTACTTGAAAGACAATTATAGCTGGTAGATACCAGCTGGACTTTTTATAGCTGGTAGATACCAGCTGGACTTTTTTTCTTTGTTGTTACTTTCTTTTTGTATGCAGTCAATTGATGGATATTTTTTTTTCTTTCTTTCTTCTGCATTAAGGTTGTACTAGCTGTATTTTGTGATTGATACATAAATCTGTGTTCAGGTGTGACAAATTTTTGTTTTTAGGTATGCTTTTCAAGGTTCCATTAGCATGAGTGATATTCATTTATTGCTTCCTTTAAGGTTTTTCCTTTTCTTTTTCTTCATGATTTTCTTTTTGGGGATATATGGATTTGATATATATATATATATATATATATATATATATATATATATATATATATATATACACACACACAGGTATATATATATATATGTATGTGTGTTTATGTTTACTTTGTATTTAGTTTTGTTTCTAATAAAATTTCCCCTACTCTTTCGATAAGTGCCATGGGATCTTTAACATCCACCTGAACTACCACCAATCCAGGCAGATCCAGGCACCAATCCATGGGTTCTAGCTGTGATTTTCACAGATTCAACAGCACTCCCATGGACATAAGGAATTTGGAAGCCATAGCCATGGCTTCCTGAGTCTCTTGTCTGGAGGGGCTTGTACCAGACATCCAGATATGGGAACACTTGAATTCTAAGTTTCCTGAGATGCACTGCAAGAACTGCAAAGCACTTTGTAAAGAGTTGTGGTGCCGAGGATAGCCCAAAAGGCAGGACTCTGAATTGGTAGTGCTGACCCAAAGCCACAGATCAGAGATATTAGTGGTAGTTTGGGTGTATGAGAACATGTTAGTAGGTGTCCTGCATGTCCAAGGAGGCCAGCCAATTGTTTTGACAAATTAGAGGTAACCGAGTGCCGAGTGATATCATCTTGAATTTCTCCTTGTAAAGGAATGTGTTTAACTTCCTTAGATTGAGAATAGGAGCATGCTGCCTGTTTTCTTTGGAACTAGGAAGTAATCGGAGTAGAAATCTGTGTTCTGTTGATCCAACAGAATTACTTCTACTGCCCCATTGTTTAGAAGGCCTTGAATCTCGGAAGCAAGAAGATCTGATTGAGAGACAGACAGCTTGGGCTGTCATATGGGTGGATGATCCAGAGGTGTTTCTGAAAGATTTAGAGAGTAACCCTCACAGATTATTCTGAGCACCCATTTGTCTGATGTGACTGACTTCCACTGGTAGTAAAACTGAGTCAGATGCCCTCCTACTGCCTAGGAAGAGTCCCCCTCGGACAGCTGAGGTGGGGCTTGGGCTGGAATCTCAAAGGGTGGCACTATGTGCTTTTGGGCCCTGTACCTTCTGCTGCATTTTATTTTGCAGCTGAGGGACTTGATTCTTGTTGAAGCCTCCTCTGCCTTTGCCACGAAACGACTGACGGTTATGAAACTGCCGCCGGTTCCCGCCCTGTTGAGGGGCAGCACAGGGCGGCCTGGCCATTTTGATAGCTGTTCTAGTTTTCTGTGTGGCTTCTAGTGCCTGCTTGATTTGAGGGCCAAACAGATAAGTTCCATCAAATGGTAAACTCATAACTCTCTGTTGGGCATCATTTGTGAATCCCGATGTTTGTAACCACGAGTGGCGTCGGGTGCAAATACCAGCTGCTGCCGGCCTGGAAGCAGTGTCAAAGGCATCCATAGCAGCTTTTAGTTGCTGATTGTTGGACTCAATGCCTCTAGCAATGGTCTGGAGAAGCTCTGAGCTAAAGTCAGACTCTGGAAGAGCTTCCACTGTGGCTTTGAGCGAATGCCAGAGGGTATACTCATACTGAGAGAAATTACGCTGGTAGCTAGCAATGCGCATACCCAGGGTAGAGGCAGTTAAAACTTGCTTCCCCAAGGTGTCAGTCTTATGAGATCCCTTGTTTACTGGACAAGCTGTAGATTCATGAGGAAGGATGGCTTTCTCATTCTCTGCCAAGACAACTATGGCATCAGCAAAGGCTTGAGAGGCCAAGATTGATTGATCCTTGGGGGGGGGCATACTTCCTGTCTATGGATTTAGCCACAGAAGGAATAAGTACCGGATTATTCCACACCATTCGTGAGAGTGTCTCAAAAAAGGGCTGCACCAGAGGAGTCAATTCCACAGGAATATCCAGAATGTGCAGATACTGCAGACGCAGCAACTTCCCCAGATCAAGCTCTGAAGTCTGGAGAAAGAGAGTGGAATTTATGTTCTTTAGCAGAGACTTAAAGGAATGATCCTTGACCAGAGGCTCTGCTGAAGGAGAGGGTTTATTTGCCACTCCAAGTGAAGAATCATCATCAAAGTCATCTCCTTATTGAAGACCAGGATCAGGCTCAATATTGTCCCCTCCTAGCCCTGGAGGGATAGCTTAGATAGGAAAAGGAGGAGGAGAAGGAGGAGACATTCTGTGAATCAGAAGCTGAAGTTAGCATCGCCCTAGGCATTGCAGAACCAGAGGTTCCCAACCCCATCCCAGGAGTCAGGGAGGAAGATCTGAGTAAATCAGTAGGAGAAAATGGCACCTATGCTGGCTCCTGTGCCACAGCCATATGAGGGGGGAAAAGCACCAGAGCGCACCGTTGACAGCACCAGAGAAGGCACTGCATGACTAGGAAATCCCAACCACCCTGCCTGCAGGTTCGCAAGCATTAGGTCTGAAGGCCCTAGAGACGGACCCGCTGGCATGGGCAGGAGGAACAACTGCCGAACCCACTGCTCCATAAGAGCGGCCCAATGATGAAACTACTCACCAGAAGACCCCCCGGGGGCAGGGAGGGACTCCAGAGTCGAGGATGCTGGTTACCAGGAACAGAGGCCGTAGGGGACCCCGGTGAACCCCTGCCCCTCGCCACTGATGATAGACGTGTAGACACACCAGAGGGCGACCTCGAGCTGTACTGTTGCGGTTGAGCGGTGCCGAGTCCTCAATGAAAATTGAGAATGGAACCGCTTCTTTTTGCGCCTCCAGGAGGACCACCCATTCCCCTCCGAGCACCGGCCTGCCAGTAGTTAGACCCCCTCCCTCCGCAGAGGATGGCGGACCAGACCCAGCCCTGCTAAAAACACAGCTTTCTTGTGAAGTCTCCCTGCCGTCACCGGCCCGTTCATGGTCGACTCCGTCGAAGGTGGGCTGAAGACTTCTTCGTCGATGAAAATTTTCTTTTTTTTTTGAAAACTGAATTTACTAAAATAAGTAAAAACTAACAAATACTGAACGACTATAGCTGCTGTCATATAGATGTGAAGATTTGACTCCCGGTGAGTGAGCGACGTCGTCACTGATGCGCACTCGACAGCGGGGGAAAAAAGAAACTGAGGCGGTTGGAGGGTCAACACCGAGGTAGCCTATATGGCGCGAGCCAGGCTTGTGGTGCCACTTCTCCTCGTGGCCCAATCTAGGCACCAAACCTCCAGAAGATTTTTGGCTCCCGCTGGGTCCTAGCGCCTCCAGTATAGTCCCATTAGTGTGAATGAGTGGTGGAGGCTTTATGTCCAGGAAGATCAAGCATTAAAACATTTAAATATTTAAAAACAACTCTTCAGTTATAAAAAATGTGCAAATATTGCAGTAAAAACTCCTTAAAATAGACAAACAAAATATTACAGTGAAGCCTCATTAAAATATGAAAGAGGTGGCAGCAGATCATGGAAGATACTAGTTAACAGTCCCAAAAGCCTCCTGGAACAGGAAGGATTTCAGGCCCCTCTTAAAACTCTCCACCAAGGGGGCCTCCCATAAAGCTCGAGGCAGGCCCAGCCAGTGCGAATGCTCAATCAGCCAAGGTTTTGGGGCTTTGCCCTGAGAATGGCTAGGAGGTCCACCATGGAGGAGCGAAGGGGCAAAAGGTCTGCTAAGGAGTCAGAAGGTCTCTCAGATAGCTAGAACACAGTCCATATAGGGCCTTATAGGTCAACAGACTGACTTTGAAAGTAACATGCCACTTCACACACAAGCCAGTCTAATTCACACAGGAGCAGGGTTACATGGCAGGACCTAGGAAGGCCAGTCAGTGATCTGGCTATTGCTTTCTGCACCACCTGCAGGCATCGTAGGACATCTCCACTCACACCAAGGTACAGAGCATTACAGTAGTCAAGCCTGGACAAGACAAATGGATCTACCAGTGATGGCAAGTCTTCAGAGGGATCAAGCCTTTTATCTGGGTGATGTTTCTGAGACGATAAAGCTACTTTGGACTACAGTTGGCACCTGAGCCTCAAATGTCAGTATTTCATCCAGAATGACCCACAGATTCTTCATGTTAGCAGAGGCCTCCAGACACAAGGTCAGTTTCCACCATAGTAGCCTCTGCACCCCACCTTCAAACAGGCCCAATCAGTACCTCTGTCTTATCCAGGTTGTGTCTTAGCCGGTTTGATAGCATCTAGTCTTGAATCTGAGGGCCCATATTTGACTACTGTGATGTAGTCTACAGTGCTGCTCCCAAGTCTTCCTTAACCAGGTTGGACACCCTCTTCTACTCCTTCTGCTGCTTTGCACTGGACTCCCCCACCTGCACTCACCACTGTGACCTCAATCACCGTCTGGCATTTCCTTCAATTGATAACAGACGTCTCTCCCACTGTACCAAATTCATCTCTAAATTCTGGTTTGGGTCAATTTCCTCTTACCTATCCTCCTCTCTATCCATCCCCCCAACCTCTACTCACTCCCTCAGATCAACCGATTCACGCAGGTTGGCAATCCCTCGCCACACTACCTCCGTAGGCCAGGCAGAGTTTTCTCACCACTTTCCCAAACTTTGGAACTCTCTGCCTCCTCAAATTCACCATTCCTTTTCTCTTCACTCCTTTTCATCCCTACACAACTTATTTTCACCTAACTGTACCTGCTCCTAACTTTTACTGCCCCCTCTCCCATCCTTTATTCAGCAAATCGTATCCCCCTTGTTCCTGCATATAATCTATTTCTCCTCTCCACTATTCTTAAATTCATTGTTTACCTTTCTTGCACTTACTGAGCTACTCAAGATTCCTATTAGTTTACCTGTCTAACTCAAAGTACTTACAAATGTGGTAACATATTACTCCAGAGCACTCCACATAAGCACTTCATTGTATCACATGTTAAGTTGTATGTAACTCTGTTCTCTGTATAATGTATTGTTGCTTCCCTTGGAATTATGTAAATTAAATTGTATGTATGTGTCTCCCATTACCCCTTTCCCCCAGGACGTACTGGGAAATGAGCAACATGATTGCTCAATGTGCCTTTCCTGGCGAAACATTTCAATAAATCAATCAATCAACAAATAAATAAATAAATCTCAACCAAGCACAAATTTAGCACCCCGACTGCATCCAGCATCGTGGGTTCACAAGACAGGTACAACTGGGTATCACTGGCATACTGTAGCAATGAAAATCTAAACTGTACTGTCTAATGATCCCTCCCAGGGGTAGCATGTACACTGCAAACAACATAGAAGAGAGAATCAATCACTGGGGCACACTACTGAGTAGGGGCCTCAGGAGTAAGAAGGAATTCCCCATCACCACCCTCTGCATCCTGTCCCTGAGGAAGGACTCAAATCAGCAGATGACAGTGCCAGTGAGTCCACAGTACTCTCTAAGATGATCCAATAACAACCCAGAAGAGAGATTCAGGAGGACAAGAACTGATCACTCTCCAATATCTCAGCCCTAAGAAGGTAATTATGCACCCTGACCAACCTAGTCTCAGTGCTGTGCCTTGACCTAAATCTGGACTGGTGTGGTTCAAAGATGTCAAAACCCATGAGGTGTTCTCAAGCTGTAGCACCATCATCTTCTAAATAACCTTCCTCAAAACGAGTGTTAAAGACTGGTCTATAACTCACCAAGCAACCCGGGTCCAAAGGTGATTTCTTAAGGAGAGGACTAACCAGCTAATTTTTCAGTGCACTCGGAAAGGTCCTCTCCAAAAGAGAGCATCCTACTAACTCAGTGAACACTGGACCCAGAAATCCCATACACCTAACCAAAATGCATGTTGGGTCTGGGTCCAGCTCATGCAAGGTGGGTTGCAGTTCCAAGATCACCCCACTGAACTTTTCCACAAAAACTGGCCTAAACTCTTCCAAGACCTGAAGAGTGTATTATCCAGTCACGACCTGCTCAACCCTGCCCGTTGGGGAGATCCCAGACCAAACAGAAGACACTCCATCTGAGAAAAACTGAGTACATTCTTTGCAATGAGTAGATGAATTAGCTCTCACTAGTTGCAGACAGACTGGGTTCAACAGTCTGTCTACTGTCTGGAAGAGCTGAGCTGGTCAGTTTCTCCCTGCTGCAATTTTCCTGGACAGAAATGCTGCCTTCTTATGGGAAACTGCTCTTTGATACTCACTGTAGTGAGTCCTCAAAACCAGTCTGTCCTCAATGGTCCTGGATCTCCTCCAACAACACTTCAACCTCTGTCCCTTTGACTTCAACTCCCTGAGCTACTGGTCAAATGAAGGGAATCTCAAGCGTGAAGTCCTGGGTCATATACGGACTGGTGCAAGTGCATCAAAAGCCAAGGTAATGACCCTATTACAGGCTACCACTGCTTCCTCTGATTCAGTCCCGCAAGTAGCCATCACACTCTAGAGATCCACTACCATCTGTAGTCCTGCGGACAGTCCTTTTAGAGGACGGTAGTGAACCATCTCCACTTGGTGTGGACTACATGGGGGGCCCCGAATGAGAACTTCACTGTGCAGCGCTCCAAACAACTGACCGGATCAATCTCGAGGCTCTCAATCTCAAGCGCTAGCAAGAAGATTAAGTCTAAGGCATGAGCTTGTTCATGCACAGCAGACGTAACTACTTGTGCTAAGCCCAGCAATTCCATCAGCTGGAGGAAATCCTGACCAAACTGCAAGAGATCGTCACTGACCCAGGCATTGAAGTCACTCAGTATCAACCAGCTGGGTGACTCCAATAACCTCTCAGTGACAAAATCTACAATTTCCTGCAGAAACTCCTGCTCGTGCCCCAGAGGCCAGGGCACAGGAAGGCTCCGGCAACCTGCACCTGGACTCCCACGCACAACCACGCTGTCAAGCAATGACGTTTCCCTAAATGGGTGTACAGTGAAGTTCATCTCAGATCTAAAACAAATCCCCCCCCAATCTCTCCGAGGACTGTTAACTACTGAAAACCTGGCCAGGACAGCTTCCTCCAAAACAAGACTACCATCATCACTCAACCAAGTAAGCAATAAGACATGATGGGGTGCACATTAGAACTGTCTAATGCACATCCCCGGCGGTGGCTTATTATGCTTATAAAAGGGGCCTGTGTATTCTAAATGGGGGTTCTAGTTTTAGCTGTGCATTAGACACATCTAATGCATGGCTAACAACCAATCAGATTGCTTGAAATCCTTTGCCCATTTTATAAGCCTCCATAATGCAGCTAGATCAAGTGAAGAGCAAGACATTAAATCAGCCATAATGGCTGTCCTGTTCCTCATTGATCTGGCCCTGCAGTGCATTGACCTCAGGGGAGGAATGGAGGCTGCAGGCATAAAGACTACCTGCCCTCTCAGTCCAGTAAAAGCCCTAGGTATTGGCACCAACCACGTCTGGCCTCTCTTTTGGACCCATTTCACCCCTGGGCACCTCCTGGTCCTCACCAAACCTATAGAGTCCACCCATGAGCACCCCCACACCCCGACTAGCGATGCCTGACTTCCTGTAGTACCTGTACACCATTGCTGATAAAGATAGGTCATCCAAGGGGGCAGAGGTCTAGCAGCTGGGACAGGGAGTAGCTAAGCTGAGGGTCCCTGAGTCCCACACACATACTGCCACCACATTAAGCAACCCTCCCACTCTCCAGCCACAATCCCACCCAACTACGGTTGCCAGATCCCACAGACACACTCTAATCATCCAACCCACATTACGTAATCTCTTCACACACTCATACCAGCTAATACAAAATAAATACTAACCAAACACTCAATCAAAACTACTCCCAAGCACTTACCACCAACCTACTCCTACCCAAAAACTATACATTTGAATAACACTTTAACTAAAGTACTTTAAAACAAGAGAAGAAGCCACAAAATAACTAAAGATTTGGGTACATGTAAACAGCTGGAAATAATGTTCAAAAATATGTCCAAGTCAATTATTGCAGAGATGTAAATTCAAAGCCTCTGCCTTCAGCAGAAGAAGTAAAGAAACAGCTCAAAAACCAATGAAAATGCTCAGCACTGGGTCAGAATAGCACCAACAAGAATGTTGTCGGCAAGAAGGGCGCAGAATAAATAGCGCCAATATTTCTTTGGTGGAGGGCTCTGCCCCCTGCATCCCTCCTAATAAGGATTCTCACTCCGGGGGGTGGAAGCATATCATGGGGCAAGAAAAAATATGTGGGGCCATGGAATACTGTTTCCACAGCCCTTTGCACCAGTGTTAAAAGTTCCGATCGGCAAAATTTTTTGGAGACCAGTATTAGAACCCTGGTCTTCACTGTTTCCTGGCCCAGATGCTCTATGCCACAGCCCTCCACACCATGGGAGCAGCTCGGCTGAGCTCCTGGATTCTGCTGCCCTTGTCCATATAGCAGTGTTATGGACAGCGACCAGTGGCCCGCATATGGCTAGCACTGTAAATCCCTGCTCGCTGTCCCTGGTAGTGCTATACAGACTAGCGATCTCTTGACTGGCACTATAAATGTAGCGCTCATCTAACCGAGTACCAAGATGCTCTAGGCAGCTTTCTCAGTACAACCTAAAGCAATGTCACAATCAAAAATTAAAAGGAATAGATTTGAACCTGTAGCTGAACTGTTGGCTGTCATCCGACAGTCAGCATCCAAGGTCAAGCATACAGAGACACTCGGGCTCGCTCCTTCTCCAAGCACTGAGGGGGCCGATCCGAATCAGGCAGGCAGAAACTCCACCTGTGCTGAATCCGTGACCCCACTCTTCCCACACATACTCCAAACTGTTCCTTTGAGTCCACTCACCAGCGGACAATGGATGAGACCACGGTCTCCAGTTCCAGCAGCACTAGCTCCAGCAGCAAGATAGCTGCAGACAATGCTCCCAGCTCCACTTGTCTCCATGACTTTCAAAGTTTGTTGCAGGTAATCAGTCACCTGAGTACCACAGCTGTGCAGATCTAGCAGGTACAAGTTTAGCAGCTGGTGTTGATAATACGAGAAGGAGAAGATAAAACTGCACTACAAAACTGCAGGTGGTGGATTATCTAACTAAAAATAATAAATACTAACACTCTCACTGCTGTCTCAGCCAGGGGCCCTATCTACCACTCCACCCCAATAACACTACCAGAAACTAACTACGTTTTAAAACAATTGAAAAGCGACTCTGTTTCAGAGTCCCTAAAGAAAGCAATATTGCTTCCGAGCAAATTCAGAACATGGATTCTCTAAACCATTAAGTAAAGCTGTATAACAATTACATTTTTAGAGCTCAGTCAGGAGCTCTAAACGACAGCATGCCCAGCCTCGCAGCCATCTTCCATCCGCTGCAAGTATTGCCTCAGAAGTAACCATTTCATCTATGTTGATGCCCCAAGGTATTGTACTTCTTATGGCAAGCTGGCTTTCACTTACCTTCCCCCACACTTGGAGTACTGCATGCAGTACTGGTGCCCATACCTAAAGAAGGAAATCAGATTACTGGAAGGGGTACAGCGCAGAGCAACTAAGATGATCCAGGGACTGGGACAGGCCATACAAGGAGAGGCTGAGGGAGTTGAATATGTACTCCCTGGAGGAGAGAAGGGATTGGGGGGATATGATTAGACCTTTAAGTATTTAAAAGGTATAAACAAGACAGGTATTGAAGGGATATTTAAGCTAAGAAGGAAGAGGGACATGAGAGGACATGGTCTTAGATTGGAGGGGGGAAGATATAGGAGAGAAATGAGGAGACACTTCTTCACGGAGAGGTTTGTGGCCGGATGGAATACTCTGCCGGAGGAGGTGGTATCCTGTAAGACAGTGGTTAGTTTCAAAAGGGGATGGGACAGTGAGAGAGGGGAGGTAATTGTGAAGGGGGAGGGGTGGGGCAGCTGCACACTCGAGCAGACTTGCTAGACCATGTGGCCTGTTGCTGCTGGCAAATTCAAATGTTTGTATGTTCGTACTTTCTGAAACAAGTTAGAGCCTACAACTGGATTAGGAGAATGTGTTAGCTATGTTTTCAGATCATTAGTTGACAGCCCTTGTACAGGTATCTGTAGGTGCTACTAGGATATGCATATGATCATTCCTTTCCTCTGATATATGGTTGCAACGTATACATTTCTGTGAATATGTCATTTTTGCATTATTTTCATGAACACAATCTTTCTGGTGGTCAAGAAGAAAATGAAAGATGTTTAACTACCCTAAAAGTTTTAGGGCATTTGTTATTACCCTACAATGCTGCCATTCTTCATCTGAGTTTATTGACCTGTATTCATTGCTATAAATGACTATATTTTTTTCATATTGATTGTTCTAACTAGGACCTCCTTGTAAATGAACACTGCTCAAAGAAGCCTCTTTCTGGTAATACAAATAGATGCATACACTTCCCATGACATTTTGCATCAGTGAACCATGTGCGCATGAGTCTGGTACCTCTCATATACGACCCCCTACAGCTGTCACAGCTTCTGTAAGTTAGTGGCTGCACAGCTGGTTCCCTGGAGCCCTCAACCCCCAGTCACAATACACAGCGACCCATGCCATGGGGGAGCTTCTGAAAGCGGTTCTTGCACTTGTGATTGCCTTACACTCAAGGAAAAGGGTTAGGTAGCAGTTCCAACAACAGTACCAGAAGAATAATGGGCTAAGTGGTGGATCCACACTCGGAAGGGATGTGGATATTGAATTCACAGGTTTCTGGGGCCAGACTGACAAGGAACAGTATATATTCTTATTGGCATGGTCAGCAGGGGATGGACAAAAGAAATGAGAAGGACAATTCTGGGCACCTGGTACTAAGCCATGGACCAACACATACACTATCACAATCCTTCAATTAAGGGGCACACAGCCTATGTAAGACTGTTAACACCTACTCATGTATGATCATTTTGATGGGTAGTACGAAAGCACCTGGGGAACAGGAAAGGACCTGACTGCCCCGTGATCTCCTTTATGTGGGTCATGGTGATCCAAAATAGAAAGGCAAATTAAAAGTGAGAAAAGTCAGTGCCAAAACACTGAAGCAAGATTTACCCCAGGAGGGCACTGGCAACAAAGCCACGTTTCAAAGAAATACCACATTCCACATGCCCCAATAATGCAAACCATCATGGGAAGTACAAACATGGTGATTTAAATATACTACCCATGAGGCTTTGCATTAGTGGGCATGTGTACTTTGTTATTATATGTAACTTTTTTTAAAACAGGTAGGGGGATTACTGTTTTCTGATTGGTCAGCAGATATAAACTGAGACCACTACCAATGGTTAAAAAAAGTACTGGCAATCAGAACTCAGAACTGTAACATATCAATGCCTTAAAAAAAAATCTTGATTTCTATTACAAACATGAATATCACCTTTAGTCACAAAAAGGTCAACTAGGCCCCTAAAATCATTTGCCCCAGGAGGATTCCATTCCTGACTCAGATTCTGCCTTTGAAACCTTAAGCTTAAATGGAATCAGAGTTGTAATTGGAATTACTGAAATTCTGATGGATGCACAACAGGATGGATTCTAGAGCATTCGAGCACCCCTAGTTTATATCCCCTGTTCCACATTCACAGAACAAGCCCCCAACACCTGTCCTGCCCCATTCACCTTACCCAGCATTCTTTCCCTTCAGTGGCCTGCTCCCAGGTGGGACGTGGGAGATATTCTTACCGGGTGCGAAAACTGTGAGGTAATCCTTTGTGAGCGAGATCTTCCCAATGACGTCATCGTGCCTAGAAACACAAGAAAACGCCATTTGTATCAGTTTAGGGAGAGCGGGTACAGTGAAGTGATTAGAGTAACTAACTGAGAGCCAGGAGATCCCACTTTCAGATCCTACCACAGCCTCTGGCTTTTTGTGTAACCTTGAGCTAGTCACATAACCTCCCTGTGCTTCAATAAATCCTAGTTTAAAATAGTACAATTACGTAAGAACTTACCGTAACAGCAGATCTTTGAGGAAATCTCCTTCATCAAGTCAGACCTATGAAACTTAGCTGTCAGGTGCCAGGATCCCACAGAAGCCTTTTTCTAGGGGCTTCAAATGAAGGATGCCCCTCAAAAACGTACAAGCTACCTCTAACTGGGCTACCAGATGGCTGTCCATGGGCACATGGAAGGCAGAGATGGCAGACGTGCACATTAATGGAAGAATACTTAAAGGAGATAGGAAATGGTTTATACTGCTGTTTTTATCTGTTAAATGAAAGATAAAAAACAGACAGTGGCCTCCGTGTATGTTTAGTTTGTATTTTAAATGTTTACAATGCAGGGGTGTGTGGCCTGACCGCCAGCACAAGCAGACGCAAGGAACAAGAGCTCTGCTAGAAACAGACAGTTAGTAGATTAAAAGTTATTGAAAAGGTGTAGAGTTTGTTGTATTTTGTATATCTATCTACAGACCTTACCTTCCTGCAACCACTGGAGGAATTGCAGCATTGATAATAATGGAGAAGACAAAGAATCAGTCGCCAACTGAGCAACCATGATCCAAGGCCCAAAACACACGGCTGGTGCAGGAGATATGGCACCCTCGACGTCCAATGGAGAACCCACTCTGTCCTCACTATTGGCCCTGATTGAGCAAAAAGCTGACATGGCAATGGATAAAGCAACTATGGCGCATACCTCGACGGAAAAAGTTCTAATGACATGTATGGGGCTAGTACGCGAGAACACTACTTTGCGAGCACGCCTTGAACAATTGAAGAATTTCATTACAGCTGGAAATGTCCACATTACGGGATTACCACAGGACATAGAAGGGGATGATCTGAAGGGATTCCTGGCAGGCTGGCTACTGGAGGCTTCATCCCTCAAAGAAACTATCTCCATCAAAAGGGCTTATCAAATTACTCCACGGTGGCCACAGCAAGATGATCAGGATCCATGTACCATTCTTCTGGTAACAGGGGGTATGGAGGAGAAAGATGAGCTCCTCTTGGCTGCAAAATGATGTAAAGGAGCACACATGGGAGCAGCGACAGTCAAGTTTTTTCCGGACCTTAGCTTTAGCACCAGAGCACAGAGAAAAGGTTTTGATGGGGTTTGGTCAGCACTGAGAGAGTTGGAGGTTAACCATCACCTTCTGCTGCCAGCTCACCTGAAAGTACATTATGGAGGCAAGACATTCCTGTTTTCAAACCCTACAGATGCAGGCAAGCTGACTGAAAAGATCAGGCAGGAATTTTCTGTCCAGGTGGATGCGACTCAATCGGAAGCAGAGTCGAGCACTTGAAAACGAACTGCATTAACGGACTCCCAATGAACTGATCAGGTTACAACTATATTCCTTTAGTTAATGATTGGTGGATGTTAATGCATACTGATAAAAATACCAGAATAACCTGTTTTATGGAGGGTAGGGCAGATAATGGGGTGTGGAACCAGCAGGGATGTAATGGGCCTTTGAAAGCCTTTCTGTTACATGACGTGGTGTCTTGACTGTATGGTCAAGATGGCGCTACTAGTGCTTTATGATTCTCGCTGGGTATTTCTCCCCCAAGTGTCTGTTTAATTCTGATTGCATCTGCATAGATTGGGCAGGGGTGTCTGGTGCCAAAGTAATGAGGTAAAAGTTGGAGCAGGCACTGTGTTGTCTGCTGATTAACAATGTTTTGCTATTGCATGCTGAACCAAGTCTGCTATGTTTAAATGGCTGAGCATTTTTATCCTAACTGGTTTGAGGTTTTTGAGTTCTATTTCTAGCAACTGCTTCTAAACTACTGTTATATGAATATTGCTGAAGTTCCTTGCAAAAACATGAGGCTGTTCTTCTCGGACTCTGGTCACTACACCAGCGTGAATGTGGAGGAAATCTTACTTAGAGGACTTTTTGATATTTCAGTGAACTTGGCCTTCAGTGGTCTTATGGCTTCTGGGACATTAATGGACTATTATAAAATGCTGACGATAAGCATCTCCACTGTTTTAACATATATAAAGCAGGTGATAAATCTGAAGTAGCTAATTATGGCCTATTAGCTTGACTTCTGTTATAGGGAAAATCCTAGAAAGATTAATCCTGCGTAGACTTCAAGAACACATTAACCACCATAACTTATATGACATAACACAGCATGGTTTCAGAAAAGGAAGGTCATGTTTAACAAACCAACTGAACTTCTTTGAAAATGTGAGTGCTACATTGGATAAGGGACTACCGGTGGATGTTGCATTCCTAGACCTGGCTAAGGTGTTTGACAGGGTCTCACATAGAATTCTTCTAGAGCATCTGGCTAAACAAAAATTTCATATATCTTAATTAATTGGATCAATTCATGGTTACGTAATTGTAAACAACATACATCAGTAAAGGGAGCCTTGTCCTCATGGGCCAAGGTTACAAGCGGGGTTCCGCAGGGCTCTGTGCTGGGCCCTGTTCTTTTCAGTATTCTGATAACATCAATGCAGATATCAGATAACATTTGGATATCAAAATATGCAGACGATTGCAAAATTAGATGTATTATTAATACCATTGAGGCAGCAGACTCTCTGCAAAAAGAATTAGAAGCATTAGAAATCTGGCCCAGAAATAATAAAATGAAATTTAATGAGCAGAAGTGAAAAGTGATGCACTTGGGTCATAACAATCTGAAAAATGAGTACTTATTAAACAATATAACACTTCAAGTAACAGAAAATGAAAAAGACCTTCGGATAAATATAGACAGTAAGTTAACCCTTGAAAACAATACAATACTCAAAGTAAAGAAATGTCAGATAATAGGTTGCATTTGGAAAAATATTAAAAGCAGACAACCACAGGTTATCCTTCTACTCTACACCAGTTTAGTGAGATCTCATTTGGATTATTGTGCCCCATTCTGTGCACCTACCACAATTCATGGGAAGAAACAACTTGAAGGGGTCCAAAGGAAAATGACTAAAAAAATTAATGGTATGTTTGATAAACCTTATGGTGAAAGATTGAAAACACTTGGCCTATATTCAGTCCAGTACAGACACCTTCGAGGAGACCTTTGCAGGATCTATAAGGCCCTTAATGAACCAGGACTTATAGAAACCTTAGGTATTGAAAGAACACTTTCTATATCACAAACAAGATCACACAATATGAAATTAAAAGGAGTAAATCGCAGAACAAAAAAAAGACATCAGTGGTTTACTCAGAGAATAGTTAATCTGTGGAATACACTACCAGCCTCAATTGTTGAGAGTAAAATTATGGATATGTTTAAGGGTACATTAGACACATTTATGGGTAACACCAAATTTGATTATATAGGTAATTAAAACTACCTTTGGGTGGCAAGTTCAATAATAGGCTTTGCCTCCTGAACTTATAAGTAACTATGAAACTATGAAACATAGTGGGAAGGGTGCTACAGGATTTCCTGGGCTGTTATGTTCATGTTTTTCGTGAACTTTGATATGTAGTGTCTGTATTTCACCTCTACATGTATTGTGATGGCTGGTCTATTACCAAAAATGCAATAAAGAAAGTTTAAAATGTTTACAATGCACTTTTCTTTATACTGCTGTCATGTAGGCAGACCATCAGACCTGACCGTCTGAGTTTCTGTATCGGGAGTTAGCGAGTGTCAAGCATTCAAAAGCTCACGTCACAAATTCCCAATACAGTATTCAGTCCGTCACTGCTGCTCACGTTGCAATCATCAGCTCTTTCACAGTGCAGACTCAAAGACTGCTGTCGTACAGACAACGGACTAAAATCACTGAATAATTTGGCGACTGGCAACCCCCACCCCCGCACCTGCCCTCATCCTCCGCCGGTCACCACACAAATTATGGAAAGTCTTATTTCTTCTATCCTCTTCCTTCATTGTAACTGCTTCTGCCCTCTTCTCCCAAGGAAGCACCTTAGCTCACCTGTCATACCCTGTAGGATTCAGCAACACAACCAGCAGACTGCAAAGTACAGATCTTTTCTTTTGTGGTTTATGTCTTCACTCTCTTTAACTGCATCTGTGCTGATGGTTGGAGGAAAAAAAATCAGCAGACAATAAGTAGCCCATTTCGAGCAAGCCAGTCAGAGTCATTCCCTACCCCCCCCCAAGAAATTTTGGCCTGGGAATGAACAGCATGCCGCCTGCTGATGGCCATAATAACTGCACGTTTCCTTGCTCCCCTGCCTCCGTAGACATTTCAACATTGGAGTAGGGTGCATGCAGCACCAGCTCTTCAGGCACATACATATTGCCATGGGTCTGCAGGCTCTCAAGGTCTTTGCTCCCACACCCCAGAGACAGCAAAGCTGGACGGAAAAGTAAGACAAACCAGAAGAGCAAATTTATTCCTGGCACTTACTGAGTACCTGCAGCTTTCTCTTGCTGTCCCTGCCAAAGAAAAAACAAATTGGTGCTCTGGAGGCTGATGAGCCCCACAGGGTATGACTGGTGAGCTAAGGTGCTTCCTTGCAAGAAAAGGGGGTGGCGTAGTTACAGTGAAGAAAGAGGATAGACTGGGTACCCATGTTAGTTTTTTCCTTTGAAGAAATAAGACTTTCCATGATTTGTATGATGACTGCTGGAGGATGGGAGGCGGGGGAGGGGTTGCCCGTCGCCAAATTATTCAGTGATTTTAGTCCACTCTCTTTACAGCAGCAGTCTTGGAGTTTGTACTGTGAAAAAGCTGATGATTCCAGCATGGGCAGCAGCCACTAACTGAATACTTTATCAGGAGTTTGTGACGTGAGCTTTTGAATGCTTGACAAGTGCTAACTCCCGATACAGAAACTCAGACAGTCAGGTCTGATGGTCTGCCTACATAACAACTGTAGAAAGAAAAGCACATTGTAAACATTTAAAATACAGACTAAACGCACACATAGGCAACCTTCTGGTTTTAAATCTTTCATTTAAGAGATAAAAACAGCAATAAACCATTTTCTATCTCCTTTAAGCCCAGAGTCTGATAGGGACAACAGGTACTCCAAAACCTGGTTCACTGGACAGGTGAAAGGGTCCAAGTGGTGAGCAGAGGCCCAAATGGCAAAGCGCTTCCACTTCATGGAATATGCGGCTCTGGTGGAGAGTTTCCTGGCAGCCACCAGGTACCCTCAGCTACCCTCTGAGAAACCCCAAAGTTTGCTATGGCTACACCCTCAGGAGCCAAGCATGTAGCCAAATGGACTTGAGATCTGGATGAACCAGTGTTTTCTGGGCCTGCATCAGCAGGTCCTGGTAGAGTGGGAGAGGAACTGGAGGCTCCACCACCAGATGTTGCAATAACAGAAATCAAATTTGCCGAGGCCAGAATGGTGTCACCAGTATGACGGAAGCCCACTCCATCTGCAGTTTTAGGAGTACTTTCTGGATCAGCAGAAAGGGGGGAAGGCATAGAGGAACCTCCCTTTCCGGGAGAAGGACAACATATCTTGCCAGAAAACTCCAGGCCCTAGTTCTAATGAGCAGAAAAGTGGCAGTTTTGCATGGAGTGGATATGCAAAAAAGTCCAACTCTGGGCATTCCCACCTTTCAAACAGGCCCTCGGCTACTGAAGACAGCAGTTTCATTGATGCTTCTGGGACTGTGACCTGCTGAGGCTGTCTGCTAAGATGCTTTGGTCTCCTGGAACATGTACGGCTGACAACTCGAGGCCGTGGTCCACAGCCCAGTGCCAGACTAGCATTGCCTCCTGGCACAGAGGGTAAGAATGTGTTCCCCCTGCTTGTTGAAATCGTACACCACACTGAGGTTGTCTTAATGCACCAGCAGATGACCCGGGGACAAGTGGCTCTGAAAGGCCTGGAGGGCATAAAGGACTGCCCTCATTTTGAGCATGTTCATGTGGAGGGTGGCCTCCACTAGAGACCAGGACCCCTGGGTCTGAAGAGGACCCAGGTGGGCTCTCCAACAGGTGCCCAAAGTGCCCATAGTCAGGATCTGCATGAGAGAGGGAATGAGGAAGGGGACTCCCCACAACAGATTGAGAGGGTTCTGCCACCACTGCTGTACCTTGCAAACTGAAGAAGACACTAGGATCAATTGATCCAAGTTGTCAGAGCACTGCTCCCATTGAACATGCAGGTTCCAATGGGGCACTCTCATATTAAGTCTAGCCAATGGCACTGTGGCTGTAGCCATCACCATGAAGTCTAGGAGCTGAAGGTAGGACCTGGCTGTAACATGCTGGTCCCGAGCCACAAGGGTGACCATTGCTATCAGGCAGTCCATCCTGTCCTGTCCTGGGGCAGAGAGGCCTTGCCCTGGGTGGAGTCCAGAACTGTGCCTTTGTACTGAAGGTGCTGAGACAGGGAAAGGGAGGACTTTGGTAAGTTCACTGTGACACCCAGGGAATGAAACAGGTGCAGGATCGTGGGCAGTAAGAGTTCCCTTGACAGGGCTTTTAAAAAGCTAATCATCCAGATATGGGAACACATACAGACCCTTGTGTGTGCGTAATAGTTGTAATTAATTTTGTAAACATGAGGGGATATACTCATTGTCTGTGTTTGCAGACATTTTCCACCTTTAGCTAAGTGACTAGCCCAATAGTAGAAAAGGAAGTTTGGGAGACGAAGGCCATCTAATTCCTTAGGAAGGTTTAATTTAAGAAAGGAACATCTAGGGTGTTTATTTAACTAAATAAATTTAGAGATGATGGAGTGAATGTGTCTAAAGAAAGTCAGTGGGAGCCACTTATTCAACATGTTTAAGGGATAGAAGAGTCCTGGAAGAACATTCATTTTGACAATGTTAATTCTCCCCCATAAAGATAATGGGAGGGATTCACATCTTGTAAGATCCTGATGTATGGTAGTCACCAGGTTATCCAGATTTGGTTTCTTGGAGAGAGAGAGAGAGAGAGAGGTCAGTGGTTAAAAGGATCCCCAGATATCTAATTGAATGAGGGGTCCATTTCATGCCAAATGATGAGAACTCGGCTTTCTGTGTGTACTGATTAAGGGGAAAGATCTTGGTTTTAGTCGGATTTAATTTGTAATTAGAGAAATGACCAAACTGGGATATAACATTGAGAGAACTCTCAAGGGAGGTTGATGGCTGTTCTAACTGCAAGAGAATATCATCTGCATATACCGAGAGTGTGAGATGGGAGTTTCGTACTTGCATACCTTGTATTTGGGGGGACATTTTAATATGTCTAAGAAGAGGTTCTAGGTATAAGTTAAAGAGAAAGGGTGAAAGGGGGGCAACCTTGCCTTGTACCAGTAAAGAGGGGGAACCGAGAAGAGAAGAGAAGACCCCATTACAATATATCCTAGCTGTGGGGGAGGAATATATGCTTTGGACCCATTGAATGAAAGTGGGGGGGGGGGCCCATTTTGTGAAGAGTCAACCAGAGGAAACTCCATTCCACTCTGTCAAAGGCTTTTTCAGCGTCAAGTGAGATTAGAGCCATGGGAGTGGGGGAAGATTGGGCCACCTGAAAGATGTGATCTAGTTTCCGAATATGGTCTGCTGAGGACCTGCCAGGTACAAATTCTACTTGTTCTGCACTTAGTAGGAGTGTCCAAACCCTTCTGATACATGTGGAGAGAATTTTAGAGAGTATTTTAATGTCATAATTCGAAAGGGAAATAGGACAGTAGCTAGATGGTTGGTATCTGGTTTGCCTGGTTTAAGGAGAAGGACAATGGTAGCCTGCAGCAGTGATGGATCCAGGGTATCAGTGGTGACCATATATTTATAAAATCTTAAGAGTAATGGGAATAATTCCTTAGAGAAGGTTCTGAAGAAACTGGAGGGAAAGCCATCCGGTCCTGGTGCTTTATCTAAGGCAAGCCCTTTAATGGTTTCTTCTACCTCCGGAAGAGAGAGATAGGGGACTACAGGGCAGTCTGATGTGTTCTAAAAGGTGTGGGATGTTGATGGAGTCCAGATAGTCCTCTATAGTTTGAGAATCTGGGGGGAGGGGTTCTTACCATAAAGACTGCGATAGTATTCTTGAAAAACCAAAGCTATTTCTCGGGGTAAGATCTTGATAGTACCGAAAATGTATAGTGCTACTGTTGAAATATATATAATTATATTTTGAGATGACTGCTGAAAGCTATTGTAAACTCTAGAAGTCACTTGAGTGCAAATCTTCCAGCCTTTTGCAAAAGCTGCAGAAGGGGCCTCAGCTCAAAGCACATTGAATTCTAGCAGCTCCTGAGATTTACAAGGACAGGATGTTTGCTAAGGATGGGGGTTGTAACGACTTATAAAAGAGCTAAGCTGCAACTGCAAGAAAGATTAAGAGAACAAGGGACACAGAGACTGAAATAAAACTTTCTTTTATTTTGCCTTTGTAAATAGTTATACAGAACAAGTTTATTTTATGATGCTGCTAGTGTAAATAAATAATTTTGGGGGAATTCTATAACTGCTCCTGGTTTTCCTATGCTGCCTTACCTATGCCTCGACGACAGATGGTGACAGCCTAAGTGGGATTTACGCCTCGAATACTCTAAGACAGGAGTTTTGTGTGTGGGTACTGGACCTAGTACAAGGGAAGCACAGAGGAAGGTATGGATTCTGCAGCAGCAAGTCCAGGAGTGGTTGCCAGGAGAATGGCAGCCAAACTAGCAGAGACAGAAGTCCAGTCTGAGATTGTACAGCAAACACAAGTTATGGAAAAAGAACAGGCAGTGACAGAACCTGAAAGCCTGATGGACTTTTTCAAATGGTGGGCTATACAACAAAGAGAGACTGGGAAGCAGAGAGAAAAAGAGATGCAGCGACAGGAGCAGCAGATGAGAGAAGAGATGCAGTGACAGGAGCAGCAGATGGAAGAAGAGATGCAGCGACAGGAGCAGTGATGGCTGGATGCCTTGCAAGCTATCAATGGCAGAGGATCCAGCAGAGACCCAGATGAGCAACAAAATGTAAGCAATTTAAAAGCCATTAAACTTACAAAGCTGTGCCCCTCAGATGATATTAAGGCATACCCGACAACTTTTGAAAGAGTTGCCAGAGCCTACCAGAGGCCAAAGCAGCAATGGACAGTCAGATTGGTACCCTACCTGACAGGGAAAGCCCAACTTGCCTACAGCAGTATGGATACTGCACAGTCAGAAAACTGTGACCTGGTGAAAAGCGAAATCCTGAAAAGGTATGACGTCTCTGGAGAGACCTACAGGCAGAGATTTCGATCTCTGAGGTACAACTCTGTCGACAATCCTCGAGAAGCCTTCACCCAACTCAGAGAACTCCTGATAAAATGGATTCAACCAGAGAGCAAAACAGTCTCACAGATCATTGACACATTTGCCATGGAGCAATTCATCAACATCTTGCCTACAGATGTGCAGCTCTGGGTAAAGGAACACCAACCAGAGAGTGGGGAAAAGGCTGTTTCTTTGGCTGAGGACTACCAAATGGCCAGCCAGATGCCACAGTAGCGAGGTAACAGCCAAGCACCAGTAAGAAATTATTTTTCCCATTTAAACTCCAAGCCTAATAAGAACTCCGGTGGGGGTAACAAATCTGTGCCCAAAGACGTTATCTGCTATAACTGTAATAAGCCAGGCCATTTTACAAGAAACTGCCGTAGTAAGGAGAGTGGCACTGGAGCAGATTTGTCCTTTGCAAATTGGGGCAAGTACTTAACAGATATGAAGATGGGGAATAAGACTCTGAAGGGACTCATTGATTCGGGAAGCAGACAGACCCTAGTGCATGTTAAAGTGCTGGGAAAACACTGTACAAAGGGACCAGGTACTGGTGTCACATGCATTCACGGGGACACTCAATACCATCGCACCACCCAAGTGACTCTGACCATTAAGGGTGTGTCGCACCAAATTAAAGTGGGGGTGGTACCTAAGTTACCTGTACCTGTGATTACTGGAAATGACTTTCCAGGATTTACTGAGTTGATCACAGAGGGAGTAAATCCTGATGTTTCAGCAGCTGTGGTGACAAGAACTCAGGCAAAGAAAATTTCAGATGGTGGGGACACTTTTCCTTTCAAAGATTTTGATTCGGACTTGTTTGGGCACAGCTCCAAGATCCGGAAATCCAGGAAAGAAAGATGAAGCCTGAAGAAACTGTGGCAACAAATGACTGATGGACATGAAGGGTTAAAATATGAAAATGATGAAACTAAATTGATAACTGATTGTGATTTTCTTTCAGAACAAGCTAACAATGTTTCCCTCCAGGGTTATTTTCAGTAACTGAGGGTGGACCAATGTTTAAAAAATTTAATTGGTTACTGTACAGAGTTTTGGGTTAAACCTCAAACACAGGAACAGACAGAACAATTGGTTATACCACAGAAGTATAGAACAGAGTTGTTACAGACAGCGCATGATAATCCTATGGCTGGTCACTCAGGGAGGGATCACACCCTTGCCAGATTGCTGTATAGATTTTACTGGCCTGGAATTCATGAAGATGTTGCTACCTATTGTAATTCCTGTGCTGAGTGTCAGAAAGTAGCCCCAGTCACTAGAAAAGACAAGGTGCCCCTACCCTTAACAGATGTGCATTTTGAGAGAATTGCAATGGATGTGGTTGGTCCTTCAGACAAAAGTAAAAAGGGTAATAGATTTATCCTGGTAGTATGCGACTATGCTACTTGATGCCCAGAAGCAGTTCCAATGAGTACTGTTACAGCCCCAAAATTTGCAGCAGAGCTTGCCAAACTTTTCAGCAGAGTGGGCATATCTAAAGAAATTATTACTGATCAGGGTAGTCATTACTGCATTACTTAAGGAGCTGTACAGACTGCTAGGTATCACTGCCATAAGAACCTTTCCCATCACCCTCAGACAGACAGTCTTGTTGAGCACTTTAACCAAATCCTAAAACCCATGTTAAAAGGGTTTGTAAAAGGGGAAGGGAAAGACTGGGACCAATAACTGCCTTACCTACTTTTGCCTTCAGAGAAGTGCCACAAGCATCAACAGGGTTTTCACCATTTGAAATGCTGTATGGCAGGCAGCTAAGAGGGCCACTGGATGTGATAAAAGAAACGTGGGAAGACAACCCCAATCAGAAACAATTTAAAACATCTTATATGTGTGCCCTAAGAAAGAAGCTGGCAAAATATGTTGAAATTCCCCATAGTAATCAGGAAGAGGCCCCAAACCAGCAGAAGGTATAGTATGACCATGGGGTAAAAGAAAACGTTTTTGAGCCAGGTGAAAAGGTTTTGCTACTGTTACCCACAACAGAAAATAAGCTGTTAATGAAGTGGCAAGGACCTTATAATGTTCTTAGACTTACTGGCACTGTTAACTACGAGATTGGGATCCCCGACAGGAAAAATCCTTCTAAGATATACCATGCTAACCTCCTCAAGAAATGGGTTGAAAAAATGCCAAAAGCTGCTTTGCTGGTTTTACCAGAAACTAATAAGGAAGATATTGATGTAGCTTATGATAGATGGCACAAACTGTAAATGCTGATTCTGTAAAGGTGAATATTTCCTTAACCTCAGAACAAACTGCAGACATTTGTAATGTGTTAAAGACATATAACAGTACTTTTATCAGGGTACCAAGCCGAGCAAAAAGGGTTGAGTACGTAACATTGAGAAGGAATGCTCGTCCTATTAGGCAAAAGACATACAGGTTGCCAGAGCGGTCAAGAACTGCCGTGGTTAAGGAAATACAAAAAAAATGAAAGAATTGGGTATCTTAGAGGAGTCGAGGGTGCTTGGTCATTTCCCATGGCAACAGTAAACAACAGGCATTTGTCAGTGCCGAATGTTGATTGCGTTGGTGTGTTGAGCTCGCTCACCACCCCTCTGTCACTCACTCAGTCTGTTTCTCCTGGTGCTGCAGGCTGCTCTTTTGTACTGGGCTCCTGCCTGTGTTGGCACCTTGTTCTGCCCACTAAGAAATCTGCAGCTGTCCTGACAGAGCTGTGTTGAGGTGGCTCACTCCCCCTGTCTCACTCGCTCATTCCGGTTCTCCTGGTGCTGCAGGCTGCCCTTTTGTACTGGGCTCCTGCCTCTGTTGGTGGCTTTTTCTGGCCACAAAGAAATCTGCAGCAGTCTTGACTCAGGTCTGTTGAGCCTGCTGACTCCCCGTCTGTCAGTCACTTGTTCCGTTTCACTGGGGTCGCAGGCTGGCCTTTGTACTGGGCTCCTGCCTGCATTGCCACCTTTTTCAGCCAACAAACAAATCTGCAGCAGTCATGACAGAGCTCCACTGAGCTCGCTCACTCCCTTTCTGTCACTCGCTCATTGTGTTTCTCCTGGCGCTGCAGGCTGCCCTTTTGTACTGGGCTCCTGCCTGCGCTGGCACCTTTTTCTGCCCACAAAGAAATCCACAGCTGTCCCAACAGAGCTCCGTTGAGGTCACTCACTCCCCCTGTGTCATTCACTCATTCTGTTTCTCCTGGCGCTGCAGCCTGCCCATTTGTACTGGGCTCCTGCCTCTGTTGCCGCCTTTTTCTGCCCACAAAGAAATCTGCAGCAGTCCTGACAATGCTCCCATTGAGCTCGCTCACTCCCCTTCTCTCACTCGCTCACTCCATTTCTGCCCATGTTGTAGGCTGCCCTTTTGTATTGGGCTCCTGCCTGTGTTGCCACCATTTGCAGCAGTTACAATACAGCTCCACTGAGCTCGCTCACTCCCCCTCTCTCACTCACACATTCTAGTTTTCCCACCACTGCAGGCTGCCATTTTGCACTGGGCCCCTGCTTGCATTGCTGCCTTTTTCTGCCCACAAACAAATCTGCAGCAGTCCCAACAGAGCTCCGTTGAACTCACTCAGTCCCCCTCCCTCGCTCGCTCATTCTGTGCCTCCTGGCGCTGCAGGATGCCCTTTTGTACTGGGCTCCTGCCTGCATTGGTGGCTTGTTCTGGCCAGAAAGAAATCTGAAGCAGTCCCGACACAGTTCCATTGAGCTCACTCACTCTACCTCTCTCACTCACTCATTCCGTTTCTGCCCGCGCTGCAAGCTGGCCTTTTGTACTGGGCTCTTGCCTGCGTTGCCGCATTTTCTGCCCTCAAAGAAATCCACAGCAATCACAATAGAGCTCCATTGAGCTCGCTCACTACTAATCTGTCACTCACTCGTTTTGTTTCTCTTGGTGCTGCAGGCAGCACTTGTGTATGGGGCTCCTGGCTGCGTTGGCACCTTTGTCCACAAAGAAATTTGCAGCTGTACTGACAAAGCTCCATTGAGGTCGCTCAGTCTCCCTCTGTCACATGCTCATTCTGTTTGTCCTGGCGCTGCGATAGCACCTTTGTCTGTCCACAAAGAAATTTGCAGCTGTACCGACAAAGTTCCGTTGAGGTCGCTCAGTCTCCCTTTGTACTGGGCTCCTGCCTGCATTGGCGCCTTTTCTGCCAACAAAGAAATCCGCAGCCGTCCTGACAGAGCTCCGTTGAGTTCACTCAGTCTCCCTGTCTCACTCACTCATGCTGTTTCTCACACCGCTGCAGGCTGGCCTTTTCTACTGGGCCCCTGCCTGCACTGACGCCTTTTCCTGCCCACAAAGAAATCAACAGCAGTCCTGACAGCACTCCAGTGAGTTCGCTCACTTCCCCTCCCTCACTTGCTCTCTCGTTCTGTTTCTCCCAGTGCTGCAGGCTGCCCTTTTGTACTGGCCTCTTGCGTCAGGGCCTTTTTCTGCCCACAAACAAATCTGGAGCAGTCCCGACAGAGCTTAGTTGAGCTCGGTCACTTCCCCCTCTCACTCGTTCCATCTTAATGTGTCCCAAACACTGATGTCCCACAATGACCGTGCTATTCTCCGTCAGGAGTGCAAAAACATATTTTAGCCAGGATGTGAAAAATGACAGCTGTACTGTTGATAAGGAGGTGTGAAAGAATGCTACTGTTAAAAATGTGGCGTGAAAATATTACAAATTTGCGAAGTTACAAGGGTGCATGGAAACAGTTGAACGCACGCTTGTAACACAGTCATGTTATGGGTTTTGTCACCAAATTTTCAACATAGGATTTAGGACCTCTGCTCATGAACAGTGCCACTGTCATTTTCTTAATCTGTCCCGAACACTGATTTCCCACAGCGACTGTGTTATTCTGTGCCGCAACTGTGAAACCACATTTCAGTCAGGATGTGAAAAATTACAGCTGTACTGCTCATAAGGAGGTGTGAAAAAATGCCATTGTTGAAAATGTGGCATGACAATATTATGAATCTGCAAAATTATAAAGGTGTGTGGAAAGTGTGCAACGCACAGTTGTAACACACTCATTTGATGGGCTATCATCACCAAATTTTCAACATAGACATTTTAGGACCACTGCTCATGAACAGTATCACTGTTATTTATTAATCTGTCCCGGACAGTGATTTCCCACAGCGACCGCTCTATTCTGTGCTGGAACTGCAAAAACACATTTTGGCCAGGATGGGAAAAATGACAGCTGCACTGTTCATAAGTAGGTGTGGGAAAATATCAATGTTGAAAATCTGGAGTGAAAATATTATAAATTCGCGAAGTAATGAGCGTGCGTGCAAACTGCGCAATGCATGCTCGTAGCACAGTCATGTTATGAAGTATCATTATCAAATTTTCAACATAGCCATTTTCAGGGCCTCTACTCATGAACAGTGTCACTGTCATTCCCTTAATCTGTCCTGAACACTGATTTCCGAAAGCGACCGTGCTATTCTGCGCCGAAAGTGAGAAAACACATTTCCACCAGGATGTGAACAATGACAGCTGTACTGTTCACAAGAAGGTATGACAAAATGCCAATGTTGAAAATCTGGCGTGAAAATATTATAAATTCATGAAGTTACGAGCGTGCGTAGCAACTGCGCAGCGCACGCTCATAAAACAGTCATCTTTTGGATTTTTCCCACCAAATTTGCAACATAAGCTTTTTGAGAGCCCACCTCATGACCACTGGCACTGTCGTTTCATTAATCATCCCCCAAAGGTGATTCCATGCAGTGACCACAAAATCACCCTTTGGGCCCGATTAATGCCATGACAGTGACAGTATTCATGAGGAGGGGTCCCAAAAACCCCATGTTGAAAATTTGATGTCAAAATTCCAAAAAATGCCAGCGATACGAAGCAAAGCTGGAAAAACCCTATTTATTACATTATACAGCTTACCGGCATTTCTTCAGTTCGCAGTCGGCTTTGAAGAATGCAGATGTGTTCCCGGTCCACCGAAGATCGTCACGTTTAGCTCCGGAGGTAAGCATGGGGTGGAGGGGTGTGGGGAGGCAGGGTGCGCAGTGGGTGGGTGCGGGTTGTGGGTAGGGGGCGAGAGACTACGAGGGACAGCTTCCTTTTTTTCAGGTACAAAAAAAAAAAAACTAAAGAATTCGTAGGACCGTTTTTCCCTTTACAGGGTCATGTGGCATGCTAGGGTGGGCTCCCAGCGTGCCACCAACAGCTTTCTTTTTTTGGGGTGGGGCCAGCTGTAGCAGACAGGGGATTGGGTACCCCTGCCCGGCCAAACAACAACAAAGAGGGGAATTCCTTTGTCGATGGGGATTGGGCACCCCCATCAGCAAGCGACAAAAGGGGTCCTTTTGCCAATGGGATTGGACACCCTATCAGAAGACAGTTAAACAGGGGTTCCTTTGTGCCAACAGGGGACTGGGCACCCCTGTTGGCAAACAACAAAAGGGGGGGATTCCTTTTTGCCGAAGGGGATTGGGCACCTCGTCAGCAGACAGTTAAACAGGGGGAGGGCTACATTATGCTGACGGGAAGTGGGCTCCCCATCAACAGAAAACATGGTGGGGGGGTTAATATTGTTTGTGAACATGGAGACAACCCACCGCCATGTTCACAAATAATATCAGGGTTTTTACATCCCGCCCTGCAATGATGGTCATTCCCTCATTGCAGCAGATGGCTTACGCTGCAATGATGAAGTGTCCCCTGATTGCAGCGGCTAAATTGTCACAAGTTGGTGCAAACGTTCCAAACTCATGTCACCAGCAGCCTGCCATGGCATTGGGGGAAGTAGGACAAGCCTTTTCAGGCTGTAGGGGCACTGACCACAACAGTGCCCTACCTCCATAGCCTGCTTCTCAGTGAGCAGTCCCAACATGTTTCTTGCGCTGCACACAATCAACATAAAAAAGAAGGGGCTGTTAGAATCTGCCTTGATTTTAGGAAACTTAATCAAGTGTCAGAATTGACAGTTATCCTATGCCCAGAATAGATCTGGTGGACAGACTGGGGAGTGCAAAGTATATCAGTACCATTGGTCTCACCAAGGGTTACTGGCAAATACCTTTAGCTAAAGAATCCAGAGAAAAAACTGCATTTGCCACCCCTATAGGATTCTATCAGTTCACCACCATGCCCTTTGGTTTACATGGTGCACCAGCTACATTCCAACGATACATGGATGTCATTTTCTCCCCTCACACTGGTTACTGTGCTGCGTACCTGGATGATTGTCATGGTGTACAGTTCAGACTGGAAAAGCCTCCTGGAACACCTGCAAATAGTTATCCAAGCTATCAAAAATGCAGGTCTGACTATTAATCTTACCAAATGTGCATTGGGCATGCAGGAAACCAGATATTTGGGCTATGTGCTGGGAAATGGAGAAATTAAGCCAGAGGTTTCTAAAATAGAAGCTGTAGCGAACAGCCCTGTCCCTAAAACAAAGAAACATGTCAGGTCATTTTTAGGGCTAGCTGGTTATTATCAGAGATGTGTTCCCAACTTTGCAGAGTTAGCTACTCCCCTCACCGAACTCATGAAAAAACAGTACCCAAATAATGTGAAATGGACCCCAGAGTGTGATGAAGCTTTTCAAGCCATAAAGGCTGCATTATGTTCCGCCCCTGTTTTAAGAAGCCCAGACTTTTACAAACAGATGCATCAGAGGTAGGCCTAGGTGCAGTACTGAATCAAAATATAGATGGAACAGAACATCCTGTTCTGTACATAAGTAACATAGAAACATAGAATTTGATGGCAGATAAGGACCGCTTGGCCCACCCAGTCTGCCCATTTCCCTACCTGATGGATAAGCTGAAGATTCTAGTTAATCAACAGCTTACTTCCTCCTGCCCCCCACTAAAACTGCCTTATGCCTGTCCCACGCATTCTTGAATTCTCCCATGTTCCTGACTCCACAACCTCCTCAGGGAGGCTGTTCCATGCATCCACAACTCTCTCTGTTAAAAAATACTTTCTAACATTACCTCTGAGCTGTCCCCCTCTATCTTCAAATTGTGCCCCCTTGTTCTTGCACATCTCTTCTTCTGAAAGATACTACCCTCTTGTACCTTGTTAATTCCCTTGAGATACTTGAAAGTTTCTATCATGTCCCCCCCCTTTCCTCAAGGGTATACATATTAAGCTGCTTAAGTCTCTCCTTGTATGTCTTCTGGTGCAGACCTTGCACCATTTTGGTTGCCCTCCTCTGAACAGCCTCCACTCAGTCTATGTCTTTGCGGAGAGGGGGTCTCCAGAATTGCACGCAGTACTCCAGATGGGGTCTCACTAACTGTCTGTAGAGAGGGATAACAACTTCCTGTTTTCTACTGTTGATGCCTCTCCCCTATGCATCCCAGTATCTCCCCAGCCCTCCTTACTGCCTTCTCATATTGCTTGCCAACCTTTAGGTCATCTGATATAATTACCCCTAGGTCCCTTTCGATTTTTATTGTTGTTATTAACTCACCCCACACTGTGTACTCTTCCCCTGGGTTTTTGTTTCCCAGATGCATTACCTTGCACTTCTTTGTATTGAATCTGAGCTGCCACGTATTTGACCATTCCTCCAACCTTGCCAAGTCCCTTTTCATTCTTTCCACCCCACCTTGTGTATCAACCCTGTTGCAGATCTTTGCGTCATCTGCAAAGAGGCATACCTTTCCTTCCAGGTGCTCTCCAATGTCACTTATAAAGATATTAGAGAGGACCGGTCCCAGTACCGAACCCTGCGGTACCCCACTAGTTACCCTCCTTTCTTCACTGTGGACTCCGTTTACTATTACCTTTTGCGTCCTGTTGTCCAGCCAGTTTTTTATCCAGGCTACCACCTTGGTACCCACTCCAAGGCTGGCTAACTCGTATATTAATCTTTTGTGTGAGACTGTGTTGAACGCCTTGCTAAAGTCTAGGTAGGCCATATCCACAGCCCCTCCCTTGTCTACTACTTTGGTCACCCAGTCAAAGAAATCTATTAAGTTCGTCTGACATGACCTTTCTGCTGTGAAACCATGCTGCCTTGGGTCCTGTGCCCCACTGGCCTCTAGGTTCTCAACAATTCTTTCCTTCAGAAGTGATTCCATCATTTTTCCTACCACTAAAGTCAAACTAACTGGTCTGTAATTTCCTGCCTCTGCCCTCCTCCCACTTTTGTGAAGTGGAATCACATTTGCCCTCCTCCAGTCCTCAGGTACCACTTCATACTCCCATGATTTGTTAAAGAGAGTAGTCAGTGGTGCTTCTAGTTCTACCCTTAGTTATTTCAGTATTCTTGGATGAATCCCATCAGGCCCCATTGCTTTGTCCACCCTCAGTTTCAAGAGTTCTTTCTAAACCCTTTCTTCTGTGAATGGACTGGTATCGACCTCCCTATTCAGTTTCTCTCCCTTGTTTGGTTTAGGTACCTCCCCCTCCTCATCTATTGTGGATACTGAGCAGAAATATTTGTTCAGTATCCCTGCTTTTTCACTGTCGCCCTCTGCCCACATTCCCTCCCCTTTATTAAGTCTCTGTATCCCTCCCTTGGTCTTTCTTCGCTCCCTAATGTACCTATAAAAGGCTTTATCCCCTTCTTAACAGAGTTGACTATCTTTTCCTCAGTTTGTGCCTTTGCTATTCTGACTGCCTTCCCTGCCTCCTTCTGCTTTAACTGATAAAGTTCTCTATCCTGCTCCTTCTGTGTTTCTTTATATTTCCTGAATGCTATCCTTTTCTCCTTAACCATCCCTGCCACCTCTTTTGAGAACCATAGCGTTTTTTTCCTTCGTTTTGTTTTATTGATTTGCTTCACACAAAGGTTTGTTGCCTCTGCGATGGCTGTTTTGATTATTCCCCATTGTTCATCCACCCCTCCTTCTTGCCTGTTTGCTAGTGCTTTGCTAAGGCACTCTCTCATTTTCCCAAAGTCAGCCTTCCTAAAGTCCAATGCTCTTGTTTTTGTATGACTTGACTCTATGGCTGTGTTTATTGTGAACCACACTGTTTGGTGGTCACTTGTTCCCAGATGGCCACCCACTTCTAAATCTGAGATTCTTTCTCCTTCCCCATTTGAGAGCACCAGGTCTAAAATTGCTCCCGCCTGAGTGGGTTCCAACCCTAGCTGTCTGAGGCATGCCCCCTGTGGGGCATCAAGAATGTCCCTGCTCTTGGATGTGCCTGCAGCAAAGGTACTCCAGTTAACATCTGGCATATTAAGGTCCCCCATCAACAATATTTCCCCTTTTTCTGTCATTTTAAGGATGCCTTCTATCATTTCCTTGTCCCTTTCCTCCCCCTGAGATGGGGGTCTGTACACAACCCTCATGCAGATTGTGGTGCCATTTCCTGTCTCCAGGGTGACCCACAGTGACTCATCGACTTCCTGTTTACTCTTTAGTTCTGTTGCTTTAATCCCTTCCCTTATGTGGAGAGCTACTCCTCCTCCTCTTTTACCCACCCTGTCCCTCCTTTAGACTGTGTATCCTGGTATGTTGACTTCCCACTCATGGGTCTTTGTGTACCATGTTTCAGTGACTGCCACAATATCCAAGCATCCCTCTTCCATTAAGGCCACTAGTTAGGGAGCTTGTTGCACAGACTATGGGCATTGGTACTCATCATCTTCCATTTATTTTTTATGGCCTTACCCCTTTTAGCTCCACCCCTGTCCTTAACACCTTTTTCTCCGTTTATCCCTGTCCTGCTCCTTACTGACTTCTCTGCCTTGGTGTTTACCTCTCTAACTACTGCACTTTGTGGGGGGAGGCTGGGATTTCCCTGCTCCTTTTCAGTGCCTCCCCCCTTGGCTAGTTTAAATGTTTGCCAATGTAGCATTTAAACCCATCACCCAGGATCCTGGATCCCCCCTGGACAGATGCAGACCACCGTGCCAGTATTAGCCTGCATCCCTCCAGATGGCTCCCCAGTCCCCAATGAAGCCAAAACTCTGAGCTCCACACCAGATTTTCAACCATTCATTGAATCCCATGGTGCAGAATACCCTAGCATCATCTTTGCCATAGACAGGTAGTACTTCCAAGAACGTTACCATACATGCTACTTGTCTAAGGCCCTTCCCCAACTCCACAAACTCCTCTTGCATCGCTCTGATCCCATTTACAGACAGGTCATTTGTCCCAAGATGAACAATGATATCCAGCTCCCTCCCAGGTGCAGCTGCTCCCATGATCCTGAGGATTCGCTTCCAGTACCTCCAAGCCATGGCAACAGGCAGGCACCTTGCCTCCCTATCCCCTTCCTCCCCCATATCTACCCCCCTAATGATTGGGTCCCCCACCACGAGGTTGTTCCCTTCCTGCTAGGTCTCATACCACCCTCCTGTGGGTCTCCTTTGTGGAGGTTCCCAGCATCCTCCTAGGTCTCCACTGCAGGTGCCTCCATAGAGAACCACTCTTTGCCAGAACAGCATATGATTGGAGCTACAGCTGGAGGATGCACCTCTGTTCCACCACTCTCTCTCCCGAGCCCACCTTGGTCCAACTGCTCCTCTTTCTTGCAACCTCTGAGAGTAGCGGTGGTAGCCCTGGTGGTCCCTGGGTGGGGGAAGAGGTTTCACAAATCCTAGCCAGGTCAGCCTGGAGATGGGCAACCTCCTCCCTCAGACCAGAGAGGTGCCTGCAAACAGGGCAGCATCGCAGCCTTCAGAATGCCTCCTGGAACACTACTGCTCCACAGTCATTGCACTGCACCACTCCCATCTTGACTTATTTTGTGTCCCTTCTCCTGTTGCTTTGTATGCTTATTGTCTCCTCCCTCTATGTAGTTTTACACTTACTTTCCTACTGCCTATGTGCCTTACAACTCTCACCCTTCCTGTTCTGGGACAGGAACTTCCTGTAGTCTAGGAAATGGGAAGTTGCGTGACAGACAGAAAAGGTACTCCACTATCGAAAAGGAATGTTTAGCGGCAAAGTGGGTCATGGAGTCCCTTAAGTTCTATTTGCTAGCAACTGACTTTGTTCTTATAACAGATCACAATCCTGTCTGTTGGCTTAACCAGATGAAAGATAAAAATTCCAGAATCACAAGGTGATATCTGGCACTTTAGCCATTTAAATTCACTGTGATACACAAATCTGGTAAAGAGAATAACAAAGCTGATTTTCTGTCAAGATATGGATCAGGAATTGAGGGTCCTGAAGGATGAAAAAAAATGTATGGGATTGAACTTTACTCTTTGCTGTACTGTTAGAAAAACAAAAAACAGTTAATGGACATGTGCTTAATTTATGAAAGTTAGCAGCAATTAATATTAGAGAATAAGAAGTTTTGGAAACTTGTATAATAAAACAGGTTCCCTCTTAAAGAGTGGGGGTGTATATGACAGGGTGGAACAGTACCCTATCCCATTTGTTGGAGAAAGTGTTTAAATGCAAGGATCTGTCCTTTTCTGTCTCTTCTCTATCTGGTTGTGCAACCAATTTTTTCTGTGAGACTTCGAATTTGATCACCCTGACAATCTTGCAATCCTTTGCCTCTCACTGTCTGTTTTTCTCCCTTGCATATGTAGATCTGCTGATATAAAAATATGTGCAAATCACTTTATGGAAATGTAACTGATATTGGGATCCCTTTTGTTTGGAAAATGTATAGTGCTACTGTTAAAATATATCTCATTATATTTTGAGATGATTGCAGAAAGCTATTGTAAATTCTAGAGGTTGCTTGATTGAAAATCTTCCAGCCTTTTGCAAAAGCTGCAGAAGGGGCCTCAGCCCAAAGCACACGGTGTTCTAGCAGCTCCTGAAACATATAAGGACAGGATGTTTGCTAAGGATGGGGGTTGAAAAGACTTATGAAAGAGCTAAGCTACAACTGCAAGAAAGATTAGAAGAACAAGGGACACAGAGACTGAAAGAAAACTTTATTTTATTTTGCCTTTGTAAATAGTTATACTGAACAAGTTTATTTTGTGATACTGCTAGTATAAATAAATATTTTTTGGTGAATTCTACAACTGCTCTTGGTTTTCCTATGCTTCCTAACCTGTGCCTTGAAGACAGAGGCTGCGAAAGGAGTCATGCTGAAGAGGGGCCTGGGCAGTGCCTCTGACCCTGGGAACTTCAGCAGAGGCTTTGGAGGTGGAGGAAGGGGTGGGCAGAGAAGAACTGGCGCCACCTTTGCCCTGTAGGTGGGGGCCAGAGCCTGACTTCTGAGAGACTTTCCAAAAGGAAGGCCTCATGCAGCTTCTGGGCTGGATATGGTACAGGGAGTGCACAGATTTGATGTCTCTCTCTCTCTGAGGCCTGCAGTTTATTAATAATATTCTGAACATCAGGGTCAAATAGCTTGAAGCCCACAGATGGGGCATCCAGGACCTTCTGCTGCACATCTGCAGAAAACCCAGAAACCCGGAGCCAGGAGTGCCTCCTAAGGCAGATGCCTGAGGCAGCAGCTCTGGCCATAGTGTCAGATATGTTGTATATGGTGCAGAGGAGGTGCTTACTAACACCCTCAGCAGCCTGAAGAGTCTTGAGGATTTCCTGTCTGTGGGATCCCTCCGGGAGGGCTTGAACCATGGCTTTGCCCTTTTTCCAGAGGGTATTCTGGTATTTAACCAAGTGAGACAGGTAGTTTGAAATCCTGAGGCTCAAGGTAGCTGAGGCAAATGTCCCTCATGCCCCATTAGTCCAACCGCCTGGGCTCCTTGTCAGGAGGGGGACAACTAAAATGCTTTGGTAACTTGGAATGCTCATGGGCAGCCTTCAGTACCACAGAGTCCATCTCAGGCTGGGCAGAGCAGTAGGGTTTCCCCAGCGGAGCGTAGTACATCTTGTCCACCTTCCTGGGCATGACAGGCACATAGTGGGACCTGTGCTAGACTGCCTGGGCAGCATCATCCAGAGATGAGAGCAAGGGAGGGATGACTTTAGGGGGAGATTCAGGAATCTCCAGGAAGTCTACCATTTACCTCCTGGTTGAATCATCCTCTTCAGTCTGGAACCCATAGCAGACTGGAGCTGCTTCATAATGTTGTAAAAATTAGGATTCTCGGAAGTCTGATGTTCCGAGCCCCATTCCTGGAAGAGACAGTAGTGGTCCTCCTCAGAGGTGAGCCCATTCTTCCTCTGCCTCCTCCTCAGGCAGGAGGAGATCAGGGTGATATTCCCCTTCGACAACGACATGGTCAGAGTCATAGGCCAACACAATAGATGCTGGCAATGCCCAGGCGGGCACCAGGCAAAGAGAGCAAACTAGCAATGAAGATGAAGGGGGGCCCAAAGGAGGCACAGACAGTGTGTCAAGCGCAGGCGTGAACTGCTTGACCAATGCCATGGTTAGGGACGTAAGAATAGTGCTATGGTCAATGACGGATTGAGGAATGACAGTTGTGATTGGGAGTGAGGGCGAGAAGCCTGCCATTGACGGCCTTGAAGGGCCAGAGGGAGACGGAGCTGGGGAAAGCTCAGTCATCGACGTCCATCTGAGAGCAGGGTGCAATGGGGATGAGAGAAGAGCAGCAGTTGATGGTCTGCTGTCCTGAGCAGGAACAGTGGGGCTCAGCACCTGAGGAGCCTGCAAAGAGGCTGACAAAGGCAGCGGGGTGGCGGCCGATGACCCGGAGGTCGATAGCCAGACTTCCAGTGAATCTGGAGGAGAATCCCCCACCCGGATCAGCCTAGAAAACCCAAAGGCCAAGGCGGTGGAGGGAGTTGGTCCCAGAGGAGTAGAAGAGACAGTCCTGAAGGACTGACAGGGAGCACCCAGGGACCGAGACTGGTAGGTAGGGGAATGGTCTTTGTGAGGGTCCTTGTCTTTGTGCTTCCCTGAGGACTTGTCTTGGGCCTTAGCTGCCTATGAACCCAAAGAGCATGCCAGAGATAGGGAGGAAGAATCCCCTAGGCCCCCCTGTTCTAAACTGGCTAGTTACTTTGAGGACATTTTCTTGCAGCAATGAAGAGTGGTCAGGTTAAACTTCTGGCAAAGGGTGCAGGCTTTGGGGTTATGAGTGTGGTCATCCTTCCAAAAAATCTTCTTTCCGCAGTGGCAGCAACAGAAAAGAGAGGCCGATTCAATGGTTCTAGACATAAAAAAAACAAAGAAAATATAAGTTTTGGTGGTCGACTGAATGATGAGGCTTCCGGAAGAGATTGTGCAAGAAAATTGGCAGCGGGAAAGAACTGAGGACGGAGCAGGGGTGTCTACACCTATATAAGGAAGATGATGTTGGTGGGTGATGTCGGCATGGGCGGCCCTGATAGACTGCTACAGAAAAAGGCTTCCGTGGGATCCTAGCACCTGACGGTTATGTTCCATAGGTATGACCTGATGAAAGAGATATCCTGAAGAAGGTCTGGATACAGACATTATCCCCACTGAAAATGGGATGTTGCAGCTCAGCTGGGCTACCCTCTGCAAATTAACTGTAAAACAAAAAGAAATGAAAACAGTCTGAAACTCAACGCAGATGCAAATTCATGAATGTCAGTGGGCGAGGTGTGGGGGGGGATAGCAGGAATCACCTTGGAAACCCCTTCTTTACAGTCCAGGACTAAAAATCCTGCATAGATTCAGGGGAGCAATGAGGAGAGACTGATGTATCACCAGTGTATCAACACCTCCTGGTTTCCCCAAACTGTGATAAATGATATATTAGGGTGGCAGTGAAAGGTGAGCGACCGAGTGCAATTCTGATTGACTCCTACATGTAGTGACAGACTTGGTAGAGTACAATGGGTGTGGGGTGAGGTATTTCATAAATGCTTTAGCCACATCTCATCTCTGGATGTCTAGGAGTCACATTCCCATGAAACTGTTACTGCTGTGAATGTTGTTGCTTCTGTTACAGAATCTTTAAAGCTTCTATGTGCAGTATAAACAAAAACAAGTTACTCTGTCTCTTGTAACATGGAAAGCATGTTACGAAGGGTTTGACTCAGATTCCATATAACTGTGTCCTTTTACTGCATCTTGATAGTTCTGTTTATGTTGTATAAATTATAAAACAAAAATATATTGTTTTGTAAAAAGAATGCAAGCATAGAATGCACACTGCATTTAATGGTGGAGAAAGGTGAGGGACTGACATCCCTTGAAACTGATGTCCCATAGTTATCAAGTGACCAGTTACAGTGCAGACTTACCCATACTGTGATGAAATGTGGTGCTGGTGAAAGGTGATGGATTAGCAATGCTGGGGTTTAAAGCCCTCTGCTTATCCGCAGGTTGGGGTACAGTAAAGACATCCTCGCGTTTGGATGTATTTAGTGCTGGTGAAAGGTGATGGACTACAAAACAGGGTACTAAATGAGAAAAAGACTGAGGTAGAACGGTCAGTGGGGGATGCTGCAACAGAAGGTAAAGCCATCAAAAAATGGAGAGCAATGAGTACTAATGCCCGTAGTCTGGGTAACAAGCTTCCTGAATTAGTGGCCTTGATGGAGGAGGAACATCTGGATATCGTGGCAATCACGGAAACATGGTACACACAAAACCATGACTGGGACATAAACATACCAGGATACACTGTCTACAGGAGGGACAGGGAGGGTAAGAGGAGGAGGAGTAGTTCTTTACATAAGGGAAGGAATAAAAGCAACAGAACAAAGGGTAAACAGGAGGAAAAAGAAGCACTGTGGGTAAATTTGGAGACAGGCAATGGCACCTAATACGCACAGGGGTTGTATACGAACCTCTCTCAGGGGAGAAATGGACAGGGAAATGATAGAAAGTATACTTAGAATGGCAGAAAAGAGAGATATTGCTGATGAGTGATCTGAATATGCCAGATGTTAACTGAGTGCAGTTGCAGCTGCCACTTCAAGAGTGCAGTTATTCTAGATGCCCTACAGGGGCATGCCTTGAGACAACTAGTACTGGAGCCCACTCGAGAGGGAGCAATATAGACTTGATTCTCTCAAATGGAGATGGAGAGGATTACAGATGTAGAAGTGGGTAGCCATCTGGGAACTAGCGACCATCGAACAGTATGGTTCTAATAAACACAGCAATAGAGTCAAGCCATACAAAGACAAAAAGTACTGGACTTTAGGAGGCTGACTTTGCCAAAATAGGTGAGTGCCTAAGAATGCACTAGCAAATGGAGCAGGAAGGAGGGTGGATTTGCTTGGAGATGGTTATTTGAATGGAGACCTATATCTGTTAATTTCAAGCCTATTTTGATGTGGTGTTAGTGAAACTGATTAAATTGGAGACCTGTTTCCTTTGGCAACAAATATTTTGGGGCTTTGACTGAATTTGATTCCTTGTGCTGACTCCATTAGCTGTAAAGGTTAGTTCATAGTGGGAGGGTGTTAATGGTCTGGCCAGGTCTCACTCAGTCAATTGACTGGAGGCAGGGCTGAATCAGGTTGAGGTGCTAGCTGCTTTGTCTTCTCAGAAAGAACTGGAAGGGGACAGGATCAGTTGTGTTCAGGACAGTAGCTGCTGCTGTTGTTTTCTGGGGTTCTTGTGGATTTTACTTGGTGGGTTAGTTCTTTCTTTCTTACTTCTAAGGGGGCTAGCAGGGTATTGTTTTTGGGGATGCTGGATGTTTGTAGAAACTGATTTGATGGCTGTCAAGTGGGGCTCTTTTTGTGGATGTTTCACTGTGTAACGAGCTCTTCAGTGAGAGCCCTATTTCTTCTGATTTAAAACCTACTTGGTGGGATTTGCTTGAGCCTGGTTCTTTGGCTGCAGGGCTTGGAGGGGAGACACAGGGCTGATACACTCTCTTGCCTCAGGTGTCTGCAAATGTTAGGGAACACCTGCCCTGCAATTGGAGAAAAAGGCTGCTGGTGCAGCTCATGTAATTCTAGCCACTGGGGTTGGATTTAATGGCTGGGAGAGAGACTGGAGGTTATTCATTTCCCTTATAAGTTTAATGTGTTGTACTGCACCTAGTAACAGAGTTACTGGTGTACAGATGGGACTGTCTCTAAGATTAGTGGGTGACCTGATTAGGCAATGAGGGGTATCTTGGACTAGGGGGGAACCTAGTGGCTCACCAAGGAAACCTATGGAAGGGGGATGGAACCACACATCATTAGGCGCATCTTTGGGAGGGTGGTGGGGTGCACAGGGTGTGGAGCAGCCATGATACTGGACTGGGCATGGAAGTTTGGTGGTTGCCCAGTATGCTACCAGCTAGCACAACAGGGAGGAGGTTGAGGATGAGGAGAAAGCTGGGGAAGGGGTGGTATTGGTTGGGGAAGAGGGGCTGGAAATCTCCCACAGGGTTGCACAAGCACTGGGGGTGGGGTATAGGAAGAGTGCAGGAAGTACTCAGGGTCACATGGGACCCTGGCAGAGGGATCAAAGGACACTACCAAGGAAGCAGGCAGGTAACTGGGGACCCTCACAAAGGGGACGGAGGACAACTTCTCTCAGGAAGTAGGCAGATGGCCAGGGCTGGACAGAAGGAAGCAAAGGCGGAGGTGGATCAGACCTTATACTCAATAACGCCTTCAATTCTCTTCTTCTGCTCAAGGATGGGGGGTGATGTAGCCCACGACAGAGGTGGTTAGAGACGGAAGGGGTGTGGGAGTGGGAGGCAGGAGGCAGGGCCAGATAGCAGGAAGAACAGGGGGACCTGGAATGCAGGAGAATGGGGGCAGTGAATCAGAGCAGGAGGGCAGGGGAAGAGGAGGAAAGCGCAGGAGAAGGACCAGTTGGGAGGAAAGGTAAAGGAGAAGGACCAGAAGTACAAGGAGGATTCAGTAAAGGAGGCTGAGGGTTTAGGCCAGGGGACCTGACGAGCAAGGAGGAACTAAATGGGGACAGGAAGGAAGGAGGATGAGTCAGGCTAGTTTAGCAGATGGGGAGAAAGGACCAGTTGCAGACAGTGAGAAGTGCTAAGTACAGAAGGATACTCAGGAGGAGGAGGCATAGGATTGGAGGAGGGGTGGCCATGGTAAATGGAGGGGTGGCATGTGGGCACCCAGATGAGGAGGACAAGGAGCCAGCTGGGTGGAGGGCCGGTGGGAAGGATGAGGGACATGGAAGAGGGGATGGAGGAAAGGAGTGGTCAGAGTGCTCCTGCTGGGAGATTCTATGATCAGGGTATCAAATGGGATAGGGAGGGAGAAGCCTGGCCAGTTAGAACAAGATGCTTCCTGGACTAACGGTGCAAGGGGCTAAGCACGAGGTATATCAGCTGGCAAAAGGACTGTGGGGTTCCCAGACATACTGGTCCACCTGGGTACAAATGATATTGAGGGAAATGAAGAGCTAGATACAGGCAAGATTCAGGAGCTTGCCAGGGTCTGTCATGACATAGGATGCACAGTTTCCTTCTCAGATATCCGCCAGTGCCAAGGGCTAGTGGGAACACAAAAGGAAAATTAGGAGATAAACTAGTGGCTCAGGGTGGTGTGAGGCCAGAGGTATGGGTTGATGGGGATTGGGGAGACCTGGGAGGATAAGGAGCTGTATGCTAGAGATAGACTCCATCTCAATTTGGAGGGAGGGAATCCTTAAGTTGAAAATAGAGGAGTTCATTGGTGAAAAGTGGGTTTAAACTTGTGAAGGGAGGGATGGGAGAAAGCGGCTGTCAAGGGGTGCCGATAAAGGAGGGACTCTGTCTCCACCCCAGGGACCCAGGAGGATTGCAGGAAAAAGGCCAACAGCAGAGTGCAGACCAGGAGAAAACAGAATCCCATGGGAACACGAGCATGGAGAAATGGAACTATAGGGAAAGGGTGGAAGGTGGTCCTGCTAAATGCCAGGGCTTGGGCAATAAAATGCCTGAGCTCAGGCGTGTCTGAGGGAGCAGTGGATGTGGCAGTGGTCACTGAGACTTGGGCCACTGCAAGACATGACTGGGACCTGAACCTGGAGGTTACACTATGTTCAGGAAGGACAGGGGGGGAAGGGGGGAGGGTAGCAATGATAGTCAAAACTGCATTGGCATAGGGGGAGAGAGGAGGCGGAGGGAACCGTGGAGGCAATTGGGTCACCTTGTTAACAAGGGGGCAAGAGGTAAAATAGGAGTGGTGTATAGCCCCTGCCTGGCGGAGGGCTGGAGGACAGTCTGGTGGCAGATGTTAGGAGACACTGCAGACTGGGCAGAGGAAAATGGTGGTGTTAGGGACTTAAACATGCCAGGAACAGACTGGGAGACTATGACATCCTCTGTGACCCAGGAACAGAGGTTGTTGGATGTCTTTCAAGGCGCGTTCCTAACTCCATGAGTGAGAGAACCGGCCAGGAGAACAGGTACTGGATGTGGTCCTGGCAGACAGTGACCAGATTGGGGGCCTGGAGGTAAAGGGACCCATTGGCGGGAGTGACATGCCTGCGGTCTGGTTCTGCCTGGACCCTAGGAGGGTAGAAAGCTGCACAAGGCAGATAACCGACTCCAGGGGCGTGATTTTAAGGAAATGGGAAGGATCATAAGGAGCATTGGATGGGATTGGGTCAGACATGGACGCTGATAGTGGGTGGAAATCATCAGGAGAGGGTGCAGGATGCTACCAGCACCTGTGCAAGTAAGGAACAAAATGCGGTGGGGCCCAAAACCCTGTTGGTGGACCAGGGAGGTCCAGGAGGTGGTGCGAGGAGAAAGCAGCCTATAAAATTCAAGTGCTCCAAAGGGAGAAGGATGGGGGGAGTGCAGAGCTGATGGCTAGAAGGCCACTAGAGTGGTGAGGCGGCTAAGGCAAGGAAGGAGCAGAACCTGGCCAGGGAAATTAGGAGAGGAAAAAGGGTTCTTTAGATACATTGGGGAACAGAAGGGTGAAGGGGCAGATTAGCAGGATTAAATCAGGGGAGAGATGGGCACAAGACCCGGGGAGCAGGCTGAGTGTACTAAATGAGTACTTCACTCAGTTTTCACACCAGGGAAAATGGGGATGCTGCATCATACATGGGAGGAGACAGAGATAATGAGAGGGGACCCACCACGATCGGCAGGTCTGGGGAGAGGAGGGGCATCACTGGCAGGTGGGGAGGCTAAGCAGGAGAAGAGGTACCAGAAGTGGAAATCTATAGCAGAGAGGTGAGGAAGCCCTCAGCTCCCTTTAAGACGGAGAAAGCACCGGGGCGGATAAATTACATCCTAGAGTGCTGGAAGGAACTTGTAGATGTCCTGGCGAAACCCTGGCAGAGCTTTCACCATCTCTGAGGACAGGGTGGGTGCCCCAAGACTGGAAGGTGGCGCATGAGTGCCTATCCACAAGGGGGATCAAAGGGAGCTGGCAGGAACTGGGCCTGTCAGCCTGACATCGTGGTGGGCAAGGTGATGGAGGGCATTGTCAAGGAGAGGCTGGGGGGGACCTGGATAAGTCAGGGTGCCTGGACGATAGCAGCATGGATTCATCCCAGGGAAATCATGTCAGAAAACCTGGTGAGTTCTATGACTGGGTGACAAGTGCCTTGGACCTGGGTAGACCAGTGGATGTCCTCTTCTAGACTTCAGCAAGGCATTTGACTCTGTTCCTCATGTGGGGCCTGTTGGATAAGCTAGGAGAAATGGGGTGGGAAACCAGATGATCAGATGGATGAGCAGCTGGCTCCAGGACCAGACCCAGAGGATTCAGAGTTGGTGGGATAGTCTCATCCCCAAGGAGGGTCATTAGTGGGGTCCCACAGGGATCAGTCCTGGGGCCCCTTCTGTCTAACGCCCACGTATCTGACATAGGACAGGAATCAGGGTAGAGATGAGTCTCTTTGCAGATGACTTCGAAACTGGGGTGGTGGTGGATGGGGAGGAGGGAGGTGTGGCCTGCAGGACCTGGAGGCTCTGGAAAGATGGTCTAGAAAGTGGAAGCTGAGGTTCAATGCAGGAAATGCAAGGTACTCCACCTGGGGGCAGAAACCCAGGCCAAGTGTACACACCTGGGGAAATACTACAAGTCTCAATGGCTGAGAGGGACCTGGGGGTGGTGGTGGATGTCAAGATGAACAGCTCTGAGACTTGTAGGAGGACAGCAGCCAAGGCCAACAGGATGCTGGGATGCATCACTAGGGGATCACCTCCAGAAGGAGGAAGTGATACTCCCTCTGTATAACTGCTTGGTGAGGCGCACCTGGAGTACTGCATGCAGTTTTGGAGGCCACACTTAAAGAGGACATTAACCTCTGGAGAGGGTCCAGGAGGCAAACAAAATGATTTGGGGCTTGGGGACAGGACCTATGAGGAGAGGCTGAAGAGCTAATATGTACACATTGGAAGAGAGAAGGGACTGGGGGACATGATGAGGTCTTCAGGTACATGAAGAGGTAAATAGGGGAGGAACAGTCAGGGTGCTTCGAAGGAAGGAGGAAGGGGCCACTAGAGGGCATGGGTGGAAGCTGGAGGAGGGAAGATTCAGGGGAGAAAGGAGGAGGTGCTACTTCACTGAGAGGGTGGTGGAGCCATGGAATGCACTACCTAGGGGGCTGGTGGAGGTAGAGACAGTGGATGGGTTCAAGAGGGGGTGGGACAGGTACAGGGGAAGGGTTCAGGAAGCAAAATCCAATGCAGCAAGAATATCCGAAACTGGGAAGGGAGAAGCCAGAGAAGGCGAGGGGGACAGCAAGGTCAGCACCCAGGGTAGGGGCTGACCAAACGAGCAGACATGAAAGACCGTTAGGCCTATTCTGCTGGCATTTTAGTATGTTAGTAAGAACAATGGGGAATAATAAAAACTGCCATCACAGAGGTAACGAGCCTTTGTGTGAAGCAAATAAACAAAACAAGACGATGTAAGAAACCACTATGGTTCTCAAAGGAAGTGGCAGTGAAGGTTCAAGAGAAAAAGAAAGCATTCAGGAAGTACAAGGAATCACAGAAGGAGCAGGACAGAGAACTGTATCAGTTAAAGCAAAGGAGGCTGGGAAGGCAGTCAGAACAGCAAAGGCCCAAACAGAGAAAAAGATAGCCAACTCCAGTTAAGAGGGGATAAAACCTTTTATAGGTATATCAGGGAGCCAAGGAAGACTTCAAGGAGGGATAGTGAGGCTTAATAAAGGGGAGGGAGGTGGGCAGAGTGAGACTGTGAAAAGGCAGAGATACTAAACAAATATTTTTGCTCAGTATTTACAAAGGAAGAGGGAGGTACATAAAACAAACAGTAGTAACTACGCTGGATACAGAAGTTGATACCGCCCATTTACAGAAGAAAGGGTTCTGAAAGAACTCTTAAAACTGAAGGTGGACAAAGCAATGGGGCCTGATGGGATTCATCCCAGAATTCTAAAGAACTAAGGGTAGAACTAGTGACACCACTGACTACCCTTTTAACAAATCATGGGAGGATGGGGTGGTACCCGAGGACTGGAGAAGGGCAGATGTGATTCCCTTCACAAAAGTGGGAGCAAGGCAGAAGCAGGAAACTATAGACCTGTTAGTTTAACCTCAGTGATAGGGAAAATGATGGAATCACTTCTAAAGGAAAGAACTGTCAGTATCTAGAGGCCAGAGGGGCACAGGACCCCTAGGCAGCATGGATTCACAGCGGAAGGTCATGCCAGGCAGATCTGATAGATTTCTTTGACTGGGTGACCAAAAGTAGTAGATCAGGAGGGCTGTGGACATGGCCTACCTAGACTTTAGCAAGGCATTTGACACAGTCCCACACAAAAGATTAATATATCAAGTTAGCCAGCCTGGGAGTGGGTCCCAAGATGACAGCCTGGGTAAAGAAGTGGCTGGAGAATAGGACATAGAGAGTAACAGTAAATGGAGTCCACTCCAGAAGAAAGGAGGGTTACTAGTGGGTACATGAGGTTCGAGTATTGGACCGGTCCTCTTCAATGTCTTTATAAGCGACATTGCAGAAGGACTGAAGGAAAAGTATGTCTCTTTGCAGATGACACTAAGATCTGCAACAGAGTTGATGCACAGGGTGGGGTGGAAAGGATGAGAAGGGACTTGGCAAGGTTAGAGGAATGGTCAAATGTATGGCAGCTTAGATTCAATGCTAAGAAGTGCAGGTAATGCACCTGGGAAACAAAAACCAGGGAAGAGTACACAATGGGGGTGAGATACTAACAACAACAAAAATGGAAAGGGACCTGGGGAGTCATATCAGATGACCTAAAAGATGGGCAAGCAATGTGAGAGGGCAGCAAGGAGGTGGGGGATACTGGGATGCTGGGAGAGGCATCACCAGTAGAAAACAGGAAGTTATTATCCTCTGTACAGACAGCTGGTGAGACCCCATCTGGAGTACTGTGTGCAGTTTTGGAGACCCAATCTCCGCCAAAGACATAGAACAGGATGGAAGCTGTCCAGAGGAGGCAACTAAAATGGTGCAGGGTCTGCACCGGAAGACATATAAGAGAGACTTAAGGAGCTAATATGTATAGCCTCGAGGAAAGGAGGGAGAGCGGGACATGATAGAAACTTCAAGTACCTCAAGGCAATCAACAAAGTCCAAGAGGGTAGCATCTTTCAAAAAAAGAGGTGTGCAAGAACAGAGGGCACAATTTGAAGATAGAGGGGTGGCTCAGAGGTAATTTAAGGAAGTATTTTTTCACAGAGAGGTTGTGGATGCATGGAGCAGCCTTCAGCGGAGGTTGTGGAGTCAAAATCAGTGGTGGAATTCAAGCATGCATGGGATAGTCATAAGGCAGTTCTGGGGGGTTGGGGTAGGAAGAAGTAGGCTGCTGGTTAACTAGGATCTGCAGCTTATCCAGTAGGTAGGGAAATGGGCAGACTGGGTGGGCCAAGCGGTCCTTATCTGCCATCGAATTCTATGTTTCTATGACTAGCAATGCTGGGGTTTAAAGCCCTCTGCCTATCCGCAGGTTGGGGTAGAGTAAAGACATCCTCGCATTAGGATGTATTTAGCGCTGCTGAAGGTGAGGGACTGACAGTACTACAGACTGAAGCACTGGGTCAGAGTTTCAAAAGGTGATGGACTAGCAATGCTGGGGTTTAAAGCCCTCTGCTTATCCGCAGGTTGGGGTACAGTAAAGACAGCCTCGCATTAGGATGTATGTAGTGCTGGTGAAGGTGAGGGACTGACAGTACTACAGACTGAAGCTCTGGGCCAGAGTTTCAAAAGGTGATGGACTAGCACTGCTGGGATTTAAAGCCCTCTGCTTATGCGCAGATTGGGGTACAGTAAAGACATCCTCGCATTAGGATGTATTTAGCGCTGGTGAAGGTGAGGGACTGACAGTACTACAGACTGAAGCACTGGGTCAGAGTTTCAAAAGGTGATGGACTAGCAATGCTGGGGTTTAAAGCCCTCTGCTTATCCGCAGGTTGGGGTACAGTAAAGACAGCCTCGCATTAGGATGTATGTAGTGCTGGTGAAGGTGAGGACTGACAGTACTAAAGACTGAAGCTCTGGGCCAGAGTTTCAAAAGGTGATGGACTAGCACTGCTGGGATTTAAAGCCCTCTGCTTATGCGCAGGTTGGGGTACAGTAAAGACATCCTCACATTAGGATGTATTTAGTGCTGGTGAAAGGTGATGGACTAGCAATGCTGGGGTTTAAAACCCTCTGTCTATCCGCAGGTTGGGGCACAGTAAAGACATCCTCGTGTTAGGATGTATTTAGTGCTGGTGAAGGTGAGGGACTGACAGTACTACAGACTGAAGCACTGGGCCAGAGTTTCAAAAGGTGATGGACTAGCACTGCTGGGATTTAAAGCCCTCTGCTTATGCGCAGGTTGGGGTACAGTAAAGACATCCTCACGTTAGGATGTATTTAGTGCTGGTGAAAGGTGATGGACTAGCAATGCTGGGGTTTAAATCCCTCTGTCTATCCGCAGGTTGGGGCACAGTAAAGACATCCTCGTGTTAGGATGTATTTAGTGCTGGTGAAGGTGAGGGACTGACAGTACTACAGAGTGAAGCACTGGGCCAGAGTTTCCAAAGGTGATTGATTAGCAATGCTGGGATTTAAAGCCCTCTGCTTATGCGCAGGTTGGGGTACAGTAAAGACATCCTCGCATTAGGATGTATTTAGTGCTGGTGAAGGTGAGGGACTGACAGTACTACAGACTGAAGCTCTGGGCCAGAGTTTCCAAAGGTGATGCAGGGCTTGCAACAGGCCCTGCGTCAAACCCATTTATTTGGTGCAGCTGCGCCAAACACCTTTGCATTAACTGTGCCCAATTTTAGTAGGTCAGGTGCAGCTGCGACACTTTCCCAATTTATGGCAGTTTGCAACAAACATTTGGCACAAGCCCCGTACAAAGGGTACCTGGGATTGCTGCAAGCTAGACCAGAAAAAGTTGGTCTAACTTACAGCAATTAGTGCACAGGATAGTAAATTCCAATGTCAGCCAGGAGAATGCCACAAGCTCCGTGCAGCATAAGTTCAGCGCACTTGGGGCTTGTGGCATTCAGGGCGGTCTGAAAATCTGGCTCACATTGTTTATTCACAGTTCAGCTACAGTGTGAGCAGTTACAGTGCAGGCTTCCAACAGAGAGATATATTTAGTGTGGCTGAAAGGTGAGGGAGTGATAGCACCACAGACCCATGTAATGCCCCCCCAAATGGGCCTTACCTTAAGGACCTTCCGTTTGCCCCTGTATCTGCCGCTGGTGTCCGCCTGTATCTCCCCTGACACTTTCAGCTGCCTGGCCCGAGTCCACTGTGCTAACCGCTTTGCCCCGCTTCCCCCAGCGCAGCCCATTACTTTATTTTAGCCCCGCTCTGGTTTAAAATCAGAACCACAAGTCACTGGCATGTTTCTAAAGAGCCAGCGACCGCGCATGTGCATAGTAGCGCTTTAAATTGCCGACCGCCGGTTTTGCGGTCATTCGGGCTAGTGTTTCTCGGTCCTGGTTCCTCGCTGTAGCTAAATGGGGACCAGTGACCTTGGATGGGTTGGAGAAAAAGCCCCTAAAGTGTTTAAAAATAAAAGTTTTTTAACGGGACACAAAGTGGGGCTCATGAATATTAATGAGCCCTGCACACATATTAATGAGGAGCTGCCTGTCACCTAGGGGCACATAATTGTGGCAGCAGTGACAATAAAACTAATGAGATTTACTTTAAAATAATGAATGCACTTAACAGGGCACTGTTGGGGCTATATGTCTGTGGGGCTATTATTTAAATATAGTGCTTTTACTGGCTGCACCAGGACTTAAAACTTTGGGACACTGTAAGGACTGCATAGAACTGTATATACAGCCACCAGCTTGGCAGCCATTAGCCAATCGCAAGCCTGGTTTAAAAAAAAAAAAAAGAGACTTCTTGGACTGTGGCAGAGACTTGTGGGGAAAAGGGAGTTACAATTCTAGCCACCAAATGCTGTCCAATTAAGAGACTGGGACTGTGTTTAATTGTTTGGGCAGCAAATCGGATTAAGGGAACTTCGCCCTTTATTTGTAGGGAGACTGTTTGAATCTGGGCAGTTCGGAGTGAGTCTGGGTCGAGCTTTTGGATGGTAAGGAGGCTCCCTGCAGTACGGGGAACTTAGGCAGAGGCCTGTTTTGTCTCTTCTCAGCCAAAACGCTTGCTGATTGATCGGGACTGCCAAGTCTGCAGAACGAACTGCAGTCCTTGGAAAAAGTGAGAAAAGAAGAGAATTCCCCAGAGTGAAATTTCCAGACTGAAAGTGGGAACAGAGTTGCTGAAATATCCTAAATCTGCATCTCGGTGAGAAGCCGCTTTTGCCTCAGGGACTGTACCTGAATTTAATGCCTGTGGTCACTGAAATTGTCTCCAGCCAGTTTGCCAGAGGGAAACCTGAACCGCTGTGTGCCAGCTTACATTTCCAGGACTGCAATTTGCAAGCGGGTAAGCTGTGCAGTCTGTTACCGAACTGTATCCAAGATGAGCCTGTGATAACAAGTAATGTGCCTGAGAGACTGTTGCTGCCTGTAAAAGCCAAGCTGCTAGACACCCAGTGAAGGGAGCCAGTTTCTGCAGAGAAGATCCTCATGGGTTGCGGACACCCATAGGAGGGACACCTTGACATGGGGGTGAGTTATGATAGCCCTGGTCCCTGTATCCTGTCCTTGCCAGAAAGGATGAAGTCCTGCAGCCTGCAGCTCCATGCCAGTAAGCCAAGCCTTGAGAGGAACCATCCTGGACTTCATACCATTTCCCGAGGTTCAAGGTTCAGCGGGTACCCCAGGGTTTTACCCTGCAACATCAATCAAAAGTGTTTTCCAGCTGATTTGCCTTTTCAAATTCTTCTTAGGGTTTAGACTGCTTTTGCAGGCCATCGGGCCTGGGGATTACAATTTCTGGATGTTTCAAAAGTGGTTTATGTTGTTACAGCCAAGTACAAAAGACAGCTTAACTATTTCTTTATTTAAGGGCCCCAACCAGCTGCGACGCTGGCCAGCCCACAGCAATGCTTCAGGCCTGCACCTAATTAGACTCTGGGTACCCAGCAGCTTTAACTGGACAGTCCAGGAGGTGAATGTATTATGTTGAAATGCTTTATAAAAATCCAACCAATTGCCAAAATCAAAACAATAATTACTTTAATTTAATTTGTTTCCCCTTTCCCCTTGTCTAAATACCTGAATAAATCTGTTTGTTGTCTGAATGTTAAATTGGTATATGAGCATATTATTACTGAGCGCTTGGTTAATGCAAGTAAATGAAAGGTACTGTATTGCATTTGCTGGTAACCATTTCCTTATAGGTGCTCAAGGTGCATGCAAGAGTTCCAGACCCTGCTGGTAAGTGTGGTCACTTTGAGCATATTATTAGCGCTCACTATTTATTAATTGGGTGAAAAGTAAAGTGTTTATTTCAATCTCAAGTGTGGGGTCACTAGTTGGGTCTTTGGCTTGGTATAGCTTCCCAGAAGGCTGTACTAGTCTGGTAATTTACCCACTTAATTATTACTCTGGGTGGAGGCACCATAATTTGAACCCAGGCCACTCAACCTGCAGTCAGGGCAGCAGGCAGGGGTAATGGCGCCAGAGTTACATCTTTGGAGACACCGATGGGACTGGTGCCTTCTGGTGGCCAAACCACAAAAATTCCAGTTGGACCCCACAGGGAGATTCCTGCCAATATGGAGCATGGTACCAGTACTAGCTTTGAATTTTTCCCCGATAGGCTGTATGCCGATTGCTAGGTTGGTGTGAGGCAAACGAGGTTGACCCCCAACAGGCCTTGTTGTTACTGGACATACCCCTGGGTATCAGCAAAGGCACCATAGAAAACATTCTGTCTACAATAAAGTGTTTAGGCCGAGCTACAGTAAAGAGTCGAGAAACCGATGAGGCCACCCAGACTTTAGTAGCTTTAACAGAGTGCAGTAACCCAGTGGATATTTCAAGGGTGCCCAAGGTTATTGTTACTGAGGAGTCCCAAGTAGCATGGAAAGTGGTAACCAAGGACAGTGACACTTTCTCAGAATCCAAAGCAACCACCTGTAAATGAAAGTTTTGAAGAGAAATTTGCCGAATTGTTATTGACTGAAGGGAAGGGGGGGTGGAAGTGCTTCGGATACTACTGGGCTCTGGTGGAAGGACCCCTCCCGAAAATAAAGGGCCTAAGCCCAGTTATGCGCCTCCCTACTCAGAGTCATATAGAAGGCTAAAAATATTTTCAGGAGTGACCCCCACTCCAGCTGGAGAAGATGACTGAGAGACATGGGCCGATTATGCTGCCCCTTTAGTACAAGAATGGCAATGTTCTGAGGCAGAAAAGAGAAAAAGAACAAGTGAAAGCCTCCAAGGTCCTGCCCTGGACATTATTCACTCTGTGCAAGCTGATAACCCCGAAGCATCGGCACAAGACTATTTGGCCGCATTGGAGAATGTATTTCGAGAGCCCTGAATCGGGTGAAGATCTTCTGTGGAGGGTTAAAATAACCCAACAATGTCAGGGAGAGCCCTGGTCAGAGTATATACCTCAGCCTGAAAAAGTGCTACAGAAATGCTTTAGGAAAGGGGATGTGACTGCAGGTGAATTTAATCAAATCTGGTTGGACCAGATACTTAAGGATGCCCCATATTCTGATTTAAAGTTGCTTAAGTTATGGCTGCCAGGCCGAAGGAATTCTCCCCCCTCTTATAACCTGCTGATGAAAGAAATTCGGAAGGTCAAACAGAGAAGAGCTCAATGAGGCCACCTCAAGCATCTGCAGTTGTCACCCAAACCACTGAAAATGGACAGTCAGGAGAAACCCAAGGGTTGGATGCAGCACCCAAGGAGCACAGAGACTGTTACTTTATTTTTATTTATTTATTTATATAGTTGTTTAACCAGGTATAGCACACTAAGCTGAAAGCTTTTTTACAGGAGCGACCTGGGAGCACAAGGAGGTTAAGTGACTTGCTCAGGGTCACACAGTATGCAGGTGGAAGCTGTGGGATTCAAACCCAGGTCTGGTCTGCTGGATGTCACCAGATTTGCATCTCAGAGCCTTAGACCACTGCGCTATACTGCCTCCTTACTGACTTACTGATTCGCTGCAGTTGAAAGATTTGCTAAAAGAATGAAAAGAACTGAAAATAAATGCTCAAAGTGCTGCAGAAATGGTAAAAGGCCAGACTGCCTGAATTAATGCCGCTGAAGAGTCCAATAAGGCCCAGGCCTCTGCAAGCAGGCCCAGTGTCCAAGCCCCTAGGGAGGAGGCTAATAGTAACCTGCTCAGGGAGGTAAGAGAGTCGAGATCCCTAGTAAGTGACCTTGCTCAATCGTCCAACCAAAGCACCCCCTAGCAGAGGCCTAGTGGGTATGACCATCCCTATCGATGACTAGAAGAGCCTAAGAGTGGGAACTATCCTAATGGCAAATCAACTGTAGAATGCACTCGTTCACAGAACTCTAGGCCTGATATCTTTTGTTATCACTGTGGGGAGGATGGTCATACTAAGAGAACATGCCAGTCACCCAAAGACTTAAGAAAGGTGAACGCAAAATTGTTAAATCAAGTCAAACAAAACAATCCTAAACCATCTGCCAGGCCTCCATCCAAGTTGTTTGCTGCAAAGTCATCTGTTAGGCCTTTTGTTGCCAAGTCATCTGTTAATGCTCCTGAAAACACTTCACTCAACTGGTCAGAACTGGTAGGCCCTTCCAAGGACACCACTGTACAGATACACGGAATCCCAGCTCAAGCAGTTTTAGATAACGGGTCCCAAATTACGATAATCTTCAAAGCGTGGTATGATCAGCACTTACCTGACCACCCACTACGACCTCTCGAAGGACTGCATGTATGGGGGTTGAGTGAAAAGTCATATCCCTATCTTGGTTACTTAAAAGTATGGCTTTCCTTTCCATTCTCTGTAGCTGGTGTGGGAGATCCTGTGGAGACGCTAGCCCTTGTCTGTCCTTCCACTGGACTTTACGATGGTATCCCTGTGCTGATTGGCACCAATGCACACATGTTCGGGTGCCTATCCCAAGTTATGTGAAGAAAGGTAGAAGACGAAGACAGGAAGAGCCCTGCGTGTTCATGCCATGATCCAAAAGGCCTATGAGAAACAAATGCACCCCGAGGAGAGTGACAAAGATTAACCTGTTGGGATGGTCTGGAAAAAAGATTCTACCGCTATCACATTACCTCCAAATGCAGAATGCAGCATCAGTGGTGAAGTGTGGCTGCAAAAAGATGCAACCAACAAATTCTGATGCCGGATGCCCCAAACGAGGGAAAATTACCTGAAGGACTGCTGGTTAAGCCCAGTGTGCTTCCGGCTTGGGCTCATGCTTACGCCCAAAGAGTGGTGGTACAGATACAAAATGTTACAGACTGAGACATCACGGGTACACGGAGCATGCATCCTGGCTAAAGTCTACTTTTGCTCCCATCAAAGTGTAAAACTGAGAAAGGGTGTGAGGTATCACTTGACATGTTTGATTCTGGAGATTCACCTATCCCAAACAGCTGGAGAACCAGGATCAGTAAATAGCTGGCTCAGAGAACCAAGGTATTTTCCCTCAAGGAATGGGATGTTGGGTGTGTCACTGGTGCCGAACACCACATTCACCTGCACGATGAGAGACCCTTCAGAGAGAGGCCTAGACATCTAGCTCCTGCTGACACTGACAATGTCAGATCTCACCTACTTCCACCGTACGTTTGCGACTGGCATCATACAAGAATCACGCAACGTGTATGCCTCCCCAATTGTGGTGATGCGAAAAAAAGAATGGCTCTGTCCATATGTGTGTTGATTACAGGACCCTTAACAAAAGAACCGTGTCCGATCAGTATATAATGCCACACATACAAGATGGCCTGGACTGTCTAAATGGGAGTAAATGGTTCTCTGTTCTCGACCTCTGAAGTGGATACTATCAAATCCTAATGGCTCCAGAGGACAGGTAGAAAACTGCATTTATTTGTCCCTTGGGTTTCTATGAGTTCCATCGCATGCCCCAAGGCATATCAGGTGCACCAGCAACATTTCAACGATTAGTGGAGCGTTTTGTGAGAGATAAGAATCTCTTGGAATGTTTCTACCTTGATGACGCCGTAGTATTTTGCAAAACTCTTGAGAAGCACGAAGCTTGCTCATTCAAAGTGTTGGACAGACTTGAGGAGTTTGGCCTAAAGTTATCAATTGACAAATGCCACTTTTTTCAGAGCTGTCAAATCGTAGGCCACATTGTGTCATCGGAAGGCATACAAACAGAGCCCAGTTAGGTGGAAGCATTAACCAGCTGGCCAAAGCCCAACAACCTAAAAGAACTTCAAAGGTTTCTTGGATTCTGTGGCTATTACCGCTGATTTGTCAAGGACTACACCAAGGTGATCCGCCCCCTACTAAACTTAACTCAAGGGTACCCACCTACTCACAAAAAGTTTAAGACAGGTTCTGACAAAGAGACTGTAAAGACCTATTTCAGACCAAATGAGCCATTTGGACAGAGATGGACTCCAGAGTATAACACTGCTTTTGAGGAAATAATATACAGATTAACTCATGCTCCAGTACTTGCTTATGCTGATTCATCAAAGCTCTATGTGTTACATATGGATGCCAACCTGAGTGGCCTCAGAGCTGTACTTTATAAAGACTACCCAAACGGATTACGTCCAGTACATTTTGCTAGTAGAAGTCTGACACCTTCAGAAAAAAACTATCTGATACATAAATTGGAATTTCTCGCTGTTAAGTGGGCAACAGTTGACCAATTTCACGAATCTTGTATGGTGCTAAAATTTTAGTCAAAACAGATAATAATCCATTAACATACGTCCACACATCAGCCAAATTAGATGCTACTGGACACAGATGGCTTTCCGCTCTGTTGACATTTGATTATGCAGTGGAGTACCGACCAGCCTTGAATCATGTTGATGCCGATGCTCTCTCACGAAGACCTGCTTCTGACCAACAATGGGTTCATATTCCTGAGCAATCTGTAAAAGCACTATGCCACAAGTTCGACTGGGAAGAAACCCTGTCTTCCGAAGCTGTAAACTGTCTGGCAGATTGCTTGGGACCTCCAGAGACTTGTATACCAGTTGCCTACTGTAATTTTTCAGTCTTAGACTTAAGTTCTTTACCACAGCTAATGCCAGCTGACATCCGAAAAGAACAGTACTATGATCCAATGATCAAACCAGTAGTTGATGCTTTAAGAAAGGGGAAAGATGTCTCCAAAATGTGGTTCAGTGATCCCAAAGTTGCTTTACTTCTTCGAGAAGGACATAAACTCAAGCTTTGAGAGCAGCTATTGTACAGAGATGTTACTGACCGCCAAGGTGAAGTTGTGAGGAGACAGCTAGTATTGCCATCTAGGTTCAAAAAGTTGTATCAAAAGCCTTGCGTGGCCAAATGGGACATCTGAGTAGCGAAAGAAGTTTGGATCTAGCCTGTTCACACTTCTATTGGCCTAAGATGCACCTTGACATTGAGTAATATGTTAAAACCTGCAGTAGGTGTCTTCAGCGTAAAGTTTAACCACAAAGAGCAGCCCCTCTGGTCAGTATTACTACAAGTGCACTGATGGAACTCGTTTGCATCGATTTTCTTAGTTTGGAGCCAGATTCAAAAGGCATTGCTAATGTGTTAGTAGTCACGTATCACTTCACGAGGTATGCGCAGGCCTATCCAACCAAAGACAAAAAGGCCTCAACTGTAGCCAAAGTTCTCACTGAAAAGGTTTTGGTACATTATGGTGCCCCCCAGCGTATCCATTCGGATCAAGGCCGGGATTTCGAAAGCAGACTTATTAAAGAACTGTTGTCCCTATGGGGTGTAGGAAAATCCAGAATAACCCCCTATCATCCACAAGAAGATCCGCAACCAGAAAGGTTTAATTACACTTTGCTTGATATGCTTGGCACCCTGCATCCTAAAAATAAGCCAAAGTGGAGCCAACAGATAAGCACACTTGTACATGCCTATAATTGCACAAAAAATGATGCTACTGGTTTCTCACCATATCATCTCATGTTTGGTAGAGAAGCTCGCCCCCAGTGGATGTTTGTTTTGGAGTGTCTCTTGACGGTGTTCAGTCAGAAAACTACCTGAAGTATGTCAAAAAGGTAAAAGGTCAACTAGATCATGCCTATCAGCTTGCAAATACCATGGCAGCAAAGAGAAACCTGGCCAACAAAACTCATCATGACAAACGTGTTAAGGCCCAAGAGTTCCAATCAGGGGACAGGATACTAATGAGAAACTTTGGACTTCCAGGTAAACACAAAACAGCAGACCGATGGAGTCACATCCCATACACAGTAGTGAGTAAGCTACATGATCTGCCTGTGTATAAAATATATCGAGAAGGGGACCCTCGTGATGTCAAAACCATGCAAAGAAATCACCTTTTAACTATCGGCCAAAGAGTGATCAATAACGTTCAAGAGACTAAAGTTCCTCAGTGCCCTGTGACTAGGTCGGCAACTAAGGCCAAACAACAAAATCAGTAAACGTCTGCTTCCCAGCCTGTTGCTTCTGACAGTAATGTCTCCAGTCCTGCAAACACTGTAAATACTGAGAATACTGAGTCTGAAAGTGATGATGAAAGTGAATGTTGTACTGCCTTCTACCCATTCTCTGAACTTGAAATATTGTTCCAGGGATTTCCCTCAGTTATCCAAGGTGATGACTGAAAATCTAGCAATTTTAATCAATTCTAATTTATCCATTGTGCCTGAACCTCCAGAAAGTGATGCCCACAGCGTGGATCTTGAAGAGGCTGATTCCCTTTGTATGGTGGAATTATCTGAAATCAGTGAACATGAACACAATGAAGCAAGTAATGAACCTACACATGACCATGAAAGTGTTGCTGAACTAAGTGGGCTAAGTGAACTGTTTCATTCTAAGGATAGCAATGTTGTTCAAGAACCGGAGAGATGTGTCCTGGATGATTCCAACTTTGCGGAAATACCTCTGACAGATTAAAGTGAACCTAAAGAACCAGAAAGTGACAGTAATGTTCATGTTCAAGAGCCTGAGAGTGATAGCGGTGCTCAAGCCAAAGAGCCTGGAACAAGTACAGAACGACAGGAAAGTGCAGCGGAACCTTTTTTTTTTTGAAGCTGTTTCTTTGCTGGACAATGAACCAGGACTGATCACCCCGGATGCTGAAGTGGAAGTGCAAGTGCCGGTGCCAACTTTGCCACGTTGCTCAGAAAGATCTGTAAAGCCTATATTAAAGCTCACATACGACACTCCAGGACAGCCTGTTAACTTGCCCATGAATTTTTTTTTTTTTAATGCTGCCCTCCTCACTGCACCAGGATCCTTTCTTCTGAGAGCCCTAGGTTGCACGCTCTCCCGTAGTCCCGCCTCAGGCACCTCCCTTCGAGTACTGGTGAGCCTGTCCCCATCCTGCCTCGGTTTGCCCCCCCCCGGTCGGGGAGGAGAGGGACTCCCCATCCCCCTCTCAGTCCTTAAGTATGTGTTGGAAGGCCTCGCCAGCCCCTTCTATGGGTGTTCTTGGGTCGACCGGGTCCCGTCTATGGGAGTCTGGTGTAGGGTTTTTCCGTTTTTTTCTTGTCTCCCTGCCCTCAGGATGTCCGCATGCTAGGGAAGCCCAGGGGGGCGAAGCACGTCCCAACGGCTGGTGCTCCGTCTCCCGGTAGACGTCCTCTTACTTTGCTGTATGCAGTCTCACTACACCTCCACCTGTGGTCACCCAGGTGGCGGTATAGCAGCGGGACTTGCATCCCACCCCACCCAGAGGAGGAGGAGAGCAGCCACTGGGTGCTCAATCCTCCTCCTCCCCCCCCAGCCGGCCCTCCAGCTGCCAGAGTCTGTTCTCGAACCCGGGTCACTGGTGCCGCGAGAGGTAGCCCTACCGCTGCGCCAGCTGGCTGGCAACTTGCCCATGAATGTTGTACACAAAGGGATCTATATCACACCCAACTCCTTGCCCACAATTGTGTTCACTGCCTCCACCAAAGCCAAAGCCTCCACCCAATCTAAGGTGTCCACCCAGTCTGAAAAGGGGTATAAGGGTAAAAAGAGGGGAATACAGTGACATGCAATAGTGAAAGGTGGTAAAGGGATAATTTCATTGGAACAATGCAATGCTAACTGTCTGATGTGAAGATGAGAATCTAAACTGCTGATGTATGCCATGTGAATTTAAAACGTCATGACAATGCTTTTGAGTATAGGATGTCCAATATCTAAGTTAGACTAACATGATAGCATGCTATATTGCAAATAGTTAACTATGTGGCTAGCTAGGTTTGTACACAGTAAAATGCTATTCAGGTGTGTATATAATGGAGGGCTACCCAAATGCTATGCATAACAGACTTGCATGTAGAAAAATGTTATACAGACTTTATATATAGCAACATGTATATATGGTAATCTGTCCATTGTGGTTGCCAGTCTTTTATAGACTTGGTGCAGATGCCAAGCTTTCCTATGCAGGGGAGAATGTAACGTCCCCCCAAATGGGGCTTACCTTAAGCACCTCCTGTCTGCTCCTGTATCTGCCGCTGGTGTCCACCCATATCTCCCCTGGCACTTTCAGCCTGGCCCGAGTCCACTGTGCTCTCTGCTTTGCCCCTGGTTCCCCCAGTGCAGCCCATTACTTTATTTTAACCCCGTTCGGGCTTAAAAATCAGAACCACATGCACATAGTAGCACTTTAAATTGCTGACCACCAGTTTTGCGGTTGTTCAGGAGAGTGTTTCTTGGTCCGGGTACCCCTCTTTAGCTAAATGGGGACCAGTGACCTTGGAGGGGTTGGAGAAAAAGCTCCCAAAGTGTTTAAAAATAAAGTTTTTGAACAGGGCACAAAGTGGGGCTCATAAATATTAATGAGCCCCACATACATATTAATGAGGAGCTGCCTGCCGCCTAGGGGCACAGAATTGCAGTGGTAGTGGCAATAAAAATAATGAGAGGTACTTTAAAATAACGAATGCTCGTAACAGGGCACTGTTCGGGCTATATGTCTGTGGGGCTATTATCGAAACACAATGCTTTTACTGGCTGCACCAGGACTTAAAACTTTGGAACACTGTATGGACTGCATAGAACTGTATATACAGCACCATCTTGGCAGCCGTTAGCCAATCGGGAACCTGGTTAAACAAAGAGACTCCTGGGACTGTGCCAGAGACTTGTGGAAAAAAGGGAGTTACAATTATAGGTGCCAATATGCTGTCCAATTAAGAGACTGGGACTGTGTTTAATTGTTTGGGCAGCCAATCGGATTACAGGAAATTTGCCCTTTATTTGTAGAGAGACTGTTTGAATCTGGGCAGTTCGAGTGAGTCTGGGTCAAGCCTTTGGATGGTAAGGAGGCTCCCTGCAGCTCGGGGAACTTGGGGAGAGGCCTGTTTTATCTCTTCTCGGCCAAAATGCCTGCTGATTGATTGGGGCTGCCAAGTCTGCAGAAAAAACTGCAGTCCTTAAAAAAAGTGAGAAAAGAAGAGAATTCTCCAGAGTGAAATTTCCAGACTGAAAGTGGGAACAGAGTTGCTGAAATATCCCAAATCTGCATCTCGGTGAGAAGCTGCTTTTGTCTCAGAGACTGCACCTGAATTTAATGCCTGTGGTCACCGAAATTGTCTCCAGCCAGTTTGCCAGAGGGAGACTTGAACCGCTGTGTGCCAGCTCACATTTCCAGGACTGCAATTTGCAAGCGGGTAAACTGTGCAGTCTGTTACCCAACTGTATCCAAGCTGAGCCTGTGATGCCAAGTAATGTGCCTGAGAGATTGTTGCCGCCTGTAAAAGCCAAGCTGCCAGATGACCAGTGAAGGGAGCCAGCTCCGTGGAGAAGATCATCATGGGTTGCGGCCACCCTTGGAAGGGATACCTTGACATGGGGGTGAGTTGTGATAGCTCCGGTCCCTGTATCCTGCTCCTTGCCAGAAAGGACGAAGTCATGCAGTCTGCAGCTCCACGCCAAAAGGCAAGCCTCGAGAGGAACCATCCTGGACTTCATACCATTTCCCGAGGTTCAAGGTTCAGCGAGTACCCCAGGGTTTTACCCTGCAACATCAATCAAAAGTGTTTTCCAGCTGATTTGCCTTTTCAAATTCTACTTGGGGTTTAGACTGCTTTTGCAGGCCATCGGGCCTGGGGATTACAATCTCTGGGTGTTCCAAAAGTGGTTTATGTTGTTACAGCAAAGTACAAAAGAAATCTTAACCATTTCTTTATTTAAGGGCCCCAACCAGCTGCGACACCGGCCAACCCGTGGCAATGCTTCAGGCCTGCACCTCATAAGGCTCTGAATACCCAGCAGCCTTAACTGGCCAGTCCACGGGGTGAAGGTATTATGTTGAAATGCTTTATAAAAATCCAACCAATTGCCAAAACCAAAACAATAATTACTTTACTTTAAATTTGCTTCCCCTTCCCCCTTGTCTAAACCACTCAATAAATCTGTTTGTTGTTTGAATGTTAAATTGGTCCATGAGCATATTATTACTAAGTGGTGGCTTAATGCAAGTAAATGAAAGGTACTGTGTTGCATTTGCTGGTAACCATCTCCTTACAGGTACACAGGGTACATGCAAGAGTTCCAGACCCTGTTGGCAAGTGTGCTCACTGTGAGCATATTATTAGCGCTCACTATTTATTGGGTCATTGAGTGCAAAGTAAAGTGTTTATTTGAAATTTCAAGTGCGGAGTCATTAGTTGGGTCTGTGGGTAGGTATAGCTTCCCAGAGGGCTGTACTAGTCTGGTAATTTACCCACTTAATTATTACTCTGGGTGGAGGTACCTTAATTCAAACCCAGGACCCTCAACCTGCAGTCAGGGCAGCAGGCAGGGGTAGTAGCCCTTGGTATAACAGCACCAGGGTTACACTCAAGCACTGTATTTTAGCCATAGTCCAGTTACAGTCAGAGCAGGTACAGTGCAGGTTTTAACGCAGCGAGATGTATTTAGCACTGGCCAAATGTACAGGATGGACAGCACTGGAGAGGAGACTGATTTTCTTTGTTTATCCACAGGTCAGGGGGAGTGTGAGCAGCTACAGTTCACATTTTGAGGTATTTAGTACAGATGAAATGTGAGGGATGGACAGCACTGGAGACTGAAGATCTTTGTTTATACATAGATGAGAGACAGTGGGGGCAGGTGCAATGGCGACTTGTTAACAGTGTGATGTATTTAGTGCTGGTGAATATTGAGGGGCTGACATTGCTAGAGTCTATGGGCTCTCTGTTTAATCACAGTGACAGGCACAGTGTGAGGCAGGTGCAGTGCAGGCTTCCCCATACTGGGATGCATATAGTGCTTGAGAATGGTGAGGAACTGGAGAATGAAGCCCTCTGTTTAACGCCATGTCAGGTGCAATGTCAACATGCAGGTTTCCCCCACAATGTGGTGGATTTAGTGCTGATGGAGAACAGCAAGGGATTGGTAATACTGGAGACTGAAGCCCTCTGTTTATCCACACAGCTAGGTACTGTGAGTGTGTGTGCGTGCGTGTGCATGTGTATGTGTTACAGAGTGTGGCCAGGTACAGTGAGTGAGCAGGTATTCATAATGATCAATCTAGTGCTGGTGGTGAACAGTCTAGGATAGCCCTTTCCACAGAAGTACTTAAGAAAACTCAGCTGTAAGTCAAGACACATCTCGTGTAGAAGCTGCTTTTCTTGCTTGCCTCTGCTATCAGCTTTCACTTAATTCACAAGGAGAGCATTGCATTTTCCTGCAGTACCCTGGCTGCGCCACTGCAGTTTTGTCGCTGACGTGTAAGCACTGCAGCCAGCTGACTCCTGCTGCAGCTCGGGAAGTGCACAGTGTTCTGTGCATTATGCTTTAGAACCACAAGTTGCTAGAACCATTGGACACCTCTTACCAGAACCAACCACTGTCAGGCAGAGGCTGTGAGGTACCAGACTCCTTTCTAATTAATAACAGAGAAATTAGTGCTCATGGAGGGGATAAAAAAAAAGCGCGTACAATGGATGAACTCAGTGTATTCCTGCAGCACAAAACTGCCACCACCTATAACGGTAACTACTCAACCAACCAGGATTAGAAAATGGATTAGAAAAATCCTCGATCCTGATTGGTTGAGAGCATCCTCCCCACTTAGTGAGAGTGAGAGTCCACCCACTTGCTTTGAGGTACATTTTTAAAACTATTTAAAATGAAACATTAGCGTGGTAACAATATCACAAACAGCATGTAAACCTATTGTATGAGAAATCAGTAATGTCTCACCAGAGCCACCCAGCCATCAGGTCCAAACATGTGTTTGTAACTGCTGACCACGCAATGTCAGACACTCACTATGCCATCCCTTAAGACCACAATCGTAAACCAGCACATTTTAAATGTAAAATAAGCTATTGAAATTTCTGTTACTCTTTCCTTGTGTCTCCTGTCCCACCTGCACACTGCCGGGGTGACCGTGCACACTGTCGGGGATGAGAATAAAAACATGCAGATTGCTTAGTGCTACAGTGCCCTATACTGGCAGAGACATTTTTACCTGATGTTATTTTTCAATGTTTTTAAATATTTTGTTTTATGAAACTATTATTAAACTTTTTTGCTTGCATTTAACCCATTTTCTAAGCACAATAGTACTCTCCAGGGTGGGTGACATAGGGCTATACTGGACCTTCCAGGGGCTATAAGGCCCTCTGTCTGCAACACTGGTCCTCATTACATCCCTGGGTGGTCCAGTATAGCTCAATACCACCCACCCTGTTGAGTATTATTGCTTTTGTAATTGCATGGTGAGTTACTGGACCAACATGTGTCCAAACATCACCCTGGCAAAGATATGACCATGGCACCATGTTCAACCATGGTTTAAAACAGTTTACCATGCTCTGGTCATGCTTTGACTGGGGTTAGTGACCATAGTTAAAACACTGTCACCCAAGCATGGTCAAAGTACGGTCAAACATGGTAATTTTTTAAGGATAATTTGCCATGCTTGACTATAATCACTCTACATCCATTGGTTTAACTAATTGAACACATTCATTTTAATAATTTACTAAATTGAAAGTGAACAGGCAGAGAACACCAAGAAGAAGGAGCTGCTGTGATAACTATACTTCTGTACTGGGACTGTATTGCCGTCCCCCCCGGCCAGTTTTACTGTTATAGACACAGGATTTGACTGAGAACAGGAACTTCCTGTTTGAGAGCAGGAAGTGAGTGATCACAGAGCCACAAAAGACTCACCATCCTAGAAGGAAAAGAGTAGCTCTCCGTCACCCCCCAGCTGCTGGAGGTCTGACTCTGATCAAGTAAGGAGACTACTGAGAAATATAGGAACTTCTTGTTTCAGAACAGGAAGATCAGGAGATAAAAGGGCACAGGGGCAGTAAGTAAGTAGGGAGAAAAAATATATATAAATAAACAGAGGAAAGAGTAAGCATTCCAAACAACAGTTAAGGGGCCAGAAATAAGACATGAGGGGAGTGGTGCAGTGCAGTGGCTGTGGAGCAGCAGTCTTCCGGGAGACATTCTGGAGCATGCGGTGTTGTCCCATCTGCAGGCACCTCTCTGGGCCAAGGGAGGAGGTTGCTCATCTCTAGGCTGAGTTGGTCAGGATTTGGGGGACCTCCTCTCCCACCCAGGGACCACCAGGGCCACTGCTGTTGCCTCAGAGGTTGCCAAGAAAGAGGAGTTGGACCACAGTGGGCTCAGGGAGGGTGAGGGTGGTGGAACAGAGGTGCATCCCTCCAGTTGTACCTCTCCACAATTCATATGCCATTCTGGCAAAGTGTGGTTCCTCTATGAAGGCACCCACGGTGGAGACCAAGGAGGATGCTGGGAACTTCCATATAGGAGACCCACAGGAGGGTGGCATGGGACCCCACAGGGGAAGAAAACAACTCCTGGTGGGGGACTCCGTTGTTAGGGGGGTAGAACCAGGAGAGGAAGGGGAGAGGGAGGTAAGGTGCCTGCCTGGCACCATGGCTTGGAGGGATGTGGAGTGAATCCTCAGGATCGCTGGAGCAGCTGCATGGGGGAGGGAGCCGGATGTCATTGTCCACCTAGGAACAAATGACCTGACTAAGAAAGGGATCAGAGCAGTGCAGGAAGAGGTTGGGGAGTGGCCTTAGACAAGTAGCACTCACAGTAACCTTCTCAGAGGTGCTGCCTATCTATGGCATGGGGGAAGCTAGGGTGCTCCACACCATGGGATTCAATCATTGATTGAAAAACTGGTGCAGAGCTCAGGGATTTGGCATCATTGGTGACTGGGGGTCCACCTGGAGTGATGCAAGCCTATACTGGCATGATGAGTTGCATCTGTCCAAGAGGGGAACCAGTATCCTAGGGGATAGGTTTAAATGCTTCATTGGCAAGCATTTAAACTAGCCAAGGGGAAGGCACTGGAAAGGAGCAGGGAAATCCTAGCCCCCCCCAAAAAAAAAAATCAGGGTAGTAAATGAGGTAAACACCAACACAGAGATGTCAATAGGGAGAAGAGCAAGGGTGGACAGGGATGGGGCAAAAAGGGGTAAGGCCATCAAGAAATTGGAGGGTAATGGGTACCAATGCCCATAGTCTGAGCAACATGCTCCCTGAACTGGTGGCCTTGATGGAAAACGGATGCCTGGATATCGTAGCAGTCACAGAAACATGGTACACAGAGAACCATGACTGGGATGTTAACATACCTGGGTACATAACCTACAGGAGAGATAGGCAGGGGAGAAGAGGAGGAGGAGGAGTAGCTCTCTAAGTAAAGGAAGGGATAAAAGCAACTGAACAAAAGAGTAAACAGGGAGGAGAGGAGGAGGCACTGTGGGTCAGCTTGGAGACTGGAAAGGGCACCACAATCTGCATAGGGGTTGTGTACAGACCCCATGTTAGGGGGAGGGAATGGACAAGGATATGATAGATGGCATTCTTAGGATGGCAGAGAAAAGGGAGATACCGTGGATGGGAGACATGAATATGCCAGTTGTTAACTGGAGCACATTTGCTGCAGCCACATCGAAGAGCTGGGCCATTCTCGATGCCCTACAGGTGGCAGGCCTCAGACAGCTAATTTCGGAACCCACTCATGAGGGAGCAATCTTAGACTTCGTAGTCTCAAATGGGGGCAGTGAGAGGATTTCAGATCTAGAAGTGGGTTGCCATCTGGGAACAAGTGACCATCAAACAGTGTGGTTCATGTTAAACTCAGCTATAGAATCAAGCCATACAAAAGTGAGGCTACTGGACTTCAGGAGGGTTGACTTTGGCAAGATGGGAGAGAGTGCCTCAGAAAAGCACAAGCAAACAGGCTAGAAGGAGGGGTGGAGCAACAATGGGGAATCATCAAAACTGCCATCACAGAGGCAACAAGCCTTTGTGTGAAGCAAATTAACAAATCAAAATGAAAGGAAAAGCCACTATGGTTCTCAAAAGAGGTGGCTGGGAAAGACAGGGACAAAAAGACAGCATTCAGGAAGTATAACGAAACACAGAAGGAACAGGACAGACAGCTGTACCAGTTAAGGCAGAAGAATGCAGGGAGGGAAGTCAGAATTGCAAAGGCAAAAACTGAGGAAAAGATAGCCAACCCGCTTAAGAAGGGAAATAAAACCTTTTATCGGTACATCAGAGAATGTAAAAAGACAAAGGGAGGGATAGTGAGGCTGAATAGAATGAACGGTGGGTGGGCAGAGGGGGACAGTGAAAAGCAGGGAAACTGAACAAATATTTCTATTTGGTATTCACAAAAGAGGAGGGGGAAGTGCCTAATCCAGTTAACAGAAGCACTCTTGATGGGGGGTTGGGGTCGATCCCAGTCCTTTCACAGAAGAAAGGGTTCTGCAAGAACTCCTAAAACTGAAGGTGGACAAAGCAATGGGGCCTGATGGAATTCACCCCAGAATTCTAAAAGAATTAAGGGGTGAACTAGCGAAACCACTGACTACTCTTTTTTTAACTAATCATGGGAGGATGGCGTGGTACCTGAGGACTGGAGGAAGGTGGATGTGATTCCCCTTCACAAAAGTGGGACCAAGACAGAGGCAGGAAACTACAAACCTGTCAGTTTGACCTCTGTGATAGGGAAAGTGATGGAGTCACATCTGAAGGAAATAATTGTTGAGTACCTAGAGGCCAGTGGGGCACAGGATCCAAGGCAGCATGGGTTCACAGCGGGAAGGTCATGTCAGAAGAATCTAATAGATTTCTTTGATTGGGTGACCAAAGTAGTATACCAGGGAGGGGCTGTCGACATGGCCTACCTAGACATTAGCAAGGCATTTGACACAGTCCCACATAAAAGAGTAATAGTCAAATTAACCAGCCTGGGAGTGGGTCCTAGGATGGTAGCCTGGGTAAAACATTGGCTGTACAACAGGACACAGAAGGTAATTGTAAATGGAGTCCACTCTGAAGAAAGAGAGGTTACTGGTGGGGTACTGCAGGGTTCAGTACTGGGTCCAGTCCCTTTTAATGTCTTAATAAGTGACAATGCAGAGGGACTGCAAGGAAAAGTATGCCTCTCTGTAGATGACACAACGATCTGCAACAGGGTTGATACACAAGGAGACGTGGAAAGGATAAGAAGGGACTTGGCAAGGTTGGAGGAATGGTCAGAAGTATTGCAGCTAGGATTTAATGCAAAGAAGTGCAAAATAATGCACCTGAGAAACAAGAACCCAGGGAAGATTACACAATGGGGGGGGGGAGTAACAACAACAAAAAAGGAAAGGGACCTGGGGGTAATCATATCAGTTGACCTTAAAGTTAGCAAGCACTGTGAGAAGGTAGTAGGGAGGGCTGGGGGTATACTGGGATGCATAGGGAGAGGCATCACCAGCAGAAAACAGGAAGTTGTTATCCCTCTATACAAACAGTTGGTGAGACCCCATCTGTGACCCCATCTCCACAAGGACATAGACACGATAGAGGCAGTCTAGAGGAGAGCAACTAAAATGGTGCAGGGTCTACAAGTGAAGCAGTATGAGGAGAAACTAAAGGAGCTTAATAAGTATACCCCTGAGGATAGGAGGGAGAGGTGGGACATGATAGAAACTTTTAAGTACCTCAGTGGAATCAACAAAGTCCAAGAGGGTAGCATCTTTCAGAAAAAGAGACGTGCAAGAACAAGGGGACACAATTTAAACATGGGGGGCAGTCCAGGGGCAATGTGAGAAAGTATTTTTTCACAGAGAGGGTAGTGGATGCATGGAACCGCCTTCCTGAGGAGGTTGTGGGGTCTAAAACTGTGGGAGAATTCAAGAATACATGGAACAGACATAAGGCATTTCTTGTGGGGGTAGTAGGAAGAAATAGGCTGTTGGTTAACTAGGATCTGCGGCCTATCCTGTAGGTAGGGAAATGGGCAGACTAGGTGGGCCAAGCGGTCCTCATCTGCCATCAAAGTCTATGTTTCTAATTAACCAAAGGGAAAAGAAAAAGTACTTTATCCATAAAAGGTAACGATTGACTGCTTTTAAAAACTAATATTATGTAACCTCCTTGTTCCCAGGGGTTACTAGAATCCCACTTAGAATCCGTGGCAGGCAGGGAGAGGCAGCTAATGAAATGCCAGTTAAATGGATTTCACAGTGCCCCACTCTGTTTTTCAGTCTCAGCAGAGCTGGAGTGAAGATGTCACTTTAGAACTGTCGCAGCAGCATAAGCCACAATGGAATGCAAGCTGGGGAGTTAACTGTAGAATGTTGAGTTAGAGGTGGAGTGAATCTGTAGCGTGGAGAGTGAGGAAGAGACTGCTGCCTGGGCAGCTCCTCAGTTTTAGCTCTGACAGAGAGCTACCTCCACAGTTTGGGTAGTTTGTTCTCATCCTAGAAGAAGAACATAGAGACCAGAGAGTGAAGTGGTAGAGACCATTCCTAGAGGGTTTTCCAGTGCCCCATCCTCAGAGGGATTGGGGATTCCAGGATTCAGGGGCAATCCCCTAGTCCAGCCTGGACTGTATTGAAGCTGCCTGAGATTCATCTGCTGTGTGAGTACCTAAGACTTCTGTGTGGAAAAACCCCTGGGGCACCTGCATTCCTGTGGTGAGTTTTTCTCTGACAAAGGGACTCCGTCACCAAGACTGTTTCTGTTTAAAAGTGTCTGACTACTATGGGGTCCGGAGAGAGATTTGCCAAGTACAGAACTTTTAGTTTGTTTCTGTTTAAAAGTGTTTGCCTGCTATGGGGTCCAGAGAGAGACTTGCCAAGTACAGAACTTTTAGTTTGTGTCTGATTTAAAAGTGTCTGCTAAAGTGGGGGTCTAGTGAAACATTGCCAATTACAGAACTTTTAACTTCATGACACCTCAGAAGTGTGTAAAGTAGTATGTTAAATGTGAAAGACATTTTAAGATAGCATCTACATGTTTTCTGAGAAGGGTGTTATTAACCAGATGAATGACCGAGTATAAATTTGGAAGCAAAAGGTGGGAGACCCCCCATCTGGAGTAACCATGTTTGCCTCTCCGGGTTCAGTTTGGGTACCTTTGTTTTCTCTCAGTGCATTTGGCCAGTGCCTGAAGAAAATAGTTCACCCAGACGTGGGTTTTGGATTTTCTGTGAGCCTGAGTGTGCTCATTGGTGGTCAAGGGTGCCACCAGTAATTCCTCATGAAACATGGGATAGTCTCCTAGTACTGGCCGAGGGTGCCTAGTCAAGGGAAGTGTACCAGTTCTGGCCGTGTGTGCCAATTTCCATTCAGAAACTGAGGGTTCACCGTGTGTGTGCTCTGTGCCTCAGTAATCTGTATTACCAGTAGGCATAGCCCTGTGGGGTCCATCTTCGCTTTGTGATTATTATCTGTGTATGTTAATAAAAGCCACACTCCAGAATCCCAACCTGGTTTGGACAGTATTGTTATTGCTTCCACTGTGTCTGGATTTACTTGGGTGCCCCTGACCAGAAGTACAAACCTAGCATAATTGTGAGCAAACATTTTCTCCCAGGGACCCAGGTTGATGGCCATGGTAAATGGTCCCCTCAGGTGTGAGCCAGGTAGTTGCCACACACGGATTGCCTGTCTGAGGATGGCAGGTTACAAAGTAGAAGTATTGGTAAACAGAACTGTTGTAGTGACAACCTCCGTCCCTCTCGTTGGTGCCATGTGTGAGAGAAGCAGCTCTGCTAGTTGAACAAGGGGGGCTGGTGGGGGGAGGTTACAAAATGGAGGCACCACTGAGGATGTGTTTTGGAATTTGGGAGAGAGCAAGAGATGTTTGCTCCAGTTGTGGCTAGCGTTTTGTCTGTCTGACAGTTGGTAGCCCTAAAAAGCGGCAGCTTTACACATTAGGTATTTGCCAGAGTAGTGCCACCTGTATGTGCCGCGGTGTGCCTGCTGTTCATGTGCTGCTGTGATTGTGCCAACATTTACCAAGGAGCTGTAAAGTCAGATTGTGTGTGCCCCTTGTCCTTCATCAAAAAGAACATTTGCCAGCTTTCATTTTCAAGTTGTGACAAGAAAAAGTATTGTGAACTGTGGGAAACATACATTTGTGCCCTGAAAATTTGAAATGCTTGCTGTGTGAACTGGGGGAGTTGCTAGAGAAATAGCCATGAGAAATAGTTCAAAATGGTACTCCCACCAAGGAGTTATAGTTGAAAAAAAAAAGTTGTTTTGCAGTTTAAATTTTGCCTGCTCAACGATTGCCATGAAGGAGAAGAGCACAAGAAGAGAGAGAGAGAGAGAGGCTCATTTGCATGGCATCGAGTGATTGGTGAGACTGCAATCAGTCCCGCCCCCAAGCCAGCTTCAGAGTGCTGCACAGTGTTTGAGAGGGAGAGAGCAAGTGGTGTGCGAGCTGGGTGGCCAGGAGGATTGTCCTGGTGATTGCAAACATTCTAAACGTTAAAACAACAGACTTTTCTGAGCTAAATCGGGCTCAACCCGTATTCCAATCAACTAGGGAGAAAGTGTGGCGTTCGCAGGGACAATCGGCAGGGTCACCAGCCTGTTTCAACCCAGAGGCCTTCCAGGATCGGCTGTTGGCCAAGAATTTCCATTGAAAAGCCAGCTACTGATTCAGTGAGTACCATTCAGCAAAACTGAGCTCAAACGGTGTGTGATTTTTCTAAAGCCAGCTGGATCTGTGTGTAAACAATGTGATAGTTTTTGCAAATAAGGACTGTGTAAAGTAATCAAACCCAAGCAAGAATTCTGTGCATTAGTCTGTCAGTATGTATTATAGATTCAGCAACAGTGTAATTTTTCTGAGCAAACAGGGAGACTGTGAGTTGCATGAGAGGCTGCAACAAACAGGCAATCCTGTTCAAGAAATACTGTGGCTTTAGTGAGTTTAAGCACGTAAAACTGATTGAAAGCTAATGTAAAGTCCTAGAAAATCATATACATGTGCCGAGGAAGAAAAACAGAGCAGTCTGTGCAGTTTGAGCAAAATGTATCAGTATGCAGTAAATCGGATGCGCAGTGGCTTAAGTCAGATGCAGAATGTTGATGCACCAGGAGAGCTGCCGCCGCCATTACAGGGTGGGGTAGTAATGTAAACACAGCAGCAGGGAGCCATTTTGTGAGACTATTCCAAGTAGAGTGAACTCAGTGATAACAGTGAACTTTTGTGTGTTTTTCTACAGTCATGGCTTCGGGATCATCCCACTACCCGGATCATGCCCGGGCTGACAGTTGAAGAGTTTACCAAGCTGAAAGAAATAGAAAAATGTTTCTATGGTGGAAGTTTGCCTCCTCATGTTGTGATTCCCAGATACCCTGTCAGAGTATACATAATGTGCCTCAAGCCTGGAAGGGACGTTTTCATGATTCCTCGCTGTTCAGGGTGCTTAGAGAAGCAAGGTCTAACTAGTGCACCTAAGATTCATTTGGCTCTCAGGTGGACAAAGCTTCAAGATCCTACAAGTAGCAGCACACAGCACCAGGTTGAACCTGTTGGGGGAGGCCCAGCAGAGTGTGGCACAAAGGAAGAGGGTGTAGATGTACTGGTAGAGCAGAGTCCTCATGATATCTCCACACTCGTGTCACCGACAGACAGTGCGGAGGGAGAATCAATGGATCCATGGAGAGAGGGTCCTAGTCTTAGCCTCATGTGAGAGGACGGGGTTCGAGAAACCCTAGATTGGGAGGTGTCTACCTCCGCACCCAGTGAAGAGTGGACTGTCTCAGGAGTGAGGATGACAGCTCACTCCTGGGCACAGGTCCTAAGTGAGAAAGATGAGGAGGAGGAAGCTATGTATCTTTACGATGAAGATTCTAGTCCACAGCCTTGGGCTCTTGCCTCGGAGGAGCCAGAAGAAGTTGGTGACTTCACAGCCCTGCACCCAGAAGACGGGGTCAGGGACCAGTTCTACGTAGCTCTTAGTATGCGACACTGGCAGAACCAGGACTGGCCGCCACCAAGCCAGGCCACAGTCACAAACTGATGAAGAGTATTAAGGAGGAAAGATTGGTTCATAGGAAGGCAGATGAGATCTATGGAATGCCCTTTCCCACCTTTCCTTGTGGAGTCTGGGAGGAGATTGAGAAAAACAGGAGAGCCTGGCTAGTGGAAGAGGCAATGAAAAACCTGCATCCAGGTGCAGCTTGATATGTCAGAAACAAAGTTGTCAGAGACAAACTCAAGTTTTGGAAGGTGGGCAGGACACTGTTCTTAGACACTGTACGTATTGTGGACAAACAGGGGAAACAAAGACTTTCCATAATGTGAATTATGAGCGCCCAGACGGGGTCATAATTCTTGCACCTGACCCATTGTGGTACTACCCTCAATGTTACCATCATCCTGTGAATGTGCCCATGCCTACCAAGTGGAAAGCAGAGCAGTGGTAGCCAGTGCTGCCATCCAGCCATTGCCATACCCATGTTGTTCCACCAGTCTGGTATTCCAGGATCCAATGGTGCATCCATATTCGTCAGCCTTGCAGTGTGCCTGTCCAGTTCCATCGCCTAGCCTTTCAGATGACATCAACAAGAGATGACATCATCCCAACTGTTTCCTGATTGATCGCCTGGGATTTTGGATGACTTCCGTCCTGCTGTTCCTTTCCTATTTCAAGGTTCCATCTCCTAGATGACATCAGCTCAAGATGACATCGACCCAGCAGCTTCCAGACATCCATCCTGTCATTTCTGAAAGATTTCTGCCCAGCTGTATCCGAAAAATGCTGCCAGGGAGAGTCTTCGGCTGGAGATCCAGGTGCTGTTCCATTTTTTCATTCTTCAAGGTATTGGTAAGTCCAGACTTTTCTTACTTGATTGACATTGCAATACAAATCCTACACCTGGCAGACTGCAGACTGTTGAACTGTCCACAAAGACTCTCCCCTTTGGGACTATAGCACTTCAAGAAACTGTGCTTCACCAGGCTTCGGCCCAGGACTGACTCTTTCATGGACCTTGCCTTTGGGCACGGTTGTCACTAGTTGGGACATTTAGGGCATTCCATAAACAAAATGTGTATTGTACATAATGTTGATGTTTTCTACTTTAAAAAAAAATATTTTGGGGGATTCTCCAGTGTTTGATGGTAAGGGTTATGGTTGTGTACTGTGTTTGCAGATTTGGGTTGTGTTTTGTCTTTTCTCTTTCAGGTGGATCCTGATGAAGACAGAAGAGAAGACAAGAAGAGGACTGGAGGGACTCATCTGAGTTTCTCTGTGCTTTAAAGTGTTGTTTTTAAAGTCTTGTGTAGTTGTTAACATTAACATGTGTTAACCTTTTTCCTTCCACAGGTGTAGTTGTGGGGGAGTATGGGAGTGTAATGCTTGTGTATAGTGTTAGCTCCGGGGATTGGTTTGCAGGTGTCCAGAGATGGGGGGAGCTTCCCCAGTTTTGGGTAAGTTTGTTTTTGTCAGATAGGTTTTCCCTAGAGGGCTAAGGGGATAGACAGGCTGTGGTCCTGACCAGCCGTAGGGGCCGCAGTACTGGTATATTAGGACTGTGCTCTAGACAGTTCTTCCAGGGTCACTGGTTTCCATAGTAAGATCATACTGTAGTGGTTGATGCATCAGCCAATGGCCTCTGGGCCCTTATTGTTGCCTGCCTGTGCCTGACACATGGTAGGAGAGGGCCTGATCAACCTTCTCTATAGGTAGCACACAGGGTGGGATGGTCTGGTTCCAGGTAGGCAGTGTGACTAGGGACAGTCATTTTCCTGGCCAAGGGTTGGTGTAACCCCCTTGTTCCCAGGGGTTACTAGAATCCCACTTAGAATCAGTGGCAGGCAGGGAGAGGAAGCTAGTGAAATGCCAGTTAAATGGATTTCACAGTGTCCCACTCTGTTTTTCAGTCTCAGCTGAGCTGGAGTGATGATGTCACTTTAGAATCATCACAGCAGCATAAGCCACAATGGAATGCTAGCTGGGGAGTTAACTGTAGAATGTTGAGTTAGAGGTGCAGTGAGTCTATAGAGTGGAGAGTGAGGAGGAGACTGCTGCCTGGGCAGCTCCTCAGTTTTAGCTCTGACAGAGAGTTTCCTCCATAGGATGGGTAGTTTGTTCTCACCCTAGAAGAAGAACATAGAAGACCAGAGAATGAAGTGGTAGAGACCATTCCTAGAGGGTTTTCCTGTGCCCCGTCCCCAGAGGGATGGGGGCATTCCAGGATTCAGGGGCAATCCCCTGGCCCAGTCTGGACTGTGTTGATGCTGCCCGAGATTCATCTGCTCTGTGAGTACCCAAGACATTTGTGTGGAAAAAGCCCTGGGGCACCTGCATTCCTGTGGTGAGTTTTTCTCTGACAAAGGGACTCTGTCACCAAGACTGTTTCTGTTTAAAAGTGTCTGCCTACTATGGGGTCCAGAGAGAGACTTACTAAGTACAGAACTTTTAGTTTGTTTCTGTTTAAAAATGTCTGCCCACTATGGGGTCTGGAGAGAGACTTGCCAAGTACAGAATGTTTAGTTCGTGTCTGATTTAAAAGTGTCTGCTAAAGTGGGGGTCTAGTGAAGAGACATTGCCAATTACAGAACTTTTAACTTCATGACACCTCAGAGGTGTGTAAAGTAGTATATTAAATGTGAAAGACATTTCAAGATAGCATTTACATGTTTTCTGAGAAGGGTGTTATTAACCAGATGAATGGCCGAGTATAAATTTGGAAGCAAAAGGTGGGAGACCCCCCCATCTGGAGTAACCACGTTTACCTCTCCGGGTTCAGTTCTGGCACCTTTGTTTTCTCTCACTGCATTTAGCCAGTGCCTGAAGAAAATAGTTTACCCAGACATGGGTTTTGAATTTTCTGTGAGCCTGAGTGTGCTCATTGGTGATCAAGGGTACCACCAGTAATTCCTCATGAAACACGAGAAAGTCTCCTAGTGCTGGCCGAGGGTGCCTAGTCAAGGGAAGTGTACCAGTTCTGGCTGGGTGAGCCAATTTCCATTCAGAACCTGAGGGTTCACTGTGTGTGTGTGCTCTGTACCTCAGTAGTCTGCACTACCAGTGGAAGTAACCCTGTGGGGGTCCATCTTCGCTTTGTGATTATTCTCTGTGTGTGTGAATAAAAGCCACACTCTAGAACCCCAACCTGGTTTGGACAGTTCTGATATTACTTCCACTGTGTCTGGATTTACTTGGGTGCCCCCTGACCAGAAGTACAAACCTAGCATAATTCTGAGCAAATGTTTTCTCCCAGGGACCCAGGTTGATGGCCATGGTAAATGGTCCCCCCAGGTGTGAGCCAGATAGTTGCCACACTTGGTTTGCCTGTCTGAGGATGGCAGACTACAAAGTAGAAGAATTGGTAAACAGAACTGTTATAGCGACAACCCCCATCCCTCTCATTGGTGCCATGTGTGAGAGGAGCAGCCCAGCTAGTTGAACAAGGGGGGCCAGTGGGAGGAGGTTACAATTAGTTTTAGGCAGTACACTGGCTCTTTAAATGTAAAGTCCAGCAGCATATCCCACTGCTTCCCCAGTCAGTACAGTCAGTCAAGGCTTGTGTGTTCAAAACTTCATGTGTATCTGTGTTAGACATTGCTAGTTACAGCATTATAATTCACCACTATATGTGCTAGTGTTAGACATTACTGGCTTCCACACTACAAGTAACTGCTGTACAATGCATTTTTTGCATATTAAGACATATCAGTACAGTATAAGGAAATACAAAATCACACATGCCCACACAATGCAAAGCATCAGGGGCTGTATATGCAAATCACCACAGAATACAGTACAGTATTCTCTATTCATTTCCAAATGTCACATCCTACTTCAGATCATAATATAAAAGTTCACTAGCTGCTTTTTTATTTTTTTTTTTTTAATTTAAACAGTTGTGGACCGGGATAGGCACACTGAACTGAGACTCGTTTCCAGGTGCGATCCAGGGGAGAGGGGAAAATTGGAATACATATAGTAGTTACAAAGACAGTATATTAACAAATTATTTACAAGATAGCTTCAAGTTATTTACAAGTTAAATATTATTTACAAGTTAATATACTGAAATACAAACATCCGGCAGATGCTGACACAATGCAAGTTAAGATACAGTACGTCCAAAGGGATACAGGAGGTAGTGTAGCACAGTGGTTTAAGGCTCTGAGTTGCAAACCTGGAGACCTGGGTTTGAATCCCACAGGCCCCATTTGCATACTGTGTTACCCTGAGCAAGTCACTTAACTTCCTTGTGCTCCCAGGTCACACCTGTAAACTAGCTTTCAGCTTAGTGTGTCTCTCCTGGTTAAAAAAACGTCCATCATTGTACAGATGCTAAACAAAGCATTAATACAAAAGGATAGCATTAATATAAAAAGCATAGCAGAAATATTTCAAATGAGTGATGAAGATGAGAGGAGAAGTAGGTGAGTTCAGAGTGCATGGCCCAGAATGAACAGGAAAAGGTGACAGACCTACCTAGGACAGAGACAAGAGGGAGGTGTTAGGAGGTGAAGTTGTTTCTTGCATGCGAGGTAAGAGGAGGAGTTTCTAATGGAGGGGGTTAATTTGTTCCACACAGGGAAGGGAACCGGTAGGAGAAGACCGCTTTGGTAGAAGATGAGGATGGACGAGGTATACTAAAAGATCTTTCATTTCTGTGGACGAGGTATTCTAAAAGATCTTTCATTTCTGTGTCTCAGTGCATAGGGTGTATCGGAGGCTAGTGAGAGACTGTCCACTAGGTAGGGGGAAGCAAGTCAAACCAGAATTTGGATATAAGGTTGAGTGAGTGGATATGGCGTCTGTGGGACAGCAGGGCCTGTCCTCAGGAGGAAGTATATATCGCAGTGATGCCATCTTCAGGGTGAGTTGGTAGCGAACCGGCAGAAAGATTTCAGGAGGATATCAAGCTTGGATAAGGTGGATGCAGAGGCAGGGCAGTAGACCATATCCGTGTAATCAAAAATGGAGAGGATCATTTTAGTTACTATTTGACATCTGGCAGGAAGTGGAAGGGAGTCTCTGTGCTGGTAAAGCATTCCAAGTTTGGGGCATAGTTTTCAGACGGTTGCATCTATGTGAGGTGTGAAAGATAAGTGGGGATCTAGCCAAACTCCCAGGTACTTGTATTTGCTAACATGGTCTAGAGGGGTACCGTCCAGGGAAGTGATGGGATGAGGATCTGATAATTTTCTGCGCTGTGCCAAAATGCATGGAAACAGTTTTGGAGGTGTTGAGTTTTAGTTGGTCAAGCAGGAACCATTTTTGAATGTTGTTGAAGTCACTTTGGAGGGTAGTTTGAACTTCATGTATCGATGGGCCTGAAGTAAAGAGGATAGTGTCATGTGCATACATATGTCCTAGACTTAGTAGTTTCATGCATGTTATTATATTTAGCATATAATGTCATACAGAATACCATGTATACAAAACTTATGTCCTGCCTACAGCAGATCACGAGGTCCTTACTTTCCAAGTATTACTAATTGGAGAGATCATTCTCTTGAGAAAAGGAGGAAAATCTGTATTTATAGATGTAGTTCCTTCATTTTGAACAAGGCATTCAAGGCAGGATGGAGGGAGAAGGTTTGGTTTTTTTGGGTGCATTGAATGATGGATGCATATTAAATTATTAGTACAACAAATGTACAGTTGCTGTATTCACATTACTGGTTGCTATAACCATTCTAATCTAGGAATGTCCTATGATACAAGTGGGCAGAGGTCTAATGTGTTAACACCAAATGTTTCACCAGTACACTGTCCAGTTAACATCTCTGTTCATGCCTACCACGGATACATAGATACATAGACAGTGTCGGCAGATAAGGGCCTACGGCCCACCCAGTCTGCCCATTTGAGCTTGTGAGTTCACTTTATGCTTTCCTTGAAGTCTGTTGCCCCTTAACCCTGATCTCCAGAATTCCTTTATGTCTATCCCATGCATTCTTAAATACCGTGATTGTTTCAGCCCCCACCACTTCCTCTGACAGAGTGTTCCACTTGTCCACCACCTGCTCTATGAAGAAATTCTTCCTCACATTTCCTCTGAATCGTCCTCCCTCCAACTTCAACCCATGCCCTCTAGTCCTAGAACATCTTTTTCGCTTAAAAATAATGTATTCCTGCACCCTGTTCCTCCCTGTAAGATACTTGTATGTCTTTATCATATCCCCCCTTTCCCTCCTCTCCTCCAGGGATTACATATTCAGTTCCTTCAACCTGTCCTCATAGGACTTGTGATGCAATCCATGTACCATCTTTATTGCCCTCCTCTGAACCTGCCTATGTCCTTACATAGGTAAGGTCTTCAGAACTGTACACTGTACTCCAGGTGGGGTCTCACTAGTGTCTTGTATAGTGGAATTATGACCTCCCTTTTCCTGCTGGTGATGCCCCTGCCTATGCATCCCAGCATCCTATTTGACATCTGGCATGAAGTGGGAGGGAAATGTTGTGAATCCACCACATATCACAATGTTCTAGCAATTTTTTTAAATCCCCACCCTGCCGGGTGGGTTTACTAGTTCTAGTCCCCAGAAATGGAGAGAAGCTTCTGTGTATCCTACTCACTAAAAGTGTTTTGCTACTGGGGTATTTACCACATTTTTAATATCCCGCTTGTGTTCTTTATTCTCACTTTCAATTGTCACAAGCTTTTCTCTACGTACAGATGATTACAGGGGCATTATAGAATGCTACCCCTGTAGATTCACACATGATGTGTTGTTTTATTTCATAATTTTTATTGGTGTGTTGGTGGACAAAGGTGGATTTTTTGTTTGTATGCCTGCAGACCAAACACCATCCACAGGGCACCATTCCTGGTCTTAATGGACCTAGTAGTCATTGTGCAAGTTGTGGTTGTCCTTGTTGGTGTAGTGCGTGAACCAATTTGTCCTTTATGGTGGTCACTTTTTTAACTGCCACCAATGATGGCTCTTTAAAGATGTTTGCATTCTGGGGATAATCTCTTACTATTGGCCAGTGTTTACAATGTATTGCTATTTTTTCTTTTCATTATATTGTGTAGAAAAGGCTACCCTCCTAATAATGGGTTCTTTACTGCGGCCTTCAATGGCTTACTGTTGCACTGTTTGTTCTATTGTTACCTTTGCACTGTGTAACACCTTGCAGTTATATTCTCTCTGTTACAATCTATTATGCATTGTCTCAAGTTCCTCTGTGTACTTTTGTCCAGTACTGCAGTTTCTAAGGATTCTCAAAAATGGAGAATAGGGAATACTGTTGATAAGATTTAGACAGTGAAAACTGTGTTGTATAGTGAATGTTCAGTGAGGTGAGCTGGTATTTACATATCTATGGAAATCTTCCAGTTGGGCAGTATCACCCCTCCACAGCAGGAGCAGGTTATCAATGTATTGCATATAGAGAATTATGTTGTCAAAAAATGGATAATTGACTGTTTAGAATATCTTTTTGTTCAAATATGTGCCACTTCTTACCTCCACAGTGACCTTCTCTTCCTCTATAAAGAAAGAGATAGTCTCTGACAATCCTACAAGGCATCTTCTGATCCCCAGGATTGGCATAAATACCATGCCCCTTGTAATCACTACAAAAGAGATGCCTGGCAAGCCAAAAGCTCCTTCTGCAAAGCAAAGCATACCACCTCAGCTGGCAGCTTTAGCAGATTCTGGGGTCACTTGAAAGGACTCCTGAGATCTCCTTCCCAATCCTCAACCACTGATATGATCATAACCAGATCACACTGCAACAACCCCCCTTACTGTAGCCAGTGCCTTCAATGCCCACTTCACTGATCTCTCCCACTTCCCATCTCTGTCCCCCATCCAAGACCCTAACCCCCCCCACAACCCCCTCCTTTCTACCTGAAGGTGGTCTCAAAACGTGAGGTCCTGCATCTCCTTAAATCCCTTCCACTGAATGTTGGCCCTGATGGGATCGAGACCAAGATCCTAAAAGCTGGGGCCCAGCACCTCACAGTACACATCACCCACATCTACAATCTATCTCTCACCTCCAGCACAGTCCCATCTCTCTGGAAAGTAGCAAAGGTTGTCCCAGTCCCTAAAACAGGGGGTCTCAAATAACATATCCCAATATTGTCCCACTGCTCTGCTGTCCCTCCTAGGCAAGCTCCTCAAAAAAATGGTCACCTCCCAACATACAGACTATCTACACTCCTATATTCTCCTCACCCCCTTGCCTCCATGGCTTCCACAAGGGCCACAGCATGTCGACTGCCCTCATTAAATTCTCAAATTATGTCAAAATCACCATGTATCAGGGCTCACTCAAAAGGGCAATTTTCATTGATCTATCCAAGGCCTTCAACCTCATAGACCACTCCCTTCTCACTCAACAGTTAGCTGCCATGGGCTTATCCCCCATGCCACCTCTTGGGTCTCAAACCACCTGTCCGAATGAAGACAGTTTGTCAAATTCAGCTCAGCTTCCTCCCACAAACTGCCCATCACCCGTTGTGTCCACCAGGGGTCTATCCTTGGCCCCCTCCTTTTTTCAATCTTCATAAATCATCTCCCTACCGTCACCACCTCTTCCTCTATCGTAATGTATGCAGACGACATAACCCTCTATTACAGCGCCGAAAGCACCCAACACATCAGCTCAAAGCTAAATAAGGACTCCTCCCTCATACAAAAATGGCTCATGGAAAATAGCCTGGTTCTTAACACCACAAAATCCCAAGTGATGTTATTTGGTTTGAGGATCCATTGAGCCTCCTGCCTTCTCCCCCTAGATATCAGATGCATCAATGGCTCCCCTCTCTCCTCAGTCCAATAATTCAAATACCTAGCAGCACCCTAGACCCTAACCTAGATTCCCACCTCCACATCACAAACCAATGTAAAGCCACCAACACTCGTACTGGAATGGTCTACCGCCTTAAGCATCTTCTTACACCCCTTGCTCAGAAGACCACTGCCCAGGGCTTACTCCTCCCCTGCCTACAATATGGGTCCCTACTCATCTGCAATTTCCATCTGGTTCATTGTACAAGTGGGAGTCACATATAACAATGTTTGGCACTTCACCCTCTCACCCCCTCACCTCACTCACCACTGCTCACTCTACAACTTTCTAGGGTGGCTATCCCCCTCGACATTGAGATCTTTCACTCTAGGCTGCTTCATACATAAACAACTTCAACCCCCCCCTCTTGCTATTGCCATACCACTCCTCTTAGCGCCAATGCTGTCTACTCCCTTAGATCTTGAGATCCCACCCAACTTGCCACTCCTAAATCTGCTACCAAAATACTACTCAATAATCTTACCAGTGACATTTCTGCCTCGCCAACTCTGGGCACCTTCAAGAAGAACCTCCATCACTCCCTCATTGCATCAAGCACCTGTGATTGCCCTAGCTGAACAATCCTCCTTTTCGCTGCTGCCCTTACCCTCCGCTGCCCATGTTTTACCCCACTCCTAGCACTTCTTTACTTTTTTCCCATGCCCAACTTATGCACTCACCACTGCTCTGTCTTGACAAGGCCATCTAGGCTGCTATACTCTGTCCCATCCCCATCCTCTCTTCTCCCATCTCCCATGTTTTAATACATCTCCTACTGTATCATGTACTTTTACCCGTAACGAATCTGTTGTAACCATCAGTGTCATTATTGTTTTATTCTATAATTTCACATCCTGTATTGTCTGTTCTTACTGACGTGGAACCTTTCTAAAAGAGCCTTGGCTCAAAGGTACTTTGTAATCCTAGACTTAAATAAATAAATAACAATAAAAAAATAAATAAAAAATGGTTGAACAGACCTTCTCATCTTTCACGCCTAGACACTTGAAATATCTTCCTCAATCAATACACGGCTCCACCTCCACGCTGTCTTTCAAATCGGCCCTTAAAGCTCATCTCTTTCAATCCATGACCTGAAAATGCTTCCAACCCCCATGACCCCTTGCCTCCCAAATCAAAATACTGCCCACACACCTGATTTCTCTGTCACGCAGCTCTACAGTCCCCAACCCCATAATGCATCACTACTCGCCATATGGCCTCTAACTCCCTGTTGATCGTCTGTAATTAACTCCTTCCACTGCACTTATCTAGCTATAATACAGTACAAGCAGACTGAACGCCTGCAGACAGTCGCTGCGCTCTAGCACTGCCCTGCTGCCCGTAAGGATAATCCAGATGTGCATGGATACCCCCTGGGCCTACCGGGTCATAAACTCATAGGCTTAATAGCGTACGACATTATAGCTAACTCGAAACAGCGCTGTCCAGGACAGCGAATGGTGCAATACTGCGTATACTGCTTTATGTGGTATTGCACCATTCACACACTCCCGGGCAGAAGATAAGACCTCTGCTGGGAGTGGGTTCTGCCGAGCAGCTGCTGCGGCTCACTGGACTGAGCCACAGCAGCAGAAACCCAGGCGCTGCGTCTGGGACCTTGTTTTATTCCCGGTCCCAGAAATGTTTTTTCTTCACAATTTGTGTGTCTCCCGAGTTGGACCCCGGAGTTGAGAATCTTTAGTGGGGGTAATGAAGTGTGGGGCAGAACCCCCCACAGAAAGAAGAATTATGCCGATGGCAATATCGCACTGCATGCTGCCATTCTTACATGTGGCATAATGTCTTAAGTGACATTATGACCCCCGAGCCCCTCCACGCCCCTCAATATCCACCCGCACTACCCAGTGTAATCCACTGTCTCTAAGGTCTCTCCCCATAGCTGTTGTACAACTGTTTGCTAAAATCAGAGCTACCTGCATAATTCACGTTTCCTGCACTTAACTGTTGTAATGTACCACTATCACTATGCTGTTTCCCTGAACTGTACTCTGCCCTCATGGATATGTTTATTAAACTATTATTTGTTATTGTGCCTGTGTAATGCTGTATTTTCAGAACTGTAATCTGCCTCTGTGGATATGTTTATGTAAACTATTATTTGTTACTGTGAAATGTAATCTCCTTGGTCGTACCTGAAAATAGGCACACTGCTGTCTAGCATACTTACCTGGTTACAAAATACCAAATAAATAAAAATAAATATATGCATTCGCATAAGCTGGCACCATGGTGGAACCCATGGCTGTCCAACACTTTTGTTCGTAAAAATTGCTCTCAAATTCAAAGTAATTTTTATGTAGGGTAAAGTCTGTTATTCCTGCAATGCGACTGTGCTTGAATATTGAGGTTCTGGTCTCACATCCAGTAACATGGCTACTGCTGCAACCCCTAGCTGGTGCAAGATAGAGGTGTATAAATCTTTTACATCCATTGGCGGCAATTCTCCATGGCACAGGATGTACGCACCACAGGTGCGTATCCTGCCTGTGGAGGTCCACACCCAGGGACCACTGTGTGGTGGCCGTATTCTCAGCCACCACGCAGCCCCTTTCCATGGCCCTGCCCCCACAGTGCGTAGGTGTGCGTGGGCACAACCGCCGCGGCCATGGGCAGGCATCCAATGGGATGCCCAGATACGGTCCATCACTGGATCACCTGCGCCCTGGAGCGTAACATACTTTGGGTGGCTGCGGTGCAGCCTCGACATCGGGGCAGGCAGGTGCCTGCTCGGCTGCCCTCAGCCCCCCATGTGCAACCCATGGGCTGGGGCGGCATGTTGGAGGGCCTATCCGTGCCTCGACATACCTGCCACTTCTGCCGGTGGCTTTCTGGGAGGGGTGCATATGGGCTACGTCTGCCCTCGGGACATGTAGCCTGCACTCCCCCTTGCCCGGCGCTCCGCACTTTTCAGAATAGCATGGAGTACTGGCACACACCCCCCCCAGACTGCCTCCTTCATGGATCTCAGTGTGCGGGTAGGGGATAGGGTGCATGCCAGCCCCACGCCCTCTTGGAGAATTGGGCGCAGGGGCCGTGGTAGCCACGTAGTTTCTACGCACCCCCAGATACGTGGTGTGTAGACACTTCATGATTTAGAGAATAGTGAGTAGGTGAATGTCATCACACCTTACAATTTCACTGACCTCCTGAAACATTTAACATAAGATTAGTGTCCTTGATATAGAATGGAATCTGTTCTATTACAGGTTGCAGATGATGATTAATGTACACAGAAATGGGTTTTGAAAAGACATCCAATTCCCAAGACTATGGGGTGCCAAGGAGGTTCCATCTGATGCTTGTGTATCTTAGGAATCAAATAAAAAAATGGTATTCTTGGGAACTTTTGTTTTAATAAATCAATTTCCCATTGCCTGAGCCAATTATTGTTCTCCATTTCTTTCTCGTAATAGGTAGATTAGTTCTTGTTGTAATATTGATGTGGGGTCACCCACAGTACACAGAAACACAGAAATTATCGGCAGATAAGGGCCGCCAGGCCTGTCCAGTCTGCCTGTAGGCCCTATACATTGTGTGTGGCCACTGACCCTATGTGATCAATGGCTTTTCATCACTTCCTCCCCTCTCAAGGTTCCCTTATGACTGTTCCAAGCATGTTTAAACCCCTCCACTGTGCTTGCCCCCACTACCTCCTGTGGCAGACTATTCCAAGCATCAATACTGGTTGATGCTACAACCCTCCAACCGCAGGAACCGAGGGTCTACACAGCTTTCTTTCAGGCCTGAGCTCATTATCCCCTGATAGAGACTCCATCCTCCTCAGCGATTTCAGTTTAAACTAGCTGAGTACCCACCAGTTGGACTACGCTTCCCATCTAAAACAACATAACCTGGTCCAGACTATTATGCTTTCCACCAGACAAAGCTCATGCACGGCCACACAAACCCTTCTGGCCTAGATCATCACGAACAGGGATGATTATGTGCTGCATGCCAGCACCACAGCTGATGCCATCAGTGACCACTCCCCTATTTTTCTCTTCTGGTCATCTAAATTCAAACGTCCCCCTCCCAAATACCTTTCCTTTCAAAACTTCCACAGCCCCAATACCCCTATCCTCCTTGGGGAGGCATGGTCTTTGGACTGGTCTGCTCTCTACTCACTTTCTGATGTGACCCCGGCAGTAACCCTCTTCACACAGACCCTAATGGCCCTACAGGATCAGCATTTTCCTGCCACTACAGGACGGGTCAGAGGTGGTTGCTCATGCTGGGTCACTAAAGATCTCCTTACCTTCATGAATGATAGGAATCGTGCTTGGTCCACCTACAAAGCATCACCATCCCCTGCCCTCTGGGATGCCTACAGGCACTGGCAAAATCTATGCAAGCATCTGGCCAAATACCTGAAACAGACTAATTTCCATAATCTCTAAAAGGTAAACCTTGGAGACCCAAGGAAATTCTGGGAATCCATTGGCTCCCTTCTAAATCACCACTCCAGTAAGGCAGCCTTACGACTGAACTCCCCCGCTGGTCTGGTCACGGACCCTCTGGAAGTGGCCCAGGCTTTCAATGACAAATTCACTGATCTATCCATGTACCTAAGTAAACTCCTGAATGGCCAACCCGAACAAGTTGGTTCTCCACCCTAACCCCCTGTCGACCTCCACTGGCCCTACCCCCATTCCCTGATCCCCCTCTTTCTACTTCAAAGTTATCTCAAGTGCTGACATCGCTTAGCTTCTCAGAAGTCTCCCCAACCCTGGCTCCCCTGGGGCTGATGGCCTATCCCCAGTCTTTCTCAGGCTCGTCTCCCCAGTCATTGTCGAACCACTAACTTTTAATTTTAATCTTGCCCTTTCCACCTCCTCCATGCCTGAGCCCTAGCAGACAGCCAAGGTGATTCCCATTTTCAAAGCTGGTGACCCCCTATCCATGGACAACTATCGTCCGATCTCCATCCTGCCCCACCACAGTAAACTACTCAAGAAAGCCATCCACCATCAGCTTACTGAACACATAGACAAGTATAACCTCTTGTGTAGCCAACAGCATTGTTTCTACAAGAACCATAATACCGCCACTGCCTTTGCATTGCTGATTGACCACATCCTCATAAATATGGACCATGGAAATGCCACCAGTACAGTCTTTGTGGACCTCTTCAAAGCCTTCAACATGGTCAACCATGTCTCCTCCTCTCCAGACTACGTCGCCTTGACTGTTTGCAGGAGGTAACTAACTGGTTCCGGAGCTACATCACCGATCGCCCCCAATTCGTGTGTATTGGCCCTGCCTGCTCCCCTACCATGCTTGTCTCAACCGGTGTCCCCCAGGGCTCCATTCTGGGCCCCCTTCTAGTCTTCCTGTTTATAAATTCTCTTCCCTCGGACAGTCTCAGCTGTAACTCTCTCCTCTATGCTGATTACCTCGTATTTTTCTACAGCGATAAATCCCTAGCCTGCATTTCCTCAGTTCTTACTCTTAACTATGCTGCTTCCCACAACTGCTTTGCAGCTAACCTTCTCCTAGTAAATGTAAAAAAAAAAAAAAAATGAAATCCATGTTGTTTGGATCCAAGCCCTTCCTAGCCAAGTCCAAAATACACTCCTCTCTCAACATTGTCTCCACTGATGGCCAAGTCCTTGAAGATGTCAATACTTTCAAATATCTTGGAGTCTTACTCAACCAATCCCTCTCTTTCTCTGAGCACATCAACTCAGTGGTTCGTAGGACACACCAAAGACTGGGTGCTGCTTACAGAGTCCAGCACTACTTCAGCCATGAGACCCAACTTGCCATTGTCCAGGGGAACCTACTCTCAATACTGGACTACTGCTCCACCATCTATGCTAGGGCATCCTCAATCCTTATGGCTAACCTTTCTACTGCCTACAATAGTGCCTGTCACTTTGCCTTGCTGGCCCTTTTTTCCACCCACCACCATGTCCTTTACCAGTCGCTTGGATGGCTCCCACTACAAGGCTGTTTTGACCTCACCTTTTGCTGCATGGCAGATACTGCCATCCGTATTGGCCAGTAATCTCCCCTTGCAGCCCTCCTCAAGGTCTGAACACTACACCACTGTCTCCGCTCCAATAACATCCCCACTCTAAATGTTCCTAGGGTATCCACCAATATGGGTGGGAGAGCCTTGTTGGCTGCAGCCCCCTCACTGTGGAACAAACTGCCTGCTGAGCTCTGCTCCCTTGACACACACTGCCAGCTCAAATCCCGCCTCAAAGACTGGCTCCTGGTGGAATCCCACTGCCACTGCTTCCCCGGGTAGCCCCCCCATCCCTGGCTGCCCAAACCACCTGAGTTTCTGTGCCTCAACAACTCCCTTTTCCCTCCCACCTTCTCCTTGGGATCCCCCAAAATGTCCAGGGGCTACTCGCTCCACTTATCTGTTTGTCCAAGTAATATTAATAAATATTGCTTGTTATCGCTGCCATTTGCTGTAAATCAAAATTACTGTATCTTGTATACAATTGTATTCTTGTTTTTGTCTCATTGTTAAACTGACTTACTATTCTATGCACTGTGCTTATAGTTTATTTCTGTGCCACTGTATGTGGCCCAGGTTGTGCCTGAAAACAGTCCCTGGGATCAGTGCACCTACCTGGTTACCAAAGTCATAAATAAACTACCCTTTCTGTGTAGAAAAACTTCCTCACATTACCGCTTAATCTACACCCCTCCAATTTCATATTGTTCCCCCTTGTTCTAGTACTTTTTCTGCATTGGAAAAGGTCCCTCACCTGTACCTTGTTTATGCTCATGAGGTACTTGAAAGTTTCAATGATGTCCCCCCACTCTCTCCTCTCCTCCAGTGAGCACATATTGAGGTCCCTTAGTCTCTCCTCATATGTTTTGTGGTACAAGCCCTGCACCATCTTTGTCGCCCTCCTCTGGATAGTCTTCACCTTGTTTATGTCCTTGCGCAGGTGTGGCCTCCAGAACTGCATGCAGTACTCCAGGTAAGGCCTTACCAATGTTTTATACAATGGCACCACCACCTCCCACTAGTAATACCCCTGCCTATGCAGCACAGCATGCCACTGGCCCTCCTCGCCACTTTTGTGCACTGCTTTGATACCTTAAGGTCATCAGAGATGATAAATCTTAGGTCCCTTTCCTCCTTGGTGACAGTCAGCTCTCCCCCCAACCTGTAGTTCTTGCCAGGGTTGCCTCTACCCAGGAGCATTATTTTGCACTTTTTTTGCATTGAACCTCAGCTGCCACATCTCCGACCATCTTTCAAGCTTCCCCAGGTTCCTCTTCATTTTCTGCACCCTTTCTGAAGTATCCACCCTGTTGCAGATCTTGGTGTTATATACAAACAAGCAGACCTTTCCTTCCAGCCCCTCTGCAATGTAACTAAAGAAGATATTGAACGGCAACGGTCCCAATATTGATCCCTGTGGTACCCCGCTGGTCACCCCCCCCTCCAGATTGTACCCCATTTACTAGCACCCTCTGTCTCTTGTCTGTTAACCACTTCCTAACCCAGTTCACCACCTTGTTTCCCATGCCAACTACCCATCTTGTTAACCAGCCTTCTCTGTGGGATGGTGTCAAAGGCTTTGCTGACATCTAGGTAGGTGACATCTACTGCTCCTCCCTGATTTACTTCCCTAGTCACCCAATCAAAAAAATGTATCAAATTCATTTGACATGACCTTGCTGCTGTGAATCCATGATGCCTCAGATCCTGGGCACCTGCAGATTCCAGGTGTGCCACTATCCTTTCTTTCAGCAGTGTCTCCATGATCTTTCCCACCACTGAGGTGATGCTGACTGGCCTGTAGTTTCCCACCTCCTCCCTACTGCTGCTTTTGTGCAGTGGGACCACATGTGCCCTCCTCCAGTCCCCTGGAACCACACCCGTGTTGAGTAACTCTGTGAGCAGGACCGCCAGAGGTGCCGCTAGTTCCCTTCACAGCTCCCTTAATATTCTCAGGTGGGTGCTGTCTGGCCCCATGGCCTTATTCACCTTCAGCTTTGTGAGTTTTTCCAGAATTCTCTCCACTGTGAATGGACTGGTATCCACCCCCCCCCCAATAGAGTGTGACTCCCACTTGGACATGATAGTTCCTTTTGTCTTGCAATAGTTTAAGATGCATTTGCTGATATTGCTAGTAATCCATGATCACAACACCTCCTCCCTTGTTAGCTGGTTTGATATTATGGTAGTGACAAATGCCCCTGAAAAAGGGACCTTCGGGGCTCAGTGGGCCTACCCAGTCACCAAAATTGAATAAACTGAATAAATATTTCTAAATCGTTCAGTGCTTTTTGTTCTTGTGTAGTTAGATTGTCCCTTGTTGTAGGGGACATTTGCGTTTCAGTTCCGAACAATCCCTATACTCCCTCTGTTACTAAGTTAGCAAAGGTTTCTATCAAATGGTTCCTGCCAATGGGTGAATTATATGTTGATTTAACTCCAAGTGCTTGTTTAACTGCTGTTTAATATTGATCCGTAACATGTTCTTGGCTATATTGTGATTTTAAATGTAATTGTCAAAAAATCTTTGCAAGTCATATTCAATACTGAAACTATTAACCTTTTTTGATGGAGCAAACGACACACCACTGCACAGGACTGACATTTCTCTTGGGGATAGTTCCTTGCTACTTAAATTAAACAAGCATTTGTCAATGCCGAATGTTGTCTTGCTGGCATTGACATTGATAGTGCAGGAGTTAGAGAGATGCATAATAGGAATGGCAGTGAAGTATTGAACGAATGCCAACCCACCCCCACCCTGCAGAGACTGACAGGCATTGGGGTGTCCCTTTGGGTCATCGGCCATAACGCTCATGCCATTTCAACTCACCCTACCCTGCAGACACTGACAAGTGTTGCATTGTGCCTTGGGGTCTTCCGGCCTTATGCTCACCCCATTCCATGAGGAAATATGCTGAGATGGGTGCAGTATAGGAGAATGGGGTGAACTTTGGGGACGAAGAGTCCAAGGCACACCTCGATGCCTGTCACTGGCTGTAGGGTGGGGGTGGAATGACGTGAGTATTACAGCCGACAATCCCAAGTCACACCCCTGACGCCTGTCAGTCTCTACAGGTTGGGGCGCTACAGTTGGAAACCCTAACGTCCCGGGCATTTGTTGGTATTCTCACTCCAAATTTTCAATATGCGCTTTCTGTGACCCCACTTCATGAACAGTGGCACTATCACTTTGTTAGCCGAAAGGTGATTTTGCATAGCGATTGCACCATTTAACGCCACAGGTGCGAAAACACATTTCGGGCAGGATGTGAAAAATGACAGCTGTTGTTCATGAGGAGGTGTAAAAAAATGGCAATGTTGAAAATCTGGAGTGAAAATATGAAAAATTGGTGAATTCACGAGCATGCGTAGAAACTGTGCAACGCACGCCTGTAACGCTATTATTTTGGGGATTTTTTTTTAACCAAGTTTTCAGCATAGGCATTCTGGGACCTCTGCTCATAAGCAGTGTTACTGTGATTTTGTTAATCTGTCCTGAACATTGATTTCCCACAGTGACCGCACCATTGTGAGCCACATGTGCAAAAATACATTTCAAGCAGGATGTGAAAAACGACAGCTGTACTGTTCATAAGGAGGTGTAAAAAAATGGCAATGTTGAAAATCTAGACTGAAAATATGAAAAATTAGTGAAGTCTCGAGCATGCGTGGAAACTGCGCAATGCACGCTCGTAACACAGTCAATTTTTGGAATTTTTTCATCAAATTTGCAACATAGGCTTTTTGGAACCCCACCTCATGAACAGTGCCATTGTTGTTTCATTAATCGGTCCCGAAAGGTGATTATGCACAGTGATCACGAAACAACCTTTCAGGACCAAATAACGAGATGACAGTGGATGTGTTCATGATGTGGGGTCCCAAGAACCCCATATTGAACATTTGGAGCCAAAATTCAAAACAATGGCTGAGATATCCACCTAAATTCACTAAAAATACCACCAACAGCTTAATCTGGTTCAAGGTCAGTTGGCATTCATCTGTATCCCCCTCCCCCGGGTCGTGCCTGAAAATAGGCAGGATTTGTCTAGTGCACTTACCCGGTCAACAAAAGCTAAATAAATAAATAAATAAATAAGTTGAACCCCCCATTTATGCCATTATACAGCTTACCAGCATTTCTTCATTTTGCAGTTCGGCTTTGAAGAGTCAGATGTTCCCGCTCCACGAAGATCGCAGGCCGGACCTCCAGAGGTAAGTATGGGGTGGGGGATGGGGGCAGAGGGTGGGTGCAGGTTGGGGGAGGGGGCACCGTGGACGACGAACCATTTCCTTTTTTTCAGTTACAAAAAAAATGGACCTCGCAGGTCTGTTTTCTTTCTTTACAGGTGAATAAAACAAATGTTGGGCACACTGGGGTGGGCTCCCAGTGTGCCCCATGACTTTCGGGAGGGATGTGATGTTGGCCACACTGGGGTGGGCTCCCAGTGTGCCACACAATGTGGGTGGGCAGGGGCAGGAACATGCCAACATGGTCGTCTTTCTGTGAGTGGCGGCACACTGGGGTGGGCTTTCAGTGTGCCACACAATGTGGAGGGGTGGACATGCCGACACAGGGATTGCACCCCGATGTCGGCTTTCTTTGGGATTGTGTGCCGCCACCATGTTTATTGAAATTTTCACCAGGAAAGGCACGTACGGGAGGCGTGTCATCTGTGCCGTTGCATGATGAATTTGTCTATGATTGCAGCGGCACATTTCTTTCAAGTTGGTGGCACTTTACATAATTCTTGTGTCAGTGCTAGCATGCTGGCTAATTGGAGAATGAGTAATGCACCTACTAAAGAGCGCCCTGCATTTGCCATCACTGACACGCCTCTGCATTTCTGCTACTACCACAAGATGTTGCTTGTGCATGCGCAAAATAACATAAAAATGGGTACTGCGTCGGTTATCTGGGATATGGTTTCTTGGATCTGAAGTCCCCTCTCCCTCTTCCTCTCCCTGACCTTTGACCTGCTCCTCCCCCTCCTCCTGCCTGCTTTGTTTGCTCTTCTACTGCCTGGCCCCCTGACCCTGGCATTGTATCTCGGGTCTGTTGTTTCTGGTCTGTCCTGTATTATTTGTTTCGACCTCCCTGCTTGTGGTCTCTTCATTGGTGGTCTTTCTTAGTTCTTCCCTGAACCTAAAAAAGGTTTGTTAGGTTGTTGTGCATTTCTCTTATAGCTGGGGAGCATATAGCTGTTGTCCCAGTCAGTGTCACCTGCGTTTCATCTTTGCTGAGACTGTGACTTTCGTTTAGGTTGATATTTTTCATAGACTCAATTATCTTGATAATCACAGGTCTTCCTCTGAAATGTATGCAGTTTCTGCTGTTTTATATTCTCCTCATATTCCACTAGTGTTTTTGTTTATTTCTTCCAGAGTTTTATTGAATTCTGATAATCTTTGTGTTTGTTCCAAGGGCAGATAAAACTGCAACCAGCGTCACCATTTATTTTTGTTATTTGCCACTGACTGTTTGCTACTGTGCTAGTCTATACCCACGTACTGTCTTTTGCTATTAAGTTAACCTCCTGTCCTGTATTGTATCTTACCTCTGTTTGCTTCTATGTTACACTCCTGACCTTGTACAGAATCTTAGCACTGTTTTGCTTGCACCTATTGCTGACGCGGAACCTTTGTTAAAAAACCCTTGGTTCAAATGTATTTGTAATCCTAGTAATAAATACATAAATAAAAAAAATAAACTTGAGGCCCTCCCATTCTTTTTGTATGTGCTCAGTTGTTTTGCCTCTTTCCTCAATTATAGCCTCAATTAAGGCATACGAACAGTCCACTGAACATTGGTTTCTAATTCCATCCCCTTTATCGTTTCATTTTGTGGAATTAATACCCAGGTTGGGTTCAAGCATACACTCACAGCCCTCTTAGAATTTTATTGTGTGCCAGGTATTGAGCCAATGTCAGACCATGCCATTCTAAATGGGAGTCACAGAATTTGAAACTTTCTATTTTCTGTGCTATATGCGTTGTGCTGTGCCCTAAAGTTACTGATAGATCTTTGCCTCCTCTTATTAAACACAGGAGCCACTCTCTCTTTCTGATTCTGTGAATGTAGCAAAATGAAGCTGAGATCCCACATTACTTCATATGTTCTCAGATGCTTCTTCCATACTCTATAATATGCATTATATAATGGCAAGAACATTTCTTGCTCTCTTATTGGTCAGTGGCCACTTTCACCAGTGATGTTATCTGAGCATAACATCACTGTATGAAGGTCCAACGTCAACATAACCTCACAAAATGAAAAAAATCACTGCACCCCCGCTTTAGAAACTGACCGATCAAGTGACCATGACAGCATGCCCCCCCCTTTGTCATTGCCACCTTGTCATTGTTAAGACACGCACGATAAGTCAGAAAGCCTACCTACACTGCTCCTTTACAAGTCCAAGCAAGGGAAAACCACCAAACAGTCAAATCACATTATTTTAAAAACCCTGCTATGAGTGGCTCGCTTCACACACTGTTCAGCACGTGTGCTTGCTCACAGTCTAGAACTTTGCTACGACTAGGTTTTTTCTGTTTTTTTTTTTTGTTTGTTTCTTTGTTTTTTGTGTTTGCTCCCAGGGCAGATAAAATTGTAACCAGCTTCACCATTTATTTTTCCCCCCTCACAAGCTACCACCCACTTACCTGGCCCCATCCCCCAAACCAGAAATCTCAATCCACTCATCACTTGCTTTTCCTCATCTGTCGAGTTTGTGCGTTTCATGTCATACAAGTCACCCAGCTGGGGTGTGTGGCCAAGCCGAGGAGAGTAATGGCCGCATGATTCCAGAGCTCTGGGACAATCCAGCATATTCCAAGTAAACCATGAAATTCGACTGCAGCAACCCTATCTAGGGCTAACAGTTCCCAATCTAGCAAAAAAACAGGTACAGTTGAGCTTTAAACTGGCCACTGACAACTCTAGACGAGTAGGCCTGGAGCTGCCTGTTATGCGAGTGGCCTCCTGTATGGGTACTGAAGAAACACGGGGCACAGAAGTACAAATGGACTTTGCTATAGCAACCTTCTCCAGGCTCATTGGAGAAATTAATTCAATCCTTAAAATTTGACTTAACCACACAAATGTGGGCAGGCTTTGAGAATTTAGAAGCCCAACTCATGCACCTCCATCAAACATTTAATGCTCTGGGAGAGACTGTGGAGTAACATTCCCGTAGGCTGAATCACCTTCAAAACATGTGTCAGTGTCACTGAGGACTTGCAAAACCAGTCCTCGACCCTTTTACAGAAAGCTCTAAAGGAGACTGAATTCCTCAAGGTGGCAACAGATGATAATGAAAACTGGGAAAGGAGATGTAATATTTGGCTGGTGGGGCTACCAGAAGGGGCGGCGGGGAGAAACTGTGGAACATTCATTAGGCCCTGGCTATCTAAAAAGCTAAACTTACCAGATTCTGTGTCCCTGGAAATTCAACGAGCGCATCATTCCCTGGGTCGTCGCCTGAGCCCGGATGAGAGGACCTGCCACATTATTGTAAAATTCCTCCGATACCAAGACAGTCAGGTGGTTCTGGAAGCAGCACAAAAAAATGATCCAATTCTGGTTAAGGCGAATAAGATCCGCATTTTCCCGGACTACTCCTGCAAACTTCAGCTGCAGCGACAATCGTTTGCTGCTGCGAAAAGGAAACTACATGCACTGCAATGCCCTTTTTCAATGGTCTATCCCACACACCTTACTGTTCGGCTGCAAAACCATGAGTCAAAGGCCTTCACAGATCCTGAAGTGGCACTGACATACATAACTCAAGTCCTAGAGAAAGACTCTCCTTCAGCACAAATGAAAAATACCAACCCCTGAACCTCCATGAATTAAGGTACTGTAAACTGTTCTTTCTGTGCTTACCGGGATGGGAAGTGCTGGAGACACCGGCGGGGAGGGGGGCCTGATTTCCTGGTCCTGTAATGGAGTTACTCTCCAGCCCATAGTGGCTTGGCTGGGACAGCCCCTTCCCTGGAACTAGACCCATCTAAGCAGATAGTAGACCAACTCGAGGACTGTGGGAGGGGGTAAATTGGAAAGCGGGACTTATACAGCAGCGAAAGGACTTTTGTTCATCGATTGATGCAGCTGAGGAAATCTGAACAGATAAGAGGCAAACTTGACAGTGGTGTTACCCAACGTCTACACACAGCATGCATCAGATGTCACTAAAATAAAATAAGATAGGTGTAACCCCCCTGCAAATGGGGGTTCCCAAAAGACTTCCAGGAGCTTGCTTGAATGCTCCAAGCCTGAATGGTGTTTGGCGTTTAAGCCATTTATCAGTGAGTGTTTTTAGAACCTCTGGTACTGTCTCTTTAAGAGCTGTCTGCTTGCAGACATAATTAGTTTGTATGGGGGACTGTGTGTTTCTTTGACTGAGTACCACTCGAGCTGCTGCCAATTCACTCCATTTTGCAGTCACTAGGAGTGCAAAGGGAACCTATCTGAAAGATGTAACTGTTTGCCAGAAACCATTTAGAGTAATAATGAAATTACAGTTTGTCTAACCTGCTTTCTTTGCAGTCAGAACTGTGTCTGCCTAGTTCCCCATTCTGGTTTTGAACTGCTGAACTGGACCAATCAGTGTGGGGTAAGCTAGCTCTAAAATGGTGCCTTGACGAATCAGAACTTGACTCATAATCTGAGCCAGCCACAAGAGGATTGTATGGGCAGTGACTCTGGGAGATGTAGTTTAGACTTCGCGCCTTTTGGACCAACAGGAGCAGTCTATTGTGAGCTTACAGCCAATCCAGTCAAGAACTGGGAGGAACTCAAAGGAAGTGCCTGGTTTTGTCTGTTGGAGTTGCAGTTGAGCTCTGGCAGTGAAGAAGGAAGGAGCCCTGTGCTTTTCAGTGTGCAGTTTTAGTCGGAAATGTGTAAGGCCCAGAGTTCCGTCTGCAGCTTGTGTAACTGCTTGTTAGGACTGAATCCGTCCTGTGAAGAGAATCAAAGGATATCTGAAGAGTAGAAACCAGGCTCACCCTGTAGAAGACTGGAGAAATTGCTGAATTGCACTCGGTCTGTCAGGAACTGAATCTGCTGTGTGTTCTCCCGGGTATTGTGCAGTAATTGCGATCGGGATAGAGAAGCAGCCTGCCTGGTATAGTACTTTCTGTTTTACCATATAAATGTGTGAGGAGGCTTGGTTAGCTCAAGTGAATCCTGCTGCCATTAAAGGACTTTTGCCTGTTGCAGTTTGCAATATAAATGTGTGAGGAGTCTCGTGGAGCTCAAGAGTAGCCCTGCTGACATTGAAGGACCCTATCTTGTTTGGAGGTCGTGAGTACTAATTCAGGGTCGCCTCCTGTTGAATTGCCACCTTGAATCCAAATGGAATCACTGTACTGCTGACTGTTTAAACTATTTTCTTTTCTCTGTGGAAAGGACCCTACCAGCTGCCACGTTTGGACTAGCCACTAGGGCTTGGGTACCAGGGACAGTAACTGGTAGGGATAGGCCTAGTACAGAGCCATAGGTAGATGAGTAAAGTGATAAGCTAATTAACTTGATTTCCCTGTCCTTGTTATATTCCCCTAAATAAACCGAGCTGCTTGTTTCAGCAAAGTTATACTGCCTGAGGTATTTGTCTATGTTAAAGTATTGTACTGTGATTGTTGCACTGTATCTAATTTTCAGGAGGTCCCAGTGCCTGAACCAGCCCTGGGGTAAGTGTATACTGTGAAGGTAATTCTGATATATTGTGTGGCCACTAGTGGGAAGAAAGGGTGTTGCAGTGTCCCAGAGGGCTGTAACAAGTAAGTTTAACTATTGCAAACCCTGACCTCTGGGTGGAGGCACCCACCATTGGATCCAGGCCCTCAACCTGTTAGTGGCAAATCAGGCAGGGTAGTAGCCCTGGGATAGCGCCATCTAGGGGTTACATCTTGGAGGCTCACCGCTGGGATTGTGTGTCCTCTAGTGGCCATATTTACAAACCACTGTTAAGAAAAAAAAAAAATAAATGGGTACCCCGACAGAAGTGGCTGTGCACCGGCTGGTGGAGTGGTGTACTGGGGAGGAGATCGACCCCAAAATGCTATGCTTATCCTGGACATCCCTGGTATCAATACGGACACTGTGCAGGAGTACTTTCCAAGGTGGAAGGTTTACAAAACCCTGTGGTGGTGGTCGGCATGCTAATCTGCTCACCCACACATTCCTGGCCTAGTAGAGTTTAAGGATCCCATAGATAGCTCAAAGTGCCACAGACCATTACCCCAGAGGAGCCCTCACTGCTTGGAGAGATAACTAAGGACAGTAAAGACCGGGGGAATGAGCCCCATCACTACCTGAAACTTTGAGGAGAAATTTGCTAAATGGTTGCTGGGGAAGGAAAACTGTGGAGGACTTGAAGAAACTATTCTTGCCACCTGGAGGTGTTCCTCCCCAACACCCTCTCCGCTCCAGTACCGTAATGGTGGCTGAACCAATGCAGACTCCTATTTCTGCACCTGCCATTAGTCACGACTCTTACCTAAGGGTGAGGATCTTCTCTGGCACCTCCCCACCCCAAGGGAGGATGACTGGAGACCTGGATAGACTATGTTGCCCCAAGTGCTGAGAATGGCAATGCTCGGAAGCCGAAAAGTGAAAGAGGTTAGTGAGGCCTCAGAGGTCCTGCCTGGCTACCATCCGTGCTAAGCGGGCCAGTAACCCTGAAGTGACTGCACAGACCTATCTTGAGGCCCTGGAGAATGTGTATGGGAGCCCAGATTCTGATGAAGACCTATGGTGGAGAGTAAGAGATGCACAACAGTACCAAGGGAGTTGTTGTCTGTGTATGTATCTCGGCTGGAAAAATTGTTGCAAGAATGCCTCAGAAAGGGTAGTTTGCCAGCGACTGAACTGGACCGAACCAGGCTGGACAGGATCCTTAAGTCTGCCCCTTCTCAGAACTGCTGTTGCTTCAGTTACGCCTGGCAAATCGACTGAATCCCACCTCCTATGATGAGTTAATGAGAGAAATTCGAGGAGTTGAGAAAACGACCCGGAGGGACCTGCACCAACAGCTGCGGCTATGACCCGAATGACTGAGGGTGACCCATCAAGTGAAGTTCAGGGGCAGAGGTTGGCAGTAAATTAGTGCTCTGACAAGGAAAAAGATATGCCACAATGGGGCGAACTGTTGAGAGAGATCAGGGAATTCAAAAACAGTCCCTTTATGAAGGCCATGCCTGCAAGTACGGGCCCTGACCTATATCCGACTGCATCTGCTATGGGGGGGGGTACCCACCCATGTATCTCCTGCTGATAACAGCTCCGAACTCGATTCCTTGACCATGGAAGTAGAAAACTGACAAGATGTCTCCAAATGCTTATCACGCCGGACAGAGATGGCACCAAGGTTTCCAGTTAGTAATACCCCGCCCTGGCTCCCAGAGTGGCGCCTCGGCCAGCTCAAACTCCAGAAAGTATGTTTTGCTATAATTGTGGGAAAGATGGGCACATGAAAAGGGAATGCCGGTCCCCAAAAGACACTGACAAAGTTGCATATAGGCTACAAGGAAAGCTTCGGAGAACAAATCAGTGGTTAAGAGGTGCACGAAATGATCCCAGTGAGGGCACCAAAAATGCTAACTCACATCCTTTTGTGGCAAGGTCAGTTGCCCAGGCCCCCACTACCACCTCTCCAGACTGGTCCAGAATAGTGGTCCCTCCATGGAGACCACTGTAAAGGTGAATGGAGTGTCTACAAGAGCTGTATTAGACAGTGGTTCCCAAGTGACAATTATGTTCCAGGATTGGTATCAGAACCATTTGTCAGATGTACCCTTACAACCATTAGAAGGACTGCATGTATGGGGGTTAAGTGAGAAGGCCTACCCCTATTCCGGGTATATCCGAATCTGGCTGTCTTTCCCCACCTCCGTGGCTGGAGTGGCCGAACAAGTAGAGACCCTAGCCTTAGTGTGTTCCCCCACTGGACTGTATGATGGTGTCCCTTTGTTGACTGGAACAAATGCTCATATGTTCGGAAGGCTGGCACAGTTGTGTTATGAAAAACAGGGTCAAAGACTAGTAGAGCTTTAAGAGTTCGCTTTAATTAAGAAGGCCTATGAGGCACAGAGAGATGCTGAAAAAATAGAACCAGAGGAACCGGTCGAATTGTATGGAAGAAGGATCCTGAGTCTCTGATCCTGGCGCCAAATGCCCAGTGTACCTTACAGGGAGGTCCGTATCAGAAAGGATGTTAAGAATAAAATATTAATGTTGGATGCACCAGGCGATGGAAAATTGCCAGAGGGACTGCTGGTCAACCTAGTATTTTGCCGCTAGAGCCCATGCTTATGCCAGAAGGGTAATGGTCCAAGTTCATAATGTGTCTGGAAGAGACATTCGAGTAAATAGAGGTTGCATCCTGGCTAATGTGCATTGTGCAGACACTGCAGTGCTACCCAGCAGCAGAGTTCAAGGAAGAATGACAGAGTAATGCCTGACTTGTTTGATTTGGCGACTCCCGCTGCCAGCTGAATGGAAAGTGAGGATCAGTGAGAAGCTTGCCCAGAGAGACCAGGTGTTTTCTTTAAAGGAATGGGATGTGGATGAGTGCAAGGAGCTGAGCACAATATCCGGCTGCATGACGAGCGACCATTTCGTGAGAGGTCTATCGCCTGGCACCTGCTGACATAGATGATGTGAGACGGCATCTGCAAGAGATGTTAGCTGCTGGTGTAATACAAGAATCCAGAAGCCCTTATGCTTCCCCATTGTGGTAGTGAGGAAAAGAATGGAACAGTAAGGATGTGTGTGGATTATCGCACCTTAAACGCGCGGACTATCCCTGATCAGTACACAATGCCCGCATTCAGGATGCTTTGGACTGCCTAAACGGGAGCAAGTGGTTCTCTGTGCTGGATCTCCGCAGTGGGTACTACCAGATCCGATGGCCCCAGAGGACCGTGAGAAGACAGCCTTTATCTGTCCGCTTGGCTTCTATGAATTCATGAAGATGCCTCAAGGATTTCAGGTGCCCAGCCACTTTTCAACGATTGATGGAGCGTGCAGTGGGGACATGAACTTACTAGAGTGCCTGGTATACCTAGATGATGTTATTGTGTTTGGCAGCTCACTGGAGGAACATGAGAGCAGATTATTTAAGGTATTGGACCGACTGGAGGACTTTGGCCTTAAACTGTCCATTGATAAGTGTCAATTCTTTCAAACATCAGTAAAGTATGTGGGACACATAGTATCCACCAAGGAATAGAGACCGACTCAAGTAAAGTTGAGGCCTTGACCACCTGGCCAAGCCCAAAATCTAAAAGACTGCAAAGATTCCTGGGATTCTGTGGTTATTATCGGCGTTTCATCAAGGACTATTCAAGAGTGATCCGCCCTTTACTTAACCTTACTCAAGGGTATCCTCAACCCACAAAAATACCAAAAGTCAGCGTCCTCAAGACTGAAGAGTGTATTTTCATCCAGTGAAGTATTTGGGGCCCGCTGGACTCCTGATTGTGAGACTGCTTTTCATGAGATCATATATCAACTTACCCATGCTCCAGTGCTGGCCTATGCCGATCCAAGAAAACCTTACGTCCCTGCACACTGATGCTAGCTTGCAAGGGTTGGGGGCTGTGTTGTACCAAGAACACGAGAATGGCCTGAGACCAGTGGCCTTTGCCAGTAGAAGCCTGACCCCATCCGAAAAGAACTATCCTGTACATAGTTAGAGTTCCTAGCTTTGAAGTGGGCTATTGTTGACCAATTCCATGAGTACTTGTATGGGGCTAAAATACTAGTAAAACTGACAATAATCCTTTGACCTATGTGCAGATCTCAGCTAAGTTGGAAGCCACTGGCCATAGGTGGCTTTCTGCATTATCTACATATGACTATGCTCTCGAATACCGAGCAGGTCTGAACCACATAGATGCTGATGCTCTCCCCGGGCCTGTTCCCCAGAATGATTGGGTCCGATTGGCAGAACCTGACATTCGGGCACTCTGCGAAGTTTGACAGGGAGGAACAAATGTCCGCACGACAGTGGACTGCATGGTGGATTGCTTGGGACCCTCTGAGGTTGCATACCTGCTGCTGTTGCCACTTTTCTGCAATAGACATTGGTGCACTGCCTCAGCTGGACAATGACAGTATTGTGGCTCAATCCCGCGATCCCATGATCAAAGCAGCTTTAGAAGCCCTCTATTCAGGAAAAGATGTGTCCAAATTACGCTCCACGGATTTGAGAACTGCACTATTATACAAAGAAGGTCCTAAGTTGAAACTGATCAATAAACTGTTATACAGAGAAACAGTAGACAGAGGGGGACAAGTAGACAAACAACAACTAGTGCTGCCCACTGCCTTTCGAGACTCAGTACTGATGTCCTTGCACAACCACATGGGGCACCTTGGTATAGACAGAACACTTGACTTGGTGAGATCCAGATTCTATTGGCCTAAGATGGGGGCTGATGTGGAGCAACACATTTGAACTTGTAGTTGCTGCTTACAGAGGAAAGCTTTGCCCCAGAGGGCTGCCCCCCTTGTTAACATCACCACCAGTGCACCCATACCCATGGAGCTGGTCTGTATTGATTTTCTGAGTTTGGAGTCAGATCAAAGAAATATCAGTAATGTGCTGGTGGTCACTGACCATTTCACGAGATATGCCCAAGCTTTCCCCACCAAAGACCAGAAAGCATCCACTGTGGCCAAAGTACTTGTAGAAAACTTTTTTGTTCACTATGGGCTCCACAAAAGAATCCATTCTGATCAAGGGAGAGACTTTGAGAGTCGTCTGATCAAAGAGATGCTTTCTCTGTGGGGAGTGCGAAAGTCCAGAACCACTCCTTACCACCCCCAAGGGGACCCTCAGCCTGAACGTTTCAACCGCACTTTGCTAGATATGCTAGGCACCCTGCACCCAAAGGACAAGCCTAGATGGAGCCAACAAATTAGCACCCTGGTACATGCTTATAACTGCACCAAAAGTGATGCCACTGGGTTCTCCCCCTACCGCCTGATGTTTGGAAGAGAAGCTTGACTACCGGTAGATGTGTGTTTTGGGGTCTCTCCTGATGGGGTTCAAGCTGACAACTATTTACAGTATGTGCAAAAGTTAAAGGCCCAGCTAACTCATGCGTACCAACTGGCTCAAACCATGGCTGCCAAAAGAAATCTGGCCAACAAAGAAAGGTATGATAAAAAGGTGAAAGCACAGGAACTCCAGGAGGGAGATCGGGTATTGCTAAGAAATCTGGGACTGCATGGCAAGACAAGATTGCTGACAGATGGCACCATCTCCCTCACATTGTAGTGGGCAAACTAGATGATCTGCCAGTGTACAAAGTAAGGCCTGAGAATAATTCAAAGATGTAAAAACAATGCATAGAAATCATTTACTGCCCATTGGACAAATCTTAATTGAGTCTGAGCCCTAGAAGATGCCCCTCTGGACCAGTGACTAGAGCTGCTGCTAAGAAAAGATCAGAAAGTCTGCACCTACAGAAGCAAAGTTAAAGTGTTCCCTCCACAAGTCCCAGTTGAGCATGACTGTCAGTCCATATCGGAAGAAAGTGAGAGTGACTTTGAATACTATCCTTCTTCGAACTGAGTCAATTGTTTGGGCAATCCCTAGTCAATACTGGAGATGAAGCTGGGCCTTCTGGACTGTCCAAGCCCCCAGCTTCGTCCCTGAGCCAATGCTCCCAGAAAGTGAAGTGCAAAGCATCAGATCAGATGAAATGGAATCATTGTGCATGGTTGAACTGTTTGAGCTTTCAGGGAGAAAATGATGGATTAGGTCAGACTGGTGATACACCAGCACAAGAAGAAGTATTTTGAGTGCCCTGACAGTCCACTGCCATTGTCCGAAAGCTCTCCATGCAAGCCAAATGTTGTGGACTCCAGAAACTGTAACTCCTGGAGCTGAAAGTGCCTCAAGTTCTAGCCTCTCTACCCCCATGGAGACTCCCTGACAAGTGAGGACAATGCTGAAAATGAGGCTCAGAGTGCAGAGACTGTAACAGTTCCCCTAGAAAGACTGGTCGAGCTAAAGCCTGTGGTGCACCTCAGTTATGATTCCTGGGCGGCCAGTGGATCTGCCTCTCAATGTTGTCCATAAAGGTGTGTATGTGTCCCTGAGCTCATTGCCCAACTGAGCGTCAGTGCTAACTCCAAGTTACTTGTGTTGCCCTCTAGTATGGTGCCTTGCCCCATCCAGCCCCAAGGTAACTGATAGGGAAGGGCCCCTCTCTTCAGGTTTCATGTACAAGAGGTAATAACTTGAGTTATGGTACAATGTGTATGTAATACTGTGTAAAGTGACGTACTGCAATGTTTCAGAAATGTGTTCTTGGTAAAATTATATTGACTGATGATTACATGTGTGAGCCTAATGCAAATGTATATGGTTGCAGTTAAAACCTATGGGGTACTTGCTTGAGCGGACGTCAAGCTTTCCCAAGGCCAGGAAGGTGTAACCCCTGCAAATGGGGTTCCCAAAAGACTTCAGGAGCTTGCTTGAATGCTCCAAGCCTGAATGGTGTTTGGCGTTTAAGCCATTTATCAGTGAGTGTTTTTAGAACCTCTGGTACTGTCTCTTTAAGAGCTGTCTGCTTGCAGACATAATTAGTTTGTATGGGGAGTTGTGTGTTTCTTTGATTGAGTACCACTCGAGCTGCTGCCAATTCACTCCATTTTGCAGTCACTAGGAGTGCAAGGGAACCTATCTGAAAGATGTAACTGTTTGCCAGAAACCATTTAGAGTAATAATGAATTACAGTTTGTCTAACCTGCTTTCTTTGCAGTCAGAACTGTGTCTGCCTAGTTCCCCATTCTGGTTTTGAACTGCTGAACTGGACCAATCAGTGTCGGGTAAGCTAGCTCTAAAATGGTGCCTTGGACGAATCAGAACTTGGACTCATAATCTGAGCCAGCCACAAGAGGATTGTATGGGCAGTGACTCTGGGAGATGTAGTTTAGACTTCGGCGCCTTTTTGGACCAACAGGAGCAGTCTATTGTGAGCGACAGCCAATCCAGTCAAGAACTGGGAGGAACTCAAAGGAAGTGCCCAGTTTTGTTTGTTGGAGTTGCAGTTGAGCTCTGGCAGTGAAGAAGGAAGGAGCCCTGTGCTTTTTCAGTGTGCAGTTTTAGTCGGGAAACGTGTGTAAGGTCCAGAGTTCGGTCTGCAGCTTGTGTAACTGCTTGTTAGGACTGAATCCGTCCTGTGAAGAGAATCAAAGGATATCTGAAGAGTAGAAACCAGGCTCACCCTGTAGAAGACTGGAGAAATTGCTGAATTGCACTCGGTCTGTCAGGAACTGAATCTGCTGTGTGTTCTCCTGGGTATTGTGCAGTAATTGCGATCGGGATAGAGAAGCAGCCTGCCTGGTATAGTACTTTCTGTTTTACCATATAGATGTGTGAAGAGGCTTGTGTACCTCAAGTGAATCCTGCTGCCATTAAAGGACTTTGCCTGTTACTGTTCACCATATAAATGTGTGAGAGGCTTGGTTAGCTCAAGTGAATCCTGCTGCCATTAAAGGACTTTTGCCTGTTGCAGTTTGCCATATAAATGTGTGAGGAGTCTCGTGGAGCTCAAGAGTAGCCCTGCTGACATTGAAGGACCCTATCTTGTTTGGAGTCGTGAGTACTAATTCAGGGTCGCTCCTATTGAATTGCCACCTTGAATCCAAATGGAATCACTGTACTGCTGACTGTTTAAACTAATTTATCTTTCTCTGTGGGAAAGGGCCCTACCAGCTGCCACAGGTTTGGACTAGCCACTAGGGCTTGGGTACCCAGGGACAGTAACTGGTAGGGATAGGCCTGTGCACAGAGCCATAGGTAGATGAGTAAAGTGATAAGCTAATTAACCTGATTTCCCCCTGTCCTTGTTATATTCCCCCTAAATAAATCTGAGCTGCTTGTTTCAGCAAAGTTATACTGCCTGAGGTATTTGTCTATGTTAAAGTATTGTACTGTGATTGCTGCACTGTATCTTATTTTACAGGAGGTCCCAGTGCCTGAACCAGCACTGGGGGTAAGTGTATACTGTGAAGGTAATTCTGATATATTGTGTGGGCCACTAGTGGGAAGAAAGGGGGGTTGCAGTGTCCCAGAGGGCTGTGACCAAGTAAGTTTAACTATTGCAAACCCTGACCTCTGGGTGGAGGCACCCGCCATTGGATCCAGGCCCCTCAACCTGTTAGTGGCAAATCAGGCAGGGGTAGTAGCCCCTGGGATAGCGCCATCTAGGGGTTACATATGGACATGCTTAACTGGGCTATATTTTGTGGTGGAACTCTACCTGTGCATGAGACAAACACTAAACATACATAGGAGACACAACTGAACTCCTCCACTGGTCTTGCAGGAAACGTTCTTAAAAACAACAAGGTTTTATTTGGATCCTGTGATGAGGGTCCCAGTTTACAACCTGCTAGACCAATACGTATGCAGAACTGTTGTGATTTTCCATCTTTAATTTTATCTTTTTTTTTCTCTAATGAGTTAACTGGTAACATAGTTGTTCACAGATTTGCAATAGCTGCTAGTCCATATGGGGAAATGTTACAGACTGTATATGTTGCAGGGGGAGGGGCTTGGGATGCCGGTTGCAGGGCAGATGGGTTCTCAGCAGCGCGCCTCTGGTGGGCCATGGGCTGGGGCCTGTGAATATTACAGAGGTTAGAGCAATGGCAGGCAATCTGTGCTGAGCATTTGGACAGAGTCTGGCTGCTCTGCTGGGGAGCTCTATTTGGGAGGCTCACAGGATGCGGCTGGGCTACTGATCACAGGGTCTCTTTCCAGGCTCGCCTGTGGAGTTGTGCTGGGGGGCTCTGCACTGCTGTGCTGGATGTTAATCCCTGGCAGCCAGCCACAATACCCTCCCTAGTTTATTTAAAGGCACGGGATCTCAAACTATACCATATAGTATTAAGGACAAAGCTGGATTAGAAGTCCCAAGGCTCATCAACAAGGAGTAGTGGGATACGAGTTGCACCTTAGTGTACAGGATAGGTTCAGGGAGGGAGGGGTTTCTGTTTTGGGAAGCCTTCTTTGGTAACTTTTTCAGTTTAATGTAGCCTAACCTAGTGTTGTTAATGGGTTTTCTAGGGGACTTGACAATGATGGGGAGGGAAAAGTATGCTGGGAAGGAGGGTGGACGAGTTAAGAGGGAGTTATGTGTAAATAAGTTTTACAATGATGCACTATTTCTCAGGTTCAGTAGTTCTGAATTAAGTTGGGTTACTAAAAATCAAAAAGCAGTGGTTCACAATGGATATGAACAATGTCATGTTGCAATCAGATATAAAGAGTATTACAAAGGATATTTTATAAGGGTACAGCAATGGGTCCTTTAAAATGCTTAACATGGAATGTCAGGGGCCTAAAGACAGTAGTCAAGTGAAAAAAAGCATTGAGCTACTGTATATTAGGAAGGTGAAGGGGGATGTTGTGTTTCTACAGGAGCTGCACTTACCTAGGGAAGAAGCCACATGATTGGCTGGTACTTGGGGGGAGCACATTGCTGATCTCTTTTGCACATCCAGGGCTTGAGAAGTGGCCATTTGGTTTCACCCACACCTTAGAGTGGAGATACACCAGATTATATCAGATCCTCAGGGTAGATACATGGTGGTGCACACCACTGTGGGGGGGGGTCGTTACACCTTGGTCTCTATTTATGGGGCCAACATTGATGACACTGGGTTTTTTCATCATTTGGCAATGATACTAACCCCTTTCCCAGACAACATTATTATCGGTAGGGAATTTAAGACGTACTGGAACCCTACCATGGACCATTCCTGCACTAGACTTGAGACCCCCCCCCCGCCGAAGAGCTCAGTGGCCTTATGGGAGTTGGCCTAGGAGAGGGCACTGATGGAGGTGTGGAGATTCCTGTACCCACACTCCCAGCAGTATTCCTTTTACTCTCACATGCACAAACTTTATACCAGAACTGACTACTTTTTGGCATCCCCCAATATAATCTGAGGTGAAATATCGGCCAGTTATGGTGCCATCTGTATTTTGGATCACATGCCATTAGAATTTTCCTTCTCTCCCAACTAAAATCCCATCCCAGGTAAACAATGGCACATGGATCCCACCCTTCTGACAGACGAGGGCTTTAGGGAACACATTTACAAGCAGATTAAGGATTTCCTGGGGAACAATAAAGTGGAGGAAACCTCCGCCTCCACTACTCCGGAGGTGCTGAAAACATACACTGGGATATTACCATCTCCTATGTATCACATCAGTGTAAAATAGCACTAGAGGAGGAAAGGGCTCTGGAGGCTCGAATAATTACGTTGGAAATGCGGGCAGTGGAAGGACGGAGTTCAAATGATATGCGGGAACTACAGAAATTGAAAGGCAAATTAAACTAAATTTTCTATCACCGTATTGAAAGAAACTTGTTGATGTCTAAAGCAGGTTTTCATTTTGAGGGGGATAGGGTGGGGAAGTGGCTAGCTTGACAGCTCACAGAGGGGGCCTTAACCTTGGACCCCACTAAGATTAATCTGACATTCAAGCACTTCTATGAGACTTTGAGACCAGAGGTCCCCCCAGAGGCAGAGTCACAGGGGTTTTTGGCTGGTGTCCCGTTGCCTGCTCTGGACCCCAAACTTAGTGAAAAACTGGAATGTTCGATTAGTACATCGGAAATAAAAAAGACTATTTGGACCACTAACACGGGCAAAGCCCCGGGCCTGGATGGCATTCCTTTAGAATTTTACAAGGTTTTTTGGCCAGAGCTTCAGCACATTCTCACCCTGGTGATACGGGAGGTCCTGGAGAGAGGTAGCCTCTAGCCGACACTACAGCTTGCTACTATCACGGTCCTCCCCAAGCCAGGAAAGGATCCCACCAAATGTGGATCCTATCATTCAATATCTCTGCTAAACGCAGACTACAAAATATTAGCCAAGGCCCTGGCCTTGCGATTAGAGGGTTTATTACACACACTGATCCATCAAGACTACTGTGATGTAGTCTGTAGTGCTGCTCCCATATCTTCCCTTACCAGAATGGAGTCTCTTTTCAATTCCTTCTGTCAATTTGTTCTTGAAGCCTGGTATGCAGCCACGATGTTGACATTTTGACAGCGGAGTCCCGTACAGCGACAACAGCGACACTTCACTGTAGGGAACCCGCTGGAACCTGGCACTGTCTGTCAAGGGTCCTGTAACCCCCCAATCAGCTCCCACTCAGAGCTGAGAATCTTAAGTGGGGGGGCTGTAGAGGACACCCTCGTTAGAGTTGCAGGCAAAGTCCCCAAAGAAACTAGCGTGTTGTAGAAACTGGCAGCCGACTGCAAAATGCAGTCAACCTGCTGGTTTTACTGTCAGGTCCGTCGACAAATATTTTGTCAACGAACCATCGTGGATCCTAGAAGCTCCATCTCGAATCCATCATTGTGACCTTTACTGAGCCCTGTCCTTCCCCCAACTTGCTAACAGATGCCTGGCTCACTGTGCTAAGCTAACTTCCAAACTTTGGCTTGGTGTACTTCCTTCCTACCTCTCATGCTCCCTCCCTCCCCCTCCCTCAGATCCTCCAACACTCGCACACTGCCAGTCCTGCATTGTACCACCCTCATCAGCCAATCAGACTTCTCCCATCGCTTCCCCAAAATCTGGAACTCCCTCCCACCTCAAATATGACACTCCTCCTCCTCCTCCCACTCCCTTGCCTCTGCCTTACGTAACTTTCTCTCTGCTAGCTGCTCCTGCTACAATCCTCCTTAACTTGTTCCCCTATGAACCTGCTTCAGCTTCACACCCACCTCTTTCTTGCAAAACCCTCCCGCTACATCCTGCCTCTAGCACTCTTCCTTTCCACCTTACTCCCACCCCCCCACGGGTCCCTCCTCTGTACACAAGCTTACCCTCACTACCCACTCACCATTGCTTGGTCTAGGCCCCTGGCAGGGTTCTCTGCATCCTGGAGGGGTCCAGAACCTAGGCAAACACCTTCCTTGCCTCCTACTCCCACCCCATTCTTTCCTGAAAGGGCTGGGTCTCGGCCCCTCTTCTCTCCCACTTCCCTCTCTCTTGGCTGTCTTGGTCCTTCTGAAGTCTACTCCCTATCACTGCCTACTTCCCTCCTGTCATGCTCTACCTCTGCTGCCTACGACCTGCTTCCCTCCTGTCGTACTCTACCGCTGCCTTGTGAAGGCAGGGCCCACAGCATACTGGAGGGGCCAGGCCCTGGCAGACCCTTCTCTTCCCCCTCTCTTCCTTCCTGACGTGCTCTAACTCCCACTGCCTACAACCTGCTTCCCTCCTGTTCATGCTTGACCTCCGCCTGGTGCAGGCAGGGTCCCCAACATTTGGAGGGTCAGGCCCTGGCATACCCTTCTCCTCCACCCCTTGCCTTCCCTTCCTCCAAACTCTTTCCACCTCCTACTTTGCCTATATGCCCACCCACCCACCTCCCCTCTTCCTAGCTGTAGTTATTGGCTAACCCTAATCTCTAATGCATTTATAACAACTTGCACTTTTGCTACACCTTGCAAATTTTGTTCTATCTGTGTCTCTCCTCGCAGTCTTGCCATAGTTCAATCTCCCTGTATTCTATCCAGCCATTTCCTAACTACAAAGCTATGCCCTACCGTTTGCCAAAAATATCTGTGCTATCGTATCTATCCAGTTCAAGACTGTTAGTATTGTATCCATCTAGTTCATACTTGTTAGCATTCCTCCTTTTCAGTACTTCTGTGTAGTCTGCTCACTTTATTGAATGTAATCAAATTGTACATCTATATTGTGTACCAAATCTCTGTATACTATCTTCATGTTCCCCTACCCCCCAGGTCACTCCGGGAGACGAGCAACTTGTTGCTCAGCATGCCTTCCTGGTGAAACATTTCAATAAATAAAGTAAAGACTAGTGGACCAGTGTGGCTTTGTAAAAGGGGAGGCAGGTAAGCACAACATCTGCAGAACATTAAATGTCATTCATGGGTGGGCAGCGGACAGGGGACACTGCGGTTGGGGCCTTCTCACCTTAGATGCGGAGAAGGCCTTTGACCATGTGGAGTGCTAATTTTTGTTCGCTATGCTAAATAAATTAAATTTTGGTGCTAGGTTACAGGCATGGGTCCAGATTCTGTACAGCTTTCCCTAAGCACAAATTCTGACAAATAATAACCTGTCGGCACCCTTTCCCCTCTCTAGGGGCACACAGCAGGGGTGCCCTCTGTCACCCCTGCTATATGTTCTAACCATGGAGGTGCTGGTCACAGCTATCCGCCATCACCCAGATATTAAGGGGTACTCTGGAGGGGGGGGGCAATACCATGTGACATCGCTGTTCGCAGACGATGTCTTGTAAAACCCGGGAGCACTCACAGCAGCTTCAGTTCCTGACAGGCCGATTGCACGTCAGCAAAATTTCAGTCTTCTACAGAGTAAGCCTGGTTCTACACTTCTTCTTCCTTCTCACAACTCGGATTCAGTCCGATGAACACACAGTAACAGCTACAGACCGACTTCAGGACCTCCCACGCGCTTCCTGCGCAAACTACACATCGCAGAAGCAAAGAGCTCCTTCTTCTTCCACAGTCACCTTGCTTCTGCCTTGCCAGCAACAGTGCAGGGCATTTCCTTGAGACTCACACAAGTTCAGTTGGTTGGTTGGGCTGTCAATCACAGCAGGGCTCCCTCTGTTGGTGCAAAAAGGTGCCAAGGTCCAAACTACAATTCCCAGAGGCACCTGCCATACAGTCCCACTACAGCAGGCTCCAGATGAGAGTCCAAGTTCTGATTCACCCACAGCAGGCTCCATCTTAGAGTCCTCACACATTGATTGGTCCAATTCAGCAGTTCAGGACCAAAAGGAAGGGGCACTACAGATACAGTTCATACTGCAAAAGAAGCAGGTTAGACAAACTACATTTACATGAATACTCTGCATTTCTCCCCAGAATTAGTTACATCCTCCAAGAGTGCTCACTCTGCCCACTTAGCAATGGCAGAAACAGAACACTTAGCCAGAAGCTCGGGCAGGACTTGGGCTTAAACACACATAGTCCCCCCAGTTAAACTAATTATGTCTGCAAGCAGACAGCTCTTAAAGAGACAGTTCTTGGAGTCTCCTCTCTGTGCCCGCATTAAAACTGCATTTCGACAAATGCCACCCAGACTTGGAGCACTCAGACAAGCTCCTGGAAGACTTCTGGGAACCCCCATTTGCAGGGGGGTTACACCCTTTCTGGCCTGGAAAATCTTGGCGTCTGTGTCAAGTAAACACCCACATAAACTCTAGTACAAAACACCATACACATTTACATCACTAGCATGTCATGCCTATACCCTTTTAAACAGTATTCAACATATTAAACTGTTGTTACATACACATATTCTACGTTTCACATTTTACCATTGTTACACAACATTATACATACCATGCATTTTGAAATCAGGTCATTACTTCCTGCACATGAAACCTGAAGACAGGGGGCCTTTCCCTATCAGCTACCTTGGGGCTGGATGGGGCAGGGGCACCATATCTAGATGGCAAAACAAGTAACCTGGAGTAAGCACTTATGCTCAGTTTGGACAATGATCTTGGGGACACGTATACTCCTTTGTGGACCACATTGAGAGGTAACTCTATGGCCTCCCAGGGGAATCATAGCTTAAGCGCACTACAGGTTTCACAGCTCGACCAGTCTTTCTAGGGGGAACTGTTACAGTCTCTGCACTTTGAGCTTCACTTTCAACACTGTCTCTACCAGACAGGAGAGTTTCCACCGGGGTAGAAAGGCTAGAACTTGGGGCACTTTCAGCTCCAGGAGTTGCAAGTCCTTAAGTCACCTCACTTGGCTCACATGGAGAGTTTTCTGACATTGGCAGTGAACCATCAGGGCACTCAAAATGCTCTTCTTCCTCTGGTATATCACCAGTCTGTCCCAGTTCATTTTCTTCCTCTGAAAGCTCATGCAGTTCCACCATGCACAGTGACTCAATATCGTCAGACTTAACACTCTGCACCTCACTCTCTGGGAGCATTGGCTCCAGGGACGAAGCTGGGGGCTTAGGCAGTCCAGAAGGTCCAGCTTCATCTCCATAATTGACTAAGGGGTTGCCTTGAAACAATTGACCCAGTTCATAAAAAGGGTAGTGCCCAAAGTTGCACTCACTTTCTTCTGAAGTAGATTGACAGTCATTTTCAACTTGGGTTTGCTGTGGAGAAAACCTTAACTCAGCATCTGTAGGTGCAGACTTTCTCTGCCTTTGCTTAGCAGCAGCTCTGATCACCGGTCCAGGGGGAGCACTTTCTGGGGGCTCAGACTCAATCAGTATTTGGTCAATGGGCAGCAAATTATTTCAATGCATTGTCTTAACATATATTGAATTGTTTTCAGGCCTTACTTTGTACATGGGCAGATCATCCAGTTTGCCCACTACAATGTGAGGAAGATGATGCCACCTGTCAGCAATCTTGTGTTTGCCATGCAGTCCCAGATTTCTTAAAAATACATGGTCTCCCTCCTGGAGTTCCTGTGCCTTCACCTTTTTATCATACCTTTCTTTGTTGGCTAGATTTTGTTTGGCAGTCATAGTTTGAGCCAGTTGGTATGCATGATTCAGCTGGGCCTCTAACTTTTGCACATACTGTAGATAATTATCAGCTTGGACCCCATCAGGAGAAACTCCAAAACACACATCTACAGGCAGTCATGCTTCTCTTCCGAACATAAGGTGGTAGGAGGAGGATCCAGTGGCATCTCTTTTGGTGCAGTTGTAAGCATGTACCAAGGTGCTAATTTGCTGGCTCCATCTGGGCTTGTCTTTTGGGTGGAGGGTGCCCAGCATGTCCAACTGAGTGTGGTTAAAACGTTCAGGCTGTGGGTCCCCCTGGGGATGGTACAGAGTGGTTCTGTACTTTCACACTCCCCACAGAGAAAGCATCTCTTTGATCAAATGACTCTCAAAGTCTCTCCCTTGATTAGAATGGACTCTTTGCAGAGCCCCATAGTGAACAAAAAAGTTTTCTACTAGTACTTTTGCCACGGTGGATGCTTTCTGGTCCTTGGTGGGGAAAGCTTGAGCGTACCTTGCAAAATGGTCTATGACCACCAGCACATTGCTAATATTTATTTGATCCAGCTCCAAACTTAGAAAGTCAATACAAACCAGCTCCATAGGGGCACTGGTGGTGATGTTAAGAAGGGGGGCAAGGCTTTCCTTTGTAAGCAGTGACTACAAGTTCGAACGTGTTGCTCAACATCAGCCCCCACCTTAGGCCAATAGAATCTGGATCTCACCAAATCAAGTGTTCGGTCTATACCAAGGTGCCCCATGTGGTTGTGCAGGGACCTTAGTACCAAGTCTCTGAATGCAGTGGGCAAAACTTACTGTTGCTTGTCTACTTGTCCCCCTCTGTCTACTGTTTCTCTGTATAGTAATCGATTAATCAGTTTCAGTTTAGGGCCTTCCTTGTATAACAATGCAGTTCTTAACTCAGTGGAGCGCAATTTGGACACATCTTTCCCTGCGTAGAGGGCTTCTAGAGCTGATTTGATCATAGGATCTCAGGATTGAGCCCGCTGAAGACTGTCATTGTCAAGCTGAGGCAGTGCACCAATGCCTAGCGCAGCAAAGTGGCAATAAGCAGCAGGTATGCAATTCTCAGAGGGCCCCAAACAATCCACCAGACAGTCCACTGCATCCATGGACATTTGTTCCTCTCTGTCAAACTTCTGGCAGAGTGCTCGAATATCAGGTTCTGACAGTCTGACCCAGTCATTCTGGGGAAACAGGCCTCCGGGAAAGAGCATCAGCATCTATGTGGTTCAGGCCTGCTCTATATTCAACAGCATAATCATATGTAGCTAATGCGGAAAGCCACCTATGGCCAGTGGTATCCAAGTTGGTTGAAGTCTGCGCATAGGTCAAAGGATTATTATCAGTTTTTACCAGTATCTTAGCCCCACACAAGTACTCGTGGAATTGGTCAACAAAGGTCCACTTCAAAGCTAGGGAACTCTAACTTATGCACAGGATAGTTCTTTTCAGATGGGGTCAGACTTCTGCTGGCAAAGGCCACTGGTCTCAGGCCATTCTCGTGCTCCTAGTACAACACAGCCCCCAAACCTTGCAGGCTAGCATCAGTGTGTAGGACATAGGGTTTTGCTGGATCTGCATAGGCAAGGACAGGAGCGTGGGTAAGTTGATATATAATCTCATGAAAAGCAGCTTAACATCAGGTGTCCATCGTGCCCCAAAAACTTCATTGGGATGGAAATGCACTCCCTCAGTCTCAGGGGAAGCCGACCTCTTGTATTTTTTGTTGGTAGGAGGGTAACCTTGAGTAAGATTAATTAAATGATGAATCACTCTTGAATAGTCTTGATGAATCGGCGATAGTAGCTACAGAATCCCAGGAATTTTTGCAGCTGTTTTAGATTGTAGGGCTGTAGCCAGGTGGTCAAGGTCTCAACTTTACTCAGGTCTGATTTTATTCCCTCGGTGGACACTATGTGTCCCACATACTTTACAGAGGTTTGGAAGAACTGACATTTGTCGATGTATAGTTTAAGGCCAAAGTCTTCCAGTCAGTCCAACACCTTGAACAATCTGCTTTCATGCTCCTCTAGTGAGCTGCCAAACACAATATCATCATCCAGGTATACCAGGCACTTAGATAAGTTCATGTCCCCCACTGCATGCTCCATCAGTCGTTGAAAAGTGGCTGGGGCACCTGAAATCCCTTGAGGCATCCTCATGAACTCATAGAAACCAAGCAGACAGATAAAGGCTGTCTTTTCACGGTCTTCTGGGGCCATCGGGATCTGGTAGTACCCACTGCGGAGATCCAACACTGAGAACCACTTGCTATCATTCAGACAATCTAAAGCATCCTGAATGTGGGGCATTGTATACTGACCGGGGATAATCCACTGGTTCAAGGTGCGATAATCCACGCACATTCTTACTGTCCCATTCTTTTTCCTCACTACCACGATAGGCGAAGCATATGGGCTTCTGGATCCTTGTATCACACCAGCAGCAAGCACCTCTTGCAGATACCGTCTTACATCATCTATGCCAGCAGGCGCCAGGTGGCGAGCCCTCTCCTGGAATGGCCATTCATCATGCAACCGGATATAGTGCTCAGCTCCTTGCACACATCCCACGTCCTATTCCTTTAAGGAAAATACTTGGTCTCTCTGGGCAAGCTTCTCACTGATCCTCACTTTCCATTCAGCTGGCAAAGGGGAGTCACCAAAATCGAACAAGTCGGCTGTCACTTTGTCACTCTTCCCCGAACTCTTGTTACTAGGTAGCACTGCAGTATCTGCACAATGTACATTAGCTAGGGTGCAACCTCTATTTACTCGACTCTCTATCAGACACATTATGAACTTGGACCATTACCCTTCTGGAATAAGCATGGGCTCTGGCAGGCAAAATGCTAGGTTTGACCAGCAGTCCTTCCGGCAATTTTCCATCACCTGGTGCATCCAGCATGAGTATTTTATTCTTGACATCCTTTCTGATACGGACCTCCCCCTGTAAGGTACACTGGTCATTTGGCACCAAGATCAGGGACACAGGGATCCTTCTTCCAGACCATTCCCACCAGTTCCTCAGAGTCCACTCCTTCAGCATCTCTCTGTTTCTCATAGGCCTTCTTGATCAAGGCCGGAATTCTCAAAGCCCTACCAATCCTTGACCCCTGTTTCTCAATACACAATTGCGCCAACCATCCAAACATATGCGCATTCATCCCAGTTAGTAGAGGAACCCCATCATACAGTCCGGTAGGGGGACACACTAAGGCCAGAGTTTCTACTTGCTCTGCCACTCCAGCCACGGGCGTGGGGAAAGACAGCCAAATTCGGATATACCAGGAGTAGGGGGTAGGCCTTCTCACTTAACCCCCAGACATGCAGTCCTTCCAACGATTGAAAGGGCACATCAGACAGGTGCTTCTGATACCAATCCTGGAATATAATCGTCACTTGGGAGCCACTGTCCAATACAGCTCTTGTAGACACTCCAGTCACCTTTACGGTGGTCTCCACTGAAGGGCCCACTGTTCTAGACCAGTCTGGAGAGGTGGTAGCAAGGGCCTGGGTAGATGATCTAGCCACAAAGGGACATGAGTTAGTATTCCTGGGACCCTCATTGCGGTCACTTTGTGCACCCCGTAACCACTGATTTGTTCTCCAAAGCTCTCCTTGTAGCCAGCTCACCACTCTCTCCAAGTCTTTCTGTGACCGGCATTCCCTCTTCATATGACCATCTTTTCAACAGTTGTGACACATGATAGGCTCTTGGGTCATCCTGGGAGAGAACACTGCCTGAGGAGCTGAAGCATTTGCAATGGGTGGGGGTCCATTATTTGCTGGCAACTGTGGAAGGGGTGTAACATGTCTCAACAGTTCCTTCACGGTGGCAATACATTCTTTGACCTCGCTCTGAGGACTATCCATGTCATAGGATGCCTGAGGAGGCATCCCCACCCCTATGGCAGTCACGGCCTGAGCAGACTTAAGATCTGGTCACACAGGGGAAGTTCTTGTAGGGGCGCCTACCTTCAACTCACGGACCTCTTTCAGTAGTTCATCTTTCCAGAACTGAGCCCAGGGCCGGAAGTCCTTTTCCTTCTCAGAGCACTCACTAGCTGCCAATCTCTGCCCCTGAACCTCACTGGGCAGATCACCCTCGGTCACTCGTGTAGTGGCAGCAACTATTGGTGCAATTTCCCCACGGGGTCGCCTTTTCTCAACCCCACGAATTTCTCTCATCAGCTCATCATAGGAGGGTGGTGAGTCCAGTCGGCTGGCCAGGCGCAACTGAAGCAACAACAATTTTGAAAAGGGGGCAGATTTAAGGATTTGGTCCAGCCTGGTTCAGTCTAAGGCAGCAGCAGGCAAACTACCCTTTCTGAGGCACTCTTGCAGCAACTTTTCAAGTCTGGGTACATACACAGACAGCAACTCTCCAGGGTACTGCTGGGCATTTCTCACCCTCCACCACAAATCCTCATCCGAATCCGGACTCCCATACACATTCTCCAGTGCCTCAAGATAGTCCTGTGCAGTCGCTTCAGGGTTACTGGCCCGCTTGGCACGGATGGTAGCCAGGGCAGGACCTCGGAAGCGTTCAATTAACCTCTTTCGCTTCTCTGCTTCCGAACATTGCCATTCCAACACCAGAGGGGCAACGTAGTCTATCCAGGTCTCCCAGTCATCCTACCGCTGGGGGGTGGGGAAGGTGCCCGAGAAGATTCTCAACCTTCTGTAAGAGTCATGACTAATGGCAGGTACTGTCACAGGGGCCAGCACTGGCACAGGCACAGAAGGGGCAATAACGGGTACTGGAGTGGGAGGGGACATTGGGGGTGGTACGCCCCCAGGTAGCAAGAACAGTTTCTTTAAGTCCTTCACAGTTTTCCCTTCCTCCAGCAACAATTTAGCAAGTTTCTTCTCAAAAGTTTCAGATAGTGGGGGGGGGGGGGGACTCATTCCCCCCGGGGGTCTTTACTATCTTTAGTTATCACTGTCCAAGCTGTGAGGGCCCTTTCAGGGGTAATAGTCTGTGGCTCTTGGGAACTGTCTACTGGGTCCTGACACTCTACTAAGGCCATGAAAGTTTAGGCGGGCAGATTAGCCTGTCAACCCACCACCACAGGGTTTCGTAAACATTCAGCCTTAGAAAGTACTCCCTCTACAGGGTCCTTATTGTTACCCAGGAGAATATCCAGGATAAGTATAGCATCCTGGGGGTCGATCTCCTGCCCAGTACACCACCCCACCAACTGGCATACGGCCACTTCTTTTGGGGTATCCATTTATCTTTAACAGTAGTTCGTAAATGTGGCCACTAGGGGATGCTAATCCCAGTGGTAGCCTCCAAGATGTAACCCCTAGGTGGTGCTATCCCAAGGGCTACTACCCCTGCCTGCTTGGCTATTGACAGGTTGAGGGGCCTAGGTTCTATGACAGGTGCCTCCACCCAGAGGTCAGGGTTGGTAGTGGTTAAACTAGCTCGGGTACAGCCCTCTGGGACACTGTGTGTTCCCACTAGTGGCCCACACAGTACACAGGGGTTACCTTCCCAATACCCCACAAATGCACACTTCTTACACATACCCTCAGGACTGATTCTTGCAGCACATCTCTGATGATCCCTTGTAAAACAAGGTTAGGCAACATACACAAACACAATGCAATGCTGTTTGTATATGTACTGACACCACCAACAACATATAGTTCAATAACAACAAATCTGATTTATTAGAGGGTCAGTAACGAGGAGGGGGGTAATCAGGTTGATTTGGTTTGGAAATATTCAAATCACAGAACTGTGCATGCATATAGGGTCCAAATGTCACACTCTCTGGGTACCCAAGATTGGGAGGCTAGCCAGGTCCGTTGCCCAGCTGGTGCAGAAGGATGGGCCCTGCAAGGAAAACACATGCACAACATACAATTGTAATCCGGAGCCGGATGACTCCGTTTGTAGGAAAAAAACACAATACAATCAGTTGACACGCCTTGATCAAATGAAAGGAGCAGGGAGCTACCCTGAACTGTACTTGCAATAACCCAAGCAAAGAACCAGATGGAGGATGGTCGCTCTTGATTGCCAGAGAAGCAGGGCATGGAGACAAGACCCTCATGACAGGGCCCAACTGCTTTTGATAGCAGGCGGATTCAGTCCGATTTAAACAGGGTTCTGCTTCCAGCTTCAGCACACACTTCACAGTAAAAGGTGAAATAACCCACGATCCCCCACGAGCACTAGACACATTTATATGTAAAGGAAGTTACTATACCAGACAGGCTGCTCCTCAATCCCGATCGCAAAACACTGTAAAACCCGGGAGCACTCACAGCAGCTTCAGTTCCTGACAGGCCGATCGCATTTCAGCAAAACTTTGGTCTTCTACAGGGTAAGCCTGGTTCTACACTTCTTCTTCCTTCTCATAACTCAGATTCAGTCCAATGAACACACACTAACAGCTGTAGGCCGACTTCAGGGCCTCCCATGTGCTTCCCGTGCAAACTACACACCACAGAAGCACAGAGCTCCTTCTTCTTCCACAGTCACCTTGCTTTTGCCTTGTCAGCAACAGTGCAGGGCATTTCCTTTAGGCTCACACAAGTTCAGTTGGTTGGTTAGGCTGTCAATCACAGCAGGGCTCCCTCTGTTGGTGCAAAAAGGTGCCACGGTCCAAACTACAATTCCCAGAGGCACCTGCCATACAGTCCCACTACAGCAGGCTCCAGATGAGAGTCCAAGTTCTGATTCACCCACAGCAGGCTCCATCTTAGAGTCCTCACACACTGATTGGTCCAATTCAGCAGTTCAGGACCAAAATGAAGGGGCACAACAGATACAGTTCATACTACAAAAGAAGCAGGTTAGACAAACTACATTTTCATGAATACTCTGCATTTCTCCCCAGAATTAGTTACATCCTCCAAGAGTGCTCATTCTGCCCACTTAGCGACGGCAGAAACAGAACACTTAGCCAGCAGCTTTGGCGGGAGTCGGGCTTAAACACACACAGTGCCCCCAGTTAAACTAATTATGTCTGCAAGCAGACAGCTCTTAAAGAGACAGTACTTGGAGGCTTTTATAGCACTCTCTGTGCCCACATTGAAACGGCATTTCGCCGGACGCCACCCAGACTTGGAGCACTCAGACAAGCTCCTGGAAGACTTCTGGGAATCCCCATTTGAAGGGGGGTTACACCCATATGGGCCATTATCTGGCCATAAGATCAACTGGTCAAAATGTGAATGGATGCCATTGGGCAGAGGCGATGCTACCCTTCGTATTACGAATTACACACCAACTCCCACTTTTTCCCCCTAAGTACTTAAGTATTTACTTCCCTATGAAACTCTCCAAGCTCTGTGAACTACATTATAAGCCTTTCCTAAAGGTAGTTCGGGAGGAATGTGAGAGATGGAGAAGCCTTCCCCTCACTTTGATAGGGAGAGTTAATGTGGTCAAAATGTATGTCCTGACTTCCAGTGCAGCTCCCACTCTAGATGGCTGCCTAGTTTGCACGCTCCGCTAACCCGCTCCAAATTTTAAAGTAAAGCCACCTGTATTGCAGTCGCGACCTCCTTAAAACACATCTAAACTATCAGCAGGATGGCCACCTTGAAAAATAAAGGAGGAAGGGGAAATAAGATACCAGCTACTGGCTCCACCGACTGAACTGTCGAAGCTGGAATGCACAGACTCTGAGGCCTCAACGCACTCCCAGCCCCTCTCTCACACATGCCTTCTACAAGGAAAGCAAAGGAGAAGACAAATAAAGCCTCCAAGATGGATTTAAAATTAGACTGTATACTCCGAGAACTCAGGGAATTCAAATCGGAGTTTGCCTCTTTCAAGCAAATTCAAGGCGAAATGCAATCAGACCTCGACAACACTGAACTCACGGTCGCCATACTTGAGCAAGCTGCCCAGGCACAGATGGACACAATGTAGAAAATGCAATCAGCAATCTAGCAGCTCACTGAACTATGCCATCTAACCATAGAGAAACAAGAAGACGCAGAAAATCGCCTTAGAAGAAAAAACCTTCGTATATATGGCATATCTGAAGGTAGCGAAGGGGCTAATATCTCCAATTTTCTTTAATCCACGTTGCGCACCGTTCTTTCTCTGGATCCCACCCTCTCAATACAAATAGAAATAGCTCATAGAGCTCTCGGGCCTAAACCCTCGCATTCCAACGCCAGGCCTCGTTCCATCATCATATGTTTTTTTAAGCTACCAAACTAAAGAAACCATATTAAAGCAAGCTTGGGCACAGGGCAAAGTGTTCTACAGGCAGGAGAGAATCTTTATTGACAATGAATCAGCTAAAGTTCAGAACTGCATAACCACACAGACTGGTCATACAATATCCATGTGGTCAGCAATCCTATGACACAGCAGAGGAGGCACTACAGGACTTAAAGACCAGGAGTTTTGCTTTACCCCAACATGCAGCTACAGTCTCTAGATCCCAGAGATCTCCAGACATCACCAGAGTGGCTGCCCAGGGCAGACAGAGTCAGCAGTCTGCGCTAGAGGGCATAAAAAATCTCCTACTGCAATTTACCAGAAAATAACCCTGCTCACTGTCTCCTTTATGGACCTAGATAACGTTTACACACTGTGTATGAGGGAACCCTTGGATAAGTGAAAGCCAGTTGGAGAAGCTAAAGAGACACTGATTTACACCACCTGAGTAGAGGACATTCCCCAGGACGACTCCTAGCTAATCACAGAATACCGCTGAGAGGCTATCCGAAACAATTACAATATACAGAGACGGGAGACTGCAGTCACTTCACCCCGAACACCTTCAGGAGTAAACTGACACCCCTAGTCAATGGGGGAGGCACTGACAAGCAGCAGAAAAATCCCAGCCTCTCCCTACAAAACAGGGTACTAAATCAGAAAAAGACCAAGGTAGAACGGTCAGTGGGGGATGCTGCAACAGAAGGTAAGGCCATCAAAAAATGGAAAGCAATGAGTACCAATGCCCATGTAACCCCCCTGCAAATGGGGGTTCCCAAAAGACTTCCAGGAGCTTGCTTGAATGCTCCAAAGCCTGAATGGTGTTTGGCATTTAAGCCATTTATCAGTGAGTGTTTTTAGAGCCTCTGGTACTGTCTCTTTAAGAGCTGTCTGCTTGCAGACATAATTAATTGTATGGGGGACTGTGTGCTTCTCTGAGTACCACTCGAGCTGCTGCCAATTCACTTCATTTTGCAGTCACTAGAGTGCAAGGAACCTATCTGAAAGATGTAACTGTTTGCCAGAAATTATTTAGAGTAATAATGAAATTACAGTTTGTCTAACCTGCTTTCTTTGCAGTCAGAACTGTGTCTGCTAGTTCCCATTCTAGTTTTGAACTGCTGAACTGGACCAATCAGTGTGGGAGTTAGCTAGCTCTAAAATGATGCCTTGGACGAATCAGAACTTGGACTCATAATCTGAGCCAGCCACAAGAGGATTGTATGGGCAGTGACTCTGGGAGATGTAGTTTAGACTTCAGTGCCTTTTGGACCAACAGCAGCAGTCTATTGTGAGTGACAGCCAATCAGTCAAGAACTGGGAGGAACTCAAAGGAAGTGCCAGTTTCGTCAGTTGGAGTTCAGTTGAGCTTTGGCAGTGAAGAAGGAAGGAGCCCTGTGCTTTTCAGTGTGCAGTTTTAGTCAAAAAACGTGTGTAAGGCCCAGAGTTCCGGTCTGCAGCTTGTGTAACAACTTGTTGGGACTGAATCAGTCCTGAAAAGAATCAAAAGGATCTCTGAAGAGTAGAAACCAGGCTCACCCTGCTAGAGACTGGAAGAATTGCTGAAAATTGCACTCGGTCTGTCAGGAACTGAATCTGCTGTGTGTTCTCCGGGTATTGTGCAGTAATTGCGATCGGGATACAGATGCAGCCTGCCTGGTATAGTACTGTCTTCTATATGGATGTGTGAAAGAGGTTTGTGTACCTCAAGTGAGCCCTGCTGACATTGAAGGACCCTATCTTATTTGGAGGTCGTGAGTACTAATTCAGGGTTGCTCCTGTTGAATTGCCACATTAAATCAAATGGAATTACTGTACTGCTGACTGTTTAATTCTCCTTTTCTCTGTGTGAAAGGGCCCTACCAGCTGCCACGGTTTGGACTAGCCACTGGGCTTGGGTACCCAGGGACAGTAACTGATAGGGATAGAGCCTGTGCACAGAGCCATAAATAATTATTAGAGTGATAAGCTAATTAACCTGATTTCCCCTGTCCTTGTTATATCCCCTAAATAAATCAGAGCTGCTTGTTTCAGCAAAGTTATACTGCCTGAGTGTTGTCTATGTTAAAAGTACTGTACTGTGATTGTTGCACTGTATCTCATTTCACAGGAGGTCCCAGTGCGGAACCAGACTAGGGGTAAGTGTATACTGTGAAGGTAATTCTGATATATTGTGTGGGCCACTAGTGGGAAGAAAGGGGTTGCAGTGTCCCAGAGGGCTGTGACCAAGTTAGTTTAACTATTGCAAACCCTGACCTCTGGGTGGAGGCACCCGCCATTGGATCAGGCCCTCAACCTGTTGGTAGCAAATCAGGCAGGGGTAGTAGCCCCTGGGATAGCGCCATCTAGGGGTTACATCTTGGAGGCTCACCGCTGGGATTGTGTGTCCTCTAGTGGCCATATTCTGAACCACTGTTAAGAAAAAATGGGTACCCGACAGAAGTGGCTGTGCACGGCTGGTGGAGTGGTGTACTGGGAGGAGATCGACCCCAAAATGCTATGCTTATCCTGGACATCCCCTGGGTATCAATACGGACACTGTGCAGGGAGTACTTTCCAAGGTGGAAGGTTTACAAAACCCTGGTGTGGTGGGTCGGCATGCTAATCTGCTCACCCACACTTTCCTGGCCTAGTAGAGTTTAAGGATCCCATAGATGGCTCCAAAGTGCCACAGACCATTACCCCAGAGGAGCCCTCACTGCTTGGAGAGTGATAACTAAGGACAGTAAGACCCGGGGAATCAGCCCCCACCACTATCTGAAACTTTTGAGGAGAAATTTGCTGAATGGTTGCTGGGAGAGGGAAAACTGTGGAGGACTTGAAGAAACTATTCTTGCCACCTGGGATGTTCCTCCCCAACACCTCTCCTGCTCCAGTGCCCGTAATGGTGGCTGAACCAATGCAGACTCCCTGTTTCTGCACCTGCCATTAGTCCGACTCTTACCGAAGGTTGAGGATCTTCTCGGCACCTCCCACCCCAAAGGGAGGATGACTGGGAGACCTGGATAGACTATGTTGCCCCAAGTGCTAGAATGGCAATGCTCGGAAGGTGAAAGCGAAAGAGGTTGAGTGAGAGCCTCCGAGGTCCTGCCCTGGCTACCATCCGTGCTAAGCAGCCAGTAACCCTAAGCGACTGCACAGGCCTATCTTGAGGCCTTGGAGAATGTATGGGAGCCCAGATTCTGATGAGGACCTATGGTGGAAGTAGAGATGCACAACAGTACCAAGGGAGTTGTTGTCTTGTATATATCTCGGCTGGAAAAATTTGTGCAGAATGCCTCAGAAAAGGTAGTTTGCCAGCGATTGAACTGGACTGAACCAGGCTGGACAGGATCCTTAAGTCTGCCCCTTCTCAGAACTGCTGTTGCTTCAGTTACACCTGGCAGATCGACTGGAATCCCCACCCTCCTATGATGAGTTAATGAGAGAAATGAGGAGCTGAGAAAAAGGCGACCTCGGGAGGACCTGCACCAATAGCTGCGACTCGACCCGAGTGACTGAGGTGACCCATCAAGTGAAGTTCAGGGGCAGAGGCTGGCAGTCAATCAGGTGCTCTGACAAGGAAAAAGATATGTCACAATGGGGCGAACTGTTGAGAGAGATCCGAGAATTCAAAACAGTCCCTTTATGAAGACCACGCCTGCAAATGCAGACCCTGACCTATATCCGACTGCATCTGCTATGGGGTGGGGTACCCACCATGTATCTCCTGCTGATAACAGCTCCGAACTCGATTCCTTGACCATGGAAGTGGAGAAACTGACGAAATGTCTCCAAATACTTATCACGCCGCAGACAGAGATGGCACCAAGGTTTCAGTTAGTAATACCCCGCCCTGGCTCCCAGTGTGGCGCCTCGGCCAGCTCAAACTCCAGGAGTATGTTTTGCTATAATTGTGGAAAGATGGGCACATGAAAGGGAATGCCAGTCCAAAAGACACTGACAAAGTTGCATACTAGGCTACAAGGAGAGCTTGGGAGAAGAAATCAGTGGTTAAAGTGGTGACGACAACAGTCCCAGTGAGGCACCAAAATGCTAATTCACGTCCTTTTGTAGCAAGGTCAGTTGCCAGGCCCCCACTACAGCCTCTCCAGACTGGTCAGAATAGTGGGTCCCTCCACTGGAGACCACTGTAAGGTGAGCAGGTGTCTACAAAGACCTATTAGACAGTGGCTCCCAAGTGACAATTATGTTCAAGATTGGTATCAGAAGCATTTGTCAGGCGTACCCTTACAACCATTAGAAGGACTGCATGTATGAGGGTTAAGTGAGAAGGCCTACCCCTATTCCGGGTATATCCAATTTGGCTGTCTTTCCCCACCTCCAGTGGCTGGAGTGGCCGAACAAGTAGAGACCCTAGCCTTGGTGTGTCCCCCACTGGACTGTATGATGGTGTCCTTTGTTGATTGGAACAAATGCTCCTTATGTTGAGAACTGGCACAGTTGTGTTATGAAAACAGGGGTCAAAGACTAGTAGAGCTTTAGAGTTCCGGCTTTAATTAAGAAGGCCTATGAGGCACAGAGAGATGCTGAAAAAACAGAACCAGAGGAACAGTCCGAATTGTATGGAAGAAGGATCCTGAGTCTCTGATCCTGGCGCCAAATGCCCAGTGTACCTTACAGGGAGAGGTCCGTATCAGAAAGGATGTTAAGAATAAAATATTAATGTTGGATGCACCAGGCGATGGAAAGGTACCAGAGGACTGCTGGTCAAGCCTAGTATTTTGCCGCTAGAGCCCATGCTTATACCAGAAGGGTAATGGTCCAAGTTCATAATGTGTCTGAAAGAGACATTGAAAACAGAGGTTGCATCCTGGCTAATGTGCATTGTGCAGACACTGCAGTGCTACCAGCAGCAAGAGTTCAAGGAAGAATGACAGAGTAGCGCCTGACATTTGATTGTGACTCCCGCTGCCAGCTGAATGGAAAGTGAAGATCAGTGAGAGCTTGCCCAGAGAGACCAGGTGTTTTCTTTAAAGGAATGGGATGTAGGATGCGTGCAAGGAGCTGAGCACAATATCCGGCTGCATGAAAGACCATTTCGTGAGAGGTCTCACGACATGGCACCTGCTGACATAGATGATGTGAGACAGCATCTGCAAGAGATGTTAGCTGCTGGTGTAATACAAGAATCGAAGCCCTTATGCTTCCCCATTGTGGTAGTGAGGAAAAGAATGGAACAGTAAGGATGTGTGGATTATCGCACCTTAAACCGGTGGACTATCCTGATCAGTACACAATGCCCGCATTCAGGATGCTTTGGACTGCCTAAGCGAGACAAGTGGTTCTCTGTGCTGGATCTCATGATGGGTACTATCAGATCGATGGCCCCAGAGGACAGTGAAAGACAGCCTTATCTGTCCGACAGCTTCTGTAATTCATGAGGGATGCCTCAAAGGTTTCAGGTGCCCCACCACTTTCAGCGATTGATGGGCGTGCAGTGGGACATGAACTCACTAGAGGTGCCTGGTATACCTAGATGATGTTATTGTGTTTGGCACCTCACTGGAGGAACATGAGAGCAGATTATTTAAGGTATTGGACCACTGGAGGACTTTGGCCTTAAACTGTCCATTGATAAGTGTCAATTTTTCCAAACATCAGTAAAGTATGTAGGACACATAGTATCCACCGAGGAATAGAGACTGACCCAAGTAAAGTTGAGCCTTGACCACCTGGCCACAGCCCAAAATCTAAAGAACTGCAAAGATTCCTGGGATTCTGTGGTTTATTATCGGCTTCATCAAGGACTATTCAAGAGTGATCACTTCCTTTACTTAACCTTACTCAAAGTATCCCCAACCCACAAAAAATGCAAAAGTCAGCATCCTCAGACTGAAAGAGTGTATTTTCATCCAGTGAAATGTTGGGGCCCGCTGGACTCCTGATTGTGAGACTGCTTTTCATGAGATCATATATCAACTTACCCATGCTCCAGTGCTGGCCTATGCGATCAAGAAAACCTTCGTCCTGCACACTGATGCTAGCTTGCAAGGGTTGGGGCTGTGTTGTACCAAAACGCGAGAATGGCCTGAGACCAGTGGCCTGCACCAGTGAAGCCTGACCCATCCGAAAGAACTATCCTGTACATAGAGTTAGAGTTCCCCTAGCTTTGAAGTGAGCTATTGTGACCAATTCCATGAGTACTTATATAGGGCTAAAATACTAAGTAAAAGCTGACAATAATCCTTTGACCTATGTGCAGACCTCAGCTAAGTTGGATGCCACTGGCCATAGGTGGCTTTCTGCATTATCTACATGACTATGCTCTAGAATACGAGCAGGTCTGAACCACATAGATGCTGATGCTCTCTCCCGGACCTGTTCCCAGAATGATTGGGTCCGACTGGCAGAACCTGACATTCGGGCACTCTGCGGAAGATTTGACAGGGAGGAACAAATGTCCCAGGACGCAGTGGACTGCATGGTGGATTGGCAGGGAGCCTCTGAGGTTTGCCTGCCTTGTGCCCTTTCTGCAATAGACATTGGTGCACTGCCTCAGCTGGACAATGACAGTGGTCGGCGGGCTCAATCCCATGATCCCATGATCAAAGCACCTAGAAGCCCTCTATGCAGGAAAAGATGTGTCCAAATTACGCTCCACTGATTTGAGAACTGCACTGTTATACAAGAAGGTCCTAAGTTGAAACAGTCAATAAACTGTTATACAGAGAAACAGTAGACAGAGGACAAGTAGACAAACAACAACTAGTGCTGCCCACTGCCTTTCGAGACTCAGTATTGAGGTCCTTGCACAATCACATGGGGCACCTTGGTAATAGACAGAACACTTGACTTGGTGAGATCCAGATTCTATTGGCCTAAGATGAGGGCTGATGTGGAGCAACACATTCGAACTTGTGGTCGCTGCTTACAGAGGAAGCTTTGCCCCAGAGGGCTGCCCATGTTAACATAACCACCAGTGCACCCATGGAGCTGGTCTGTATTGATTTCTAAGTTTGGAGTCAGATCAAAGAAATATCAATAATGTACTGAACGGTCACTGACCATTTCACAAGATATGCCCAAGCTTTCCCCACCAAGACCAGAAAGCATCCACTGTAGCCAAAGTACTTGTAGAAAACTTTTTGTTCACTATGGGGCTCCAAAGAATCCATTCTGATCAAGGGAGAGACTTTGAGAGTCGTCTGATCAAAGAGATGCTTTCTCTGTGGGGGAGTCACGAGAGGTCAGGAACCACTCCTTACCACCCACAGGAGACCACAGCCTGAGGCGTTTCAACGCACTTTGCTAGAATATGCTGGGCACCCTGCACCCAAGGACAAGCCTAGATGGAGCCAACAAATTAGCACCCTGGTACATACTTATAACTGACCAAAGTGATGCCACTGGTTCTCCCCTACCGCCTGATGTTTGGAAGAAGCTCGACTACCAGTAGATGTGTGTTTTGGGGTCTCTCCTGATGGGGTTCAAGCTGACAACTATTTACAGTATGTGCAAAGTTAAAGGCCCAGCTAACTCATAGTACCAACTGAGCTCAAACCATGGCTGCCAAAGAAATCTGGCCAACAAAGAAAGGTATGACAAAAAGGTGAAATACAGGAACTCAGGAGGGAGATCGGGTATTGCTAAGAAATCTGGGACTGCATGGCAAGCACAAGATTGCTGACAGATAGCACCATCTCCCTCACATTGTAGTGGGCAAACTAGATGATCTGCCAGTGTACAAAGTAAGGCCTGAGAATAATTCAAGATGTAAAAACAATAGCATAGAAATCATTTACTGCCCATTGGACAAATCTTAATTGAGTCTGAGCCCTAGAATGACCCCTCTGGACCAGTGACTAGGCTGCTGCTAAGAAAGATCAAAAGTCTGCACCTACAGAAGCAAAGTTAAAGTGTTCCCTCCACAGTCCCAGTTGAGCATGACTGTCAGTCCATATCGGAAGAAAGTGAGAGTGACTTTGAATACTATCCTTCTTACGACTGAGTCAATTGTTCAGGGGCAATCCCTAGTCAATACTGGAGACAAAGCTGGGCCTTCTGGACTGTCTAAGCCCCAGCTTCATCCCTGGAGCCAATGCTCCCAGAAAGTGAAGTGCAAAGCATCAGATCAGATGAAATGGAATCATTGTGCATGGTTGAACTGTTTGAGCTTTCAGGAGAAAATGATAGATTAGGGCAGACTGGTGATACACCGAACAAGAAGAGTATTTTGAGTGCCCTGACAGTCCACTGCAGTGTCCGAAAGCTCTCCATACGAGGCAAATGTTGTGGACTCAGAAACTGTAACTCCTGGAGCTGAAAGTGCCCCAAGTTCTAGCCTCTCTACCCCCATGGAGACTCCCTGACAAGTGAGGACAATGCTGAAAATGAGGCTCAGGTGCAGAGACTATAACAGTTCCCCCTAGAAAGACTGGTCGAGCTGTAAAGCCTGTGGTGCACCTCAGTTATGATTCACTTGGGAGGCCTGTGGACTGCCTCTCAATGTTGTCCATAAAGGTGTATGTGTCCCGAGCTCATTGCCCAAACTGAGCATCAGTGCTAACTCCAAGTTACTTGTGTTGCCCTCTAAGTATGGTGCCCTTGCCCCATCAGCCCCAAGGTAACTGATGAGGAAGGCCCCCTCTCTTCAGGTTTCATGTACAAGGAGTAATAACTTGAGTTATGGTACAATGTATGTAATACTGTGTAAAAAGTGGACGTACTGCAATGTTTCAAATATGTTCTTGGTAAAATGATATATTGACTGATGATTACATATGCGAGCCTAATGCAAATGTATAGTTGCAGTTGAAACTTATGGGGTACTTGCTTGGACGGAACGCAAGCTTTCCCAAACCAGGAAGGGTGTAACCCCCTGCAAATGGGGTTCCAAAAAGACTTCCAGGAGCTTGCTTGATGCTCCAAGCCTGAATGGTGTTTGGCATTTAGGCCATTTATCAGTAGTGTTTTAGAGCCTCTGGTACTGTCTCTTTAGAACTGTCTGCTTGCAGACATAATTAGTTGTATGGGGACTGTGTGCTTCTCTGAGTACCACTCAGAGCTGCTGCCAATTCACTTCATTTTGCAGTCACTAGAGTGCAAAGGAACCTATCTGAAAGATGTAACTGTTTGCCAGAAATTATTTAGAGTAATAATGAAATTACAGTTTGTCTAACCTGCTTTCTTTGCAGTCAGAACTGTGTCTGCTAGTTCCCATTCTAGTTTTGAACTGCTGAACTGGACCAATCAGTGTGGGGTAAGCTAGCTCTAAAATGATGCCTTGGACGAATCAGAACTTGGACTCATAATCTGAGCCAGCCACAAGAGAGATTGTATGGGCAGTGACTCTGGGAGATGTAGTTTGAGACTTCAGTGCCTTTTTGGACCAACAGCAGCAGTCTATTGTGGTGACAGCCAATCCAGTCAAGAACTGGGAGGAACTCAAAGGAAGTGCCGGTTTAGGTCAGTTGGAGTTCAGTTGAGCTTTGGCAGTGAAGAAGGAAGGAGCCTGTGCTTTTCAGTGTGCAGTTTTAGTCAAAAAGCGTGTATAAGGCCCAGAGTTCGGTCTGCAGCTTGTGTAACAACGGTAGGACTAGAATCCGTCCTGTGAAAAGAATCGAGATCTCTGAAGGTAGAACCAGGCTCACCCTGTAGAAGACTGGAAGAGTGCTGAAAAATTGCACTCGGTCTGTCAAGGAGACTGAATCTGCTGTGTTCTCCGGGTATTGTGCAGTAATTGCGATCGGGATACAGATGCAGCCTGCCTGGTATAGTACTGTCTTCTATATGGATGTGGAAGAGGTTTGTGTACCTCAAGTGAGCCCTGCTGACATTGAAGGACCCTATCTTATTTGGAGGTCGTGAGTACTAATTCAGGGTTGCTCCTGTTGAATTGCCACATTAAATCCAAATGGAATTACTGTACTGCTGACTGTTTAATTCTCCTTTCTCTGTGTGAAAGGGCCCCTACCAGCTGCCACGGTTTGGACTAGCCACTGGGGCTTGGGTACCCAGGGACAGTAACTGAAGGGATAGGCCTGTGCACAAGCCATAGAATGAATTATTAAGTGATAAGCTAATTAACCTGATTTCCCCTGTCATGTTATATCCCCCTAAATAAATCAGAGCTGCTTGTTTCAGAAAGTTATACTGCCTGGTGTATTGTCTATGTTAAAGTACTGTACTGTGATTGTTGCACTGTATCTCATTTCACAGGAGGTCCCAGTGCCGGAACCAGACCTGGGGTAAGTGTATATACTGTGAAGGTAATTCTGATATATTGTGTGGGCCACTGAAGCTGGGAAGAAAGGGGTTGCAGTGTCCCAGAGGGCTGTGACCAAGTTAGTTTAACTAGTGCAAACCCTGACCTCTGGGTGGAGGCACCCGCCATTGGATCCAGGCCCCTCAACCTGTTGGTGGCAAATCAGGCAGGGGTAGTAGCCCCTGGGATAGCGCCATCTAGGGGTTACACCCATAGTCTAGGTAACAAGCTTCCTGAATTAGTGGCCTTGATGGAGGAGGAACATCTGGATATCGTGGCAGTCACAGAAACATGGTACACACAAAACCATGACTGGGACGTAAACATACCAGGATACACTATCTACAGGAGGGACAGGGAGGGTAAAGGGGAGGAGTAGTTCTTTACATAAGGGAAGGAATAAAAGCAACAGAACAAAGGGTAAACAGGGAGGAGAAGAAGCACTGTGGGTAAATTTGGAGACAGGCAATGGCACCACAATCCGCTGGGGGTTGTATAGAACCCTTCTCAGGGGAGAAATGGACAAGAAAATGATAGAAAGTATACTTAGAATGGCAGAAAAAGGGAGATATTGCTGATGGGTGATCTGAATATGCAGATGTTAACTGGAGCGCAGTTGCAGCTGCCACTGAAGAGTACAGTTATTCTAGATGCCCTACAGGGGCATGCCTTGAACAACTAGTACTGGAGCCCACTCAGAGGGAGCAATATTAGACTTGATACTCTCAAATGGAGATGGAGAGAGGATCACAGATGTAGAAGTGGGTAACCATCTGGGAACTAGCGACCATCGAACAGTATGGTTCACAATAAACACAGCAATAGAGTCAAGCCATACAAAGACAAAAGTACTGGACTTTAGGAGGCTGACTTTGCCAAAATGATTGAGTGCCAAGGAATGCACTAGCAAATGGGTGGGAAGGAGGGTGGAAGAACAATGGGGAATAATAAAACTGCCATCACAGAGGTAATGAGCCTTTGTGTGAAGCAAATAAACAAAACAAGGCGATGTAGAAATCACTCTGGTTCTCAAAGGAAGTGCAGTGAAGGTTCAAAGAAAAAAGCATTCAGGAAGTACAAGGAATCGCAGCAGGAGCAGGACAGAGAACTGTATCAGTTAAAAGCAAAGGAGGCTGGGAAGGCAGTCAGAACAGCAAAGGCCCAAACTGAGGAAAGAATAGCCAACTCAGTTAAAAGGGAATAAAACCTTTTATAGGTACATCAGGAGCAAAAGGAAGACCAAGGGAGGGATAGTGAGGCTTAATAAAGGGGAGGGAGGGTGGGCAGAGGAGAATGTGAAAGGCAGAGATACTAAACAAATATTTTGCTCAGTATTTACAAAGGAAGAGGGGAGGTACATAAAACAAACAGTAGTAACACTCTGGATACAGAAGTTGATACCAGCCCATTTACAGAAGAAAGGGTTCGAAAGAACTCTTAAAACTGAAGGTGGACAAAGCAATGGGGCCTGATGGGATTCATCCCAGAATTCTAAAAGAACTAAGGGTAGAACTAGTGACACCACTGACTACCCTCTTTAACAAATCATGGGAGGATGGGGTGGTACCAGAGGACTGGAGGAGGGCAGATGTGATTCCCCTTCACAAAAGTGGGAGCAAGGCAGAAGCAGGAAACTATAGACCTGTTAGTTTAACCTCAGTGATAGGGAAAATGATGGAATCACTTCTAAAGGAAAGAATTGTCGAGTATCTAGAGGCCAGAGGGGCACAAGACCCTAGGCAGCATGGATTCACAGCAGGAAGGTCATGCCAGACGAATCTGATAGATTTCTTTGACTGGGTGACCAAAGTAGTAGATCAGGGAGGGGCTGTGGACATGGCCTACCTAGACTTTAGCAAGGCATTTGACACAGTCCCACACAAAAGATTAATATATAAGTTAGCCAGCCTGGGAGTGGGTCCCAAGATGACAGCCTGGGTAAAGAATTGGCTGGAGAATAGGACACAGAGAGTAATAGTAAATGGAGTCCACTCAGAAGAAAGGAGGGTTACTAGCGGGGTACCGCAGGGTTCAGTATTAGGACCAGTCCTCTTCAATGTCTTTATAAGCGACATTGCAGAAGGACTGGAAGAGAAATGTCTCTTTGCAGATGACACTAAGATCTGCAACAGAGTTGATACACAGGGTGGGGTGGAAAGGATGAGAAGGGACTTGGCAAGGTTAGAGGAATGGTCAAATGTATGGCAGCTTAGATTCAATGCTAGAAGTGCAAGGTAATGCACCTGGGAAACAAAACCCAGGGAAGAGTACCCAATGGGGGTGAGATACTAACAACAACAAAATGGAAAGGGACCTGGGGTAGTCATATCAGATGACCTAAGGTGGGCAAGCAATGTGAGAAGGCAGCAAGGAGGGCTGGGGGATACTGGGATGCATGGGAGAGGCATCACCAGTAGAAAACAGGAAGTTATTATCCTCTGTACAGACAGCTGGTGAGACCCCATCTGGAGTACTGTGTGCACTTCTGGAGACCCAATCTCCATAAAGACATAGACAGGATGGAAGCTGTCCAGAGAGAGCAACTAAAATGGTGCAGGGTCTGCACCGGAGGACATATGAAGAGAGACTTAAGGAGCTTAATATGTATAGCCTCGAGGAAAGGAGGAGAGGGGGACATGATAGAAACTTTCAAGTACCTCAAGGAATCAACAAAGTCCAAGAGGGTAGCATCTTTCAAAAAAGAGGTGTGCAAGAACAAGAGGCACAATTTGAAGATAGAGGGGCGGCTCAGAGGTAATTTAAGTATTTTTTCACAGAGAGGGTTGTGGATGCATGGAATGGCCTTCCGGAGGAGGTTGTGGAGTCAAAATCAGTGGTGGAATTCAAGCATGCATGGGATAGTCATAAGGCAATTCTGGGGGGTTGGGGTAGAAAGAAGTAGGCTGCTGGTTAACTAGGATCTGCAGCTTATCCAGTAGGTAGGGAAATGGGCAGACCGGGTGGGCCAAGCGGTCCTTATCTGCCGTCAAATTCTATGTTTCTATGTTTCTACATGAGGCCAGAGTGCACCTCTGCAGCTCCCTCCACCACAAGGATGGAGGTAGGTGGCTGTCTAGACTGCGGCCCTGAGGTCGCACCTCGGGGGGGTGGTCCGGGGGGGACGATGGCTCCTAACGGGGAGGTGGGTCAATCCGGACATGGGGGTTGGCTACCTCATCACTCAGTGGCAGGTGGGAAGGGCCCCCCATCCATTTTTACAGGCCTGTGGCATTGTAGCACGTTGCAGGGGAGAGAACAGAGGCGGAGACAACAGAACAGTCGGGAAGCTGACCCAGAGCAATCACTAACAGAGCCCTAAACAAATTCACAAGGACCTAAATGGTCCCAAACTCCAATCGTCTGATGAAGGTAATGGGAGTAGGGGCAACTGGGCAAGAACTGTAGGAGTGGTCATCTCCCGACCACTTGGACAGAGGACCTGGGGCCTCACATTTCCGGAACCTGGGCGTGCAGCTCAGCTTGGCCTCCAGTTAGTAAGATACCATGTCATGCTGTCAATTTTCTCACAGCTCCCGATATCACAGTGTTGGGGCCTGATCTGGTGGTGGTCCCCCGCCAGCTCGTATGCTGGGGGGACCACTGGCTTTTCGATGTCTGGGGGCTTGCCTCCACGGGGGGGGGGGCCCAGATGGCCCGTCTTCGCCTCCGCACCACTCTGCGGATGGCTTTGGGAGATAGCTGTCCCGGTAGTCCTGGGTTGGTGCCATCTCAGTGTCCCCTTCCCTCCCCTCCCTTGGGGGGTGGTCTGGGGAGCAGGAAAGACGAGCCTCCTGCAAGACAACAGGGACAATCTATATTAATAGCCCATAGTGCCTAAACCTTGGACTCTCACTAAACTTTCAAAATTAAAGAGGTGGAACCAAGATGTCAAACTTTCCCACCCTCAGGAGCTCTGTGACATCTGATCCTGTGGCCAGGGCCGTTATGGGTGAACCCCCGGAGAGAAATAACAAGAAATTGGCTACCTCCACCATTCTGGCCAGCCTGTTGAGAGATTAGACATAAGAGTGGATGAACTCCGGAATAAAGGACATTTAAAATAAGCCTTTTGTCAACCCAACACCCACCTATGGACAGAATGCCGGAAATTATCTTATTATAGTGATCACTCCCTAGTGAATGGGGGGGACTGGGGTCTAATAGGCTACCATATGTTGGGCCTGAAGGACGGAGACAGGCTAACACAAGCCAGTGGCCTTCTCCACTTGTAGCCCTCCAGCTCAAAGGTCCCCCTCTCCCTTTCACCACTTATCTATGGGCGGCTGAAGTGGAGCAACCCAGAGAGTCCTTCTACACGACAGAGCGGTGCACCATTTTTCACCCCATACCTACTTCTACCCCTCTCCACTGCACTACACAGGTCCATTTTTGGTTCTTACTATTGGTTCTCTTTACCCTACCCTTTATCCATTTTAACATTAGGGGCAATGGTTTCCCCAGGAGGATATATACTCTTGAAAAGAGGACTATAACCCTCAATTGGCAGATCATATTTCTGTCCACACCTGGACTTCTTCACAGACTCCAGGTGTTGGAAGTCACCAATGCCAGGAATAACTGCACTTTGTACATAGTCCTATTTCTTAGTCTAAGGCCCAGCTGGCCATTTCGACGTTATGTTACCACCCCACGGCCTAGTCACACACTTAGGGACAAGAAAAATCATACACAGTTGATCTCCTTAATGCAAATATACTGTTTATGAGCCTACAGTGTGATGTTTGGGGGAAACTGGTGGGGGGGGGGGCAAGGGAGGCACAGAACATGTCAGTAATTTATTGAAATGACTGTCCCGTTCAAAGTAATATCACATAATGTGAATGGCCTTTTCAGTCCCATAAAGAGGTATCGTACCCTTCAAAATCACGAAAAAAAATCAAACCCAGACATTTTACTCCTGCAGAAGACACACTTATCCTCCTGTGAACATTAGAAACTACTCAGATTCGGATTCTCCCAAATAGTGGAGTCATCCTACCAAAATGGCAGGAGGAGAGGAACAGCTATGTTATTTCCCAGAAATTTACAATTTAGACTCACTGAACAATATGTTGACAAGGAAGGCAGATTAGCACTGCCGGTGTGTACTATCCTGAACCAGACGGTGACCATAGGCAGCATTTACATCCCCCCTAATGCTGATGCTTCCTCAATACAATGTCTAATAGATGCAATCCTAATACTCCAGAAAGGGATCCTGATCTTAGGCGGGGACTTGAACTGTCAACTCAACCCATCATTAGACACATCGGAGGCTTGTCCCTCCCCCCAGAACACAGGATCCAAACATCTTAGGTGTCTCCTTAAAAACATGGGCCTAGTAGATACATGGCAACAGCTTCAACGTAGCCAAAGAAAATGTACCTTCTATTTGTAACCCCCCTGCAAATGGGGGTTCCCAAAAGACTTCCAGGAGCTTGCTTGAATGCTCCAAGCCTGAATGGTGTTTGGCATTTAAGCCATTTATCAGTGAGTGTTTTTAGAGCCTCTGGTACTGTCTCTTTAAGAGCTGTCTGCTTGCAGACATAATTAGTTTGTATGGGGGGACTGTGTGCTTCTCTGAGTACCACTCGAGCTGCTGCCAATTCACTTCATTTTGCAGTCACTAGGAGTGCAAAGGGAACCTATCTGAAAGATGTAACTGTTTGCCAGAAATTATTTAGAGTAATAATGAAATTACAGTTTGTCTAACCTGCTTTCTTTGCAGTCAGCACTGTGTCTGCTAGTTCCCCATTCTAGTTTTGAACTGCTGAACTGGACCAATCAGTGTGGGGTAAGCTAGCTCTAAAATGGTGCCTTGGGCGAATCAGAACTTGGACTCATAATCTGAGCCAGCCACAAGAGGATTGTATGGGCAGTGACTCTGGGAGATGTAGTTTAGACTTCAGTGCCTTTTGGACCAACAGCAGCAGTCTATTGTGAGTGACAGCCAATCCAGTCAAGAACTGGGAGGAACTCAAAGGAAGTGTCGGTTTTGTCGGTTGGAGTTTCAGTTGAGCTTTGGCAGTGAAGAAGGAGGAGCCCTGTGCTTTTTCAGTGTGCAGTTTTAGTCAAAAACGTGTGTAAGGCCCAGAGTTCGGTCTGCAGCTTGTGTAACAGCTTGTTAGGACTGAATCAGTCCTGTGAAAAGAATCAAAGGATCTCTGAAGGTAGAAACCAGGCTCACCCTGTAGAAGACTGGAGAATTGCTGAAAATTGCACTGGTCTGTCAGGAACTGAATCTGCTGTGTGTTCTCCCGGGTATTGTGCAGTAATTGCGATCGATACAGATGCAGCCTGCCTGGTATAGTGCTCTTTTATATGGATGTGTGAAGAGGTTTGTGTACCTCAGTGAGCCCTGCTGACATTGAAGGACTCTATCTTATTTGGAGGTCGTGAGTACTAATTCAGGGTCGCTCCCTGTTGAATTGCCACATTAAATCCAAATGGAATTACTGTACTGCTGACTGTTTAATTCTCCTTTCTCTGTGTGAAAGGGCCCTACCAGCTGCCACGGTTTGGACTAGCCACTAGGGCTTGGGTACCCAGGGACAGTAACTGATAGGGATAGGCCTGTGCACAGAGCCATAGGTAGATTATTAGAGTGATAAGCTAATTAACCTGATTTCCCCTGTCCTTGTTATATCCCCTAAATAAATCAGAGCTGCTTGTTTCAGCAAAGTTATACTGCCTGAGGTATTTGTCTATGTTAAAGTACTGTACTGTGATTGTTGCACTGTATCTCATTTCACAGGAGGTCCCAGTGCGGAACCAGACCTGGGGGTAAGTGTATACTGTGAAGGTAATTCTGATATATTGTGTGGGCCACTAGTGGGAAGAAAGGGGTTGCAGTGTCCCAGAGGCTGAGACCAAGTTAGTTTAACTATTGCAAACCCTGACCTCTGGGTGGAGGCACCAGCCATTGGATCCAGGCCCCTCAACCTGTTAGTGGCAAATCAGGCAGGGTAGTAGCCCTGGGATAGCGCCATCTAGGGGTTACATCTTGGAGGCTCACCGCTGGGATTGTGTGTCCTCTAGTGGCCATATTCTGAACCACTGTTAAGAAAAATGGGTACCCCGACAGAAGTGGCTGTGCACCGGCTGGTGGAGTGGTGTACTGGGGAGGAGATCGACCCCCAAAATGCTATGCTTATCCTGGACATCCCCCTGGGTATCAATACGGACACTGTGCAGGGAGTCCTTTCCAAGGTGGAAGGTTTACAAAACCCTGTGGTGGTGGGTCGGCATGCTAATCTGCTCACCCACACTTTCCTGGCCCTAGTAGAGTTTAAGGATCCCATAGATAGCTCCAAAGTGCCACAGACCATTACCCCAGAGGAGCCCTCACTGCTTGGAGAGTGATAACTAAGGACAGTAAAGACCGAGGGATCAGCCCCCACCACTATCTGAAACTTTTGAGGAGAAATTTGCTGAATGGTTGCTGGAGAGGGAAAACTGTGGAGGACTTGAAGAAACTATTCTTGCCACCTGGGGTGTTCCTCCCCAACACCCTCTCCTGCTCCAGTGCCCGTAATGGTGGCTGAACCAATGCAGACTCCTATTTCTGCACCTGCCATTAGTCACGACTCTTACGAAGGTTGAGGATCTTCTCTGGCACCCTCCCCACCCCAAGGGAGGATGACTGGGAGACCTGGATAGACTATGTTGCCCCAAGTGCTAGAATGGCAATGCTCGGGCAAAGCAGCGAAGGGTTAGTGAGAGCCTCTGAGGTCCTGCCCTGGCTACCATCTGTGCTAAACGGGCCAGTAACCCTGGAGCGACTGCACAGGCCTATCTTGAGGCCTTGGAGAATGTGTATGGGAGCCCAGATTCTGATGAGGACCTATGGTGGAGAGTAAGAAATGCACAACAGTACCAAGGGAGTTGTTGTCTGTGTATGTCTCTCGCCTGGAAAAATTGTTGCAAGAATGCCTCAGAAAGGGTAGTTTGCCAGCGACTGAACTGGACCGAACCAGACTGGACAGATCCTTAAGTCTGCCCCCTTCTCAGAACTGCTGTTGCTTCCAGTTACGCCTGGCAAATCGACTGGAATCCCCACCCTCCTATGATGAGTTAATGAGAGAAATTCGAGGAGTTGAGAAAAGGCTACCCTCGGGAGGTACCTGCACCAACAGCTGTGGCTAATGACTTGAGTGACTGAGGGTGACCCATCAAGTGAAGTTCAGGAGCAGAGGTTGACAGTCAATGAGTGCTCTGACAAGGAAAAGATATGCCACAATGGGCTAACTGTTGAGAGATCCGGAATTCAAAACAGTCCCTTTATGAAGGCCACGCCTGCAAGTATGGGCCCTGACCTATATCCGACTGCATCTGCTATGGGGTGGGGTACCCACCCATGTATCTCCTGCTGATGACAGCTCCAAACTCAATTCCTTGACCATGGAAGTGGAGAAACTGACGAGATGTCTCCAAATGCTTGTCTCACAGAGACGGAGATGGCACCCAGGTTTCCAGTTAGTAATACCCCGCCCTGGCTCCCAGTGTGGAGCCGGCCAGCTCAAACTCCAGAAAGTATGTTTTGCTATAATTGTGGGAAAGATGGGCACATGAAAAGGAATGCCAGTCCCCAAAAGACACTGACAAAGTTGCATATAGGCTACAAGGAGAGCTTGGAGAAGAAATCAGTGGTTAAGAGGTGCGACATGATCCCAGTGAGGCACCAAAATGCTAATTCACGCCCTTTGTGGCAAGGTCAGTTGCCCAGGCCCCCACTACCGCCTCTCCAGACTGGTCCAGAATAGTGGGTCCCTCCATGGAGACCACTGTAAAGGTGAATGGAGTGTCTACAAGAGCTGTATTAGACAGTGGCTCCCAAGTGACAATTATGTTCCAGGATTGGTATCAGAAGCATTTGTCAGACGTACCCTTACAACCATTAGAAGGACTGCATGTATGGGGGTTAAGTGAGAAGGCCTACCCCTATTCTGGGTATATCCGAATTTGGCTGTCTTCCCCACCTCCGTGGCTGGATGGCCGAACAAGTAGAGACCCTAGCCTTAGTGTGTCCCCCACTGGACTGTATGATGGTGTCCCTTTGTTGATTGGAACAAATGCTCATATGTTCGGAAGGCTGGCACAGTTGTGTTATGAAAACAGGGTCAAAGACTAGTAGAGCTTTAAGAGTTCCGGCTTTAATTAAGAAGGCCTATGAGGCAGAGAGATGCTGAAAAACAGAACCAGAGGAACCGGTCGGAATTGTATGGAAGAAGGATCCTGAGTCTCTGATCCTGGCGCCAAATGCCCAGTGTACCTTACAGGGAGAGGTCCGTATCAGAAAGGATGTTAAGAATAAAATATTAATGTTGGATGCACCAGGCGATGGAAAATTGCCAGAGGGACTGCTGGTCAAGCCTAGTATTTTGCCCGCTAGAGCCCATGCTTATGCCAGAAGGGTAATGGTCCAAGTTCATAATGTGTCTGAAAGAGACATTCGAGTAAACAGAGGTTGCATCCTGGCTAATGTGCATTGTGCAGACACTGCAGTGCTACCCAGCAGCAGAGTTCAAGGAAGAATGACAGAGTAACCTGACTTGTTTGATTTCTCGACTCCCGCTGCCAGCTGAATGGAAAGTGAGGATCAATGAGAAGCTTGCCCAGAGAGACCAGGTGTTTTCTTTAAAGGAATGGGATGTAGGATGCGTGCAAGGAGCTGAGCACAATATCCGGCTGCATGACGAAGACCATTTCGTGAGAGGTCTCGACGCCTGGCACCTGCTGACATAGATGATGTGAGGACGGCATCTGCAAGAGATGTTAGCTGCTGGTGTAATACAAGAATCCAGAAGCCCTTATGCTTCCCCATTGTGGTAGTGAGGAAAAAGAATGGAACAGTAAGGATGTGTGTGGATTATCGCACCTTAAACCGTCGGACTATCCTGATCAGTACACAATGCCCGCATTCAGGATGCTTTGGACTGCCTAAGCGGGAGCAAGTGGTTCTCTGTGCTGGATCTCGCAGTGGGTACTACCAGATCCGATGGCCCCAGAGGACCGTGAGAAGACGGCCTTTATCTGTCCGCTTGGCTTCTATGGAATTCAAGAGGATGCCTCAAGGATTTCAGGTGCCCCAGCCACTTTTCAACGATTGATGGAGCGTGCAGTGGGGACATGAACTTACTAGAGTGCCTGGTATACCTAGATGATGTTATTGTGTTTGGCAGCTCACTGGAGGAACATGAGAGCAGATTATTTAAGGTATTGGACCGACTGGAGGACTTTGGCCTTAAACTGTCCATTGATAAGTGTCAATTCTTTCAAACATCAGTAAAGTATGTGGGACACATAGTATCCACCGAGGAATAGAGACCACCCAAGTAAAGTTGAGGCCTTGACCACCTGGCCACAGCCCAAAATCTAAAAGAACTGCAAAGATTCCTGGGATTCTGTGGTTATTATCGGCGCTCATCAAGGACTATTCAAGAGTGATCCGCCTCTTTACTTAACCTTACTCAAGGGTATCCCCAACCCACAAAAATACCAAAAGTCAGCGTCCCTCAAGACTGAAAGAGTGTATTTTCATCCGAGTTAAGTATTTGGGGCCCGCTGACTCCTGATTGTGAGACTGCTTTTTCATGAGATCATATATCAACTTACCCATGCTCCAGTGCTGGCCTATGCCGATCCAAGAAAACCTTACGTCCCTGCACACTGATGCTAGCTTGCAAGGGTTGGGGCTGTGTTGTACCAAGAGCACGAGAATGGCCTGAGACCAGTGGCCTTTGCCAGTAGAAGCCTGACCCCATCCAAAAGAACTATCCTGTATATAAGTTAGAGTTCCTAGCTTTGAAGTGGGCTATTGTTGACCAATTCCATGAGTACTTGTATGGGGCTAAAATACTAGTAAAACTGACAATAATCCTTTGACCTATGTGCAGACCTCAGCTAAGTTGGATGCCACTGGCCATAGGTGGCTTTCTGCATTATCTACATATGACTATGCTCGAATACCGAGCAGGTCTGAACCACATAGATGCTGATGCTCTCTCCGGAGGCCCTGTTCCCCAGAATGATTGGGTCCGATTGCAGAACCTGACATTCGGGCACTCTGCGGAAGTTTGACAGGGAGGAACAAATGTCCCGACGCAGTGGACTGCATGGTGGATTGCTTGGGACCCTCTGAGAATTGCATACCTGCTGCTTGTGCCACTTTTCTGCAATAGACATTGGTGCACTGCCTCAGCTGGACAATGACAGTATTCAGGCTCAATCCCGCGATCCCATGATCAAAGCAGCTTTAGAAGCCCTCTATGCAGGAAAAGATGTGTCCAAATTCGCTCCACTGATTTGAGAACTGCACTGTTATACAAAGAAGGTCCTAAGTTGAAACTGATCAATAAACTGTTATACAGAGAAACAGTAGACAGAGGGGACAAGTAGACAAACAACAACTAGTGCTGCCCACTGCCTTTCGAGACTCAGTACTGAGGTCCTTGCACAACCACATGGGCACCTTGGTATAGACAGAACACTTGACTTGGTGAGATCCAGATTCTATTGGCCTAAGATGGGGCTGATGTGGAGCAACACATTCAGATTGTAGTCGCTGCTTACAGAGGAAAGCTTTGCCCCAGAGGGCTGCCCCCTTGTTAACATCACCACCAGTGCACCCATGGAGCTGGTCTGTATTGATTTTCTGAGTTTGGAGTCAGATCAAAGAAATATCAGTAATGTGCTGGTGGTCACTGACCATTTCACGAGATATGCCCAAGCTTTCCCACCAAAGACCAGAAAGCATCCACTGTGGCCAAAGTACTTGTAGAAAACTTTTTGTTCACTATGGGGCTCACAAAGAATCCATTCTGATCAAGGGAGAGACTTTGAAGTCGCCTGATCAAAGAGATGCTTTCTCTGTGGGGAGTGCGAAAGTCCAGAACCACTCCTTACCACCCCCAGGGGACCCACAGCCTGAACGTTTCAACCGCACTTTGCTAGATATGCTAGGCACCCTGCACCCAAAGGACAAGCCTAGATGGAGCCAACAAATTAGCACCCTGGTACATGCTTATAACTGCACCAAAAGTGATGCCACTGGATTCTCCCCCTACCGCCTGATGTTTGGAAGAAGCTCGACTACCAGTAGATGTGTGTTTGGGGTCTCTCCTGATGGGGTTCAAGCTGACAACTATTTACAGTATGTGCAAAGTTAAAGGCCCAGCTAACTCATCGTACCAACTGGCTCAAACCATGGCTGCCAAAGAAATCTGGCCAACAAAGAAAGGTATGATAAAAAGGTGAAAGCACAGGAACTCCAGGAGGAAGATTGGGTATTGCTAAGAAATCTGGGACTGCATGGCAAGCACAAGATTGCTGACAGATGGCACCATCTCCCTCACATTGTAGTGGACAAACTAGATGATCTGCCAGTGTACAAAGTAAGGCCTGAGAATAATTCAAAAGATGTAAAAACAATGCATAGAAATCATTTACTGCCCATTGGACAAATCTTAATTGAGTCTGAGCCCCTAGAAGATGCCCCCTCTGGACCAGTGACTAGAGCTGCTGCTAAGAAAGATCAAAAAGTCTGCACCTACAGAAGCAAAGTTAAAGTGTTCCCTCCACAAGTCCCAGTTGAGCATGACTGTCAGTCCATATCGGAAGAAAGTGAGAGTGACTTTGAATACTATCCTTCTTACGAACTGAGTCAATTGTTTCGGGGCAATCCCCTAGTCAATACTGGAGACGAAGCTGGGCCTTCTGGACTGTCTAAGCCCCCAGCTTCGTCACTGGAGCCAATGCTCCCAGAAAGTTAAGTGCAAAGCATCAGATCAGATGAAATGGAATCATTGTGCATGGTTGAACTGTTTGAGCTTTCAGGGGAGGAAAATGATAGATTGGGGCAGACTGGTGATACACCCGAACAAGAAGAGTATTTTGAGTGCCCTGACAGTCCACTGCCAGTGTCCAAAGCTCTCCATGCGAGCCAAATGTTGTGGACTCAGAAACTGTAACTCCTGGAGCTGAAAGTGCCCCAAGTTCTAGCCTCTCTACCCCATGGAGACTCCCTGACAAGTGAGGACAATGCTGAAAATGAGGCTCAGAGTGCAGAGACTATAACAGTTCCCCTAGAAAGACTGGTCCAGCTGTAAAGCCTGTGGTGCACCTCAGTTATGATTCACTTGGGAGGCCTGTGGACTTGCCTCTCAATGTTGTCCATAAAGGAGTGTATGTGTCCCGAGCTCATTGCCCAAACTGAGCATCAGTCTAACTCCAAGTTACTTGTGTTGCCCTCTAAGTATGGTGCCCTTGCCCCGTCCAGCCCCAAGGTAACTGATAGGGAAGGGCCCCCTCTCTTCAGGTTTCATGTACAAGAGGTAATAACTTGAGTTATGGTACAATGTGTATGTAATACTGTGTAAAGAGTGACATACTGCAATGTTTCAGAAATGTGTTCTTGGTAAAATGATATATTGACTGATGATTACATGTGCGAGCCTAATGCAAATGTATATGGTTGCAGTTGAAACTTATGGGGGTACTTGCTTGACGCGGATGTCAAGCTTTCCCAGGCCAGGAAGGGTGTAACCCCCCTGCAAATGGGGGTTCCCAAAAGACTTCCAGGAGCTTGCTTGAATGCTCCAAGCCTGAATGGTGTTTGGCATTTAAGCCATTTATCAGTGAGTGTTTTTAGAGCCTCTGGTACTGTCTCTTTAAGAGCTGTCTGCTTGCAGACATAATTAGTTTGTATGGGGGACTGTGTGCTTCTCTGAGTACCACTCGAGCTGCTGCCAATTCACTTCATTTTTGCAGTCACTAGGAGTGCAAGGGAACCTATCTGAAAGATGTAACTGTTTGCCAGAAATTATTTAGAGTAATAATGAAATTACAGTTTGTCTAACCTGCTTTCTTTGCAGTCAGAACTGTGTCTGCTAGTTCCCATTCTAGTTTTGAACTGCTGAACTGGACCAATCAGTGTGGAGTAAGCTAGCTCTAAAATGGTGCCTTGGACGAATCAGAACTTGGACTCATAATCTGAGCCAGCCACAAGAGGATTGTATGGGCAGTGACTCTGGGAGATGTAGTTTAGGACTTCAGTGCCTTTTGGACCAACAGCAGCAGTCTATTGTGGTGACAGCCAATCCAGTCAAGAACTGGGAGGAACTCAAAGGAAGTGCCCGTTTTATCGGTTGGAGTTTCAGTTGAGCTTTGGCAGTGAAGAAGGAAGGAGGCCTGTGCTTTTTCAGTGTGCAGTTTTAGTCAAAAACGTGTAGCCCAGAGTTCGGTCTGCAGCTTGTGTAACAGCTTGTTAGGACTGAATCCGTCCTGTGAAAAGAATCAAAGGATCTCTGAAGAGTAGAAACCAGGCTCACCCTGTAGAAGACTGGGGAATTGCTGAAAATTGCACTCGGTCTGTCAGGAACTGAATCTGCTGTGTGTTCTCCTGGGTATTGTGCAGTAATTGCGATCGGGATACAGATGCTGCCTGCCTGGTATAGTGCTTTCTTTTATATGGATGTGTGAAGAGGTTTGTGTACCTCAAGTGAGCCCTGCTGACATTGAAGGACCCTATCTTATTTGGAGGTCGTGAGTACTAATTCAGGGTCGCTCCTGTTGAATTGCCACATTAAATCCAAATGGAATTACTGTACTGCTGACTGTTTAATTCTCCTTTCTCTGTGTGAAAGGGCCCTACCAGCTGCCACGGTTTGGACTAGCCACTAGGGCTTGGGTACCCAGGGACAGTAACTGATAGGGATAGGCCTGTGCACAGAGCCATAAGTGAATTATTAGGTGATAAGCTAATTAACCTGATTTCCCCTGTCCTTGTTATATCCCCTAAATAAATCAGAGCTGCTTGTTTCAGCAAAGTTATACTGCCTGACGTATTTGTCTATGTTAAAGTACTGTACTGTGATTGTTGCACTGTATCTCATTTCACAGGAGGTCCCAGTGCGGAACCAGACCTGGGGTAAGTGTATACTGTGAAGGTAATTCTGATATATTGTGTGGGCCACTAGTGGGAAGAAAGCGGGGTTGCAGTGTCCCAGAGGGCTGTGACCAAGTTAGTTTAACTATTGCAAACCCTGACCTCTGGGTGGAGGCACCCGCCATTGGATCCAGGCCCCTCAACCTGTTAGTGGCAAATCAGGCAGGGGTAGTAGCCCCTGGGATAGCGCCATCTAGGGGTTACATATTCATATGCCCATAGACATTACACTAGATTAGATTACATCTGTTTTAGTAAAGAACATAGCGACCTGATTCAACAGGCCGAAATACGTAAAATAAGCCTGTCTGATCATGCCCCCACGTCCCTGACTATACAAATACAGGGAGAGAAGAGGAGACGTTCTCTTTGGAGATTTAATTCCTCACTGCTTAGGGATAGGGAATTCCTCTATTTGTTAGAAGAAAATATCCCAGAAATAATCAGGGAACATCAATCCCCACAAACCTTACCCCAGCTACTCTGGGATACCATTAAGGTGGTTTTATGTGGCTGTATAATAGCCTTTGCCACAAAAAAGAAAAAAATAAGATCTTCAATTGACACTCCTGCAGGAAAAATTACAGTTCTTGCAGGACGCCCATATGCAAGGGGATAACGAAGTACTACCCCTGCTATGCCAGACTCAAGAATCTGTACAGAAGCTTCTTACAATAAGAACAGAACAAGCCTTAATGTGGCTTTGTCAAAGGTACTATGAAGGTGGGGCACAGGCTTCAAAATTACTAGCTTACAAACTCTGTCAGCAAACTCAGCAACAAAACATCTCTAAAATAAAAGACCCCCACACGGTACAGACCCATTATACCACTGAACAGATTCTAGCAGCATTTCAATCTTTCTACCAAAAACTATACTCCTCCTCAAAGGACGGCAGTCCTAACTTGATTAATAATTTCCTGGCACAGATGAGCTTCCCACCCTCTCCACTTCCCCAAAAAATAAAATAACTTCCCCAATTACTGAGACTGAACTCCAATTGGCAATAAAGCAACTTAAAAACAGGAAGAGCCCAGGCCCAGATGGCTTTGGACCAGAATTTTACAAAAAAACTAAGGCAATAATCTTTGAATCTCTATTAAAGGTTCTGCAGGCTGCCCAACATCCTGGAGACAGGCTGCAATATCTGCCATACTGAAGCCGCAAAACGCCTACAGCTATGTGATTCCTATCACCTGGTTTCAGTTTTAAACCAAGACTACAACATTTATACTAGCATATTGGCCCATAGATTAGATGACATACTCCCTACCCTAATTCATCCTGACCAATCTGGCTTTATTAAAGCCAGAAGAACCACGAGGGTAAGACCCTTTAAGAGGTACTGTAATACATTCTCGCTGGTTTTTAATGCAGCGTCCAACATTCATTTAACAACTGTCCTTTCTTAAACATATGGACTCCCTGGTTGGGAGCATGGAGTCCTGAGGGAAACTGAAAGTGAAATGTGTTGCAGCTAGAGATATTTTAATGGACTCCTTCACTGGACCTTGCTGCTACATTATCTTGAGACTCCAGAGCTAACACTTGCTTTGTTAATTTATGAATTTTATATCATGTCTAATTCTGGACCAAACTTTAAAATCACTCTTGGAAACATGGTCTTATTTGCAGCACATTTTAACTAGTTGAAAGGATGCTAAAAAGAGTGGATTTTTGTGCTGCGTAATGAGTAGGTAAAGAATGTTGATACGTAAAAGAATATTTAAAATTTATAAATCCTCCTAAAAGGGTGTTTCAATTACAGAAAACCCTCAGACTCTGAGTCAAATATACTACTTGATGACTGCCAAAGCCAGGTTTCGTTGCTGTTATTTGCTTCTGTAGTGATCTAAATAATTTGAGATTTGTGAGCATTCATTCAAATGTAATGTAAATGTTGTCTGAATTTTGAAATACTATGTAAGTTTATACTGTTTTTTACTGGGACTGACTTACAGCTTAAGTTCTTTTTTTTTGGCATAATTCTGTCAATGATTAAATGCCCCAATCGGGTGACTCTACCTGAAACATGGACTTCACATTATATGCCCCAGGAATAGCCAGTGGGAGTGACTGGATGCAGGCTAATTCTAGGGGGCACAGAGCGGCATGAGTCACATGGTGCCCCTATGGACATGCTCTATTGCCAGCATGTCTGACGGGCCATCAGGTAGGCATAAATGAGATATGGTGTGAATGGTTGGACCTAGACTGCGACACGTAGTTCCACCATGTGCCACAATAGTGGCTGATAGGAGTGGCTGGATGGGGGGGTGGTCACTGGGTCACGGAGCAGCATGCACTGCATGGTGTCCCAAACAGATGTGCCCCCAAGGCTGGCATGTCCTGTTGGTAACAAGGCAGGCACAACCGGAGCATGGTGTGAATGGATAGGCCCTTTCCATCACTTGTGGTCACATTAGGCGCCTCAGATTTGGCTGACTGGACTTTCTGGTTATGAGGTGGTCCAAGGGGTATGGAGCAGTGTGTGCTGCATGGTATCCCTGAGGGATCTGCCTGTTTTTTGATTCGGTGTGTCCAACTGCTTCCCAGGTGGGTGTTAATGGGATGTTTCATGAATTGATAAGGTAAACTCTGTGGGACAGAGCAATCTGACCTAGTGTCATGTGTTATAATACTAGGTTCCACTCCTTGAATGATAGCCTGTGTTATTTATCCAGGTCTAGAGAGGCTAACATAGCACCCTACTGTTTAGGAAATGATTAATGGAACACAAACTAATATATACTTTAAGTTGGTCTGGAACTACAGAACTAGCTTAGAAAATAACTTGCCTTGGCTGGAAAGATATATGCATATTTGACATATGCTATAAATGGATATTTAATTTTATAATGGGTATTTGTATGGAATGTCTGTATTTGTTGTGATCATCTTTTATTTTATTTTCATATATTGTAATGGCTTTTTAGCTGAACAATAAATTTGTACTGACTACTACAACTACACAAAAATTGGCAATAAAGCAACTTAAAAACCGGAAGAGTCCAGGCCCGGATGGCTTTGGACCAGAATTTTACAAAAAAACTAAGGCAATAATCTTTGAACCTCTATTAAAGGCTCTGCAGGCTGCCCACACAATAGCCAGCTGCCCAACATCCTGGAGACAGGCTACAAAATCCGCCATATTGAAGCCCCAAAACCCCCACAGCTATGAGATGCCTATCGCCTGATTTCAGTTTTAAACCAAGATACAAAATTTATACTAGCATATTGGCCCATACAGTAGATAAGATGACATACTCCCTACCCTAATTCATCCTGACCAATCTGGCTTTATTAAAGCCAGAAGAACCGTAGACAATATTAAACAAACGCTATACTTTATGAACCATGCAATATCCACCAAATCCCCCTTGACATTGTTAAGCCTTGACACCCATAAAGCATTTGATATGGTCAATTGGAATTTTCTATTAGCCACCCTGTCAAAATTTGCATTTCCACGCTCCTTTTTAGAAATAATTAAAGGAATTATACAGCCCCAGAGGCGATGGTAAAAGTTAATGGCTCCCACTCCACGTGCTTTGCTTTACACCGAGGCACTAGACAGGGCTGTCCTTTATCTCCTTATCTCTTTGCCATTTTTGTAGAATCTATTATCCAACTGCTCAAACAGAACAAATACAGGGATTCCAAACTGGACATATAGTTCATAAGGTAGCTTACTATGCAGACGATCTGCTCCTGTATTTGTCTCACCCGGATGATTCGTTGGACGTACTATCTAAAACTCTAACAGAAATAGAAGTGGTTTCTAGATACACAATTAACCAAGGAAAACCAGAAGCTCTTATAATACAGTGCTCCCCCCCACACACACACATTCTAAACTGACAGAATATAATTACAAGTGGAATAAATCCAAGACCACCTACTTAGGAATCCCGATCCCCTCCAGACTAGGGGATCTATATAGTTTAAACTACCAGCCACTAACTAAACAAATCCAGTCAGACCTAGATAGATGGCTCCCTTTACCATTATCCCTTAGTTCCAGAGTCCAATTGTAACCCCCCTACAAATGGGGGTTCCTAAAAGCCTTCCCGCGGCATGCCTAAGTGCTCCCTGCCTAACTGGCATTCTGCGTAAGGCAGCTCAAGTGTGGGTGTTGTGAGCGCTTTTAGAGCCTCTGGTGCTGTCTCTTTAAGAGCTGCCTGCTTGCAGGCTTTATTAGTTTGTGTAGGGGTGTTTACTGCTTGAATCCCATTCGAGGGGTTGTTTGAACTGCTCCATTTTTGCAGACACTAAGAGAGCAGAGGGAGCTTGGTTGAAAGATGTAACTGTTTGCTGGAAAATATGTAGTGCCATTGCAAAATGTAGTTTGTTTAACCTGCCTTATTTGCAGCTGGGACTCTGTGTGTTCAGCCCCTCCATTTTCGACCCGAACTGACGAGGTGGGCCAATTGGGAAAAGGGGGCTTTAAAATAGAGACTGCTGGAGCCAGTTAGACTTTGGACTCCCACTGGGAGCCTGCCTGAAGGGGAATATATGGCAGGTGCTCCTGGGAAGTGTGGTTTGGACCCTGGCACCTTTTTTGCACCAATAGAGGGCGTATGGAGTGACTGACATAACAAAGCAGCCAACCGGAGCCCTGTGAAGGAGAGGAAACTGCACTGCAGCTGTCCTGGAGGGGCAGAGTCGTTGGTGATTGTGAAGGTAGAAGGAGCTCATTCGCGCTGTGGAAGTCATTGCGCGGGATGTGCTGTGGCAGGCCAAGAAGTCGGGCGATAGCATCGCCAGAAGGAGCGGACAAGATCCGTGGAGAAGTGCAGGCGGAGGAGGCTGTATGTTTACAGCTACCTATCAGGCTCACCCTGTAGAGGACTGGAGAATCTGCTTCAATCGCGCTCGGTCTGTCAGGACAAGTGAAGCTGCGTCGATTGGCCCGGTTTTTGCAGTGAAAGTGATTGGGAGTATACAGCAGCTGCCTGGTATGGTACCCCTCTGCTCTTCATATAAATGTGTGGACAAGCGTTTGGATCTCAGGCTTGGTCCTGCGAGTGGCATGAGAGTGATCTTTCTGCAGGAGTCGTGAGTACTAAATCAGGGTAGCTCCCTGTCTGATGTTCACTGGGAGGGCACGATTTGTCTGGCTGCTTTACTGGCTACACAAACTGAGCCTGCTGGCTCTACTTAATCCTCTTGGGTATCAAATGCTTGTTTTCTGCATCAGAGCCCCAACCAGCTGCACCGAGAGGCTATCCTTCTATTGCCTGGGTAACCAGAGACAGTGACTTATAGGTTTGGCCTGTGCACAGTGCCCTAGGTATATACATATATATTAGAGTGGTAAGCTGATCAACCTGATCTCCCCCGTCCTTGTTACTTTCCCCTTAATAAATCACATTTGTTGTTGCAAGGTATACTGTTTGAACTGCGTGTTTGTGCATGGGTTATTGTATAACTGCACCTTATTTTACAGGGGTCTTCAGCACCAAGTTGGCCACCCCGACCCCAGGGTAAGTGTAAGTCAAAACGATGGTGTGGGAATCGCTGGTGAGCCACTAGTGGGAAGAAAGGGGGTTGCAGAGACTCAGAGGTCTGTGACTAGGTCATATCTGACTGTTCCAACCTTGACCTCTGGGTGGAGGCACCCGCCGTTGGACCAAGGCCCCTCAACCTGTCAGTAGTCAGTCAGGCAGGGGTAGTAGCCCTTAGGATAGCGCCACCTGGGGGTTATATCTTGGAGGCGCCACTGGGATTAGCGTTCCCTAGTGGCCGAATATACAAACTACCCCAACATGGCCAAACCAAAGGAAAAACTGGAGGGGGAATATCACGACTAGAATTAAGTTAGATCCTGTTAAGAGGATGGTGCATAAACTGATGGGGTGGGGTGAAGCTGAAGAGTTGGATTCCCAGAAAATTGTGTTACTACTCGATGTACCTCTGGGGATAAAGAACGTTGACCTTGTTTCTGCAGTTGAGCATGTTAAATATTTGGGCAAGGTAGAGGTGAAGGGGGGAAGAAATGGCCAACCTACTTGACCAGACCTTACAGGTGCTGCTATTATGCAGTATAGTTATAGACCCAGAAAGGGTGCCCCCTGTGATTTACCCGGAAGGTGCTCCAAAGGGGTGGAGGGTCATTCATGTCTGGAGTGGTTCAGTCACCAGGGGGGTCCCCCAAGACCAATAGCTTCAAAGATAAATTGCTTAAACTGTTAGCTGCAGAAGGGAGGACCACTCAGGAATTACTACAGGTGTTAGACCTTTCCAGTAATCCCACCCCCCAATCGTCCCCAGGTACATCTCCCGGGTCCTCCAAGAGTTGTATCCTGGCTTCACCACCTATAGTTGTTCCCCCCATACAGTTAGACTCCTACTGAAGATTGAAACTTTTTTCTGGTACTGTGCCTGTGCCCTCGGGAGAAGATGATTTGGAGACTTGGATGGACTATGCTACCCCTTTAGTCCAAGAGTGGCAGTGCTCTGAGGGGGAGAAATGAAAGAGACTAATGGAGAGCCTGAGGGGCCCAGCTTTGGAAGCCATCCGTTTCTTGCTGGCTACTAGCCCCGAAGCCACTGCAGTAGAGTACCTTTCCACCTTGGAGGGGGTGTTTGGGAGTACAGAAACTGGGGAAGACTTGTTGTGGAAGTTCAAGTCAGCTAAACAGTGGAGGAATGAGAAACTGTCAGCCTTTGTTACCAAAGTGGAAAAGGCACTGCAAAAAGCTTATCGCAAAGGTGGGGTAACTGCCACTGCTTTAAATCAGGTCTGCCTAGATCATATCTTGAAATCTGCCAAGTTTTCCAGTGTGATATTGTTGAAGCTCAAATTACATGACCAACGGGCTGCCCCTCCCGAATACTGCCAATTGATGAGAGATTCGAGAAGTTGAGACTGATGAAGAAGGGTGGGAACTCTATGTTGGGGTCATGAATCTATGCCAGACCTCTGAGCCCAGTGAACCAGATGAGACCCACCCCTTGAAGGGATTGAACAAGGGAACTGATGCATTTCCTGTGTCCCCAGAGGCACAGGGTGGAGTGCGGGTGCATGCTGTTTCCTCTGATCCCTGAGTGGAGAGTGATTTGGAAGCCGAGATTACAGATTTAGGGGAAATGGTGAGAGAATTGAAACAAACTGCTGCCAACCCCTCCAAATTTGGGGGACTTGAGTCATATGGAAACAAATGACTTAGTTTAGAGGAGCCCTCCAGAACCCTCGATGCCTCCCAGCAGGTGAGATATCTCCCTCCCAACAAAGACCCCTGAGATACTAAGTTCTGCTACCACTGTGGGGATGATGGACACTTTCAGACTGAGTGCTGGTTACCAGAGAACTTAAGGAGGGTCAATAGCAGGCTAGTAGCCTGGCATCGCAAGGCCTATACCAGATCCCAAGGGGGCCCGGCCAATGCCCAAGCAACCTCCAAAACCATGCCCCCGAATGGTCTGACGTGGTGGGTCCCTCAATGGAGACCACAGTGAGAGTGAATGGAGTACCCACCCGGGCTGTGTTAGACAGTGGTTCCCAAGTGACCATTATGTTTCAGGACTGGTATCGGCAGCACTTGCCTGAAGTGCCTCTGCAGCCTTTGGATGGACTACATGTCTGTTGACTGAGTGATAAGGCCTATCCTTATTCTGGGTATATTTGGATCTGGTTGTCTTTCCCTACTTCTGTGGCTGGGGTGGCTGAACAGGTGGAAACCTTGGCATTAGTGTGTCCCCCCACTGGACTGTAAGATGGGGTGCCCCTGTTAATCAGAATCAATGCTTACATGTTTGGTCACTTAGCGCAGCTGTGCTTTGAAAAACAGAGGTCCAGGACTGGGCGAGCTTTCAGAATGCCCGCTTTGATTCAGAAGGCCTATGAGGACCAGAGAAAGGCCAGCCAGGCAGAACCTGAAGGCCCGGTGGGTATTGTCTGGAAGAAGGATCCAGAGCCTTTGCTGCTAGCACCGAATGCCCAGTGTGTTCTCCAAGGACAGGTCCAGATTAAGAAGGATGTTAAGAATAAAATATTGATGCTGGATGCACCAGGTGATGGAAAATTGCCAGAGGGGTTGCTGGTTAAACCCAGTATTTTGCCTGCTCAAGTCCATGCTTTTGTCAGAAGAGTAATGGTTCAAGTGCACAATGTATCTGATCGAGAGATTCGAGTGAAGCGAGGTTGCACTCTGGCCATGGTGCACTGTGCGGATATTGCTGTTCTGCCCAGCAACAAGACTTCTGAGAGGAGTGACCGAGTGACCCCTGATCTGTTTGATTTCGGTGACTCCCCACTACCAGCAGAATGGAATAAAAAGATCAGTGAAAGGCTCGCCCAGAGGGAGCACGTGTTTTCTTTGAAGGAGTGGGATGTAAGATGTGTACAAGGAGCTGAGCACAACATTCGGCTACAGGATGAGCGACCTCTCCATGAGCGATCTCGACACCTGGCCCCTGCTGATATAGATGACGTGAGATGACACCTGCAGGAGATATTCATGGCTGGGGTGATACAAGAGTCTAGAAACCCCTATGCTTCACCTATTATAGTAGTGAGGAAAAAGAATGGAGCTGTCCGGATGTGTGTGGATTACGCACTCTAAACAGGCGAACCATACCAGATCAGTATACCATGCCACGCATTCAGGATGCCTTGGATTGTCTAAATGGTAGTAAATGGTTCTCAGTGTTAAACCTTTGCAGTGGGTACTACCAGATCCCGATGGCTCCAGAGGATCGAGAGAAGACTGCTTTCATTTGCCCGCTAGGCTTCTACGAGTTTACGCGGATGCCCCAAGGGATTTCAGGCACCCCTGCTACTTTCCAGCATTTGATGGAGTGTGCTGTGGGGGACATGAACTTACTCGAGTGTTTAGTCTACCTAGATGATGTTATAGTGTTTGGCAGCTCCTTGGAGGAACATGAGAGCAGGTTATTCAAAGTCCTGGATCGACTGGAAGATTTTGGTCTCAAATTGTCTATAGATAAGTGTCAATTCTTTCAAACATTCATGAAATATGTGGGGCACATAGTGTCCACTGAAGGCATAGAAACTGACCCCAGTAAAGTGGAAGCTTTGACTACCTGGCCTCAGCCAAAGAATCTGAAGGAGCTGCAAAGGTTCCTGGGACTTTGTAGTCATTACAGACAATTTATCAAAGACTATTCTCGAGTGATCCGCCCTCTACTCAACCTTACTCAAGGGTATCCTCCAACCCACAAAAAGTATAAGAAAACTGTGCCCTCTGAGACCGAGAAAAAATATTTCCATCCAAATGACGTGTTTGGAACCCGCTGGACTGCTGATTGTGAGACAGCTTTCCATGATACTATATATCAACTTACTCATGCCCCAGTGCTAGCCTATGCTGACCCTGCCAGGCTGTACGTTCTTCATACTGCTGCCAGTCTACAAGGATTGGGGGGCCATGTTATATCAAGAGCACACAAATGGTCTAAGGCCTGTAGCATTCACCAGCAGGAGCCTAACTCCTTCAGAAAAAAAAACTATCCAGTGCATAAGCTAGAGTTCCTGGCCTTGAAGTAGGCCACTGTTGATCAATTTCATGACTACTTGTACAGTGCTGAGATATTGGTGAAGACTGATAACAATCCCCTCACCTATGTGCTGACCTCAGCTAAGTTGATATTGGTGAAGACTAATAACAATCCCCTCACCTATGTGCCGACCTCAGCTAAGTTGGATGCCACTGGCCATAGGTGGCTTTCTGCGTTGTTTACCTATGACTATGCTGTTGAATACAGAGCAGGCTTGAACCACATAGATGCCGATGCTCTTTCCCGGAGGCCTTTATCCCGAGACAACTGGGTCAGGCTGTCAGAACCTGACTTCAGAGTACTTTGCCAAAAATTTGACAAGGAGGAACAGGTATTTCCCGATGCTGTAGATTGCATGGTGGATTGTTTGGGGCGCTCTGAGAACTGTATACCTGCTGCTTACTGTCATTTCTCTGCATTAGCCACTAGTGCATTACTCAGTTCAATGATGATAGTCTCCGGCTAGCTCAATCCCGAGACCCCGTGATAAAAACTGCTCTGAAGGCTCTGTACGAGGGGAGAGATATGCCAAAACTGCGTTCCACTGACTTGAGAACTGCCCTGTTATACAAAGAAGGTCCCAAGTTGAAACTGATTAATAGACTATTATACAGAGAGACAGTGGATAAAGAGGGGCAGGTAGACAAACAACAACTGGTGCTGCCCGTTGCTTTTAGAGAACTGGTGTTGAGGTCCCTACAGAATCACATGGGACACCTCGGCATAGACAGAACCCTTGACTTGGTGAGGTCCCAGTTTTATTGGCCCAAAATGGGTGCTGATGTGGAACAGCATATCAGGACTTGTAGCCAATATTTACAAAGAAAGACTCTTCCCCAGAGTGCTGCCCCCCTGGTTAACATCACTACCAGTGCCCCCATGGAGTTGGTCTGCATTGATTTCCTGAGTCTAGAACCAGATCAGAGAAACATCAGCAATATATTGGTAGTTACTGGTCACTTCACCTTCAGAAAGCAACCACGGTGGCTAAAGTACTTCTTGAGAATTTCTTTGTCCACTATGGGGCCCCTCAAAGAATCCATTCCGATCAGGGGAGAGATTTTGAGAGCCATTTGATTAGAGAAATGCTATCCTTGTGAGGGGTACGAAAGTCAAGAACTACTCCCGATTATCCCCAGGGAGATCCTCAGCCTGAAAGGTTAAACCGCACATTGCTTGACATGTTGGGCACCCTGCAACCTAAAGATAAGCCTAGCTGGAGCCAGCAGATTAGCACCTTGGTACATGCATACAACTGCACCAAAAATGATGCCACTGGATTTTCCCCGTGTAGACTGATGTTTGGGAGAGAAGCTGAACTGCCAGTGGATGTATGTTTCAGGGTCTCCTAATGGGGTTCAAGCAGCTAATCATCTACAGTATGTGCAGAAGTTGAAGGCCCAACTAAATCATGCCTACCAACTAGCCCAGACCATGGCTGTTAAACGAAACCTGGACAATAAGGTATGATATGACAAGAAAGTGAAAGCAGTGGAGCTGAGAGAAGGGAATAGAGTGCTATTGAGGAATCTGGGACTACATGGCAAGGATAAGATCGCTGACAGATGGCATCACCTCCCTCATATTGTTGTGGGAAAGCTGAAAGATTTACCTGTATACAAAGTGCGGCCTGAGAACAACTCAAAAGATGTGAAAACTATACACAGAAATCATCTGCTGCCAATTGGACAGATTTTGATAGAGGCTGAACCTCCCAATGATCCCCCTTCTAGGCCTGTAACTAGAGCCGCTGCCAAGAAAAAACTAAGACTGAGTGATTCCCCAGAGGTTAAACTAAAGAGACCTTCTCCAACCCCTGCAGTTGAAGTTGATGGCCAGTCTGTATCCGAGGACGGTGAGAATAATCCTGAGTACTATCCCTCTTATGAACTGAGCCAGTTGTTTAGGGGCAATCCCCTAATCAACCTTAGGGATGAAGTTGGGTTTCCTGGACAGTTTCAGCCCCCAGCTTTGTCTCTGGAGCCAATGCTCCCAGAGGGGGAAGTGAGTGGTGGTATTAAATCCAAAGATATGAGCTCATTGGGATTGGCTGAACTGTCTGATTTCTCAGATGAAGGAAGTGATGTGGTGAAGGCAACTGGGGATATGCCAGAGCAAGAAGAATATTTTGAGTGCCCTGATAGTTCTCCGCCAGTACCAGAAATATCCCTAACTGAGCCGGGTGGGGTGAGTTCAGAAATAGAGGGCTCTGCCCCCGAAGGTACCATGGACTCTGGGTCCCCTGCCCCTATAGAAGTTTCCCCAACCAATCCAAGCGGGGCTGAAATGGAGTCAGAGCCTTCAGAAATTTTATCTGAGATCCCAAGACAAACTGGCCGAGAAGTACAGCCTGCAGTGAGATTGAGCTAAGAATCCCTGGGCCAGCCTATGGATCTGCCTCTGAATGTGGTCCATAAAGAGGTGTATGTGTCCTCGAGCTCTTTGCCCAAACTAAGCCTGGGAAATGACTCCAGACTGTTAGTATTGCCCTCTGAGTATGGTACCCCTGCCCTAGTTAGCCCGTAGGTAGCTGATAAGGAAGGGCCCCCTCCTTCCAGGTGTCATAGGCAGGAAGTAATTACCCGATTTAAAAAGGAAAAGGTTGTCTGTATGTGCAATATTGCATAAACAATAGTAAACTGTGCAATACAGTGCCAATGTATGTAACAAAAGGTCTGATGTCTGTCAGTTTAAAACTATTTTGCCTTAAAGTGATTTAAGGGTAACTACTTGACGCGGACGCCAAGTTCTTTCCAGGCCAGGAAGGGTGTAACTCTCCTACAAACGGGGGTTCCTAAAAGCCTTCCCGGGGCTTGCCTAAGTGCTCCCTGCCTAACTGGCGTCCGGCGCAAGGCTGCTCAAGTGTGAGTGCTTTTAGAGCCTCTGGTACTGTCTCTTTAAGAGCTGCCTGCTTGCAGGCTTTATTAGTTAGTGTAGGGGGACAGTGGGTTTACTGCTCGAATCCCACTCGAGGGGTTGTTTGAATTGCTCCGTTTCTGCAGTCTCTAAGACAGCAGAGGGAGCTTGGTTGAAAGATGTAACTGTTTGCTAGAAAATATGTAGTGCCATTACAAAAATATAGTTTGTTTAACCTGCCTTATTTGTAGCTGGGACTCTATGTGTTCAGCCCCTCCATTTTCGACCCGAACTGACGAGATGGGCCAATTGGGAAAAAGAGGCATTAAAATGGAGACCACTGGAGCCAATTAGACTTTGGACTCCCACGGGGAGCCTGCCTGAAGGGGAATATATGGTAGGTGCTCCTGGGAAGTGTAGTTTGGACCCTGGCACCTTTTTTGCACCAATAGAGGGCGTATGGAGTGACTGACAAAACAAAGCAGCCAACCGGAGCCCTGTGAAGGAGAGGAAACTGCACTGCAACTGTCCTGGAGGGGCAGAGTCGTTGGTGATCGTGAAGGTAGAAGGAGCTCTGGCTCCTGCGCTGTGGAAGTCTTTGCGCGGGAAGCACGTGTGGCAGGCCAAGAAGTCGGGCGATAGCATCACCAGAAGGAGCGGACAAGATCCGTGGAGGAGTGCAGGTGGAGGAGGCTGTACGTTTACATCTACCTACCAGGCTCATCCTGTAGAGGACTGGAAAATCTGCTTCAATCGCGCTCGGCCTGTCAGGACAAGTGAAGCTGCGTCGATTGGCCCGGTTTTTGCAGTGAAAGTGATCGGGAGTATACAGCAGCTGCCTGGTATGGTACCCTCTGCTCTTCATATAAATGTGTGGACAAGTGTTTGGATCTCAGGCTTGGTCCTGCAAGTGGCGTGAGAGCGAGCTTTCTGCAGGAGTCATGAGTACTAAATCAGGGTAGCTCCCTGTCCGATGTTCATTGGGAGGGCACGATTTGTCTGGCTGCTTTACTGGCTACACAAACTGAGCCTGCTGGCTCTACTTAATTCTCTTAGGTATCAAATGCTTGTTTTCTGCATCAGGGCCCCAACCAGCTGCACCGAGAGGCTAGCCTTCTATTGCCTGGGTACCCAGAGACAGTGACTTATAGGTTTGGCCTGTGCACAGTGCCCTAGGTATATATATATTAGAGTGGTAAGCTAATCAACCTGATCTCCCCTGTCCTTGTTACTTTCCCCTTAATAAATCAGATTTGTTGTTGCAAGGTATACTGTTTGAACTGCGTGTCTGTGCTGCCCTTTTGTGCATGGGTTATTGTATAACTGCACCTTATTTTACAGGGGGTCTTCAGCACCAAGTTGGCCATCCCAACCTCAGGGTAAGTGTAAGTCAAAACGATAGTGTGGGAATCACTGGTGAGCCACCAGTGGGAAGAAAGGGGGGTTGCAGTGACCCAGAGTGCTGTGACCAGGTCATATCTGACTGTTTCAACCCTGACCTCTGGGTGGAGGCACCCGCCATTGGACCTAGGCCCCTCAACCTGTCAGTAGTCAGTCAGTCAGGCAGGGGTAGTAGCCCTTGGAATAGTGCCACCTGGGGGTTACACAATCATTTAAGCAATAAGGCATGACCAAGAGTTATGTTAATGGTCTGTTAATCAACCTCTAGGGGTGTAATGTGGCATGAGGCATAGCCCCCTTGGAGTGCCTTATTGCTATTATAATAAAAATGTTTTTTAAACAGTGTTAAACCATGGTCAGCATATAGTTAAGCTCTACATGTATGATAATAAAAGATCAACATAAGGCTGTTAGAATGTTTACAGCCAATCAGAAAGCTCCATTTCTCAGACCCTTTTTATAATACAAATGAACACTCTCCCAAAAATCCTCTATCTTATGCAAAACGTGCCACTCCCTTCCACTCAAAAAGATAGAAACAGCTGGGAAGCATCCTTTTGGAAATATCTATGGAGAGGCGGGAGACTCACAGTGGCCCTATCTAAACTCCAATTACCCAAGGAGCAGGGAGGGCTGGCCCTCCCTAATGTACATAAATACTGGATCTCCACTTCGCAGCCTGGACAACCCCTGCTACAATGACCCCTGTCTGGGTCTCACTGGAACAATCTATGACACCCCTCTCTCTAGGCCCCTCTCTAATCTGGCAACCTAACCAGACAAAACAACAAATTACTTGCTCCAAATTTATCAGAGCATTAGTGAACAGCTGAGCCAGATTCCTGACACTTCCCGAGAACACTTTCCTGGCGGGGTGGATTGGGATTACGGCCTGGAGCCCTGACTTCAAACCCGCATTGACAGACCCCACTTTTAACATATGGAGATTTAAGGGTCTGTCATCTGCACATCAAATATATGATGCAAGAATATTTCAAAGCTTTGAACAACTCAGGACCGCGTACAATCTCCCCCAGCAGGACTTTTTCCAATACCTGCAAATTAGGCATTAACTAGATAAAAAACTGGGACTGGATGTATCCCAAATAGAAATTCCTTCATTGCATGCATTCTTAATAAATTTAACTGCAAATGCAGAACAGAAACATTTAGTCTCCCGAGCCTCTACTGCACTGGGAAGGTCAGCCCCCCATAATATGGAGCTAGTCCAATTTCAGTGGCAGACAGAATGATCACTAGCCCTCTCCTCTGATGACTGGCTGCAAATCTGGAGAAGGTAACATAAAACAACACTTTCATACTCTTGGAGAAAGTTGTCATGGAAGGTGGCAGATTTTTCCGCATTCCCCAAATAGTGGCTAAATATTCAGAATCAGGAGACCCAGCATGCCGGAAAACAAGCGGATGTGAAGTATCCACACACACTCATGTGTTCTGGTCCTGTCCAATTCTGGGTGAATTCTGGGAGAAAGTGGGAAACTTGCTTAGAGACCTATTTCCAGATTTGGGACCCCTTACACCCCAAGTAGCCATTCTCTTACATTATCCTAAACACCTTAAATATACTCCACAAAAATACCTCCTTAACATTCTCCTAACCGTGGCCAAAACATGCATAACAAGAAACATAGAAACACAGACTTTGACGGCAGATAAGGACAGCTTGGCCCATCTAGTCTGCCCATTTCCCTACCTACAGGATAGTTTGCAGATCCTAGTTAACCAACAGCCCTTTTCTTCCTACCCCCCCACAAGCATTGCCTTATGTCTGTCCCATGCATTCTTGAATTCTCCCACAGTTTTAGACCCCACAACCTCCTCAGGAAGGCTGTTCCATGCATCCACTACCCTCTCTGTAAAATAATACTTCCTAACACTGCCCCTGAACCGCCCTCCTTCTATCTTTAAATTGTGTTCCCTTGTTAATGCACGTCTCTTTTTCTGAAAGGTGCTACCATCTTGGACTTTGTTGATTCCACTGAGGTACTTAAAAGTTTCTATCATGTCCCCCCTCTCCCTTCTTTCCTCAAGGGTATACATATTAAGCTCCTTTAGTCTCTCCTCATACGGCATCTCTTGCAGACCCTGCACCATTTTAGTTGCCCTCCTCTGGACTACCTCTATCCTGTCTATGTCCTTGCAGAGATGGGGTCTCCAGAACTGGACACAGTACTCCAGATGGGGTCTCACCAACTGTCTATACAGAGGGATAACAACTTCCTGTTTTCTGCTGATGATGCCTCCCTATACATCCCAGTATACCCCAGCCCTCTCTACTGCCTTCTCACATTGCTTGCTAACCTTAAGGGCATCTGATATGATTACCCCAGGTCCTTTCCTTTTTTGTTGTTGTTACTACCTCCCACCCATTGTGTATTCTTCCACTGGGTTCTTGTTTCCCAGGTGCATTATTTTGCACTTCTTTGCATTGAATCCTAGCTGCCATACTTCTGACCATTCCTCCAACCTTGCCAAGTCCCTTTTCATCCTTTCCACGCCTCCTTGTGTATCAACCCTGTTGCAGATCTTTGTGTCATCTGCAAAAAGGCATACTTTTCCTTCCAGTCCCTCTGCAATGTCACTGATGAAGACAATAAAAAGGACTGGACCCAATACTGAACCCTGCGGTACCCCACTAGTAACCCCTTTCTTCAGAGTGGACTCCATTTACAATTACCTTCTGTGTCCTGTTGTGCAGCCAATGTTTTACCAGGCTACCACCCTGGGACCCACTCCCAGGCTGGTTAATTTGACTAATAATCTTTGTGTGGGACTGTGTCAAATGCCTTGCTAAAGTCTAGGTAGGCCATGTCCACAGCCCCTCCCTGGTCTACTACTTTGGTCACCCAGTAAAAGAAATCTATTAGATTCGTCTGACATGACCTTCCCGCTGTGAACCCATGCTGCCTTGGGTCCTGTGCTCCACTGGCCTCTAGGTACTCAACTATTCTTTCCTTCAGAAGTGACTCCATCACTTTCCCTACCACAGAGGTCAGACTGGTGGGTCTGTAGTTTCCTGCCTCTGTCTTGGTCCCACTTTTGTGAAGGGGAATCACATCCGCCTTCCTCCAGTCCTCAGGTACCACACCATCCTCCCATGATTTATTAAAAAGCGTAGCCAGTGGTTTCACTAGTTCCTCCCTTAATTCTTTTAGAATTCTGGGGTGAATTCCATCAGGACCCATTGCTTTGTCCACCTTCAGTTTTAGGAGTTCTTGCAGAACCCTTTCTTCTGTGAAAGGACTGGGATCGACCCCGCTATCAAGAGTGCTTCTGTTAATTGGATTAGGCACTTCCCCCTCCTCTTTTGTGAATACTGAGCAGAAATATTCATTCAGTATCCCTGCTTTTCACTGCCCACCCACCGTTCATTCTATTCGGCCTCACTATCCCTCCCTTTGTCTTTCTACACTCGCTGATGTATCTATAAAAGGTTTTATCCCCCTTCTTAACTGAGTTGGCTATCTTTTCCTCAGTTTGGGCCTTTGCTATTCTGACTTCCCTCCCTGCTTACTTCTGCCTTAACTGGTACAGCTCTCTGTCCTGCTCCTTCTTTGTTTCCTTATACTTCCGGAATGCTATCTTTTTCTTCCTGACTTTCACAGCCACCTCTTTTGAGAACCATAGTGGCTTTTTTTTTCATTTTGATTTGTTTATTTTCTTCACACAAAGGCTTGTTGCCTCTGTGATGGCAGTTTTGATGATTCCCCATTGCTGCTCCACACCACTCCACTCCACTACAAGACTTTGGCCTAGTCTGGAACCCCCCACTATCACCTCCTGGGAGAACACCATTTATGATATTTACAAGGTAGAAAACCTCACTGCCCGACTACAGGATATAACTCAGGTTATTATGTCTTATTGGAACCCTTGGTTTCTACGTATAGCACAGATCAGGCCTGACTTGATACCTTGAAAAGATAGCCAAGACCACCTTCCTCTCCTCCTCCCATGTCTCACAGGCCATTGAGGGTTGACCGGCCAGGCTCGGGACAGTACCCTGGGTAGACTGACCCAGTGTTATGTCCAACTGCCTTCCCCCTCCTTGTCCCCCACCACCACCACCACCGAACACTTGCAAATTTTTACTGAATTGTTAATTCTATCACCCTCAGCCAGGCTGAAGAATTATGAAAATGTACTTATATCAGCATAGATATCATGTAACATTTGTCTTGACACAATGTTGTCGGATAAGGTGCTAAACCAAGACTGCTATAGCCTATTGAATTTGAGATATATCTGTGGCTCATTGTCTTACATTTACGTATCACCTGTGTGCTGAAAGAAAATGGATAAAATTAAAAGTGTTAAAAAATCATTTGGCAATGCTCCCTACTGACCCCCTTTTGGCAAGCTGTTACTCTGCTAGCCAGGGATGTCCTAGGCCTAGCAATGCAACCAGACCCCCTTTTGTGGATGCTGGGCTTACCCCCTCCAGGATCTATTCTTAAACCTCATTTCATTCGTTGGCTGGCACTGCTTAGTATCTCTGCCAAGCGCCTCATACTTCCATGGGGGAGAACTACTGAAATTCTCACTATTTCAGAACTCCTGCAAGCTCTTACCCTTCTCGCTACACTTGATCATATGTCCCACTCCGTGCTTGATAAACTAGCAGATTATGCATCATGCTGGGCCCCTTTCATAACGTATTTGAAACCCAGAACTGGTACTGGATGAACCCTTCTTGGTGGCTTATAACTTGCTTTACTCTCTAGTTACTCCCGAGATGTGAGACTCTTAGGTTTGATATGACATAACATGTGCTGTTTTCTTTTTCATTCTCTGTAACCCTGTTCTTGAATTTGTAAGATCGCAACCACCTGACACCGAGCTCCTTCTCCTTGGTGACTTTAATATAAATTGGCTCGCATCAGACGTTGGGTCCCTTAAGGATGCTATCCTAGCAGCTAACCTAACATAGATGGTGAGCTCCCCCACTAGAAAAAACTACAAAACTGGAACTTGCACTCTCATTGACTGGATCCTTGCTAGCCACCCAGCCCGCATAAAAAACACAGTTGTTCTCCCGGACTCTCTCAGTGACCACTCCCCTGTGATCTGTACCTGGACAAATAAGTTCCAAAAACCATCTCAAGCAGAGTGCTACCCCATGGAAACCTTACTAAGCTCAAGACCTGTCTTTTACAGCAAGACTGGTCCCCAATATACAATACTCTAGATGTTGACACAGCCCTAGATTATTTTATCACAACTTTCAACACTCCCTGTGACAACTACGCACCAGTAAAAAAGCATAAAATCAAAGCGCTCTCAAATCCCTGGCTCACAGCCGAACTACTGGCCCAACTCAAAGCTTGGGACCACCTCTGAGCCATAGCCAGAGCCACAGGCTCCTTGATGGATATCCAGAAGTATAAACAGGCACAAAACCAATGTACCAAACAAATCCGACTAATGAAGAGCTCCTATTTCAAAAATGCCCTCGCAAACTCCTGGGGTGACAGGAGATTGTTCTGGGACAACATCAGAAATATCACGGGTAAGCAGTCCAAATCCTCTCCCACTATAATGACTGTCGATGGACCCACTACCCTAGACCCAATGGTCATGGCAAAGGCCTTAAATAAAACTTTCACTGACCTCAGTGGGGTCCTCCCTTGGACTTCTTCTCTGACAGGACTCGCCAAACCAACATCTCCTACTGCCTCACCTGACCAACTTTTCCACTTCAAAATAGTTAAGGCACAGGAAGTCTACAAATATATAAAAGGGCTATCTCTAAATCCAAAGCAAGCAGTGATACTATTGATCTTAAAATTCTGTCCCTTACCCTGAAGAGGTGGTGCACCCACTCACCAAAATTTTCAATCTCTCCCTCTGCCTTAGTCAATTTCTCAGCAAATGGAAGTCTGCTATAGTCACACCAGTGTTCAAAAATGGTGACAAGTCCCTACCAGGAAACTATCGGCCTATATCTATACTTCCACCCCTCTCCAAGGCCCTAGAATGCATTGTGGCTGACCAACTCTCAGGCTACCTGCATAAGTATAACATACTCTGCTTGCAGCAACAAGGATTTAGGAAAGGTCACAGTACGTCGCCCGCCCTACTGGAATTCTCAGGAGAAATTCACACTGCTTTGAGCAAAGGATATCAAACCGGAGCTGTTTTCATTGACCTATCAAAGGCGTTTGATGCTGTTCACCATGGCTTACTTATCACACAACTACACAGTCTTGAGCTCTCGCTAGGACCAGATGTCTGGGTTAAAAGTTACCTGGCCCAACGCTCTCAATCACTAAAAATCTCAGAAGTTCTCTCAGACTCAAAACCGGTCCTCTCAGGTGTTCCACAGGGGTCAATCCTAGACCCCCTCCTTTTCAGCCTTTTCCTAAACTCTCTCCCCAAATCCTGCCCGAACAAATAATCCTTTATGCTGACGATGCCGTGATTCTCTCCTCTCATAAGGACCCAAACCCTTACTCCAGAGCCTGCAACTTGCTTTCCCAATGTTGAAAAGTGGTTCCTAGATCACAAGCTGGTCCTAAATCACACAAAACAAAATCCATGCTTTTCTCAGTCCACAAAACAGAAAAAGACAAATTCCACTTACTATCAAAACATACCCAGGAAATACCCTTGAACAAGTGTCAACATTTAAATACCTTTGAATCACCTTTGATCAAGGTCCTACTCTTGTGACCCACATTGATAACACAGCTAATGGTGAACCAGCGATTGGTATCCTGTTCCAAACTGCAATTTTTACCAAGCTGCGCTTGAGGATTGCTATTCAAAGCTCTGTCATCTCAATCATAGACTATGGCTTAATTATCTATGGCTCTGCCACTACCACCGCACTAAGGCGCATCACAACCACCCTAAACAAGGCCTGTCGGCTGCTCACTGGAGCACAAAGACGTACTCATACATGTGAGCTCTACAATGAAACAGGATGGTTGCAACTCTCAAATCGTATAAGGTACCTCACATGCTTGATGGCAAAAAAATCCATCTTGGGCCGGATTCCACCGTGTATCCAAGACCTACTTTGCCCAAATACCAGCATCCGTCCCACCAGAAGATCGGAACACCAGCCTCTCCAGGTCCCCAGATGCCAGACCACACAGGCCAGAGATCTTTTGCCTATCGTGCCCCAGCTGGTACAATGCCCTGAGCTCGCTCATTACATCCTCCACGTCACTAGGAGCTTTCAAATCTATGCTTTACTCTCACCTCTCAGCCTCTAGCTCCTGTGACTGCCTTGACTAATGATTCTTCCCTCATGGCTGTTTTTACTGTTTTTCATCCTCCTCTTCTGCTCCTTTCTTGACAAAGGCATCGGAGTACCTCTAATTACTTAAGTCTGCTCCCCTCCCCATATCTCCTCCTACCCTTCCCACCTTGACCATTCCTCCAATGTTTTTTTCCCTGTGATGTACTGTATTACACTGGCTTATTGAAACCTTTATAATTTGCTGACCATTCTATGTAACATGTCTTGTTTGTTTGTACACTGATGACGTGGAACCTTTGTAAAAGAGACATTGGCTCAAAGGTAATAATTCCTAGAACAATAAACTAAACTAAATAAACTAAACCCTAGCAGTGTGTATGTATTTCTCTTACTCAACTGGATCCCCAGTCTTAACTTGTAAGTTTTGGTGTTTGTCTTGCAGATGAGCTTTAGAATACTGTGTTATAGCAAACATGCAGAAATAAGAGGGCATTTCCCTCTTACTCCTACAAAGCCCATTATAGCTGGAATGTACAGATTACAAGATACATATTTTCTCAAGTGTGGACATTTTGCCATAAAACCCTTCTCTGCTGTATACAACTTCATGGCTGTATGTATAATACTGTTTCATAAGTTGGAAAATTAATAAAACTATTAACTGAGGAAAAAAATTAAAAAAAAATGTGTGTCCTACCTCAGTGCCTCTAGCTCTTCAAAACTTTACCGGTCCATTCCCCAAAACCTATTTTAAGTCCCTGAAGGGATCAGTTACTACCCTCTTCTTATGGAAGGGCAAGAGACCTAGAATACGGCAATAAATTTTATGTCAGCCTATGATGAATGGGGGTCTGGGACTCCCCGACATGTACCTCTACTACTTGCCAGCTCAGATTACCCCCCTAACTGAATTAGCACAGAGTAGCTCCCCAGAGAGAACATGGGTGGTATTGGAAGGGGCATCACTCAATCACCCTCTTGAGCATTCCTTCTTTGTGGCCATCCTGAACAAGAGGACAGTGAAACAGATTCCCAATCCTTTTACCAGGGCCACAATGTGGGCCTGGTCATCAGCTCACCAAATACTGAATCACCCAACTATATTATCTCCTGATGCATCCATAATGCATGCAGTCTGAGAGGAAGGTCGGATACCGGATACCAGATCCCAGCCGACAAACACTCCAAGCATAGAGAAGGTAGGCTTGTGTTGCATATCACAACTTTATGAGTGTGGGAACCTACTCTCATATCAGCTGCCCAAGAATTTCAACCTCCTTCCTAGTGCTTTACTTATCTGCAGATCCGCACCAGGCTTCTAGAAACAGATGGTTCGGGAGATCCTGCCAAGAAGCTAAGGAGATCCCCTCTGGAAGAGGTATTAAAGGGACATTCCCAAATCAGACCATACAGACTGCTGGCCAAATGTTACCAGACTCTCCTGAATGGTCTACAGGACCCTGTGGAGTCTCTGAAGAGGAAATGGGACCAAGATTGGGGGAGGTGGCCTGACCGGGGAAGACTGTGAATCAGTGCTAAGGAGGGGAATGGATTGTTCAATTAATAACCAATTAAGAGCTATACATTTAACATTCTCCACAGAACATATTTTACCCCAGCACTAGCTAACAGGATAGATCCTGCCTGCTCAGACCTCTGCCTAAAGTGTAAAGCACAAAAAGAAACTTTTTTTCATAAGATATGGGAATGCCTGAGGATTTTAACCTACTGATAAGGTATAACATCTATAATGCAGAGGGTACTACAAGACACTCAGGAGGTAGGAGCAGAGGAGTTTCTGCTGGGTCTGCCAGAGATGATGAAGGGGAAAGGGGGCATGGACCATTCGTTATGGGCACTGGCCATGGCAGTAGGAAAGCAGGCATTGGCACATCACTGGTGGCTGGAGAACACCCCTACAACTGCTCAATGGGCTAAACTCCTATTACAATGCATGAAACTAGGACGACCCCAATACAAGGCAAAGGGGAGGGAAGTTGAGTTTCAGAAGCTGTGGGGCCCATTGTAACAGTCCCTGACCTGCCCTTGGTTCCCCTCCCTGTAGTAAGGGAGAATGTTGAATTGTCTGATGAACCTGATATTCTAAACATAACTTAGATGACCCTGACAGTTATAACTGGCTTAGTATTATGTGGAAACTCAGATGACCCTGACAGTTATATAACTGGCTTAGTATTATGTGGAAACTCTGTTTGGAACTTTCATAGGTGATATTTATTTATTTAGTTTTTGTTGACCGGGTAAGTGCACTAGACAAATCCTGCCTATTTTCAGGCACGACCCAGGGGAAGGGGATACAGATGAATGCCTACTGACCTTGAACCAGATTAAGCTGTTGGTGGTATTTTTAGTGAATGAGGGAAATTTGGCCAAGACACCGGGGAAATTCCCCTACTCTGCTGCTGCATTGCTGCCAGCAGGGGGACCCTTGGCCACCAGCGTTGCCGTGGTCAGTCTGCCTAGGATGTTGGAGGAGATGGATGCATCTAGTGCAGGGGAGCTGGCCTCCTCTCCTGTACTGTCTGATCCAGAGGCTGTTGTTGCTGCTTGTGATGTGGCTGAGGTTGTCGACCTCAGTATTCTTACCTCTACTGATGCTTCTGCTGTGACTCATTCTTCTTGTGAATTCGTGCCTCCTTTGCCTAAGGATAAGTCGGGGCTGCTCGCTGCACGTTCACAGTTACTGCTGCAAATGGACTTACTTGACCGTAGAATTGTTGGTTTTTCGGATGTTGATGGATCCTCTGCACTGGTATCTTCTGTTTCCAGTCGGACGACTTTTGCGGCTGGACCGGAGGAAAGTGGTGTTTCACTGCATACAGTCGTTCAGTTGCTTCCTACGGACCATTTCCCTGATTCTCGGGCTGGCAGTTCGATGGGTTCAGTATCCGTGTGCCTAAAGCCCCTTCTGCCTGTTTCATCTGTGCCTGTTGATGGTGCCCCTGTTCCTCCTTTACCGACTCCAGCGGTGTCCTTTGCTGGACAGACATTTTCTTTCACCTCCCGAGTCCAGAGACCTGGCTGGAGCAAACTGCCTGGAGTTCCTTCTGCTTCTGGTTCTGAGGGGACTAGTACTTCGAAACTGGCAATCTTGCCTTCAGACACTTCTTGGTCTCCTGATCGGGCGTTACGGGAGGCTGGCTGGGAACAATCAGGTGGTGGGTCCTGGTCACCAGACTCGCAAGATCCTTCCTATATTAGGATGCTGAAAAACGCTGGTACATCGGTGGATGCTGCGTTTTCTGTCCCTCTGAGCTCCAACTTGCCCCGGGGTAATTTATCTTCTCCTTGTGATTTGGACTCTGAGTCTGTTAATAAAACTGTTGGGGGGATATTGCTGTACTGGGGGATATTGTTGTTGCTGAGGTTCCTGTTTCTGGTGTTGGTGTGCATGTCTCTGCTTCTCGGTGTCCCATCTCGAGCTTGGTTTCTCCAGCTTCTGAGGCACCGGGAGGCTCGACTCTCGCAATACCAGGCTGGTTGGGTCAGGACCCTGAAGCACGGCAGGGTGTGGCTCCCAAACCTGGTATTGCAGTGGGTTTTAAGCTCATGGATTTGTTCCAGTCCAATAAAGGTGAGCCTGCTCCTAGACCCAATGCTGTCAGGTTTTTATATACAGGAGGGTTGGATACTCCCCCTGACAGGCTGTATGTTGCTAAAACTTTGCTTAAAGGGTCGATGCATTCTTTTTCATCGGAAATTTTTGCCTTGATTAGTTTAGGGAATTCCAATTTTGATGTAAGCTTTAAACATGTTTCTCATTTGGATCGTTTTTGGGTCCAGTATGCTAAATTTAAAGCTTTCCCCCTTTGGGCTCCCTTCCATGCTCTCCCTTTAACGAAACCTACTGTTAAGACTATCACTATTATGTTTAAAAATGAAGGAGTCAATGTTGAGGACATTTTATTCTGGCTCCAACAGAGATGTGAGGTTTTGAATAAACCTACCCCAACTTTAGATAGTGAACAGATTTGGGATGGGGGTGGAAAGTTAGGGTTAAGCTGTTTTCCTCCGACTCTGGTCCAGCTCACTTGCCTAATTTTTTTTTCCTTGGGAAAGAAAAAGGGGTTGATTTTTTATGCAGGGCAGCCTAGGTCTTGTTTTAAATGTGGATCTCGGGCCCATTTTAGCTCTGCTTGTGACACACTTAAATGTAGCCATTGTTTAGATTTTGGCCATTCCTCCAGTGCTTGTTTGAACCTTTTTAAGTGTAACCTCTGTGAAAACACTGGTCATGCTTATGGTCGTTGTCCTTGGGCCTCTCATAACTGGGATGATTGTCCCTCCCATGTGGGCCTCATTAACCTTGCTCAACAGCAGCAGACACAAAAATCTGCTGAGAGTCTTTCTCATTCTGGTATTGAGGCTTCACCCCTTCCCCCTTCGGCTCCGTTTGATCCTGTTATAGAGCCTGCAGTTGGGGTGGCTCCTGCTTCGGCCCCTCAGGATGACTTTCTGCTGAATGAGCCTGCTTTTATGGTGGCTCCAGAGGGCCTTCCTTTGGTTTCCCCTGACTCTGCTACTTCTATGGTTATGCGCCCCCCTTTGCCTCAGACTTTGCCTGTCCCGGAGCAGGCCACCCCTTTTACTGTTCCAAAAAAAAGGACCAGGAAAGGGCTGTCTGTTTCTGGTAAGGCTAAGGCCCCTGGGTCCCGGTCCTGGGCTTCTGGTAATAAATTTGCGATTTTAGCTCCCGATATTACTGATAGGGATTCTGGGGATGATGATATGGATACCTCCTCCCTTGTGTCTAATACTGATACGGATGGGGGTGGGGAGGTTGACCCCATTGCTAAACGGACGAGACAGTGTCGCCGTGGTAAATCACCCTAATCTTAGATATGGATTCCTTGACCATTCTCTCCTTTAATGTTAACAGTATTAAGGGAGAAAAAAAACTTGGTGGTGTTCTGCTCTCTGTACGAGAGATGCATTGTGACATCGCTTGTTTAGTGGATACTCGTTTAAAAACTAATAATGAACTTCAGCAAGCTTCTTGGAGTTGATCTCAGGGCCCTTCTTTTTGGTCCTCTGGGGTGGACAAGTGTGATGGGGTTGGTATTTTGTTTTCTAATCCTGCCCTTCGGGTATCTAGATTGGTGGATATTTTCCCAGGTCGTGCACTGCTGCTTGACCTCACCTTTCACACTGAACGATTTCGGTTAATTGCGGTATATGCCCCTCAGACCAAAGCCTTGCAGTCTGCTCTTTTTCGAACTATTCAACCATTTTTGCATACTTCTAGACTGATCATTTGGGCTGGGGATTTTAATTGTGGTCTCCATCAGTCTGATAGAGGACTTCAGACAACCAAATTGTTTAGTGACTCTATGACTCTGAAGAATGTTTTGTCGACAGCTAAACTTCAGGATGCCTATAGGGTTCTGCACCCTAGGGGTGGATATACTTATTTTCGGGGTACTTGTCGTACTAGGATTGATTTTGTCTTTCTTTCCCATACGCTTACTGTTCAAGACTGTCGGACTTTAGGCAGTGAATTCTCGGATCATGTGGCCTTAAGGGTTGTATTGTCCTGGTCTGACGTTCCCCAGTGTAAAAAGAACAGATGGAGACTTAATGACTCTATTCTTGATGATCCCAAAATTCAAAAGTTGTGGAGGTGAGACTGGGCAGCACGGTTGTCTGTTGCTGACATTTCTGAGGATATTTTAGAATGGTGGGAGGACACTAAGGCTGGTTGGAGGAAGGTTTTCCAACAGAAAGCCGCTGCAGCTCATACCTGCCAATATAAAAAGTACCTGGCCTTACGTCAACAATTGCAGAATTTGATTTCTCTGTCCGAAGAGAATCATTATGATTATAGCTCACAGATTTCTGTTTTGCGTGATCAGATGAAGGCTTTGCAGTATAACAGGGCTAAATCCTTGGGCTATGAAGCTCGCTTTGGGACTAAAATCACCAAAAGGGGCTTCGACCCTTTTAAAGACTGTCAGGATAGGGTGGACTCTCGGGTTATTTATAACCTGGTATCCCCCTCGGGAGATCTGGTTAGTTCCCCGGAGGCCCTGATCCAGGTTGCTGAACATTTTGTTTTGGGCATGTTTGGGACTGAATCTCCCGTCGCTGATGATGAGTTTTTTTTGACTCATTATCTTTGCCCTCCCTCACTTCAGCAGAATGTGAGATGCTTTCGGCTACTATTACTGAGGAGGAAGTATTACAGGCCATTGTTGGTTTAAAATGGGATTCTGCTCCTGGCTCTGATGGCCTCACGGCAGGATTCTATTTTACGTTCCGTACTGATTTGGTTCCTGCTTTAACTCTTTTGTTTAATGACATGTTGTCTAAAGCCTCATTTTCGAAATCTATGAAAGAGGCAACCTTGGTCCTCATTCATAAGAAGGGGGTGGCTTCTGACATTTATAACTGGAGGCCGTTGAGTTTACTTAATGTGGATAGCAAACTTGTGGCAAAAATTTTGCTCACCAGACTTGTTCGGGTAGCTCGGCTACTTAGTCCTGTCCGGACGTGTGGCATCCCTGGTAGGTGCCAATCTGACAATCTGATTTTATTACGCGAACTATTTGCCCTAGGGGACCTGAATCACATTCAGGGTTGGGTGTTGGCTATCGATCAAGAGAAGGCCTTTGATAGAATTTCCCATACTTATTTGTTTTCGGTTTTAGCTGCATTCGGATTTCCCTCCAAATTTATAGACTGGATTCATGCTCTTTATTTTCAGACTGTACTTCTCCCTAATGTTAATGGTTGGTTGGAACATCCTGTTTTAGTTAAAAGGGGGATGCGTCAGGGGTGTCCTTTGAGTCCCCTATTATATGCCTTTGGAATTGATATTTTGATTAGGGCAATCTTTCATTGCCCTGGGATCCTTGGGTTACAAGGGCCGCCTGGCCTCCCTCCCATCAAAGTACTGGCTTATGCAGACGACTTGGTTCTGACTGTGGTGTCCCGTTCGGATGAGCAGGCTGTACTTGATGTGTTCCAACAGTATTCCTTAGTGGCAGGATCCCGATTAATTTTTAAAGAGTGTTGGGCTCCCGCTGGGTTCCCCCACTCCTCCTGAGTCCGGTTCCTTTGCTGGCGTCCGGCTCTCTTCAGAGCCCATTAGGATTCTCAGTCTATGGTTTGGGCCTGGAGATTTACCGCTGTTGAACTGGCCTGGGGCATTAGGGAGGGCTGATAGGCTTTTAGCTGGGTGGCGGCAGAAGCAGATTGGGAAGAAAAAACGGGTTTATTTACTAAAAACCTTGATGGTCCCCATTTTTTTGTACCTTTGCTATGCCCCCCCCCCATGTCTTTATTTACAAGACTATATGGTGTTTTTTCAGGGTCTTTGGGTTTCTCGGTTGAATCCTATAAAGTATGTTTATTATCGCCTCCCGGTGCGGGGTAGGGATGGTACATCCTGTAGCCTTTTTTATAGTATTTTTTTTGTTATAACTTGGGTTGGGCCTTAAAACCGGGTAATAAGGGTTGGAAACCCTTTCTTTGTTCATGGCTTCAGCCTTGTCTCACTCCCTGGGAACAAGGCAACAGGAGATCTGTGGCTAAACTTTCAGGCCTCCTGCCTTTTGGTGTGCAGGTCGTGAAACTAGCCATGATCTGGGGTTTAAAGCCTAGTGATTTTTGTACACTAAGTAGGAAGGCAGTATATGATCACATTTGGAGACGAGAGGCTCTGGTTCTTGTTGAATTTCCATCCTGTCCGCCTGATCGTCTGTCTTGGATACTGAAGCAACTTTTGAATCCTAGACTCCCTCCTTATATGTGGGACATGGTCTGGCTCAGTAATTATGGTAGACTTAGCGTTAAGGAGAATCACAAACATAAAATGCTGTGTGATAGATACTGTCCTAGGGATTCCTGCCTTTTGATTATAGAATCTCAGGCTCATTTATTCCTTGATTGTCCATTTGCTTCTGATTTTTGGTCTACTATTGCTGTTCTGTGGGATGAACCTCTTTTTACTGAGTTGTCTTATGCTGATATTATGTTTGGGACGCATTCTGTTTTACATACTAAATATCATGCCGGAACTATATATATTGTATTATGTTTTATGTGTTATTTTTTATGGCAAGCTAGATGTCTGCTAGTTTTGCACCAGAAATGGATCCCTATTTTGGAAATTGTACTGAATGTTAGGAATGCTGTATTTACCTTGAAAAAGTATGATTTTTCTAGATATTCCAGACCGCAATTTCGCCATTTCTGGATTAACTGTGATTCTTGGAATTTGACTTGATTTTTTGTATCCTCTTTTTTTTGTTTGCTGTTTTTCTTTGTTTTTTTACCTTTGTCATTTATATCTTTTGAATGTTTGTTGTAATGAAGCCCACTTCTTCTCAATAAAATTCCTCTACTCTTTTCGATAAGTGCATGGGATCTTTAACATCCACCTGAACTACCACCAATCCAGGCAGATGGGACCTCGGTTTAACATCTCATCCGAAAGACGGCACCTCAGAAGTGCAGCATCCCTCTCATGCTGCACTACAGTGTCAGTACTGGGATATTAACCAAAGTGCCAGATGCGGGAACTAAATCCACAGCCCTCTGATCTCCCAGCCTCAGAGGCAAGTGTGCTACCTACTGAGCCACTGACACTGTTAACTGTTATACAGTCACGGACCGACTTAAGCAAGTAGGGAAAAGAATGTCTTGATTTTGAGTTTATAGATAATGGGCTTATGTAATCTCTGTATATCGAGTCTGTTTTTATTGTGCAACATGAAATACCTATCTGTCATAATTTGATTGAATGATTTGAAATATGTCTACCCTACTGTATTGCTGCAAGTTTAAAATAAAGTTTACAAAAAAAAAGTCACCCAGTCTCAGGGCAGGCAATGGACCAGTTCAATTAAACTCTGAGGACACAGTGGATTGCAAGGGAGAAGCGAACTACCAGGCAGAACAAAAACAGAAAACGAAAGTATGTGTGTGAGCCGGGGGGGATACCATAAAAAGACAAAGGTTTGGAAAGGGATAGAGCACACACTGTGAGAGCTGGTGAAACTAAGAAATGAGGCAACATGTAGCACCACCACCTAATGGGGAAATATGAAACTGTGTACTTTTTTTTTTAAAGGTGTACTTGCAAAATACAAAAGTAAGGGAAAATCTATTTAAAACTTTTTTAAATCTTTTTCTTTGTTAATAAATGAGCCATTGTATAACATCAATAAGGCACCCCAAGGATGTGTGTTATTGTGTAATAATGTCACTTCTCAGGTATTGAACACACTCGGCCTGTGGCCTCATGCTTCAACCACCCGCAGCGGGATGTTATTACACAATAACACACACCCCCTGTCATGCCTTATTGCTTAAATAACTAGTGCTAAATCTCTAGACACACTATGTATACAAAAATGACTAACAGTATAATGCACAGTTTGTTAGGATAATGAACATAGTGAGCGGTTCAATCTCAGTATGCACCTTCAAACAATGTCCGAATAATACGATAATTAATCAATATCTAAGGTTATCCCACATATATCCTACTGTGGTAAACATACAATCACTACTAGGTCCTCACAAGGAGGAAGAAACTCAGGAAATTATTCTAATTCAAATATAGTAATGCTGCTGAGCAGAGGAAAAACAATAAGAACAGTATGCAGTGTGCAACAGTGCAATATTAAGGGGGTAGTGGCTGAAAACTGGGGGAAGGGGTGCTGTTGTAGTGACAGTGCAGGGTGGAGGGCAGCAGAAAAAAGTCCAAGCCCCAAGCCACCGTGACAGAAGCAACCGCAGAAGTCAGTAGTGAAATCACGGGGGACAGATTCAGAGTGTGTGTATAATTCCAGTATGTTCAATAAATAAATAAATAAAGAAGCAGAGCGAATGGGAATGGGAAGAGAGACCCAGCATTTAGGGAAGGGGAAAGAGGAGACAAATTTATCAGTAGAGGACTTCACTGGGAGGAGAGTGAGAGCAAGAGTTGCGATGGGAGCAAGAGGTAGTTAGGTAAGGGAGGAGAGAAGCAAGAGAAGAGGGAACCAAACCAAAATTTGGAGATAGAGGACGTGCAGTAGGCAAGGTTCTTAGCATCAAGGGAGGGAACAGAGAAGTACAAAGAAGAGTGATAAGCGCACAGGGGTTTGTTGAGGGAAAAATGACAAAACGAGTAAAAGAGATGGTCCAATCTGACTAAGGCAGACTTGAGAGCAGTACCTTAAACAATGTCAGCAATGGCAAAGATGGGGAGAATTACCTTTGAGAGGATCTCTTTGGGGGCAGGAAGCGGGATGCTCATCTTACTCCTGTAACGCATACCAAGTTTGAGGTGGAGCTTGTTGTAGATTGCATCCACATAACTAGAGAAATCGAGGTGATGGTCCAGCCAGACCCTGAGGTACTTGAAGGAGGAGCTATCTTCAATCGCTGCACCACCATGGGTATGGAAGGGGGGAGGGGGTGAGTCTAGCAAGCCTCCAGCTGGTGCTAAAACTCATAGAGATTGTTTCCTTGGCACTAAGAGACAGCAGTTTTTATGGAACCAGTGCTGCGGGATGTTAAAGTCCAGTTGGAGCAGGGCCACGAGGTCAAGGGCAGAGGAGCCAGAGGAAAGAGCACCGCATCATCTGCATACATGTGAATGGACACAGAGGAGCAGGCACTGGAGAGATCATTTAGAAAAATGGAGAAAAGAAGTGGGCCAAGGACAGACCCTTGGAGGACACCTAAGTGGATTGGAAGTTGGTGAGGAGAGGGAGTTTCTAATATGGACAGCTTGAGACCTTCTCTCAAGGTAAGAGCAGAACCACTCAATTGAGGAGGCAGAGGGTCCAGCTGCTAGGTGGGCAACAGTGCTAAAAGTTTTGGCCAAGTTGACAACGATGGCAGAGGTGACTAGCGCTGATCCATGCCAGAGAGGATGGTGTCAGTGAGCCAAATAAGAGAAGTGGAGGTGAAGTGGGACTTTTTGAAGCCAGTCTGGAAAGGAATGAAGCAGGATGAGGCTGAGTCACAAAAAAGGGGAGAGTTGGGAGAGAAGAAAAAACATTTGTCAATGATGAATGTTTCCTTGTATGGTTTATGTGGCAGGTGTGTATTGTGTTAATTGAACTTCTGGTATGAGGAAAAGCCTGCCTGAACTATGGTTTGACAAGCTGCCATATTCTGGACAGCAACTGAATATAGAAGCTCGGGTAATAAGGTTATGTTGAAAATGTGGGGTGCAACGCTGGGCCAATGGCACTGAAGGGGAGAAACCAGGATGAAAAAAGCTCACAGCGGATGATGAAGGGAGCTTGCAGATCCCACCCCTGAACAGTCACAGCGCCAACCCCTGTACTTGATCTGGTCTTGGTTTGGGTGGCCCCCTCCTCTGCTCCCTCCAGACAGAGAGGGTCGTGTAGCAGGAGTACAAATAATTAAAAAAAAAAGTGTAGGGTGCAAATATTTAAGATTTCTGCAGTTACTAGCATGCATATGGAAATTGCATCAAGTAGGCATACCTTTGTCTGGCGGGAGGAAAAGCCTGCCTGACCTATGGTTTGACAAGCTGTCATATTCTGGACAGCAGCTGAATACAGAAGCTCGGGTAATAAGAAGGCTATGTTGAAAATGTGGGGTGTATTGCCAGCCCAGTGGCACTGAGGGTTGAGGTGCTGGACGCCACACCTCACACCATGCTGGCGACCTGTGTTCAGGAGCGAGCGCAGGCCGCTGGGGGTCAGCAGGGGAGGAGAAGGATTGAGCATCCCAGGGACAGCTCTCATTTTCTGAGGAGAGGGGTAACCAGTAGTTGTTGCATGCCTAGCCCCTAGTGGCAGCTGGGGGCTGGCACACCAATGCTGCAGACATTGGGTCAGAGGTGGGATAGACGCCTGACAAGATGCGAGCACGGGAGCATGCACGGCACCATCTCCAGCATCCTAGCACACTCCACCCCTGAAGGAGAGAAACCAGGAGGAAAAAAGCTTAGCATGGATGATGGAGGTAGCTTGCAGTTCCCACCCCCAAATAGTCACGGTGCCAACCCCTGTACTGGATCCGGTCTTGGTGGGGTGGCTCCCCATGGGCCCCCTGCTGACCCTGCTGGGGGGTAAGCTCTGGGGGTAGCTGGTCGGTGTCGGCTGGTGGACATCGAGGGGCGGGGCTGGGGATCCCTCCAGATAGAGAGGGCCATGGAGCAAGAGTACAAATAAATAAAATAAAATGTGGGGTGCAGATATTTAAGATTTCCGCAGTTACGAGCATGCATGCCGAAACTGCAACAAGTGGGCATAACGTTGTCATATTTTCAGATTTTGACCCTAAATGTTGAACACAGTCTTATCATCCCACCTCAGGAACCCTATAGGTGAAAATTTTCAAATCCGTGGGAAAATGGCATTCCATGCCACAGGTACGAAAACACATTATGGGCAGGATGTGAAAAATGACAGCTGTACTGATCATGAGGTGGTGTGATAAAAAGGCTATATTAAAAACTTGGAGTGAAAATATTGAAAATGACCGAAGTTACATGTATGCGTAGAAAATTTTGAACGACCGGGTGTAACTTGCCTATTTTTCAGAGTTGTTTCACCAAGTTTTCAACATGGTCTTTTTGGGACTCCACCTCATGAATCCTGAAAGGTGATTTCGCAGATTGACTGCGCCATTCTGTGGCACAGGTGCGAAAACACATTTCGGGCAGGATATGAAAAATGACAGCTGTACTGTTCATAAGGAGGTATGAAAAAATGGCAATGTTGAAAATCTGGCATGACAATATAAAAAATTGGTGAAGTTAGGAGCATGCATAGAAACTGTGCAATGCACACTCGTAACGCAGTAGTTTTTGATTTTTCACATTTGTAACATGGGTTTTTGGAATTTCACCCTCATGAACAATGGCACTGTTGTTTTGTTAATCAGTCCTGAAAGGTGATTCAGTGCAGTGACCACGAAATCACTTTTCCGGACAGAGCAACGAAATGACAGTGACAGTGTTCATGAGGTGGGGTCCCAAGAACCCCATGTTGAAAATTTGGGGCCAAAATTCCTAAAAATGTTTGCGATATCAACCTAAATTGAAAACCCCATTGACTGCTATTATACGGCACTTCCTTTGATTCTTCAGTTTGCTGGACAGCTTTGAAGAGTTCAGATGTGTCCCGGTCCTCAGAAGATGACAACGCCAACCTTCGGAGGTAAGTATGGGTGGGTGCTCAGTTGGGAGGGTGGGGGGACTGGGGAGACAACGAGGGACCGTTTTCTTTTCTACAGGTTAAAAATAAAAAGAGGTCGGGAGATGGTTTTCTTTATTTACAGGTACCAAAAAAAATTGGAGCACACTGGGGTGGGCTCTCAGAGTGCCACATGAGTTGGGGGGTACATGATGCCGACACAGAGATTGGGCACTCCAGTGTCGGCAAGGAAATGGGGAACGGAGGCTGTGGGGTAGACAGCACACAGTGGGAGGAAACGGGAGAGTTTAATTAGATGCCCAGGGCTGGAACAGGAGTGGGGAGGACAGCAGCAGTGAGAGAGAGGGAGGGTTTAATGAAAGATGCCGGTGTGGTGGGGGAGCGAAGGGTACGAGGTAGATTGCAGCAGTGGGAGGGAGCAGGAGGATCTGCAGAGTTTTGATGCCAGCTATGCAAATGAGAGGAATGAAGTGCACTCTCATTGGTCAGTTCATTCTCTCAAGTGCGGCTGGCTCCCCGCTGTGAAATTCCAACGGTCATCGCACTCGGCTTCAGTGGTCATCGGTGTATCAGGGTCAAGCCCACTGTACACTGTACAGTGCTGCATTGGACTCATCCCTGACACACTTCTCAAATGTGGTACTGTCCCAAGGTGTTTCTTGCACGAGCACAAGGAAACACAAAAATGACTCACCACAGTAATGTTTTTTTCAAAGAGATCCCTCACTATGCTTAACAGAATCTGAGAATTAAATTCAAAACTCTGCTGCATGGTCATGCTCACCCTTGCATTCTAACGGCAGATTTGTTTATAAAGCTAGGGTGAGTACTGACCACTAAACTAACAAAATGGCTACCAAAAATATATCAAAAAACAATCTGAAAAGTTTTAAACAACTTTTTCAACATAGCAGACCAATGAATGAAAAATTAAAAAAGCTTAGATTACTGAGCATTAGTTGCAAGGCACTGTAACAAGTAATTCTCATGCAAACAAAGAACTGATTCGTGTGTGAACCTTTTGCCAAGTTCTGGAAAGGAAAGCAAAAGCAGGGATTAGAGATTGTTAATTGTAAGCCCCCTCTCTTTTGAGGCTTATGTTCTGATTAGGCAGTCGCTCACTTCTACCCCACAGAGTTTAGGGATTATTAAGTGCTCTGGGGTTAATCCCTGCTGGACCTTGAAGGTGACAGCACAGAACAGGTTTAAAAAGGGTATAAATAGGGTTGGAACAGGAAGCTCTGGGTTTCCCAGCCTCGGGCAGTAGGCCTGAGGCTGGAGAGGTGGCTGGAAGAGCAAGAAGGCAGGCAAGAAGGGAGCTTGACGGTCCGGGTTGAGCCTGAGGGGAACTCCTTCCCCCAAAGCAAGTAGTCAGGGACGGCTAGTATACAGCGGAGTGACATCAAAGAGCAGGGATGGGAGCTCCGAGGGAGGATGACCAGCTAGTCGTACTGCATCGTCGGGATGGGGGAGGCCTGAAAGGTAGGGAGTTGTTAGGGCATAGAGGAACTTGAGATTAATACCATAGAAAGTACTACTCATGAGAAAGATCTAGGGGTATTAATAATAATTGGGGGCATAAGAAGCAGATGAATGAGGCAGTTAATAAGGCAAACAGAGTAGTCTGGTCAATAAAAAGAATTATACAAGGGTGTGTGAAAATCATGTAACCTCATTGGTCAAAACATGTCACATGACCACGGGTAAATCCTGCATAACCCACGGCTGAGGAATGGCATTTATAAAAAACATAAACACATTTTAAATTTCTTTTACACATTGGTCCATTGTATAATCGCAATAAGGCACTCCAGGGTGTGAGTTATTGGGTGATTTACCAACTTCTTGTGTGGTTAAGTCACTCGGCTGAGCCTCATGACACACCACAGAAGGCGTGGGTAAATCCCCAATAACCCACACCTTGTTGTGCCTTATTGCTTAAATATTAGACCTAGGTCTCCGGCAGTTATGTTGCCACTTGCCACTGTTCAGGGTATACGTGAGGCCCCATCTAGAACATGCATCTCAACTCTGGTGCCCATATAAAAAATCTGAGAATCTATTATTGGAAAAAGTACAAAGAAGATTCACTAAAAGTATTGACGGTTTTCATAATCTGTCTTACGATCACAGAATTGTATCATTGAACCTTATGTCTCTGGCCGCAAGTCACCTGAGAGGTAACCTTTTATTATTTTTTGATATTATTAGTGACCCTTTTTTGTTTTTGGAACTCGGTTTTGAATTTAAAAATGACCATTATGACACCAGAGGTCACCCACTTCAGGTTTCAGGCACAAGGTTTAACCACATACACAGAAAATATGTTTATACCCTAAGAGTGGTGAACCCATTGAACAGACTCCCTCTGGAGGAGGTGATAAGTAAAACAAGGAATGAATTCAAAAGACGTTTAGATAACCTAATTCTGTCTGGTTTTAAGCTCCGGGTATTATTAGTTATAAATTAGGAAGCACACATGGGCTGTATAAGCCTCCTTGCTTCTAACCTTCCTTAGCATGTTCCTTAGTATGAACCCCATTCAGATCCCTTGTAGGTGTGGCTTGGGCTGCCAGGGCTGTGGTAACCACGGCAGGGCTCCCACAGGAAGGTGGCTGGTGGCAGAGGTCCTCTCCCATTCCTGGTGTGGCAGGGTAGCTCAGGCATACAGGGGGCGTGGGAGCATCCTTCAACTATTAAAGGGGCCTGCTTGAAGGGGTAGGTCCTGGGGCACTGGCATTTTTAGGGCCAGGCGGGCCGCAGGCCTTTGGACAGCCCTTGGAAGGCAGCTCTTGGCCGGGAGCTTAATTCAAGCTCAGGATGTGTTTACAGGGATGCAAAGAGGAGGCTGGGGTCATTCCCGGATGGTCACCAGGGACACAGCAAGAGAGGATGCCAGGAATGCCGGAAAAAGTTTGAGCTGCTCAGAGGGCCTGGGTGGTGGCAGTGCCCAGTTTCCTCTCGTGGCAGGGCAGTCCAAAGTGTGGCAGTGGGCACTGAAGCTGCGGCCTGGGTACACTCTGAGCCGATCAGGTATTAAGGTTTGAGCTGGCCCCGGGGCCACCATTTATGATCTGGCCTTTTTAGGTCCCGATTTCGGCACCAGTGGGAGCAGAAGTAATAGAAATTAAAGAGTTGCAGAGCTGGTGGGGGTTGTTCCGAAGCAGGTTGGGTGCAGGCTAAATGGAGGGTTATTGGGCCTAGTTTGGGAAAAGAAATCCTGGGCCTCCTGTAGGGTTTGGGCTAAATCCAGGGATAGGTGGGAGAAGCAGCTCGCTTTTCTGAATGGAGACAGGGCAAGCCGACCAGTGCAGAGAAAAAACAGACATTGGAAAAGGTAACCAAATAAAACAGTGGCTTACTAGCGCCAGTGGGGAAAGGAGCCTGATGATTCTTCCAAGACAAAGGATCTGCATGTACTGCCTGCTTGTCACCTTACAACTGCTCAAAAGTTTCCAGCTGGGTGAGCTTGTAAAAGGTTTTTATAGTTCCATGGAACTGCTTTATTTCTTGGTGTAAGATGGTACCCCTGTGTCTCCAGAATCATTTGGGGCCCAAGTGAAAATAAAGAGCTGCTCTGGGAAAATAATTTTGTTGCGATTGTCTCTTTGGTTAGAGAGGGTAAATGAAATGCAAAGCCCTCAGATTCATCCATGTTATGAGTTTGTCTTTCCAGAAGGTTTCCAGCAGTTTGCACTGGGATCGAGGGGCTCGGGAGCCAAGGGGGAGCTGGAGGCAGCAGATCAACAAAGGTACCTGGATCTGGCAGCGGAGGTTTGGGGGCAAAGTCAGTTGGTGGAGAGGGAGATAAAGGGTGCACTGTAGAGCTGAAGCCATCAAGAGGTAGACTAAGTTTTCCTACTTTATTTCCACTGTGCAATGCTCGGAGATGTTTTGCTATGCTATAGACCCTTTCTCCCGGTACATCAGTGAATCCTTCATGCCCCTAGACAGTATGGGGAAAGGGTGCTACATAAGTATAGTGAGGGATCCCTTTGGAAGAAACAACATTACTATAGTGAGTACTTTTTTCTTCAAATCCCAGGAATTTCTCACTTATCCTCAGCAACTGCAGACTCCCCTAGCAGTACCTTGAGAGGCTGAGTACAGAACCTATTTACAGAGAAAGTCCAGCAAGACAGTAGTACCAAAACTGGCATCCCTCCTGGACTGTATATCTAGACAGTAGTGCTCTGTAAAAGTGTGTACTGTTTTCCAGGTAACTGCTTTACAAATTTCCTGTAAGGAATACCCTCTGCTACTGCCACGAAGGCAAAGGTAACATATGAACATGTGACAAAGCCAGCAGAAGAAGGACATTTGGTCTATCTAGTCTGCTCGTGTTGCAGAGTCCACAGCTTAAGCTACTGACCCTGCACCTCCTGCCCACTCCTCCCATCCTTTCCATCCTCCCCATCTATGATCCTTACCTTCCCCCCTATGCCTACCCCAGCCTCACTTGAAGCTGCCCACCACTTTCAAAAAGATCACCTCTTCTGGCAGCGCACTCCAAGTGTTCACCACCCTCTCTGTGAAGAAGTGCTTCCTGACCTCCCTCCTAAATCTCCCCTCTCCAGCTTAAGACTGTACCCCCTTTTGTTATGGTTACCACACAGCTTAAAGAAACACTCCTTATCCACCTTATTTATACCTTTCAAATACTTGAAGGTCTCAATTATGTCCCCTCCCCCCCCCGTCCTCCAGGGAGTACATGTTCAGTGCCATCTTTTTTTTTTTATATAATAATTTTATTGATATTCCAAATAGCTTTTGACAATGACAGACAAGGAGGTTGATAAAACCCTATTCATACAAAGAAAAATTCCATACAGAGACAGATGCATCGATAAACAGATGTAATAATAAATATTGGGATAAATACGGTTCACGTATAATAGACAACATATTATATCACTTCTTTTTCCCCCAGTTAATAAACAAGAAACCCCCTTCCTGAATAAATGGAAAGTACCTTAATTGTCAAAAGCTCTTATTGACCATAGGTTCACCTCTTTATTTTGTAATTTCCATATAGATTCACAATGTATAAAATATAATTGAACAATAAGGTCAAAAAATAATATTTCCATTCATTTATAGGAAAGAGGTGCACACTGACTCACATTTCCAATATTTTAGTAATAGTCTTTTAACCGAAATAAAACTAGCCTTCAGAAGCAATCTGTCCCTATGTCCCCTACCTATAAGATTGCACGTCTTCAAAACAGTGAACCTTGGTTCCAGCCATTGTGTAAGGTTAAATCCTACTTGGTAATCAATCTCAAAGGCTGAGACCCACCAATTTTGGCTTAATTTGCAGCCCCAAAGCATGTGTAACATATCTGCGTTGATGGCCTGGCAGTACCAACATACACTACTCCCACTGGTGTACATTCTAGCCGATCTATATGGGGAATAATAAACCCTGTTCAAAATCTTGTACTGTATTATCCTGTCTCTTGTTAGACCATACTGAGCGATGGCCCTGCCAGCCATTATCCACTGTTGTTCAGTGATCTTTTGTTGGAATTCTTTATCCCACTTCTCGAAGGTGGTTTTGTAACTTTTAGTGAAAGTATTGTTCAAATTTTTTGTTAGCAAAGAGAATAACTTGATTGGTTTACTTTCTAAAATCCTTTCTTGCTCAAAAATCCTATTGTTTGGAGCCCTCTCCCATCTTTTGTAGTTCTTAGTGAACAAACTTGACAGTTGAATAAAGTAGAAAAATTGTTTTTCTTCCATATGAAATCTATTTTTGAAGGAGGACCAACATATTTTATGCCCATTTTCATAAAACTCTGTCCACCTGATCACACCCTTCTTTCCCATGATTTATTCTTTAATGTTTTGCCTCCTATTTTGAAATCTGGGTTATTCCAGACTTTATTTCATGGAGAAAGATGTGCATCCCATTTTGTTCTGTTAGTATATTTAATAATCCCAGCAGCAATAGTTTTTAATATCTCGCTTTTAGTCTTTTGGAATTTTTTTGCTGTAAATAATAGTTGTGATAAGTCTACAGTATCAGATAAATTTGAAGACAGCAAGGAATTAATATATTTTATATTTGGTTCTAAATCTTCTTCATAGGCCCATTTCTCCGCCATTTTCATAATGTAAGATTGTGACAGGGTTGAATACGGCCCTGTCCCAGTTGTTATAGAGAAGGAATTTAAATGCAAGGATCTGTTCTATTCAATTCTCTCCTTTTCTGTCTCTTCTCTGTCTGGCTGTGCAACCAGATTTTCTTGTGAGACCTAGGACGTGATCACCCTGACGGTCTTGCAATTCTCTGCCTCTCACTATCTCGCTACCTTCTCTTGCTATTTCTGTAGGTATAAAAATATATGTGAATCTTTATGTGGAAATGTCACTGATACTAGGACCCCTTTGTTTAAAACTGTACACAGTAATATTGCTGAAATGATTGCAAAGCTAAAACTGTATATAGTTAAGATTGTTGAAATGACTGCAAAAAGCTATTTGGAACTCAAGGGGTTAACCTGAGAAGCTGGTTTGCAAACACTCTGAGATGCTGTAAACAAGAAGTCAGTTATGGGTCACAATGTTCTTTTTGGGGCACCTGCTGAAACTGACAAGAACATTGGAAACTTACAAGAACACTGTGCAAGAAGCATGCTATTTTCTTTTTTTTTAATTTAATGTTTATTAATTTTACACAGACATGTATGGCTATTATGTGTAATAATCAATTTTCATCAGTATTTAATCTTAAAACTGAGTCTACAAAGAAGCATAATGATCATATCATCAGTGGGTATTTTACAATAGACGTCAGTACTGTACTTAAATTACTCCAAAATTTGGACCCCTATAAGTCTCCAGGGCCAGATGGCCTATATCCCTGTATCCTTAAAGAATTAGCAATTCCCTTATCGGGACCTGTGACTGCTCTATTTAATAAATCCATACAGGAAGGCCAGGCTGTTGATGCCTGGAGACAGGCAACTGTGGTTCTGATCTATAAAAAAGGTTCTAGGCAGGAGGTGTCAAATTATAGACCCATCAGTTTGACATCTATTTTGGGAAAATTATTAGAAGGATTTATAAAAGAACATCTATGTACCTTGACAGAACCTGATCCTACCCAACATAGATTTGTTAAGGCTAGATCATGCCAGACAAAACTGTTGAATTTTTATAATGGAGTGAGCATGGCAGTAGGTAGGGGCGAGGCTGTGGATGTCATTTTTTTGGATTTTTTCCAAGGCTTTCAATAAGGTCCCTCATGGTCAAATTATCAAGTATATGATAAACTTTGGTATAGGCGGTAATATAACGAGATGGGTGGAATCATGGTTAAGAGGACGCTCTCAGAGAGTGTGCATCAAGGGTTTCTTTTAAGAGTGGGATGAAGTGACTAGTGGTGTGCCACAGGGTTCAGTTCTGGGGCCGTGTCTGTTTAACCTATACATAGCATCATTAAAAACTAGGACAGATGTTTGGATAACAAAGTTTGCCGATGATACACGTATAGGTTACCCAATTATTAATACTGAGAATAGTAATACCCTCCAGTTTGCCCTAAATGAGCTATATGAGTGGGCTATATTAAAAAAAATGCCCTTCACTATAGATAAATGTGTGGTAATGCACTTTGGAATGATAAATACACAATCTAAATATCATCTGGGCAGAATGACCCTTAAAACTGTCAGTAACAAGCGTGATTTGGGTTTTAGAATTTCTAACGATCTCAGCCCCAAACTCCATTGTCAGGCTGTCATTAAAAAGGCAGCCGGAGTGCTACATTGTATTAATAAACATATCAGCAGCAGAAGTTGTGATGTTATGCTCCCATTGTATTCCTCATTGGTGAGGCCTCATCTGGAGTACTGTGCCCAGTTCTGGGCACCAGGGGATAAAGGTACCATAAAATCCATGGAAAAAATCCAACATAGAGCAACTAAAAAGATCCTTGAAGTTAGAAGTCTTGATTATCATGCTAGACTAGACCAATTGGGTTTGTTTACCTTGGAATATTGTAGATTAAGGGGTGATTTGTGTCTGGTTTTCAAAGCAATGCATGATAATGAACTGTGTAAGTTATTGGGGTTAGAAGTAAGGAACAAAATTTATTCAACCAGGGCATCCATTGCAATTAAAAATATAACAGTGTAAATCAATAAAAAGCAATTGGTTTACAATAAGAGTTTGTAAAATTTGGAATAGCTTACCCGAGGAAATAGTGTCATGTGATAATGTTGATACTTTCAAAAGACACTTGGACATTTACTTGAAACAAAACTGTATAGTAGGATATAATTAATTTAGGCGAGCATTATGGACTACGGTCTTCTAGCTCTGTATGACCTATGATACAACCGGTTATACATATGTCAGTCACAAGTACACGTACAACACCATGGTAAACATATTATCCTATGCTATACATAGGACAACTAACTAAACCCCCAGCTCACCTCCCCGAACCCCTACCCTCTCCACTCCCACCCATCCACCCTTCTGGAGTGTACCAAATTTATTAATTATAGGAGGAGAAGAGGCGTCTACTATCTTAGGATAAATATCTGCACCCATAAATCTTCACCTACTTAATGCAGATAAACCGCATATAATTTCCCCCACTTCCTATCAAAACCTGCCTTGTTATTCCGAAAACCAGCTATCAACCGTTCAGACCTAAAAACACTAGACATATCCCTTAACCATTCGTTATATGAGATTATTAGTTGGTCCCTTCAATGTTTCAGGACTAATTTTTTTAACAGTAATAGCTATTAGGGCCATATGATATTTACACTCTTTAAGGTTAATATCTTCGTAACATCCTAGACAACAAACTTCCACTGTAAAAAGGTCCTCTAACCCTAAACAAGGGTCCAATTTGGTTCTGATTTCCTGCCAAAGTGGCGCTACTTTTTCACAGTACCAAAATATATGTACCATATTCCCTTCCTCTTTAGCACACCTAGTGCAAGTATTATCCGGAACTCTACCCAGTCTAGCCAATCTCAAGAGAGTATAATACATGTTATTCAGTATATGGTATTGCATAATTCTGAACCTGTCTTGGGAGTGGTAAATATAAAGATGTTTCCAGATCCTAGCCGAATCCAAATCCACCCTGGGGAGCAGGGACTCCCAAATTGATGAACCAGGTAGTGGGTCGGTACAAATGGAGGTCAAGAGGAGGGCATATACTATAGAAACAGAATGCGGTTTTATGGAGCCTTCACTAACTTGAGCCATTTAAGGTCTGACTAAGGAAGACTGAGCATTAGCCCCAAACAGGGTGAATATGGTGTGCCTTATTTGGTACACCTTAAAAATCATCAACCTCGGGATGTCAAACTTGCAGAGGATTTCAGGTGAGGAAAGAAGGTTGTCTTCGGCAAATAGATCTTCCACACATGCATTCCTTAATTGTGGGAGCCATTGGGATAAAATATTTACCCCTCTAATTTTGATGTTGGGGTTTGACATGATTGACTGACCTGTATCAACTTTAAGGGGTATCTTAAGGTATGAGCAACATTGGGAAAGTACCCTCAAGGAGCTGCTAACCACTGAGTCTTGTAAACCCCTTGGCAGTGGTCATTTTGTTAGATAATAAACCATAGAGGGGTTAATATTATTAGTTTTTAAGAGATCTCTCTCAGTCTGAAGCCAATTAGGAATGTAGTCCGTGTCACCTTGAGAGAACCACCTTCCCAGTTTAGTTAAATGGCTCGCCCAATAGTATAAAAGGAAATTCGGGAGACGAAGTACACCCAGGGGTCTAGGGGCGCTAAGCTTATAAAAGACACGATGGGGGTGCTTACCCAGCCAAATAAATATAGAAATCATAGAATGCAGATGCTTAAAAAAGGAAATCGGAAGCCATAAATTCAATAGGTTCAAGGGGTAAAATAAACAGGGAAGAATGTTCATCTTAATTATACTTATCTGGGCCCATAATGAAAGGGATAGATTCTGCCATCTTATAAGGTCCTGTTGGATAACTCTTACCAGGTCATCGAGGTCAAGCTTCTGAACCGTAATAGGGTCTCTGGCTAAATAAATGCCTAAATACTTAAGTGTCTGTAATGACCATTTAATACCCAAATGACTAACTTCAGAATTCAAGGTATATTTGTTCAGAGGGAAAATCTCAGTTTTACAAATGTTTAGTTTATAATTGGAAAGCTTGCCATATTGTATAACAACCTTTAATACTTGCTCTAACAAGGAAGCCGGGTGAGTTAAATGGAGAAGAATATCATCAGCATAAACAGAGAGTTTAAGAACCTGAGTATGGGCAAGGATGTCCGTAATTTGAGGGGACTGTTTAATATGCCCAAGTAGGGGCTCCAAATAAAGGTTAAACAGGAAAGGTGAAAGAGGGCAACCTTGTCTGGTGCCCGTATATAATGGGAATCTCATGGAAAAAAAAACATTGCAATAAATCTTGGCTGACGGGGAGGTATAGAGGGACTGTACCATTGCAATAAATTGAGAAGGGAAGCCCATTCTCTGCAAAGTTAACCATAAAAATTCCCAGTATACTCTATCGAAAGCCTTTTTGGCATCTAGAGAAATTAACGGAACTGGGAGGATTGGGCCACTTGAAAAATATGTGTAAGTGTCCTAAGATGGTCTGCTGAGGAGCGTCCTGCCACGAACCCCACTTGCTCTGGACTTAGCAGTCGGGCCCAGTGTGCTTTTATCCAGAGTGAAAGCAGTTTTGCTAAGATTTTAATGTCACAATTTAAAAGAAAGATTGGCCTATAGCTAGCTGGGTCCAGGTGGGACTTACCTGGTTTAAGTAAAAGGATAATCGTAGCATCCATAAGGGATGGATCTAACTTGTCAGCTATAAACATATAACTGTATAAATTAAGCAGAAGGGGAGCTAATTCCTTAGAGAAGATTTTGTAAAAGTTTGATGGGAAACAATCCGGACCTGGTGCTTTGTCTGGAGTGAGACTATTAATGGCCATCTCTATTTCAGTAACAGAAATTGGTGAAGTTAAGAAAGCTTGACATGAATCATCCAACACTGGGAGGTTTAAGGAGTCTAAATAGCTTCCTATATCTTAAGGATTTAAATTGGAAAGACACTTCTCATATAGTGACTTATAAAAATTCTCAAAGACCTGAACTATCTCACGAGGCTCTGTTTTGACAGAACCATCAGCAGCCCGTATAGACGGGACTAAGTGGGAACTTTCCAACTGTCGCAAACATAGAGCAAGCAGCCGTCCAGCCTTTTCCCCCTGGTCAATATATTTAGCTTTAGTTTTAACAAGGGCATATTCTGCCTCCTCTCTTATTAACTCTGCGTATTCCTTACGCAGGCCTAACAGCTCCTCCATGGCACCCCTGGAAGTAGCAGAAGACAGGGACTTTTCTTTCTCTTTCATCTGGGTTAATAAAGCTAAAGCATTAGAGTCCCGTGTCTTCTTTTCCTGGAGGCAACCTTAATAAACTCTCCTTGAAGGTAGCACTTCAAAGAGCACCAATGAAGGTCACATCTCTGAACTGAGTCCCTATTATGTTCCATAAATTCAACAATGAGTTCTTTGATATGAGAGATCAAAGACTCATCCTTTAACAACTGGGTATTCAGTCTCCAGATTGTATCCCTCTGAGTATGGGGGTCTAACGAGAGGGCCAACCATGTCACCGCATGATCCGATATCACTATGGGCTCTATGCCGCCTGGTATACGCCCGGCATAAGAGAGCCACTAATTAGGAAATAGTGCAATCTGGACCAGGTCTGGTGAATGTTTGAAAAGAATGTATATGACTGTTGCGTGGGATTTAGGAGGCACCAAGAGTCACACAGCCCTAACAAGGTTATTAGATCCTTCAGGGCATTCTGTGAGGACGAAAGTGGCTTCAGTGGCCTATAGGTCCTGTCCAGATCCTGGGTTGGAGGAATGTTCCAATCTCCCCTAAACTCACAGGGGTGGGTAGGAGCATTGCCATCTTGTTGGCCAGGTCCATCAAGAAACTTGGATCTCCTCCCACCGGTCCATATACTGAACCCAAGACCACCGTAGTGTTATTTAAAATACCCTTGATTAATACATATCTCCCAAAAGGGTCTCTGAACGTCATACCTACCTGAAATGCAACGTTCCTTCTAAATAAGATAGCCACCCCTGCAGCAAAAACCTGGGACACCCCCTGCCTACGTAAGCATAACGACTTCGAACTAGTCAAGTGGGTTTCTTGAAGCAGAATAATATCTGCGTTTAAAAGAGCACAGTGTTTAAGTATTTGCAACCTTTTCAAGACTCCCTTACTCCTCTAACATTCCAAGTAATTATTTTTGTTGGGAAACTAGCCATTATTAATCCTGGGTACCAATATCAACCCTAAAGAATTCGGCGCATTCCAGAACAACTCCCTAAGGCACATTCCAGCCCACCCCCCTCCAATCCCTCCCCAAACAATATATATTGCATATAGACCTGTCATAACATAGAGCCAAAACCTATTAAGTAGCATGTATACTCTTACACCCTCACCTCCCCCAATCTCCCCCATAACCTTAATCGAAATCTCTAAACTCAACTTCCTCAAAGAGAATTCACTATCATTCATCCTGTATACCCTTAAATCAGTAAATCGGATATTAGCCGAAAAATGTCGGAAAAATACCCATTCCCCTAATACCCCAAAGGTCCAACCATCCCCCACCGTAATCCCCCATAACTATTTACAATAGGCCCCTCACTCCAAATTTGAATGGCTACTTGCCAAGATAACTTTTGCGTGAGTGGCTAAACCCCGATAGCAGTAACTATGTCAGGCGCATGTAAAAAGCCAAGTGACAGATTGTTTGCCCACGAGAATGCCGAAATTACCACGGACTCTGATCTAAGGGTCCTTGAGCAAAATAATTCTCAAGTAGAAAGTAAACCAGATGCCACCCCAGATTAGTACGTTTTGCAGCGTTCCCAGTTCGCCCTCCTGGAGCCCTCCACACCCCCCCCACTGATTAGAACAGGCACCCTAAGGGTAAGACTTCAATCTGGAACGTGAAACCCATACCTTCCAATTTAAGTCACAAAAGAGACCAAACAGCATCCCTTTGTAGTGCCTCCTCTACATAGCCCCTGCAGTTATGCGACACCTCGAATACCAATTCCCCATCTGAGAACTAACTAATGCCTAGTTGCTAGCCTTGCTTGTAGAGCAGAAAGCAGCTAACTCAAAGAAGCTACATTTTCTTCTTAATTTAAAACTTATATCTCAGTAGGAGTCAGTGTCAGCTAAGATTAAGTAGACAGATAACTTTATTAGAAGTAGAAGGGGTCTTATTTAGGGTTAAAAAAAAAGAAAAGAAAGAAAGAAAGGCAGTGTGTGTTCTGTGCAGGGTAAGGTACTGTATCAGGTGACTTTGCTAAACCAGTAGGAGGAAAGAGAGCTTACCTGGGGGTGTGGTTTAGACACTAGAAAAGCAGGTGAGTCAAATTACAACTTCCTGTTGCTAGCCTATTTTCTTAGAAATTGCCCTCCATTCCACCCAGCCACCCACCCAAAGCCAGTTCTACTTTTATAGCCACTGGATTTAACTGTCAACAGGAACTTCCTGTTTGGTAGTAGGAAGGAAAGGATCATAGAGAAACATTGGTTTTGTCAACCCTGAAGTAGAAAAAGTAGCTCACTCTCCCCCCCTAGCTGCTGGTAGTGTGATATTGAGCAAGAAAGAAGGAGACTACTGAAGAAGATAGGAAGTTGCTATCCCAGAACAGAAAGGGTGAGAGTTGTAAGGAGAGGAGAGAGTAAGCATCCAGAGAAACAGTACAGGGACACAAAATAAGACATGATAGGGTGGTGCAGTGCAATGGCTGTGGGGGCGGCAGTGTTCGGGAGACATTCTGGAGGCTGCGATGCTGCCCTATTTGCTTGCACCTCTCTGGTCTGAGAGAGGTTGCCCGTCTCAGGCTGACCTGGCTAGGATTCAGTGAAACCTCCTCCCCACCCAGGACCACCAGGGCCAATGTCACTACCTCAGAGGTTGCCAAGAAAAGGTGCTGGACCAGGGTGGGCTCCAAGGAGGAGAGGTGGTGGAACAGAGTTGCATCCCTCAGCTGTACCTCTTCACAATTCATTCACTCTTCTGGTGGATAGTGGTTTCCTCTATGGAGGCACCTGTAGTGGAGACCATGGAGGATGCTGGGGACCTTCACAAAGGAGACCCAAAGGAGGGTGGCATGGGACCTACAGGAAGGAAACAACCGGTGGGGGGACTCAATCATTAGGGGGTAGAAATGGGGATGATGGGGAGAGGGAGGTAAGGTGCCTTCCTGGCGCCACGGCTTGGAGGGACAGAAAGATCCTCAGGATCGTGGGAGAAGCTGACGAGGAGGCTGGATGTCATTGTCCACCTGGGAACAAATGACCTGGCTAGGAATGGGATCAGAGCAGTGCAAGAGGAGCTTGTAGAGTTGGGAAGGGTCTTAGACAAGTAGCGATACGGTAACCTTCTCAGAGGTGCTGCCTGTCTATGGCAAGGAGATGCTAGGGCACTTCTCACCAGGGAATTCAATGAGTGGCTTGAAAACTGTGTGTGGAGCTCAGGGTTTTGGCTTCATTGGGGACTGGGGAGCTACCTGGAGAATGCAGACCTATACTGGTGCGATGGTCTGCATCTGTCCAGGGGGGGAACCAGGATCCTAGGTGAGAGGTTTAAATGCTTCATTGGCAAGCATTTAAACTAGCCAAGGGGGGAGGCACTGAAAAGGAGCTGGGAAATCAGAGCCTCCTCCCACAAAACATGGTGATTAGTGAAGTAAATGCCAGGGTACAGAAGTTATTAGGGAGCAGAACAGATTTAAATGTAAAACAAGGCAAAGGCAGTAAGGACAGAAATGGGGCTAAAAGGGGTAAGGCTATCAAAAAGTGGAGGGTGATGAGTACCAATGCCCGTAGTCTGTGTAACAAGCTCCCTGAACTAGTGGCCTTGATGGAAGAGGTTGCCTGGATATTGTGGCAGTCACAGAAACATGGTACAGAGAACCATGAATGGGATGTCAACATACCAGGATACGTAATCTACAGAAGGGACAGGAGGGTAAAAGAGGAGGAGGAGTAGCTCTCATGTAAGGAAGGGATCAAAGCAACAGAACTAAAGAGTAAACAGGGAGCAGATGAGGCACTTTGGGTCACCCTGGAGACAGGAAATGGCACCACAATCCGCATGGGGGTTGTATACAGACCCCCATCTCAGGGGAGGAATGGACAAGGAAATGATAGAAGGCTTTCTTAGAATGGCAGAAAAAGGGGAGATATTGTTGATGGGGGACCTGAATATGCCAGATGTTAACTGGAGCACCTTTGCTGCAGGCACATCCAAGAGCAGGGTCATTCTTGATGCCCTACAGGGGGCATGTCTCAGACAGCTACTATTGGAACCGACTCGGGAGGAGCAATCTTAGACCTGTACTTTCAAATGGGGATGGAGAAAGAATCTCAGATTTAGAAGTGGGAGCCATCTAGGAACAAGTGACCACCAAACAGTGTGGTTCACGATAAACACAGCCATACAATCAAGCCATACGAAGCAAGAGTACTAGACTTTGGGAGGGCTGACTTTGGGAAATGAGAGAGTGCCTCAGAAAACACTAGCAAACAGGCAAGAAGGAGGGTGGAGGAACAATGGGAAGTGATCAAACAGCCATCACAGAGGCATCAAGCCTTCATGTAAAAAATCAATAAACACAACGAAGGAAAAAACCTCTATGGTTCAACAAAAGAGGTGGAGGAAAGTAGCAGAAAGGGCAGCATTCAGGAAATATAAGGAAACACAGAAGGAGCAGGACAGAGAACTTTATCAGTTAAAGCAGAAAGAGGCTGGGAAGGTAGTCAGAATAGCAAAGGCCCAAACCGAAGAAAGGATAGCCAATTCTAGAAGGGGATAAGACCTTTATAGGTACATTAGGGGCGAAGAAAGACCAAAGGAGGGATACTGAAGCTTAATAAAGGAGAGGAATGTGGGTAGAGGGTGACAGTGAAAAGCAGGGTTACTGAATGAATATTTCTGCTCAGTATTCACAAAGGAAGAGGAGGGAGTTACCTAAACCCAAACAAGAGAAACACTCTGAAGAGAGGGGTTGATACCAGTCCATTTACAGAAGAAAGGGTTCTGAATGAACTTATAAAATTGAAGGTGGACAAAGCAATGGGGCCTGATGGGATTCACCCAAGAATTCTAAAGAACTAAGGGTAGAACTAGTGACATCGCTGACTACCTCTTTGACAAATCATGGGAGGATGGGTGGTACCCAAGGACTGGAGGAAGGCAGATGTAATTCTCTCACAAAGTGGGAGCAGGACAGAGGCAGAGAACTACAGACCAGCTAGTTTGACCTCAGTGGTAGGGAAAATGATGGAATCACTTCTGAAGGAAAGAACTGTTGAGTACCTAGAGGCCAGTGGGGCACAGGACCCAAGGCAGCATGGATGCACGATGGGAAGGTCATGTCAGACAAATCTAATAGATTTCTTTGACTGGGTGACCAAAGTAGTAGATCAGGGAGGGGCTGTGGACATGGCCTACCTAGATTTTAGCAAGGCATTTGATACAGTCCCCACAAAGATTAATACACAAGATAGCCAGCCTTGGAATGGGTCCCAAAGTGGTAGCCTGGATAAAAATTGGCTAGACAACAGGACGCAAAGGGTAGTAAATGGAGACACAGTGAAGAAAGGAGGGTTACTAGTGGGGTACCACAGGGTTCGGTATTGGGACCAGTCCTTTTAATGTCTTTATAAGTGACATTGCAGAGGAACTGGAAGGAAAAGTATGTCTCTTTGCAGATGACACAAGATCTCGCAACAGGGTTGATACACAGGATGGAGTAGAAAGGATGAGAAGGGACTTGGCAAGGTTGGAGGAATGGTCAAATGTATGGCAGCTCAGATTCAATGCAAAGAAGTGCAAGATAATGCACCTGGGAAACAAAAACCCAGGGGAAGTGTATACAATGGGGGGTGAGATACTGACAACAGTAAAAATGGAAAGGGACCTGGGGGTAATTATATCAGATGACCTAAAGGTGGGAAAGTAATGTGAGAAGGCAGTAAGGAAGGCTGGGGGATACTGGGATGCATAGGGAGAGGCATCAATAGTAGAAAACAGGAAGTTGTTATCCCTCTGTACAGACAGTTGGTGAGACCCCATCTGGAGTACTGTGTGCAGTTCTGGAGACCCCATCTCCGCAGAGACATAGACAGAGTGGAGGCTGTCCAGAGGAGGGCAACCAAAATGGTGCAGGGTCTGCACCAGAAGACATACGAAGAAAGACTAAAGGAGCTTAATATGTATACTCTTGAGGAAAGAAGGGAGAGAGGGACATGATAGAAACTTTCAAGTACCTCAAGGGAATTAACAAAGTCCAAGAGGGTAGCATCTTCCAGAAAAAGAGATGTGCAAGAACAAGGTGGCACAATTTGAAGATAGAGGGGGGACGGCTCAGGGGTAATGTGAGGAAGCATTTTTTCACTGAGAGGGTTGTGGATGCATGGAACAGCCTCCCTGAGGAGGTCGTGGAGTCAAGAACAGTGGTGGACTTCAAGAATGCATGGGACAGGCATAAGGCAGTCCTAGGGGCGGGTAAGAGGAAGTAAGTTGTTGGTTAACTAGGATCTGCAGCTTATCTGTTAGGTAGGAAAATGGGCAGACTAGGTGGGCCAAGCGGTCCTTATCTGCCGTCAAATTCTATGTTTCTATGTTTCTATGTTTCTAACAGCTGTTGTGAACTAAGGGCAAAATATTAATTAGAAGTTACCCAAATAGAGCTAGCAAGCCTACCAAAGATCAGTGTAGTACAGTGGAGATTACTTCACACTAATACGAGCAGCCTTTGAATCCCTAATGTCCCACTCCTAGCTCTGGTTCAACGAAAACATTATGAAACCACCTTAGGACAATAAACGTGGTAAGACTAACCTGAAACCAGCAAATAATCCTGCCTACGGGTTGACTGGGGGAAGGATAAAGAGGGTACATCCAGCAGACCTTATATATTATCCCTTTAGGAAACAGTCCCTTTTGGAAAAAGGTTCCTATGTAAAGCCTAGTGACCCAAAAACCTCTCGGTCACTACTCTGCCCTGCCTCCTCCCACAAGCATCAAGCCCCTTGAAACCCAGCTGAGCAGACCCAACACAACCCAAGTACAAGCAAAGTCAGCAGGTAATCAGCTTGAAATATGAACTTTAACTGGATTCTCAAACTATTAGATTCTTTGTAAAGAGTTCATCCATCTTTAAACAGGCCAGATAACTTCACTGAGAGATCCGAAGTTGCCTGTTCAGGCGTATCGTATGTAAACCAGGACCTCTGAACTGAGACTCGGAGCTTAGCTGGGTACTGCATGCGGAAAGGGACACCTGCAGCAATAAGCTTTTTGACTGTAGCATGATAAGCGGCCCATTTCATTCGAGTCTCCCGAGGCAGATCTTGAGTTATTCTAAGACTAGCATTCTCCCACTTAATGCTCTGCAGCTTTCTTGCTCTGTCAATAACGTGCTGCTTCTCGATGAAACTCAAAAACCTCACTATAATTGGCCTTGGTGAGGCACCTGGTGGAGGTTGTGGTCTGAGGGAGCGATGTGCCCGTTCGATCTGGTAGCTAGCGTTTATCGGGGAAGGGCCTACGACTTTTTGTAGAAATTTCTGCAGGAAGGCCACTGTATTGGGCCCTTCCTCCGATTCAGGCAATCCAAGAATCAGGATATCCTTCCTTCTACTTCTGCCCTCCAAATCTTCAATTTTCAACTACAATCTTTGTATTTGTTGGTGCAGCTGTACTAATTCAGGTTCGGTTTTCTCCTTCCACTTCTCTACTGAAGCCATTCGGGCCTCTGTATTCCCCATCCTTCTTGCAAGGCCAGTAAAGTCACTACGGAGGGACTTAAACTCCGATGAACTATCGGAAAGAGTCTCTTTGAATGGGAGCATCTCCTGTAGGAAGCAGTCCTCCCACTAATGAAGTATTAGCTGAGAGTTGGGGCCACCGCTTTTCCAATTAGTAGCCTGAGCCCACTGTTTTGACAATTCTCCAGTGAGCTGGTGAAGTATGCCTAGCAAGGCCTGTTTATATCGGATTCCATCTCATTAGTGAAGGCAATCGCAAGGCTAATTGCCATAATAACTTAACTCTGACCCTCCACACAGACCTGAAACAGCTGTTAGTCATTATCGCAGCAGGCTATTATCTTTAAAATTAAACAATAGAGAGGCGAGGTGGTGGAGCTCCGCTTCAGTGCTGCCGCCAGGAACCCTGCATCACGTGATCTCCGCATGCTATTTTCTTAAAGAGCTCCTGCACAGACTTGTAAAAAGGAGCTGCAGTGTTTTGCAAAAGACAGACACAGAGACTGAGTGTGAGAGAGACTGAGATTGGAAATTGAGAAGAAAAATTCAGAAGGACTCTGTTTTCTATGTTTCTTCTGCCATTGTGAATAGTTATTCTGAACAATTTTATTGTTTTATTTTACTGTTATTAATAATAAATCACAACTGCTCCTTGTTTTCCTATGCTTCCTGACCTGTGCCTCGACGACAGATGGTGTTAGCGGTGGGATTTACACCGTGCATACTCTAAGCCAGGAGTTTTGTGTGTGGGTACTAGACCTGGTACCAGGGAAGCATAGAAGAAAGGTATGGATTCTGCAGCAGCAAACCTTGGAGTGGTTACCAGGAGAATGATAGCCAAACTAACAAAGACAGAAGTCCAAGCTGAGACTGTACACCTAACACCAGTTATAGAAAAATAACAGACAGTGGCAGATCCTGACAGCCTTTTTCAAATGGTGGGCTATACAACAAAAAGGGATGGAGAAACAGAGAAGAGAGGAGATGCAACAGAGAGAACAAGAAGGTCAACGTTTAGAAGCACAGAGAAAATAAGAAGGGAAGCAGGGTAGGCAGTAAGGCAGGCAAAGGCCCAAACTGAGGAAACACTAGCATGAACTATAAAAGAAGAGGACAAGACTTTCTATAGATACTTTAGTGAAAGGAGAAAGTCCAGAGGGGGTATTGCTAAAATCTAAGGGGATAAGAGAGTTTGTGTGTGTTTGTGTGTGTGTGTGTGTGTGTGGAGGAGGACCAAGGAAAAGCATCTATCCTAAATAGATACTTCTGCTCAGTATTTATTGAGGAGAAGGTAAGGCAGGGTGCACAGCACAGCACCATGGACACAGGGGGGAAGGAGGTATGCACAAGTCCCTTCACAAAAGAAAGGGTCCTACAAGAGCTCGCTAAGCTCAGGGTGGACAAGGCAATGGGACTTGATGGCATACATCCCAGGGTACGAAAGGAGCTAAGAATGTAACTAGCAGAGCCATTAGCAAAACTGTTTAGTGAGTCTCTGAGCACAGGAGAGGTCCCAGAAGACTGCAGAAGGGCTCATGTGATCCCGCTACACAATAGTGGTAGCAGGAAGGAGGCAGGGAACTACAGACCAGTCAGTCTTACCTCAGTAGTGGGCAAGATTATGGAGGCACTCCTTAAGGAAATGATAATGCAACACCTGGAATCCATAGGAGCACAGGATCCAAGACAGCATGGATTTACAACAGGAAGGTCCTGTCAAACTAATCTCATAAATTTCTTTGACTGGGTAACCAGAGTGGTGGACCAAGGGGGTGCAGTTGATGTCACCTGCCTTGACTTCAGCAAAGCTTTCAATACTGTTCCACATAGAAGATTGATTAATAAGCTAGGTAGGCTCAGGGTGGGTCAGACGTTTGTCAACTGGGTGGCAAACTGGTTGGCAGGCTGAAAACAGAGAGTGGTGATAAATGGTATACAGTCGGAAGAGATGCAACTTACAAGAGGGGTACCTCAGGGATCAGTTCTGAGGCCAATCCTCTTCAATATCTTCATCAGTCACATTACAGATGGACTGGAGGGTAAGGTTTGCCTGTTTGCAGATGACACCAAGATCTGCAACAGAGTAGACGATCCAGATGGGGTGGGCAGAATGAGAAGAGACCTGGAAAAACTGGCAAAATGGTCTGAAGAGTGGCAACTGGGGTTTAATGTAAAGAAGTGCAAGATCATGCACATAGGGAAGAGAAACCATGAAGCTACTGGTTCCACGTCATAATAGTGAATGCAAAACAGCGATCGCTATTATGGCAAGTGTGTATCACCGAAAAGCAAATTTGCGATATACTGTACACTTCAGGGCTACCCAAGTTATGGAATTGAAAAGTGTTTTTGCAGGGGCCCCTGCATACCCTTACTTAGATTCTCAACTCTGGGGTGCATATGAGTAGGGAGTAAAAATCTGGTTTCAGCTAAATTTAAGTGCTGCAGCTCGCAGTTGCAGCAAGATGTAACCCGCTCCCAGTCTCAAACCCAGCACCTGTTCTGCCAGAGCTATCCTCCCACACCACCACGCTACATGGCTAGCTCAGCAGCAGGAGGTACACCAGTACCTGAAAACCCCTTCCCTGTCCCTCCCCTTCCCCTTGCTATTCCTCCCTTCCATTTGTCCTTCTCCTTGGTCGGTATCGAACACCCTAACTATTCTGCAGGGTGGCCCACCATTAAAGTGCCCAAAATGAGTCACTATATTTCTAGTTACTCATTTTGGGTCGCTTTTATGACATGATACCAAGCTACCTATAGGTTAGGAGGGGAGTTGCTGGCAGTCACAAGGGAAGAAAGACGCTTGGGCATCATCATCACAGATGACCTGAAATCATCCAAGCAGACCACTACAGCAGTAGGTAAGGCTAGAGGGATGTTGGCGTGTATTAGTAAGGGTATCGCAAGTCACAGGAGGGAGATAATAATCCCTCTTTACAAGACGCTGGTTAGGCCCCATCTGGAGTACTGCATGCAGTATTGGAGGCCACACCTGCACAAGAACATTAACAAAATGGAGGCAGTCCAGAGAAAGGCAACCAAAGTGGTGCAGGGACTGCATCAGAAAACATATGAGGACTGATTAAACAGAGCTCAATAAATATATATCTATATATATATACCCTAGAGCAAAGAAGGGAGAGAAGTGATATGATCGAAACATTAAACTATTTATTTAGCTTTTGTTAACCAGGTAAGTACACTAGACAAGACATTTGCCTATTTTCAGGTATGACCCGGGAGAGTACAAGGAAATACAACATAGGACAACATGATACACTTTAGGCAGTTACACAGAGTCAGGGAAAACAGATGCATCACATAGTCAGTAGGTACACACAAATGGTCCGAGCATATACATCAAGTCACCAAGGCTGTGAGCAGTGCATTATATACAAATTATATACAGTATAGGACCCCCAAAAAGTGGGGGCACAGTCAGAGCAATATCGAATACATAGGGTGTATACATTGTGTGCAGGACAAAAGCCATGCAGGCAGGCTATACATTAGGAAGGATGTTTAGTGCAGGGGACCAGGTGATATTATGGGGTTTGGGACAACCACACACTGAGGACAGCTTCAAATGATTCCACAGGGAGGTTCAGAGGCATGCATAGGAAGGGGAGGAGCGGACCTGGGCAAGAAGGGAGTTCCATAGTCTGGGGGCGCATGAGACCGATCTGCCCCCCATTTGAGTGCTGATGCTGGGAATCCTAGAACAGCAGGGCCCAGGGATCTGAGGGGAGTGAGGAGGAGGCAGCTAGCATGAGGAGCTCTGCAATCCAGGGGGGTTGCCAGTACCAAGGACCTTGCCCGTGAAACAGCCCAGGACAAAATTTAAGTAACTGGGCAGGGAGAGCCAATTAAGCTTACTATACAGGTCACAGTGGTAGGTGAGACGAGGGGTAGCAAGGGCAAAACGGCAAATGTTGTTGTAGGCAACAGTCCACCTAGAGAGGTGGACTTTGAAGGTATGAACAAACAGGAGGAGCCCATAGCAGAGGGAGGGGAGAAACACGCATCTAGCCAGTGCAAGGCAAGCAGTGGAAGTGAGATTGCTCTTTGCTCGATAGGTCAGACCCAGTCTGGAGTTAAAGGCTCTGCATACATTCTGGATATGAAGTCCAAGGTCGAACTGAGGGTTAAGTGTCACCCCAAGGTATGTGATGGAGTCAGTGATGAGGACAGGAGCACCATCAAGACCAGTGATACACAAAGGGGCAGGGGAGGCCTTTATGTTGGCCAGGGATCCAAAGAGCATGGCCTGTTTTTTTTTGAGGTTCAGGACCAGCTTGTGAGACGTTATCCAGGACTGGATGCTCATAAAGTCCTCGCTCAGCTGGTGGTTTACGACCCCAATGTCCTGAGAATGGGTGAGGATGACCAGGTCATCACCATATAGAATGGACCTACAGTAGGAAGAGGTAGCGGGTAGATTGTTGACAAAGATGGAAAAGAGCAGGGGCCCCAGGACTGAACCTTGGGGAACACCTGAGGACACAGAAGTGGTGTCCAAGAGCACCTTACTGTATTTGATCAGCTGCTGTCTGCCCTGTAGGTAGTTGGTGAACCAGCTGAGTACAGTAACATATCTTAAGGGCATTAACAAGGTGAAAGAGTTTAATATGTTTCAATACAAGAAAAAACAGCAGGACTAGGGGACACATCATGAGATTAGAGGGAGGCTGATTAAGGGGTAATGTGAGGAAGTTCTTTTTCACAGAAAGGGTGGTGGATGCATGGAACAGCCTACCTCAGGAAGTGGTAGATACTGTATGAATACAGTGCAGGGCTTCAAACAGGCATGGGATAGGCATAAGGGAGCAATACAGATGAGTATGAATAAATAGGCCATTGACAGAGCAAAGGCCAATGGCACATTCATTAGGTAGAAAAAATGGGCAGAATGGATGGACCTTGCAGTCCTTATCTGCCGTCAACTTCTATGTAAGAAATGCAACAACTCACGCAGCAGAAAATTTGGTTGCACAACCAGATAGAGAAGAGACAGAAAAGGAGCGAATAGAACAAATCCTTGCATTTGAACTCCCTCTCCATAAGAACTGGGGCAGGGCCGTATTCAACCATGTCACAAAGATAAACAGAGGTTTTCTAATTCAGGGCAAGCCAACCCCCCTCTATCAGTTGGTAAACATAGTTTAGACCAGGCAATTCTTGAAGGCTTATTATTCCAGGTAATTTTTTTTATTTGTTTATTTATTTGTTTAAACCAAGAGTCTGGGATAGAGACCATTACCATTTGCAGCCTATAAGAAAGTAAGGGAATTACCATAATTTTTTGTGTTTGCTTGCATGCACGCACGAGAAACACATTGCATCAGCTTCCTTCAGTAGCAGGTTGTGGAGGCACGGCAGTATTGTGGCAAATGGCAGCAGTCCGTTTTGGGGCTGGTCTCTGCCACTCCAATAGAAGAGCATGCTCTCAATGACAGCAGTTAATGAGCGTGCCACTATGCTCAAAGAAATTCACCACTGCAATCAGGCAGTGCCTCGTCACTGAACAATCAGCTGTATTTGCGGGGCGGTCCCTGACTGCAGCAGCCAATTACAGCTGCGTTGTCTGGTGTCCCTTTCAATAAACATGGTGACGGCTTCTCAGTCGGCCTCTCACAGTCCCCATGAAACCGATAGACATCCACCCTGTTAAAGCCAACGGGGGTGCCCAAGCCCCCTGTCAGCATGCCCACTCTCCGGTTCATTTGCCAACGGGTAGCCCAATCCCTGTCGGCATGATGCACCCCCTCCCATTTGTTGTGTGCGGGGTGCCCAGTCCCCATCGCTCCAGTCCCCCCAACAAACACCCAGGTAGCACTCTGGGAGCCCACCCAGGTGTGCTCATGAGCCTCCCACCCAGCACACTGTATGGCCCTATGGGGTGCCCAATCCCCATCAGCTCCACCCCAACAAACATCCAGGTGTCATGTTGGGGCCCACTAACATGCCAAAGTCCTGCTGTATCTTTTTTTTTTATTTCCCTGTGAAAAAAAAAAATCCCTCGTTAAGTCACTTGCCCTTCTCCCAACCCGCAGCCACCCTCTGTACCCCACCCCCATCCCCCTCACCCCATTCTTATCTCCAGAGTCGGTGTGATGATCTTCCAGTGAACCGGGAACATGTTTGCACTCTTCAAAGGCGACTGCAAACTGAAGAAATGCCAGTAAGCTGTATAATGGCATAAATAGTTTTTTTTCAACTTATTTTTTTGACTTTTGCCACCAAATATTCAACATGGGGTTCTTGGGACCCCTCCTCATGAATTCAGTCACTGTCGTGGCATTACTGGGTCCCGAAAGGTGATTACGTGGTCACTGCAAGGAATCACCTTTTGGGACTGACTAACCAAACAACAATGTCACTGTTCATGAGGTGGGCTCTCAGAAAGCCTATGTTGCAAACTTGGTGAAAAGATTCAAAATAACGACTGTGTTATGAGAGTGTGTTTCGCAGTTTCCATGCACACTCGTAAGTCTGAGAATTTGAAAATCTGTAGTAAAAATATTACAACATTAGCATTTTTTTCACACCTCCTTATGAACAGTACAGCTGTCATTTTTCACATCCTGGCTGAAATGTGTTTTCGCACTTCCGGCGCAGAATAGCGTGGTCACTGTGGGAAATCAGTGTTCAGGACAGATTAAGAAAATCACAGTGACACTGTTAGTTAGAGAAGGTCTAAAATGGCTATGTTGGAAATTTGTGACAAAGTCCATAAAATGACTGTGTTCGGCGTGCATTACGCAGTTTCCACGCACCTCGTAATTTTTTTATTTTTAAATTCTACATTTTCCTTGGGGGTCCTCCATCATTCATTGGCCTAGTCACGGCCCAGACTCCACCTGTCTATTTGCCGCCCCTCCCGGTCACCCCGCTTACCCCAGATGTCAGGGCCCGGAGCACCAGTCCCTTAATGCCAGTGCCCCGGAGCAGTAACTGGTTGGGAGTGAGGCGACAAGGGTGAATTGAAGCCTAGGGAGGCTTCACTTAGATGGAGGATCCTCCTTTTTCCTCCTGACTTTTCTCCCGGAGGTGGGGACGGTAATGACGCCGCCGCGCCCGCCTCCGCCTCCTCCCCCAGAGATTAGTATGGCAGCGCAAGAACTCCGGGTCTCCACCAGGAGTCCTCAGCGCTCCGGATGCTGCCCGCACCCTCCCCCCCGGAGAAGGAGAGCAGTCCAAAGGACGCTCTATCCTTCTCCCCCTGGCCGGCCCTCACCCTCGTAATTTAAAACATTTGTAATATTTCCACTCAAAATTTTCAACATTGCCCATTTTGCACACCTCCTTGTGAACAGCACAGGTGTCATTTTTCTCATCTTGCTGGAAATGCGTGTTTGCACATCTGGTGCACAATGGTGCAGTCGCTGTGGGAAAGCAATGTTCAGGGCAGATTAAGAAAATCATATGACAGTGTTCAAAGAGTAGACTGACAGGCATCGGGGTGTGCCTTTGGATTGCCAGCTGTAATGCTCACGCCATTCCACCCCCACCCTAAAACCAGTGACAGGCATCGAGGTGTGCCTTGGACTCTTCGGCCCTAGACTTCACCCCATTCTCCTATACTGCACCCATTTCAGTGTATGTACTTATGAAATGGGGTAACTGTGAAGCCAAACACCCCAAGGCACACCTCAAGACTTGGTGTCTACAGGATAGGGTGAGGTGAAATGCCATGAGCATTATGGGCGATGACCCAAAGGCACGCCCCAATGCCTGTCCATCTCTGCAGGGTGGAGGTGGGGTTGGCGTGAGTTCAGTACTTCACTGCCATTCCTATTCTGCATCGATCTAACTCCTGCACACGTCCAATGCTAATATCAGCAAGCAAATATTCGGCATTGACCAATGCTTGTTACTAGTTCAACTTTTCCCATAGGGACATAGGGATTTTATTCCAGAGCTGTAATCTGTCCTGGAGTGTATCTGATAAGGCTTTAAAATTCAGGTTAAAAAGAGAACTTAATTCATTATGTATATAAATACCTAGATATTGTATACCTTCATTTCTAACACTTGCATTTAAAGTATTCTGAATTTGTGTATAATCTGTCAGGTGAAAAAGTACTAAATCTGTTTTATTTTGGTTAATCTTATATCTGGCTACTCTAGAAAATTTAGCAATAGTTGTCATAACTACCAGAATACTTTCTGCAGGATACTGCAATGTCAAAAGGTCATCATCCGCAAATGCATTTAATTTCACCTCTTCCTTCCCCATTACTATTCCTTTGATTGTTTTATTACCCCTTATTTCATTTAACAGTGGCTCCAATCCTAGTATAAATAATGTAGGAGACAGTGGGCAGCCCTGCCGGATGCCGCTTTGTAACACTATCGACTCTGAAAGTTCTGCATTTATCTTAATCTGAGCTTTTGGTTTATTGTATAATGTCTTTAATGCTAGGATAAATTCTTGCAGGTAACCATATGACCCCAAAATATAAACAAGCATTTGTCAATGCTGAATGTTTGCTTGCTGGTATTAGCATTGGAAATGCAGGAGTTAGACAGATGCAGAATAGGAATGGCAGTGAAGAACTGAAGTGACGCTAACCACACCCCCACCCTGCAGAGATGGACAGGCATGTCAGTCTGTACAGGGTGGAACGTTATGGTTAGAAACCCTAACACCCCGGGAGTTTATTGGTATTTGCACTACAAATTTTCAACATGGCTTTTCTGTGACCCCTACCTCATGAAAGCATTTGGGACCTCTGCTTATGAACAGTGACAGTGTGATTTTGTTAATCTGTCCTGAACATTGATTTCCCACAGTGACCGCGCCATTCTGCGTCAGATGTGCGAAAACAGTTCAGGCAGGATGTCAAAAATGACAGCTGTACCATTCATAGGAAGGTGTGAAGAGATGGCAATGTTGAAAATGTGGAGCCCAAATATTAAAAATTCTTGAACTTACGAGCTTACATGGAAACTGCGCAACACACACTCATAACGCAGTCATTTTGTGGAATTCTTTCACCAAATTTTCAGCATATGCATTCTGTGACCTCTGCTCATGAACAGTGTCACTGTGATTTTCTTAATCTGTCCCAAACATTGAATTCCCACAGCGTCTGCACCATTGAGCACTTCATGTGCGAAAACACATTTCGGGCAGGATGTGAAAAATGACAGCTGTACTGTTCATAAGCATGTGTGCAAAAATGGCAATGTTGAAAATCTGGAGTGAAAATAGTACAGATTCTCAAAGTTATGAGTATGCGCAGAAACTGCCCAATGCACGCTCGTAACATAGTCATTTTGTGGAATGTTGCCACCAGATTTTCAACATAGGCATTTTGGGACCTCTGGTCATGAACAGTGTCACTGTGATTTTCTTAATCTTCCCCGAACATTGATTTCTCACAGCGACTGTGCCACTGTGCGCCGGATGTGCGAAAACACATTTTGGCCAGGATGTGAAATGAAAATGTTGAAAATCTGGAGTGAAAATATTACAAATTCTCCAAGTTACAAGTGTGCATGTTAACTGCGCAATGCATGCTAGTAACACAGTCATTTTTGGGGAATTTTTTCACCAAATGTGCAACTTAGGCTTTTTGGGATGCCACCTCATGAACGGTGACACTATTGTTTCGTTAATTGGTCCCAAAAGGTGATTCCATGCAGTGACTATAAAATTACCTTTTGATACTGAATAACCACATGACTGCTACTGAATTCATGAGGTGGGATCCCAAGAACCCCATGTTGAAAATTTGGTGCCAAAATTCGCAAAAATGGCCAGGGTATCCACCTAAGTTGAAAAAAAAAAATTATGCCATTATATAGCTTACCGGCATTTCTTCAGTTCGTGGTCAGCTTTGAAGAGTGCAGACGTGTTACCGCTCCACCGAAGATCGTCGCACCAGGCTCACGAGTTAAGTATGGGGTAAGGGGGAGGTGAGGTGCACATAGGGAATGTGCGGGTGGGGGGAGGGGCACCGGAGACAATGAGGGACTGTTTTCTGTTTTCACAAGGAAAAAACATAAACAATACAGCACAATATGTTTTTTTTCTTTTAAAGGGACAACTGGCACACTGGGGTGGGCTCCCAGCATGTCACCTGGGTGTTTGTTGGGGGGGTCCTGGAGCCGACGGGGATTGGGCAGCCCGTCAACTCATAAAATGTGTCTCTGTTTGGGGGGGCGCATGAGCCAAGGGGGATTAGCACCCCCCTTGGCATACTACTAATGGGAGGACATTATGATGATGGGGATTGGGCTCCCCATTTTTGGCAGATGAACTGGGGAGGGGAAATGCCAACAGGGGAATTGGGCACCCCCAACGTCAGCTTTCATGGGGACTGTGAAAAAAAACCTAAAAGTTATGCTTTGTCTGATTAGGTATTTGTTTTAATGTCATAGACTTGGAGGATGTCCAGAAAGAAGGGGGATGTAAATATGTTAACTACAGATGTGGAGGAGGGCCGGAGAAAAGGATGACGTAAATATGTTAAATAGCAGCACGTTACGATCACTGATTGCAGTGGAGCTTTTCTTTTAAGTGAAGACCACTGCTGCCAAACTGCTGTCATAGACAGCTCGCCCATCCATTGGTGAGTAAGGGATGCGCCTGCTACACTGAGAACTGCATTGGGCAGGACAGTCACACACCTCCAAAAAGTCGTACTGTCCCAAGATGTTTCTTGCACATGCGCGCAAGCAAACATAAAAAGGTATTCCCATTCTAACACGTCGAACACCTTGGTGGCAGCTGCTGATTCTTCCTTTCTTTCCAAATGTTCCACCAAAATAGGACCTTAAGCAAACCAGGTTGAATTGTTCTTCCAGGAACAAAACCTGAGTGGTTACTATGTCACAGATATAGAAGTGGGTAGCCATCTGGGAACTAGTGACCATCGAACAGTATGGTTCACAATAAACACAGCAATAGAGTCGAGCCATGCAAAGGCAAAAGTACTGGACTTTAGGAGGGCTGACTTTGCCAAAATGGGTGAGTGCCTAAGGAATGCACTAGCAAATGGGAAAGAAGGAGGGGTGGAAGAACAATGGGGAATAATAAAAACTGCCATCACAGAGGTAACAAGCCTTTGTGTGAAGCAAATAAACAAAACAAAACAATGTAAGAAACCACTATGGTTCTCAAAGGAAGTGGCAGTGAAGGTTCAAGAGAAAAAGAAAGCATTCAGGAAGTACAAGGAATCACAGAAGGAGCAGGACAGAGAACTGTATCAGTTAAAGCAAAAGGAAGCTGGGAAGGCAGCAAAGGCCCAAACCGAGGAAAAGCCAACTCAGTTAAGAAGGGATAAAACCTTTTATAGGTACATCAGGGAGCGAAGAAAGACCAAGGGAGGGATAGTGAGGCTTAATAAAGGGGAGGGAGGGTGGGCAGAGGGTGACTGTGAAAAGGCACAGATACTAAACAAATATTTTTGCTCAGTATTTACAAATGAAGAGGGGGAGGTACCTAAAACAAACAGTAGAAACACTCTGGATACAGAAGTTGATACCAGCCCATTTACAGAAGAAAGGGTTATGAAAGAACTCTTAAAACTGAAGGTGGACAAAGCAATGGGGCCTGATGGGATTCATCCCAGAATTCTAAAACACACTTGCCTCTGAGGCCGGAGATCAGTAGGCTGTGGGTTCTATCCCCACACCAGGCACTTGGGTTAATATCCCAATACTGACACTGTAGTGCAGCATGGGGGGTGCTGCACTCCTGAGGTGCCATCTTTCGGATGAGAGCGTTAAACCGAGGTCCCATCTGCCTGTTCTGGTGGTAGTTCAGGTGGATGTTAAAGATCCATGGCACTTCTCAGAAAGAGCAGGGAAATTTCCCCGGTGCAATGGCCAAATTCCTCCATTCCACGAAAATACCACCAACAGCTTAATCTGGTTCAAGGTCAGTTGGCATTCATCTGTATCCCCTCCCCCGGGTCGTGCCTGAAAATAGGCAGGATTTGTTTAGTGCACTTACCCAGTCAACAAAAGCTAAAATAAAAAAAAAAAAAAAAGAACTAAGGGTAGAACTAGTGATACCACTGACTACCTTCTTTAACAAATCATGGGAGGATGGGGTGGTAACCAAGGACTGGAGGAGGGCAGTTGTGATTCCCCTTCACAAAAGTGGGAGCAAGGCAGAAGCAGGAAACTACAGACCAGTTAGTTTAACCTCGGTGATAGGGAAAATGATGGAATCACTTCTAAAGGAAAGAACTGTCGAGTATCTAGAGGCCAGAGGGGCCCAGGACCCAAGGCAGCATGGATTCACAGCGGGAAGGTCATGCTAGACGAATCTGATAGATTTCTTTGACTGGGTGACCAAGTAGTAGATCAGGGAGGGGCTGTGGACATGGCCTACCTAGACTTTAGCAAGGCATTTGACACAGTCCCACACAAAAGATTAATATACAAGATAGCCAGCCTGGGAGTGGGTCCCAGATGACGGCCTGGGTAAAGAATTGGCTGGAGAATAGGATACAGATGGTAATAGTAAATAGAGTCCACTCTGAAGAAAGGGGGGTTACTAGTGGGGTACCGCAGGGTTCAATATTAGGACCAGTCCTCTTCAATGTCTTTATAAGCGACATTGCAGAGGGACTGGAAGGAAAAGTATGTCTCTGCAGATGACACAAAGATCTGCAACAGAGTTGATGCACAAGGTGGGGTGGAAAGGATGAGAAGGGACTTGGCAAGGTTAGAGGAATGGTCAAATGTATGGCAGCTTAGATTCAATGCTAAGAAGTGCAAGGTAATGCACCTGGGAAACAAAAACCCAGGGAAGAGTACACAATGGGGTGAGATACTAACAACAACAAAATGGAAGGGACCTAGGGGTAGTCATATCAGATGACCTAAAGGTGGGCAAGCAATGTGAGAGGGCAGCAAGGAGGGCTGGGGGGATACTGGGATGCATAGGGAGAGGCATCACCAGTAGAAAACAGGAAGTTGTTATCCCTCTGTACAGACAGCTGGTGAGACCACTTCCGTGCAGTTCTGGAGACCCAATCTCCGCAAAGACATAGACAGGATGGAAGCTGTCCAGAGGAGGGCAACTAAAATGATGCAGAGTCTGCACCGGAAGACATATGAAGACAGACTTAAGGCGGTTAATATGTATAGCCTCGAGGAAAGGAAGGAGAGGGGGGGACATGATCGAAACTTTCAAGTCCCTCAAGGAATCAACAAAGTCCAAGAGGGTAGCATATTTCAAAAAAAGAGGTGTGCAAGATCAAGGGGGCACAATTTGAAGATGGGGGAAGGGCAGCCCAGAGGTAATTTAATGAAGTATTTTTTCACAGAGAGGGTTGTGGATGCGTGGAATGGCCTTCCGGAGGAGGTTGTGGAGTCAAAAACAGTGGTGGAATTCAAGCATGCATGGGACATTCATAAGGCAATTCTAGGGGGTAGGGGTAGGAAGAAGTAGGCTGCTGGTTAACTAGGATCTGCAGCTTATCCAGTAGGTAGGGAAATGGGCAGACTGGGTGGGCCAAGCGGTCCTTAGCTGTCATCAAATTCTATGTATTAATTTTTAAGGGTTGCAGTATTCTGTTGTTTAGTGTCTTAGCGGATATTTCATAATCGACATTTAGGACTGCAATTGGTCTGTAATTTTCTGTTTTTTAGGGTCCTTTTCTAATTTTGGTATAACTGAGATGTATGCTTGAGAAAAAGAATCCGGGAATTTTAGAGATTTCAAAATTTGATTAAATAACATGTGTCAGTATGGTAAACTCTCAGATTCAAAAGATATATAGAATTCTAGAGTGAACCTGTCCATGCCAGGTGCTTTTGATTTTGCCATTTGATTCATCGTATCACTGATTTCTTGAGATGTAATGGGGTAATAAATTCTTGTGATTCAGAGGGAGATAATTTTCCATTTACTAAAGATTCATAATAATTCAATTCTTCTTGAGAGGGGGAACACTCCGAGGCATACAAGGATGCATAAAAATGTGCAAATTCTGCCAGAATCAGATTCTGATCTGTTAGCATCTGTCCATCTGCTTTCTGAATTGAAACTATTTCTGTTTTTTGCTTTTCAAGATCTTGTAGTCTTTTAGCTCATTTCTTCCCACAGTTTCACTATTTATCTTCCAATTTCATGTATTTTTTGCCCAACCTTTTTTATTTCAAAATATTCAGTAGACTCCACCATATTTTAGCATCTACAAGTTCTTGCTGCTCTGAAGAGTCCCCCTTTTTACTGCTAATTCTAAAGTATTAATTTTATTTTCTAATTCTTGTTTCATTTTTAATTTTTGCTTATTTATCCAAGACGCCTTGGAAATAATTACCCCCTCAATGTAGCCTTGAAGGCATCCCAGCATTGGTCTCTGAAACGTTGTTGTCCACCATAAAGTACTGTATTATAATAATAATAGTCTTTATTTCTATGGCGCCTTTCAAAAACCAAGGCACCTAACAAAGTTTAAAAACACATCAGACATCTCAAAATCTTAAAATATATAAAACAACTGATACAGTTAGGATAAAGAAGTTACCCACCAAATGCTTGACACCACAGGTATGTTTTCAGGGCCTGTTTAAATCCCTCCTTGGTCGCGCATTCCCGTAACTGACGGGGTTGAGAATTCCAGACGGTAGGGGCTGCATACGTAAATGCACAGACCCCAGAAGATTTCAAACACACCCTCAGGATCTCTAGCAACCCCTCATCAGCTGAGTGGAGTCACTGCTCAGGGCAGTAAGGGACCAGGAGCTCTTTCAAGTAGTCCAGGCCCTGTCCATGTAGGGCTTTAAAAGTCAAAAGACCGACTTTAAAGGTGATCTGCCAATGTACTGTCAGCCAGTGCAGTCCTCGCAGCACTGGCAAAATATGACTGGACCAGGAAGTTTCCATCAAAAGTCAGGCCGCTGTGTTCTGCACCGGCTGCAGGCAGCAGATTTCCACCCCAGGTAGCCCTAGGTAGAGGGAACTGCAATAGTCCAAGTGCGAAGACACAAAGGCATGGACCAGTATAGGAAGATCACCAGACAGAACAAGGTGCTTGATCCTGGAGATATTCCTCAGATGACAGAAAGAGGACTTGACGATGGCAGACACCTGCGAACGCAGAGTCAGCCCTTCATCAAAAATTACCCCCAGGTTATGCATCTGTTCAGAGGTCGGGAGTGATATGCCCCCAAGGCAAAGCCCGGAGGGTGTACCAACCCCCGGACCCCCTATCCGGTACGCCGGATCCACAACCAGCACCTCAGTCTTTTCCAAGTTCAACTTCAACCAACTCAAGTCCATCCACTCCTGGATTTCTGTGAGGCAGTTATTAAAGACCGAGACAGCTCCATCCTAGTCAGGTGCAAAAGAAAGGTAGAGCTGGGTATCATCAGCGTAGCAATGAAACCTCAGCCCATACCTTCTTACAATGTCTCCGAGGGACAGCATGTACACTGCAAACAACATGGGGGACAACGCTGAACCCTGAGGAACCCCACAAGACAGAGAAACTGGGTTCAAGGAATAAACCCCGGATACCACTCTCTGAGTTCTTCCAGAGAGGTAAGATGTAAACCACCTGAGGACTACACCTGGTACTCCACAGATGAACCTCAGGCACTCAAGTGGGAACCCATGGTCCACAGTGTGAAAGGCTGATAAGAGATCTAGAAGAACCAAGATGGAACAGTTCTTCCAATACCTAGCCATCAGGAGATCACTGAGCACCCGAACCAGCACTGTCTCAGTACTATGCCTCTTTCAAAAACTGGACTGGAGGGGGTTCATAGATACCATGGATGGTCAAATGGTCCTACAGCTGTATGACCACTACCTTCTCAATCGCCTTCCCCAAAAAAGGAAGTCTGAGATTGGTCTTTAGTTTGCATGGCAGTCGAAGTCCAAAGAAGCTTTCTTCAAGAGGGGTGTTACCACCGCCTCCTTCAGGGAGCTAGAAACTCACCTGTTTCCAAGGAGCACCAGACTATCTGTGCTAGGATTGGACCAATGGAATCAATACAACCCAGAATCAGTGGAGTTCGTCCTGGGTCCAAACTACAGCACATAGGGCACATACCCTGGACAATCTGCATGACATCCATGAACTCCAGTTGGTTGATGGTACTCCAGGAAAGCTGAGGAGCAGCGGCCATGTGCTGATCCAGAGCAACACCCTTAGAGTGTGCTGGATGGAACACCACCCTGATGTCAGCCACCTTAGTTGCAAAGAATCGAGTAAGTTCATCACACTCTACTTGCGAAAAGGCTTTTCAAACTTGTAAGCAGGCTGGGTTGCACAGTCTGTCTACAGTGCGAAAAAGATGAGCTGGTCGATTCTGAGCAGCCGTAATCTCTCCAGACAGGAACTCTGCCTTCTTACGGGTGATTGCGGATTGATAGACTTCATAGTGATCCATCAATCTAAGGTGCTTGGCATCAAGGGTGAATTTCCACCAGCAACGCTCTAACCTTTGTCCTAGTTACCGCATCTCCCTCAAGGTCCCATCAAACCATAGGGACCAAGGGCGAAGGGAGAAAGGGTGAACAAGGACAGGAGCAACAACATCTAGGGCCACCGATATAGCTGTATTATATATGCTACCACGAGGGCCTCTGGGTCACTGTTTGCCACTGGAAGGGTCTATAGGTCAAGTACCACCGCCAGGTCTTCAGAGCTAACATCTCACAAAGGGCGATACCTGACCATCTCCACAGGGGTAGGCCTGCGAAGGGGGGCACTAAAACTAAACCCCATGGTGTACTGATCAGACCATCCAACTGGTTCCACACCCAAATCAGAGGCCTCGATCCCCAGGAGGAAGATTAAGTCAAGGGAGTGACTATGTTTATGGGTAGCAGTGGTAACTATCTGTGTAAGGCCCAGAGATGACATCAACTGGAGGAAGTGTTGTCCAAACTGTGAGAATTCATCATCAACACAATCACTGAAGTCGCCCAGAACCACCACTTCCTGAAGGAACTGCTTCTCATCTCTGGGTGGACGGTAGATGAGAGCGATCCTACAACCTACACCTGCTACCACGGTACACTCGAATGACTCAGTCTCCTCAACTGGTACACTCGTGAGGTTAAGTTCAGTCTTAAAAAAGACTGCACCCCCCTACACCCAATCCAATCTCGGGCAGCAAATCACCGAGTACCTGGCTGGAGTTAAAGCCTCCAAAATGGGTCCAGAGTTCTCATCTAGGCAGGTCTCGGAGATGCAAGCCAGATCCACCGTTTCTACAAGATCTGCAATAACTTCAGTCTTGTTTTTAATGGACCTGGCACTACCTAGCACAGCCCGAGTTGGATGAACCTCCAGGGCCACCCGAACCACCTGCCCACCAATATTGGTAGTGCCCTTAGGTATGGAAACCAGACATGGCAAACCACGTTCCTGGTTTCATTTCACGCCAGGGCATCTCCTGGATCTCACAACATGATGTGGTGGCCCCGCTCATTCACCCTCCACTGTTTGCACCCCCAACCCCTCCTCCCCTTACGAGCGATACCCAGCGCCCTATAGCGCTGGTATGTTGTAAACTGCAATGGGGGAGGGATAAAGGGATGGATGGTGCGGAGAGCAGAGGGTGAATAGCGTAAGACTGTGGGGGCTGGCCTCTGACACATTCTAACAATCAATTTATCAAATGACTCTTGCTTAACTAACCCACAAAACAAATAAAAATAAAAAACAGAATGAAATAACACAAAAACACAACAGAATATAAACCCACAACATTTATTTAAGAAAAATTAATAACACTCCTATTCCCTATCATAAAATAAATAACACTCCATTAACCCTCCCCAAGCTAAAAATACTAAATTCTGATATAACCCCCTTGTTACCCGGGGTTACTAGAATCCCAGTAAGACCTAGTGGTAGGCAGGGAAGGCAGCTTGTGAAACTCCAGTTAAATGGATTTCACACTGTCTCACTCTGTTCTCAGTCTCAGCTGAGACTGAGGGATGACATCACCATAGAACTGTTGCAGCTGCATGAGCCACAGTGGAATCTGCAGCAGGGAGTTGGAATAGAATGTTGGGAGGTTTGAACAGTAGTCTGTAGGTCAGTTGGAGTTTGGAGCTTGCTGAGAGAGGAGCACAGCAGCTCTGTGTTAGGCTCTTGGAGCCTCAGCCCTAACGTAGGGCTACATTTAGGAAAAAGGTGTGTGTTTCCACCTTAAGAGAGACACATAAGCTAGTTTTAAAGTGGTGGAGACCACTGAATCGGGTCTCAGTGCCCCCTCCCTGAGGAGGATGGGGCAGAAAAGTTTAGCCTACATATTCCAGGGGCAACCCCCTGGCCGCTACTAGTGGAGAAGCTGCCTTATTTGGTCCAAGAGTTTTGGGAAACAAGAAGATTTCATGAATCGCCTGTGGGGCACCTGCAACTGGAGGGTGAGTTTCTGCTCTTTCTAAAGGGCCCATGTTTTCACCCTGGGACTTGTGTAAAAGTGGGGATTGGACTACTGAAGTAGTGGGAGGCCTAGAGTAATAGGCTTAGCCAAAAGTAAAAGTATGTTCAAGTCCAGCACATAAGAGAAAGTCAAGTCATGTAGAGGAGATGTGACATACATCTACCCAGTAATCTACATTGCCAAGCTTTCAGAAAAGAGTTGTTTAGCAACCAGAGAAATGGCCGGGTATGGATTGTGGGAGCCGGAGGTGGGAGACCCCACTTCTTTAGTGACCTGGTCCACCTCTACAGATTTGCTCTGTGGATTTCTACTTTGCCTCATGCACTTGGCCAGTGATGAGGGAAGTACCCAATGGTGGGATTGGAAGGAAAATTCCATCTAGGAGTTTAAGGCTCCAAGGTGGTTTGGGGAGCCACCAATTGGAAAACTGGTTCATTTCCCAAAATAGACCACGGATCAAGGGGCCGGCGGGGGAGCAGGACCAGTGGGAAAACCCAAGGAGTATACAAGTCGGGCTGTATACCCAAAGCTGCGTGCAAGTCTGGTCTGTTTGTCTGGTGGGTTCAGAGCCTGAGGGCTGAAATGTGAAGAAATGTCCTGTTGTCTCTAATCTGCATTACCAGGAATGTAGCCCCGTGGAGGTCCGTCTATGCTTTGTTTGTTCAGCTTGGATGTGAATAAAAGCCACACTGTAGAATCCTATTCCTGGTTTTGGACATTACAGTTATTGCTTCCTATGTTCAGATTTACTTGGGTGTCCCTGTGCAGAGTAGCCAAACCTAGGTCCCCTGTGCCGAGTAACCTAATCCTCCCTGAACCCAGTCCCCACCAGATACTGCTGTCAGCTTCAACAGCATGCCACCTATTATTTTGCAAAAAGGCAGGGGTGAGGGGTTACAAAAATGGAGGCACCGCTTTGGATTTTAATTCTGGGAGGAAGGTGCTCGGGCAAGGGGCTAACATTTTGGCTATCTGGCAGTTGGTAGCCCAAAAAAGCTTAAGCAAGTTAACTAGTGTGTCGCTGTGTGATGTGGATCTTATGCTGCTGTTTAAAATGCCAACAGTTTACCAAGGAGCAGTAAAGCTAAAAGAGTGTGCCCTTGTCCTGCATCAATTGTTTACAACGTTTTGCCAGCTTTGTTAAAAAAGAACTGTGGTAAAGAAAAGTGTGGAAGACTAGGGGTAGCAACAGGAAAATTGTGCCCTGGACGTTGGAAATACTTTTAAAATATAACTGTGATAAAGAAAAGTGTGGAAGACTACGGGTAGCAACAGAAAAATTGTGCCCTGGACATTGGAAATGCTTTGAAAATATAACTGTGATAAAGAAAATTGTGGAAGACTAGGGGTAGCAACATGAAAATTGTACCCTGGACGTTGGAAATGCTTTTTGAATGAACTGAGAGACTTGCAGTGTGGATGGCTATGTTAAATGGCTGAAATGGGCTCCCTCCGTGGAGTCAGTTGAGAAAAATAAAATGCATTCTGCAGTTTAAATTTGCCTGCTCGATGATTGCCGAGAGAAGAAGAGAACTCGCGGGGAAGAAGAGGTTCATTTGCATGGCGTCGTGTGATTGGTGAGGCTGCAATCAGTTCCGCCCCTCAGCCAGCTCTACAGTGACTGCCCCAGCATTCGAGAGGGAGTGTGAGTGGAGTGCGTGTACTGGCTAGTGGAGGAGCGTTGCAGAGTTTTAAAAGCGCTGTAAACCTCCTAAAAATAAACTGTCTTGTTTAAAATTGGGCTCAATCCACGATTCGATCATCTAAATTGCGAGAGTGGTGGTCGAGGAGACGATCGGCAGGACTGCCCACCTGTTTCTGTTCTGAGGCCTCCAAGACTGGCTGCAGGCCGTTTTTCCTCATCGCAGCAAACAGTTATTGATAACAGTAAGTACCAACAGTGAAATTGCTCAAACAGTGATTTTCTGCTAAAAGCCATTTAAATGTGTGTGCAGCAGTGCAGTCACTTTGCAAGTAATGACTGTGGCAAGTCCTACCAGCAAGTGCAAGTCTTCTAAGCCATTGACTATGTGCATAGCAATAAGTTCAGCATCAGTTTAAAGTTTAAAGCCAGAGATAGACTGTGAGTTGTAGCCAAATGTGCAGCACTAGTTTACAGGCAATCCTGTGCTTAAAAACCTGAAGCTTTAAGGGACTGTGAGTTAAAGAAATGTTTCCAGCATGTGAAAAGTCTGTGGAAAATCATGTAAATGTGTTTAGAACAAGACAAATGCAAGTTTGTGCAGTCTGAGCAAAAGTTATCAGTAGTATGTGTAAATCGGATGCGCAGTGGCTTGACCCAATTTCTGAATGTTGATGCACAGGAGTGCTGCCGCCGCCATTACAGGGTGGGGTAGTAAAGTAAACACAGCAGCAGAGGAGCCATTTTAAAAGTAAAGAAGGTGTTCAGTAAAGTGGGACTTTCACTTACAGTGAGCTTTTGTTTGTTTTTTCTGCAATTATGGCCTCAGGACCACCTCGTTACCCGGATCATGCCCGGGTTGCAGTAAAGGCAGCAGTAAATAGACTTGAGGGATATTAAAAAGTGGTGTTATGGAGGACAACTGCCTCCTCATGTGGCGATTCCTGGTTTTCCAGTGCATGTGTGTCAAATATGCTTGAAAGCTGGAAGGGACGTCTTCATGATACCCAACTGTGCTGGATGCCTAGAAAAATATGGCTTGTATAAAGTACCTCAAATTCGTTTGGCTCCCACATGGACAAAGGTTCAGGAATCTGCAGTTGGCAGCACACAGCACCAGGTGGAGCCTGTGGAGGAAGGCCCCTCTGGGGAGTGCGGCACAAAGCTAGAGGGTGCAGAGTTAGAGACAGATTTAGAAGTTGAAGTTTCAGATGCTGGATCCCAGGAGGAAAGTTCGGATAAAGCATCAGTAGACTCCTGGGGGGGGGGGGCCAAGCCCAAGTCTCATAGGAGAAGATGAGATGCGGGAGGCCTTTGAATGGGAGGTGTCGACCTCCGCATCTAGTGATGAGTGAATAGTCTCAGGAGTGAGGACGACTGCTCACTCCTGGGCTCAGATCCTTAGTGAGGAAGAAGATGAGGGGGAACCTATGTGGCCTTGTGAAAAATGAACGGGTACACAGCCTCAAGCTCTTGCCTCGGAGGAATGCATGGAAGAGAGTGGTGATGCCACTGCCCTGGCTTTGCAAGAAGAAGAAGTCAGGGATCCATTTTTAATTTCGTTAAGGATGCGTAGCTGGCAGAACTAGGACTGGCCACCCCCAGGCCAGGCCAGCGGTCTCAGGTTGACCAAAGCTAGTAAAGAGGAGAGACTGGTTCGTAGGAAGGCAAATGAGATCTATGGGATGACCTTGCCTACCTTTCCTCGAAGAGTCTGGGAGGAGATTGAGAACAGCAGGAAATCCTGGATCTGGGCCGAAGCAATGAAACGTGTACATCCCGGGGCAAACAAGCATGTAAAGGACAGACTGTTTCATGAGAAATATACCCAGTGGAAGAGAGTCAGGACACTGTTTATGGACAGAGTGCGAATAGTGGACGAAGATGGACGGGAAATCTCTCACTGTGTGAATTATGTGCGCCCATGAGCGGGTAATAATTCAAGCTCCTGACCCCCGGTACTATTGGCCTCAGTGCAAGGACCTCCCAGCAAATGTGCCCGTGCCTACTAAATGGAAAGCCGAGCAGTGGTAGTCAATACTGCCACACCAGCCTGTGAAGTGCCTTTATTGATCCGCCAATATGGACATCCAGGACTCAGATGCCCCACATTCATCAGTTCTACAGTGTACTGGCCTTTCCAGAATCCATCGACTGGCCCGCCAGATGACTTCAGATCCAGAGAGGACACCAGCCCAGCTGTATCCTGAGCCATCGTCTGGTAATCGGATGACGTCAGACCAGCTGTTTTCCTTTTTGTTCCTGTTATAAGGTTCCATCTCCAGAGATGACATCAAACCAGCAGTTCCCAGATGTGCCCTCCTGTGGTTCCCGGAAGATGTCCGCCCAGCTGTATTGGAAGAAATGCTGGCAAGGAGAGTCTTCGGCAAAGGCGCAGGTCGGTTTAGATTTTTCGTTCTACAAGGGGCTGGTAAGTCCAAACTTTTCTATCTTTATGACATTGCAGTACACACCCTACACTAGCAGACTCCAAAATGTGTGAACTGTCCTCAAAGACTCTCCCCTTCGGGACTTTGGCCTGATAGAATTGTGCTTCACCAGGCTCCGGCCCAGGAAAGACTCTTTAATGGACTAGCATTCGGGGCACTGTGGTCACTAGTTGGGACTTTTACGGCACTCCATCCTGCCAAATGTGTATTGTAAATAATGTCACTGTTTTCTAATGTATATACTGCTTTTCTACAAAAAAAAAAATCTTTTTTGGGATTCTCCAGTGTTTTGATGGTAGGGGTTTAGGTAGACTGTGTATGCAGATTAGGAGTATGTGTTATCTTTCTTTTTCTTGCAGGTGTTCCTGGAGAAGACAGAAAAGAAGACTAGAAGAGGAGGAGGGGCTCATCGGAGTTCCTCACTAGTACTTTAGTGTGCAGTAATTTAAATTACTGTGGTGTTGTAATTGTTGTTGTTACTGTATTAACCCTTTCCTTCCACAGGTGTGGTTGTGAGGGTAGGGAGGAGGCAGTAAAATGATGTAATAATGTGGTATTATTTTCTTGGTGTGTGGTTGCAAGTTGCCCAAGGTCGGGGAGATCCCCAGGTTGTTTTTGGTTTTAGGGTATTAAATTTAGAGGCAGACAGATTTTCCCTAGAGGGCTGGGGGAGATAGACAGGCTGTGGTCCTGAATGGCCGTAGGGACTGCAGTGCTGAGTTATTAGGGCTATGCTCTGGACAGCTCTACCAGAGCCACTAGGTGTCAATAGTAAGTGGGTAGAGTAGAGGCTGATATGTCAGCTAAAGGCCTCTAGGGCCTTAGTGTTGCCTGCCTGTGCTCACACATGGTAGGAGGGGGCCTGATCACCCCCTCCACTTGAGTACTATATAGGGTGGGATGGCCTAAAAGCGGGTAAACAATGACTGCAGACAGTCATTTTCCTGGTCAAGGGTGAGTGTAACCCCCTTTTTAACTGGGGTTACTAAAATCCCAGTAAGACCTAGTGGTAGGCAGGGAAGGCAGCTTGTGAAACTCCAGTTAAATGGATTTCACACTGTCTCACTCTGTTCTCAGTCTCAGCTGAGACTGAGGGATGACATCACCATAGAACTGTCGTAGCTGCATGAGTCACAATGGAATCTGCAGCAGGGAGTTGGAATAAAATGTTGGGAGGTTTGAACAGTAGTCTGTAGGTCAGTTGGAGTTTGGAGCTTGCTGAGAGAGGAGCACAACAGCTCTGTGTTAGGCTCTTGGAGCCTCAGCCCTGACATAGGGCTACATTTAGGAAAAAGGTATGTGTTTCCACCTTAAGAAAGACACATAAGCTAGTTTTAAAGTGGTGGAGACCGCTGAATTGGGTCTCAGTGCCCCATCCCTGAGGGGATGGGGCAGGAAAGTTTAGCCTGAATATTCCAGGGGCAACCCCCTGGCTGCTACTAGTGGGGAAGCTGCCTTATTTGGTCCAAGAATTTTGGGAAACAAGAAGATTTCGTGAATCGCCTGTGGGGCACCTGCAACCAGAGGGTGAGTTTCTGCTCTTTCTAAAGAGCCCATGTTTTCACCCTGGGACTTGTGTAAAAGTGGGGATTGGATTACTGAAGTAGTGGGAGGCCTAGAGTAATAGGCTTAGCCAAAAGTAAAAGTAAGTTCAAGTCCAGCACATAAGGTTAGTCAAGACATGTAGAGGAGATGTGACATACGTCTACCCAGTAATCTACATTGCCAAGCTTTCAGAAAAGAGTTGTTTAGCATCCAGAGAAATGGCCAGGTATGGATTGTAGGAGCTGGAGGTGGGAGTCCCCACTTCTTTAGTGACCTGGTCCACCTCTACGGATTTACTCTGTGGATTTCTACTTTGCCTCATGCACTTGGGCAGTGATGAGGGAATTACCCAGATGTGGGATTGGAAGGAAAATTCCCTCTAGGAGTTGACAGCTCTAAGGTGGTTTGGGGAGCCACCAATTGGAAAACTGGTTCATTTTCCAAAATAGACCGCGGATTAAGTGGCTGGTGGGGGAGCCGGGCCAGTGGGAAAACCCAAGTAGTGTACAAGTCGGGCTGTGTACCCAAAGCTGTGTGCAAGTCCGGGCTGTGTGCCTGGTGGGTTCAGAGCCTGAGGGCTGAAATGTGAAGAAGTGTCCTGTTGTCTCTAATCTGCATTACCAGGAATGTAGCCCTGTGGGGGTCTGTCTATGCTTTGTTTGTTCAGCTTGGAAGTGAATAAAAGCCACACTTTAGAATCCCATTCCTGGTTTTGGACATTACAGTTATTCCTTCCTGTGTTCGGATTTACTTGGGTGCCCCTGTGCAGAGTAGCCAAACCTAGGTCCCCTGTGCCGAGTAACCTCATCCTCCCCGAACCCAGTCCCCACCAGGTACTGCTGTCAGCTTCAACCGCATGCCACCTGTCGTTTTGCAAAAAGGCAGGTGTGAGGGGTTACACTAAAATATAAACAGTTCAGAGTCTTGGGCTGGGGTGGATCTGCTTAGAACAAATTACGGTCCCAGATGGATAGTAAAACACTGATATTGTAAATAAAATCCAGATGCGGAAAGCAAACCAAATATAAATAATGAATGTCTTCAGACAAAAATCTTCAGCTCCCGGGGCCCTCTCACTGCCTCTGGGAATTAACAAAACACAGGCACTCTCACTGTCTGTTGAAGAATAGTACTGAAGTTATAAATGTTTCCAGTCCCCAGGCCCTCTCACACCCTGGGGAACCAGTAAAATATACAGGCACTCTCATTGCCTGCCAAACAACAGTAAATCAGGCAAAATAATAAGATATTGCCTTACATATTTTAGAATGGAAATTTTTGCTCTCCAGCAAATAGTTATTTAACCTCCAAGATCTTTTTCCTCTAGAGGACATAGAAGGGAAAATAGCAGAAAAAGTAGCCAGACTATGATCAGTTACCAGCCTGGCTTCTGTTGTAGCATTACACCCCAGGCAGTCCGCCAGTAAGTCCCCCGAAATGAAGATATAATCTAATCTTGAATGCATATTGTGGCTTGCTGAAAAATAAGTATAATCTTTACAGCCTGCATTCATAATCTTCCACCAGTCTACTAAGTTATTTGTTTCCAGGAAATTATTTAACATTCTAGCTTTATATCTGTCCCATTTACTACTTTTGGAGGTCGTGTCCAGTGAACTGTCCAGGGCGCAATTAAAATCTCTGGTCAAAATATAGTATCCTCCTCCCCAAGTGAACATCATCCTATTTAGTTCAGCTAAAAAAATTCCCAAAACCCTTAAACGGTGCATAAATTGAACCAAAGACAATATTGCATTGATTAACTCCGTATTTACCAGAATCATTCTCTCTTTGCTGTTGGTTGCTGTATCTAATATCTTACCTTCAAAGTTTTTCCCAAACATGTCAACTCCGGCACTTTTTTTTTGCTGTCCCCTAAAGAAGGATATACCATGGTAATCTCGCAAAAGTTGTGCAGTAGCGTGGTACACTGAGCGATACGCAAACATGGTACCCATTGAATAACATGTATACTGCTACCACACAATGATGCGCCGTGTGTGGTACTGTGCAACTTTTGTGCAACTGCCATTGTATATTTCCTTTCCACCTCTTTTTTAATTTCTCTGTTTCTGTTTTATTCAAAAAAATCTCCTGTAACTTCGAAACGCTGGACTTGAATTTTTTTATTCTGGATAAAATTCTGGCTCTTTTTATGGGGGAATTTATCCCATTTACATTCTAAGTGCACCCATTAACCACAATCATCATTCCTTTTTATTTGCATTTTTCTGTCCCTTAAATATTTTTTGAAACCAACCTCCTTATTAATAATACATGTATATCCCCCCCCCCCCCACTGGTGCCAAGAACTGGCTTGGAACCTTACCCAACATCTTGGGGTGATTTGCTGCGACCTATTATTCCCCTCCCCCACCCTTTTTAGCTGCCACTTTTCCTTGCTCATTCTTCTCTGCCATTCCAGTTATAACATAACATATATAGTACATCAGGTCAATCTTGCTTAGTGGATTTTAGCCATCCTTAAAATTTGTAAAGTAGGCAGTCTAATTTTTAAATCTGCGATTGCTTCAGATACTGAATCATAATTCAACACTTGATTATCTAGCAACAGTTTAAGTTTGGAGGGGAAAATTACATAGGCCTTGATACCCTCCTTCCAAGGCCTCTGCTGCACCCCTCCAAATTGTTTTCTTTGATCCCAGAGGGCCTTTGAAAACTCATTTGTTAAGCACACATTCTGTTCTTTATATGTAAATTTTCCCTTCGCATAATAAGCTTTCATTATAGCATCCTTTCCTATTGTAGTTAGCATTTTAACAATCACAGGTCTTGATTTTTGCTGATCAACCTCTTTCCTACCCCCTAACCAATGTACCCTATCAATAGGAGGTACTTCTTTAACAGAACCCAGAATAGCTGCAAAGAGGTCAGATAGTATGTCTACAAGAGATAGTTCAGTTTCCCAGACTGGAAGAATTCCGAAAATTCAGATATTATTTCTTCTGTCTCTGTTCTCTTGATCGTCCAACTTCCATCTAGGCCCTTTTGCTGTTTCCTGATATCTTTAACTTGAGTAACTAGTGGAGGTATTTTGTCCTCTATTTCAGATTGTCTTTTTTCCATTTCAGTTTAAACCTAAATTTAAATTAGCATCCAGCTTTTGAATGTTTTCAGAAAGAGTTTTTAGAGACTCTGGAAGCTGGTGGAGTTTATCCATAGTGTTTTGTAAGATATTCACCTTCTCCATCAATTTCTGGGCCTATTTTTTTTTTGGGGGGGTCATCATGATTATCTTTATTTTGACCCGGGTCTTGAACTGTCCCTTTACCGTTCCCTGGTGTGGAGTTTTCAGCCCCCTCTTCTATTAACTGCTCCTCCTCTGAACCTAACAGAAGATCATTTTGAGTTTCCAAACCTGTTATTTCATCTTTTTTGCCTTAGTGCCCTTCGTTTTTAGAAAAAGCTATGTCAGATTTAACTGCTGCAGCAGACCCTTTTGCTTTTCTATCCCTTTTAGGCTCTGGATTTACTTTCGGTAGTATTTTTGTTTATGACCTCCAATTGCACAGCAATTCTTAAAAGGAAGTTTTGCCTGGATAAACTTCTTGCTTTTGAGTTATGTTATCTTTTCAGTGTCAGCCGAGCTATTAAGAGACAGAGTCTGAGATATACTTTTCTCATTAGAGGTTTGGAATAGCTTTGGAGAAGCAGGTGTTATGGTGATGTGATACGCTGATGGGCCGCTAGGCAGCATGGAGTAAGCTGCTACTCATTTCTATCTCCCCATCTGATGGCAAATTAACAGGGGTTCTACTTTGTATCTGCTTGGACTGGGAGCCTGACGGTGGGATGCGGTGTCTGGCCGCTTGTGCTGTGGGAAAAAATTAAAAAGGCAGAGACCAGCAGGCCGTGCAGTGGACCCATGGGGAGCAAGTTAACCAGCTTTGTACCGACAGATGGGCAAGTGAGAAAACCCCACAGATTTAAATTTTGTCCTGCCAATGGGAGTTTGCGCGTGTACTGGCATCCGTTTTTGGGCCCCTTTTCTATCAAAGCCAATGAGTTTCCAAAAGTGTTTATGAAGTGGCCTATGGCAAGGGAAAATACAGAAAGGAAAAACTCTCTTATTTGTTGGTACCACTGAAATAACATTTTTGGCTACTAAGTGGCGGTCCGAGTTTATACTTGGATTCGGTCCAAAGGATGGGTTATGGTGCCTTTTCTACTTCGCCACTTATTTTAGGAGCCTCATATGAACAGCTGAAAGAACTGGTCAGACACCAGGCCTGAATTGACCATTACCCTATGCCAGGGACCAGCTGTCTCAGTAAGTTGCAAGAAGAAGTAACAACTGCCAATGGATCTTCATGTTACAGAGACTGATAGAACAGATAGAAGGGGGGCGGGATGGGAGAAAAGGCTGTCAAGGGGGTGCCGATAAAGGAGGGACTCTGTCTCCACCCCCCTGGGGACCAGGAGGATTGCAGGAAAAGGCCGACTGGCAAAGTGCAGACCAGGGGAAAACAGAATCCCCATGGGAACACGAGCAGGGAAAATGGAACTATAGGGAAAGGGTGGAAGGTAGTCCTGCTAAATGCCAGGAGCTTGGGCAATAAAATGCCTGAGCTCCAGGCGATGCTAACTGAGGGAGCAGTGGATGTGGCAGCGGTCACTGAGACTTGGGCTACTGCAGGACATGACTGGGACCTGAACCTGGAGGGTTACACTATGTTCAGGAAGGACAGGGGGAAGGGAAGGGGAGGAGGGGTAGCAATGATAGTAAAAAACTGCATTGGCATAGGGGGAGTAGAGGAGGCGGAGGGAACCGTGGAGGTGATTTGGGTCACCTTGATAACAAGGGGGGGCAAGAGAGTAAAAATAGGAGTGGTGTATAGACCCCCTGCCCTGGCGGAGGAGCTGGAGGACAGTCTGATGGCAGATGTTGGGAAGCACTGCAGACTGGGCAGAGGAACGATGGTGGTGTTGGGGGACTTAAACATGCCAGGAACAGACTGGGAGACTATGACATCCTCTGTGACCAGGGAACAGAGGTTGTTGGATGTCTTTCAAGACGCATTCCTAACTCAGCAGGTGAGGGAACCGACCAGGGAGGTGCGGGTACTGGATGTGGTCCTGGCAGACAGTGACCAGATTGGGGCCTGGGTGAGGGACCCATTGGTGGGGAGTGACCATGCCACGGTCTGGTTCTGCCTGGACCTAGGAGGGGTAGAAGGCTGCACAAAGACGGAAGTAACCGACTTCAGGGGGTGATTTTAAGGAATTGGGAAGGATCCTTAAGGAGCATTTGGATGGGATTGGGTCAGACATGGATGCTGATAGTAGGTGGGAAATCATCAGGAGAGGGGTGCAGGATGCTACCAGCACCTGTGCAAGAGTAAGATGAAAATGCGGTAGGGCCCAAAACCCTGCTGGTGTACCAGGAGGTCCAGGAGGTGGTCTTGGGGAAAGAGCAGCCTATAAGCAAGTCAAGTGCTCAAGGGGTGAAAGGGATCGGGGAGTACAGGCTGATGGCTGAAGGCCCACTAGAGTGGTGAGGCGGCTAAGGCAAGGAAGGAGCAGAACCTGGCCAGGAAATGGGAGAGGGAACAAGGGGTTCTTTAGATACATTGGGGAAAAACGAAGGGTGAAGGGGCAGATTAGCAGATTAAATCAGGAGAGATGGGCACAAGACCAGAGGAGCAGGCTGAGTACTAAATGAGTACTTCACCTCAGTTTTCACCAAGGAAAATGGGGGTGCTGCATCATACATGGGAAGAGACAGAGATACTGAGGAGGGGACCCTTACCCGATCGCAGGTCTGGGGAGAGGAAGCATCATTGGCAGGTGGGGGGAGGCTAAGCAGGGAGAAGAGGTACCGGAAGTGGAAATCACAGCAGAGAGAGTGAGGGAAGCCCTCAGCTCCCTTAAGACGGAGAAAGCACCGGGGCCGGAAAAATTACATCCCAGAGTGCTGAAGGAACTTGCGGATGTCCTGGCAAACCCCCTGGCGGAGCTTTTCACCATCTCTCTGAGGACAGGGTGGGTGCCCCAAGACTGGAAGATGGCGCATATAGTACCTATCCACAAGGGGGGATCAAGAGATGGTGGCAGGGAACTACAGGCCTGTCAGCCTGACATCGGTGGTGGGCAAGGTGATGGAGGGCATTGTCAAGGAGAGGCTAGGGTGGACCTGGATAAGTCAGGGTGCCTGGAGAATAGACAGCATGGATTCATCCCGGGGAAATCGTGTCAGACAAACCTGGTGGAGTTCTATGACTGGGTGACAAGTGCCTTGGACCTGGGTAGACCAGTGGACGTCCTCTTTCTAGACTTCAGCAAGGCATTTGACTCTGTTCCTCACGTGGGCCTGTTCGATAAGCTGAGAGAAATGGGGGTGGGGAACCAGATGATCAGATGGATAGGCAATTGGCTCCAGGACCGGACCCAGAGGGTCGTAGTTTGTGGGATAGTCTCATCCCCAAGGAGGGTCATTAGTGGGGTCCCACAGGGATCAGTCCTTGGGCCCTTCTGTTCAGCTCACGTATCTGACATAAGGACAGGAATCAGGAGTGAGATGAGTCTCTTTGCAGATGACTCGAAACTGGGGCAGTGGTGGATGGGGAGGAGGGAGGTGGCCCACGGGGGACCTGGAGGCTCTGGAAAGATGGTCTAGAAAGTGGAAGCTGAGGTTCAATGCAGGAAATGCAAGGTACTCCACCTGGGGCCAGAAACCCAGGCCAAGTGTACACCCTGGGGAGAATGCTAAGTCTCGATGGCTGAGAGGGACCTGGGGTGGTGGTGGATGTCAAGATAAACAACTCTGAGACTTGTAGGAGGGCAGCAGCCAAGGCCAACAGGATGCTGGAATGCATTGCTAGAGGATCACTCAGAAGGAGGAAGTGATACTCCCTCTGTATAACTGCTTGGTGAGGCCGCACCTTGAGTACTCGTGCAGTTTGGAGGCCACCTTAAAGAGGGACATTAACTCCTGGAGAGGGTCCAGAGGAGGGCAACCAAAATGATTTGGGCTCTGGGGGACAGGACCTATGAGGAGGCTCAAGAGCTAAATATGTACACATTGGAAGAGAAGGACCGGGGGACATGATAGGGCTCTTCAGGGTACATGAAGAGGGTAAATAGGAGGAACAGTCAGGTGCTTGAAGGAAGGAGGAGGGGCCACTAGAGGCATGGGTGGAAGCTGGAGGGGGGGAAGATTCAGGGGAGAAAGGAGGAGGTGCTACTTCACTGAGAGGGTGGTGGAGCCATGGAATGCACTGCCTAGGGGGCTGGTGGAGGCAGAGACAGTGGAGGGGTTCAAGAGGGGGTGGGACAGGGACAGCGGAAGGGTTCTGGAAGCAAAATCCAATGCAGCAAGAATATCTGGAACTGGGAAGGGAGAAGCCAGAGAAGGCGAGGGGGACAGCAAGGTCAGCACCCAGGGTGGGGACTGACCAAACGAGCAGACACGAAAGACCGTTAGGCCTATTCTGCTGGCATTTTAGTATGTTAGTAACAGAATCATAAGCCATTGTTTTCAACTAAGCATAAAAACAAACAAAAAGGAAATAAGTTTGCTTAAATGTGCTGAACTAAAATTTAAATATATGCTTTTTCTTATTAGAAATTGGTCTTATATGATTGATCTGAATGGACACAGGTGGCAGTAGTTTATTGTATTAACTATTTGAGTTAATTCTGATTATATTTAAACCAGCATATTACATATGTGGAATGACTAAAAAATCCGGTGTTAAAGGAAAAAAAGACATGTTCAGTGCCCTCAACCTCTCTTCGTATGCATTACCCTGCTGACCCACTATCATCTTTGTAGCATTCTTCTGGACCTTCTCCAGCAGGTTAATGTCATTTTTGAGGTGTGTGTACTAGTACTGTACTCTATACTCTAGATGTGGCCTTATCAGTGACCTGTACAAGGGCAGTATTCATTTCAATTCACTTTATTTACCAAGTAAGATCACTGGGCCAAGGCCCTTTTTCAGGATTGACCTGAGGCTTCAATTTCAAAGAAGCAAGTTGGCATACAAATAATACAAACAAATATACAACATATATAATTACTTAGATTAAGGTAAGTAAAACAGTACAACTAGGATTCCTAAAAACAATTACACACAGCAAGTGATTGCAAGTGACAATACAGGACTTTCTTAAAACGTTCTTGCTTGGAAACAAAAACACAATTATCAGGCAGTGTATTCCATAAAATCGGACATAGTGAGGAAAAAGCTGTCCCACCCATGCAGGTAACAGATCTAGGAATAGATAACCATTGCACACTGGTTGAGTGTAATGATCTAATATCTTCCTTTAAATTAATCAGACTGTGAAGAGGTGATTTACTACCCTGCACAAGTATATTATTAGTCAAACAGCCTAGTTTATAAAGACAAGCCAGTTTAGGAGGAAGCCAATTAAGTTCTGTATATAAGACGCAATGATGCGTTTTGTAAGGTTTAGCCAAAACAAACCTACAGATGGAATTAAAGGATTTATTAATCAGTTCCAAATTCTTCAATGCAAACTTAGTAAACAAAAAAGAATTGTAATACAGAGTTGTAAGTAATACACTTTTAGATATCATATCTCTTTTGCTTCCCTCGTTAAGCAATCCTTAATTCGGTATTAGGCACCTATTTTTTTGTTTCTTGACTTTAGTGTTTTCCTAATATGTGCTGAATAAGTTAAACTAGGATCAAGTATTATTCCTATGTATTTGGTTTCAAGGCAAAAATATGGGACTTCAGAGGAGCTGACTTTGATAAGATGGCCAACAGAGTTAAGCTAGCCCTGGCAAAACGAAACACAGGTGAGGGGGTACCGGCAAAGTGGGCAAGCATTAAGGATGCAATACTTGAAGCAACATCCCACTGTGTTAGACAGAAAAGGAAGTGCAAAAGAAGAAGGAAACCACTTTGGTTCTCAAATACAGTAGCAGAAAAGGTCAGAGCCAAAAGGCTGGCCTTCAGAAAATATAAGGAACACAGTGGGATGAAGATAGGGAGGCATACCAAACTGCCCTAAGGGAAGCAGGGAAGGCAATAAGGCAGGCAAAGTCCGAAATTGAGGAAACACTAGCACATAAAGTAAAAGAAGGTGACAAGACTTTCTATAAATACGTTAGTGAAAAGAGAAAGTCCAGAGGGGGTATTGCTAAGCTCAAAGAAGAAAAGGGGGCATGTGAGGAGGAGGCCCTGTAAAAGCATCTATCCTAAATAGATACTTTTGCTCAGTATTTACTGAAGACAAGGTAGGGCAGGGCCCACAGCTGAGCACCATAGACACGGGGGGGGGGGGGAGAGGTGAGCACTACTCCCTTCACAAAAGAAAGGGTCCTACAAGAGCTCACTAAGCTCAGGGTGGACAAGGCAACGGGACCTGATGGCATACATCCCAGGGTACTTAAGGAGCTAAGGATGGAACTAGCAGAGCCATTAGCAGAACTGCTTAGTGAGTCTCTGTGCACAGGAGAGGTCCCAGAAGACTGGAGAAGGGCTCATGTGATCCCGCTCCACAAGAGTGGTAGCAGGGAGGAGCCAGGGAACTACAGATCTGTCAGTCTTACCTCAGTAGTGGGCAAGATTATGGAGGCACTCCTTAAGGAAAGGATAGTGCAACACCTGGAATCCATAGGGGCACAGGATCCAAGATAACATTGGTTTACAAAGGAAGCCTGTCAAACTGAATAGATTCTTTGACTGGGTAACTAGGAGGGTGGACCAAGGGGGAGCAATTGATGTTGCCTACTTTGACTTCAGCAAAGCTTTTGACACTGTTCCACATAGAAGATTGATAAATAAGCTGGATAGGCTTGGGGTGGGTCAGAAGTTGGTCAACTAGATGGAAAACTGGTTGACGGGCAGAAAACAGAGAGTGGTGGTAAATGGCATACAGTCAGAAGAGATGCAAGTCACAAGTGGATGTTCATTCACAAATCTGGACTGTCATGTATGGTATGGGCTGCACGCCCATTGGCTGTAGCTCTGCGCCAATGGGCATGCAGCCCTACCGGACAGTCAGTCGGCGGGCGGGCAAGCAGGGATGCTGCCGCCCGCTGCGTCGGGGAGCGGGTGGAGGGCCGTGGGTGGGTGGGGGACACTAGACACCAGGGAGTTGTTTGGGGGTTTGTAACGTGACATTCTGCCCGTGATCGGGCTTTACAGTCCACTGGACCACCAGGGAGATATTCGGGTTGGGGTTACATTCTGCCTCACGATCGGGCACTGGGGGGTTCGCTACGGTCTGCCAGCGATCGGGCTGTAGAGATGTGTGGGTGGGGGTTCATGTAACTGTAATGCCCGCGATCGGGCTGAGATTGTGTGTGTGTGGGGGAATGTAGACTTACAGAGATACTGCCCTGATCGGGCTGCAGGGTAGTCGGTCCTCGACGGCTGCTGCCTGGCAGGCGCCAGGCGCTAAGTCCTCGGGATCGGGCACCTACATGCTAATGGCATGCAAATAGGGCCATAAATAGATGCAAATGGCCCCCTCGCCTTATAAATTATGGCCCCATTTGCATGTCACCTTTTGAATATCGGAAATTTGAGCATGGCGCAATGGTAACTTGCGCCACCGCAGTTTAATGCTTAACTCTGGCAACTTCGTGGCGAGTTCCACTGGCGCTTACGCGAAGTGCTGGAGGTAAGATTCAAAGGAGTTGCTCAATAGCGCAACTCCTTTGAATATCACCCCGGCCACACTCCTGCGCAACTATTTTGAGCAGCGCAGGGGCTTGCGCCTCAGAATGGCGCAGTTTGAATATCTGGGCCCTTGTGTATAAGTCAAGAACACAGGTCGCTGATCTGAGGGGGCAGACATTAAAAACATCCATCTTTCTGATCAAGCTCCGACTGCGCTTAATTTAGACATAATCCAGAAACAGAAAACTATGCAATGGAGGTTTAATCCATCATTATTAAGAGACCTGAATTTAAAGACCTCTTAACAGCTGAAATACTGGAGATTATAGGAGATAATACCTCCCCTCAGATTACACCACAACTCATGTGGGACACCATTAAAGTAATTCTCTGGGGCTACATTATTGCCTACACAGCGCACAAAAAAAAAAAAAAATTCTCTTAGACTTACTGAACTCCAGCAGAGGTTGAGAACCCTGCAGAATTTACATATGGAAGGGGATGAAAGTGTTGGGGAACAACTAACTTGAACTCGAGCAGAAATTCAGAATTTACTAACAGCTAGAACCGAACAGGCTCTTATGTGGCTCCACCAAAAATATGAGGGAGGGGCGAGGGTCTCTCAAATTCTAGCATATAGACTCCAGAGACAAGTGCACAAAGTAACAATTAATAAAATTAAATATCCTAAAAATAACCTACAAAAACATAACTCCCAACAGATTCTAGCTGTATTTAGAGAATACTATCGCTCACTGTATTCTAATCTTCCCCGGGCCCCCCAAAAATTGGACAATTTCTAGGCAAGGTCCAGCTCCCAACCCTATCCCAGTCTCAGAAACAATCTTTAATTTCCCTTATCACATCGTCAGAGCTACACCTCACTATTAAAAACCTGAAAAATGGGAAGAGCCCCGGCCTGGACAGTTCTGGGGCCGAATTTTACATGGCAACGTGGGATCATATAAAATCTCCATTACTAGCAGCTATTCAGGCTAGTCATAATACCACGATACATCTGCTTGCGTGGAGACAGGCTACAATATTGGCTATTTTGAAACCCCTTAAACTCCCTCATTTATGCAATTCTTACCGTCTGATTTCAGTTCTTAATCAAGATTATACAATTTTACGAGCATTTTAGCTCATAGATTGGATAATATATTACCAGGTATAATACATCCTGATCATAGAAACATAAAATTTAATGGCAGATAAGGACCACTTGGCCCACCCAGTCTGCCCATTTCCCTACCTAATGGATAAGCTGCAGATCCTAGTTAACCCGCAGCCTACTTCTTTCTACCCCACCCTCTAGAATTGCCTTATGACTGTCCCATGCATGCTTCAATTTAACCACTGTTTTTGACTCCACAACCTCCTCCGGTAGGTCGTTCCATGCATCCACAACCCTCTCTGTGAAAAAATACGTCCTTACATTACCTCTGAGCGCCCCCATCTTCAAATTCAGCCCCTTGTTCTGCACACCCTTTTTTTGAAAGATGCTACCCTCTTGGACTTTGTTGATTCCATTGAGGTACTTCAAAGTTTCTATCATATCCCCCCTCCATTCCTCAAGGCTATACATATTAAGCTCCTTTAGTCTCTCTTCATATGTCTTCTGGTGCAGACCCTGCACCATTTTAGTTGCCCTCCGATGGGCAGCTTCCATCTTGTCTATGTCCTTGCGGAGATTGGGTCTCCAGAACTGTACACAGTACTCCAGATGGGGTCTCACCAGCTGTCTGTACAGTGGGATAACAACTTCCTGTTTTCTACTGGTGATGCCTCTCCCTATGCATCCTAGTATCCCCCAGCCCTCCTTACTGCCCTCTCACATTGCTTGCCCACCTTTAAGTCATCTGATATGACTACCCCCAGGTCCCTTTCCATTTTTGTTGTTGTTAGTATCTCACCCCCCATTGTGTACTCTTCCCTGGGTGTTTGTTTCCCATGTGCATTACCTTGCACTTCTTAGCATTAAATCTAAGCTGCCATACATTTGACCATTCCTCTAACCTTGCCAAGGCACTTCTCATCCTTTCCACCCCACCTTGTGCATCAACTCTGTTGCAGATCTTTGTGTCATCTGCAAAGAGACATACTTTTCCTTCCAGTCCCTCTGCAATGTCGCTTATAAAGACATTGAAGAGGACCGGTCCTAATATTGAACCCTGTGGTACCCCACTAGTAACCCCCTTTCTTCAGAGTGGACTCCATTTACTATTACCCTCTGTGTCCTATTCTCCAGCCAATTCTTTACCCAGGATATAATCTTGGGACCACTCCCAGGCTGGTTAACTTGTATATTAATCTTTTGTGTGGGACTGAGTCAAATGCCTTGCTAAAGTCTAGGTAGGCCATGTCCACAGCCCCTCCCTGATCTACTACTTTGGTCACCCAGTCAAAGAAATCTACAAGATTTGTCTGGCATGACCTTCCTGCTGTGAACCCATGCTGCATTAGGTCCTGTGCCCCCTCTGGCCTCTACTGTAGGTACTCAACAATTCTTTCCTTCAGAAGTGATTCCATCATTTTCCCTATCACTGAGGTTAAACTAACAGGTCTGTAGTTTCCTGTTTCTGCCCTGCTCCCACTTTTGTGAAGGGGAATCACATCTTCCCTCCTCCGGTCCTCAGGTACCACCCCATCCTCCCATGATTTGTTAAAGAGGGTAGTCAGTGGTGTCACTAGTTCTACCCTTAGTTCTTTTAGAATTCTGGGATGAATCCCATCAGGCCCCATTGCTTTGTCCACCTTCAGTTTTAAGAGTTCTTTCAGAACCCTTTCTTCTGTAAATGGGCTGGTATCAACTTCTGCATCCAGAGTGTTTCTATTGTTTGTTTTAGGTACCTCCCCCCCTCTTCATTTATAAATACTAAGCAAAAATATTTGTTTAGTATCTCTGCCTTTTCACAGTCACCCTCTGCCCACCCCCCTCCCCTTTATTAAGCCTCACTATCCCTCCCTTAGTCTTCCTTCACTCCCTGATGTAACTAATCAATCTGGCTTTATCAACACCAGACAAACTACAGATAACATCAAACGTGCCTTATTTTCTTATTGACCATTCTCATCTTACAAAATCCCCCCTCTTATTACTTAGTCTTGATGCACAGAAAGCTTTTGATAGGGTTTCACTGGAGTTTCTATATTCTACCCTATCTAAATTTGATTTTCCACTAGGCTTTTTGGATGCCATTAGAGGCATCTACACATCCCCAGAGGCTGTAGTAAAAATTAATGGCTCCCATTCAACTAGAGTTTCTTTACAAAGGGGAACCTGACAAGGATACCTGCTATCCCCCTTTCTGTTCATCCTGTACGTTAAACCAATTGCCCAATTTCTTAGACAACGGGAAGAGCTGGCGGGTTGTAATATAAACGGAACTCACCATAAAGTAGCATACTATGCAGATGACCTCCTCCTCCTTTATATTACTAACCCTGAATCTTCATTAACAGCCCTATCTAGGGTCCTACCTATTATCGAATAAGTTTCTGGCAATAAAATATATCAGGATAAGTCTGAGATCTTACCTATAAACTACATCCCCTCGCCCGCCATCGTGCAGAAATTCCCTCTTAGATGGAACAGACCATACCTAACATATCTAGGCATTAAGATCACTTCCCACCATTCTAATTTACTAAAAACAAACCTCGACCCCTTATTTGTAGACATACAGGCAGATTTACATAGATGGTCACAGCTTCCCATATCAATACTTCCAAGAATCCAGTCTATCCAAATGAATATATTGCCCAGAATCCTATACATCATGAAGAAAATCCCATTAACTCCTCTTCAAAAATATTTAAATAAATGGTCCAAGGCTATAAAACAGTTTATCTGGAAAAACTCTAAACCACGGGTAGCCTGTGCCAGACTGTAACTACCAAAGTAGCATGGAGGACTCGCTCTTCCAAATTTAAATAAATACTTAACTGCATCAGCATTGACCCATATGTCTACATGGTTGGAGGTAAATAACTTAATTTGGGAGCTGTTTCCCTCTTTGGGCTACATTACTCCACAAATGGTCTTGCTTCTCCACTACCCAGGTCATTTTAGAGATAAACAATTTATATACCTATTAAATACACTATTTAGATCAGCCCAGAAAGTATTGACAAGACTGTGGCTCAAACCAGACCCCCCCCACTTATATCTAGTTGGGAAAATCTTATTTATGAGATGTATAAGTTGGAACACATGACTGCTAAACTCCAGAATGCAGTACCAGTTTTGACCAATAGATGGACCAATTGGTTCCTCCACATCTCTACGTCACGCCCAGACACGATCCCGTAGGGGGAGAGAGATGTGGAACCTGGGACCGGGTTGGCAATTGCAGAGGCCTCCTCCCTGCATTAATAAATAACATTGAATCCCTCTACCTTGATTCTGTGAATAACAGCCTTACACACATACACTGTTATATAATCAACTATGTACCATAAATGAATTATATGTAATTGAATGCTACTCTCATTGTATCTATGATAATTACAGTGTACTCAATCCTGATGTCTATTTAAACCTCTGATAAAAAAAGAGTTAAAAAAAAAAAGAAAATGTTTATCCGAAGAGAAATTTGGTGCACTTTTTCCATCTTACAGGACCCTCCACAGGCCTCCTCTATAGTGCCAGCCAACCCTTTTTTTCATTCTTTTATAGGACAGAAGGTTTGTGGGAGGGGCCTGTTACCATGGTTTTGTGTGCCAAAGAGTCTATTTTGACGGTTTGTGTTTTCCTGTGCAGTAGACTGTTACAATTGTGTAATTCATTACTGAATTAAAGTATTTTGAAGGACGACAAGTCAGTTTTATTAAGTTTAAGAAACTTATGTGACATTGGCAGAGCTTAGCCCAATAACATGGCAAACCTCTGGGATACAAGGAACTCTGTTCAAAACCTAGTTTAGTCTGAAAGGGGTTTCGTGTGCTGCTGACCCAGAGAGTACCCTGTGACAACCCACCTCTCTCGCTGGGCTGTGGGTTGAGCTACTAGGGGAGGTGTCTGTCCTCAGGTATTCACTGCCAACAGCTGGAGTTCGCTCCAGCACCCACCTCCAAACTTGGGCAATCAAACGTCCAATTGCACAAATCAAAGTCTGGTAGTGTGTCTCTCTCGGGTGGTGGATGCTAAACAGAGTTTACCTCAGCCAATGGAAACCATGTATTACCTTAGAAAAATGACATCATAGTCAACTGTTGAATAAATAAATAGCTTTTTACTTAACAGAAAGTGAACAGAGATTACAGGATATCTATTTACAACACAAGAGAATAACATTGATACAGGAAAAGTAAACAAATATTTTAAATAACAGATGGCAAAACAAAAAGGCTATTACTGCAATATACTAGTATTAAACTTACCCTTCTCCTATCCAATCAAGAGAACACTGGACCCTATGCTAACTGCCAGCTCCCACGGATACAGCTAGAAGGGTAGGCTCCAAACTTAGTTCTTCCTTCAACACCCAGAGAATAACCAACAACAACAACCCTCACTGTCTTTCAGCATCTTATATATTCTCTTGAGAATAGGTTTCCTATTCCCCCTTTTAATGCACCAACCATCTACCATGTGTGTATTTAATTGTTCTAATCAAATGGCACACCTATCAGTATCCACTAATATTCATCCTTAACCTTGGGTTTATATTTTAATGATCCAATCCATTTAAACGGTGAGTCTGTGTGCGGACATGTCCACTCAGATTTATGACCCAGCTTTTATCTAGCCGCTAGGGAGGACGGTGAGAATTCCAGCTTGTGTTTTTTCCAGACTGCTAAAAAAATAAGCCAAGTACAGAATCCACCATTAACTCCTTCCTTCCCATTTCTGTCACATACCCTAGCCACTTACTGGTGGTACAACCCACAGTGATATGAACTGTGATCCTTTATGTTATGTTACATTTTTGTTTATTCTCTCTTTATTTTTGTCTTACAAGTCTGTTTTAATTTTTGTTCCGCTGACTAAATAAAGCTGTTTTCATTCTGCTATACTCATTTTTGTGTCCATCTATACCCACAATCTTACAGGTTCTATCCTTCAGCTAGTTTTCCACCCAGCTGATCAGCTTCTCCCCAACCCTGAGATTCGCCAACTTCCTGATCAACCTTTTGTGGGGCACAGAGTCCAAGACCTTACTGAAAGTCAGATAGAGGATGTCTACCACTTGGCCCCCATCTACTGTCTTAGTGACCCAGTCAAAGAAGTCAATCAGATCAATTTGACACAATCTCCCCCCATGAACCTGTGCTGCCTCGCATCCTTGAGACCATCCTCCTCTAGATAGTCTACCAACTTCTTCATGAGCTCACACATGACTGAGGTCAGACTGACTGGTCTGTAATTCCCCGAGTCATCCTTGGGACCGCTTTTGTAGAGGGGGCACCACCTGTGCTGTTCTCCAGTCCTTAACTCTTAAGTCAAGTTAAGTCAGTAACCTTTGAGGAATCAACCCTAAGCCTTCAGGTGGCAGTCTGCCAGCTTTGTCATAAAAGAACTGTATGCAGGAAACTATCCAATGAGAAAGGGTTCTCTTAGATGCTGGTTTCCCCTTCCCCACTTCACTGTAGGTGGCAAATAGCTGCATGTTCGTGGACCGTGCATCCTTTGTATGGTCTAAGTAATAGCTCAGAGCTCTCTTAATATCCAGACTGTGCAGCTTCTGCTCTCCCAAGATGGATTGTGCTGTAAATAATGCTGGTAGTGTAATTAATTGATTTAAATGGAATTCTGACACCACTTTGGGAAGGAATTTTCTGTTAGTTCTAAGGACCACCTTGACCCTATAAAATAAGATGTAGCAGGTGTCTGTGCAGAAGGCTTACAGCTCGCTCATCCTACTGGCACATATCACTATCACCAAGAAAACTGCTTTCCAGGTGACATATTTCAAAGCAACATTTGCCATAGGGCTCAAATGGAGCCTCCATCAGCTGGGCAATGCAGAGTTTTAGGTCCCATGGAGGGACTGGATCTTTTACCAGAGGACACGTGTAATTAAGACTTTAAAAGAACCTTTTGAAAATGGGTTGTGAGGCCACTGACCTGTCCCCGGCAGCTAAAGTGTAATCTGATACTGCTGCCAAATGTACCTTCAGAGTTGAGAGCTCAAGGCCCAAGGACTGGAGATGGACTAAGTAATCCAGGATTGTAACCAGACTTGCTCACAATGGGTTGAGCTACTGGGGACCATCAAAAGGAAAATCTTTTCCACTTTGAGATGTAAGTTTTCAAAGTTGCTTTGGCTTCTCAGAAGGAACTAGAAGAGGACAGGATCAGATCTGTTCCAGTACAGTAGCTACTTCTTGTTGTTTTTACAGGGTTTCTTATGGATTTTACTTGGTAGAAGGTTATTTCTTTTCTTTCTTACTACTTCTAAGGCGCTAGCAGGGTATTGTTTTTGGGGCTGTTGGAAGTTTGAAAACTGGTTTGGTGGCTGTAAGTGGGCTCATTTGTTGGAAGTTTCACTATGTAGCAGGCTGTGCTGGTGGAGGCCTATTTCCTCTGATTTAAAACCTATTTGGTGGGATTTGCTGGGGCTGTTTCTTTAGTTGCAGAAATTGGAGGGGCAGACACAGGGCTAATACACTCTCTCGAGGGAGTCGGGTGGGCCCTAATCCCACCCTCCCCCCCTCCCTCCCAGAGCTCTGCTTATTTATAGGGGAACACCTGCCCTGCAACTGAAGGAAAAGGCTTCAGGTGCAGCTCATGTAGTTCTAGCCACTGGGGGTTGCATTTAAATGCTGGGAGACAGGAGCTGAGGGAGTCGTTCACTTCCCTTATAAGTTTACTGTGTTGTACTGCATCTAGTAAGAGGGTTACCAGTTTACTGTGGGACTGTATCTAGGATTAGTGGGTGACCTGATTAGTCAGTAGGGGTGTATCTTGGACTAGTGGGGAACCTGGTGGCTCACCCAAGGAAACCTACTTGGAGGGGGATGGGACCACACGTTATTAGGGCCAGCATCTTTGGGAGGGTGGTGGGGTGCACAGGGTGTTGGGCAGCCATGACACTGGACTGGGCTTGGAAGTTCGGTGATTGCCCAGTGTGCTACCAGCTGGCACAGCTTAGGGAGGAGGTTGTGGGGATTAAGAGACAGCTGGGGGAAGAGGGGGAGGTATGGTTGGGGAAGAGGGCAGGGGATCTCCCACGGAGTTGCACCAAGCACTTTGGGTGGGGGCATAGGGAAAGGAGTGCAGGAGAATACTCTGGGGTCACATAGGGACCCTTGCAGAGGGGGCCCAAAAGGAGGACACTACCAAGGAAGCAGGCAGGTAACTGAGGACCCTCACAAAGGGGGGCCAGAGGGACAACGTTCTCAAGGAAGTAGGCAGATGGCTGGGGCTGGACAGAAGGAAGCAAGGTGGGGAGGTGGATTGGACCTTATGCTCAGTAACCAATTCTCTTCTTCTGCTTGAGGATGAGGGGGGTGATGTAGCCATGATAGAGGTGGTTAGAGATGGAAAGGGAGTGGGGGCAGTAGGGAAGGGCAGATAGCAGGAGGGACGGGGGAACCTGGAATGCAGGAAAATGGGGGGAGCAGTGGATCAGAGCAGCAGGGGCAGGCGGAAGAGGGAGGAAAGCACAAGGAGAAGGACCAGTTGGGAGGAAAGGGCAAGGAGAAGGACCAGAAGTACAAGGAGGATACAGTGAAGGGAGCTGAGGGTTTAGGCCAGGAGAGCACGACAAGCAAGGAGGGGCTGAACGGAGACAGGAAGGAAGGAAGGGAGGACGAGCCAGGCTAGTTTAGTGGATGTGGGAGAAGGACCAGTCGCGAGCAGTGAGGGGGGAGTTACCGAGGTAGAGAAGGATACTTGGGAGGAGGAGAGGCATAGGATCTGAGGGAGGGGTTGGCCAGGGTGAAATAAGGAGGGCGGCATGTGGCACCCAGATGGGGAGGAACAAGGAGCTGGCTGGGTGGAGGGCCAGTAGAAAGGATGAGGGACATGGAAGGGAAATGGAGGAAAAGGTGGTCAGAGTGCTCCTGTTGGGGATTCTATGATCAGGGTATCAAATGGGATAGGAGGAAGCCTGGCCAGTTAGAACAAAATGCTTCCTGGACTAACTCACACAAGGCAGCACAAGGTATATCAGCCGGCAAAGGATTGTGGGGGTTCCCCGGACATACTGGTCCACCTGGGTACAAATGACACTGAGGGACATAGCGAGTTAGAGATACAGGCAAGGTTCAGGCAGCTTGCCAGGGTCTATCATGACATAGGATGCATGATTTCCTTCTCGGAAATTCTGCCGGTGCCAAGGGCTAGTGGGGAACACAAAAGGAAGATTAGGGAGATAAACCAGTGGCTCAAGGAGTGGTGTGAGGCCAGAGGGTATGGGTTGTTGGGGGACTGGGGGGAGACCTGGGAGGATAAGGAGCTGTATGCTAGAGATAGGCTCCATCTCAATTTGGAGGGAGGGAGGGAGGAATCCTACGTTGAAAATAGAGGGGTTCATTGGTGAAAAGTGGGGTTCAAACTTGTGAAGGGGGAAGGATGGGAGAAAAGGCTGCCAAGGGAGGTCCTATAAAGGAGGGGTTCTGTTTCCACCCCCCCAAGGAGCTGGAGGAATGCGGGAAAAGGTCGACTGGCAAAGTGCAGACCAGTTGAAAATGGAATCCCCATGGGAACACGAGCAGGGGAAATTGAAGTATAGGGAAAGGGTGGAAGGTAGTCCTGCTAAATGCCAGTAGCTTGGGCAGTAAAATGCCTGAACTCCAGGTGATGCTGAGGGAGCAGTGGATGTGGCAGCAGTCACTGAGACCTGGGCCACCACAGGACATGACTGGGACCTGAACTTGGAAAGTTACACTATGTTCAGGAAGGACAGGTGGGAGGGAAGGGGAGGAGGGGTAGCAATAATAGTCAAAAACTGCATTGGCATAGGAGGAGGAGTAGAGGAGGCGGAGGGAACCGTGGAGGCGATTTGGGTCACCTTGATAACAAGGGGGGGCAAGAGAGTAAAAATAGGAGTGGTGTATAGACCCCCTGCGCTGGCGGAGGAGCTGTAAGATAGTCTGGTGGCAGATGTTGGGAGACACTGCAGATTGGGCAGGGGAAGGGTGGTGGTGTTGGGGGACTTAAACATGGCAGGAACAGACTGGGAGACTATGACATCCTCAGTGGCCAGGGAACAAAGGTCGTTGGATGTCTTTCAAGATGCGTTCCTAACTCAGCAGGTGGAGGAACCGACCAGGGAGGTACGGGTACTGGATGTGGTCCTGGCAGACAGTGACCAGATTGGGAGCCTGGAAGTAAGGGACGCATTGGCGGGGAGTGACCATGCCATGGTCTGGTTCTGCCTGGACCTAGGAGGGGTAGAAGGCTGCACAAAGACGGAGGTAACTGACTTCAGGGGGGCAGATTTTAAGGAAATGGGAAGGATCCTTAAGGAGCATTTGGATGTGATTGGGTCAGACATGGACGCTGACAGTAAGTGGGAAATCATCAGGAGAGGGGTGCAGGATGCTACCAGCACCTGTGCAAGAGTAAGATGAAAATGCGGTAGGGCCCGAAAACCCTGCTGGTGGACTAGGGAGATCCAGGAGGTGGTGCGGGGAAAGAAGGCAGCCTATAGGCAATTCAAGTGCTCAAGGAGTGAAAGGGATCAAGGGGAGTACAAGCTGATGGCTAGAAGGGCCACTAGGGTGGTGAGGGCAGCTAAGGCAAGGAAGGAGAAGAACCTGGCCAGGGAAGTTAGGAGAGGTAACAAGGGGTTCTTTAGATATATTGGGAAAAACAAAGGGTGAAGGGGCAGATTAGCAGGATTAAAACAGGGGAGAGATGGGCACAAGACCCGAGGGAGCAGGCTGAAGTACTAAATGAGTACTTCACCTCAGTTTTCACCAAGGAAAATGGGGGTGCTGCATCATACATGGGAGGAGACAGTGAAACTGAGAAGCGGGGACCCTTACCGATCGGCGGGTCTGGGGAGAGGGAGGCATCACCGCAGGAGGGGAAGGCTAAGCAGGGGAAGAGGTAGCGGAGGTGGAAATTACAGTAGAGAGAGAGGTGAGGGAAGCCCACAGGTCCCTTAAGACACAGAAAGCACCAGGGCCGGATAAATTACATCCCAGAGTGCTGAAGGAACTTACGGATGTCCTGGTGAAACCCCTGGCAGAGATTTTCACCATCTCTCTGAGGACAGGGTGGGTGTTCCAGGACTGGAAGGTGGCGCATATAGTACCTATCCACAAGGGGGGGGATCAAGGGAAGTGGCAGGGGACTACAGACCTGTCAACCTGACATCAGTGGTGGGCAAGGTGATGGAGGGCATTGTCAAGAAGAGGCTGGGGGGGACCTGGAAATGTCAGGGTGCCTGGACAATAGATAGCATGGATTTGTCTGGGGGAATCATGTCAGACAAACCTTGTGGAGTTCTAGGACTAGGTGACGAGTGCCTTGGACCTGGGTAGACCAGTGGACGTCTTCTTTCCAGACTTCAGCAAGGCATTTGACTCTGTTCCTTAAGGAGGCCTGTTGAATAAGCTGGGAGAAATGGGGGTGGGGAACCAGATGATCAGATGGATAGGCAACTGGCTCCAGGACCGGACCCAGAGGGTCGTAGTTGGCGGGATAGTCTCATCCCCAAGGAGGGTCATTAGTAGGGTCCCACAGAGATCAGTCATTAGGCCCCTCCTGTTCAACGCCTATGTCTCTGACATAAGGACAGGTATCACGAGTGAGATGAGTCTCTTTGCGGAGGACTCAAAACTGGGGGCGGTGGTGGATGGGGAGGAGGGAAGGGTGGCCCTACAGGGGAACCTAGAGGCTCTGGAAAGATGTTCTAGAAAGTGGAATCTGAGGTTCAATGTAGGCAAATGCAAGGTACTGCACCTGGGGGCCAGAAACCTGGGCGAGGTATACACCCTGGGGGGGAATGCTACAAGTCTCAATGGCTGAGAGGGACCTGGGGGTGGTGGTGGATGTCAAGATGAACAACTCAGAGACTTGTAAGAGGGCAGTAGCCAAGGCCAACAGGATGCTGGGGGATCACCTCCAGAAGGAGGGAAGTGATACTCCCTGTGTATAACTGCTTGGTGAGGCCGCACGTCGAGTACTGCGTGCAGTTTTGGAGGCCACACTAAAAGAGGACATTAAACTCCTGGAGGGTCCAGAGAAGGGCAACCAAAATGATTTGGGGCTTGGGGACAGGACCTATGGGGAGGCTCGAAGAGCTAAATATGTACACATTGGAAGAGAGAAGGGACCGGGGGACATGATTGAGGTCTTCAGGTACATGAATGGGGTAAATAGGGTGGAGCAGTCAGGGTGCTTGAAGGAAGGAGGAGGGGTAACTAGAGGCATGGGTGGAAGCTGGAGGGGGAAGATTCAGGGGAGAAAGGAGAAGGTGCTACTTCACTGGGAGGGTGGTGGAGCCATAGAATGTGCTGCCCAGGGGACTGGTGGAGGCAGAGATGGTGGAGAGGATCAAGAGGGGGTGGGACAGGTACAGGGGGAAGGGTTCTGGAAGCAAAATCCAGTGCAGCGAGAATATCCAGAACTGGGAAGGGAGAAGCCAGAGAAGATGAGGGGGCAGCAAGCTCAGCTCCCAGGGTGGGGGCTGACCAAACGAGCAGACACGAAAGACAGTTAGGCCTATTCTGCTGGCATGTTAGTATGTTGTTGCTGGTTTCCTGGAAACCTTAAGCACTTCCACAACCTTCTCAGAGTGATTTAGTCCAGAGGACTGTAGCTCTTCAAGAACCATGCTCTGAGCTGCAGAGTTTTGGGATCCAGGAATGTTATCCTGCCCTGAGACAGTGTCAGCAGACTATATCTCAGGAGCAGGTTGATAGGATTCCTGTTGCAGAGGGACAGGAGCCTGGCCCAGTCTGGAGCAATGAGAATCATCGCTACTGACTCTCTTCTAAGTTTGAGCGGCACTTTCAGTAAAAGTGGGAAAGGTGCGAAGGCATATAGAAACTTCCTTGGCTAGTTCTGAACATGAGCATCCTCTGGAACTGTATCCACTGATTGGGGTATGCAACAAGACAGTGAGAGCTGGCTGTTCTCCCAGAATGCAAACAGGTACATTCCTGGTGTACCCCCTCATCTGAACCCTGTTGCCACCACCTGCTGGTTCAGGGTTCATTTGTGATTTCCTTCATTGATTCTTTTACTTCCCTGACAGGTGTACCGTTGAAAGTTGAACCTCCGGGGAGTACACTAGGTTCCAGATCTTTACTGATTCTGTGCACAGCTTTGAAGATCTTGTTCCTCCCTGCTTGTTTATGTAATACATTGTTGTGGTGCTGTCTATTCTGAACTGGATAGACTGACCTCTGATCTTGGAGGAAAAAGCCTGCATTGCCAGATACACTACCCTGAGCTTCAGGAGATTTATGTCCTCCTGAGTCTCTTGTGTACTCCAAATACCACTTACAGTGAGATCCTCTAGGTGGGTGCCCCAGCCTAGGAGGGAGGCATCTGTTGTAAGTATGGCTATAGGTGATTGGTAAAGGAAGAGAATGCCCTCTCTGAGGTTGCAGCATTCTTCCTTCCACCATTCCAATGCCCTTAGGAAAGACTTATGACAGGCACTGATCTGGACAGGGGATCCCACCTCTGAGATCAATGGTCCCCTAGGTTCTATTGGACATCTCTCGTTTGGAACCTGGCACCTTGTAACACAGTAGTGAACAATGCCACATGCCCCATTAAACACAGGACATCCCTTATAGGTCTGAGATGACCTGCCTTGAAGGAGTTTACAATTGCAATGGGATTTGCTATCCTTGCTTGAGGAAGGAATGCTTTCTCTTGCAGGGTAGCCAGCTTTGCACCTATAAAACCCAGACCCTGAACTGGTTCTGTTTCTGACTTCTGAACATTTATGAGGAAGCCCAGGTCCTTCGAGGTGCCTTGTGTTAGTAGAAGGGAGGACTTGGCCTCCTGGGATGTTTTCCTTGAGACTAGTCAGTCATCCAGATAGAGAAAAAACACCACCCTTTGCCTCCTCAAATGTGCTGCCACTACAGCTAAGCACTTTTGTGGACACTCTTGGTGCTGAAGATAGGTAGAAGGAAAGGGCTATGAACTGGTACTGGCAATACCCTATCCTGAATCTGAGGTACTTTCTGTGGCTGGGCCTGACTGGTATGTGGAAGTAAGCATCTTTCAGATCCAGTGAACCTAGCCAGTCTCCTTCTTACATATATGGGCTCACTGAGCTCAGTGTTACCATTTTGAATTATTTTTCTTTCTTTAACTCATTCGCTTCCGGTGGATATTTTGGGTCCACTCCAGCAATGGATGGTTCCAATGCCATATGGCATCTATGGGAATTAATTATTTGTTCAGATATCCCAGATTTAAAATGGGTAGCCACTCCATTTTTCTTGTGGGTCAGGAAGTACCGTGAGTAAAGTCCTTTTCCCCACTGTGAGGGAGGTACTTTTTCCACTGCATTTGCTTGCAATAATTTTTTCACTTCCATTTCCAACAGGATTCTTTCTGTTGGGGTGTGAGGATGGAATACCTTGTAGTTCTGCAGTCTGCGACCTATATAGACTTGTCAGGGGTTTTACGTAGCTTGAACTTTGGGGCCTGGTTATGCAGGTGCATGCCTGGTTCCCCTTCTACCTCTGCCTCTAAAGTAACCCCTCTGTAGAGAGTAGTCATAGGAGACATAAGCACGGGGGAGGTATCCCCTACTTTTACCTTCCCTTCCATAAGGTCTGTAGGAAGTGAAGGCCTTTTTGTCATTGTTGCTTTTATAGGTGGATTTGTATTCATCCACCTTTTTCTTGTAAGCCACTGTTTTGTCATTAAACACTAAATTTACCTCAAAGGGGAAATACATTGCTTTTGTTCATGTGTCCAGGAATAGACTGGTAGTTCTAAGTCATGCAAACCTTCTTAGGGACACTGTATGGGCCATGACCTTTGACTCAGTGTCATGTGTGTCCACCACCACATGGAACTGATACTTTGTGGCATCTATGGCTGACCTTGCTGTGTTAGCTATGTCCTGTGCCAAGTCATCAGTAGCCTTCCCGCTCAGTGTCAGTATGGAGTTCCAAAGGGTTTTCTGGTGCCATGCTGTGTAGGCCAAGTGTAAGCCCCCCTCGTGGGGTGGGCTTACTAGCTTTGGTTTGTAGCTCCCCCTCTCTGTGATGCCCCCCCATTTAGTAAGTGCTTCTAGGCCTTTACACTTTACTGCCATTTGAGGCCAGTGTTATGGCTGGTATTTAAGCCCTGGTCCCCCAGGGTGGGAGGGGAGATGAGGAGTCGACGGCTGCAAGCAGACAGTGCGGTCCAGGAGTCAGCAGGGTCAGTGTCACTGCGATGTGGGGTGTTTGGTCTCCAAAGGGAGGGTAGGCAGGAGCTTTGCAGCCATGTGGATCCAGGAGAATCTTCATCACCTGTGTTGGAGAGGAAGGCAACGTGCAGAAAGCAGAAGGTTGAAAAGCACTGGAATCCCTCTGTGGCACATGGGTCCCGATACCCCATTTTTAAGTAAGAGATAACCTGGCAGTGGGATTGCTGTAGTGGTGGCAGGGCTGCAACAGGGCCACCAGAGGTGGAGGATTCCGTGGCCCATACCCATGTGGCACATTACCAGGGTGAGCAGTTAAGGCAAGGGGAGTGTAGCCTAGGATTCACCATGGGGCCTGCTGTGCCCATGTCTCAGGCAGGTCCGTCAGACCCGTTAAGGGCCGTGACTCTTGGGAATGGAAACCTGGTTAAGTAGTAGAGTTGCCACTATGCTCTGGGCATCCTGAAGTAGGATCAGAGAACAAATGGAGTTGTTGGCACCATTTTGACTCAGGAAAACATTATGGGTACAAATTGGGAGCAGCCGCAAGAGGCTTAGGCTGCAGTCACCCCAAGGCCAAGTTTCTGGCTCGGCTGGCATGGGAGGAGTAAGCCACTACCCCACTAGGAGGTTGAAGTGTGAAAAAAGGGTTTGTTCATGAAGGAAGAGTGAGATCTCTGCCCAAGGGAAAAGAAATACAAGTGGAACCAGATTGGTCTAAGCGCTAGACCTGTATGAAAATCTTTGCTGCTGTGCTGATCTAGTGTGCCTTAAAAAAGGTAATTTTACACTGTATAGTCATCTCTCATGGAGCTGCTCCTAGTTAATTGAAAATAATTTATTTTGGATGAAATCATTTTACAACGTCCAAGAATACAATGTTATAGTTTATGAGATGGTGGTGGTGGTGGTGAGTGAGTGAACACTTAAATTGATGAATTAAGGAATAATGAATTGAGCCTAACTACTCATAGTATTTCAAATCACCAAACTTGTGGCTTCAGAGCTCCTGTGGTGCCACATCATTTGAATTCCTTACAGTGTACCACAATACATACGGCTACTCGTGTTATAAGGAAGTAATCCCAATTCTAGGTAACATTTATAAATATTTTATTGTTAAAAAGCTTTTTGAAGCACCCCACAATCACACCATCAATGTTTCAAGCCCTCTTGCTCTTTATCAAGACAACGGCCCCCTCTGTTGTCAGGTTTAAATAGTGCAATGCGAATAGCCATATACATTGTGGTGCACTGTAACGAATTCAAATGATATGGCACCGCAATACCGCAGGAGCTCTGAAGCCGCAAGTTTGGCGATTTGAATTTCGTGGATAAAAGTCTTTGTTGGCTCGAGTCAAGGAAGAACGCCGTTGTGAAATCATGGCATCCAGAGCGGATGGAAATGCTGGAACAGTGAGTAGCATCCCACTGATGCCAAATGGGGCTGAAGCAAAGCAGCCTAATGTAGAAAAGCAAACTGTTGGTTTTGGCAATTTGATATTTAATGCAGATTTGAGAAATCCATTGTTGGAAAATACGAATGTTGTGAATGGTGTGCAGTATGACAATGCCGATGTGAAAGACAGGAGAGAAGCTATCAATATTAAACAGGCACGTGTGGCTCCTGAGAGAGTCGCCTTAAAGCCAGATGCATTTATTGGCAGCATGTCACTATGGAAGCATACCAGAAAGTTAATCGGATCCCTAGGGGCCTGAGATGGACTATGCAACCAACATTTAGAATGAATAAATTAATTTTTTAAAAGATTGGTAGACACACCTTTTAGAATCTTTGGCTGGCCATATTCAGATTATTATTAAACGTGGCACTGAGATGGAACAAGAGGTAACAGACCTTTTTAAGAAATGTGAAACAGATTTTTTAAATTTCGAAGAACTCTCTGAATTTGAGATGTACTCCAGTAAATTATAAGAAACCATTAAGAATAATGACATGCGTATAAAACGCACTGAAATGTGGAAGTTTGAAAGGGATAAAAGAGACTATGCATATGGCCACATTTTTGAATGGGAGAAAACTGAAGAATGAAGATTACATCCCATTCTTAAAAAGACAGTACAGCCAGATACCTATACGAGTGCTTTGGGCTCAGAATCAGAAGTAGAAGAAGGAATAAGTGATACAATCATTAATGTGGATGAGAGCGACTTCCGGTGACGTCATCAACTGGATGGCTGCCTTTGAATAGAGCACTAGCTTCCCCAAAAGAATAAAACCCTCAGATCAACAGATATAATAGTCAAAATTAAAGGGAAAAGAGTAAATATGTCTGGGGGACATAAGCCAAGCAGATCCTACAGGAAAAAAGCAGCAAATACGAAGGATGGAGAAGGATTACCAATGGAAAGGAGCATCAGCAGAAGTGCCTCTCCTGCTAGCAGCATGGCGGGTGACTTAGACATAGATCAAGAGATGGAGCACCTCTCAAGATCGTGGTTCGAGACCATTATGATGGAATTGAGGGCATTCAGGGCTGAAACAAAATTGGAATTTCAAACATTAAACGCAAAGATACAGGAGATGGAAAGAAAGACAGAGAGAGCCGAACAAAGAATCGCAGATGCAGAGGAGGAAATAAGGGAAGTACATACCTATCCTTTGCCTATCCTTTCTAAAGTTCTCGAAAAACTGATCCATATTCAGTTAAAATCTCACTTGGAAACCTTCTCTCTCATTAACCCAGCTCAATCTGGCTTCCGGGCTAATCATAGCACAATCACTGCACTAGCAAAAGTAACCAATGATTGGATCTCTGCTATAGATGCTAAGAAGGTATCTGGTGCAGTCTTTTTGGACCTCAGCAAAGCTTTTGATACTGTTGATCACAAACTATTAGTCAATTGCCTTGCAAAGTTGGGTGCCACATACCATACCACCCAGTGGTTCTCTAGCTACCTAACTGGAAGATTCCAAAAGTAAAGGTGGAAGGCTTTTTTCTGCTGCCTTGCCAGTTGCAAGAGAGTCCCCAAGGATCCGTCTTAGGCCCTATCTTGTTTTCTCTGTACATCAATGACTTAGATGCTAACATATCTACGTCCAGTCTGCACTTTTTTGCAGATGATACTGTGTTGTATACTTCTGGCTCATCGTTATCTGAAGTCAAGGGAGTGCTTCAAGCGGACTTCGCACAACTTGAGCATAATTTAATAAAGGCAAAGTTTCTGCTCAATGCCAAGAAGACTAAAGCGATGATATTCTCTCGCAGTGCTGTCTCAGGCCCCCAATACTCTTGCCCAAGACTTCATTGTCACCACGCTAAACGAGCCTCTGGAAGTTGTAACCAAATTTAAATATCTAGATATCTGGATCGACAATAAATTATCTTTCAGTGACCACATCGAAGATGTCTCTAGAAAGTTAAAAGCAAGGTTGAGTTTCTTCTGCAGAAATGGCACTTTACCATGAACTGAAACAAGCTTGTACAGGCCACTTTTCTCCCCCTACTCGACTATGGCGATGTAATCTATTCCTCCACCACTCTTGCAAATCTAAGTAAACTGGACATCCTTTATCACCGTGCGTTACGGTTCATTACCAACTCCTACGTTCGCACCACTGTGACTTATATGCAGCTGTTGGTTGGACATCCCTTACTACTAGACGCCTGCTCCATGCTGGGCTATGGACTCTTAAACTGCTCCTGCAGAAATTGCCAAGCTATCTCTCTCCCTTATTAGTATCTCACATAGTGCATACTCGTTAAGAAAATCTGACTTTATTATGCTTGACATACCAAGGACGCGGACTTCCTTTGTAGCGTGCTATTGCATATGCCCTCCCTCCATCTGGAACCAATTACAAACCATACTGAAACTAACTAGCACAGTTTCAATAAACTTCTACAAATCGCTAAGTTCAGCCAAAATAAAGACACCTGTAACTGTCATTAAGTCTCTTCCTTCCCCATGTGTGCCATATTTATCCACAGGTAAGGTATAATTGATTTGTCATATTAACTGCTTTCCCTTCCCCTTCTACTCCTGGCTTTATCTTTGCTTACGCCCACTGCTACTCTATCAAATCTCCTCCCTCTCATATCAGTTGTAGACTGTTGTTTGTTCTAGCTGCCAAAATACTGTATATTTGATTTGATTAAATCAAATCACACCAGTCATCATGTTTCATTTATCAGTATCGACCTATAATAGCCTTGTCTCATATCAGTGTTTACCACCTGCGGTCACCCTGTGTGGTACCCTTGTATGTATCTCCAGCCTGCATCATGTAACGTGTATTTCATGTATATACTGTTATTACCGATCTGTGTTTGTACTTTAAGTGTTTATGTCACAGGACCTCCTTGTGAATGAGCTTGCTCAATGGAGTTTTCCTGCAATAAACTTGAACTTGAACTTGAACATACAGCGGCAGACTATCTAGTAGACATACAAGAAAAACTACAAGAAAAAGTACTAGATCTTGAAGCTAGATCCCAAAGAGACAATATTAGAATTTATGGCCTCCCAGAAGATTCAGAAGTGGGTCAAATGGAAGACTTTATATCAGACCTATTAAAAGACACGCTAGAACTGCCCACAACTTTTGATTTCAAGATCGAGAGGGCGCACAGATCATTAACAAATAAACCAACAGAACCTAAAGCCAGACCGAGATCAGTGGTGCTAAAATTATTGAGCTACAGAGATAAAGAGCACATCCTTCGCACTGCATGGCAGAAAAGAATTGTTAAATATAATACTGCGAGACTAATCTTCGATCATGACTATCCAGTTGAAATAGCAAAAAAGACGGCTGCATATTCGCCAATACTTAAGATACTCCAAGATCACAAAATAAGATTTCAAACGCCTTACCCTGCTAAACTGAAGATTCTATGGGACACAGGCTCAAAATTATACGAATATCCCGAAATGGCAGTGAAGGAACTACAGACGAGAGGTTGGATACTCCAGTCGGACAGAGAAGAAGTGGAACACCCGAAACCAGAAAGAGCGCAATGGAAAAAGATGGTGAAAAACAGGCAGGGCCGAGGAGTACAACAGACAACGTTGCAATCGCTCCACAAAGTATGAATGCTGCTGGAGAGAACATCCGAAAAGGATGCAGAGCAGAGGAAACTTAGCGACACCTGAAAACCAGAGAGGTATAAAGATGGGAAAGACTGAGTAAATGACTTTTCATCATCCGGAAAATCCCTGAGAAGAACTAGATTTCGTTCCTTATTTAAGACATTTTGTAAAGACAATATTGGAGCTGATAAGTAAGGAAAGTTATATACTGAGAAGTGCAAAGAAAGAAAGCATTAAGGAAGGGAAGGGAACAGCGAGGGGTTGTAAGAGAAAATGATAGGGATTGGGGGGGTGCAAGCTGGCCTTTCCCGATATTGGAGATGGATGAGGACCTTTATCCAAAACCCGCAGAGAAACCATACTTTCTAAAGCCAAGACAATACTAGAACTTAACATAAAGGGAAAAGAAGCAGACTTTAGAAGGAGATGCGCATAGCGAAAGGTAGAATATAAAAGAGGCGGGGGGACTGCGAGGAGAAGGGGGTAATAGGCTAACCTCTCCCAATATGGGGAATGAGAAGGGAATCTTATCTATAATTTACAAGGATGAATGTCTACCTAATTTTAGATAAAGAGGGTGAAGTTAAGGAAATGACTATATCATTGGGAGTGGCTAATCCTACTGGGACTGGGAAATGAACAGAAATAGGGGATATGAAGGGCAAAAGAAGTTAGAAGAGCGAAAAGGGAGATCTATAGGAAGGGAAGGAGGGGGAAGGGAACAAAGAAAGGGTATGAAAGATGATCAAAACGGTAACCAAAACTTATAATCTGAATAGCTACCAAAATTAGATAAGCAAAAGAGGAACGGGATAGATAGATAAAGTATCCATAAGAGAGGTCTTAGGGAAGAGGATGAGGTACACCTCAAATGAAAGGGAGGAAGGAAAATCCTGAGGAATAGCATCGAAGAAAGGGGAGATAGAATAGAGAGGAGGTAGCATGGAAGGTCTCGAGAAACAAGGGACCTGGGGGAGGAGTGTGTGATAACTCCCAAGATCCCCCCACTAAGGGGGCTACTAAAGCAGGTATACCCCTTAGAAGACATAGAGGGGTCAATTTTACTCCCTCCAACCTTGGAAGCAATCCTGTATATAGTTACAATGTTAGAATGGTTAAAATTGTCATGTATGATGTAAATGTTATTCGATGTTTAAAACTACATCGGAGGAAAATAAGAGAGGAAACAAGTGAAATACAAGAGGGCTGGAAAATGCAGGAGAAATCTGAGAAAGTGGGTAAAAAGCAGAACGGAAATGATATAATGATATATGAGGGGAACGAATAGGAAACTACAAGAGAATATATGCTCTCTGAATGTTAATGGGGTTAATAACCCGGTGAAAAGAAGCAAAGTGATAGCACAAATGAAAAGACATAAACCAAGTTTTTTGATATTACAAGAGACGCACTTAACAGAAGAGGAACATAAAAAGTTAGTCAGATATGGATTCAGAACTGTGATAGCCTCATCATATAGAAAAGGGAAACGAAGAGGTGCAGCGATATTAATCCCCTAATGTACAATTTCAACAGACAGACATGTACACGAAAAGAAGAGGATGGTTGGCCTAGTTACGGGTAACATGGCAGGACATATGATAACAGTAGCCTCAATATATATTCCCCGGTTCAGAGTCAAAGGAGGTTAAAAATGTGCCAGAAAATTACAGAAAAACAGAAGGGACACTGATCTTGGTGGAGATCATAATATGATATATGATTTCTTAGATACATCTAAAAACAAACACAAAGAAGGAAACCACCACAAAAGACAGCTATTAGATACTTCCAAGATGTACATTGGGTGGATGTATGGAGATATATGCACCCAAAGATAAGGGCTTATACCCATTACTCAGCGCCACATAAAATATACACACGTATAGATTACTTCCATATCTCCAAGGAGTCTCTATATATGGTACAGGGATGCCAAATTATACCTACCCCCATATCAGATCACTCGATGTTAACCATACAGATAGAAACTCGATGTTAACCATACAGATAGAATGGCCAGGGGACAAACGGAGAACACTGTGGAGATTTAATAATTATTTGCTGAATCATAAGAAATTTAAAGAGCTGATTGAAAAAAGGATCCCTCAAATCATAAAAGAGAACGAGGATCCAGAGCTAACAAAGGCAACACTGTGGGACACAATTAAAGTAGTCTTAAGGGGAGATGTAATTAAATATGCCTCAAATTATAGAAAACAACAAAGTTTACAAGAGGAAAGCCTAGAGAAACAGCTGAAAGAGGCACAGGAAAGACATGCAGATGGAGACCCGAACTATAAATTAAAAATACAAGAATTAAAAGCCAAACTACAACATATACTAGACATTAAAACAGAACAGGCATTGCAAAACTTAAGACAAAAATATTATGAGGGGGGACCAAGGGCAACTAGACTCCTTGCACATAGACTCCGTCGAAAGGAAGCCCAAACAACAATTACACAGATTAGAGACCCGGAGGGAGGGAGATTAGTAAAAACCCCAAATCAAATGCGAAAGCCTTTTGAAATATTATCAAACCCTATATACACCAGAGCAGGAGACTGACTTGGAGAAAGTTAAAACTTATCTGAGCAAGTTGAAAATGCCTAGTCTTACCCTGGAACAGCAACAGGGGCTGATCTCCCCAATATCAGAAAGTGAATTGAACAATGCTATCATAAAACTTAAGACCCACAAAAGCCCTGGCCCAGATGGATATATGGGGGAATTTTACAAATGTTTTCGAAGGGAATTGATAGCTACACTTAGAGAGACATTCAGAGTGGCCCAACAGAATAAGATCTGCCCAGACACCTGGAGATATGCCACCATAACTAGCATCATGAAACCTGGAAAAGACAGTACGAACTGCGGCTCATACCGCCCAATCTCAGTCCTTAATGTGGATTATAAACTATTTACATCTATACTGGCCAAAAGAATGGAGATATTGCTACCTAGCCTAATAGACCAGGACCAGACAGGTTTTGTGATGAATAGGCAAGCACAAGATCACATTAAAAGAACACTACATATATTACACTATGCCACCCTGTCAGAGACTCCTTTTTTATTGCTTAGTCTAGACACTGAGAAGGCGTTTGACAGGGTGGCATGGTCCTTCCTGAGGGCAACTCTGGAGAAAATGGGATTCCAGCAGAATTTGGGGGATTATAGACTCCATATATAGCAAACCAAAAGCATACATAAAAGTAAATGGCTCAACTTCAATGTTAATAAGCCTGAAAGAGAGCAGAGACAAAGGTGCCACTGTCACCGCTCTTATTCGCAATATACCTACAGCCTTTGGCTCAGACTATACGACAACACAGGGATATATCAGGGATACAAGTAGGAAACGGGAATCATAAATTAGCCTTATATGCCGACGACCTACTGATATATCTCACAGACCCTGAGAGCTCTCTGCAACCATTATGGGAAGTCTTGACGCACTTTGGAGAGATTGCTGGCTATAAAGTCAACACATCCAAGACAGAAGTGTTGAGAATATGTTACAAACCATCACCGTAAATAGAAAATCATTTTAAATTTAAGTGGCACATTCATACCCATAAATACCTTGGAGTTTGGCTGAGTTCTGAACATGGGAAACTATATGAACCTAACTATAAGCCCCTATTAACACAAATTCAAAAAGATATAGAAAAATCGCATTTGATCCCCATCCCATTTATACAAAAAATAGAAGCAATTAGAATGGTGGTGCTTCCACGATTCCTGTATCTAGCACAGACCATTCCCATTATGGTACCTGACATATTTTACAAAAAATTAAATAGGGAAATATCGCAGTATATCTGGGGTAAACAGAAACCAAGAATAAGACAGTCTATATTACAACTTTCAAAGGAGGAAGGGGGTTATCTCCCAAATTTTAAATATTACCACAAGCTGCCCAGACTCGCACAGTGATTTACTGGTTGCAACCTACCTATATAGCAAGATGGAAAGAAATAGAAATAGTAGAAGAGGACCTAGGAAGGGTGCAAGGGATACTCCTTTCAGGCGGATGAGACAGGGAGAAAGGGGATATAAAGAATCCATACACACAGTCAACTTTAAGAACCTGGAGACAAACACTGAATACTAGGAAAATGAAGCAATGGAGACCACTGTTTTACTCCCTAACACATACAGGAAGGTTTCTACCTGCAATGATGGATTTGGGCTATAGGGAATGGGAAAGAAAAGGTTACATATTATACCAATTTTTAAAAGAGGAATAATGGCAAGTTTAGTGGACTTGCAGGCAGTATGGATAACCTATAAAGATAGATTTCGATATTTCCAGGTAAGGACTATATTAAAAGAAAAAGAAAAAATGCTGGGCTCAGATCCCCATACCCAAGCTTATAGAGGCCTTGCAAAGAGAACTGGAGGAACGGGCTAGTCTAGCACACATAATATCCTACTTATATGCAGCCATAAAAGAGCTTGAGGGAGACACAGTAGAGTCTATCAAGAGAGCATGGGAAAAAGACTTGAATATAGATATTAGTGGGGAAAAGTGGAGGAATCATCTAACATGTATCCATAAAGTACTTCCTCACCACAATGGAGAATTCCTTGGAAGAATGCTGTCAAGTTCTTCAGAGCACCGTAATTCAGGCACAATTTGGGGGTAGAGGAGACCACCTGTTGGAGAAAATCGGTGAACAACAGGCTACTCTTGGACACTTGTTTTGGAGCTGTCCAGTAATTCAACCATTTTTGATAGAAGCCCGAGAGGCTATTAAAAATATAACAACACCAGCTATACAACTGGATGTATTTATGTATTTCTTTTCAGACCTCCCTGAAGGGAGCAGAGATGAAAAAACAAAGAAACTATTTTTGGTACTGATCCTTGCCATCAAAAAGATAACAACAAAGAATTGGTTCACCACGAACCAGCCCCAGATAACTCAATGGCAGGACGAAGTATATAAAATATACCAAATGGAAAGGCTGACAGCATTAACAAACAAGAAATATACCCAATTTGAAGTTATATGGAGGAGATGGGTAATCCATATCTCCCCACTGAGAAAAGGCTTTGTATTCTGACTTGTTTCCTAAACTATAATGAAGTAACAAGTGACAAATTATTAAACATTTTTTTATTTTATTTTATTGATTGTTACTCCTATGTAAGTATATGTATGTGTATGAGTTGATAAGTTTGTGTATATATATGAAAGATAAAAGCTCATAAATAAAGAAGGTTTTAAAAAAAAAATGTGGATGAGATCGAACCTGTTTCAGGGATAGATAACAACAAAAGGCCTTTTTTAGGACAGAGCAACCTCAAGTTAGGGGATTCCAACATATGGACACCCCAAACAAATCCACCAATAAGACAACATACAGACATGACCCCAGCCCCGAATCACGAACTATTACAACAGGCACAAGAGTTGAACTTGAGGGCAAATGGACTGAATTTACCAATCTTACCCAGCCAGGAATTACACAGGTGTCCAAGGCTAATAAGTTATGAGAATGAAATACAAGGAGGGGCACACGGGGTAAAGGAAGACATGGGGCAAGGTGGAAAAAGAGGATATATAGCACAGACAAGGAACAGAGGGGGATGGTATCCACAATATATGAGAAGGAACAATTACCATTGGAGGGGGCGCTACAGAAACTAAGTGAAAATTCTATGGAACACTTGGTAATCAATATATCCCATTATATAGTAAACGAAACAGAGAAACAGATTGTAAATAAAGGTCTATCTTTTATCCCTACAAATTTTGCAAATGATTTTGAATCAATAGTGGACTTACATAGATATGCAAGAAAATTAAATCTGCGACTGTTTTACAAGGAAGACAACTCTGAGAAGGAAAAGGACACTGGAGAGCAGGAAGAAGTAAATGGGAATATGAGTGAAATCCAGGAACGAGGAAAGTGGAAGAAAAAAAATCAGCATTTATACCTCCAATGAACCCTAGTGTTGGTGTCTTTGTAAAATTGTGTGAGACTGAGATACGAACATTATTGGAAAAGAAATCGAACTATACAAAACAGAAAGTGACATATGAAGAAAGCACTGCACTTAAGGAACTTAAAGACAGCACCTCCATCACCATCAAACCCACAGACAAAGGCAGCTCTTTGGTGGTGATGGATAAAGTTGAGTATGAATATACTATGACTAATATGCTATATGATAATATGCTATGTAAAAAATTAAGGACGCAACTATGAATTTTAAACATGAACTTGATATAATGTTAAATGAAGCAACTATAACTGGATGCCTTGATAAACAGATAGCAGACTTATTAATGGTAAAAAATCCTAAAAGGGCTGTAATTTATGGATTACCAAAGGTGCATAAAAATCTTAATTGCCCCCCAATGAGACCCATCGTATCTAGTAATGATTCCCTCACTGAACCATTGGCTCAGTTTGTAGATGAGCATATGAAGGGAGTGTCACAAAAAACAAGGGTGTACCTTAGAGATACAATGCACATCTTAGAAATTGTGTCCGAAGTTGAAATGGATACAAAATGGTTTCTAGTAACCCTGGATGTGGCTTCTCTATATACGGTGATCCCACATGCAGAGGGACTTGATGCATTAAGACAAGCCCTATATAGGGACACTTTATATTCTGGGGAATTTGTTGAATTATTACTTACAATGACTGAACATGTACTTATTAAAAAAAAATTTTTATTTGGGGATACAATGTACCATCAAATTAGTGGCAATGCCATGGGAGCAGCTATGGCCCCAAATTATGCTACTATATACTTGGCAGAATAGGAATGAAAATATGTATATGATCAAAACATCAATCCATTTTTTTGAATATTTGGACTTGTATAAATGTTTTCTGGACATGTCTATCATATAGAAAGGTAGCCCTGTGGAATTGGAGCAATTTGTCTCTTACTTGGAAGGGACAAATGCAAATTAAAAATTTTCTGTCACTATTTATTTAGTGGGAAGTGACAGTTTTGGATTTATTAGTTATGAAAAAGGACAATGGGGAAATTGAGACTAAGATTTTTAGAAAATCAACTGATCGAAATTCCATTTGACATCATAGTAGTTGTCATCCATGACATATTGTACAAAACATTCCAAAAGGACAATTTATTAGATTAAAAAGAAACTGTATTGGGGGGCGCTGTGGAGCCCACGCTGAGTGCAGCAAGCTAGAATAGCTCCTCTAACTCTTACAATATACTTGCAAATTTAAGTATTTTATAACTCTCTTTGGGTGAAGTTTCTTCCAGAATCGGAAAGAGCACCTCGAAGAGTGCCAGAATGGGAAACCCAAAGAAAGATAAAGGAGGAGGATCAGGAGGAAAAACGCCAGGGCCCACTCAAACTACGAAGGTGGCCATCTCTACACAGCCCTCAGTAACAGGTGAAACCGAGGAGACACTATCTTCCATTGGCACAAAGCTACAAAAGTTGATTTCTGTGGTCTCTGATCTTAACACTAAAATGGACTCTTATGGAACCAGACTGAACCTCCGCAGAGACCGCTGTCGATAATCTGAAAGTGATGCCAGAGGAAGTGAAATGACAAACAGAATCGGCCTCTGCAGCTGCTGTAAATCTGGTAAAGAGAATGCTCACTTTCAGGCAAGATTGGAGGCCTTGGAGAATCAGGCCCGGTCCTCGCATATAAGAATATTGGGTTTACCCAAAGGCATTGAGGGAAACCACCCCTTCATGTTCATCCAAGAATGGTTACAAGACAAATTAGCCCCCGAGGAACCATTAATCCCTTTTGCCCTCCAAAAATCTTACTGAATCACTCCTCGTGGCTACCAGGAAGACTGTACTAACCCACGAACCCTTTTGGTAGTGACGGATGGAGTTGGGACAAGGGATACCATTCTCAGGTTGGCCAGAAGGGCAAGGACTATTACTTAAGATGACCATATGATTTATTTGTTTCTGGACCTCAGCTACGTTTCCCGTCTGAGGCGCAAAAAATCTGATGCAGTAAGGCAGAAGTTGCACGATGCTGGGGTCTCACACGCCATGATCTATCCAGCGAGACTGCGCCTGGTTTTCAAAGGGAAGGTTTGGATTTTTTCAGATCCGATCGAAGCTGGGAAATGGGCCATTAAAATTCAATCATGACGGCAGAACTCTGGCATCCTCAAGGAGGAGAGATATCTGGTTTCAGAAGACGATATCGGGGACTGACTTCTGGCAGTGAAACTTTTAATTCTTTAAATGTAGGGTATTTTCCTCCATCTGGTTAAACTTTATCTGCCTGTGGTTTGTAGTACCTCTTAGTATACTACATAAATCAGCTAATCCTTCTCCCAGTTTGGGATTAAAATGTTTGTTTATTAGGGAGAGTTACGGAGATATGCTCAGTTACTGAATCTTTAAAATATTAATCTATATATCTTGCTGCAATTTCTAATACGTAGTAAATCTCTTTAGGGTAATAGTATGATACCATTAGCCTCTGGAAGGTGTGTATATGCTGGACTATAATGGACTTCAGATCAAAAAGTTAAAAGTCATACTGCTCATGGGTTCAATTAGACAGCACTAAATGTGCATTATTTTTATCTTGAGATTGTTTAAACTCTGAAAATCCCCCAATGTGGTATCACAATGTCAAAGATGCACCGTAGCTATGATTAAGGAGATTTTTCTCCAGCTGTCGTGAAATGTTGCAATCTGGATGCCTTGACACGCTGTCTTGTTGCTATGTTACATAGTAAGAAAACTAATAAAAATAAAGTAAAAAAAAACCGTAGTTCAGAAATAGAGTATGAGCAAGCTAGTAGAAATATGATGGAATAGATTTGAAAGTAGAGGGTACGGTATGGATACTCTGGAAAAAAACCAAAAGAACTGTCGATAAAATTGATAGAAAGACCTTGTTGACACCTAAGTAAAAAAGAAAGAAAAGGGAAAGAGATGATAATGCTCCTAATTTTGTCCTTACATTCACTTCACAGAGTTGAAATATAGTAGAGGTTATAAAGAAAAATATGAATATACTATCAGCAGAAACAGCATTGAAGACTGTGGCCAAGAATGGATGAAATATTACACATAGAAGGGGAAAGAATCTTCGAGATAAATTAGTGCACAGTGCTTTGAAACCCAGCCGAAACTTCAGAAATGAAAGTCTACCGAGAGGCAACTTCAGATGTGGTAACTGTACTGTTTGCAGATACTGTATATATAGGTGGAAGATAAATTCTGTGTTGGAAATAACAAAATTTAAAATCTGCGACTTTATAACGTGTAATACCGAATCAGTTGTCTACTTGGCAAAATGTACTTGCAATAGTTTCTATGTGGGGAAACTGAAATTAAGACATCGCATCAGACTGGGAACAAAAATGCACTTGCAAGTACATATAAAAAATATGGAAATAGTCATGTTTTTAAATTTTGTGGTATGGAACATGTACGAATTGACAGACGTGGTGGGGATATAGATAACCTCCTACTTAGTAGAGAAACCTTTTGGCAATTTAAATTAAGAGCCAATGAAATACCTGGGTTGAATGGACATCTCCAAATAGCGCCATTATTGGCTAAAAGAAATTAGAAATTTAAAATAATATGGATTGGTACTTTTCAAATGTTGCTGCTCAAATCCCTGAAATATAAAATTTTAAATAAAAAGGGGTGGGTACATATTATTCAGAGTGTTGGTTTGATCTGAGTATGGTTTGATTTGAAACAACAAAAGTTTGCTGTTTTATTAATAATTAAACAGTTAAGTTAATAATTGAATGGTTAAGTTAGTAACTATTAAGTTCCACTTAGTGATATATTTTTAGTAATTGTTTGCTAGTAGGTTATATGGTGCACTGAATTATTAATATGGTGAAAGATTTAGATATTTATTAAGAGCTAATATTATTTATAGTAATGGACATTTTAATGGATTCTTAAAATAGCATATTATTATTAATGTTACTTATGTATCCTATGGATAGTTATTGGATAATTTATATAAGTGCTTGTATACCAATAAATATGGTATAGGGTATTATACTATAGAATTTAAGGTATTTGCACTATTTAAACCTGGCAACAGAGGGGGTCGTTGTCTTGATAAAGAGCAAGTGGGCTTGAAACATTGATGGTGTGATTGTGGGGTGCTACAAAAAACCTTTTAACAATAAAATATTTATAAATGTTCCCTAGTATTGGGATTACTTCCTTATAGCGTGAGTAGCCGTATGTATTGTGGTAAACTCACAGTTTTTGTTCCATTTCTGAGAAAATTACCCCCCCATGTGAGAAACAGCAGAGATGCCACCCACCTGAAGACACCATCTGCAAGTCTTTTGCCACCTGTAGCAGAAAGAAACTATTGTGGTAAGGGAGGCTTGCTTAAATAGAAGACACCAGCAGGTGAGGCTACCCTGTTTTCCATCTTTGCTGTGAAAATGCCTGGGAGTGTTCTGGTCTGTGCCCCCCCCCTCCCCTTCATAACATCGGGACCCCTAGAGAACTCTGAAGACAAGAGGTGGGTTACAGATGTGGGGCTCGTCCGTGATTTGATTCTGTACCCAAAAGACTGGTGGCACCGCTGCTGTGGGGGAGTCAGAGGGGGCTAGCCAGGTGTGGGACTTGTTGGTTTTATGGTGCAGTTATGGTAGGCCACAGGCATGATGAAAAGCTCCTCGTGGATGTGGTTCTCTCTCCTGGCGCCTCTCCATCTAAAACTGTGTCAGGTGATGTAAAAGAACACTGGTGATTGGTTGGCTCCATAGAAGTGTCTGGAAGGGAGCTGTTTAGGAGGCGTCATTTGCCAGTATAGCGAGAGGGGAATGAGAGAGAGAGAGAGAGAGAGAGCAGAGGTGTGATCTACAGTGAAGTGGAAGATCAAGAGCAAGGGAGACAGTTTTTCCTCAGAAGGTCATAGAAACATAGAATGTAACGGCAGACAAGGACCGATTGGCCCACCTAGTCTGCCCATTTTCCTACCTAACAGATAAGCTGCAGATCCTAGTTAACCAACAGCTTACTTCCCCCTAACCCCCACTAGGACTGCCTTATGTCTGTCCCATGCATTCTTGAATTCCCCCACTGTTCTTGACTCCACAACCTCCTCAGGGAGGCTGTTCCATGCATCCACAACCATCTCAGTGAAAAAATACTTCCTCACATTACATCTGAGCCGTCCCCCCTCTATCTTCAAATTGTGCCCCCTTGTTCTTGCACATCTCTTTTTCTGAAAGATGCTACCCTCTTGGACTTTGTTGATTCCCTTGAGGTACAGTACTTGAAAGTTTCTATCATGTCCCCTCTCTCCCTTCTTTCCTCAAGGGTATACATATTAAGCTCCTTTAGTCTTTCTTCGTATGTCTTCTGGTGCAGAACCTGCACCATTTTGGTTGCCCTCCTCTGGACAGCCTCCACTCTGTCTATGTCTTTGCAGAGATGGGGTCTCCAGAACTGCACACAGTACTCTAGATGGGGTCTCACCAACTGTCTGTACGGAGAGATAACAACTTCCTGTTTTCTACTATTGATGCCTCTCCCTATGCATCCCAGTATCCCCCCAGCATTCCTTACTGCCTTCTCACATTGCTTGCCCACCTTGAGGTCATCTGATATAATTACCCCCAGGTCCCTTTCCATTTTTACTGTTGTCAGTATCTCACCCCCATTGTGTATTCTTCCCCTGGGTTTTTGTTTCCCAGGTGCATTACCTTGCACTTCGTTGCACTGAATCTGAGCTACCATACATCTGACCATTCCTCCAACCTTGTCAAGTCCCTTCTCATCCTTTCCACTCCATCTTGTGTATCAACCCTGTTGCAGATCTTTGTGTCATCTGCAAAGAGACATACTTTTCCTTCCAGTTCCTCTGCAATGTCACTTATAACGACATTAAAAAGGACCAGTCCTAGAACTGAACCCTGCAGTGCCCAACTAGTAACCCTCCTTTCTTCACTGTGGATTCCATTTACTACTACCCTTTGCGTCCTGTTGTCTAGCCAATTTTTTATCCAGGCTACCACCTTGGGACCCACTCCAAGGCTGGCTAACTTGTGTATTAATCTTTTGTGTGGGACTGTATCAAATGCCTTGCTAAAATCTAGGTAGGCCATGTCCACAGCCCCTCCCTGGTCTACTACTTTGGTCACCCAGTCAAATAAATCTATTAGATTCATCTGACATGACCTTCCCATCATGAATCCATGCTGCCTTGGGTCCTGTGCCCCACTGGCCTCTAGGTACTCAACAATTCTTTCCTTCAGAAGTGATTCCATCATTTTCCCTACCACTGAGGTCAAACTAACTGGTCTGTAGTTTCCTGCCTCTGTCCTGCTCCCACGTTTGTGAACAGGAATCATATCTGCCCTCCTCCAGTCCTCAGGTACCACCCCATCCTCCCATGATTTGTTAAAGAGAGTAGCAGAAGATTTTTCTTCAGAGGAGGAGTCCCATGCAACTGTTCCCATCTCCCTGCTTACTTGGCTATGGAATTCTGCAGGGAGGGGAAAGGCTGAGAAGAGGTGCATGAAATGTGGCTGTCATGGTGAGGAGGTAGTTAAGTTACCAGTCTGTTCCATCTGCTCCAGCACTCTGCCAGGGGACTTTTCGAAGGCACACCATATGGGTACCCCTGGCACTACCCCACCAGTGCATCAATGGGCATGGCCTCCCTACTCTCTCAGGGAAGCCTTGACCTTGGAGCTGAAGCAAAATTGGAGTTGTAGGACAGTAAAGAGATGGCAACAGAGATCAAGGCAGAGTCTCCTGAGGTTAAAATTGTGGCCATGGAGGAGTCATCAGAGGGCGGCGAGGGGAGCACAGCCATCTGCCCAGCTTCACCCCACTGGCTGTTGACTATCCCTGTGGCAAAGGGAGAGGCAGGGATCTGCACATGTCATCAGGGGACCCCTCAGGGCCCAGGGGGTCTTCGGTGGGATCCCTTCTCAGTGGCAGCATTCCTAGTGCACCAGTTCAAGGCAAGGCTCCTCCACTGTATACTGTATGGCCTGTAGGAAAGGTAAAGCCCAGAGTGAAGGAGATCTGGGAGGAGACCGCTCCATTGGCCACAGGAGGACCATTGAGATGATACCAGTTTGCTAATGACAAGATTCAAAGGATGATCCCTCGGCCTTTCCAATGACCTGCCATATTCCTACTAGACACCATCCCATGCCTGGCAGCACAGTGCAAGATGCTCAGAGAGAGAATGGATGGCCTTCTGAGAAATGACCCAGCTAATGCTGTGTATCAGACCCAAGTGTGGGACCTGCCTGAGTTGTCTCAGGCTGAGTGGTAGATATGGAGGAGAATTCATCCAGCGTACCCCACCATGGATTATCGCTACATTCTGGAGTGGTTATGGGACATAACTGAGGAGAAAAGATTGGACTGTGTGTTTAGAGGGATGCTCAACAAATTGCAGTTGAGGCCTGGTGGGACAGGCCATGCCAATCAGCAGGTCATCCAGAAAGCCAGAGCAATGTGCTTCTCCATCCCCTGGGCTGGTCTGACCCTGTTCAAACATTTTGCATTGGAGCAACACTTGGCTGAATGCACAGTCAAATACAGTATGAATGTTTATGTTATCTTGAAGGACCCTTTTGGGGATGAGACTACCAAACCACATCCTGATTATTATTTCCCCCGGGGAGGTGGGCCCCCAATTTGAAACAGAATGATGGTGAAATCTAAGTGATTGCCAGGACTGTCCCTTTGATTGGAATGCGTCAAAAGAAATAAAGCTGTTTTGTTGGAACTGCATGCAGTTTTGACTATCAATCAAGAAAGTACTGTGCACAGGGGAAGATTTTCAATACCTGAAGACCTGAAGTTGATTGATTGTTTGCTTCCCCTGAGACTCTAAAGAGTTTTGTTTTCCCTTGAAAAAAAAGAAGAGCAACGTAATCTTTCGGAAACTAATTAAATATTTGAGGTAGAATTGTGGCCACCCTTTTCGGAGTGGTTAAAGGAACAAGATCTATACACCTCTGTGTGAATGGAGAATGACTGAGAGAGTGAATGGAGCGTGAGCGGGTAAGCTCAGGAAAATAAATGTTACACATTTAATCTGAAACTTATACAGTTACCTGTTAGTTAGAGAATTAAACAGTTTGGCTAGAAAAAGAAGTAGCTTACTAATTTTAAAAGAAAGTGTTTTATTAAATTTTTTGAGTAAATTGCATTCTTCAGCAACCTCGTTCCACAGAGCAGTTAGGTAGGTGCTTAGGAGGGTGGGGTAGGCATGCCTAACAGAGCCTTTGGGCTAGGTGAGGAGTGCGCATATCCACTTGGTCACATATGGCCTCTGGAACTGTCAGTACTGCCCCATTTCCAGGAGGAAATGGTTTAAAGGGAAGGGAGAGTGTAAGCCCCCCTTCGAAGGGTAGGCTTACTAGCTTTGGGTTGTATCTTCCCGTGCTTCTAGGCCTTTACACCTTACTGCCACCAGGGGGCAGTGTTATGGCTGGTATGTAAGCCCTGGTCCCCAGGTTGGAAGGGGAGATGAGGAGTCAGTGGCTATGAGTAGGGATAGTGTCCTGAGGGAGGGAGGGACCACTCCCCCTCAGCCCAGGAGTCGGCAGTGACAATGTCGGTGTGACGCAAGGTGTTTGGTCTCTGAGGGAGAGTTGGCAGCAGCTTTGTGGCTGTGTAGGTCCAGAAGAATCTTGATCACCTTTATTGGAGGGGAAGGCAAAGTGCAGAAAGAAAAGGCTGAAAGGCGATGGAATCCCTCTGTGGTGCAGGGATCCTGGCACCCTGTTTTTCGGTATGGGATAACCTGGCAGTGGGACTACTGTAGTGGTGGCAGGGCTGCAGCAGGGCCGCTGGATGTGGCAGATTCGGTGGGCCAAATCCACATGGCATGCTGCCAGTGTGAACAGTTATTGCAAGGGGAGTGTGGCCTGAGATTCACTATGTGGCTTCTCGTGCCCATGTCTGGGGCAGGTCCGTCAGACCCGTTAAGGGCTGTGACTGTTGGGAATGGAAATCTGGTTAAGTAATGGAGTCATCTCTATGCTTTGGGCAGCCTGGAGCAGGATCAGAGAACAAATGGAGTTGTAGTCACCGTTTTGGCTCAGGAAAATATTATAGGTACAAATTGGGAGCAGCCGTGGGAGGCTTAGGCTGCAGTCACCCCAAGGTCATGTTTCTGGCTCAGCTGGCATGGGAGGAGTAAGGCACTACCCCTCTAGGAGGTTGAAGTGTGAAAAAAGGGTTTGTTGATGAAGGAAGAGTTGTTTCTGATTAATCAAGATCTCTGCACAAGGGAAAAGAAATAACAGTGGAGTCAGATTGGTCTAAGTGCTAGACCCATGTGAAAATCTTTGTTGCTATGCTGATCTAGATTGCCTGAAAAAAAAGCCATTGTACTCTATATAGTCATCTCTCAGCCCCATGGAGCTGCTCCTAGTTAACTAAAAATAATTTATTTTGGACAAAATCATTTTACAACATCCAAGAATAAAATGTTATTGTTCCTGAGATGAATGTGGTGGCGAGTGATTATTTAAATTGATGAATTAAGGAATGATGAATTGAACTGAACTACTCATAGCATTTGTTCTGTTTCGGAGAAAATGACACCCCCCATGTGAGAAACAGCAGAGATGCCACCCGCCTGAAGATGCCATCTGCAAGTCTGTTGCCACCTATAGCAGATAGAAGCTACTGGGTAAGGGTGGCCTATTTAAATAGAAGACGCCAGCAGGTAAGGCCACCCTGTTTTCCATTTTTGCTGAGAAAATGCCAGGGAGTGTTCTGGTCTGTCCCCCCCTCCCACCTTTTTCATAACATCGGGACCCCTAGACAACTCTGAGGACAAGGAGTGGGCTACACAAGTAAGCTGCCTGCCTTGGCAGGAGAGAAGCTGAAGTATAAACTTTTTTGCCCATGCTATCCAGTTTCCAGCAATCTTTCTCAAGAGACTGGAAGTACAGGAGCACCTTGGCCTTATCACAGGTGGCAGTCTGGACCACACCGTTATGATCAGGGTGAGAATACAGGTATTCAGAATCCCGTTTATCCACCTGGTATTTTTTCTCAATTTTCTTATCTATGTCAGCAGCCGAGGTGGGTGCTGACATGATACAAGTGGCTTTCTTAAAGGATTATGGATGAGTAGCAACAGCCTCTTTTTGGGGGGGGGGGATAAGCCCATCATATCTATAAATTCCATCTCATCCTCATCTACCTCAGTTTCCTGTGAGGAGGTGTTGAGAATTTTTACCATATGGCTCAGAAATGTGTAGTGAGGTGAGAGGTACAGTCATCCGAGGAGCTAAGAGGGGACCAAATTCTTGTTCTGGAGAGCAATCTGGTTCTATGGGTTTTCCTTCCTCCTCCTCTTCCTCCTCATAGTACATTTTAGCTTTCTCCTCCACAGGAACCGGAAATGGAACCAGAGCCTGGGGAGAGGGGAAGGCATACTTATGAAATTTCTCATAGCCTGGAAGAATTGCCAGGCCTTTGCCATGTTCTCTACTGTGCCAACTGGTGGCTCCTTTCCTTCTTCAGAAGGAGTGACAGTGACGTTTTTTTCTTTTTTCTTGGCAGGCACCATCTCCAGTGTCTGTTTTAAGGCTCTTTTATTTTTACTGCATTCAGGGTTCCCCCTTTCAGAAACCCTGACTTCCGAACTATCTCTTACAGCCCAATCTTTCTTTTCCATCCCCTTTCAGAGGGACTGCTGCTTACTTAGAGGGTTTTGACCCTCATCTGAACCTTTTGGTGATGTGGAGGCAGACAGAGAACTCATAAGGTCTTCAAAATGTTTTGCCCTTTTCTTTTGCATTTTAGGGCAAAACTTAATACAGAGTTCACAACTGATGAAATCGTGATCTGTACCCACTCATCTTAAATACAACTAGTGGCAGTCTGCCATAGCCAGGAATTGAAAACAAACTTTACAATTTTTGAAGCCTGTAGGTTCCATCTTCTTTTTGGGCCTGTCAGTCATGCCAAACACTGACAACTGTGGGAGATGTTAGGAGTTCCCAAAGAAAAAAAGTTTTAAAATGCAGAAAAAATGCTACACAAGTTAAAAAGTGTAAGCCCCCATCCCATTGTCTAGGGGTATGCCAGACTGTACAACGTGGGAGGGGTGGCTGTACAGCCAGAAAACACAGTCCAGGAAATAAATATGTTCATTACCTGGTTCCTCAGATGTTGCAAGATGGCTTCGCATGCAGGGGGAGAAGGCACTTTGCTTCACTTCGTTGGGGACAGCTACAGGGGGCAATGTTCATTACCAGATAACAAGCATGAAACAATCATTTTCAATTAATTCCAATGTCCACACCAGAATCAAACTGCAAAGAACTGATTTAATGCAACTAATTAAATTAATAATCTACTCCATGGAGCGTGGGGTACATACATACCTCTCAACCTTTTGTCCCCCAAATGTGGAACATTGCCTCTTAAAATGTGGAACAAATGAGCAAAATGTGGAACATTTAATCAAATCTTACCTAAGAAGCTCAGAACACTATTAAAATGTTTGCATTTATGTTCAGGAAGTCTGTTATTAATTGAATAATATATTTTTTGCATCATTTACTATAGATTTTTGCTTTAAAATGTTAACACTGAATGTGGGACAAGTCCTCACAATGTGGAACAGGGAGCTTTTGTGAAGTAAAATAAGGAACGTTCCTCATAATGTGGTACAGTTGAGAGGTATGGGTACATAACAATGGTGGGTGCAACTTTACAGGCACAGAACCTGACAGTAAATCTGCAGCAATCACTTTTTCCAACAGACTGACTTTCTTTTCAAGCAGCAGTTCCCCTTGAGTTGAAAAGGCTACAATTCCTGACATCAGCACTGTTACCATGGGCTGAAAAGGCCACACCAGATTTGTACTGCAAAACTTTGCAACGATTCCTTCATTTATTCCTTACGCTTTACCACTTTCCATACCCCAGCACATTTACTCGAACTTCTTTCTCCAGGTCATCTTAATAAACCAGGACAGCATAAGAGGTTTCTACTGTCCCAGTCCCATTTCTAGTTTGTTTCCTTAAAACGGGGAGCACTTTGGACTCAATGGTGGTGTTACTTCTAGCATGAACAGTACCCCCGAAAACCTTCCTTCCACCCAATCACTGATACTACATGCCTGCTCTGAGCATCACAGGGAGTCTCATATACATCACCGGAGGGCCCAAGGCACTTTCCGCTCATGCAGCAATTCCAGTCAGGATTGTCTTCACCCAGGGGCCTGGCTGAAGTACCACACGGAGCACCCAGACAGCCTGCCATCCCACTAGGGTCCCAAACCTCCACTCCCTATGCAGACTCCTTATGCATCCACAGGCTGCACTACCTTGGGAGCTCCAACTCTGCAGCAGCACTCGATCTGGGGAAAGGGGATAGGTTGCCACCACTATCCCACCAACAATCCAGGCTGCCACTTCTGGACCGTGCCCCAGACCCCTCCTGCCATAACAGGCCCTGCCACAGGTCTCTCCCATACTCTCAAGAGACATACTCACCCATAGGTGAGAATTTTATTGTACGGGACGCTCTCTGGTGCCTACCTCAACCAAGGTGCCAGAGTTCACTTGGCAGGCTTCATTACTCTCCTTACCTGGGCTCCAGCTCCTACATTATTGTACCAGATGAACTCCTTTACTTGTTCCATAGCTCCATCCAACTCACTACAGGCCACAACTGATGCACTTTGCCAGTCTTTAAGGGAGGAGGGTCGGGGTGGCGGACAGTCCACCCCAGCCCAGACGCAGCCCTCATGGCCAAACTTATGGGCCGAACCAAATTTTCTCTCTCTCCTCCAATACTGAATCTCTCTAACTGGTACCACAAACCCTCTATTTATCCTCTCTGGGAGGGGTCCCCCTGCCAACAGCAGGCAGGCTCACATCCCAGACCTACCAGCAACACATGCTTTTCTTGCCTAACTACACTTAGCTACAGAAATGTAACTAGTAAGCTCCTGAAGGGTGCTTACAAAAGAGTTTTAAATATCAGAAATGTGGTTTGGGTCCCTTAAAATACAAACCGTGAGTGAAATTTACTTAAACATTGTTAGGCCAAATATCATCTCGGTTCCCTGAAAATGAGGAACTGAGAAGAATTCAGAAGAAAATGCAAAGCAGTTTAATTTAGAGTAGTAAAAAAATGTTTAAAATAGAAATTTAATGCAGTTTCCTAAGGGCAGGAGCTGCGCTGAAAAGCGACCTTATCTGGTTCATGGGAACCAGTGGGGGAACTGGAGATAAATCGTAAATATTAGCAAAATATATCAAAAGTACCCTAACTAATGCAGAGTTATCAATAAAACAACTAAAATATAAACTACAAACTTTTAAAATACTAAACTATAAACAGGTCAGAAATTGAAGAGAAGACTTTGAGGTGACTGTGTTCTTCAGGCGGAGAAATAAATCTGACGTTAGAGTGTAGGCATGAGTGTAACTACACAGCAGAGTTTGAAATTCATTCTATGTTCCATAATAATCATAAAATTCGAACGCTCTGGAGGTGCCTATTCCAGAGGAATGATGCAGTTGTTAAGTATAAGTGAGCGGTTCCTGGGATTTGAACAAGATGTTCCTGGTGTTTAGCCACAGTGGAGAGTAGAGAGATAGTATGGTAGTTTCCAGGAGAACAGCGGTTGCCCCCTTTAGGAAAGGGGGTGACTGTAGCTAGCCTCCATGGGTTATTTATTTATTTCATTTTTGTTTACCGGGTGAGGTGCACTAGGTATACAAAATGCCTATTTTCAGGCACGACCCGGGAGGATACAATACAATACAATAGAGCACATAAGAAACATAATAACTGACATGGGCTTCAACATTACATTTAAGGCTCCAACATTACATTTAAGCAGTGGTGGACTGAGTGCTGGTAGTAAGCATTAGATTACATCCTATTATTCCTGAGCATGATCTAGTAGGATGACTATCATTGAGGCAACAGTGTTTGGTGGCAGAGCACAGCAAAATCAGGAATAAGCAGACTTACATGATGTGACGATCCTCATTGAAGAGCACATAAGTACAGTTCAAAGAGACATAGACTTTTGGATACTTACATCAAAGAGACAATTCTTGGGGAAAGGCACACAAGTACAGATCAAAGAGACATGGACCATTAGATACAATTAGTAGGGAGGGACTGGTGGGCTAAGAGCATACGAGAATAGGGAGGTGAAGTGGTGTTATCAGGGGAAGGGGAAGTGCATATGATGAGAGAGTTCCAGGATGGGGCAGGAATAGTGCATATGGGAGTTGAGTCACAGTAGAGTGGTGCTGAGAAATTAGGTCAGGTCATGCTAGGGACTGGAGCACATGGAGCGGAGCATCAGGAAGGCATGAAAGAGTTGCTTGAAAGTATTAGATTGATGGCAGGAGCAAAGAGCAGCTGGAAGGCTATTCCACTGAGCAGGGGCGGAGGAGGAGAAAGCCAAGGTGCTATATTTGGACTGAGATCTGGAGATTGATAGCTGCTCAGAGCAGTGGACCTGAGAGAGTAGAGGTGTGAACTAAGTGCCAGGAGGGAGGCTAAAGAGAGCGGCATTTGTGTGGAGAGTATGTTATATGTTAATTTACCAAGAGATGTGTCCAGTAGCGCAGTAAGGATGGCCAACCAAGCGTGCCGTAGAGTAGGCAATGGTGGGTGAGGTGGCTACATGATAGTGCGTATCTACAGATACTGTTGTAGCATACAGACAGTTTGCATTGGAGAAGGCTAGAGGAGTGTGCAAACACAGGAAATGCAAAAGAGAGCGTAGGTAGGAGGAGGCTGCGAGCAGTTGTGATGCGGGCCGAAGGAGAAAGGCAGTTTCTGGCATGGTATGTTGTGCCAAGGTGGATGTTTACAGTCTTGAAGACAGCATGAATATGAGAAGAGAAATCTAGGGAGGGGTTGAGAGCGATACCTAGATACTTGACCTCTGTAACAGTTGCTAGAGGGACATCATTTTTTGAAGCGACAATTAGGGGAGTGGGGGTATATTTCAGTTTGTGTGGTGTGCCGAACAACATGACTTGGGACTTAGAAAACTTCATGAGGAGTTTGTTGTCATTGAGCCATGACTGGACAGTCACAAGGTCAGAGGTAAGGTTATGATTTAAGTCGGTGATGTTTGAGGCATGACAGAAGAATACCAAGTTGTCCACATAAAGGAGAGGAATGGTGTTAAAGCAGTGGATGATGGAATTAATGTGCAGGGAGAACAGCAGGGAGTTGAGATTTGAACCACGGGAGATGCCAAGGGAAGTGGGGAGGTAGCCAGAGAGGGAGGAGCCAATTTGGACACGCTGCTGTCTACCAGTGAAATAGCTGGAGAACCAGGGAATGGCGTGACCGGATACTCCAAAGGCACAGAGTTTGCCGAGTAGAATAGGGTGGCTGACAGTATCAAAGCCCTTCGTTAAGACGACGAATACTGTGCCTGTGAAGTTTCCACAGTCGAGTGCCGAGTATATTGCATTTGTCATAGTTGGTAGTGCTGTTGTAGTACTGTGATTCTTATGAAAACAGTGCTGGGCAGGACATAGTAGGTTGTATTTCTTGAGATATACTATACATTGCGTGGCAACAATTTTTTTGAGCAATTTGCTGAGGGTAGAGAGTATAGCAATGGGCCTGTAATTCATCAGTAATTTAGGCTTCCCTTTTTTATGCATTGCAACTATGTTAGCAGTCTTCCAGTCTGTCGCCACTACACTGGTAGTGAGGGAAAGACTGAAGATATAGGCCCGAGGAGGTGCAAGCTCCCAGGCTGCCAGTTTAAGAAGTCAAGGTTCAAGGCCATCAGGGCCCGCAGACATATGCTCAGGATGTACTGGAGTAACTTGCAGACCTCAGTAATGGGGACTGGTTGGAAATGGAAGGGGGGATGTGTGGTACTATGTGGGGCTGAAGGGTTGGAGTTTCCGGGAGACTGTATGGATAGGGTGTTAGTTACTGCAGAGAGGTCAGAAAACTGCTGGTTTAATGTGTTGGCTACTGTGACAAGGTTATTGCAATTTATACTATTTATTTCAAAGTCTGTGGGGGTGGAGCAGTTAAAATAGCCCAGGGTCTCTTTCAGGATTTTCCAGTACCTGTTAGGATTATTGTATACTGCGGTGAACTTCTCTCTGTGGTATTTGCTTTTACTGTGTCTGATTTCAGCGTTGCATCTGTTTCTTAAGTGTCTGTAGTTGACCAAGTCAGGATGGGAGTTGAAAGCCTTGTAGATATACCAACTGTTGTCCCTTTCTTTAAGGAGAAACAGCAGAGACTGGGTAAACCACTTAGTATTCGTACCTCTAACTCTTCTTGATGTGAGTGGGTCGTGTCTGTCTTGGTAGTTGAGCAGGATTGTGCTGAAGATGTGAACCGCCTGGTCAACATTAGCAGTGGACCATAAATGGGCCCAGTCGAAATGTGCCAGGGTTTTGAATTGCTCAGGATCAAGGACTGCATTGTTCGGAAGAGGATAGTTCGGGGGGTAAAAGTTGATCGCAAGAGCACTAGATAGGGAAGTGCTCAGTGATTGAGTCTGGAAGGGTGACAGATGCAGAGATAGTGTCAGTGTTGGGTGTGAGGATCCAATCAATCATGGTGGCAGTTTGGCCATTATTGGACATTCTAGTGGTTTGCATAATAATTTGGGAAAGGGACATTTTATTGAGCAAAATGTCTACAGTAGCATTGGGTTGCGTGAGTCAGCTGATGTTGACATCCCCCAGGATTATGAACTGTTGACCCTAGATCTTTGATGAGGGAGGTCAGACCAGTTGGCTATTTTGAAAGGGCAGATAGGCACAAAGGATATACAATATCTTGCAACAGCCTAGCAGTAGTGTCCCAGAACAGAGCTAGTAGGAGGCAGTCCGGAGCTGGCAGGAAAGTTAAAGTGACTTTTGAAGTACAGGTCTATCATGGTACCCCCACCTCACTGGGGGGGTGTCTGTCATGTCTAATGAAACTATACCCATTTAATTCACAGGGTGTGTCAGCCACAGTGGGTTTAAGCTACATTTCTGTAAGGCACAGTATGTCTGGCTTATGGTGGGAGGTTCAGACTCACAGCTCAGACATGTTATGTAGCAGACTCCTTATGTTCACATGCACTGTACTAAATCCTTTTGCCCCAACCCATGGAGGGGGCAAAAGAGAGGTAGGGCCCCTGAGATAGGGTCTGGAATTTGTTTCTTCGTCACCAGCAATTGTGATCAGAAGCAGTAACCATAGGAGCAAGATCGCTGAACTTTGGTGACTAATCAGCTTGAGGTGGGTATTGGTATGGCAATGTTTTTTATTGGTGTAGCAACAAAGTGGAGTCAGATTTTAGTGAGATTCAGGGTTGGAGGGATTATTAGTGGCTGGGTACGAGCTAGGACATTTGAGCAGGAGAAGTCGGTTAGAATGGGTGTGATGGCAGTGGTCAATGGGAAGTGGTGATGAAACAGATTCACCATCATAGTGACCATAGCGCTGAGGGATGGTTACTTGAGCCTCTTGGGTAGGGATAATGACAGAATAAAGTGACTGGTTTGGGGAATGAGGGCAATCAAGTGAGATTACAGTGTTTTGTGTAGCTTAGTGGAAGAGAACAGCAACAGAGGTGCAAGGGGAGTTTTAAGGGCAGGGAGAGTGAGGGATTTCCTGATTGAGGCACGGGAGTCTCTTACCCATCTAGGATCAAATGCAGGAGCAAGAGAGGATTGGTTGCTTCAGCAATGAGAGCAGCAGGAAAAGGTGATTGCTATGGTGCATTACAGGAGGCTGCTTAGGAACTACGTGTGGCAACTTAACAAGCATGCAGGGATAGGGAGGAAGACTCTGAGTGATATTAATCAGCTTGTGTTAAGAAAGAGAGTAATGGGTCAGGGCAGTGCTATGAAACAATGCTAGAAGTTGATCAATAGCTTCATGGAGCAGCCCAACTTGAATGGAGGGATAAGGAGGAAAAGTCTATCAGTCAGCAATCCGAGGTGTGCAAAACTGAAGCGATTGGTTCTAAAGCCTTAGACACACTATAAAAGGAGAGCCAATCCTGGGTGCAGGGGTGGCTGGGGATGGTGGGTGGGGAGAAAGATGGTGCTGCACCCCAAGCTGGATAATCTGGGAGTGTAGCAGCAGGACCTTGAGTTTTGTAGCAGTGGGTCAGTAGGGGGAGTCAGGTGGGGGGGAGCTCCTATGAGCAGTCAGCCTGCAATAATCCCCTGTCCAGTCTGGAAGCACTGTACTGTGAGGAGCTGGGAGCAGAGGAAAAAAAAAGAAATGGATTAGTGAGGTAGATTAGGGAGTGGAAGGGTAATAGGAAACCTGGAGGAGGCACGAGTAACTGGAGAGAGGGAGAGAGAGAGAGATATGGCAGGGAAGGAAAATTCCTTGAGGAGAGAAAACTGGAGGAGCAGAAAGTAAAGGAACAGGAACTTGTGTCACACAGGATTGTAGTAGAAGGAAAGCAGAGTATAGTAGAATCAGAATGCAGCTAACAAAAGCACTTAGAAACTGGGCTCTCTAAGAAGGAGTACTGCATTAAACTCAGATAAAACTACAGAACTGTACAGGCATGTAATGAATAATACAATACTAGAAATAATCCAGGAGCAGTGCAGTGAATAATCAGCTTAAAAACCTAAACACGAACAGCTGAAATAAAACACCTAAGAACTATCAGTCCCTGTTAGCCGACTTAAAGTCTGGCTACGTGGTCAGAGGTCAGAGGTAGGTCAAAGATGGTGCCACACACCGAGCTGGATAATCTGGGAGTGTAGCAGCAGTACCTTAAGTTTTGCAGCAGCGGGTCAGTGGCAGTAGTCAGGCGAGGGGGGCCTTCGATGGGCACTCAGCCCTCAGCAACTCCCTTTCTGATCTGGAAGCACTATACTGTGAGGAGCTGGAAGCTTGAGTTTTGCAGCAGCAGGTCAGTGGCAGGAGTCAGACGGGAGGGGGGAGCTCCAATGAGAACTCAGCCCTTAACAACTCCCTGTCTGGTCTGGAAGCACTGTAGTGTGAGGAGCTGGGAGACTGAGTTGTGCAGCAGCAGGTTAGTGTGAGAGACAAGCGGGGGGGGACTAGTAAATGGGGAGAGAGGTGCAACACCCAATACATCGAATGGGAAGAACACCCCTCCCCCCTCAGCTAGTGATCAAACAGGAGTTCAGCATGTTTATAGTTCATTTGCATCACCAGGTAAGGAAAAAGGTCCGGCTCCCCATACGATGCACAGGGGAAAACGCCGGACCTCACCTAACAACTAACATACCGAAATCTAGCCAATGGAAAATCATGTGCACAAATGCTTGTAGTCTGGGAAACAAAATCCCAGACCTGCAGGCAACAATGACAGAGGCTAAACTGGACTTATACAATGGGTAGGCTAAACCAGCCAATCAGAGACCTACTTCACCAAGCATAAAATATGTTCCATGCATGGGTAATAACAAGGGCGGCAAACCAGGATCACATTGCAAGAAAATCATGAGCCGTTAGAACGTTGATTTCTTAAACACCACCATTTTCTTTTCTGTGGCTAATACAGTTCATCGGTGATCATACCACAAAATGTTTAGAACCGGTAGCAGCCATAAACAATATATTTCAACCCTACCTACATCAATCTTGTAAACAAATAAAAAAGTCGTAGTTATATATTTTTTTGTACTGCCGATCATGGAAATGCTCCCGAAATTCGTCTCTCATTACATTTTTTTTGTGCTGCTAATCGTGATACTGCTCCTGAAATGCGTTGTCGCCTCCATCTCCAGCACCGATTGTGCTGTCCTATCTCTGCTTCTGTAAACCAGTTAATTTAGCCTACCCATTTTTACAGACTGCCTATGAATTGGTAACAGTGCTCCCGCCGACACCGATAGTAATTAACAGGCTGACACTCTGACCCGGAAGATGCCTTTCATGGAAGCAACAGCATTTACCTGCAGTACAGTTTTGTGATGTAACCTTACCCACAAACCTCAAACAGTACCGCTTGTTTTCCTGCTCTGGCTAGATTCCTAGTCCATTCCTGCTGTGCAACCACAATCATACTCTCTATATATTATGAAGCTCATACTGTCTCACTGTTCCCATGCCTCCTGTACAAACTGTATATGTATTTTGAAGCTGTCTACTGTATCCTAATGTAAAGTGGTTGGTTTACTTAACCCCGGGTCACCCCTGAAAAAGGGATCTTTGGTCTCAGAGAGCTTACCTGGTAAACAAAATCTAAATAAATAAATACTTAATGACATCACTGTGACAGAAATGGGAAGGAAAGAGTTAATGGTTTGGATTCTGTAGATGCCTTATTTTTTTAGCAGTGTGGAAAAAATACACTGAGGCTGAAATCCTCCAGCAGCAACCAGCTTGTGGAATTCCTAGCTGCTAGATAAGAGCTGGGTCATAAATCTCGAGTGGACATCTCCAGACACACCCAGACCTTGCAGACACGGACACAGGGCAGTTTGAATGGATTGGATCATTCAAATATAAACTTAAGGTGAAAAGGGAAAATAATTGGTCACCAATAGGTGTTCACTCTGATTGGGACAATTAAATAGATACATGTTAGTTGGTTGGTGCATTTAAGGGGAGAATAGGAATGACTTAGTCTCCATAGACTATATAAGCTTCTGTAAGACAGAGAACTCTCTCTCTTGCCTTGGGAAGCTGTGAGGGGAAACATAAGCTTGGAGCCTACCTGGTATGTCCGTGGGAGCTGGCAGTTAGAACAGGGTCCAGTGTCTCTTGTAAGGACAGAGAAGGGTAAGTTTAGTGATAGTATATTTCAGTAATAGCCTTCTTCTTTTGCCATCTGTTGTTTAAAAACATTTGTTTACTTTTCCTGTATGAGTGTTATTCTCTTGTGTTGTAAATACATTTCCTGTAAATGCTCATTGCACTTTCTGTTAAGTAAAAGCTATTTATTTGCTCAACAGTTGTGTCTCTGATGTCATTTTCTAAGGTAAGATTTGGTTTCCACTGGCTAAGGTAAACTCTGTGTAGCATCCACCACCTGAAAGAACACTACCAGACTTTAACTTGTGCAATTGCCGTGTGATTATTCAGTTTGTACACTTGGAAAGAGGTGCGGAAGGAAAGTCCGGCTGGTGGCAGCGAATACCAGGACACACACCTCTAAAAGCTGTTTCAGCCCAGAGGAGAGGTGGGTTGTCTCATATTGTTGGCAGTGGTGGGGGTGATGATAGCGGACTCGTAGCACACTGATACAGAGTTTGCCAGTGGAACAGTTACCTTAGCATTGCAAAACAGGATATACAAGAGGATACATTTGTACAACAGTTTTATTTGTTTCTAGATAGCACAGTATAGTGTAGCAGTAGAGAATGAGCTCCACGAGTATGACTCACTTACTGTGCCACAGCTTGTTGAAAGGTGCCAGGAAAGGGATTCAGCCTGAAAGTCTGAAGCAGAAGAAAAGGCAGATCTCATAGCTACTCTCTTGGCACATGATCTGAAGCAGACAGTCGTTGGGGGTGAGTCAGGAACTGAGGCAGCAGGCCCCCAAATCAGCTTGAGCACTGCGACTGCAGCTATTGCTGCAAGACAAGGCATTGGGCGAAAAGACTGGATGCTGAAGCAGAAGCAAGAAGGTTGGCAGACAGAGAGAAGAACGACAGCATGAACTCCAGAGACAACAACACGAGAAGGAGATGATGACCTCCGCAGTCAGCAAACCGTGAGTAATGGTGGAGTGAGTTTACCTCATGAAGCCAAAATGAATTCTAAATTGTTCCCTCAGTTTAAAGAGGGAGATGACCTTGATTTATTTTTAAGGTCATTTGAGAGAGTATGTAATCAATTACAATTGAATAAGGCTTCCTGGTCAACTTATCTCACACCCTTGCTGACGGGGAGAGCGTTGAATGCATTTGCTAAAATGAGTAATGAAGACTATGCTGATTATGATAAAGTAAAAACAGTGTTGTTGAAACATTCTGAATTAACTCCTGAGGCTTACAGAAGAAAATTTAGGGAGTTAAAGAAAAGCCCAGAAGACAGTTATGCAGAACTGCAGGTTAAACTGTATACTTACCTTGATAGGTGGATGGAGGGGGCTAAAGCAACTACTGTGGAACTGATTAAAGATGTATTGGTGAGAGAACAATTCCTTAAAATTGTACCTGAGGACATGCGTGTATGGCTCATAGACAGGGCATGCGCCTCTTCCACAGAGGTGGTAGGAAGCGCTGGCAGTATCTGTCTAGCCGACCCACACACACTGGCGTAAGTCTTATGGTATGGGGGCAGCACATGGGTATAAGGGATCCCATGGGGGCAGCCCAAAGGAAACCAGCCTGCACCTGAGCCCAAAGTAGAGCCTCTGGTTCTAAGCGGACTCAAGAAATAGGTCCCAAGAAATGTCATATTTGCAATCAAGTGGGACACTTGAGATATAACTGCCCTCAGAAACTGGTTAAGGGGCAGAGATATTGGGGCGGGGGTGATCAAAAGGGCACTGGTGTGTTTGTAGGGTGTGTCCAGTCTGAAGAACCACTCTCCTCTGATGAGAATCTGCGTCCCATTACAGTTAATGGAATAGTAACACAGGGACTATGGGACACAGGTGCTAACATCTCCCTGGTAAGGCAAGATCTCATTCGGGCAGAGCAGATCGTGCCTGGGAAATACTCCAAGGTTCGGGCATTCACAGGGCCACCAGTCCCATTACCAATGGCTAGAGTCTTCCTGAGCTGGGAAGGGGGCCATGTAGAAAAGGAGGTGGGAGTTGTAGAGGACCTACCTGTAAGTATGATTGTGGGGGAAGGATTTGGACCCCAGTAAAAAACTGGTGTGTGTTGTAACTCGTAGTCAGGCACAAGGGCAAGCTTCTGAGGGAAGAGGTTGACTCTGGGTGGTCCAGCCACACCCTCAGCAGCTGAGGAAGTGTGTCAGCACAGGGAGGGGCTGGCTAGAAGCTGCAGTCCAGAACCCCAGTCACAAATAGAGGAACCCACAGGACTTCCTTCAGAAGGGGGCACTGGGAAGGGTCAGACGAGGGGCAGCTGAGTGCTGCAGCGAACTGACCCTACCCTGGAAAAACTAGGGGAAATAGCTCATAGGGCTGAGCATTCTCAGGGGTAAAGAGTCCATTTACTGGGACAATGGGCTGTTGTACAGAGAATGTACAACAGAGGAAGGGCTAGCTGGTGAGGTACTCCAGCAGCTGGTAGTCCCTAAGGTTCACCGTCAGCAGCTTTGGCCCTTGCATGATATCCCTTTTCAGGGCACTTGGGAGTGAGCGCCTGGCGCCTCACCAACAATTTCTTCTGGCCTGGTATTGGCAAGGATGTGGCAAATTATTGCGGACTTGTCCACAGTGCCAGCAGGTAGGAAAATGGGGACAAGGCCAAGGCAGCTTTGGTGCCCTGCCCGTATTGATGAACCCTTCAAGATGGTAGCAGTGGACATAGTGGGGCCATTGAGCACCCCAAGTCGCACTGGCAAGTGGTATATCCTGGTAGTTGTAGACTATGCCACCTAGATACCCAGAGGTGGTCCTAACATCCTCTGAGGCAGGACCAGTGGCAGATGCACTGTTGGAAATATTTAGCGGTGGGGATTCCCCAGGAGATACTGTCAGACCGGGGTGCCAATTTTATGTCAGGATTAATGAGTAGTTTGTGGGAGAAGTGTGGGGTAAAGCAGCTCAAAACCTCCCCATACCATCCCCAAGCTAATGGTCTGGTGGAGCGATTTAATTCAACCCTTAAGACCATGCTAAGGACTTTTGCTGACCAGCATAAGAGAGACTGGGTCAAATATTTGCCTCATCTCCTATTTGCATACAGAAAAGTCCCACAGGAGTCCACAGGGTTCTCAACTTTCGAGCTCCTGTTTGGTCATAGGGTGCGGGGGCCACTAGATTTGATTCGGGACGAATGGGAGGGTGACCGTGCCTCCCAAGGGGAGTCTGTTGTGGAGAATGTCCTGAACTTCAGGACCCACCTTAGGGAGCTCATGGGGTTTGCTCAGAGCACCTGGCCACTGCACAACAGCGCAGAAAGTCTGGTATGACCATGGGGCCCGAGCCAGAGAATATGTGGTGGGACAGCGAGTGATGGCACTCATCCTGTCCGACAGAATAAGTTACAGGCAGCATGGGAGGGCCATTCTCCATTGTCCAAAGGTTAGTGACGTCAATTACATGATAGAGCTCCCGGACAGGAGATGCAAATGAAAGGTGTATCATGTTAACATGCTGAAGCCTACCATGACAGAGAGGAATGGTCCTCGCTGTATGCAGTGCTCAGAGGAGGAAACTGAGGTAGATCCACTGGTGGACCTACTTGGGAGGCCAGGGTGCATCCTCTGTGGACAGCCTTACCCTCTCGGAACAGCTGACACCAGCCCAGGTGCAAGAAATTAGGGTGTGAGAGAATTTGAAGACATGTTCACAGGAAACCAGGGTACACCACGATGGCAGAGCACCATGTGGATACAGGGACCCAGGATCCCTGAAACAGTCCCCTACAGGGTACCTGAGCATGTTAAGCAGACTGTGAAGAGGAGCTCAAAGAGATGCTGGAACTGGGGGTAATCCAGGAATCTAGTAGCCCTGGGCATCACCCGTGGTACTGATCCCCAAAAGAGATGGCACCACACGATTCTCGTGGACTACGGAAGCTTAACAGCTGCAGGTCTGATGCTTATCCCATGCCCAGAACAGATGAGACCCTGGGAGCGACTGGAGAGCCAAGTATCTGACCACAATAGACCTAACAAAGGGCTATTGGCAGGTACCTCTGACCCCTGCGGCCAGGGAAGATCAGCGTTTGTTACTCCATTTGGTTTATATGAATTTAAGGTAATGCCATTCGAATGAAGAATGCACCTGCAACCTTTCAACGGCTTGTAGATCGATTCTGTCTGGGGTGAGATGAGTTTGCATTGGCTTATATGGATGATATAGCCATATATAGCCAGACCTGGGATGAGCACATCAAGAATGTATGGATGTGTCTCCACAGGTTAAAGAAGGCAGGTCTGACAGTCAAGGCAAGAGAAGTGCCAGATAGGTATGGCAGAAGTATCCTACCTTGGGCACGGGTGGGTAGTGGACACATCCGTCCGGAGCCTGCCAAGGTTGATGCCATCCTGGCCTGGCCTACTCCTACCACAAAGAAACAGGTCAGGGCATTTCTAGGGACTGCAGGGGTACTACCGAGAGTTTGTTCCCACTCTATAGCGATCTGGCTAAGCCTGACAGACCTAACCAAGAAGGAAAGCCAGATGCAGTGAAGTGGTCAGAAGGCTGTGAGATTGCTTTCAGGAGCTAAAGAAGGCCTTAAGCAGCCCAGCTGTATTGGCTAGCCCCAATTATAGTTTAAAGTTTATGGTCCATGTGGATGCCTCAGATCATGGGCCAGGGGCTGTGCCTGACAAATTACTCAGCAGGAAAACACCCAGTTGATTAGCCCTCAACCGAAGGCTTTGCCCAGAGAGGAGGCATCCATACAATTGAGAAGAATGCTTGGGAATAGTGTGGGCCTTCCAGAAGCTGCAGCCTTACCTATATAGGAGAATTTACTGTGGTCACAGATCATAATCCCCTGATTTGGCTTCATAGGTCCAGTGGACAAATGGTAAACTACTACGTTGGAGTTTGGTACTGCAGGCATACAACATGACCATACAGCATCGCAGTGGCAAGCAAAATGCAAATGCAGATGGCCATATCAGGCAGGGCTAATGGCCTGGCTGGATACTTTGGGCACTCCTCAGTAATAGATGAACGGCTGTGTCACTTGGGGTAGCCAAAGGGACACGCTTCATTATCTGGGGAGATGTGACAGAAATGGGAAGGAAAGAGTTAATGGTTTGATTCTGTAGAAGCCTTATTTTTTTAGCAGTGTGGAAAAATACACTGAGGCTGAAATCCTCCAGCAGCAACCAGCTTGTGGAATTCCTAGCTGCTAGATAAGAGCTGGGTCATAAATCTCAGTGGACATCTCAGACACACCCAGACCTTGCAGACACGGATAGAGGGCAGTTTGAATGGATTGGATCATTCAAATATAAACTTAAGGTGAAAAGGAATATAATTGGTCACACAATAGGTGTTCACTCTGATTGGGACAATTAAATAGATACATGTTAGTTGGTTGGTGCATTTAAGGAGAATAGGAATGACCCTGGTCTCCATAGACTATATAAGCTTCTGTAAGACAGAGAACTCTCTCTTGCTTTGGGAAGCTGTGAGGGAACATGGGAGCCTACCTGGTATGTCCGTGGGAGCTGGCAGTTAGAACAGGGTCAGTGTCTTATATGAGGACAGGAAGGGTAAGTTTAGTGATAGTATATTTCAGTAATAGCCTATTCTTTTGCCATCTGTTGTTTAAAAACATTTGTTTACTTTTCCTGTATGAGTGTTATTCTCTTGTGTTGTAAATACATTTCCTGTAAATGCTCATTGCACTTTCTGTTAAGTAAAAGCTATTTATTTGCTCAACAGTTGTGTCTCTGATGTCATTTTCTAAGGTAGATTTGGTTTCCACTGGCTAAAGTAAGCTCTGTGTAGCATCCGCCACCTGAAAGAGCACACTACCAGACTTTATTGCAGGGTACCGTGTGATTATTCAAGTTTGTACATGAAAGAGGTGCCGGAAGAGATCCGGCTGGTGGCAGGAATGCTAAGGACACACACCTCTCTAAAAGCTGTTTCAGCCCAGAGGGAGAGGTGGGTTGTCATATATTAGAAGAAAAAGGCAGATCTCATAGCTACTCTCTTGGCACATGATCTGAAGCAGACAGTCATTGGGGGTGATTCAGGAACTGAGGCAGCAGGCCCCCCAAATCAGCTGGTACTGCGATTGCAGCTATTGCTTGCAAGACAAGGCATGGAGGCGAAAAAGACTGGATGCTGAAGCAGCAGGAAACAGAAGGTTGGAAGCAGAGAGAACTTGAGAAGAAGACTGGCAGACAGAGAAAAGAACGCGGAAGACAGAGAGAAAGAACGACAGCATGAACTCCAGAGACAACAGCACGAAGGAGATGATGACCCTCCGCAGTCAGCAAACCGTGAGTAATGGTGGAGTGAGTTTACCTCATGAAGCCAAAATGAATTCTAAATTGTTCCCTCAGTTTAAAGAGGAGATGACCTTGATTTATTTTAAGGTCATTTGAAGAGTATGTAATCAATTACAATTAAATAAGGCTTCCGGGTCAACTTATCTCACACCCTTGCTGTGAGAAGGAGGCGTTGAATGCATTTGCTAAAATGAGTAATGAAGACTATGCTGATTATGATAAAGTAAAACAGTGTTGTTGAAATGTTTTGAATTAACTCCTGAGGCTTATAGAAGAAAATTTAGGAGTTAAAGAAAAGCCCAGAAGACAGTTATGCAGAACTGCAGGTTAAACTGTATACTTACCTTGATAGGTGGATGGAGGGGCTAAAGCAACTACTGTGGAACTGATTAAAGATGTATTGGTGAGAGAACAATTCCTTAAAATTGTACCTGAGGACATGCGTGTATGGCTCATAGACAGGGCATGCGCCTCTTCCACAGAGGTGGCAGGAAGCGCTGGCAGTATCTGTCTAGCCGACCCACACACCTGGCAGTAAGTCTTATGGTATGGGGGCAGCACATGGGTATAAGGGATCCCATGGGGGCAGCCCAAAGGAACCAGCCTGCACCTGAGCCCAAAGTAGAGCCCTCTGGTTCTAAGCGGACTCAAGAAATAGGTCCCAAGAAATGTCATATTTGCAATCAAGTGGGACACTTGAGATATAACTGCCCTCAGAAACTGGTTAAGGGGCAGAGATATTGGGCGGGGTGATCAAAAGGGCACTGGTGTGTTTGTAGGGTGTGTCCAGTCTGAAGAACCACTCTCCTCTGATGAGAATCTGCGTCCCATTACAGTTAATGGAATAGTAACACAGGGACTATGGGACACAGGTGCTAACATCTCCTGGTAAGGCAAGATCTCATTCGGGCAGAGCAGATCGTGCCTGGGAAATACTCCAGGTTCGGCATTCACAGGGCCACCAGTCCCATTACCAATGGCTAGAGTCTTCCTGAGCTGGGAAGGGGCCATGTAGAAAAGGAGGTGGGAGTTGTAGAGGACCTACCTGTAAGTATGATTGTGGGGAAGGATTTGGACCCCAGTAAAAACTGGTGTGTGTTGTAACTCGTAGTCAGGCACAAGGGCAAGCTTCTGAGGGAAGAGGTTGACTCTGGGTGGTCCAGCCACACCTCAGCAGCTGAGGAAGTGTCCAGCACAGGGGAGGGGCTGGCTAGAAGCTGCAGTCCAGAACCCCAGTCACAAATAGAGGAACCCACAGGACTTCCTTCAGAAGGGCACTGGGAAGGGTCAGACGAGGGCAGCTGAGTGCTGCACAGCTAACTGACCTCTACCCCTGGAAAAACTGAGGGAAATAGCTCATAGGGCTGAGCATTCTCAGGGGGGTAAAGAGTCCATTTACTGGGACAATGGGCTGTTGTACAGAGAATGTACAACAGAGGAAGGGCTAGCTGGTGAGGTACTCCAGCAGCTGGTAGTTCCTAAGGTTCACCGTCAGCAGCTTTTGGCCCTTGCACATGATATCCCTTTTCAGGGCACTTGGGAGTGAGGCGCACAAGAAAGCGCCTCACCAACAATTTCTTCTGGCCTGGTATTGGCAAGGATGTGGCAAATTATTGCCGACTTGTCCACAGTGCCAGCGGTAGGAAAATGGGGACAAGGCCAAGGCAGCTTTGGTGCCCTGCCCATTATTGATAAACCCTTCAAGAGGGTATCAGTGGACATAGTGGGCCATTGAGCACCCCTAGTCGCACTGGCAAGTGGTATATCCTGGTAGTTGTAGACTATGCCACTAGATACCCAGAGGCAGTGGTCCTAACATCCTCTGAGGCAGGACCAGTGGCAGATGCACTGTTGGAAATATTTAGCCGGTGGGATTCCCAGGAGATACTGTCAGACCGAGGTGCCAATTTTATGTCAGGATTAATGAGTAGTTTGTGGGAGAGTGTGGGGTAAAGCAGCTCAAAACCTCCCCATACCATCCCAAGCTAATGGTCTGAGTGGAGCGATTTAATTCAACCCTTAAGACCATGCTAAGGACTTTTGCTGACCAGCATAAGAGAGACTGGGACAAATATTTGCCTCATCTCCTATTTGCACAGGAAGTCCTACAGGAGTCCACAGGGTCCTCAACTTTCGAGCTCCTGTTTGGTCATAGGGTGCAGGGGCCACTAGATTTGATTCGGGACTGAATGGGAGGGTGACCGTGCCTCCCAAGGGGAGTCTGTTGTGAGAATGTCCTGAACTTCAGGACCCGCCTGGGAGCTCATGGGATTTGCTCAGGAGCACCTGGCCACTGCACAACAGCGCAGAAAGTCTGGTATGACCATGGGGCCCGAGCCAGAGAATATGTGGTGGGACAGCAGTGATGGCACTCATCCCTGTCCGACAGAATAAGTTACAGGCAGCATGGGAGGGCCATTCTCCATTGTCCAAAAGGTTAGTGACGTCAATTACATGATAGAGCTCCCGGACAGGACATGCAAACGAAAGGTGTATCATGTTAACATGCTGAAGCCCTACCATGACAGAGAGGAAATGGTCCTCGCTGTATGCAGTGCCTAGAGGAGGAAACTGAGGTAGATCCACTGGTGGACCTACTTGGGAGGCCAGGGTGCATCCTCTGTGGACAGCCTTACCCTCTCGGAACAGCTGACACCAGCCCAGGTGCAAGAAATTAGGTGTGCTGAGAGAATTTGAAGACATGTTCACAGGAAACCAGGGTACACCACGATGGCAGAGCACCATGTGGATACAGGGACCCAGGATCCCTGAAACAGTCCCCTACAGGGTACCTGAGCATGTTAAGCAGACTGTGAAAGAGGAGCTCAAGAGATGCTGGAACTGGGGGTAATCCAGGAATCTAGTAGCCCCTGGGCATCACCCGTGGTACTGATCCCCAAAAGAGATGGCACCACACGATTCTGCGTGGACTACCGGAAGCTTAACAGCTGCACGGAGTCTGATGCTTATCCCATGCCCAGAACAGATGAGACCCTGGAGCGACTGGAGGGAGCCAAGTATTTGACCACAATAGACCTAACAAAGGGCTATTGGCAGGTACCTCTGACCCCTGCGGCCAGGGAAAGACCAGCGTTTGTTACTCCATTTGGTTTATATGAATTTAAGGTAATGCCATTCGGAATGAAGAATGCACCTGCAACCTTTCAACGGCTTGTAGATCGCATTCTGTCTGGGGTAGGTGAGTTTGCATTGGCTTATATGGATGATATAGCCATATATAGCCAGACCTGGGATGAGCAGATCAAGAATGTGCGGGATGTGTTCCACAGGTTAAGATTGTGCTGTCCTATCTCTGCTTCTGTAAACCAGTTAGTTTAGCCTACCCATTTTTACAGACTGCCATGAATTGGTAACAGTGCTCCCGACGACACCGATAGTAATTAACAGGCTGACACTCTGACCCGGAAGATGCCTTTTCATGAAGCAACAGCATTTTACCTGCAGTACAGTTTTTGTGATGTAACCCTTACCCACAAACCTCAAAAGAGTACCATTGTTTTCCTGCTCTGGCTAGATTCCTAGTCCATTCCTGCTGTGCAAACTTACAATCATACTTCTCTCTATATATTATGAAGCTCATACTGTCTCACTGTTCCCATGCCTCCTGTACAAACTGTATATGTATTTTGAAGCTGTCTACTGTATCCTAATGTAAAGTGGTTGGTTTACTTAACCCCGGGTCACCCCTGAAAAAGGGATCTTTGGTCTCAGAGGGCTTACCTGGTAAACAAAATCTAAATAAATAAATACTTAATGACATCACTTTTTTTTTCAAAAGGCGGAAGGACTATTTTATCATAAACTCAAACAAGGAAATCTTTTTTTCACCATATAAACATGTTTCCAAAATGTTATAAAAAAAGAAAATGTTGCCCATTTTATAAGCGCAATAAAACACTCCAGGTGTGTGCATGGAACATATTTTACAGCACGCCGAGGCTAAATGCACTCGGCCAAGGCCTCGTGCCTTATTATGCCTCTGGCGTGTGGTAAAATATGTTCCATGCACACCCTATCGTGTCTTATTGCTTACATAGCAGCCATTAGCGAGACATGGTTCACCAGTAACCACATTTGGGAGACTTCAGTACCTGGCTATGTACTGTTCAGAAGAGACCGAGGTGCAAAACGGGGGGCTGGAGTGGACCTTTATGTCAATGAAAATATCTAAGCTACAGAAATTCAGAATACACATATGGAGCCAGAAGAACTGTGGGTCACTCTGGAAACAGGAAATGGGACAGCCATACGAACTGTGGTTGTCTATAGGCCTCCAGACCAGGGAGAGGACATAGACACATTACTGTTAGAAGATATACAAAACATGACAGCTAAAGGGGAGGTTCTGAAAATGGGAGACTTCAACATGCCAGATACAGACTGGTCACTACCAGCAGGAACATCCACCAGAACTAGACACATTGTGGATTCCCTGCAGGGAAAGGGCCTCACACAACTGGTAGAGTGACCCACAAGAGACAGGGCTATCCTAGATATAGTACTGACTAATGGAAAAATGATCACAGACCTCCAGGTAGAAGGTCACCTGGGGGGCCAGTGACCATCACATGGTATGGTTCAATTTGGCCACTAGAACTAAATCATCCCATTGCAAGGCAAATATATGGGACTTCAGAGAAACTGACTTTGATAAGATGGCCAAGAGAGTTAAGCTAGCCCTGGCAAGAAGAAATACAGGTGAGGGGGTACAGGCAAAATGGGCAAGTATTAAGGATGCAATACTTGAAGCAACATCCCACTGTGTTAGAGAGAAAAGCAAGAGCAAAAGAAGAAGGAAACCACTTTGGTTCTCAAAAACAGTAGCAGAAAAGGTCAGAGGCATTCTGGAAATATAAGAGAATGCAGCAGGACGAAGATAGGGAGGCATACCAAACTTCCCTAAGAGAAGCAGGGAAGGCAGTAAGGCAGGTGAATGTCCAAACCGAGGAAACACTAGCATGAACAGTAAAAGGAGGTGACAAGACTTCCTATAGATAAATTAGTGAAAATGAGAAAGTCCAGAGGGGAGATTGCTAGGATCAAAGGGGATAAGGGGGAGTGTGAGGAGGACCAAGGAAAAGCATCTATCCTAAATAGATACTTCTGCTAAGTATTTACTGAGGAGAAGGTAGGGCAAGGCCCACAGCTCAGCACCATGGACGCAGGGGGGAGGGAAATGTGCACTAGTCCCTTCACAAAAGAAAGGGTCCTACAAGAGCTCGTTATGCTCAGGATGGACAAGGCAAAGGGACCTGATAGCATACATCCCAGGGTACTAAAGAAGCTAAGTGTGGAACTAGCAGAGCTATTATCAGAACTGTTTAGTGAGTTTCTGAGCACAGGAGAGGGCCCAGAAGACTGGAGAAGGGCTTGTGTGATCCCGCTCCACAAGAGTGGTAGCAGGGAGGAGGCAGGGGACTACAGACCAGTCAGTCTTACCTCAGTAGTGGGCAAGATTATGGAGGCACTCTTTAAGGAAAGGATAGTGCAACACCTGGATCCATAGGAGCACAGGATCTAACACAGCATGGGTTTACAACAGGAAGGTCCTGTCAAGCCAATCTCATAGATTTCTTTGACTGGGTAACCAGAGTGGTGGACTAAGGGGGAGCAGTTGATGTCACCTACCTTGACTTCAGCAAAGCTTTTGATACTGTTCCACATAGAAGATTGATTAATAAGCTGAGTAGGCCCAGGGTGGGTGAGAAGTTGGTCAACTCGGTGGCAAACTGGTTGGCGGGCAGAAAACAGAGAGTGGTGGTAAATGGTATACAGTCAGAAGAGATGCAAGTCACAAGTGGGGTACCTCAGGGATCAGTCCTGGGGCCACTTCTCTTCAATATCTTCATTAGTGACATTGCAGATGGACTGGAGGTAAGGTTTGCCTGTTTGCAGATGACACCAAGATCTGCAACAGAGTAGATGATCCAGATGGGGTGGGCAGAATGAGAAGAGAGCTGGATAAACTGGCAAAATGGTCAGAAGAGTGGCAAATGAGATTTAACATAAAGAAGTGCAAGATCATGTGCATATGGAAGAGAAACCCTGAAGCTACCTATAGTTTGAGAGGGGAGTTGCTAGCAATCACAAAGGGAAGAAAGAGACTTGGGCGGCATCATCATCACAGATGACCTGAAATCATCCAAGCAGATCACTAACACAGTAGGTAAGGCTAGAGGGCTGTTGGGGTGTATTAGTAGGGGTATCGCAAGTTGTAAGAGGGAGGTTATATATCCCTCTTTACAAGAGACTGGTTAGGCCCCATCTCGGGTACTGTGTGCAGTACTGGAAGCCGCATCTGCACAAGGACATTAACAAAATGGAGGCAGTCCAGAGAAGGGCAACCAAAATGGTGTAGGGACTGCATCAGAAAACATATGAGGACAGATTAATGGAGCTCAATATGTATACCCTAGAGCAAAGAGGGAGAGAGGTGATATGATCGAAACATTCAAACACCTTAAGGGCATTAACAAGGTGGAAGAGTCTAACATGTTTCAATATAAGAAAAATAGCAGGACAACAGGACACAGCATGAGATTAGAGGGTGGCCGATTAAGGGGTAATGTGAGGAAGTTCTTTTTCACAGAAAGGGTGGTGGATGTATGGAATGACCTACCTCAGGAAGTGGTGGATATGAATACAGTGCAGGGCTTCAAACAGGAATTGGATGGGCATAAGGCAGCAATACAGATGAGTATGAATAGATAGGTCATTGACAGAGTGCAGGCCTATGGCACATTCCTAAGGTAGAAAAAATTGTCAGACTGGATGGGACTTGCGGTCCTTATCTGCTGTCAACTTCTGTTTCTATGTTTCTATGAAACAATATTCGTGCAACTGAATTCTAGTGAAAACTTCAAATTCGGTTTCCAGATAATCATGAAACTGCCCTATTTCAGTCTCAGACCCCCACCACATGAATTACAGATGATATTCGTATCTTTAATAGGTCACAGTGTCACCTATAAATGCATTACAGCTAGCATTCATGGTGAAACTGCACTGAAACTGTACAGTTTGCAAATGAGGTGGCCACTGTAGACCCCATTGCCATGCCTTTGATTTGTTGGTAATAGCAGTAGGTTCTAGCTGAGTCAGTTGACAAATAGAAACATAGAATTTGATGGCAGATAAGGACCACGTGGCCCACCCAGGCTGCCCATTTTTTTTCCCTGCCAGTACTTTCACTGCAGACCCTGCTTGATCTCAGGCACTTCTCCCATCTTGCTTCCTTGAAGCCTATCATTGTTTTTGCCACCACCACCTCCATTGGAAGACTGTTCCATGCATCCACTACTCTTTTACTGAAGAAGTACTTCCTCACATCTCTCCTAAATGTTCCCCCTTCCAGCTTCATTGTATGTCCCCTTGTTCTCGTGCCTCTCTTGCTCTGAAAAATACTCCCCTCTGGTACCTTATTCAATCTCATGAGGTAATTTTCTATCATGTCCCCCACTCCCTTCTCTCTTCCAAAGTGTACATATTGAGGTCCTTCAGTCTCTCCTCATAGAGCTTCTGATGTAACCCTTGCACAATTTTAGTTGCCCTCCTATGGACAGTCTTCACTATGTCTATGTCCATCCTGAGACATGGTCTCCAGAACTGGACACAGTACTCCAGGTGGGGTCTCACCAGCGATCTATACAGTGGCAACACCACCTCCCTACTTTTGCTGGTAACACCCCTTCCTATGCACCCCAACATCCCTCTGGCCCAACTTACTACCTTGTTGCACTGTCTCGCCACCTTGAGGTCATCAGATGTAATATCTCCAAGGTCCCTTTCCTGTTTGGCCACTGTCAATATCCCTTCCCCCATTTTGTACTCCGCTTCTATGTTTCTGTGTCCTAGGTGCATGATTTTGCACTTTTTCACACCGAAACCCAGCTGCCGTGCCCTTGACCACTCCTCAAATTTTCTCCGGTCTGTTCACATTCTTTCCACCTACTCTGGAGTGTCGTCCGTTTGCAGAATTTTATGTCATCTGCAGAGAGGCATATCTTTCCTTTCAGCTGATCTGCAATCTCAGTTATAAAGACATTAAAGAGAACTGGTCCCAGTACTGAGCCCTGAGGCACCCCACTGCACGGGGTCATAATATTGCTAATATAAACAGTGTGGCAATAAATGCTGCAAACAAAACGTCAGTAAAAAACACCAACCCAATACAAAAAGCCCACCACACCCCCGGACTTAAAGTAAGAAAAACTCAGAGGGAGTGTGGACATAGGGGATGGGGAGAAACTCGGGGAGGGGGGGGATTCTATTTTGTAAAAAAAAAAAAAACTCACACAAAAAGTTGTAACACTAGGAGACCTGGGGGAACCGAACCATGGTCCCAGGTTTCCAACCCTGCCGTGTGCTGGAGTCTTAGCCACTCTATCACGGGAGCAGATCAACCAGGTACCACACACATGACAACTTGATCCCATTCATGTATTAGCGCAGAGCGACAGGGGTAGCGGTAATTCCCTACCACCATTATACCTCTGTCGCTGTACATGCTTTCACCCTTTACACAGCACAGTTCTTGCTGCGCTATTATTGTAGCGCTATATTGACCTGTTACCCTTCCCAGTTGACTCCATTTACCACTACCCGCTGATGATGCCTATCCTTTAACTAATTTCTTACCAACTTTACCACCTTAAGACCCATCTCCAAGCTGCACAGTTTCCTTGTGAATCTCCTATGCAGTATAGTGTAGAATGCTTTACTAACATCTAAGTAGGCCATGTCCACCGCCCCACCCTGATCTATTTCCCTAGTCACCTCGTCAAAGAAATCTATTAGATTTGACTGACATGACCTCCCCCCAGTGAATCAGTGTTGCCTCACGTCTTGCAGCATGCTGGATTCAAGATACTCCACAATCCTTTTCTTAAACAGTGACTCCATTAACTTCTCCTCCCTCCCACACTGATGTCAGACTGCCCAACCTACAGTTGCCACTGAGCCTCCTCCCTGCAGCTGCTTTTATGAATCAAGTCAGTGTCAGTGGCTCAGTAGGTAGCACACTCGCCTCTCAGGCCGGGAGATCAGAGGGCTGTGGGTTCAGTTCCCACATCTGGCACTTGGATTAATATCCCAGTACTGACACTGTGGTGCAGCATGATAGGGGTGTTGCACTTCTGAGGTGCCGTCTTTCCAATGAGACATTAAACTGAGGTCCCATCTGCCTGGATTGGTGGTAGTTCAGGTGGATGTTAAAGATCCCATGGCACTTATCGAAAAGAGTAGGGGAAATTTTTATTAGGGATCAAAAACAAAACACAAGTAATAAATACAGAAAACAAGAGAAACAGATTACATCAAATAAGCATTACCTAAAAGAAAAGAAATACAGGAAATAAAAACACATAAACATGAATCTGAAAAAATTAGAGGCAATTTAACATCCATACATGAAACAGAAACACACACACACAAAAAAAACCTAACCCACCTACCCAATATGATGCCATAAACGATGTCTGACTTCAGTCCCCAGAGTACGGAACTCATAGTCATATAAATTATCCAAATCAGTCTGAATGCGAAAAAAAACATCTTGCATCATGACAGTTTTAGCTTGGAGACATCGTAAACATCTAGCATGCCATATGGCCCATTTAAGGCAAGCCAAAATTACAAAAACTGTGCTCTGATGCCATTTATGCCACTCTGTGGGAATTAGTCCCAGAATTAAAATATCATATGTCATAAATCGAAACAATGATTCACCCCACATGATGGCCAATTTAGACCAGAAACCCTGCACATGAAAACAATCAAAATACAAATGATGCATAGTTTCTAGACACCCCGAACAAGATGGTTCAGAACTATACCTGTCACCTAACTGCTTATGTTTTTGATTATTTCGTACATTAAGCTTCTGGTGTCCACAAAGCCAGACAACATCTTGCATTTTTTTCGGGATTCTGGGTTCAATCATACTAGCAAGTAACAAATCAGTGTTTACAATGGTAGGAACCATAAACAAAGGATCTTCAAAAAAACAAGAATCTACAATACGAGTATAAAATACTTTTTTTTCATGTGAGATGAACCAAAGAAGCTCAATTTTCCACAATCTGATATATTTTAAAGTTATTCGGACATAATCTGGCAGTAATGTTTTTGACTGATGCCATTTACCCCTACCCCAGGCTGTTAGGAATTCTGTTCCCCATAAACTCATACATAAAGTTTCCATGCCATCATTATCCAGTAGCATCGGATGAATGGTACTATAAAAAAAATTTCCCCCCAAAAATACTAAAGGCTGTATCATATTAAGGTCCCCTGACTTCCAAGCCCTGTACGTATGTGCCCATTTAACAGAATTTAATCGACTCCCCTATAAGAAGTAAAAAAATAGGGCCATAATCTTGGTATGCATACTAAAAAGGAGAGGAAATATATGCGAGACATACAAAAAAATCGGAGTAATATAAGAGCGGAGAAGAAATACTCTTTTCTTCCGTGACATTTTCCATGATTGCCGCTTAGCTACCTTCTGCTGAGCTATATCAAATACCATATCCCAATTACATTGAGGGGCCGTAGAAGTGCCATAATAAATACCCAGTAATTTCACATTACCCTGTACTATCGGCATGGCAAATGAATCTGGAACTAAAGCAGAACCTAAAACCAATATCCTGCTTTTCAAAAAATGTATCTGTATACCAGTAACAGATTGTAGTTCCTGAAAAATCTGAAGAACTCGCATACCAGAATTCAAACCAGCCACAGTAAATATACAATCATCAGCATACGCCAAAACTTTATGAAATGCACCACCCTTTACCAAAGAAATAGGCACCACCTGTGAATCCACATCTATTCGCCGTAAAACAGGATCAAGCCCAAAAACAAATAACAGAGGACTTAAGGGACACCCCTGCCGCACTCCAATATTGAGATGTATGGGGACAACGAAATACCCATTTATCAAGGGAGTAATCAGTGACTCAGAATACATAACAACCAACAAATCAATAAAGTGTGCAGGAATACCATAAAACTTTGAAACCGCCCAAATATGCTCATGACGAATGGCATCAAATGCAGTTTGCTGATCAAGGGACAAAAGATAACCAGACAGAGAATGAGACAGACCTTGCTCAACCAATTCACGTAAATAATTCAAATTATGTACAATATTACGACCAAGAACAGCACACGTCTACGTTGAAAAAAGCAGGTGCCTTGCTACCTTATAAAGTCTATTAGTCAAAACTATGGCCAAAATCTTATAATCAGAAGTCAAAAGACTAATAGATCAACAGTTCAAGAGCTGTTTAGAATCTCCTTTGTTTTTATAATGAAAAACCATAATCCCATTACTCATACTAGGAGTAAGCCTATTTTCCAACCAAATAGACTGAAAAAGGACTTGTAACCAAGGAAGCACACTATCAGAAAAGATTTTATAAAATTCATTAGGAATACCATCTATTCCTGGGGTAGTACAAGTGGATAATTTAGTAACAGCTAATGAAATTTCTTCCAAAGTGACGGGGAACACCAAAGTCTCTCGATCCGCAGGTAAAAGGGAAGGTATAACTAAATCATGAAGAAAAGAACTAGGTAAAGCTGAGGGAACATCCTGAAATTTAGAAGTAACAAAAGCTTGGACTACACGACAAAGATCCTTCACATCGTGCACCTGAGTGCCATCAGTATCCATCAAGACAGACATACTGTACCAAACCGTTCCAAACTCTGTGGGGAAAAATCATAGGGATCAACTTGCTGCTTGGTACCAGAGACCAAATATTTTTGCTGAGAAAAACTCTTATCTTCTCTGGATTTTAAATAATTACACATTTTAAGTTTAATATCTTGAAATTTCAATAAATTGGAATCATCCGAAACTGACACCTGACCCAGAAGCTTAATGTATTGCGCCATATACCCTAAATATTCTAAATAATGACTTCTAGCTTGATGCTTAGAAACCTGAAGAAATAACAATTCCAAATCTAATTTAACATTCTCCCTTCAATTGGACTATCATATAGAAAGCAAAGATCAGCACGTGCGGCAAATAAGTCATGTACCTGACCCACAGTGAAAGCATCATACAATAAACCCACATTTAGCTTCCAGTAAGCTCGGCCCATAGGAAGTTGTTGATACGGGCCCAGTTGAAGTTGTTTAACCAGGTGATCCGAAGTTTCCAGAGGCAAAAGAGCAACCTCCGAACAGGTAAGTCTGCGAGATAAAAAACAAAAATCTATTCGGGTGGACAAAACTCCCTTAAAGAATGTGTGTGTGTGACGGGGAAATATGTAAAATATCATGAACATCAACCAGATTATGACGTGTAAGCACCTCAAGAAGCGTGTTAGTATCACAAAAAATGTTCTGAGTCTTCCTACCCCAATTCCATGGACCCAGGCCACAATTAAAATCACCTCCCCACAAGATCAGTTTAGACGTATGGAGATATGGAGAGATTTTCTTAAATAAAGCGGCCCTTTCTGCCTTTTGTAGGGGAGCATAGACACTGATTAAACGATAAACACAATTTGAATAAACAAAATCCACCAACAGTGCTCTTCCCGGAGAAATATCAAAACCTTCAAAATCCTAATATTAATGTCTGCAAATAAAATACCCACCCCATCACAGACATCCTCACCCATAGACCATAAGGAAATACCCCATCTCCAATCTTTTTCAGCTGCTTTCAGTTGTAACAAAGAATGCAACCTAGTGTCCTGTAGCAATAATATATTACCCCGACATTCCCTTAGGCTAGCAAAAGTTACCTGTCTTTTGCAGGAATTTTTAATGCTATTAACATTAATGGTAAGTAAAACCACTCCTTTATCCATGGAGAGTGATATTTAAGGAGATGGGAAACTACAAAAAAAAAAGAAAACAAAATATGCCACCTCAGACACATCATTTCCTCTCTTTTTGTTTCTTAGGCTTAGGTTTATCACAGACACCAAAGTCTAAAATTGTGTCTGTTTGGGAAAAAGTCACTGAAGAAATATCTGATGCCAAACCATCATCTTCTTCTTCATGATCCCTGCAATGGCATATAGGTGTTTTGTAAAGGAAGGGAGTCAGTAGCAATAGTAGGTTCCACCAAAACTTTATGAGCTTTAGAGTGAGTCATTCTATGAAAAGAGGCCTCCTGCTGCATATCTGGAGGAGGCATACTTGATAGGGTCATAGGAGTAGAAGGGCCTAAAGGGGGACCCTGATCCATGTCACCTACACTAGAATCCTCTACTTGTGAATCATTGGATATCAAATAAATATCTGGAACTGATAAACCAGAAGCTGGCTCCAATTCCAACACTGGAATAGTCTTAGAAGGAACAGCCACGATAGAGGCAGAAGGGGTTTCTAAAGGGGCCAGAGGTTTACCGGGGGGGGGGACAAAGGAGAGGTCTGGGGATGAGTAATCAAAGCCTGAAGTTTTTGGCCCTCCTTCTGAGCTGTTGCTACATATAAATCCTGTTCTGCTCTAATAGCTGGATCTGCACAATTGTGGGAAGCCCAAGAACAGAGTCTAAAAGTATGACCCAATTCATCACATAAATTACACTTAGGAGGATTCCTACAATGTGCACCAATATGTCCCAAGTCATCACATAGGCCACACTTTTGCCGATTACAAACACTACTTAGATGACCCAAAACCCCACATTTATAACAGGCCCGTGGCTGACCCGGGTTAAAAAATGATGCCCCTGTCTCTCCCCAGAAAGAAACATTTAGGTAAATGCTGGGTTAAGCCATTTTCCAATCTTAAATCTACCAAAAACTTCCATCCCCCAGTCCATAAGCATTCACCATCCAGGATAGTTTCCGGTTGTCCTTTAACTACACAATGCTGTTGTAACCAATAAGTAATGTCTGCAACATTAACGCCATCATTACAAAATATAACTAATTATTTTAGATACAGGTTTAGTCAAAGGTATGGCCACAAAGGAACTCCATAACGGAGTATGTTTAAGAAGCTGAAACTGTTTCCAAAATCTATCTAAACCAGCAGAGTGTTTAAAACTAATGTCAAAAACAGAATCTCCAGGCATATGAATGAGAGTATAAATCGCATAAGCATAGAATTTCATACTCCCCTTCAATAAGTCTCGTCCAACAAACTGTTTATTAGGGACCTCAGACATAGGACCCCTAAAGTTCAGACGCACCGCATTACACCGTGCTGCCGGTTCAGAAGAAAGCCCAAAAGTAGCAGGAAAAAGCTTCTCCTTGATGCCTGTATGCCATCCAGAAGGTACAGCAACTGATGCAGGTGCAGGCTCCACAAGAACTGCCACAGGACTTGCAGTGGACAAATCTTGAGTAGTAGGCTGAAAGTCCTCGGGGGGGGGGGTTCCAACGAAGAAGATTCCCCTTCCAAACATTTAATATCATCTAAAAGAGATTTAGAAGGATGCACAGCAATGGATTGAGATTGTACTGCAGGGGAACCTTGACCCAAAGGGATTGAAACAGTGGACAGAGCAGCCTGCTCAGAATCCACAGGAAGTTTAACAGGAGCTGAGGGTACAAGGTTTGCATCCCACCCTGTACCATCAGGAGACTTAAACCATCCCGCTGCCTCCAATGCCTGGGAAACCCTTGCATCAGGAGCCGCAACATCCCCCTTCAGAAAGAGCACTAATTTGAGAAGCAGGTAAGGGAGAAACAGACTGCTGAAGATCAGCAGATAAACCAGTGTTAATTGTACTAGCAACAACAGAACACTGTCGTGCAGAGTCATGTCCAAGTAAAGGGGATTCCAAAATAGTAGGCTGGGATGAAAAAAGAGCATCATCAGGCTGAGAACACAGAATAGAGCTTTGTAAAGCATTCAAATCACAATGTGAAGCAACCGACTCCGTAGGCATAGAACTTAGACATAAAGTACTCACTGTGCTTACTGAAAGAGCTAGAGGGGAAAGAACCATGTCAGAATCCACAGCTGAACCATTTCAGAGGCTTCAGCCACATTGACCTGCATTCGGTCATCGCGTCGTGGAAGGAGCACCACTTCCTCTTCCTGTACCTCCCCACTAGTGTCCCATGCACTTTCCAAATCCCACGTCAAGCGGTTCCATATCTCCAGATACTGACTCTCTTCCTGAGCCAACTGCCGACAGATTTCATCCGTCGATGAAACAGCCACACAAACCATAGATACCTCTTGTACAAAGGTAGGAGATTCAGCATCACAAACTTGAGCCATCTTGATTGAAGTGATCTCTTCTGAAAAGTCGTCTGAAGCCATAGCGATCACAGTTAGGAAAAGGAAGGCCAAGGAGGTGATCAGCACCCCAGCCTTCCACACGTCCTCACTCCTCAACGCCTTAGCAAACTCTGGTTCAGTTTGCACAGCGTCACAACATCCACCTCCAATGGAGTAGGGGGACTTTTATTGAAATAGAGGACTCCAAAACAAAATAGATCAAAAAGATACAGACTTACAATAACTGAGAAACAGCAAAAACAGAACATCAATAACAAGGGAAAAAAATCAAACATGGGACACCCAACGAGCCCATAAAAAATTGCCCTTAATTAAACCCTGTAAATGAAAATCATTATCATAAATTTTCTGTAAGGTAAGAGTCACATTAGAAATGAGCTCATCAAACAATATCAAGCGCTGTTGTGAAACCCATAAACATCTGGATTGCCAAATATAAAAGCGAAGAATAGAAAACACTAATTACAATGTATCAGCAGCATACTTGGACCATTCACCCTTATGTACTCCATACATCAGAGTACAATAAGATAAAGAGGAAAAAAAAAGTCTCATTCCATTTGTTAGCTAAAAAGACCCCAAAAGCACGAACATATGGACATGTCAAAAAAAGATGTTCCTGAGTTTCCAAAAGGGACACACAAGAATCACGAGTACAATACCTATCATTAATTTGCTTCTGCTTGTGAGAATTACCAACTGGTAATCTACCATAGGAACTTAACCAAACACTATCCCAGACGAAATCAGGCAATCTCCTATTGGAGAGAAACAAAAGAACCTTTTCCAAGGATTCCGGAGGACAATCAGGAAAAAGCATGACATCAGTGAATTCAGAGGAAACAACATAGTCATACAATTTTTTTCTATTCATGGTTTCCAAATGAGAAATGGTAACACCCCATTTCAATAAATGTTTAAAGGTTTCCAGACCATACTTGGAGAAAAAAGGGATCTTAGCAAAGGGACCAGGTTTTACCAACTTCCAAAGTGGCAATCCTTTAGAAAACCAAGTCCATACATACGAGTGCCAAGACCTTCTACCAGGTCTAAGGAGAGGGCTCAAATTATATGAAATGAAAATACATACAAAAAAAGCCACAGGATGAACCATAGCTACACCCCATTTCTCATACTTCCATATGTATAACCATGTTTAATGGGGTTTAACCTACTCCCCCAAAATGCCTGGAAAGAAACACTAAATAGGGAAATAAATAAAGACACAGGGGGAGGAAACACATAACTAATGTACAAAAAAATAGGAACCACCAAAGTTTTAATTAACAGTACCCTTTTACGTTTAGCAATTTGCCGCAGCCTTATCAAGTTTATGAGACCAGTTTGCTAAAGCCATATCACTAGCACCGAATTCTACACCCAAAATAGTCATGGGGTCCCTATTAATTGAGATACCAGAAGTTTGACCAGAGTCAGGAATCGGGGAACTACCTAAAGGAAAACCTCTGCTCTTAGCATAATTAATCCTAGAACCTGAACATCTAGAAAAAAAGGTCAAAATATCATATACAATAGGTCCTTCCGTGATATCAGAAATGCAAAGAACCAAGTCATCAGCATATGCCAAAACTTTCACAGGAGGAACACCATCACCTATACTCAGTCCAGCAAGACTTGTATGATTAATAATTAATCTAAGTAAAATATTGATAAAAAAGACTTACAAAATAGGGCTCAAAGGACAACCCTGACGTACACCACGCTGTACGGGAATCGGACTACCAATCCATCCATTAACATTAGGGAGAAGCGAAGCTGAGCTATACATAGTACGAATCCAGTCAATAAATCCAGCAGATATACCATATGCTCATAAGACCGAAAACAAAAAATCATGCGAAACCTGATCAAAGGCTTTTTTCTGATCTAGGCTAAAAATATACCCATCCAAATGACCAGACTGTAAATAATTCCCTCAAAACCAATAAATTATCATATTGGGTCCTACCCGGTATAGAACGCGTTTGGTGTGGGCAAATTAAACCATCAACAACCTGAGATAACCTAAGTAATAAAATCTTACTTAAAATCTTCAAATCAGTGTTCAATAAACTTAGCATCCTCCAATTTTTTAAATCTTCTTTAGGACCCTCTTTATACAATAAAATAACTAAATCTTGATTCATAGAGGGCGCCAAGGATGAAGTGGACATTATATTGAAAACTTTTACCAAAACAGGGACAATGTCTTCCTGAAATGTCTGGTAAAATGCAGCCCCTAAACCGTCTGTACCAGAAGCAGAATCAGGGTTCAAGGAAAAAAATAGCTTGATGGACTTCAGTTTCAGAAATAACAGTTAACAAATTCTGACAGTTAACAGCAGGCAGCTGCGGTAAATGTAAAGAATCAAAATTAAAAAATTCAAAGTCAAGACCAGTATCCTTTTGATATTGAGAACCTAAATATTGACCAACAACATCAACTAAATCTTCCAGGGAAGTAACCAAATCATTAGCCATGGAAGTCAACTGTGTAACTAACCGATGGCTCACACAATCTTTACAATCTTGAAAAGGATCCAAAGCACCCTTGTGCAGTTTTAAACCATATCGATGTTCATTTTCTAATGATTCAGACTGATCATATTGATAGGCAAACATCTGTTTTTTAACATTTTGTATTTGTATACCATAATCACGCTTCTCAGTCTCTGCCAAGGAAATCAACCTCTGCAATTGAGTCCTAAGACGTAAATATTCAAAATAATGTGAGGTAACCATGGCACGAGAGCGGGCTTGAAAAAATGACTTCCAATCCTTCTTTGTATCCTCCCACAAGGTTGCTAAATCTTCATATATATCAATAACAGAAAGCTGGGCAATCCAGTCCCTTTTCCAAGCCTTCTTAATAAACTCATCATCCAACAAGGAAGTGTTTAAGCGCCATAAATTCTTTTTACATCTGGGTACCCCATCCCATGAAAGGCAAACCGTAAGAGACCTATGATCAGAGAATTCACACTCAAAACAACTGAAGTGACTTGCAATACTGCAGAAAGAAAAACAAAATCAATCCTAGTGAACAGAGATGATTTAAAAAAAAGTATTACCACCAGAAGAATATACACACCGACAGGCATCTTTAAACTGAGCAATATCAAGAACTTGTAGGAGCTTATTGGAATCACAGAATAACTTTGAGGTATGTAACCCCCTGTCAGAGGTACTCAGAGCACAATTAAAATCACCAGCCCAAAAAACCAAACGAGAAGTATGAAGATAAGGCTGAATGTCCAGAAAGAGTGCAACACGCTGAGTCTTGATCTGTGGGGCATAAATGTTAATAAGTCTAAATCTGTCACCCTGAAAATTAATGTCCAATAATAAAGCCCTGCCGGGGCAAATATCAACTAATTTGGAAACTTTCAAAGCCGGATTGGTAAACAAGACGCCAATACTATCACAAAGGGATTCCCCATTAGACCAAAAGGAAGCACCCTTAGATCATAGGTTACGAGCAAGTTGAACTTCAACAGAAGTTTTCAATCTAGTATCCTGGAGACAAATAATATCACTGTGATGCTGTTGTAAACAGGCCAATGTGGTAACCATTTTTTTATGACTCTTTATACTATTAACATTAATAGTAGAAATAGTCACTGAAGCCATAAATGGGAAGGAAAAAATAAAAGAAACAGCAAAACAAAACCTAATGTTAAGGGGCTTTAGCTACCCTTCTACGCTGAGACCTCCTAAGGCCAGCCTCCACCAGTCTGACTTCCCCCTCTTCACCTTCCGAAACAAAATCAGTGACAGTAGAAGCCCTAGAGGAGCGGTCAGAATCTTCACCCTCAGACTCGTCCCCAGGAACTACTGCTGCAAACTGATTACCTGCTTTCCAGGAATCAGAGGATCCACTGCAGGAGGAGACCAAAGGGGAATATTGAGATAAAATAGCTTTACCAGATCTATTGCGCTTCTTTGCAGAGACAGTTTTAAAAGGCAAAATCGGGGAAGGGGTGCATACCAGAATCCTCTGAGACGTCCAAAGAAGGAAGGACCGAGGTAGATGGTACAGGAGGAGCAAGCTGTTCCTGCTCACTAACAGAAACGGCCTCAACAAGTTCAGCGTCAGTAACCACCAAAGTAGGCGCTACATTAGGAAGTGAAACAGTTGTGGCAACTGTACTATCAGTAGTCACCTCCTTAGTAGCATTCATATGCTGAGCCACAACAATTAAACCCTCATGAGAAGGACAATCATCTCTATTGTGAGATGCCCAAGGACATTTTGCATAGCCATGCCCAGTCTGTTCACACAAATTGCATTTAAACAAATTAAGGCATGCAGCAGCTTGATGACCGAATTCAAAACAATGTGAGCATTGAGGGGTATCACAAGCCGTACTAAGGTGTGTCCGGGAGCCACACTTAAAACAAGACTTGGGTTGGCCAAAACAAAACAAACTGCCTCTGTCTTTCCCAAGAAAGAAGCTATTGGGAAGGTGTTGAGGCCCACAGTTGGAGGAAAAAAGTTTCACCCTCAATTTCCAACCACCATTCCAGATTTTCTCACTATCAAGTATGGAAACAGGCCTACCCAAAACATCACATCTTTTCCGTAACAAAAAAGATATCCTCTATATGCACCCCTTCATTACGAAACATAACGGTAATCAATTTAACAGTGGGTTTCATCAAGGGAACCGCTAAAAATGGAACCCAAAGAGGAGAATTTTTAACAGTGTGATACACTGCTCCAAACAAGAAACAGTTTTAAAGCTCACATCATAATTAGAACTACCAATGTGTATAAGAGCATAAATGTCTGAGGAAACAAACTTCACAGAACCTTTGAGCAAACTTTTAGCTATACACAGTCTATCTGGCAGTTCTTCCAAGCCACCTTTATAAATTAAATGAACAGCATTCCTTCGGGGGGGCAGGTTCACCTTTGTTAGAAAATAAATCCGATAGTTTAAACTGCGGAGTAGCCCCAGCAGATTTCTGACGTATAGGAGCAACATTATCAGGTTCCATGTTCAAAACAGTTTCATGCAAATCAGTCTTAGTAACCCCAGCATCACTACACTCCCGTAAATGAAGGTCAGACCCAGGAAGTATAGAAGAAGCAGAAGGCAAGGGTCTCAAAGCAGAAGGATCAGGGGACATTGAATTATAGCATTGCACTACCACATCATTTGGATCAGTGATCCAGTTTCCATTCGAGTGCCTCAACCACCCAGCCCCCGCAATGGTCCGGTCAGGGGACCATCCCTTGCTGACTTGGGGAGGAGAGGGAGAAAGAGACCCATATGTAGCCGGAGATTCACCAGAAGCTGTAGGGGAGACTGTAATGGAACTGCCAGCCCACTGTTCTAAAGTGGTAGAAGACAGACTTGCCTCTGAAGACACCGAATCCTTTAGTAATACTTTACCATGCATTCCTAGACGTTTTGAAGTGACCACAGGAACAGCCGTGCAGGTATCGGGAGGAGGAACAGAGGGAAATGACTTTTGGCACACGTCAGTGAGATGCTCAGCACTACCAGCCGTCCCAGGAAGTTCAGTGAGCTCAGCCCGCACTCCGTCGAAACCATGTGCGCGTCACTAGATAGCGACGTAGTAGAAAGTGTAACAGAGGGGGAAGTAGGGAGAGGAGCAGAGCGCATTGCAGCAATTTCGGACAATAACATAGTCTTCCGACGTGTACAGCACTCCTTCTCAGTCAACAGTGCAGCAAGTAACTGTTCTTTAGCAGCAAGATCCATAACAGTACCTTCATTAGAAACAGGAGCAATTGTGCTTACAGGAACAGTATCCAAAGGAGAATCAAAAAACTCCTCAGGTAGATCAGTAGTAGAGAAATCCTCATTCAAGACAGCAGCCTCTAGAACAGCAGGAGCAGAGGAGGAGGCCCACTCCCCTGTCCCATCCACGTCCCTCTCCTCCAAAGGTTTAGCAAAAGTGGCCATCTCCACCAGACAGCCAAAGATTCCCCCTCCTGGACAGTAGGAGAATTTCCCCGGTGTCCTGGCCAAATTTCCCTCATTCACTGAAAAAAAAAAAAATACCACGAACAGCTTAATCTGGTTCAAGGTCAGTTGGCATTCATTTGTATCCCTCTCCCCCGGGTCGTGCCTGAAAATAGGTGGGATTTGTATAGTGCACTTACCTGGTCAACAAAAAATAAATAAAATAAATCAAATTGACTTTATTTTTAAAAAAGGTGCTATTCCAGAGATCATAACACCTGTTACAATAAATACATAAAAATAGACTACACATGCCTTCCTCCAGTCCCCCGGAACCACTGCTGTTTCCAGTGAGTTGTTGAATAGGGCTGTCAGAGGTGCAGCTGGTATCTCCCTGAGCTCCCTCAGTACCCTTAGATGTACTCCATCTGGCCCCATAGTTTTGTCCACTTTCAGATTTGTGAGTCCCTTCTGGACTCTCTTCCCTGTGTAAATGGTCTTGTATCTAGCCCCCCCACTGTGCTCCTGCTGCTTTTATGTGGCCTATCCCCTTCCCCTGCCCCTGTGAAGACTGAAAAAAAGTATTCGTTTAGGATATCTGCTTTTTCCTGATCTTCCTCTGCACAGTCCACCCCCACCTCAAAATCCCTCACCTAGTCTTCCTCTTTCCCCTTATGTACCTAAAAAAGGTTTTGTCTCCTTTAGTTACCCTTGGGGTATTCTTTCCTCAGTTTGTGCTTTTGTGCTCTGCACCTCTTTCCCTGCTTCCCTCTGCTTCTCATAGATACACCTCCCTATCCTCTTCCCTTTGCGTCTCTTTACACCTCCTGAATTCTACTCTTTTAGCCTTTGCCTTTTTAGCCACTTCCTTTGAGAAACATATCAGTCTCTTTTTCTATGAACATACGAAATTTGCCAGCAGATAAAGACCTAGAGGTCTATCAAGTCTGCTCGAATGTGCAGCTAGCACCCCTTATTCTGCAGCTGCCCCTTCCTTCCACCATTCCCCTTCATTAACCCTCCCCCTTGTCCTGTCCCATCCTCGTTTGAAGCAGTCCACTGTTTTACTGCATACCACTTCAGCAGGTAACGCATTCCACCCAGCCACCACCCTCTCTGTAAAAAAGTGTCTCCTCATCTCCCTCCTGAACCTTCCTTGTTCCAGTCTCATATCATGGTCCCTGGTGGCCCTCCCCTCCCTTACTTTGAACAGCCCCTCTGTACCCATCTTGTTTATTCCTTTCATGTATTTAAAGGTTTTAATCATGTCACCCCTGTCTCTCCTCTCCTCTCCTCCAGTGAGTACATGTTCAACTCCTTCAACCTCCTCTCCTGCTTTCTCTCACTTCCTTTGTGCAGAGGTCTGCTACCTTCACTACACCTTTCCTTAACTTATCCCACTGTTCCTCCACCCCACCCAGGTCATTGCCTCCCTCCACCCGTTAGGTCATCTCTGAGGCATTCACTCATTTTAAAAAAACTGCCCTCCTGAAGTCCAGGACTCTTGTCCTTTTGTGGTTTGCTTCTGCAGCCAGCCTTATGTTGAACCCCACTGTACGGTGATCACTGGTCCCCAGCTGCCCCCCCCACCTTGACTCTACAACACTGTCCCTGTTAGTGAGCACCAGGTCCAGTATAGCCTCTAGCCTCATCACAAGTTTGCTCCCTGTGAAATGCCCCCTTCAGGAAATCTAGGATATCCCTGCTTCTAGCTAAAGCTGTGGCTGGCAGGCTCCAATCTACATCTGGCAGACTGAAGTCCCCCACCAAAGGCATGTCCACTTTTTATGTTTACTTGCACGCATGTGCAAGAAACATAGTGCCATCATCCGAGTTTTCGGAGGTGTGGCACCCTGTCTTCCAATTCAGTCAGTGTGTTTGCAGGTGCGGCCACAGTTCGCCAATGAATGCTGCAGCTGTCTATGACAGCAGTTGAAAATGCAGTGCCGTACAGTTCAAAGGAAGAGCTATGCTTCAGTGAGCAGCGATAAGATATCATGCTACTCTCCCCACCAGATTTTCAACATGGGGTTTTGGGACCCCACCCGCGAATTCTGTCACCATGGCGTTAATCGCCCCAAAGGTGATTTCACGTGTCACTGTGTGGATCCACCTTGGGACTGATTTACAAAACAACAGTGTCACAGTGTTCACAAGGGTTCCCCAAAAACCTCATGTTGAAAATTTGGAGAACAAATTAAAAATGACTGTTTTATGAGCGCAGCATTGCGCTGTTCCTACGCATGCTTGTAAGTTTGCAAATTTTCAATACGCTCACTCCAGATTTTCAACACTGCCATTTTACCATACCTCCTTATGAGCAGTACAGCTGTCATTTCTCACATCTCGCCAAAATGTGTTTCACACATGTACGCACAATGGTGCAGTGGTGTGAAAAATCAATGTTTGGGACAGATTAAGAAAATCACAGTGACACTGTTCATAAGCAGAGGTGTTAAAATGGCTATGTTAAAAATTTGGTTAAAAAAGTCCATAAAATGACTGTTACGAGCGACCATTGCTCAGTTTCCACGCACCCTCGTAACTTCATGGATTTCTAATATTTTCAGTCCAGATTTTCACCACTGGCATTTTTCCACACTTCCTATGAACAGTACAGATGTCATTTTTTACACCATGGCCGAAAAGTGTTTTCGCACGTCCTGCACAGAAATGTGTGGTCGCCGTGGGAAATCACTGTTCGGGACAGATTAAGAAAATCACAGTGACACTGTTCATAAGCGGAGGTTCCAAAATCCCTGTGTTGACAATCTGCTGTAAAAAATCCCCAAACTAATTGCATTACGGGTGTGTGTTGTGCATTTTCTACACACGCTCGTGACTGCACCAGTTTTGTTTTACATTTTCACTGCAGAATTTCAACATTGCCATTTTTTTGCACCTCCCCATGAACAGTACAGCTTTCATTTTTCACATCCTGTTTGAATGTGTTTTTGCACCTGTGGTGCCAAATGGCGTAGTCGCTGTGCAAAATCAGCTTTCGTCATAAGGTGGGGGTCCCAAAAACCCAGGTTGAAAATCTGGAGTGAAAATGCCAATGAACGCCTAAGGCATTAGGGTTTTCGACCATAACGCCCCAGCCTGTAGAGACTGACAGGCATCAGGGGTGTGACTTGGGATTCTCGCCTGTAATGCTCATACCATTCCACACCCTGCAGCCAGTGAGAGGCACTTAGGTGCGCCTTGGACTCTTCGACCCCAAAATTCACCCCATTCTCCTATACAGGACCCATGTCACCGTATTTCCTGATGGACTGGGGTGAGCGTAAGGGCCAAAGACCCCAAGGCACACCGTGACACTTGTCAGTGTCTGCAGGGTTGGGTGTGGTGAAATGGTGTGGCCGTTATGCCTGATGACCCAAAGGCACACCCCAATGCCTGTCACTCTCTGCAGGGTGGTGGTGGGGTTGGCTTCAGTTCAATACTTCACTGCCATTCCTATTATGCAGCTCTCTAACTCCTACACTACCAATGCCAATGTCAGCAAGCAAACATTCAGCATTGACAAATGCTTGTTCTGTCATTGTGTCCATACACAGAAATTAAATTGGTGGTAAATCATCACTGTTTCTTAAATTCAAAAGAGATACCAACACATCCATCCCCCAACCCGCCAACCCCTGAATGAGGAATGGATGTGCACACAAGAAGTGAAAATGCATTCCTGTGTGTCCCGTAAACAGGTGGGCATCTTTGATACAAAACCCCTAATGTCAAGGTCCACCAGGACAGACAGACAGACAGATAAACAGATGTTCAAGTACAGATATTTTTTAAATTTATATTTCTTCTTTTGCACATATCAATACTTACAACGTAATTACTTGAATCAATGACATAGCAATACAGATATAACAGAAGTATTGTACCAGGATTGCGTTCTTCGCTTCCTATGTCACTCAACAGCGGGGTTCAACTGAAGATAACCATTCAAATGGTTATGTAACCCCTAGATGGCGCTATCCCAGGGGCTACTACCCCTGCCTGATTTGCCACTAACAGGTTGAGGGGCCTGGATCCAATGGCGGGTGCCTCCACCCAGAGGTCAGGGTTTGCAATAGTTAAACTAACTTGGTCACAGCCCTCTGGGACACTGCAACCCCCCTTTCTTCCCACTAGTGGCCCACACAATATATCAGAATTACCTTCACAGTATACACTTACCCCCAGGTCTGGTTCCGGCACTGGGACCTCCTGTGAAATGAGATACAGTGCAACAATCACAGTACAGTACTTTAACATAGACAAATACCTCAGGCAGTATAACTTTGCTGAAACAAGCAGCTCTGATTTATTTGGGGGATATAACAAGGACAGGGGAAATCAGGTTAATTAGCTTATCACTCTAATAATCTACTATGGCTCTGTGCACAGGCCTATCCCTATCAGTTACTGTCCCTGGGTACCCAAGCCCTAGTGGCTAGTCAAACCGTGGCAGCTGGTAGGGGCCCTTTCACACAGAGAAAAGGAGAATTAAACAGTCAGCAGTACAGTAATTCCATTTGGATTTAATGTGGCAATTCAACAGGGAGCGATCCTGAATTAGTACTCACGACCTCCAAATAAGATAGGGTCCTTCAATGTCAGCAGGGCTCACTTGAGGTACACAAACCTCTTCACACATTTATATAAAAAGCACTATACCAGGCAGGCTGCATCTGTATCCCGATCGCAATTACTGCACAATACCGGAGAACACACAGCAGATTCAGTTCCTGACAGACCGAGTGCAATTTTCAGCAATTCTTCCAGTCTTCTACAGGGTGAGCCTGGTTTCTACTCTTCAGAGATCCTTTGATTCTTTTCACAGGATGGATTCAGTCCTAACAAGCTGTTACACAAGCTGCAGACCGAACTCTGGGCCTTACACACGTTTTTGACTAAAACTGCACACTGAAAAGCACAGGGCTCCTTCCTTCTTCACTGCCAAAGCTCAACTGAAACTCCAACCGACAAAACCGGGCACTTCCTTTGAGTTCCTCCCAGTTCTTGACTGGATTGGCTGTCACTCACAATAGACTGTTGCTGTTGGTCAAAAAGGCACTGAAGTCTAAACTACATCTCCCAGAGTCACTGCCATACAATCCTCTTGTGGCTGGCTCAGATTATGAGTCCAAGTTCTGATTAGGTCAAGGCACCATTTTAGAGCTAGCTTACCCCACACTGATTGGTCCAGTTCAGCAGTTCAAAACTAGAATGGGAACTAGCAGACACAGTTCTGACTGCAAAGAAAGCAGGTTAGACAAACTGTAATTTCATTATTACTCTAAATAATTTCTGGCAAACAGTTACATCTTTCAGATAGGTTCCCTTTGCACTCTAGTGACTGCAAAAATGAACTGAATTGGCAGCTCAGTGGTACTCAGAGAAGCACACAGTCCCCCATACAAACTAATTATGTCTGCAAGCAGACAGCTCTTAAAGACAGTACCAGAGGCTCTAAAACACTCACTGATAAATGGCTTAAATGCCAAACACCATTCAGGCTTGGAGCATTCAAGCAAGTTCCTGAAGTCTTTTGGGAACCCCCATTTGCAGGGGGTTACACCTTCCTGGCCAGGGAAAGCAGCGTCGCGTCAAGCAAGTACCCATAGTTTCAACTGCAACCATATACATTTGCATTAGGCTGCACATGTAATCATCAGTCAATATATAATTTTACCAAGAACACATTTCTGAAACATTGCAGCGTCACTCTTTACACAGTATTACATACACATTGTACCATAACTCAAGTTATTACCTCTTGTACATGAAACCTGAAGAGAGGGGCCCTTCCTATCAGTTACCTTGGGGCTGGATGGGGCAAGGGCACCATACTGAGAGGCAACACAAGTAACTTGGAGTTAGCACTGATGCTCAGTTTGGGCAATGAGCTCGGGGACACATACACTCCTTTATGGACAACATTGAGAGGCAAGTCCACAGGCCTCCCAAGTGAATCATAACTGAGGTGCACCACAGGCTTTACAGCTCGACCAGTCTTTCTAGGGGGAACTGTTATAGTCTCTGCACTCTGAGCCTCATTTTCAGCATTGTCCTCACTTGTCAGGGGAGTCTCCATGGGGGTAGAGAGGCTAGAACTTGGGGCACTTTCAGCTCCAGGAGTTACAGTTTCTGAGTCCACAACATTTGGCTCGCATGGAGAGCTTTCGGACACTGGCAGTGGACTGTCAGGGCACTCAAAATACCTTCTTGTTCGGTGTATCACCAGTCTGCCCCAATCTATCATTTTCCTCCCTGAAAGCTCAAACAGTTCAACCATGCACAATGATTCCATTTCATCTGATCTGATGCTTTGCACTTCACTTTGGAGCATTGGCTCCAGGGATGAAGCTGAGGGCTTAGACAGTCCAGAAGGCCCAGCTTCATCTCCAGTATTGACTAGGGATTGCCCGAAACAATTGACTCAGTTAGTAAGAAGGATAGTATTCAAAGTCACTCTCACTTTCTTCCGATATGGACTGACAGTCATGCTCAACTGGGACTTGTGGAGGGAACACTTTAACTTTGCTTCTGTAGGTGCAGACTTTCTTGATCTTTTCTTAGCAGCAGCTCTAGTCACTGGTCCAGAGGGGCATCTTCTAGGGGCTCAGACTCAATTAAGATTTGTCCAATGGGCAGTAAATGATTTCTATGCATTGTTTTACATCTTTTGAATTATTCTCAGGCCTTACTTTGTACACTGGCAGATCATCTAGTTTGCCCACTACAATGTGAGGGAGATGGTGCCATCTGTCAGCAATCTTGTGCTTGCCATGCAGTCCCAGATTTCTTAGCAATACCGATCTCCTCCTGGAGTTCCTGTGCTTTCACCTTTTATCATACCTTTCTTTGTTGGCCAGATTTCTTTTGGCAGCCATGGTTTGAGCCAGTTGGTACGCATGAGTTAGCTGGGCCTTTAACTTTTGCACATACTGTAAATAGTTGTCAGTTTGAACCCCATCAGGAGAGACCCCAAAACACACATCTACTGATAGTCGAGCTTCTCTTCCAAACATCAGGCGGTAGGGGGAGAATCCAGTGGCATCACTTTTGGTGCAGTTATAAGCATGTACCAGGGTGCTAATTTGTTGGCTCCATCTGGGCTTGTCCTTTGGGTGCAGGGTGCCTAGCATATCTAGCAAAGTGCGGTTGAAACGTTCAGGCTGTGGGTCCCCCTGGGGGTGGTAAGGAGTGGTTCTGGACTTTCGCACTCCCCACAGAGAAAGCATCTCTTTGATCAGACGACTCTCAAAGTCTCTCCTTGATCAGAATGGATTCTTTGTGGAGCCCCATAGTGAACAAAAGTTTTCTACAAGTACTTTGGCCACAGTGGATGCTTTCTGGTCTTTGGTGGGAAAGCTTGGGCATATCTCTGAAATGGTCAGTGACCACCAGCACATTACTGATATTTCTTTGATCTGACTCCAAACTCAGAAAATCAATACAGACCAGCTCCATGGGTGCACTGGTGGTGATGTTAACAAGGGCAGCCCTCTGGGGCAAAGCTTTCCTCTGTAAGCAGCGACTACAAGTTCGAATGTGTTGCTCCACATCAGCCCCATCTTAGGCCAACAGAATCTGGATCTCACCAAGTCAAGTGTTCTGTCTATACCAAGGTGCCCCATGTGGTTGTGCAAGGACCTCAGTACTGAGTCTCGAAAGGCAGTGGGCAGCACTAGTTGTTGTTTGTCTACTTGTCCCCCTGTCTACTGTTTCTCTGTATAACAGTTTATTGATCAGTTTCAACTTAGGACCTTCTTTGTATAACAGTGCAGTTCTCAAATCAGTGGAGCGTAATTTGGACACATCTTTTCCTGCATAGAGGGCTTCTAAAGCTGCTTTGATCATGGGATCGCGGGATTGAGCCCGCCGAATACTGTCATTGTCCAGCTGAGGCAGTGCACCAATGTCTATTGCAGAAAAGTGGCAATAAGCAGCAGGTATGCAATTCTCAGAGGGTCCCAAGCAATCCACCATGCAGTCCACTGCGTCCGTGGACATTTGTTCCTCCCTGTCAAACTTCCGGCAGAGTGCCCGAATGTCAGATTCTGCCAATCGGACCCAATCATTCTGGGGAACAGGCCTCCGGGAGAGAGCATCAGCATCTATGTGGTTCAGACCTGCTCGGTATTCGAGAGCATAGTCATATGTAGATAATGCAGAAAGCCACCTATGGCCAGTGGCATCCAACTCAGCTGAGGTCTGCACATAGGTCAAAGGATTATTGTCAGTTTTACTAGTATTTTAGCCCCATACAAGTACTCATGGAATTGGTCAACAATAGCCCACTTCAAAGCTAGGAACTCTAACTTATGTACAGGATAGTTCTTTCGGATGGGGTCAGGCTTTACTGGCAAAGGCCACTGGTCTCAGGCCATTCTCGTACTCTTGGTACAACACAGCCCCCAACCCTTGCAAGCTAGCATCAGTGTGCAGGACGTAAGGTTTTCTTGGATCGGCATAGGCCAGCACTGGAGCATGGGTAAGTTGATATATGATCTCATGAAAAGCAGTCTCACAATCAGGAGTCCAGCAGGCCCCAAATACTTCACTTGGACGAAAATACACTCTTTCAGTCTTGAGAGACGCTGACTTTTGGTATTTTTGTGGGTTGGGGATACCTTGAGTAAGGTTAAGTAAAGGCGGATCACTCTTGAATAGTCCTTGATGGGCGCCGATAATAACCACAGAATCCCAGGAATCTTTGCAGTTCTTTTAGATTTTTGGGCTGTGGCCAGGTGGTCAAGGCCTCAACTTTACTTGGGTCGGTCTCTATTCCTCGGTGGATACTATGTGTCCCATATACTTTACTGATGTTTGAAAGAATTGACACTTATCAATGGACAGTTTAAGGCAAAGTCCTCCAGTCGGTCCAATACCTTTAAATAATCTGCTCTCATGTTCCTCCAGTGAGCTGCCAAACACAATAACATCATCTAGGTATACCAGGCACTCTAGTAAGTTCATGTCCCCACTGCCGCTCCATCAATCGTTGAAAAGTGGCTGGGGCACCTGAAATCCCTTGAGGCATCCTCATGAATTCATAGAAGCCAAGCGGACAGATAAAGGCCGTCTTCTCACGGTCCTCTGGGGCCATCGGGATCTGGTAGTACCCACTGCGGAGATCCAGCACAGAGAACCATTTGCTCCCGTTTAGGCAGTCCAAAGCATCCTGAATGCGGGGCATTGTGTACTGATCAGGGATAGTCCGCCGGTTTAAGGTGCGATAATCCACACACATCCTTACTGTTCCATTCTTTTTCCTCACTACCACAATGGGGAAGCATAAGGGCTTCTGGATTCTTGTATTACACCAGCAGCTAACATCTCTTGCAGATGCCGTCTCACATCATCTATGTCAGCAGGTGCCAGGCGTCGAGACCTCTCATGAAATGGTCTTTCGTCATGCAGCCGGATATTGTGCTCAGCTCCTTGCCTGCATCACATCCCATTCCTTTAAAGAAAACACCTGGTCTCTCTGGGCAAGCTTCTCACTGATCCTCACTTTCCATTCAGCTGGCAGCGGGGAGTCGCCGAAATCAAACAAGTCAGGCGTTACTCTGTCATTCTTCATTGAACTCTTGCTGCTGGGTAGCACTGCAGTGTCTGCACAATGCACATTAGCCAGGATGCAACCTCTGTTTACTCGAATGTCTCTTTCAGACACATTATGAACTTGGACCATTACCCTTCTGGCATAAGCATGGGCTCTAGCGGGCAAAATACTAAGCGACCAGCAGTCCCTCTGGCAATTTTCCATCGCCTGGTGCATCCAACATTAATATTTTATTCTTAACATCCTTTCTGATACGGACCTCTCCCTGTAAGGTACACTGGGCATTTGGCGCCAGGATCAGAGACTCAGGATCCTTCTTCCATACAATTCGACCGGTTCCTCTGGTTCTGTTTTTCAGCATCTCTCTGTGCCTCATAGGCCTTCTTAATTAAAGCCGAACTCTTAAAGCTCTACTAGTCTTTGACCCCTGTTTTCATAACACAACTGTTGCCAGCCTTCCGAACATATGAGCATTTGTTCCAATCAACAAAGGGACACCATCATACAGTCCAGTGGGGGGACACATAAGGCTAGGGTCTCTACTTGTCGGCCACTCCAGCCACGGGGTAGGGAAAGACAGCCAAATTCGGATATATCCAGAATAGGGTGAGCCTTCTCACTTAACCCCCATACATGCAGTCCTTCTAATGGTTGTAGGGGTCGTCTGACAAATGCTTCTGATACCAATCCTGGAACATAATTGTCACTTGGGAGCCACTGTCTAATACAGCTCTTGTAGACACTCCATTCACCTTTACAGTGGTCTCCATGGAGGGACCACTATTCTGGACCAGTCTGGAGAGGCGGTACTGGGGCCTGGGCAACTGGACCTTGCCACAAAGGACGTGAATTAGCATTTTGGTGCCTCACTGGGATCATGTTGTGCACCTCTTAACCACTGATTTCTTCTAAGCTCTCCTTGTAGCCTATATGCAACTTTGTCAGTGTCTTTTGGGACTGGCATTCCCTTTCATGTGCCAATCTTTCCCACAATTATAGCAAAACATACTTTCTGGAGTTTGAGCTGGCGAGGCGCCACACTGGGAGCCAGGACAGGGGTATTACTAACTGGAAACCTGGGTGCCATCTCTGTCTGCGGCGTGATAAGCATTTGGAGACATCTCGTCAGTTTCTCCACTTCCATGGTCAAGGAATTGAGTTTGGAGCTGTTATCAACAGGAGATACATGGGTGGGTACCCCACCCCCATAGCAGAATACAGTGGGATATAGGTCAGGGCCCGTGCTTGCAGGCGTGGCCTTCATAAAGGGACTATTTTTGAATTCCGGATCTCTCTCAACAGTTCGCCCCATTGTGGCATATCTTTTTCCTTGTCAGAGCACTCATTGACTGTCAACCTCTGCCCTGAACTTCACTTGATGGGTCACCCTCAGTCTCGAGTCGTAGCCACAGCTGTTGGTGCAGGTACCTCCGGTCGCCTTTCTCAACTCCTCAATTTCTCTCATTAACTCATCATAGGAGGTGGGGATTCCAGTCGATTTGCCAGGCGTAACTGAAGCAACAGCAGTTCTGAGAAGGGGCAGACTTAAGGATTCTGTCCAGTCTGGTTCGGTCCAGTTCAATCGCTGGCAAACTACCCTTTCTGAGGCATTCTTGCAACAATTTTTCCAGCCGAGAGACATACACAGACAACAACTCCCCTTGGTACTGTTGTGCATTTCTTACTCTCCACCACAGGTCCTCATCAGAATCTGGGCTCCCATACACATTCTCCAAGGCCTCAAGATAGGCCTGTGCAGTTGCTTCAGGGTTACTGGCCCGTTTAGCACGGATGGTAGCCAGGGCAGGACCTCGGAGGCTCTCACTAACCCTCTTTCGCTTTTCGCCTTCCGAGCATTGCCATTCTAGCACTTGGGGGGCAACATAGTCTATCCAGGTCTCCCAGTCATCCTCCCCTTGGGGGGTGGGGAGGGTGCCAGAGAAGATCCTCAACCTTCGGTAAGAGTCGTGACTAATGACAGGTGCAGAAATAGGAGTCTGCATTGGTTCAGCCACCATTACGGGCACTGGAGCAGGAGAGGGTGTTGGGGGAGGAACACCCCCAGGTGGCAAGAATAGTTTCTTCAAGTCCTCCACAGTTTTCCCCTCTCCCAGCAACCATTCAGCAAATTTCTCCTCAAAAGTTTCAGATAGTGGTGGGGGCTGATTCCCCCCCGGGTCTTTACTGTCCTTAGTTATCACTCTCCAAGCAGTGAGGGCTCCCTCTGGGGTAATGGTCTGTGGCACTTTGGAGCTATCTATGGGATCCTTAAACTCTACTAGGGCCAGGAAAGTGTGGGTGAGCAGATTAGCATGCCGACCCACCACCACAGGGTTTTGTAAACCTTCCACCTTGGAAAGTACTCCCTGCACAGTGTCCGTATTGATACCAGGGGATGTCCAGGATAAGCATAGCATTTTGGGGCGATCTCCTCCCAGTACACCACTCCACCAGCGGTGCACAGCCACTTCTGTCGGGTACCCATTTTTCTTAACAATGGTTCAGTAAATATGGCCACTAGAGACACACAATCCCAGCGGTGAGCCTCCAAGATGTAACCCCTAGATGGCGCTATCCCAGGGGCTACTACCCTGCCTGATTTGCCACTAACAGGTTGAGGGGCCTGGATCCAATGGCGGGTGCCTCCACCCAGAGGTCAGGGTTTGCAATAGTTAAACTAACTTGGTCACAGCCCTCTGGGAACTGCAACCCCTTTCTTCCACTAGTGGCCCACACAATATATCAGAATTACCTTCACAGTATACACTTACCCCAGGTCTGGTTCCGGCACTGGGACCTCCTGTGAAATGAGATACAGTGCAACAATCACAGTACAGTACTTTAACATAGACAAATACCTCAGGCAGTATAACTTTGCTGAAACAAGCAGCTCTGATTTATTTAGGGGATATAACAAGGACAGGGAAATCAGGTTAATTAGCTTATCACTCTAATAATCTACCTATGGCTCTGTGCACAGGCCTATCCCTATCAGTTACTGTCCTGGTACCCAAGCCCTAGTGGCTAGTCAAACCGTGGCAGCTGGTAGGGGCCCTTCACACAGAGAAAAGGAGAATTAAACAGTCAGCAGTACAGTAATTCCATTTGGATTTAATGTGGCAATTCAACAGGAGCGACCTGAATTAGTACTCACGACCTCCAAATAAGATAGGGTCCTTCAATGTCAGCAGGGCTCACTTGAGGTACACAAACCTCTTCACACTCCATATAAAAGAAAGCACTATACCAGGCAGGCTGCATCTGTATCCCGATCGCAATTACTGCACAATACCCGGAGAACACACAGCAGATTCAGTTTCTGACAGACCGAGTGCAATTTTCAGCAATTCCTCCAGTCTTCTACAGGGTGAGCCTGGTTTCTACTCTTCAGAGATCCTTTGATTCTTTTCACAGGACGGATTCAGTCCTAACAAGCTGCAGACCGAACTCTGGGCCTTACACACTTTTTGACTAAAACTGCACACTGAAAAGCACAGGGCTCCTTCCTTCTTCACTGCCAAAGCTCAACTGAAACTCCAACCGACAAAACGGGCACTTCCTTTGAGTTCCTCCCAGTTCTTGACTGGATTGGCTGTCACTCACAATAGACTGTTGCTGTTGGTCCAAAAGGCACTGAAGTCTAAACTACATCTCCCAGAGTCACTGCCCATACAATCCTCTTGTGGCTGGCTCAGATTATGAGTCAAGTTCTGATTCGTCCAAGGCACCATTTAGAGCTAGCTACCCACACTGATTGGTCCAGTTCAGCAGTTCAAAACTAGAATGGGAAACTAGCAGACACAGTTCTGACTGCAAAGAAAGCAGGTTAGACAAACTGTAATTTCATTATTACTCTAAATAATTTCTGGCAAACAGTTACATCTTTCAGATAGGTTCCTTTGCACTCTAGTGACTGCAAAATGAAGTGAATTGGCAGCAGCTCGAGTGGTACTCAGAGAAGCACACAGTCCCCCCATACAAACTAATTATGTCTGCAAGCAGACAGCTCTTAAAGAGACAGTACCAGAGGCTCTAAAAACACTCACTGATAAATGGCTTAAATGCCAAACACCATTCAGGCTTGGAGCATTCAAGCAAGCTCCTGGAAGTCTTTAGGGAACCCCCATTTGCAGGGGGGTTACAGTTAGAATAAGTAATACATAATCAAGATGTCACTAGCAACAAGACCAAGAACTTCATGCAAGTAAGGATAGCCGATAATGCCCAGGAGTATGAGCAAGAACAGAATTTAAAGTAGAAACTATGGATCATCTAGGCGGGGGCATTGCTCCTTTGTGTTATTGAGGAAGGCTCATAACATGGTGGTAATTGGATTATATAAATAGGATCCTCTACATCCCATGAAGCCATCTAGTTTCCTGAACAGTTGTTCCAGCTCCAAGGTTTCGTGTTAAATATCAGACAGGTGATTCTTAGTACACTCACAACCCTTGACATAGTCACTCACATTTAAGACAACTATCCCTTCCCCTAATCAGCTTTCTTAATAGTTTGGGAAAGGGGACATTGTTTAACCAGTAAATGCACATTAAGCTGAAGCTTGTTTCCAGGTTCAACCTGGGCACACAAGGAAGTTAAGCAACTTGATCTGGTTCACACAGTATGCATGTGGGGGCTGTGGGATTCAAACCAAGGTCTCCAGGTTTGCAGCTCAGTGCTCTAGACCACAGCAATATACTGCCTCCTTAAATAGTGATACTCAGGTAATTTTCTAAATTCAAGTCCCTCCCTATCTAATTTAGTCAGATTTTGAGGTATATTTATGTACCAACTGGTCAGTTTCTTATTAGATGCAAGTCATAAAGCTCTTAGTATTATGTGGTATTGTCCAGGTGGGAAAAGTAGATTTAACCATAAGTTTGTCATGTAATGCAAACTCAATACCACTTTCATTTTGATAAATATCTAAAAAGAAATGCTTTAGGCATAATCTTGAAAAATATTTCTGTTGATCCAACTTGATCTGAAGCTTATTCGGTCTCAAGGTGGGGGTAAAAGCGAGAACGTTAGATAAAGCAGCCATATCTGTTTCTGTGAGCTGTCTGAACAAGAGGTAAGACTGCCCTGTCATTTTCCTTGCAGGCACGCCTTCCTTATTCTTATTCTTGCCCTTGCCATCTGCCTGCTGGTCCTTTACTTTTTTCCCTCATTTGTTTGAACTCATTCTGAAGTTTTTGATCTTACTTCGAGAAACAGCTCTTGCAGCAGGTTACACCATTAGGACTGAAGCTGGCAGGCGCCAGGACCCCACAGAAATTTTCTAGCTTGCAGTATACAGCGGGGACCACCTCCGACATCAGTCCTGCCCCCGACGTCTGGCGTAGTACAAAAGGAGGCGGTTCCCCCAGAATCCCCAGCTTTTTTTTCCACGTCGACTACCGCCAGCATCAGGCGTCAGTCTCTACCTAGCCTCTGACGACTATAGAATTTTCTGTGTGTTTTTTCGCTAACTGATGTCCTATCCAACTCCTTCGCTTGAGGGTCACCTTTCTAAGTGTGCTTGCGGAAAACAGATCCCTTTCAAGGATCCTCACTCCTCCTGCGTGCGTTGCCTAGGCCCAGACCACGATACCAAGGCCTGCACCTTTTGCCAAGGGTTTAACAGCCGCATCATGATCCGCCATCAGAAGGCACTACAGGCGTATCTTCTTGAAGAAAAGCTCAAAAGGATGGACCAAGAACCTTCCTCCAGGAGAGAATTGTCCTCGAAGGCCCATAAGCACTGGGAGAAGGTCAGTTCTAGATCCCCAACCCGGGCCTTGGACTCTTGCAGCTCAGGCTCCACCAGATCAGACCGCTCTCCCTCCAGGGCTCAGTCACAGCCCCCCCCCCCCGGTTAAGGTCTGGGCTTCAGGCGGTTCTTCTTCGCTCCAGCCAATCAAGACTTTGAGGCACTTGGCTTCCTTCACTCCATCCAAGGCCTCTTCCAAGTCTTCCGAGCGCCATAAATCCTCATCTGCCACCCGACGTCGGGACACCATCTCCATGTCGGTCTCCCAACCTCCCAGAGGTCCTGTTCCACCTCCGAGACAGACTAAGGACCCGACGTCCCTGAAGCGGGCGTCGGACCCGACGTCGGCCAAGCATCAGAAGTCGGCCAGGCGCTCACAGGAACCGACGACACCAGCCAGACACCCGTCGCCGGCCGGGCGTTCACCGGATCTGAGGGCATCGGCCAAGAGGCCGACGTCGGCATCGCATTCTCTGGAGCAGAAGACCGCCCCCCGTCACTGGCGGACGCTGGTCACAGGGATTTGACTGAGGAGGACGCTACACTGCCCGAAGACCAGGCAGGCGACATCAAGGATGCCAGGCTCCCGCGAGAACATTCCCCAAACCCGAAGTCACCCGGGGACCCGACCCCGGCGAGAGACCACCGGCGCCAGGCCCATCGTCGGGTATGAATATTGAAGAAGTAAAGGAGCTCTTTACTTTTTGGTGGGACACGATCTGAAAGGATGTGGTCCCTGTTAAATCTCCTCCTCCTACTCCTACTCCTTCACCTCCTACGCCCCCTCTTCCACCAAAGGGACCAGCAGGATGACCACCAACCCCCAAGGAACAGACTCCACCCCCTAGGGGCAGATCTAAAGACAGGAGAAGGCCTCCCTCCAGATCTCCATCAGAGTCTCCCAGCCCCAAGTGACCCAGATGGCATCGGTATACTCTGTCGGGGGAGGACTCCAGATCGGACACCTCGGACTACTCCAGATCTCCTTCTCCACTCAGCATCTCCTCTCCTGACCCACATGACCTCCCCAGGTCTCCTCCAGATGATCCCTCTTTCTCTGAGATCATGAGGCACATCCAGGACAACATGTGGTGGGATGCTGAGGACCCTGACCACGAACGACATCGCCTTGCCCGCTATCTTCGGCAGAAAGACCTGAAGCCTGTGGTAGTCCCACCCTTGGTGGACACTTTTGTGGACGTCACCAAGGCTGCATGGAAGCATCCGCAGTCCACTCCTGCAGTGCTGAAGAAGGCTGACCACCTGTACAAGGCTCCGAGAGATGACCAGTACTTGGCTAAACAACCTCTGGCAGACTCCCTGTTCAACATGGCCTCGCATGACCGGTCTCAAAGACCTCAACACATGAGCACACAGCCACCGGACCAGAAATCCAAGCAATTGGATGCCCTGGGGAGGCACACGTATGCGGCTGATACATGAGCCATCAGGTCCCTGAACTATCTTACCCACATGGTACAGTTTCAGAACGCCCTGTGGGAACAGGGCCAGGACCTGGTAGATAAGCTTCCCGATGGTGATCAAAAAGCCGAGCTCCTCAATCTTCTCCGCACAGGGTCAGGTGTGGGTACCCAAGTGCTTAGAGCCACATACGATTCTGCGGACTTATCTGTCAGAGCTGCAGCTTCAGGCATTTGTCTCCAGCGACACTCTTGACTCCGTGTCTCCAACTTCACCCCGGACGTACAGAAGAACATTCTCAACATCCCGTATAACGGCGAGATACTCTTTGGTGAATCCATGGAGAAGGTCATCAGCAAACTCCAGGATGCAGGGAAGGCAGTCCGATCTGTACAGGCCATGTACAGATCCAGGCCTATTTCCTTTCTTGGAACCAGAGCCACTTTTGTAGCTGGCAACAAAGGCAGCAGCCACATTCCGGCCAGCAGTAAAGGGGCACTTTTCAGCGTAAAGCCCAGGCCAAGTCGTCCCCAGGTAGAGGCCAACATTACACAAAACCAGCCCAGCCTTCAGGGACCAGTGCTGCCACAGCATGACTCCTTCCCAGCCCCCGGCCCTCCTCTGGATCAATGGACACAAAAGGTCGGGGGTCGCATCGTCCACCACTTTTTAGGGTGGCATTCGATTATCAGCGACAAGTGGGTTCTTCAATTGGTCAAGAAAGATAATTTTATAGAATTTCTCGACCACCCAATGGCAAGACCTCCCCTGCTCTCCCGTTACTCGGGTCAGCATGTCCTGCTCATACAGCAGAAGGTGCTCGCGCTTCTGGAAAAAGAAGCCATAGAGCACGTACCACGGAACCAGAGGGGTCTAGGATACTATTCTCACTTCTTTCTGGTTCCAAACAAGACAGGGGACCTCTGTCCGATACTGGACCTCAGCGACCTCAACGACTCGGTCCTATACAAATGCTTCTGCATGGTGACCCTCTCAGGTCTGATTCTCATGCTTAAGCAGGATGCCTTTCTAGCGTCCCTAGACATGCAGAATTCCTACCTACATATACTGTACCTATTGCTCAGGCGCACAGGAAGTTTTTGTGCTTTGAGTTTCAGGGTCGCCACTATCAGTTCTGAGCCCTCCCTTTCGGGCTGTCATCAGCACCTCAGGTGTTTACGAAGTGCATGGCGGTCGTAGTGTTCCCCTACCTGAACGATTGACTTCTCATGGCACCCTCCCAGGAGGCCCTGATGTCTGCTATTCACTGCACTCGGTCTCTGTTCGAGACATTGGGCATCATCATCAATCACGAGAAGTCATGCCTGGTTCCATCCCAGACTCTGCAATTCATAGGTGCAGTTCTGGACACCGTGCAAGGGAAAGCTTTCCTCCCCCCCCGGACAGAGCGGAGCACATCAGATCCCTCATCAGACACGTTTCGGGAAGAAGACCATTCCTGCCAGACAAGTCCTTTGCCTGCTCGGACACATGGCTGCGGCCATTGCAACAGTCCCTCTAGCCCATCTCCACATGCAGATAACCCAGTGGATGTTACGGGTCCAACGGGACCAAAAGCAAGATAATCTGCAGCATTCAATCCAGATCACGAAGGCCATAATCTGAGATTGGCAATGGTGGCTAGATTTAAGGAATCTTTCGGCAGAAGTCCCCTTCATCGTGCCGTCCCTGACTGTGACACTCTCTACGGATGCCTCAGGGCTCAGCTGGGGAGCACACCTCGACGGTATCCAGTCTCAGGGCCTGTGGACAGACCAAGAGTCTCATCTCCACATAAATATCCTGGAAATGAGGGCAGTTGTTTACGCCCTGCAGGTCTTCCAGTCAGAGATCCCACCAGGTACACTTCTGTTACAAACAGACAATTCCACGGTGATGTACTACCTCAACAAACAAGGAGGCACCCATTCCTACCAGCTTTGCAGGGAGGCCATGAGAGTGTGGGATTGGGTCTTGCAACACGGCACAAACCTCATTGCCGTTCATGTTCCGGGCGTGGACAATGTCATTGCAGATGGCCTGAGCCGCTCTCAGACCAGAGTCCACAAATGGGAACTGCTTCAGGAGGTAGCAGAGGATCTGTTTCACAGATGGGGTACTCCAGAATTAGATCTTTTCGCGTCCCCATCCAATGCAAAACTGCCCAATTTTCGCTCGCTAGATCCAGGGCCTGGTGTTTTCTGGCGAGACACGTTGTCCCTCTCCTGGGCGGGCAGATTCCTCTATACCTTTCCCCCTTTCCTGTTGATCCAGAGGGTTCTTCTGAAACTTCACTGAGAGTGACACTGATACTAATCGCGCCCTTTTGGCCCTGGCAGATCTGGTTCCCTCTTTTGCATCAGCTGGCCCGGGAACCTCCAGTGCCATTGCCAATCAGCTCCCACTTGCTGTCTCAGGAGGCGGGTTCCTTGGTCCACCCAGACTTACGTTCCCTGAATCTACACGCTTGGCTCCTGGAGACACAGCTGTGATGTGACATGGGGTCTCGCAAGAGGTAGCAGACATTCTCGCTGCCACCAGGAAGCCGGCTACCCACGCGACCTATGCCATGAAGTTGTGCAGGTTTTGTTTATGGGTTCAAGCGCATGGCTTTTCACCTTTGGACTGCCCAGAGAAGTTTGTAATGGACTACCTGCTGTCCCTTTTCCAGTCAGGATTGGCTTACTCCTCGATCAAGGTACATTTCTGTGCCATCTCAGCCTATCACATCCCTATAGGCCAATGCACTAATAGCTCAATTAGACACGACACATGCCTTCCTGAGGGGTGTCCCCCACCTTAGGCCCCCAATTAAGGATCCGATTCCACCATGGGATCTACCCTTTGTCCTGGAACAACTTACGCTACCACCCTTTGAACCAGCCACAGATTGCGAGCTACGTCTTCTTTCTTGGAAGATGCTGTTTTTAGTTGCCGTTAGCTCGGCCAGAAGAATTTCTGAACTCCATACACTTATGTGCAAAGAACCTTATTTGTTTTTTCACCAAGACAGGGTATCCCTACGGACTAATCCTAAATTTCTGCCTAAGGTGGTCTCAGCACTCACCCTTAATCAGGATATCTATTTACCAGTGTATTTCCCTAAGTACTCTAATCGAGGAGAAGCCCTTCTGCACACTTTAGATGTGCCTAGCTGTCTCAGATACTACCTGAACAGAACCAAACACCACCGAAAATCGGACCAGCTTTTTGTCTCCTTTGCCCACAGGATGATGGGAGCTCCTGTTTCAAAACAGTCGCTGTCCAGGTGGCTCATCCAGTGTATTACATTCTATTACCAGAAGCGCAACAACCCCCTACCGGGCATGGTTAAGGGTCATTCCACCAGAGGGGTGGCTTCCTCTTTTGCAGCTTTAAAGAACGTATCCACCTCAACTATTTGTGATGCAGCTACTTGGAGCTCCGTTCACACTTTCATCAGGCATTACAGCCTGGATATTGCATTGAGGCGAAGAGCAGGTTTTGATCTAGCAGTCCTTCAGGGACTTCTGTCCTAGGCTCGACGTCATTCGAGGATTTCTACCTTCTCTCCTTCCGATGGTGTGTGATTTCCAGGATTGCGTGGGAATCAGTCCTAATGGTGTAACCTGCTGCAAGAGCTGTTTCTCGAAGTAAGATAGTACAGTTACGTAAGAACTTACCGTAACAATAGATCTTCGAGAACAGCTCTTGCAGCAGGTACCTTCCTTCCCACCATCCCCGCTGGAGGTAGATTCTGGTTCCAACATCCTTCTCCTAGGATAAGGCATTCACAGCCTTTTTTTCTGTTTGCCATTTGATGGCAGATCCTCAGTCTCCTCTTCTGATGTCATCCAGTGGCCTGGAGTCTCCGGCAAGAGAACTGGGGATTCTGGGGACCCGCCTCCTTTTTGTACTAAAGCCTGGCGTCGAGGAGAGACCGGCGTTGGGCTGTCCCCGCTATCTGCTAGCTAGAAAATTTCGGGGGTCCTGGTGCCTGCCGCTTCTGTCCTAATGGTGTAACCTGCTGCAAGAGCTGTTCTCGAAGACCTACTGTTACGGTAAGTTCTTACGTAACTGTACTTTCCCCTTCCATTGGTGTACCAGGGACCCCGCCCCCAGTGGAACCCTGTTCCTCTCTGCAGTTCTAATCTGTGCTCTGTAGAGCTTTGGTTGCTCTCTGACGGCAGTCTGGAATCTTGCAGTAAACAGTTATATTGACTGTGCTAATTAAAATAACTCAGTGGAGACAGCGTTCATTTTCAGTGGGTTCCACAATAAAATCCAGCACAGTTACATACACAGAGACCCTGGATTTCTTATTTATTTATAGTTTGGTAACCGGGAGAGGAACACTGAGCCGAGGTTTGTTTCCAGGTGCTACCCGGGGGAAGAGAATAGAGGAGTCAAAATACAAGTGCAAATTACAAAGTATTCAGCAAGAAACAATAGCCAGGCTGAGACATACAGTACAGGTACAGGTACAGGTGCAGAAATAAAGAATAATACTGCAAGTATGAATAAAACAGGTACAACATAGTTGTACAATATAATTGTGCAAATAGAGGGGGAAATGTGAGAGGAATTGAGAGGGAAGGAGGGACAGAGGGGAGGAAAAGATGGGTTGAACAGTGGGAAAGGGGGAGAAGGAGAGGGGCATGGAGGACTACACTGGGGAGAGGACTAGAGAGGAGGGTTGCAAGGCCAGGTTGAAGGGGAGAAAGAGGGATAGGGTATGTTTAAAGGAGAGAAGAGTGGGTGACAAACGGAATGAGGGGGGAAAGAATTCCAAATATGTGGGAGGCGGGTATGAGAACCCGGAGTTAGAGTAGGGGCGAGGAAGGCAAAAGATGTTAGGGTCTCTTGAGCAAAGAAGGTAGGAGGAGTGGGGGAGGGTGAGAGAAGCGAGGACAGGTGGGGAGGAGGAAGCCAAACCAGTATTTGGAGATAAACGTGGAGGCATGGATCAGTCGTGAGAAGAAGAGAGAGAGAGAGAGAGAGGGAGGAGTAAAGGGTGCAGTGGTGAGTATGGTGGGGGGGATCAGTAGCGAAGCAGCAGAAGGTGTTGAAAAGGAGGTCCAGCCTGGAGAGGGAGATGGAGGAGGTGGCCCCATAAATGACAGCAGCATAGTCCACGACAGGTAGAATGTTTTTTTGTGAGTGGTTTGCGGCAGACATCAAGAGAGAGGGCATATTTGCTCCTGAACATGGCATTGAGCTTCAGTCAGAATTTAGAATGGATATGGTCAATGTGGGTCGAATAGCCATGTCAGCGTTCCAGCCATGTGACAGGGTTGAATACAGCACTGTCCCATTTGTTATTCAGAAAGAGTTAAATGCAAGGATCTGTTCTATCCACTTCTTTTCTGTCTCTTGTCTGTCTGGTTGCGCAATCAAATGTTCTTGCGAGACCTAGGAACTGATCACTCTGACAGTCTCTCGATTCTCCGTCTCTCACTATCTCTCTGCCTTCACTTGCTATTTCTGTCTTTTCTTCTCCTTTGCATTATCTACGGTTATAAAAATATATAAGAATCTTTATGTGAAACTGGGATCCCTTGGTTTGAAATGCATATAGTTATACTGTTGAAATGATTGCAAAAAGCCATTTGGAATTTAGGGGGTTAACCTGAGAAGTTTGAGCACCTCTCAGGCTTGTTTGCAAACTCTTTTACAGAGCTGTCAGCAGGAGGCCGGCTTGGGACCCTGTTCTACCTGCAAGCCTGCTCTGTAAAGAAACTGACAAGAACATTATGTGAAAAACAGGATGTCTCCTTAACGAGTTCATGATGAAGAAGTTAATTATCAGGCGAAGCCTTGTTACAGTATATAAAGAGCAGCAATGCTTTTGCTAGTGTAGTGCCCCAGAGTTAGGGGCACAACAGCAATTTAATCAAATAAAGGTGCCCTGTGGGCCCCATTTAGGTGGACAACATTAGGGCAGTGTGTTAGGGGCCCCTACCTATGTTTCCCCCTCCCATCCAGGCAACAGCTGTGAAAAGTTTCTTTATTTAAAACAATATAAAAAAATGTTTTCTTTGGCTGCCTGCTCTGTTCACAGAACTCAACCCACACCTCGAGCAGGCGGCGCGAGTTGGGCATTCACGTGCTGGGGCAGATGTCCCTGGGCGGTGCACAGTGCCCATTCAAGTCTAGGAGCCAGCTGGGGACTGCACGGGCTTGGGGTTCTAGAGCTGGGGTATGACAACCGGTGAGCAAAACCCCAAATGCAAAATCCCCACACGACAATTTCAACAAGATTTGAGAAATTATGCGCTGTGGAAGAACCCGTGGGTGGAAATGTCACCCCCCCTTTGAGTTAACTCTGACTTGGAGTTAACAGTCCTTGGGGGGGTGCTGAGGCACAGCCCCCTGCATGGGAGGTTCAGGACAGAAAAAGACCCAAAGTCTGACAGGTGAAATTTTGTCTGTCGACATCAGGGATCGTGCTAAGCTGAACCTCGACAACACTGTTGTCGAGTCAGCATAGGTAAATCTAGAGCTGGAACCCTGAGCAAAGTCTGAAGACTGAACAGCCATTTTTCTAAGCAGATTAGGCTGGCTGTACAGTGGCGTGGAGTGGACACAAGCGTGCAACGGGGACCTCAGGCTTACCTGAGTATTGAAGCAAGTCCCATCAACTCTTCTGGTGCCCCTTCTCCAGTCAGTGAAGACATCCAGAGTTATCCGGTGTGGCAGTGGTCTAAGTTTGGTGGTCCAGTGGTGGCAGCAGCAAGAACAGAAAGACCCCCATCTTCCGGCGATCATGATGTGGCAGAAGAGCTCGGCCCAAGTTTAGTTTTTTTTATAACTTCGTCCCTTGTCAGCGATACGGTGTGGCGGTCCTAGGAAGAAGACCCTGAGGCCCCCGGTCACCCGATTAGCACCTGCCCATTTTCCCCACCCTCTGCCAGGAACCTTCCTCCTTCTGTCTGCAGTAGCTACACCCCGGGCTAGGGTGGTGAGTGGGCCGAAGCACAGTGAAGCATGCTTCCCACCAGGACTTTATTTATTTAATTAAAAGACACTCTGTATTTAGCAACTCCGGAGCTACCAGGAGGGGCAGGACAGCACCAGGCCCTGCAGGTATAAATATTCATTAGAAGGGGCATAGCAATGCGCATGGGGAAGGGGCCAGTAACAAAAGCCCAAAAGGGGGAAAAGTTTAAATATTCATAGAGGGGCGGAGCAGGGTGGAGCCTAAGTGCATTATTGACAGGGCCCTGAACAGGCGAAGGTGATTAAATGGGTAATTCAGGACCAGATCTTCAAGGGGCAGGTCTGGCCCACCACTGCTGTTTAGAGGGGCAGTTCAGGCCAAGATCTTAAAGGGGCAAGTTTGGGCCACCACTGCTGTTTAGAGGGGCAATTCAGGCCCAGATCTTAAAGGGGCAAGCTAGGCTCATTGCTGTGACATAGGGCACCCTTGGCACAGCTATCACAGGAAAGGCTGACCCCTCCTGCTCCAGAAACAAGGCCCAGAGTGTTTAAAGGGGCTCAGCCTTCATAGTAGGCCCACAGTTTACGAGGCTTAACCAACCATATTTGTCCCAGGTGTTAAAGGGTCTCAGCCAGCCATATAGGCCCAAAAGTGTCAAAGGATCTAGCTAGTCATTTAGGTCCACCGGTGTTAAAGGAACCTAGCCAGTCACAATACAGCAATTAATTGTAAGGGGCCCAGTGCTGATATAAGTGGGGCCCACCCAACTCGTGCAACTCCCAGTCGAAGGAGGTCATCTAGTGTTTAGCCACCAGCGTACCCACAGTAGCAGGAGAGCCTGTTTAAGTTAGAGGGACCCCACTACAGTAGGTCCACATTTAGCTAGGACTTCACTAAAGAAGGTGACTGGATAGAAGCAACCAAGTGCCTGTTATTTACTGTGGTCTGTACATTCAGAGGCTGTGATACTGAGCAAAACTGTTGGAACTGTGATACTGTTCATAATTGTTGGAACTGTAACTTTTAATTGCATTAAGCCAGCATCTTGTGCTAGTGTGTGCTCAAATCAGTTTCCAGCAATCCTTCAGAGACAATTCACCCTTGTGTGTTTGAATAAGTCTTCAACAGTCCCTCTGAGACATTTCACCAGCGTGTGTGTTTCAGTCTTCAGCTACCCTTCAGTGACATTTCACCAGGTGTTTCCGAAACAGTCTTTAGCAACCTTCAAAGAAGAGGTGATCCATAAGTGCACCCCAGAATCAGTCTGCCACAGTACTCCTGAAGAGAACAGCCATATTTGCAGCCATATCCTTGCAGCGTCCCTTTTATTATTTTCCTCTAACAGTTCCCAGTGTACGGCCTGGCCCAGTGCAGAGTCTGCCATCCATTTTCTTGTTTTGTCATCAGCACCGAAGTGTCGTCCAGATCTTCTGTTCTAGTACCCTGAGTCAGCATCCTGTTTATTGTTTTACATCAGTCCTTGGCTCGTCTGGCCTTGGTGCCCAGTACGCTGCCATTCTCCAATGTTTACGGACTTTTTCCTCCCATCTCCTTCATCACCCAGCAGTCCAGAAGCGGGCTATGGCCAGTTGTTTTGCATTTTCTTCTTTTCCCGGGAGTCCAGAAGTGGGCCGTGGCAGGATGTTCTGCATATTCTTCTTTTTCTGGCAGTCCAGAAGCGGGCTCTGGCAGGGTGCTCTGCATTTTCTTCATCACCCAGCAGTCCAGAAGCGGGCTGTGGAAGGGTGTTCTGCATCTTCTTCATCACCCGGCAGTCCAGAGTGGGCTGTGGCAGGGTGTTCTGCATCTTGTCACCCGGAAGTCCAGAGTGGGCTTTGGCAGGGTGTTCTGCATCTTCTTCGTCACCCAGTAATCCAGAAGTGGGCTGTGGCCAGTTGTTCTACATCTTCTTCTTTACCCGTCAGTCCAGAAGCAGGCTGTGGCAGGGTGTTCTGCATCTTCTTCATCACCTGGAAATCCAGAGTGGGCTGTGGCAGGGCATTCTGCATCTTCTTCGTCACCCAGTAGTCCAGAAGCAGGCTGTGGCTGGTTGTTCTAAATCTTCTTTCTTACCCGGCAGTCCAGAAGTGGGCTGTGGCGGGGTGTTTTGTATTGTCTTCTTTAACAAGCAGTCCAGAAGAGGGCTGTAGTGGGGTAGCCGTTGCATTTGTCGTCTCATCCTGGCTGTCCAGAAGTGGACTGTGGTCGGATTCTTTGTGCATCCATTCCAGCGGCCCTCAACGAGTTTTTAGCAGAGGAAATCTTTGTGCTGTTCTTGAATTCCGGCAACCCTAAAGAAGTGGGGTTTGGTCGAGAAACTCATGGTCTGTTCAAAATCCTCTCTGCATTTCCCTAATTTCTAAGGAAGTCCCAGAGTCGCACTAGCCAGCCAGCCAAGTTGCTCCTTGTTTCTCCAGTTTCTTTGTCCCCGTTCTCTTCTCAATGACAAAGGAAGTACAACCGAGCATGAACTGCCTTTAATAACATATTCAGAGTCTTGTACTAACATGCTATAAAGTTTCATAGATACATAGACAGTGTCGGCAGATAAGGGCCTATGGCCCACCCAGTCTGCCCATTTGAGCTTGTAAGTTCAGTTTGTTTTCCTAGAAGTCTGTTGCACCTTACCCCTGACCTCCAGAATTCCTTTATGTCTATCCCATGCATTCTTAAATCCCGTGATTGTTTCAGCCCCCACCACTTCCTCTGGCAGGGTGTTCCACTTGTCCACCACCCGTTCTGTGAAGAAATTCTTTCTCATGTTTCCTCTGAATCGTCCTCCCTCAACTTCATCCCATGCCCTCTAGTCCTGGAACATCTTTTAGCTTAAAAATAGTGTTTTCCTGCACCCTGTTCCTCCCTGTAAGATACTTGTATGTCTCTATCATATCCCTCTCCCTCCTCTCCTCTCCTCCAGGGAGTACATGTTCAGTTCCTTCAACCTGTCTTCATAGGACTTGTGATGCAATCCATGCACCATCTTTGTTGCCCTCCTCTGAACCTTCTCTACCCTGTCTATGTCCTTACGTAGGTATGGTCTCCAGAACTGTACACTGTACTCCAGGTGGGGCCTCACTAGTGTCTTGTATAGCGGAATTATGACCTCCTTTTCCTGCTGGTAATGCCCTGCCTATACATCCCAACATCCTATTTGCTTTACCTGCTGCCTTGTCACACTGTTTCCCTACCTTGAGGTCATCAGAGATGACAACCCCACGATCCTTTCCTGCTTGGTGCATGCTGTATCCTCACCCCCAACTGATATATTGTGCCAGGGTTATTGTGCCCCATATGCATTATCTTGCACTTCTTTGCATTGAATTTCAACTGCCAAACCCCTGACCATTCTTCAAGTTTCTGCAGGTCGCTTCTCATTCTATCTACACCCTCTGGTATGTCTACTCTGTTACAGAGCTTTGTGTCATCAGCGAACAGTGAAATTCTGCCTTCTAGGTCCTGCGCAATGTCACTGATGAAGATGTTGAATAGGACCGGTCCCAGCACTGATCCCTGTGGTACCCCACTGGTCACTCTTCCCTCTGTGGAGTGACAGCCATTTACCACCACCCTCTGTGTCCTGCCACCCAGCCAGTTACCTACCCACCACACTACTGTCCTGCCCACACCCATATTCCCCAGTTTGTGTAATAGTCTTCTATGTGGCACAGTGTCAAAGGCCTTGCTGGAGTCCAGATGGGCCATGTCCATTGCCCTCCCCTGATCCACCTCCCTAGTCACCCAGTCAAAAAATTCAATGAGGTTGGTCTGACATGACCTCCCCCTGGTGAAACCATGCTGCCTTCGGTCCTGTAGTCCATTGACAACCAGATGTTCCACCAATCTCTCCTTCAGTAGTGCTTCCATGATCTTCCCCACTACCGAGGTGAGGCTGACTGGTCTGTAGTTCCCTGCTTCCTCTTTGTTCCCACTTTTGTATAAGGGGACTACATCTGCTGTCCTCCAGTCTTTGGGTACCTCCCCTGTTTCCAGTGATCGGCTAAACAGGATAGGCAGAGGTTCAGCCACCCTCTCTTAGTTCTTTAAGGACCTAGGGTGCACCCATCTGGCCCCATTGCTTTATCAACTCTTATTACTTCCAGTTCCTTCAGGACCCTTTCTCGTGTAAAGGGACTTGTGTCCATTCTGCACCATTCTCACCCCTTGTACTCCTTCAGACCCATTACCTCCTCTTCCTCAGTAAAGACTGAGCAGAAATACCTGTTCAGTATGTCAGCTTTACTGTTGTCATCCACGCGCCCCCATCCTCCCCTTCAGTCTCACTATCCTCCCTTTGTCTTTTCTTTTTCACTTATGTACCTGTAAAGGTTTTGTCCCCTCTACCCACTGATTTTGCAATGTGTTCTTCTGTCTGAGCTTTGGCTTCCCTTACTGACCTCCCTGCCTCCCTTTGCTTCTCCTGGTACTTCTCCCTATCCCCTTCTGCCTGTGTCTTTTTGTATTGCCTGAATGCAATCTTTTTGGCTTTCACTTTCTTTGCTACCTCTTTGGAAAACCATAATGGTCTCCTCTTCCTTTTCCTCTTGCTAACCTGCTTAATACATAATTCTGTTGTTCTTGTAATCCCCATTTTAAATACTGCCCACTGTTCCTCAACCCCTGATTCCTGTCCCATTCCCCTTAATGCCTCTTTCAAGTATCTCCCCATTTTCCCAATTTTCATAGAATTTTCATAGAATGAAGTACTCCAGGTAATGGGCCTTAGTAGAGATGCATCTCAAGGGAAAGCTTTGAGGGTTGCATAGTGATTCTGAATTTGAATAATACTAACATGCTCTTACAGCATAACTGTTACTGTTGATTAGCTGATTTTAGAGATAAGATGCTCTTATAGCAAAGCTGTTACAGTTGATTAATTGAATTTAGAGATAAGAACTCTCTTATAGCGTAGTTGTTACAGTTGATTATGAGATTTAGAGACCTCCTTGTACAGGAAGATAAAGCGACAGAACCCTCCTTACCTCAGCGACCGTGTTCCCTTTCCCTGGTTGAAGAATAAACAGCTGTCTATCATTTAGAACTTACTTTTGACTCCTGCCTCTCTTTGTCAGGTGACAACATCCACCTGATTGGGAACCTAAGTGTCCTTCCACTATTCCACCTGCAGGGAGCAACACTGGTGTTGGTAAATTGTGTGCGATTTATTGGAGTCATCACAACACTGCTACTCCATTACCCTTTTTATTCTTTAGTGGATCCTAGCACATGCTGCCATCAGAGTCACACAACACCATCACACTAACGAGAGAGTGAGAGACTGAAACTTGGAATTAGAGATACCCTCAGATGAAGGGCCTTGTTTTCTCTGTTTGTACTGCTTTTGTAAATAGATATTCTGAGCATTTTTTATTTTTGTATTTTACTATTGCTGATAATAATAAAACGCTACTTGGGAATTTTGAAACTGCTCCTGGTTTTCCTATGTTTCTTGACCTGTGCTTCGACGATAAGCCATACATCTAGGTATTTGTAGGCAGGGAATTTGTCCTGGGTGGTGCTATCAAGGGTGAAAAATGAAGGAAGAGGAGAAAGCCTGGAAAGTTTTTGAGAGGTACCAAATGTCATGGATACTGTTTTCTTTGCACTGGCTTTTACGAACATATGAAAACTGCCTGCAGATACAGGCCATACGGTCTATCAAGTCTGCTCAAGTTTGCAGTTAGCAGTCCACTACACTGCAGCTCCAGCCATGTGACAGGGTTGAATAAGGCCCTGTCCCATTTGTTATGCAGAAATAGCTATATGCAAAGATTTGTTGTAGCCTCTCCTTTTCTGTTTTTTGTCTGGTTGCTTGAAACCAAAGCAGAACTCAGGTGAAGTCATCCCACATCTGTGCTGTAACTAAGGAGGCAGATGGGCAAGAAGTGTAGAGAATGGTGTCACTGGCATAGAGGTGGATTTGGGAGGAGGAACAGATGGAGGAGAGGTCATTAAGGAAGATAGAAAAGAGGATGGCGCCCAAAAATAGAGCCTTGGGCAATGCCAGCTAGGATAGTGAGGCAGGAGGAGAAAGTATCCCTGGCAAGGACATATTGGGAGCAACAATACAGGTAGCATCTGAACCAGTTGACTATGCAGGAGGAAAGGCCAATGGAGCATAGTTTAGAGAATAGGAGAGGATGGGAGATGGAGCTGAAGGCCTTAGCTAGGTCGATAAAAATAGGAGAGGTAAGGTGGCCTTGGTCCATACCTGTATGAATGATGTCAGTGACCCACAGAAGTGAGGATATTGTCAAGTGTTTTCTTCCAGAAGCCAGATTGGTAGGGCGAGAGGAAGTTGGAGGAAGAAAGGAAATCAGTGAGCCTAGTGAGTACTAGGGACTCCTGGAGCTTGGCTAGCACAGGCAAGAGGGAGATGGGGTGGTAGTTACCAGGTAAGAAGTGATCTCCTCCTTTAAAAAGGGGAATCATTTTGGTGTATTTCCAGGCCTGAGAGACTGTACAAAAAGTGAACAAGAGGTTAAGCAGGAGGGACAGGGGAAGGGCTATGACAGGAGCAGAATTTTGAAGGAGGAGAGGGTCCAAGCTGTCTGGATTGGATTTGCATGGGTTCAGGGATCGAAGGGCATGGAGAACCTCTAGGGCTGAGACGGGGAGAACTGGAAGCCACTGGGTCGAGAAGGAGAGGGCGGAGATTGGGGGAAGTATGTGGGGCTAGTAGCTAGGGCTCCGGTGGTGAAGAATATGTTTAATGCGGAAGCGATGGTGAGGGGGTTAGAGGTTAGCTTGTCATCAATTAGGAGGGGGGGGATTTAGAGGGGGAGTTTAAGAGGGATGCGAGGGTTTGCCAGAATTTGTGAGGAGAGTACCGGTTTTCCCATAAGGAGGTCTTCATGTATGAAGCTTTGGCAGCACGAATTGCTTTGGTACAGGAGTTTCTTAGAGAATGACACAAGGAGAGATCAGTGGGGGAGAGGGATGATCTATAATATGCCCATGCACGGTCATGGGAGGTGCAGAGTTTGATTATGTCAGCAGAGATCAATGGATGGTGGAAGTGTCTGACTTGGTGCCGTCAGAGGGGGGCATGAGTGTTCAATACTTTATTTAGGAAGAGGGGAGAGGGCAGAGTAAGTGTCTGTGGCAGCATAGAAGAGGGACCAGTCAGAGAAAGCAAGATCATTGAGGAGGGCTGCAATGTTTAAGGAGCGTAAAGATCTAACCCAGCGGAAGGGGGGGGAGCGGGATAGATGCAGCTTACGCACACAATATGTCATGTAGTGATCAATGAATATGTTGGGGAGTGTTCCTGCTGAGATAATGCAGTGAGGATGAGTGGGTAGGACCCAGTCCAGGAGGGAATGATTATGGGAGTAGAGGTTTGGCCTGGTGACTTCACTTATGAGCTGGTGGAGATTTAGTAATTCAATTTGTTATATGATGGATTTAAGGATAGGGGAGATCCAATTTAATTTGAAGTCCCCTAGTAAGATGAGCTCACCAGAAGAGGCAAGAGAATTTATGGAGGAGATTTGTCAATCAGGGAGGAGGGGAGGATCTAGGGAAGGCATAAATAGCTCTAATGATGATAGGAAGAGAGGAGGGGAGTGATAGTAGAATTAGGAGGAGCTTGTGTGCCGAAGACACTGCTTCACAAGTGGTGATTAAGCAGGGCAGATTTTGTTGAGTGTAAAGGGCAACACCGCCACCGCGTTTAGTGCAGTCCTGCCGGAACAGGTGGTAATCAGGTAGGGCGAGCTGGGAATTAGGGATTCTGGATGAGAGCCAAAATTCAGTAATGCAGAGGATGTCAGGGGAGTGTTGGGACACTCAGGTTCTAAGGAGGTCCATTTTTGGGAGGAGGCTTCTGGCATTTAGGTGGAACAGTGAAAGGCCTTTGGGTAGTGGGGAGGCATGCAGGGACCAGGGTTATGTTGGATATCACCAGCAAAGAGGAGAAGTAAGTAGAGAAGGAAAAGTCTGTTAGCATGAATGTGTAACTTTGGCTGGCAGGGGTGCTTGTATTTGAGGGTTGGTGTGTAGAATAGGCGGAGTCTGACGAAGAGTTCAAGGTTAAGAGAAGCGGTGGGTAAGATGTCAGGTTGAAGAGAGGGAATAGCAGTGAGAGGAGAGTAGACACTGGGGTGTGTGAGGGGGCTAGTTTTGAAGGTGGAGGTGTGGGATGGGGAGAGGGAGAAGGGGATGAACAGCCCCCAAGGGTAAGGGGAAGATGGGGGCAGGCTGGAGAGTGGGGAGGAAGCACAGTAGGAGTGAGCATGGGGGAGGCAATGATATATGAATAGGAGAAAGGAGAAGATGATGGGGAGGTGAGGCAAAGGTACAGCAAGGCGGAGAGAGGTAATAGTAAAGTGGGGTGTTAAGCTATTGGTACTGATTGGTGTGCTCAGGAAGGACCACAGGTCACTCAGTTGTAGTCACAAAACCGAGGGGACCCATGAGAAGAGGTGGTAAATCAGGGCACTACAAATTGTGAAATGGGCTAAGGGAGGTGAGGCAGGGGAGGAGTGGAAGAGTGAGGCAACAAACTGTTAGTACTGTAGGGGGAGCTGAGAAGGCAGGGGATAAGGCCATGCAAGTTAGAATGAAGTGCAACCCCTAGGTGGTGCTATCCCAAGGGCTACTACCCCTGCCTGCTTGGCAAGTAGCAGGTTAAGGGGCCTGGGTAATGAAATGGGTGCCTCCAGGTCAGAGTTGTTAGTGGTCAAGCTAACATGGGCACAGCCCTCTGGCATACTGTAGCCCCCTCTTTCCCTTCTACTGGCTGAACAATATACAATAATTACTTTTACAATGACCCTTATTCACCAAGCAATTATCCACACTGTCTGCACTTACCACCAGGGCTGGTTCCTCTAGCTTGATCCTGGGGACCCTCTGTAAAACAAGGTTAAGCACAGCCAATAGCAACAGTACAATACTTTTGGCACAAACTGGAACCACAGTCAGGTTAAATGCAAACAAAGTTAAATTTGATTTATTCAGGGGACTTGAACAAGGGAAGGGCGTAATCAGGTTGATTTGGTTAAAAGCTATATTAATCAGACAGTTATGCATGCAGTTCAGAGTCCCTACACAGTCACACACTCTGGGTACCCAGGTAGGAAAACGGTGGGCTATCCAGGAACGTTGCAGCTGGTTGGGGCCCTGTGATGGAAGAAAGCAACATGCACAACACATACTATTTGTAATCCGGAGCCGGAGGGCTCAGTTCATGAAAGAAAAGGCAACAAGACAATCAGATGACAACACTTTTAGATTTAGCCGTTGTTGCAGGGAGCTACCCTGATGTTTACTCACGATACCCGATACTGGACATGGGCAGAACAAAATCAAAACTGCAGGCTGTTGAGCTGGAGTGCCCGGAGAAGCAGGGCCCACACGGATCACCGAGATGTCATTCCTGTTCAAGGCGTTGAGTAGGGTGCTGACCTACAGGCCGGTCTCTCTTCGATGACTTTCTCTGCGTAGCAGGTATTCTGGCTGGACCAGTGTAGCAGGGCCCAGGCAAATGGAAATAGATGCGGGTTCAGTCCGTGGAGCTGGATACAGTCTCAGCAAGCAAAACACAGTTCAGACACACAGTGGGTAACCAAATCACTATAAGCACACAGCACATTCCACTGTACCAGGCAAATGGCTCTCCAGTCGCAATTACAGAGTCTCTGCACAATCCGGGAGTTCAGAGGTAGCTGGAAGTCCTGACAGGCCGATCGCATTCAGCAAATCTTCAGTCTTCTTCAGGTTAAAGCCTGGTCACAATTCAGTGGCTTAATCCGCTCTCCAAATCTGATTCAGTCCGAAAAAACAAACACAAGTTCCCTCTCAGTAATAGCAGGCAAGCATGTAGGCCAAACTCAGGCCTCTCCACAGTTCTTCCATGTGAATCCACTATGGATTGCTGCTCGAACCATCTCGAGCTGTTACTTCTTCACTTCCCAACTCAGATCTAACTGAAACAGTGTGGGACTTTCCCCACGATCCGAAAGGTTTGGTTGGCTGATTTGTCAGTCACAACAAGGACTCCCCCTCCAGGTTATTTTAGGCGACAAAAGCCCAAAACTAGAATTCTTACAAGATTTGGCCCCACCAAGCCCCTGTAGGCAGGCTCCATTTTAGAGTCCCAAATGTACTGATTGGCCCATTCCGACAGTCCAGGGCCAAGATGATGGAAACAAACAGAACTGTCCATGCTGCAAATAAGGCAGGTTAGAACAAACTGCAATATTATTACTGCTCTAACAAATGATCAGCAAACAAGTACATCCTCTAACAGAACTCCCGCTCAGATTAATTATGACTGCAATCCAGGCTGCTCTTAAAAAACAGTACACAGAGTATATACAGGCACTCTCTGGCAATACATTTAAACTGCTAAAATGCAGAACACCAGCCTGGCAGTGAGCATTTAGGCAAGCTCAAGGAAGACTTTTCAGGAACCTCCATTTGTAGGGGGGTTATAGAAGTATGTGCAGTGCAGCAGAAACCTGCTACAGGTGTAGGGCAAATGAGTGTAAAGGGGAGGATTTGGCTGGGAGGATTAAGGTTGTACCAAAACGCCTAGTGGAATGAGGAGTGATGGGAGGGAACAGGTAGTACCAAGAAGACTGGGGAAATGGGGGATGAAAAGTGAGCAGATTGGTTCAAGGCAGGACAGGTCACAAGACCAACACAGCATGTATAAAGATAGCAACACTCTGGGTGGGTGGGAAGTACTAAGTGGCACGCTGCAAAGTGGCATCGCCACCCTTGGCGAATGAGTAGTTGCAGTACTTGTGATGCTGTCCAGCATGGAAATTGGGCACAGGGGAGGGCAGTTTCAGTAAGGCACTCACGACTCTCTGGAGCCAGGAGAAGGGGTACGACTGTGCTTGGTAGAGCCTGGAAGAGAAAAAAAAGAAATGTGAACTTGGGGAAGGGAGTGAGCTAAGTAGCTCGGTGGGGGAACAGACACAGGAGCAGGGAATGAACGAAGCAACTCAGCATAAATGAATTGTGGCTGAACTATTAATACAGGGCTATACTTGCATAGAAACTCAATGCAGTAAATCGACAAGAATGTAAAGGAAAATTAAAAGCAAAGCAAAATCAGTATGGTACAGTTCACTGACAGAAAAATGCAGTCCTTCATTTTGAAAATGGCACCCTTGGTCAAGGTGTAGTTGTGGTACCTGTGATGATGTCTGGCATGGAAAGTGGGCAGAGAGGAGAGCTGTTTCAGCAAGGCCCTCATGACCCTCTGGAGCCAGGAGAAGGGATCCAACTGTGCTGGGTAGAGCCTGTGATGCTGTCCAATGTGGGAAGCAGGTGGAGGGGAAGGTGGTTTCAGCAAGGCCCTCACGACCCTCTGGAGCCAGGAAAAGTGGTAAGTAGAAAAGAAATATACAATATTAAATATTAGCCATAGGCTATGAATATATTGCTCAAAAAATGAAGTCCCAGCTAATATAGTTGAGTAGCCAAGAAAAGCCCAGATTGAGTTCAATTGTTACGTTAGCAATACCCATGACAGGGTATGGGGTTATAGGCATTTAATGCACACCTTGGGTGCATTGTGAGGCATATGGCTGCAGGCCGAGTGCCCTCACATCACCCCAGGCGTACATTAAATGCCTATAACCCCATACCCTGGCATGGGTTATTGCACTTATAACATGGGTTCTGTAAAAAATCCAAATAGGGCCACAGAAACATGTTTTTGCTGTGTGGAATGACAGAAGAAGGGACAGTATCCTGCTGCCCCCCAAAGTAGTCCCTCAGAAAAGAAGCACAGTGCATGGCTGTTGTGCATACAGAAATGTCACACATACACTGCTGCTGTGATGTGTCACATTTTTTGTGTCTGACACAGGTGTTTACTGTCTGAACTAAGTCAGTCTGACGGCGGCACCCCCACCCAACATAAAAATACACAGACCAATATGGAGTTTTAGCTGCAGAGGTACTGCATATGCTATGCTGAGTTTCACTGCTTGTCAGTTTGTTCATCAATGTCTCTGAAGGGCTCTTACCCTGGGTAATAAGGCTCCTGATATAGTCACCACACACTCACTGGCTACTCTGCAGCTACACTACCTCCATGCCTGCAATGCAGCTGAGGAGACAAGTCACAGAGAGCCACAGCAGAACTGCTGTTAAAACATGCAATGTCGCTGCTCGCTGTTTCCCTGTGTCAGTGTTTGTCCCAGTGAATGTCTGCTGATCGCTGTTGCTGTGTGTAGCTGCCCCGCTGTCACTGCTTCACAGGTAGTGTTGCAGTTCAGGAGCACAGTGACACACGACAGCCTCAGCAACAGCAGGGAAGCACTTCAAAAGGACATCGCTCAAGTCACGGCAGAGATGTGAGAGAGAGAGAGCCACTGCACACATGGTTCACCAAATGAAATGTGCTCTCTCCGACACGCTCTCTTTCCCTCACTGTGACACTCCAGATCAGGATGAAATTACTGCTTTGAAGTAACACTGTACCAGGATTGAGGACATAGGCTGACCAAATGAAATGTGCTCCACTGTGTCACTCAGTATCGGCCATTGACTGCATTGTTCACTGGGGTATGGTTGGAGCAGCCCAGGGATGTGACCCACAGCCTCAGGACAGGTGACGATTACAGAGAGAGAGAGAGAGAGAGAAACCAATTGTCTTCTGCATCTCACGCTGCCACTGACTCGGCCTCTGAAGACTGGCTATACCTCCCAATCATCTCTTTTCCATGACCGATTTGCTGTCGCACTCTGTCTCTCCCTCTCTCCCTTCCTATGGTGCGGTCTCTCATAGTTTAGTTTCAGTACTGAATGCATATGGTACAATACACAGCGGAAAATGGATTGGAACTAGGAGTGTGACAGCGGCACGTGTAATATACAATGACAATAGAATAAACAAGTGAATTCCCATACACATGTAACCCCTAGATGGCGCTATCCCAGGGGCTACTACCCCTGCCTGATTTGCCACTAACAGGTTGAGGGGCCTGGATCCAATGGCGGGTGCCTCCACCCAGAGGTCAGGGTTTACAATAGTTAAACTAACTTGGTCACAGCCCTCTGGGACACTGCAACCCCCCTTTCTTCCCACTAGTGGCCCACACAATACGTCAGAATTACCTTTACAGTATACACTTACACCCAGGACTGGTTCCGACACTGGGACCTCCTGTGAAATAAGATACAGTGCAACAATCACAGTACAGTACTTTAACATAGACAAATACCTCAGGCAGTATAACTTTGCTGAAACAAGCAGCTCTGATTTATTTAGGGGGATATAACAAGGACAGGGGGAAATCAGGTTAATTAGCTTATCACTCTACTCATCTACCTATGGCTCTGTGCACAGGCCTATCCCTATCAGTTACTGTCCCTGGGTACCCAAGCCCTAGTGGCTAGTCCAAACCGTGTGCAGCTGGTAGGGGCCTTTCACACAGAGAAAGGAGAATTAAACAGTCAGCAGTACAGTAATTCCATTTGGATTTAATGTGGAATTCAACAGGGAGCGACCCTGAATTAGTACTCACGACCTCCAAATAAGATAGGGTCCTTCAATGTCAGCAGGGCTACTCTTGAGCTCCAAGAGACTCCTCACACATTTATATGGTAAACAGTCACAGGCAAAAGTCACTTAATGGCAGCAGGATTCACTTGAGGTACACAAACCTCTTCACACATTTATATGGTAAAAAGAAAGCACTATACCAGGCAGGCTGCATCTGTATCCCGATCGCAATTACTGCACAATACCCGGGAGAACACACAGCAGATTCAGTTCCTGACAGACCGAGTGCAATTTTCAGCAATTCCTCCAGTCTTCTACAGGGTGAGCCTGGTTCTACTCTTCAGATATCCTTTGATTCTCTTCACAGGACGGATTCAGTCCTAACAAGCTGCAGACCGGAACTCTGGACCTTACACATGTTTTTTGACTAAAACTGTGCACTGAAGGAGCACAGGGTTCCTTTCCCTCACTGCCAAAGCTCAACTGAAACTCCCAACAGACAAAACCGGCACTTCCTTTGAGTTCCTCCCAGTTCTTGACTGGATTGGCTGTCACTCACAATAGACTGCTGCTGTTGGTCCAAAAGGCCAAGTCTAAACTACATCTCCCAGAGTCACTGCCCATACAATCCTCTAGTGGCTGGCTCAGATTATGAGTCCAAGTTCTGATTCGTCCAAGGCACCATTTTAGAGCTAGCTTACCCCACACTGATTGGTCCAGTTCAGCAGTTCAAAACCAGAATGGGGAACTAGGCAGACACAGTTCTGACTGCAAAGAAAGCAGGTTAGACAAACTGTAATTTCATTATTACTGTAAATGATTTCTGGCAAACAGTTACATCTTTCAGATAGGTTCCCTTTGCACTCCTAGTGACTGCAAAAATGGAGTGAATTGGCAGCAGCTCGAGTGGTACTCAAACAGAGAAGCACACAGTCCCCCATACAAACTAATTATGTCTGCAAGCAGACAGCTCTGAAAGAGACAGTACCAGAGGTTCTAAAAACACTCACTGATAAATGGCTTAAACGCCAAACACCATTCAGGCTTGGAGCATTCAAGCAAGCTCCTGGAAGTCTTTTGGGAACCCCCATTTGCAGGGGGGTTACACACAGCCCGAGTCATTAGTTAACAGACTCGAACAGCAAATACATACTGTAAACAAATGCAGCATAACAGGTCTCAGTCTCTCTCTGTCTCCCTCTGTCTCTCAAACAGCAAAGTGTTTTCAATGGCTGCTGTTCAACTTTTGGTAGTTCAAAGACAGAACAAGTGCCGACGGCACTTTACATGACTTGCTCCGTGGAACCGTGCATTAAAGAGTGAATCTAATGCAAGGCCAGCTGCTGCTGCTGAGCTTATGAGAAGTGTAGTTCACACCAACCCATGTTATAAAAAAAATACTACGCAGTCAGAACCCCAACTGCAAATCCCTCATTTCCTTTTCTATTCAAATCTCCTCCTCTGGCTTCTTCCTAAAAAAGCCTTCTCTGCTGATCTCTTGCACCTCTGTTTTTTTTATCACTATCATCTGCACTGGTTTTACCCTCAGGCCAAGAAAATGACTTTTTCCTATATCCCTTGTAATTAATCTGATTCCAATACACCCCCTGGTCTCTGCAGTCTATGGTGTGTCTGTATTTCATAAGCTGCCTATTATTTAGCTCCTCCTCAAATCTTGCCAGCTACAGTATTTATTTGTTCTTTCAAGAAACAGTCTATAATCCTCTTTTGCAGCCTTAGTTTGCAGCTGCTCCAGTAATGCCTGAATTTCTGCTGCTATCTTCTTTCTTTCTTTAGCTATGGCCTCTGTAACAACTGGCATAAAGTCTATAGAATGCTTCGCCCATATGGCATCCCACCTTTCTGCTATATTGTTGAAAAAAAAAATCCTATACTTGGGCCAATCAACACGCCCACACCTTGCAGCAGTCCAGAATTTCTCACACATTCTGTTAGAGTGATAATATGCCACTCATATTTAATATCTTTCTCTTTCAAAAATTCTGTTTATGAGGCTTTTTTCAAAAATTCTGTGTAACCCCCCTGCAAATGGGGGTTCCCAAAAGACTTCCAGGAGCTTGCTTGAATGCTCCAAGCCTGAATGGTGTTTGGCGTTTAAGCCATTTATCAGTGAGTGTTTTTAGAACCTCTGGTACTGTCTCTTTAAGAGCTGTCTGCTTGCAGACATAATTAGTTTGTATGGGGGACTGTGTGTTTCTTTGATTGAGTACCCACAAGCTGCTGCCAATTCACCCATTTTTGCAGTCACTAGGAGTGCAAAGGAACCTGTCTGAAAGATGTAACTGATTGCCAGAAATCATTTACAGTAATAATAAAATTACAGTTTGTCTAACCTGCTTTCTTTGCAGTCAGAACTGTTCTGCCTAGTTCCCATTCTGGTTTTGAACTGCTGAACTGGACCAATCAGTGTGGGGTAAACTAGCTCTAAAATGGTGCCTTGGACGAATCAGAACTTGGGACTCATAATCTGAGCCAGCCACAAGAGGATTGTATGGGCAGTGACTCTGGGAGATGTAGTTGACTTGTGCCTTTTGGACCAACAGCAGCAGTCTATTGTGAGTGACAGTAATCCAGTCAAGAACTGGGAGGAACTCAAAGGAAGTGCCTGTTTTTGTCTGTTGGGGAGTTTGAGTTTGAGATCTGAAAGGAAGGAAAGAAACCCTGTGTCTCCTTCAGTGCACAGTTTCAGTCAAAAACGTGTGCAAGGCCCAGAGTTCCGTCTACAACTTGTGTAACTGCTTGTTAGGACTGAATCCGTCCTGTGAAAAGAAATCAAAGGATCTCTGAAGAGTAGAAACCAGGCTCACCCTGTAAGACTGAAGAAATTGTTGAATTACACTCGGTCTGTCAGGAACGAATCTGCTGTGTGTTCTCCTGGTTATTGTGCAGTAATTACGATTGGGATACAGATGCAGCCTGCCTGGTATAGTGCTTTTTTACCATATAAATGTGTGAGGAGTCTCTTGAGATCAAAAGTAGCCCTGCTGACATTGAAGGACCATATCTTCTTTGGAGGTCGTGAGTACTAATTCGAGGTCGCCTCTGAATTGCCACATTAAATCCAAATGGAATTACTGTACTGCTGACTGTTTAATTTTCCTTTCTCTGTGTGAAAGGGCCCCACCAGCTGCCATTTTGACTGCTAGCCACTAGGGCCTGGGTACCCAGGGACAGTAACTGGTAGGGATAGGCCTGTGCACAGAGCCATAGGTAGATAGTAAAGTGATAAGCTAATTAACCTGATTTCCCTGTCCTTGTTATATCCCCTAAATAAATCAGAGCTGTTTGTTTCAACAAAGTTATACTGCCTGAGGTATTTGTCTATGTTAAAGTACTGTACTGTGATTGTTGCACTGTATCTTATTTTACAGGATGTCCCGGTGCCTGAACCAGCCTTGGGGTAAGTGTATACTGTGAAGGTAATTCTGCTATATTGTGTGGGCCACTAGTGGGAAGAAAGGGGTTGCAGTGTCCCAGAGGGCTGTGACCAGATAGGTTTAACTATTGCAAACCCTGACCTCTGGGTGGGGCACCCGCCATGGATCCAGGCCTCAACCTGTTAGTGGCAAATCAGGCAGGGGTAGTAGCCCCTGGGATAGCGCCATCTAGGGGTTACATCTGTTTATGAGGCTTATCTCTTTATATATATCACTTTAGCATATTGTACTCTGAAGAAAAAAAACACACTCACAAAAAAACCCCACTGGTATAATTAACCTTGCACTGTGCTTGGGACCTTGCGTGTGCCCTTACTGCTGCACTCCTTGGTATCATAATGTCTCCTATAATGGCTCTATTTCCTAGAGGCATTCTATTGCTCTCTCTATTGACCCTATCTGACTTTGCCTGTGATAAGTTTCTAACACCTACCTCACCAACACTGAATAATAATCCTTTATATGTTTATAGTACTATCACCTTATCCCAATGCTGTGACTCTCTTACTGTGCCGTGGAGCCTGCCTTCCCCTGGTGACTGGGGGTTGCTGTTTAATCGCCCTAGCTGGCTACCCCTTTGGCACTCCTCCCTGGGATCTTCAACTTACAAGCCAACTGTAAAGCGCGTTCAACTCAGAGGAAGCTTCACAAACTCAGCAACAAGCAGCTAAAGGAATATCTGTGCAGGCTGGCCTTACTGTTGCTGCTGCTTTCTAGCAATATTCACCCCAACCCTGGCCCTCCACAACTTATGGCATACCCACAGTCATCTACTGGGTTACGTAAAATTGCCTCACTTAATATATGCAGTCTCCTCCCCAAAATGGACGTACTGAATGCATGGATCTTACAAAATAACCCAGACATCCTCTCAGTCATAGAAACATGACTTTCTCCAAAAGTAGCGGATGCATCAATTTCCATCCCAGGCTACACAGTCTTTAGACAGGATCATCTCTCCAAGTGGGGGGGCAGTTGTGCGATCCACCTCCAAAACAACCTTCAAGGTCTCGTCCTAACTCTGCCCAAAACGGATGACCGTATGCAAGCCCTTGCCATAAAAGTGCTTCTACATGCACACAATAAAACCCTTACTGTGTTTTCAATCTATATTCCTCCCAGAAAGATGGCCTCCTGCTTTGATTCACTCCTGCAGTGTTTTGGCTCTCTGAGTCTTAATTTGGAAATTATCATGTTAGGAGATTTCAATATCAATTGGTTCTCTCCTGAAACAAGCCCTTTCAAAGATGCAGTTTCAGAAGCTCACCTCACCCAGCTAGTCGAGTCACCCAGTAGAATCAACTATAAAACTGGGACCAGTACCTTATTGGACTGGGTGCTCTCTAACCACCCTGATCATATATTGGACACAACCGTACTCCCAGATGCCTTCAGTGACCACTCCCTAGTCTTGTTTCACTGGACGAACAGATTCTCTAAACCACCCACTAGAACAATTACCACCAGGGTACTCATCCATGGGCATCTGGAATCACTAAAAGCTGACCTGCATAATCAGGACTGGTCAATGGTTTACACAACTAACAATGTTGACGTTGCCCTCGACCAATTCATTCTTCAGTTCAAAGCTATATGTCATAGGCACACCCCCGCATAAAAAGCGTAAAATCAAAGGCCGCTGTAATCCCTGGTTTTCTCCAGACCTCCTTGAGCTTCTGAATGCCAGGGACCATCTACGGCACAGGTCTAGGTCCCTGAGTAACCAGGCAGACATCCAGAGGTACAAAGCAGCTAGAAACAACTGCATGAGGGCTATTTGTGCAGCTAAAAATCAATATTATAATGAAGTGCTCTCTTGGACCTGGAATGATGGCAGAAAATTTTGGATGAACCTTAAAGAGGTCACTGGGAGAGACCTCAGATCTGCCCCTACCATGCTTAACATTGATGGTGTACCCTCACTCGACCTCAAACTAATTATTAACACTTTTAATAATGCCTTTACGGACCTGAGTGGTATCCTGCCACCTGGCTACTTCTCTCATCCCCTCACAAGTGACTACACTGGGAAAGAGACTCAGCACCCTTCTCATCCTCCTTTCTACTTCAAAACCCTCTCAGCCCACAAAGCCAAGAATTATCTACTCAAGGTATTAGGAAAATCAAGATTTAGTGGTGACACCCTGGATCTTAAGTTTGTAGCCCATACGCTGGATGAAATTCTGTCACCTCTAACACATATTATTAACATGTCACTTAGTTATTCTTAAGTTCCTCCGAAATGGAAATCTGCCACTGTGATACCAGTTCATAAGTCTGGGGATTGCACAATTACTGGGAACTACAGGCCTATCTCTATCCTGCCCCCACCCTCGAAAGCTCTTGAGCGTATAGTGGCTGACCAACTGGCTGAATGCTTAGAAAAATATCAGTTACAATGCCCGCAACAACACGAGTTCAGAAACGGTCATAGTACCAATACCGTCCTTCTGGAGTTCACAGGCTTTATTCACCACTCCTTAGATCAAGGACACATGGTCAGTGCTGCTTTCATTAATTTAACCAAAATATTTGACACGGTGAATCATGTCCTCCTGGTCAAACAGCTTACCACTATTGGCCTAACTCATGACAACGCAGCCTGGTTTGAAAGTTACCTGCACAACCGTACACAGCAGGTAAAGATTGGTAACACTCTCTCGGATAGCAGACCTACCCTATCTGGAGTTCCTCAAGGGTCCATCTTGGGCCCTCTTTTATTTAGCATTTTTCTCAACAACCTTCCTTACTCCTGTCAGAGTCACATCCTTTTATATGCTGACAATGTTGTCCTGTTTACCAGTGATCCAGAACCTAAGGTTCTTGAATCTAGGCTACTGAGTAATTTAATAGTCGTAGAAAGATGGTTCCATAATCACAAGTTAGTTATGAATTACAACAAGATTAAAACTATACTGTTCTCCAGCTCCCAAAATAGGCACAGAACTTACCCTCTTTCTACCATCAAAGAAGAGGGCTCTTCCCGGAGCTAGTTCAGCTCTTTAAATATCTGGGGATTACTACTGACAGTACGACGACCTATGCCTATCACACTGACAACATTGCTAAGACTGTTAACACTTGCATTGGGCTACTTTATAGGCAACAAAAGCTAAATAAATAAATAAGCAATGTTTGACCCCAGAGGTTCTTAACCTGGCCATTCAAAGCTTTCCTGTCTCGCTTATTGATTACGGCTTACCAACCTATGGATCAGCTACTGAAACAACTCTTTACCGCATCATAGTTGTGTAACCCCCCTGCAAATGGGGATTCCCAAAAGTCTTCCAAGAACTTGCCTGAATGCTCCAAGTCTGGTTGGTGTTCGGTGTCTGAGCTGTTTAAATGTGGTTCCAAGCGAGTGCTATTTGAGCCTCCGCATACTGTCTCTTTAAGAGCTGTCTGCTTGCAGACTTAATTAGTTTGTATAGGGGGACTGTGTATTTAATGCTCGAATCCCACCCGAGCTGCGGAGAAATCGCTCCGTGCCTGCAGTCGCTAAGAGTGCAGAGGGAGCCTAAATGAAAGATATAACTGTTTGCCTGAAACCAGTTAGAGTGTTAAGTAAAATGCAGTTTGTCTAACCTGCCTTTCTCGCAGCTGGGACTCTGTGTGTGTTACCTCTCCACTTTGGACCTAAACTGCTGTGCTGGGCCAGTTGGGTTAAGGAAACCCTAAAATGGAGCCTGTGAAGGAATCAGAACTTGGACTCTTAATTTGAGCCAGCCACAAGAGGAATGTATGGGCAGTGACTCTGGGAAATGTAGTTTTGACCTTGGTGCCTTTTTCTACCAATAGAGAGAGTCTTATTGTGAGTGACAGCTGAATCGGCCAATAGAATAGTGTGGAGCTAAAGGAAATGCCCTGCTCTGTGACTGGAAAGATCAAATCAGTTGTGGCAGTGAAGAGAGAAGGAGCTGTGTGCTTCTGCGGTGTATAGTTTTGTGCGGAACGCGCGTGTGTACCCTGAGTTTCGGTCTGCAGCCTTTGTGAGTGCCAGTTCTGACTGAATCCAAGTTGTTGTGAGGAGAAAGAAGCACCAGAAGTGTGGAAACCAGGCTCACCCTGTAGAAGACTGGAGAAATTGCTGCATCGTGCTCGGTCTGTCAGGAACTGAAGCTGCTGTGTGTGCTCCCGGGTATTTTGCAGTAATTGCGATCAGGATCGAGGAGCAGCCTGCCTGGTATAGTACTTTCCTTTTACATATGAATGTGCGTAGTGCTTGTGGGGAATCGCTATTTCCAATCCCCTTTGCTGTGTGCTGTGTGTTGTAGCTGGAAGCAAATCCTAGCTTGTCTTGAACTAAATCCGTTTGCTGTAAACTGCAGTGGGGTCCACTCACAAGGACCTTGTCTCCATGCCCTGCTGTTTCTGACAAGCCAGAAGAACATCCACCATCTGGTTCTCAGCTTGGATATTGTGAGTACAAATCAGGGTATTCCCCTGCAGCCTGTTTTCAGTCACAAGTGTGTCATCTAATTCTTGTTGTTTCTTTGCTTCATGGACTGAGCCATCGGGCTCCGGACTACAACTGGGTGTTGTGCATAAATTTTCTTCTACAGAGCCCTATCCATCTGCACCTGCCGGCCAACCCCGGGCAACGGACCTGGATAGCCCCCCACAACCTGGGTACCCACAGTGTGACTTTTCAGACCATGTATGTGTGCACAGTACTGTGATTTAATGCCACTAATTAACCTGATTCCCCCCCCCGTGTTACTGTTCCCTAAATAAATCAGATTTGTTGTTGTTGTTAAACTTTAAACTGTCTGAAGTGTCAGTACCTTCGTGCCAAGCACTGTATTGGTTTGCGTATGCTGCTTAACCTTATTTTTCAGGGGGTCCTCAGAGACGAACCTGCGAATCTCGAGGGTAAGTGGTACCTTATGAATGAACAGTGTGTACATGTGGGGTATTGGTACTGTAACTCCTGTACATTGTGTGGGCCATTAGAGGGATTAGAAGGGGGTCACAGTGTCCCAGAGGGCTGTGGCCAAACTAGACCAACCATTACAAACCCTGACCTCTGGGTGGAAGCACCCGCCATAGAACCTAGGCCCCTCAACCTGTCAGTAGTCAAGCAGGCAGGGGTAGTAGCCCTTTCGATAGCGCCACCCGGGGGTTACAGTTGCACTCAACAAAGCATGCCAGCTCCTTACCGGCTCAACCCATCTGTCCCATACCTACGACATGTACGCTCAGGCTAACTGGCTCCAATTCAAAGGTAGACTCATGTACCAAACATGCTCATTGTCCAAAAAAGTAAACTTAGGTAAAATGCCCACAGGAGTGCAAAAGTTTACTTCCCCCACTATCAACCGTCCTTGCACCAGAAGCTCTACTAGCCAGATTTTAAATATATCCCGCTATCGCACTTCTCTGGGACAAAGGTCCTTTGCCTACCGTGCCCCGCTATGGATGAACTCACTGCATCATGACATCACTTCAGAATCCACCTTGGGCTCCTTCAAGGTTAAACTTAAGCAACAGCTAGTTGCTGATGCCAGTTGTGACTGCTTCCAATAACCTTCTTAATTGTGACCAGCACATATTCTAACCTTATGCATAACTGTTCTCAGCATGTAAATAACTGTTCTAAGTTGCTAATCAGTCTCCTTCACATTTCCTCTTGATCCCTTCCACTCTCTCCTCACCCTCTATGGCTTTCCCACTATCCCCCTCCAATATACCTCCTGAGCGCTCTTGATCACTTTAAAATGCTTTGTCCCTTACCTTCTCACCTCTGACGAGGCCCCTTGGCTGACCCCTGGGCTGATGCCATCCCTTACCTTGTTGATTATTAGATATTAGGCAGAGTCTGTTCTAATTTTCCTGTAAAGTGAAGTTTCATAAGGCCCCACCCCCTCTAATATGACTCTATGAATTCCAGGTTTTTATCAAATATGCACCATGGCATACATTGTACAATTCCACATGTACTATATCATGTATTGGACCTTCTCTAGTTATACACTCTTGTAATGTCTTGTATAATTCTTTGTTTTGTTTGTTCTCCATCTCATACTTTCCCAATATGTATTGTTCATCTGACGTGGACCTATGAAATGAGCTTGTTCTCAAAGGTGTTATCCAAAATTTCAATAAATAAATAAAATAGATGCACTTTGACAAATTTTCTCACCAGTGTGCAACAATTTCATCCATCCTCTCACTGGAGTGCCCAAAAATGCTACATTTGTGATCTGTCATGGCTTTAATATTGTAAAACAAATCCATACTACAGTAACAATTAACCAGAAAAGTCCAACAACAAGAAAGCAAAAAGGAATAGGAATAAAATGTTCAACAAAAGCCTAATTAAAAAGTCTCACTATTGAAAATCCTGAGGAAATGCTAGAGACGCACTTCTCAACTTGATAAATGCTCCAAGGGATAATCCTTATTCTGGTGGTGACTCAAATGCCTACCAAGTGATGCCTGCTAGGAACTGCACTACATATGGGGGACGGCCCTACTGGAAAGATCCAGAACTCTAACAGGGGAAGCCAGTGGACTGTGGCTGAAGAGCTGTAGGACATTGCTTCAGTCTGAGGGAGGTGTATGCCAGGCATGTAGTGCCTGACCCACTTGCTGAACCTCTGTTCCAGTGTGGGAGGCCTAGAACCATCCTGTTAGAACTGTGGTGGCTGCCATTAGCAAGGACCACTAGCGGGGGAGACTCCATCATTCTACAATTGAAGGCTGAAAGAGGAAGAGTAACAACTAAAAACTATCAGCATGGGGCAATCTGAGAGTATGGAGGTGAATTAGAACTGTAATTCCAGAACTGCATAGGGTGCCCAGCAGTTCTCTCCCTAACTGCACTAGGCAGGGGGTTTGGAAGTTTGCCCCGGTAGCAATAATTTTGTCTGGGACCCTCTGTCTATGTGGTTCAGTTCTTGGGAGACAGTAGGAGGCAGCACCTGTGGCAGCTTCTGACCCCCATTTAGTATCTGCCTCTCCTTGTCCCTAAATTGTGATCCCCATAAGCAGAGACAAAGCCAGCAGAGGTACAGAATTCAAGCTTGGACTCTCTGTCCAAGGGGTCAGTTCTTGGGGGGAAGGGAGCAAGAGGCATCACTGGTGGTACCCTCAGATCCCCAGGGAGTGCAAGACTCTCCTTGTCATGCAAATTGTGTGGGGACATAAGTCCCCATAGGTTCCAGTCTTTGGTCTTCCAAGAAAGCTTGTGGAGTAAATGTGAATCTAAGGTCCTGGGGCTGCTCCCCTGAGTCCCTGTGGGCAAGGGCAAGTAGTGTGTTGACTCGTACTGGATTCAGGGGAGGCTTGTTCGGTGCTTATCCCCAGGTAGCTCTACAGAGTGAAGTACCCCGTTGCTACATTAGAAGGACTGTATAGGGTGAAGTTCTGATGCTCATAGTATTTCAAAGTTAAACTTCACCTGTAGTATACATTATAGAAATGCAGCTATCCTGATTTTTGTGCTCCCTTCATGGGTCCAGGCTACAGGGGTATTGAATTACCATGCAATCTTCAGTAAGCTTCATGTGGGAGTCAGAATGTATTTCAGTCTGGAAACAGCAATAGTCCTAAACTACTGTGTGTGTGCCCCATTGGGTTGTTGGCACAACTCCTGCATAACAAAGGAGTGAGGAGTGCAAGTGAAACAAATGGCTAATCTAACAGTGGAAGAAAGACGGTCTTTCATTAAGGACACCATTTTAGAACTGGGAAATGAATGTGTTCCAATTATGAGGAAATTTAATAAAAAAAAAGAAAGATACCCTTATGGTTTACACCTGCAATAAAAAAATCAAAAATAAAGAAAAGGCACTCTTAAAGCCAAAAAAAGGAACAGAGAGTCAAAGCTAGAAATACCTATAGACATAAACTAAGAATTCTGAAGTCCATGATCAAAAAGAAGAAACAGAAAACTGAGTTCTGGATTGCTCACACTAAAGACAACCAAACGTGTCTCTTTGCATGTGTGTGAACAAATGCAAAACTACTCAAACAGTGGGACTACTGATTAACAATGGCAGTTTGGTAAACAATAATGAGACAGCAGCTAACATTTTTTTAAATTACTTTAGTCCAATTTTTGGTGAAAAATATAAGTCCCTGGATGTAAATATTTCTAAGTCAACAAATAAACATATAATTATTCCAAGTGACACATGTGATGCACTAAGCCAAATTAAAGACAAATCAGCTGCAGGCCCAGACTGTACAGTCAATATTATTTAAAGAAATGGAGGCTACTGGTTCCATACCCCTGTCCATTTTGTACAATAAAACCATGGTAATGGATGGTGTACCCAAATATTGGAAAAGGGTTATAGTTGTCCCCATATATAACAAACTCTGGTCAGAGCCACCACGTCTGCATGAAGCTGTTAAGAGAGCATGGAGGTGATGCTGGAAAGGGTTTCTGTGTTATGGAGTTCAATGTATACATGCCCACCGTGCCCAGTATGGTCACTGGAGTCACACAGTGTAGGGTCTAGTATGGGCAGCTTAAGATAAACCAACATAGTCCACTTTAGGCTTTTCCTGGCTTGGCCAGCATAGTCTGTGTTGGGCAGTAAATGCTGTATGGGAGGCTGACAAGTCAAGTTTGCATATTTTAAATATCAAGTTGCTGCTTCTAAGAGTATGTTTCCTTTTATAGACTACATCTTGAACTTACATAAACAGAACCCTGGAGTGCTTCTTACAGTTGTTGGTGTACAGTACAAAATAATTAATCTTCACTTTATTTTTTGTGATTAAGCTGAAATTGACATTGCACAAACAGCTTAATCTGATTCAGTTTCAGTAGGTTAGCATCCTTACCCCCACAATACATACACACACACAGATACACACACAGTCACAGACACACACAATCGCACACGCATACACACACACACACACACACACACAGAGTCACACCCACACATATATAACCCCTAACTGGGGGGTGAAGCCCCCTGAAGAAAACACTTGCAGTTCTCTGAAACCAGCAGCTGACTGAAAAATGTGGTCAACCTGCCGGTTTTGCTGTCAGGTCGTTCAACAAAAATTTTGTCAATGACCCATTGTGGATCACACACACACACACACACACACACACACACACACACACACACACAAGATTTCATGATACATAGTTGGCAACTAATGGTAAATACATATCTCACACAAAACACCAATTTAAATGCTGCAAATAATTTACACACTTCCTTGCACAGCTGCACATCACTGTACTTCTTTTGGCCAAGGTCTAAGAAGGGAAAGGCAATTGTTGCTCTGATCTCTTTCTCCAATGACTGCCACAAGAAGGGGTGGTGGCAACCTATACTGGCTGAGTCAGTCCTCATCACCCACATTCAAGATCACCACCCTGAACCGTGAGGAGGGCAGCTGAGGCAATTACGTGTGATCGATAGCACTAAATATGAAAACTCATGACATTTATTTCCCTCGAGACAGACAGTGTAGACCAGACAAAATGCAACTCATTCCAAACACACAACAGAAAAATAACAGCAAATCTCAGTTACCAAACAGAAGAGAACTTGAGTCAAATTAATGGAAACAGAGGGAAGGGGCCAAGCGGTAATATGGGCCATTCAGACCACTGCCAGTCCTCCAGAGGAAAACAGTTCTGATGCTCAGCTCTGTGCTGGAGTCGATTAACATTTACCACTCTTCTGACTGGCCCTAGTTGTTTTTGAACAAGGCCAGTAGTAGGCAGCCATAAATCCGTTTATCTCCCACCCCCCCATGGCTTGCCAAACATTGCAATTTAGGTTAAGCTTTTTTTTTTTTTTTACACAGATTAACACTAAGAAGAAGAAAATAGTCTATTAGTAATAGTCCAACACAATCCTATGCAGCCAGCAACTATATACAGTGCTCCCAGATTGATTTGCCATTTTCCCTGTAACGACAAGGCGATTTTCCTGGGTTTTCCTATAGATTATGTTATATCCTACGGAAGCCAAATTACTACGCTGACTGTATAAGGTATAGTAGTTGAAGAGCCCTATTTTTCTTGCTGCTTGATGTCTTCGGAGGTCCCCTCCTCTGGAGAGTATGTTTAACCCACCCCAACTCTGCCCCACATGGAGTTTACTGCACTTGTAAAGAAACCCACCAGCAGCATCCCACTGTGCGCTGTATGCCCTCACTCCCTCCCTCCCTCCAGTCTCAATTCATGTGCCTGACTGGAGCAGACTGAGCTGCAGAGATCTCCTCTTTAGCCAGCCTAGCCCCAGGTGCCTTTAAAGGAGATAGGAAATGGTGATTAACACATTGTTTCTCATAAATAGCTCCTGGATCACACACACACACACACACAACAATCGTATGATATTCGTCCCCTGACAATCAAGCATCCTTCAGTTAATGAACCGGAGACTATGACCACGATTAGAAAGGGTGCAGAAATCCAGTTCAGGACAGGTGCTGTACTACCGCACCATCATATCTCTGCTACTGAAGCACTATTGAACTGATATGCAAATCTGTGGAGACACACAACTCCAGGAGGCGTAGTCAGTTCGGCTCTTGTAATGCTCAGTCTAAACACAAGCATATTTATCCACAATCTGATCACACTTATGTATAACCTAGGAATGTGACAGAAAGTAACCACGACTCCAACTTGGGACCACGTGAGGGGGTAAATAGCCCTCGAGAAGAAACACTCAAGACAGTCACTGTAGAAAAAAGTAGACAGCTCAATGGGAGAAAACAAGTTGGTTATCACGTTCATTTACAGTGCAATGCAACAAGTTCTTCACCAAGGTATTGAACCAGGTGTGTGCACGCATGCACCCACATGTACTCTGATTTTACAACTGGCCAGCATTTTTTATTTAGTTATTTATTATAAAGGGAATTATTTAGTCTGTTTAACCATATACACTGCTTTCACTCAAAAAGCACTTTATTGTTGTTCAGTAATATTATTCCAAAGGTCCTCAGAATTTTAAGTGTTCAGAAGTAAAGCACAAGTTCGCTACTAACCACCATTTTACCCGACAGAGCATACAATAGCAATAGCAGTAATAATAATGTCATCCATTCATAGTAACATCCATTCATAGTAACGGTAATAATAATGTCATCCATTCATAGTAACAGTAATAATAATGTCATCCATTCATAGTAACAGTAATAATTACGTCATCCATTCAGAGTAACAGTAGTAATAATGTCATCCATTCATAGTAACAGTAATAATTACGTCATCCATTCATAGTAACAGTAGTAATAATGTCATCCATTCATAGTAACAGTAATAATAATGTAATCCATTCATAGTAACAGTAATAATAATGTCATCCATTCATATTAACAGTAATGATGATGTCATTTACTCTAAAAAGGAAAGAGTTTAGCAGTTAGCTCGGAAAGATGATAAGCGAGTTTGTCTTCAAAATTATAACCTCACAGTCACAGGCCTCCAAACATTAGCAGAAAAGTGACTGGTGTGCAGAAAAAAAAATGGACAATGGCTCTTAATGTCACATTAATTATACAAAGTTAACCCAAGCTCAGATCAAAAAAGGCGGCAGCTAAAGGGTGGTATTTTCAAACGGGAGTAGTTCTATGAAGCGTACCTGGTCAACACCTCCATAAAGCATTTGAACTATGAAAATGCAGTTAAGATGAACATACAGGCATAATGAAATTTTGAATTAAGTTTTATCATTAAGTTGCAGCAAGAGATTTACTATTTTGCATCATGTCCCTGACCATGTAGAAAAAGTGGAGTGAAGTGTAATGTACTGTATTTACTACAGCGTTGACATGAGTTAATGTTTGCAGATAATGTGATATATTGCACTGGAGAGCATGAGGAGGGTGGGGTGCAGCTGAAGTGTGTTTTAACCAGGAAGACATATGCAACCCTCACAGAGCAGCATAAATGTTTGATCAACTTCATAATTCCTATTAGATTAACTGTAGAAATATGTATTGACATATTTTATTGTATGCAGATACTTACTTGTGTTCCATGGCAGTGTCATTTCATATACTTTACTTCACAAGGAAGAGAGTTTAGTAGGGGTTAGTAAGAAAAACGTTAGGCAGTATATTGAGGGAGAGCTTCTTCAGTATGAAAACAAAAAATCTCCTCCGCCCTCTCGCCTCTCTCTCACATAAGTATGATCCCCTGTGCCTAAGGTTTATTGATTATATGTTTTTTTGCTGCTGGCGACAGTTTGGTGGTGCTAATGCTCTATTGTTTGGAGCTGCCATCCCAATCTTGCAACCTCTCACTCTCTTCCCTCCTCCTACTCCTCCCTTCTAACTCTCTGTAGGTGTATAGTCCTTGCAACAGCACTTATAGTCAAGCAGTACTTTACAACCCTGTTTGTCCTGCACTCGTTTTGTTTTGTTTTTTCTAAAAAAATTCTAATGTACTGTTTAAATACTGACCTGTTCTAACTATGTACTTCACAGCATCACTGCTGTGTTTCTGACTCCTAGTTACTCCTTTGACTCACTACTGTATTTCTGACTCATCCACTTTTGTATTCACCCATGTTATGTGCGGTATCACATTGTTGTTGTAAATTTTTAATTTTTTAACTTGTATCCTCCCAGGTTGTGCCTGAAAATAGGCATCGTTATGCCTAGTGTACTCACTCGGTTCCCAAAAACAAACAAACAAATAAATAAATAAAATCTATGCGATCTGTTCAACATACTGTGTGCGTATGAAAGAAATCAGGCAGGTGCTGAGTTGATCACCATTCATACAACATGCAGTACTACATTCCCCTTTTGTATAGTGTGTTTTCCCACTGAAATAAATTATTTTTTAACATTTTAAAGTGGCAGTTTTCCATGTAAATTGCACAATGCAACTGAAACTGGTGTTCAGCATTTAAACAACGACTTGTTCAACAGTCTAAGAAACCGACGATGAGGAGTACAATCTTGCATACAATGTTTACAGAAAACTAACCTTTGGAATGCACATTTGAAATACTCCAGTGAGGTTTTTCTAAAGGTGGCGGCAGTTTAAGAACGGCATAAGCCCTTGAGAGACAGGGGCAGGCACTGCGCATCAGACATGCCTCACATGCATTTTAGCTGAAGGAAAACAAAGAAGCTGTGGTCAGAGAACACTTCACAAACAAATAAAGAGAATGGCAAATCATAAAGATGAGAGACAGATATGGCGCAACTGCACAGGCCACGGCCGCAGACACTGATGCCGATAAATCAAAGTAGTTGGCTGCAAACAAACAGGAATTTGCAGCATTTTTAGAGGGTATTGTTAAAATATGAATTAGTATGTAAAGCTGAAGAATTGCCTACATCCATGTTTACTTCAGGTGATTGACAGATTTTGAGGTTGTCAACAATGCTGCGTGGCAATGTAGGGCGGAGTTGGGGCGGGTTAAACATACTCCGGGAGGGACCTTAAAGACATTTAAAGACATCAAACGGCAAGAAAAATGCAATGTAGGGCGGAGTTGGGGCTGGTTAAACATACTCTCCGGGGGAAGGGACCTTTAAAGACATCAAACGGCAATAAAAATGCAATGTAGGGCGGAGTTGGGGCTGCTTAAACATACTCTCCGGGGGGGGGAGACCTTTAAAGACATCAAACAGCAAGAAAAATAGGGCTCTTCAACTACAGTCAGCATAGTAATTGGGCTCTCCGAGGAAGAAACTATTTTAACACTTCATCATGTTGTGCAGATGGAAAACATTACGTAGGTCCTTTTCTGATGCAAAACATCTGCAGGCTCCACCCACTGCAGACGTAAAAAAGGTTGAAAGAAAAACTGACAACATAAGTTCACATCTATCTTTCTTTCTTTTTCCCTAACTCCCTCCCTTCCCTGACTGCTGTCTCCTCTCAAGGCCCAACACATTGCCTGCCCCACACATTCCCTTTTAAACTGGTCTCCCCTATTGCCTCCGCCTCCTTGCCAGCTCCTTTGGCGTGTGTGTGTATGTTTTGTTTAATGACAGTAAAGAGTCAACTGACAATAACACTACCAAAATGCTTGATTTATCTATCTTTCTCAGTTAGCATGTATCACAAGATCTAGTACAAATAGTGTGTGGTTTATCCCAATGTCTCTCTCTCCTCTCTCTCTCTCTCCCCTCTACTGAAATATGGTCTGCTTGTTAGAACATCTCTGTGGGAACCAGGAGATTATGAATTCAAACCTTGTTAGAGCCCATTATTCGCTACAAGCTCTTGGGCAACAAGTCACTTCAACTCTCAGTTCTCCCGTCTACCCAGTTGCAGAAATAGGTAGACGCAAGACCCCACAGCAGCCCAGATGTTGCATCTCAGCTGGGATATCCTGGGTATATAAATTGTAAACCGAATAAAATAAAAATTTCTCTTGCATCAAGTGCTTTACTGTGTCTCTCTCAATGTAAAGTGTTTCTGGGATACTTTTACATAAATTGCGCTATATGAAATTGATGGAGCTAACTGGGATTGGCTATTATTATTATTGGGATTGTTGTGTTGCAGGCTAATGTTTCCTGTTGAACTTTCATGTCTGCTCCATGTTATATCAGATCGGTTATACTCTGAACTCATTTTAGGTAGGGGTGTGTGTGTGTGTGTGTGTATGTGTTGGGGGGGGGCGCTCTGAAACCAGTGTCTAATAATCCAGACTTTCCAGATGTTTAGTATTTTCATTGTAGACTGCTCACCCCACCCCAGCCATATCAGCAAGCACTGGGACCGGTGGACCTATAGTCAGAAATTAACACATCAACACACATCACCAGACTGAGACGCACTGCCACTGGTTAGACTCAGACAGGGAGAGCAGCAAGTCTCTACGTACTGGTGCACTGCACTTGTGCAACACTGGGACCCAGACTTCAGCTTCCCTCCCAATATGTTTCTTTCTATTCTGTCTGCTAAGAATAACTCAGCTCGCTGATACCTGGGTTCACACAGCCTGGACTACACAAGAAGTCATCCATTGTACAGTGAAGTAGAGCAACTGGGACATCATAGGAACAAGGGACATGACTAGGAACAATACTCAAGTGAAGTTATGGAAAAAAGTTTCAGATTGATCAGGCCACGTGTAGATCTATCACTCTATCTATCTATCAATCTCTATGTATATCTGGCATATTTTCATAAATGTGCTTTGCAAGTCACAGCTCACTCACCAGGCCTGTAAAGACAAGCCCCTCAATCCTTCCACTCACTTCTAGGCTTCCTTCTTCTATTCTTGACTGAGAAGCACTCTACACTGAACGATAGCAGACCGAGTTTATGTGCTGGCAGTGACAGTGCTGGAATTACAGGGGAGATTGCCAGGTTCAGCTACCCCCCCCCCCCGCAGCTTTGAAGAGAGCCCTGGTAGCTTACGGATCACTACCATTGACTTATAATGGGAAGGGGGAACTCAACTTAAAGATATGACCCTTAGGGCCCCGCCAGCTCATAAAGTTTAATTCCAATACTGGCTGGCACACAACTCAGATCAAGCATGTTACCTACAGGCTACAGATCTGTCCGAGAACACCCGAGCAAATGCTGATATTTGAGAGTGCTGCATGTGACTGTGACCAAGGATAGTCCATAAATACTGTACCCAGTGGGACAGCTATGACGCTTTGGTCTTGATAAATGAACATTGCCTTCATCACAGCTACCACTAACACACACACTCACTTCACTTTCTTCAGAAACTAAACACACGTTTCACTGACTTCTTCAGAAACTGAACTTGGACTTGCAGGCAAGAAAGAAAGACGATTGAAGTCTTCTGTTTCCCGAACAAGTCAATAAATGGGGTGTACAGAGAGGAGCCTGCAACCCCCCCACACACACTTACACACTTATGTACGCATCTTACAGAGCTGGGCCACCTGTCCTGGGTGAAAGTGGTAATATTACAGCACATTAACCCTGATTGAATCCGGACCTGACTTACGTAAAATAACTCACCAAGTGGAAGTGCGTGTGTGTGTGTGTGTGTGCATGCATGTGTTAGTTTTATGGTGTGCCCATGTGTGTTGGTTTTTGTGACACCTATCTGTTTTGTGTTATGTATGTGCCTGTGTTTGTGAGTGTTGTTTGGTGGCCTGCGGTTGTGACTCTGTGTACTAGTGTTGTGCCTCATGGTGCACATACAACCAAAGCCATGCGAGTATTTCAGCACTCACCCTGCAGCCACGGACCCCCAAATCCTTAAGCACACTGAACCTGCAGCAGGAGGCAGACTTTGATCTGTATGCATGTGATGCCACCGAGGTGCCCCCAGCTTGTTCTCCAATCTGCTTCACGGTTGGACTGCTTTTTAATAACACCTCTGCAGTTTATAATGACAGACCCACAGGCTACTGGTAATGAAGCTGTGTTGTTACCTGATAACTCCATACAGATTTCTCTACCTACTGCCATAAAAATGTGGGAATGCGGAAATTTAAAACATAGTTAAATATGAAGCTATAAGCACTGAGAACCACAGATGCTAAAAGCTTTACTTGTGCAAGATTAATGATAGTATGTGAATACCATGAATGTTGTGAGTTTTTTGGTTAATGTATGAGCTGATTTCATCACCTTCTTTCAGAGGACATCATCTTTTTCACATCCGTCAAAATGGGGGGGGGAGAACAGAGCAGTCCTCATGGGTAAAAATGAGAGCTGTCCCTATAAACGTGGGACAGTATGGTTATGTGCTACATACCTCCTGGATTCCCTCCTGACTTTATCCTGTTTTTTCCATTTTGTCTCCAGCTTAGTGGCTCAGCTGGCAGGCCAAGGAATAAGAAAGGCAGCAGTGCTATCTTTTTCTGCTCCCCTCCAAACTTAGTCTACTCCTTTCACTGGGGTGAAACAAAGGATCCACTGTCCCCAATATGGCATTAATTGCAACTTTTCTGTAGTCTCTCTCTCTCACACACACACACACACACACACACACACACACACACACAGTTGCACACTATTTGTGCAATCTGTTACAATCATTTGGATACGCTCTTAAAATGTTGCTCACCTCCCAGAGCTCTGATCTGACATTTGAGAGAAGTGCCGTGGTTTCCAGGGCTGAATTCCCTTTTCCCATTGAACCTTCAGCTGAACTCCCTCCGCTTGTCCCTACCACTTCACTGTTTTTCTGTCCCTATTGGTTGACATGCTGCTGCAGGAACACTGCTCGACATGTAGCAAGAATGACCCTCATTCAGCTGACCGGACCCCCGCTGAATGTCACTGCTGGGATGCCCTGCCCGGCCGCTGCGAGGGGACGCTCCCCTACTCACTCAGCCTGTCTCTGCTCTCTGAAATGGGGAACAAAACCAAACAGCTTTCTACAGTCTTCTGTTCCCCATCCGGCCCCGCCGATGCCAGCCTCTTGCCATCAATAGGGCTGTATTTAGGGCCGTCAATCTGGCATAGCTGGTGTTTTTGCTCCTGCCAGCACCACCTCGCCTTCCTACCACACACCTTTTGTTCAGGGATGCAATAAAAGCTATTCTCTCCACCTTCCTCCCTAACCCCAGCCCTCCTTTCAGCACATTGGGGACCTCTAAATAGCGCATCTCAAAGGCATTCTTGGCACGCTGACTTCCCCTTTCACAGCTTGGCACACTAACAGTCTGCTCAAGTGTGGCAGGGTTGCCTCCCCAAATGGTGCTGAGAGAGACATTTTTAAATGACAAGGAAATCGGGAGGATGAGAATTAGGCCTAAACAGGGTCAGAATATTTACGACTTAGGTGCAACAGAACTTCAACATGGCCTCCAGTGTCCAAAGAATCATTGCTGGTGGTAACTTCAAAACTGCAGTTTGTAATATGGTATACTTTAAACTGGTACAAATGAATTTCAATTGTTTTGGATCCCTTTCAATTAGTGCTTACTTGCTACATATGCACGTTGACATTTCTATGGCAAACCTAATGGAATTAGTCCCCTCAGAGTCTCAGACCTTAAATTATGTTATAAATTAATGTGTGCATCTCCTGATTTATCATACGAGTGATACATGCAGTGGTGGAAGTAGAGTGGGAGCTGTGGACCTGGGAGAACTCAATCCAGGAGAAAAATTAAAAATCTGACTCAGTTCCAGGCGTAAAATGTGGAGGGACTGCTCATATATAAAATGAAAAATGCAACGTAATAACGAGGAAGCCTGCCCCAGACATCTGCCAGGCATCTTCAAGACTGTATCAAAGGTGGCGGGGTCCCCAGTGAATTGTTTTTTTTTTTCCATTCCAAACTGGATACATAGATGGCTAGACAGATAGATGGCTCTTCCTTTTCCCTCCTCTGCTTGTCTGCCTCTCCTTTTATACATTCAGACAATGTGTACAGTTAGTAAAACAACATACTCGTAGGCCGAGTCGTTGTTAAAATATTGCACCTTGATATTTAATAATATAGTTCTTGTAGTGCATTCAGACTGCTTTAGAGCACACGACGTGCTGTAATACAATAACACGACAAACTCCTTCCACTCGGGTTGCAGGCAGTGTATTTAAACGTGCAGTTATATGTACAATACACCATTTTCCAAGCATGTTGTAAAATGAGTCCTACATGGAGCGGGAGATATGATGCAGATGGTTATTGTAAATATAAAAAGTACATCTTAGGCTTGTCTATACAGCATGGATAGGCATGTAGACAGAGACAGCGAGAGAGAGAGAGAGAGATAAGTTATGCATGACTTAAGGGGTAAAGGGGTCTCAAACTATTCTCGATCTACAGGTGTCAGCGAGACCATACAGAGCTATAGCTATAAAAACAAACTCCACCTGCAGAACTAAAGGCGTTGAGAATATGACAGCATAGACCGCCTGGACAATGCAAAGGATTTGGAAAATTGATCTGCCCTACAAGGCATGATCACCTTACAGTCCCTTCTTAGGGTCATGTTCCCCCACCAATTCGGCCCAGCACTTGGTGTGGGTCCTGGCTTATGACATCACACTAGTCATATGGGGTCTCATAATTCTCTACAGTATTTTGTCCAAAGGCGGACAGGAGGTCAAATGTGTGAAAAACAGCTGTGGTTCAAACCCTTTACATTCTGTGTTGCACTGTTCAGAGTTATGGATTGTCATATATGGCTTTTTGCTAATATATTACTTTGCTGTAATGTTAACTTGTTCCCTGACCAGCACGGAGCTGCTGGCCTTCCAAAAGGCAGACTGTATCCTGAGATATTTGTCGAGATGCACGAGGCACCTCAGATGCCACAGTTTAGTTCCTGTGATTTTGCTTGCTGTAAATCTCCAGCCTTCTTCGCTTTGAAAACAGATTATATACACATTTACAAATCTGTGAAACAGTAGCCAGTTTCTTTTAGTTAGTAAAGAGTAATACGTTATCTGGAACTCCTCAGGGCCACAGAAATATATTATGTATCAACATCTTGCTGTGCTTTAAAAGATCAATCAGCTCCCACGACAATGGCATATATAATAATAATAATAATAATAATTCTGTGTGAGATTGCCTTTTCTTCTGGTTGATAATTCTGCAACATCATATCCTTTGTAGGCTTCCAAAGATGCAGCGCTCTTCCTGTCTGTGACATGATGTTTGTGCCAGTCTATATTCAGTTGCTATGACATGTCACACCGGTATTTAATAAATTGTTAACCACATACAGTATAAGAAAAGAGAGATATGGCAGGGGTGTCATTGCTCTGTGTGATGGATGCAGGCTGCCTGGTGTTCTGAGCCCGTCTCACACCTGCAGCTACCATGCCCAGATGCCCTGTAGCGTGCCTTGGCAGGCTGGACCAGTGGCTGACTGGTGGTGGTGGCTACTAGGCTGCCCAGCGGGGTTGAGGCTGGTAATGTTACTGATGTTCATAAAGGTTGTGCTAGCTGCGGTGGTGGGCTGTAAAGAAGGGAGACTTGAGTAAGTGCAACTGTAGTTGGAGGCCGGGTTGCTCTACGTGCTGTAGGCCATGGAGTAGCTGTTGTAGGAATAGGGGGGTGCCACATTGTAGGCAGCGCTGTTGTTGCTCAGAGACTCCCCTATGCAGGGCTTCCCATCTCGCACCAGCACTGGCACCACCACCCGTCTTGGAGGGGGTTGGTGGTGGTGGTGGCCTGACATCTCCAGGGACTTGTCCTGTCTCTGCCTTTTGCACTTGTATCTTTGGTTCTGGAACCAGATTTTAACCTAAGTGGAGGTGAGTTTTAAGGTATTGGCCAGGTGTTCTCTCTCTGGTGCAGACAGGTACTTCTGCTGCTTGAACTGTCATTCCAGCTCAAAGACCTGCACCTGAGTAAAAAGGACCCGTGGCTTCCTGCGAGTCCGCTGCTTTGGTCTGGGCTCGGGCTCTTCTTCCCCTTTGTTTTCCTCTGTTTCTGCACATTTCTTGAGAGAGCAGTTCTCTGGGGGAAAACATGAATGAGGACAATTATTATCCCATTGAGCAAACACAGTGATAATTTATAAATGGCTGCAACAGGCGATGTGGCTGGTCACATAAAATGTGTATGAGTTAATTCTTACAAACAGGGGTGACAAACATTTAGCTCTGTAATTAGGTTAATGGCTAAACATTTAATATGTTTAAAATAGTGTGTGCATTGTGGCATTTACTTCTGGATGTTTCTCTAATATTTTAAGTTTAACTCAGTTTGAGCAGCGGCGCTGGTTCATTATTTTATAAATATTTAAGATACACCGTTTTATTAGGTAATTATAATTTTAAGAGAGGAAGTCATCGCCTCAGTAACCACTCGAGGGAAAAAAAATTGAATAAACGTAATTGATTTTATTCCAGAGTTTAATATAATTCAGGGCTGGCAAATAAAGCCTGGATCTTTAAATTAATTTTTCGTATATACTGCTTTATTAAACCTACATCATTCAGATTTTACCAGTTTACCAGACTGTTACACCAATATACTATTGTATATCTATATAGCTATACATAATATATATCTACATACATAATATATATAATATATCATTCACACACACGGATGCACACACACCTGGGTGGGTATAAACAGAGGCAAATAAACACTTATCTAGACCAGCTGGTAGGTAGACATACATGAAAATAAACATTTATTTTCATGTGCTCCCATAAAGATAAATATGTATTTTCATATATGCATGTCATCAGCATAGCTGTTTATTTAAATTAGCATGTTTGAGTTCTATAAACTAATTTACACTTGTCCTGAATGCATAATCAGATTCATTTTCATTCCTACATCCAAGCCTAATTAAACTGGATGAAAATAAATCTGATTATACAATTAGGTGTGTGTTTCTTCATGTGCGTTTGGACCTTTCAGGGGCTATCCAGAGAGAATATGGGCCTCCATTTCACACCCAGTCCACAAGGATACAATGCTGTTACTTGTCAAAACTCCAATGAGGTTTTTCTAAAGGTGGAGGCAGTTTAAGAACGGCATAAGCCCTTGAGAGACAAGGGCAGGCACTGCGCATCAGACATGCCTCACATGCATTTTAGCTGAAGGAAAACAAAGAAGCTGTGGTCAGAGAACACTTCACAAGAAAATAAAGAGAATGGCAAATCATAAAGATGAGAGACAGATATGACGCAACTGCACAGGCCATGGCCGCAGACACTGATGCCGATAAATCGAAGTTGTTGGCTGCAAACAAAAAGGAATTTGCAGCATTTTTACAGGGTATTGTTAAAATATTAATTAGTATATAAAGCTGCAGAATTGCCTACTTCCATGTTTACGTCAGGTGATTGACAGATTTTGCGGCCGTCAACAATGCTGTGTGGCAATGTAGGGCGGAGTTGGGGCTGGTTAAACATACTCTCCGGGAGAGGGGACCTTTAAAGACATCAAACAGCAAGAAAAATAGGGCTCTTCAACTACAGTCAGCATAGTAATTGGGCTCTCCGCGGAAGAAACTATTTTAACACTTCATCGTGTTGTGCAGATGGAAAACATTACGTAGGTCCTTTTCTGATGCAAAACGTCTGCAGGTTCTGCCCACTGCAGACGTAAAAAGGGTGATAAGGGTCAAGTCAGTAATTATAGGCCTATGTGCCTTACTTGCAGATACATTAAGGTCCTTGAAAGAATAATTAAGAAAAAAACTAGAATTAGAACTACAAACTAAGGGTCTAGGAGACATTCACCAGCATGGGTTCAAAAGTGGAAGACTGTGTAGGACAAACTTAAGCTTCTGTAATAATACTAGTTTACATTTGGACCAGAATATACCGGCTGATGTGATGCTATTAGACTTTGGGAATGCATTTGATACAGTGCCGCATCATGAACTCCTAATAAAACTTATTGATATGGGGATTGACTATAGTTTTACAAGATGGATAAAAAATTGGCTTAGTGACAGGGTACAATAAAGTGAGACTCAGTGGACATCTTTCAAATGAGTATAGTGTCACTAGTAGGGTTCCCCAGGGATTGGTTTTGGGATCGGCCCTGTTTAGCATCTTTATTGGAGACGTGGATGAGGTTATTGTAAACCCCAAGTTTGCCGATGACACCAAGCTGGGGGAGTGGTAAACACTCAATCAAAATACCAATCATTAATGGAAGATTTAAATTTATTTTTTATTTATTTATTGAAAATTTCAGAATTACAACCTTTGAGTCAAGGACTCCTTTGCAAAGGCTCCACGTCAGTCACAATAGAACATTTACATCAAGACAGATTGTACAAAAGTTTTCAAGACAGAACATTACATTTTGACAAAATGTTCAAAATCATAGCATAAGCAAAGGCTACACATCAGTCGCAATAAAACATTACATAAAGACAGGTTGAACAAAAGTTTCCAAAACAGGACATTACAAGTGTTCAACAATCACAGTATAAGGTATTGACAGAGCTCAGATAACATCTGAGGGTTGAAAGGGGGACACTTGGTCATAACGGTGTGGTGGCACAGGTGACCGACAACCTAGGGGGAAAGATGGAAACAGCTACAGGTCTCAGAGTTAAGAAGAAGCCTCTTGATCCCAGTTTTAAATTGGCCAAGATTAGGGGCAAGTAAGATGGAAGATGGTAGGTTGTTAAGCCAGAGGGGAGCACGATAACGGAAGGACCTTTGCCCTAGAGAGGTCCTGCAGTGGGGGACTGTATAGGAGGTCCTAGCCAGACGTCTGGGGGTACCCCTATGGGGGGCTGGTTGGTTGAGGCGGTGTAGACAATTAGGTGTGACTTTCATAAGAATCTTTTTGGCTTGGAGGCAGGTTTGGCATTTAAGCCTCCCTTTGAGGGTTAGCCAGGCCACTCGATTATAGAGCAGACATGTATGGGTTTGTCTATCACTGCTTGTGACCATGCGGCAGGCTTTGTTGAGTGCTATATTGATGCTGTTTAGGGCTGATTGGTCAGCGGCGTCGTAAATAGTTATTCCATAATCGACCAATGAAAGGACTGAGCATGTAACAGTGTAACAGCCAACCGTAGAGTCTGTGGGGTAAGGCAGTGTTTGTGTCTGTAAAGAATGCCAAGTCAGGTGTTAACTGAGGAGGAGAGGAGTTTAATATGGTGGTGCTAGGTGAGGGATGTGTCTAGAGTGATACCTAGATATTTGAAGTGTGTGACCTGTTCTATGTGGGTACCCTGCGAGTTTGAGATTGTTAGCTGGGAATTACTAAGGGGGTTTTGGCGGTGAGCAAATATCATGGATTTTGTTTTGTTGTAGTTAAGTATTAGTCGGTGGTCAGTGAACCAGTATTCAAGCTCTCTAAAACAGCCTTGAATGGTATTTTGGAGATAGATGAGGTTGGTGTGTTTCCAATATAGCACGGCATCATCTGCATATAGCAATAGCTTTCCACTGCAGGCTTGGGGTAGTGAGTTCAGAAAGAGAGTGAACAGCAGTGGGCCAAGTATTGACCCTTGAGGGACACCAGCTAAAACTGGTTGCTTGGAGGAGAGTGTGTTGCTAATTTTTACTTGCTGTGTTCTGTCAGTAAGATAGTTTTTGAACCAGGAGATAGTTTCAGGGGCAACATGGAGGGATGCAAGGGATTGGAGAAGTAGCTCATGATTGACGGTGTCAGATCAACATAGATTTACCCTACTGTTGACCCCTGTTCAAGTGCTCCATGAATGAATGATGTAAATTCGAGTAGGGCCGTGGTAGTACTATGCCCTTTTCTGAAACCATGTTGTTCAGGGCAGATAGACATGTGGGCCAAAAGGAATAAGATGATCCTTAACCCAGGAGAACTGCATGGTGTTGCATTTTGGACTTAAAAATCTATAGCACCAAGGTATATTAAATGGAAACTCCTCCAGGCAGTTGACAACAAAAGAGATTTGGGTGTTATTACTAATACTAACTTAACTTTCCAGGACCGCTGCTACAGAATAACACAAACAGCAAGTGGAATTCTGAAATGTGTCCAGAGAGCCTTTGTCTCTTGCAACAAACAATGTATAATGCTAATGTATAGAACTTATATTCGACCCCATTTTGATTATACATCCCCATTTTGGAACCCATATCTTAAAAGAGATAATGACATTTTAGACAAAGTCCAACATAGAACCACAACAATAATACTACACCTTAAAGACTATCATATATAAATAGACTCAATGCAACTGGCCTGGTCACAGTGGAAGATATAAGGACTAAAGGGGATTTATTACAGTTATTAAAAATAATCCAAGACTGAGAACTAACATCCCTGTGTGGATTACAGTATAACACCAGAACTCAGTCCTTGAGGTCTCATAATAAGCAATTACTGATCTCAAGGGCAAACAGCAATAAAAGGAACAATTATTTTACTGTAAGGGCAGCAGTAGCATGGAACAAATTACTGAATGATATAGTTAACTGCAGAACCCTATTAGGATTTAAAACTGAATTGGACAAACAGCTGAACTGGGTCAACACTAGGGAAGTAGCCGCCTACTAGGAGTGGAAGACAAACAAATGGGCCTATGGCCTTCTTTTGTCTAATACTTTCAAGTAATACCCCAGGCCACTGAGGTTAAGAGACTGCAGTATGGACACTGAAGGAATAGAGACAGTGAATGCACTGCAGGAAAACACAGGAACCGCGCACACTAGACACGATGGCAGGTGCATACAAAAAGAAATCAAAGGGAGAAGCATGAAAGTTGCTGCACTCAAAGTACTGCTGTTAAGGTATAGCAGGTAACAAGGCAAAAAGATACAGTGGTAACTGCCCAAAAATATATATTTATTTAACTTAGCTTATATAGCTGAAACTGAGCAATAACCTGATGCTTCACCAGGGAGCCCCCCCCCAGTTAAACACGTCAACTAGGGGTACGGCCAGCAACTTTCCAAGTTCCTTTAACATCCTGGGGGGCAGCCTGTCTGATCCTGGGGATCTGTTTATCTTCAACATCATTGTGACTTTGTAACTCCTATAAGGCAACCGTCCCATCTCCAGTTTGTGGCTTAACCCCCACCCCCACCCTGAGCATTTACACTCCACAGCCCATCAGAGGACCTTTGTTTTCTTGTGAAAACAGAACAGAGGTCATTTAGAATAGTTGCCTTCCCCTAGTTATCCACCACCCGTTTCTGCCCCTTTGCTAGCCTTTCTGTGCTCTAGTAGGAATTTAAATAAGACAACATAAGACCATGTAAATGATAAGACTCAACAGGGTCTAGGATCCCAACAAGCATACCTACAGTTGTAAGAAATAATCCACAAATTGTGACAGCTTCTCCATTAGGGATCTTATACTTTAGACAATGGGCCTCCCTGGGGATTGTATCTGCTGTAATGGTGTGAGGTCATGTTTGGCATCTTGCTCTTACACGAATATAAGAAAAAAACAGGAAAAAAATGACCACACACCACTGGTTGTCACATACTGCCCACACACTGAACACCTATACACGATCATTAAAGAACTCAATCCTACTTTCCAAGAGGATGAAAGGCTGTACGCAGTCTTTCCACAACCCCCACTACTGGCATATAGGCAACCCCATAATTGACGACAATTTTTTGTCCAAAGCAAGATCCAGGCAGATAAGAATGTATCAGGGAAATTCTGCTGCCATCAAAGAAGGTGGAAACATGCCTGCACATCATTACGCCAGATACAACCCCCATTCCTCCCAAGAGACAGGACTACAAAATACAGGGCTTATTTAACTGCTGCTCCGCTAATGTTGTATATCTGAATATGAGCTCAAAATGCCCAAAAACAAATCTCTATGTGGGTTAAACGGGACAGACTCTTAGAAAATGAATGATCCTGCACCACTACAATACCAAACACCAGATGAGGAACACCCCAGTCGGTGAGCATTCCTCCAGCTTTGGACATGGTTTAGATGACATGAAAGTGGTGGCCCTGAAGGGCAACTTCTGAACACAGAGAGAAAACTTAGAAGTCAAATCTATGCAAACATTTAGCACCTTGGAATGTGGCCTGAATGAAGACACTGGCTTTATGCCCCACTACTTAACATAGTCTTTTAACTTAGCATGTTCCCATGCTATTAACAAACAGCTACTGAATTGCTGGCCATGTATAAACAGCTTCTTAGAACCCTCTGCTCAGACTGTTTGATATAAATCAGCAATACTAAACTTGTTTTATCCTTCATGTTTTAAAATCTCTGTAGCTTTTTGTCTGCATGTCCTTAACAAAAAACAAACAAAAAAAAACAACTTCCTGTGCACACTGTGACAACAGCTAATATTTAAATGGTGACATTATTCCTACTACTCTGGTGTTGATTGGCACATCAAAGTTTACTCAAACCTTTGCTACCTTTACTGTTTTTTTTTCTTTTTTTCTTGCATTGCTAATCAAAACTGAGCTTCTACAAAGGGCAGGCACTTTAACCTACATTTTCTGTACCTGAAGAGCAGCGTTCACACCTCGAAAGCTTGTAACTTTAACTTTTCGTTAGTCTAATAAAGTATTAGCTTTACCCAGCTAAACGATTCTCTTTTTATATCTCTCCTGCTTACATGGCACAAAGCTAAAAGGAAATCAGTTCATATGAGTAAGTGAGATAGAAAGTTAAATGCTATTTTAACTCCAGATTGCCAGTCTTTTTGGCTTACAGTTGCCAAGGGTACTACTAACAGTAAATATGAGACTGATACATGAACAACCCCAAACTGTTGGATTCAATATTATTCTAGTATAGTCTTTGATAACTATGACACGAATGCCCTTCCTTTTGCATTAGGAAAAAAAAGAAATACTGCTGATTTTCCCTTAATACAAAGAAATGAGGTTGATCTGACTGACTGATCTTTGAAAATAAAAAAGCTCCGGGTCCAGATTATATTCCAGCTCAAGTCTTTCTGTCACATTCCAAAAAGTAGAGTACTTTTCTTGTGGTCTTCTTCAATAAATGTATTATTGATATACTTTTGTCCCAAATTCATGGAGAGGTTCGATAAAAGTGCCCATTTTCAAACACACTCTGACCAGAGCTGATAGGGCTGAAGGCAAGGAATTTGGTGTAAAAATATTGGAAATTACCAAAGTTGCGAGCCTTCATTAGCAAAATGTAATGTAGGCTCCTAAATTTGTTGTTTTGTAATATTTGTACACCTAGGGTGGGATATTCAGACTGCGCTGGGCAGTGGTGCAAGAGGGGGCACAGCGCAACTGAGATGCGCCAGGGCCAGGACAGGGTGACATTCAAAGGTGATGCACCAAGGTGCATCACTGTTAAATATGGCATGGAATGCGCTGTGCGCAAATACAATGCACCAGCACATCTACCAGACAGGGAGGTCCGGAAATGCTCCAGCACAAATGCAGTTGCACTGGGCATAGCACCCGCAATATTCAGAAGTGTGCATGCAAATGAGGCCATAATGTAAGCATGGTGCACATGGGGCCATTTGCATGTCATTATGGCCCCATTTGCATTCCTTGCTCAGGGCAGCCCAGTTGAGGTGCGCCCTGCGCAACCGCTGTGAGTCCCTGGCAGGAGCTGGAGCTGACTACATGGGCAGCCAGCCCAAACACAAGCACACGCCACCCATGCAAGACATCATGCTCGCCAATGATCGTGAAGAGGACAGCACACTGCCAGAATATAGTGGCATGACCACTAGGCCCATTTACATGGCCCTAGCAGTCATACAACTACAGGCTGGCAGTCTGCAGATGTCCCTGTGGTCGTTGGCATGCTGTATGACCTGCCTGGTGTCTACTGGTCCTCCCACCCCCCTCCAGTTTGCCTGATCATGAGCATTTGACTAGTAATTCCCGACCTGGTGGTCTAGTGGTTCCCCCCTCCCACCCGTATGCCCGATCGCGGGCATTTGTATAGTAATTCCCCACCTGGTGGTCTAGTGTATCCCTCCATCCCTCCTACCCACAAGGACCCTGGTTCCCCCAACCCCCTCGTCATCAGTGGGCAGCCGGACCCCACCTGCATACCACCCGGCCACCCGCCAAATGACAGCCTATAGTATGTTCTGTAAACCTACTGGTGCACAGTGTGTATCAATAGGCTTGCAAACCATACTGTACTACACAGGCACGAATATGTGACTGGACATGATCCCAGTTACATATTCATGCCCGTGTAGTACAGTATGGTCTGCAAGCCCATTGCTACACAATGTGCACCAATGGGCTTACAGCACATACTGTACGCTGTCATTCGGCATGCCGCCAGGCGGTATGCGGGTCGGGTGCGGCTGCCCACCGATGATGGGGGGGAGATGTTTGGGTGGCCAGGGTCCTCTGTGGGTGGGAGGGGAGGGGGATCCACTGGACCTCCAGGTGCGGAATTACTAGACATATGCCTGCACTCAGGTATACGGGTGGGAGGGAGAACCACTAGACAACCAGGTCAGGAATTAATATTTGACTGCCCGCGATTGGGCAACCCGGAGAAGGAGTCCACTAGATTACCAGGTGGAGTGTGTGCATCCCACTGCCCGCGATCGGGAACGGGGGTGTGCACCTGGCCATGGGGGAGGGTGTGTGTGCTTGTGGACGGTGTCCCTGCTGGGCGGGTGGCCACTCATGGCTGGCGGGTGTTGTGTTGCACACTGCAGTACAGCAGCCCACCTGTAGGTGGCTTGGCTTTGAGCCTTTTATTTTCAGCTCAACTCTGAGACTCTGTATGCAGCGCACACTGGAGTTGTGCCAGCATATGTGGGCACGCCCCCTGCATTTGCGCTGCATACATTTACGTTGCAACACAGCACATTGAGACTTGTGCTGCGCAGGTCCCCACTTTCAATATCGCACCGGAGCACATTATTGGGGTTGCGCCTGACGCAACCCCTTTGAATATCTGGCCCCAAATGTTCAACGTAGCCTTATTATGACCCTACCTCATGAAGAAGGACAGAGCAAATGTTCAAATCCTGCCTGAAAGGTGATTTCATGCAGGTACTGCAAAATCAACTTTCTGGACACAAATACACATTTTGGGCAGGAGTTGAAAAGTGACAGCTGTCACATTCATGAGGTGCTGTAAAGAAAAGGCTATGTTGAAAATTTGGGTTAAAAATATTAAATATTACCAAACTTGTGAGCCTGTGTTTGCAAAATTCAACATAGCCTGATAACTTTTTTGTTTTTAAAATGTTTTGCATCAAATTGAGAATGTAGCTTTCTTATGACTCTATCTCATGAGCAATGGCAGAGAAAATTTTCAACTCCTGGGCAAAAGGTGATTCCGCATAGGATTGCAAAATCACCTTTTGGGATGTAAAAAAAAACAAAAAAAAAAAAGTTTTGGCCAGGATTTGAAAAATGACAGCTGTCACAGTGATGAGGTGCTGTAAAGATATTGCTATGTTGTAAATTTGGGGTAAAAATATTGAAAATTACCAAAGTTACGAGCCTGCGTTCACAAAATTCAACATAGGCTCGTAACTTTGTTTTTTTTTTATTATTTTTACACCAAATTTTCAACATGGTCTTCTTATGCTCCTCCTCATGAACAAGGACAGAAAAATATTCAACTCCTGCCCAAAAGGTGATTTCACGCAGGGATTGCAAAATCACCTTTCAGGACAGATCTGCATAATGACAGTTCAATTGTTCATGAGGTAGGGTCCCAAAGAAGTCATGTTGAAAATGTGGGTCAAAAATGGGCAAGTTATGCCACTAAGTTCAAAACCCCACTGAAATACATTGAACTGCATATCTGTTTCTTCAGTTCGCAGTCTGGTTTTGAAGAGTGAAGATGTGTCTGTGGTCCAGAGAGGATTACGCTGTTGGACTCACAATCAGTAAGTAAGGGCTTGGGAGGGGTGTGGGGTGGTGGGTGCTGAGTGGGAGGGTCAGGTAGGGGGACGAATAGCCGCAAAAGACATCGATGAACTTTTTTTTATTTAAACAGGCTTTTTTTTTTTTAAAGAAACCCAAGGATTGCAGTTCGTGACACTGGGGGATTGGGCACCCCTAGTGTCACTCATTTGTTTCTGGGGGATACTGAGAGGGAGGGTCGGGTGGGGAACATGGGAAAAACAAAAAAAAAGGATAAGTCCTGATCGGGACACTGGAGGACTGGGCACCCCCAGTGTTACTATTATGTTTAGGAATTGTTCTAGGAATTATTACCTTTGAGCCAATGGCCCTTTTACAAAGGTTCCACGTCATCAATGTACAAACAAACAAGACATGTTACATAGAATGGTCAGCAAATTATAAAGGTTTCAATAAGCCAGTATAATACAGTACATCACAGGAAAAAAACAAAACATTGGAGGAATGGTCGACGTGGGAAGGGTAGGAGGAGATATGGGGAGGGGAGCAGACTTAGAGTAGTTAGAAGTACTCAGATGCCTTTGTCAAGAAAGGAGCAGAAGAGGAGGATGAAAAACAGTAAAAACAGCTATGAGGGAAGAATCATTAATCAAGGCAGTCACAGAAGCTAGAGGCTGAGAGGTGGAGTAAAGCATAGATTTGAAATTGTTTCTGGGAGGGGTGTGGGGTGGTGGGTGCTGAGAGGGACGGTCGGGTGGGGAGGGTATCTATAACTGAATAAACAAAAAATTGGATTGCCCTGATCGGGACACTGAGGGACTGGGCACCCCTAATGTCACTCTAATGCTTCAGGGTGGGTGATGAGAAGGAGGGTCAGGTGGGGGGATATCTGTAATAAAAAAAAAGGTAGTCACAGAAGAACATGCATACTATTAGCATGTGTGACTATGCACATCATAGTAGGTCACCCAGAACCATAAAGTGAACCGGCAGAGTGTACCGTGTTCTTCCGTGACACGCCATGTTTTTTCATTCAACTTTATTAAAGTTTACAATGTAGAGAATGAACCACAAGAAGCAGTACCAATTAAATGCAACCATTAGAGTTTACAATGGCTCATTCTCCCCCATGCCCTCTCCCTCCCTGCCCCTCACCACCCCAACAAACCCAGCACAGCAATATACTAACAAGGGTACAGAGTAACCTATCAAAAGGTGCAGTCTTCAGCTTTGCAATGCATATAAAGTTTGAAAGGGACCCCAAATCTTATTGAATTTATCCGTTTTGTTTGCAAGACTTGCAATAGTCTTCTCCGTTCTGAGGTTGGCCAGGAGCTCCTGCAGCCATTCCACATAATTTAAATTCTCTGAATCTTTCCAATGCTTAAGGACTATTTTTTAACAGACGAGGAGATCAACACCAGGTAATACTTTCTACATGCTACATTAATGGGTGAAAGATCCCCCAATACACATATTTCAGGCATAAACAAGTCAGAGATCCCTAGTAGCGGGTCTGCTCTCTGCCTAATAATGGTCCAAAGTGATACCACTCTAGGGCATTCCCAGAAAATATGAAGAAGGTCACCAGTCTGCAACCTACAATTTGTACAGAGTGGAGAGGACAAAAGACCCAGTTTGGCAAGTTTCTGAGAGGAATAATAGATATTATGTAGAATTTTAAATTGCATCAGCCCGAGTCTATCTTGTAGCAAATATTTAAGACAATCACGCCAGATACGGGACCAGACAAATTCCTTGCCAGGCAAGAGGGCTTGCCAATAGTGAACTGGAGTGTAGTTATCGGGGTATGCCCAGGCAAAAAAAAACCTGTATAGTTTAGAAACGGCATGGGGCAAGCCCGCCAATTGGATCAAGGAGGATAGGAAGCGGGCATGAGTTCCGGGAGGTGGAGTAACCCCAAAAACTTGAAACAAGAGGTGCCGTAGCTGATAAACCTTAAATACACTCTTACCGGGTATCTTGAATTTATGCATAATGTCCTCTGAGGAAGACCACTGCCTATCAGCTAAGATAAGGTCCTCCAACTGACAATCACCTAACTGAGGCAGCCAGGAAGGTGGCAACGGCTTATTACTTATTCGTATATTGGGATTACCATTGATGGGCTGGAAAGTATCCCTGCCATTATCATATTTGAGAAAAGCACATAATTGTATATGGGCCTTAATCGAGATTGCAATGGGAGAGTACCTAATTGCTTCGGGAAGAGAGCGTAGTTTAACGTACAACATCGCTCTGGGAAGGTAACCAAATTCTTTAATAAGGGTTGATTCCACCTTCAACCATGGGGGGGGTGTACCCACAGGGCACAGATCGATCTGTTGACGACCATCTAAGATACTTGGCAGCCTGGCTGGCCCAATAGTACAATCTAAAATGTGGAAACCTTAAACCTCCTCTTTCCTTTGGGGCAGCTAGTTTATAATATGCCAACCTCGCTTTTTTGTGTCCCCATACAAAATTGGAAAGCATACTATGTACTCTTTTAAACCAGGACACCGGAAGTACAATGTTTAACATACTGATAGGATAAAAAAGACGGGGGAAAACGTTCATTTTGACCAGATTTATCCTGCCTCAAAGAGAAAGAGGGAGAAGGGACCACCTATGAAGGTCTTGATCGATCTTCTGTGCCAAGAAATCTAAGTTTAACTGCTTCAGTCGGGACATGCTTCATGACAGAGTAATGCCTAGACATTTGATAGAGTCGGCCTTCCATGCCAATCCAAGTGTAGTGATTTCATGTTTATAGACTCTATGATTAAGAGGGAAAACCTGGGATTTACCTATATTAAGCTTATAGTTAGAGACCTGACTAAATTCCTCTATAATCTTGAGAATCGGGGGATGGATGTAGATGGGTTGGACAGTTGGAGGAGGAGGTCATCTGCGTATGCCGCAACTTCAGCCTCATAACCATTTAAGAAAATACCTGAGATGTTTTTAGCTTTTATCAGCCTCCGAATAAGAGGCTCTACATAAATATTAAAGAGCAGAGGGGATAATGGGCAGCCTTGCCTAGTTCCCACCGATAATTTAATCAGGGCGGAGATCATCCCATTGCAAGATATCCTGGCAGAGGGTAATAAGTACAATGAGTGAACCCAGCTCCGAAATTCTCCGGGAAAACCAAAGGCCTCCATTGTTGCAAATAAATACCACCAATAGACTCTGTCAAAAGCCTTCTCTGCATCCAGGGAGACCAAGGCCATTGGGAGGGAGGCATCCCTGGAGGCAGAGAAGACATGAGCAAGAGTTCTGAGATGATCGGATGATGATCTGCCTTTCATAAATCCCACCTGTTCCTCACCTATAATAGAAGGAAGTACTAGATTCAGCCGATCAGCGAGCAATTTAGCTAGGATTTTAATATCTTGATTGAGAAGGGAGATCGGCCTATAACTAGAGACCTGGTCACGTGGCATTTCAGGTTTGGGCAGTAGAACAATCAACGCTTCAAAAAGAGAGGCATCAGTTGCTTGACCCGAGAGGAGAAAGCGGAAAAGAGGGAGCAAAATGGGTACTAGCTGTTTAGAAAACACTTTGTAAAAATTAGAGGGGAACCCAACTGGACCAGGGGTTTTGTCTGACGGAAGGGATTGAATCACCTTTTCTATTTCCATTTCGGATATAGGAGAAGTTAGTGCAGTTTGCTGAGACTCAATAAGAGTAGGCAGTTGTAGGTTTCTCAGGTACACTTGTAAATCCACCTCCGGGGGGGGGGGCAGCCATGGGACCATATCATTCCTGAAAATAGCTATAGAGAATTCCTTTATTATTTCTGGGGGTGAGGTTTTAAGTGAGTCATCATCTAAGGAGTGGACTGCGGCAATGAACCTGCTGGATTCCTGTTGTTTCACCCGCATGGCTAACATCTGCCCTGCCTTCTCACCTTGGTCAGTGTAAACTGCATTTGTTTTCAAGATTGCAAACTCAGCTTGCTCTCTTAGCAAGCCCAGGTAGGTGTCCTTAAGTTTAACTAACTCTTGTCTAGTGGCCTCAGGGGAGGCCGGGGAGATACTAGCCTCTATATTCCTGATCTGAAGCAATAGTTGAGCAGCCTTACCTTCCTTCTCTTTTTTCCTTTTAGACGTAATCCCAATCACAATCCCTCTCACATATGCTTTAAGAGCTCCCCACTCTATGTCAGGTCGACCCGTGGAATTGTTATTTATGGCCATAAACTGCTGAATTTGAGATGCTATATAGGCAACCTTATCCGGTTCCTTCAGGATTTGGTTATTAAGCTTCCATCTGCTGCCCTTCTGGGGCAAGGACGTTAATGAGAACTGACAAGTGACAGCCGAGCGATCTGAGAGTGGGGCTGAAACAATATTAGAATCTACAATCCCAGGTAAAAGGTTATGAGTTATCAAAATATAATCAATCCGGGAAGAGGTACCATGGACTGGCGAGACAAAAGTGTAATCCCTTTGATTAGGATGAAGCACTCGCCACACACCGCACAATCCGGCAGAGTCCAAAAAATCCCTAAAAGGCCTCTGAGCGTGCGAGAGGCCAGATCGAGATCGACCCGATCTATCTAACCCCTGGTCAAACACCAAATTGAGATCACCCCCTATTATTATGGGAAGGTCGGGAAATGAATGCACCACTTCCAGTAATCTGACAAAGAACCCAGGGGTATCTATGTTAGGACCATAGATACTACCCAAGAGAAGAACATCTAATGTGTAAAGTTTCCCCTTCACAAGTAGGAACCTCCCCCCAGGGTCAGCAACCACTTAGAGAGACTGGAAAGGGATAGATCTATGTACCATGATCATGACCCCCTCTGCTCTGGGTAGTGCCCTGTGCCACAAATACCTGCCCCACCTGTTGACACTTCATCTTAATTGCTTCAGCATTTAGGAGATGTGTCTCTTGTGAAAATACAGGTTACTCACCTGTAACAGGAGTTCTAGGAATGGTATATGTTGTTCATCCACACTTTCTGGCAGGTATCCTTGCTGCTTTAATTCTTGCCGGAAGGTCTTCAAGCTGGCTCCTCCCACCCACCCGGGTGGTAAAACTCTTGGCTCCGCCCCATGATGCCAGATCTGGCCCGCTGGAAGCTCAGGTTGTGCGTCGAAGCCGGGGAGGTCGGGTGGATCGTGTGGATGAACAACATACACCATTCCTAGAACTACATGGATATGTTGTTCATCCACACTTTCTGGCAGACTCCTAGCAGTTCTCTGGAAGGAGGGAGGCAAGGCGCACACCCCTGATACTTACTTGGGAAAGAGAGACTGGAGAACCGAGGCCCCAAAACCAGCATCCCGGCGTGACTCGAGGTCGATGTGGTAGTGGGTAATAAAGGTATGTGCCGACTTCCAGGTAGCAGCCCTGCAGATATCCTGGATAGGGACGTCCCTGGAAGCAGCTACCAATGCAGCGGTATGGTGGGTAGAATGAGCTCTTATCCCTCTGGGAGGCTCCATGCCCGCCAACCTGTAGCAGAGCTCTATGCAGGAGGTGATCCACCTGCCTATTGTCCGCTTTGCTGCAGGTCTGCCAGGTGCGGCTTCAGCATAGGTGACAAACAGCTGGCGAACCTCTCCCTGAACTTCAGCCGTCCGCTCCTTATAATAAGTGAGCGCTCGTCTAGGGTCCAAAGTATGGAGCCTATACTCAGCCTCCAGTGTGATTGGGGTAGAACACCGCAGATTCAACACCTGGTTAAGGTGAAACTCCGACACCACCTTCAGAAGGAACTTGGTGGGAGCACAGGACAACCTTGTCCCTGTGGAAGACCAGATAAGCAGACTCGATGGAAAGCGCCTGGAGCTCTCCCATCCTTCTGGCTGACGTGATAGCCACCAAGAAGGCGGTCTTCCACGACAGGTGCGAAATATCGCACCTGTGCATTGGTTCGAATGACTTGCCCATAAGCTTGGCCAATACCAGCAGTAGATCCCACAGAGGTAGAGATTCTTGCACCGGAGGGGAAATGTGGTCAAGGCCTTTGAAAAAACGCCCGACCACCTTCTCCTGCGCCACCGACTGCTTGCCGGCCCACGCCCGGTAAGCAGAGATGACTGCCAGGTGCACCTTAAGGGTCGTTGACCGAAGCCCTTGCTGAGAAAGGGACCACAGGTAGTCCAGAATGCTTGCCAAGTGGCAGTCGGAAGGGTCCAAGCCCTTCCCCTGACACCAAATGGAGAATTTCTTCCATTTGAAGGCATAGCATTTCCTGGTCGACTCCTTACGGGGCACCTCAACGACGTTGAGGACCTCGTCGGAAAGACCCAAAGCCTGGAACTCTAGCCGCTCAGGAACCAGGCCGTCAGGTGCAGGGACTAAAGGTCCCGATGGAATACCTTCCCCTGATTGACCGAGATTAGGTCCGGGCAGGCTGGAAGCCACCTCGGGAGCCTGGAGCTGAGGCTGAGAAGATCTGGATACCAGAACTGGCGGGGCCAGTCTGGGGCTACCAGAATCACCTGCACCTTGTCCCTCCTCGTCTTGAGAAGCACCTTGTGGATCAAGGGAAATGGGGGAAGGCGTAGAAGAGGCCCGGGGTCCACGGCCTTGAGAAGGCATCCCCCTGCAGTGAGCCCTGCTGAGGGGGGCGGGCATGGAACAGACTCAGCTCGCATTCTCCTGAGGCAAACAGGTCCACCTGAGGCGTGCCCCAGTGGGAGAACAGATCTTGTACTACCTCCGGCAGGAGAGACCACTCATGAGACACAGCCCCTATCCGGCTTAGGGCATCGGCCAGGGTGTTGGAGGCTCCTGCCATGTGAATGGCTAGGAGATCCGCCTCCAGGCTGTGCACAAGGGACCAAATGCGGAGAACTTCCTTGCATAACAGCATGGAGCGCGTCCCACCCTGGCGGTTCAGATAGTACATGGTCGTGGTGTTGTCCGTCTGGACCTGGAACCACTTTGACCCCAGAGAAATGAGCGGCGTGGTGAGAGCTAACGACCACTTGGAGCTCCAGCAGGTTGATGTGGCATCGACTCTAGGGGACCAGAGGTCGTGGCGCCGGTGTTCCCCAGACGGGCACCCCAACCCATCAGAGATGCATCGGTCGAGAGAGAGACCGTCGGCTCGGGCGGACAAATGGGTTGCCCTCCTGCAGATGTTCTGGAACGATCCACCATTGGAGAGCGTTCCACATCTCCTGTGTCACTGTCACGGGCTGGTCCAACAGATCACAGCATTGTGACCATTCGCTGGACAATCCCCATTGAAGGGGACGCATGTACTAACGGGCCCAATGGACCACACTGGTGCAGGCCGCCATGAGGCCCAGGAGGTGCAGGAAGTCCCGGGCAGGGCGCTATTGCCCAACCAGAAATGATTGGGCAAAGGAGGAAAGAACCTCGGCCCTGTCCACCGGGAGCCGTGCTCTGGCTTGCAGACAGTCGAGCTCTGCCCCGATGAACAGTATCACCTGCTTTGGCACGAGTTCCGACTTGGCCTCATTGATGAGGAGGCCAACCTGAGAGCAAACCTGGAGGGCCAGATCTCTGGACCACTCCACCTTCTGTCTGGAGGGGGCTGCTATCAGTCAATCGTCCAGGTAAGGGTACACCCGGACCCCTCGGCACCACAGGAATGCTGTCACCACTACCATGCATTTGGTGAAGACCCTGGGAGCTAGGGAAAGGCTGAAGGGCATGGCCTGAACTCGTAAAGGGATCCCTCCGCTCTGAAGCGGAGGAATCTCTGATGGGACGGACAGATTGGAACATGAAAGAACGTGTCCTGGAGGTCCAGGGAGCAGAACCACACGCCTCGTTCCAAGGATGGGATTATCTGAGCCAGAGTGACCATCCTGAAGGTTCGAGACCTTAGGAACTTGTTCAGGCCGTGCAGGTCGAGAATGGGGTGCCAGCCCCCCCGTCCGTTTTGGGACCAGGAAGTACCTGGGCACAAACCCCGGGTCTGGAGGAGGATCCGCCACCTTTCTGATTACCTCTTTCTCGAGGAGCAGGGCAATATCGGCTCGGCGGGCCGACGGCGAGGCTGCGGACCCTGTGGCCCCCCCGAGGGGCGATGGCTCGAAAAGGTGGGGCATGCTCGAACTCCAGAGGCAGGCCTTTTCCTACCACCTCCAACACCCAGCGGTCCATGATGATAGCGGACCAGGCGGAAAGTAAGTGGCGGAGCTGTCCCCCCAAGGGGGGAAACCTGGGAGGGTAACGAGGTTGGGGCGGCACCCCTCAACTCGTCACTGGGCAGACTTGGAGGAGGAACCAGCCGAGGCATCTCCTGGGCCTTTACCTCCTTGCTTCCTGTTGGAGGAAGCTGTCGGCTTGGGTTTGGGACGCCAAACGTGAGCCTGCTGGCCCTGTTGCTGGTGCTGCTGGGCCGGTCGAGAAGCAGGGACCGAAGGACGAAAGGACTTCTGCTGCTGATGGCGGCCTTTGTCCCTCTGGGCGGAGGTGATCGAGTCCAGGGTGGCACTGGACTTCTCGATCGCTGGAGGTGTCCCTCCACTCCAGGGCCGGAGAGGTCAGTCCCCAAGAAGGGGACGTCCGCCAACTTGTGCTGGGTATCTGCCGTGAAGGTGAATATCCTCAGCCACGCCCTGCGTCACATGGCCACCGCAGCCGCTACTGACCTGGCACAGGAATGACCTATGTCCAGAGCAGTCTGGAGCTCTGCTCCGCCACCGCCCTACCCTGGTCCCGCACCTGGCAGACCGTGGTCTGCAGATCAGGCGGGAGATTTGGAACAACCTCATCCAGGGAGCCCATGAGGGCGTGGGAGAAGTGTGCCATCAGCACGGCCGAACTGGCCTGCCGGAGGCCAAGGGAGGACGCAGCGTACACCTTGCGCCCAGCAAAGTCCAGCTTTTTGAACTCTTTGTCGGGGGGCTTATCCACATCCCGAGCATTACCGGAACGCCAGAAAACGCTGTCGGTGACTAACCCCTCAGCAGAGGGGTGTTCCGAGAAACCGGGCAAAGAGCCGGTAGGGACCTGGAAGTACCTGGCCATCCTGGCCGAGGGCGCAGGACAGGAAGCAGGCCGCTGCCAAAGCTCCAAGGCTGGGCCAACAATGGCCTCAGCCACCGGAAAGACCTCTGTGGGAGAATCCCCTCGGTCCAGAATCTCCATCAGGGGATACTTGGCCCGTTTGGACACGGGCTCGAGCTGCATCCCGGTGGACTCCGAGATGAGTCAAAGCAGACCCAAGAAGGATGAACTGCCTGGAGAACAGGGAGGAATCGTCATCGGATTCTGAAGAGTCTGCGAATAGCTGCCTCGGCCCTGAGCCACCCTCCACCTGCTGAGGACAGTCGGGAGTGAGGGTGACCGACAACTTGTGGGGCAGGCCGTGACCCAACTGAGAATTCTTGGTCGGTGTCCCCGACTTCGGTTGTGGAGGCGGAGGTTCCACCACAATCGGTGGAGCAGCTGGTTTCGGCCGAGCAACCGGCCCTGGAGCGGGCAACTCGACTGGAACGAGTGGTTGCTTCGGTCGTTCAGGCGACAGCTACTTGATGGCCGGGGTCTTGGCTGGGGTCGGCTTAGGCCCAGACAACAGCAACTGCTGCCACATAAGGTCCTCGTAGCACCAGCGCAACTTGCGCCGCAGCCTCTCCTCACCCAAGGAGGAGGACAAGGAAGAACGGCGTCGCCGCTTACTTCGGTAACAAGACTGAGACCACCGATGTCGGCGGGAACGGCTGGACCGAGAAGAGGTCCGAGACTGAGACCAGACCTCGGGGACCGAAGGGTGGGTCTGGGAAGGAGCCGGGACACCTGCCTTCCCTCGCTCGGCACTTAACCAGGGACTGCGCCCAGAAGGCACAGGCAGATCTCGGTATCCACCGGGGAGCCGGTGAAGGAGGGTTGTCGGCTTCTCTAGTCGACAGCCCGTCTAACGGATCGAGAAAAATCTCGACTTCGTTGACGGGAGTCTCGGCAGGCTGGCCTGATGGGGGCACCGTGAAGCCAGCGGCCTCAGCCACAACCTCGACCGAAGTCGACGGTCAGCTGCCCGGGGAAGGGGACCTCTCCTGCTCCCACGAACGCAGACGGTGGGACTTACCTTTTGACTCCTTTTTCTTGCGCCGAGAAGAATGTCCCGGAGGCCCGTCTCCTTTCGTGAAAGGGACTGACAAAGCTCCTGAGACGAAGCCGTGTCACGAGGAACTCAGAGAGAGTGGGATAAATGCTGCAGCGAGGAGGAGGAAGATGCAGCCTGGGCGCCTCCTCCTCGAGGCGATCATCTGCTCAAGCTGCTCAGCCGAGCCAGCCACTGGACACCGCCCAATGAACCTCTTTAGGTTTTACCGCGGGGAAATGTTTCTCAGGCGCCCAAGCTTCAATCGGGCATGCTGATCATCAGAACGTTGGCCAGAAAGAGCTAGCACAACTCGCAGGCCTGCGGGTCATGATCTAGGCCTAGGCAGTAGACGCACGTGGAGTGCGGATCAGTCCTGGACATTTTCTGCCCGCAAGGCCGAAAGCTGGGAACAGATTTGTCCATCGCAGCTGCAAGGGAAGATGAAGACCGAAGTTTAGAAAACTTCAAAACCAATTTCGGACGAACCCGAAGAGTTAGGATCCAGTCTAAAACGCAGAGCACTAAGGAGGGAACCTGAGCTTCCAAGTGGTAAGGAAGATCTGGCGTCATGGGGCGGAGCCGAGAGTTTTACCACCTGGGTGGGTGGGAGGAGCCAGCTTGAAGACCTTCCGGCAAGAATTAAAGCGGCAAGGATACCTGCCAGAAAGTGTGGATGAACAACATATCCATGTCCCTAGAAACATAATTTCTACTTTGAGGTGGTTCAGAAATTTCAAAATTGAGTATTGTTTAATTTTATGTTTGGCCCCTTTAATATTCTAGGTAACACACTTGATGGGTCTAGCTATCCACTTCAGAGCAACTACAATCTATCCTAGAAAAGCACCCATACCTTCTAACACATTCCCTAACACCCCTTGTTGAGTATATGCTGTGCTTACCCCTTCCCCTCCCCACCCAGCCAATCCCCCCGATATCTCTATAAACAGCCCCGAAATAACCCCAAGAACATGAAACAAAACCCAACACCTCCCACTCCCACCCACACATTGCTAGGTACATGATGAACAGTTCCTACCACGCTTCCCCATCACCCCCCACCCGACCCACCAGTTTGACTAAACAGTACAATAACAATTTTAATAATTTGTGACGCGGCGATTATCCTTTAAAGTCAACAATATTTACATCCAATATCCCGGAGTCCCAAGCTGACTGCCCTTGTTGAGAAATAACGTTAATAAGCCCAGCACATGAAAATAAAGCATTCAGGCATAATCTTTTTTTTTTTCTATTTATTCTTTTTCCTCCCCGAGCTGCCTGCCGCCTGATATACTTTTTCAGCCCGGTCATGGGCCACGGGCTTCTACTCCCCAAATTGGCCTCGGGCCCTCCAATACCATGGTTTGCCCCCCACGGGCCCAGGCTGTGGCCTCCCCTCACATGCCGCGGTCTTGGGACTAGAGTCGGAGGCTGGCCTAGGGAACCGTCGAAATCGTGGCGTGGTGAGCTTCATTAGCGGCGGCTGCAACTTGTTTTCTGTTTTTCTGGGAGGTAGGGGTCGTGCAATGGCCTAGCGTCCGCCCGCCTCCTATACAAGCCAGTGCCGGTAGCTGTGCTGACTCCTGGCCTCCGCCAGGAATCATCAATGCTCGGACACTCCCACCCTCCCGGAGAGGAGAGCAGTCCCTAGGATGCTCCGTCCTTCTCCCCCGGCCGGCCCTCCAGTGACCCTGGTCCATTCCCGAACCCAGGTCGCCTGCATCGCATGCGTAAATCCAACTGCTGCGCTGACGGGCCGGCACCCATTCAGGCATAATCTAATGACCCTGTCTTAGGTTAGGATCATCACCCTGGCAAGTGTAAATAAAACTTGGGCACTGTTAAACAAAGAATGGGACAAAGTAAGACAGTCCAGACTAACATATAACGTAACCTTTTCCTTTGCCAGGCAAACAAGATATGTGCAGATTGCCCCCCTAAGTGGGTTGCTTCTCCTCATGTAAAAATCAAACCGATCATTATTACCCTGTGTAAACCCATTATGCAGTCACTAGAAAGAAAAGGCAGCACGTACAGACTTTGGCGCCATCTAGCGATAAACAGCCTGCATTTCTACATAAAGTGGACTCCCGAGGTGAAAACAATCAAATTATAATATAAACAGAGGCATTGTTCCCTATTTCATACTCTACAAATTAAAGTTAACACAATCGCAGCATCATATTGAGTTCTGTGAACAAACGATATGAAGGTCACCACCGGAGACTCAGGGGACCAAGATAAACTGTCAGAGTTAAAGGGAAGCCCTTCAGCAGATGACACGAGTTGCCCATGAGGTCGAGGTCCCCGCTATCGATTGATCATCTTTGCGGGACTGTTGGAGGTGGTTACAGCAATCTCCAGAGAGCCAGAACCTCAGAAACTACCGCTTCGTGGCTGGTAAGTACAGTCTTTCAGAAAGGCACTAACCAAAACCTTAACAGGGACCAGGGTACCTCCATCGCCTCCCTTCCCAGTGATTTTATTTAAGAAGATAAGAGGGAACCCATCACGGACATCGCATACCATTCTGTTCCATTAAACAGCTTGAACAAACGAGCATTTCTGAATCCAGCTTCAAGGGGTGCAGAAAAGATCTGAAAAAGCAGCCCTCAGATCAGCAGCCGCAGCCTCAGCATCTTCGTATGTACACCAGGAGCCTGCCACGAGCACTTGCAATTTGGCAGGATAAACCATCTTAAATTTAATAGCTGCTGCTATTAACTTCACAACTGTAGGGTGGTAGGAAGTGCGTTTCTGGTGCACAGACAGGGGTAGGTCTTGAGTGATTCTGAGCTTGGCACCTTCCCAATTGATTTCTTTAGCTTCACGAGCTTTAATCAAGAAATGCTGTTTCGCTTGATAATTTAGGAAACGAAGAATGAAAGATCTAGGGGCAGCTCCTCGAGGTGGTGTTAGACAGAGCGATCTATGTGCTCTTTCAATGGTGTAATCGCTGCCAAACGGGGAAGGGCCTGCTATTTTAGCAACGAGCTTTCCAGCAAACTTGACCAGATCAGAGCCTTCTTCACGCTGGGGAGGCCGATCAGTACCGCGTTATTGCGGCGACTTCGGCCTTCCAGATCCTTGACTTTAGCCTCCAGCTTGGCTAATCGTTGCCGGACGGCCACCAACTCAGAACTTGCTTGATCTTGCCTGCATTCTAGTGAGTGTATACAGGCCTCATTATCAGAGGTCTTCTGTGCCAAGGATTCCACTGTGTTGGAAACAGCTTTAATTTCTCCCAAGATCGACTGTAGCTCTAGCTTAAAGGGCTGGAACTCATCTAGAAATCTGGCCAGGGTGAGAGGCTCCGAGTACGCATTAGCAGCGCCAGTAGATTGCGATAGAACTGTAGCAGAGGCCTTGGTCTTTTTGGGGCCTTCTCAGGAGACGCAGGAGAAGTGTGTTTGGGCAAACTCTTCTTCATTTCTATCTCCATTTGGCCCCAACAACACGAGCACCAGGTTACAACAGACTACCCCAGGAAAAACCAAGTATAAGCCGCTGTAAAAACGTGGATAAACAAAATAAAACAGAGCAGAGGGTAGGAGTTCAGGAAGGAGAGTGTTACTTGGTGCGCTGCATCATGTGACTCCATGTTTTTCTTTTAATTACAGATATCCCCACCCAACCCTCCCTCTCAGCACCCACCTCCCTTAAAAGCTTAATAGTGACACTGGGGGTGCTCAATCCCTGCGTCCCAATCAGGATGACCCGATATTTTTTTCAAGAAAAAAATAGTGCAGTGTTACCAGAGTGCTCCACAGATGTGGAGGCGACTGAGGTGGAACTCCAACATGTTGTTCATTCACAAAGAATGCAAGGAATGCAGATTCCTTTTTTGAAAGCAATAGGCCTGCAGGGCTCCGCCCACTGTAGCCCTAAAAAGGAGATAGAAAAGACCCAAATATGTACAGGCCTGTTAGTTTGCAAGACATCATATAGAAGATTTTTGCTAAAATCTTACTACAGTAGATAGACTGTTAGTATAAAGTAATGGTTTAGGGAGGTTGTTAGAAATGCAGGCTGGCTTCAGAGCAGGATATAGTACAGTGGGCAACTGTTTTGTCATGGCCACCTAACTGAGAAGTACGTCTTCCTAAGAAGACAAAAGCTATATGTTGTATTCATTGGCCCAGATATTCAAACTGCGCCATTTTGTGGCGCAAGCCCCTGCGCCGTTCAAAATAGTTGCGCAGGGGTATGGCCAGGTATATTCAACGGAGCTGCACTGCATGAACTTCTTTGAATATCGCCCTGGCCACACCCACTCGTGCATGGCGCAGTGGAACTGTGCCAGCGCAAATGGTCAGAGTGGAGCATTGAGATGTGGTGGCACAAGTTCCATTGCGCCATGCACAGCACCTGCAATATTCAAAGGGTGACATGCAAATGGGGCCATAATTTATGCAAGGCGCATGGGGGGGCCATTTGCATCTGATTACGGCCCCATTTGCATGCCATTAGCATGCAGGTGCGCCGATCCCCGACGACTTGCACCTGGCGCCCTGCCAGGCAGCAGCCCTCGGGGACCGACGCCCGCTGCAGCCTGATCGCGGGCAGAACATTAGTCTCCCCAGCAGCCCGACTGTGAGCAGAACATTAGTCTTCTCCCCCCCAGCAGCCCGATCACGGGCAGAACAGTAGTCTTCCCCAGCAGCCCGATCGCGGGCAGAACAGTAGTCTCCCGAGCAGCTCAATCGCGGGCATAATGGTATTCTACCCCCACCCCGGTAGCCCGATTGCAGGCATAATGGTATTCTACCCCCACCCCTCGAGTAGCCCGATCGTGGGCACGACGTTATCGTCTCCCCATTAGCTCGATCGCGGCACAACGGTTATCGCCCTCCCCCATTAGCCCGATCACGGGCATAACCTGCCATCGCTCCCCATTAGCCCAATCGCAGGCATAACCAAAACATCCCCCACCCCACCCCCAAGCAGCCCGATCGCGGGCATCAGACCCCCAAGGTCCAATATCCCTGGTGATCCGGTGGACCGTGAGTAGCCCAATCGCTGGTGGCATCCTCACCCCGACATCTGAAATACCTGGTGATCTAGTGGCTCTCACCCCACCACCCTCCCCTCCTCCGTCAGCCGGCAGCACCACCCACCCACCTGCCGGCCCCGCCGCCCGCTGACTGACAGCTCGGTAGGGCTGCATGCCCATTTCGTGTTCGTCCTCTTACTCCTCGCCCCAGGTCTCCTTGGTTTGATGAGACCATGAGGGAATTGAGGAGAGTTGGGCGAAGGCTGGAGAGGCATTGGCGAAAGTCCGGTCGTGATGATGACAAGCTTAGTTTGATGGACCATTATTTGGTCTATCAATCCGCAATCTCTCGTAAGAAGGCAGAATTCCTGTCCAGAGAGATAACAGCTGCACAGAATAGACCGGCTCAGCTCTTTCGGACTGTGGACAGACTGTACAATCCAGTCTGTCTTCAGCCCAGAAGAGCCTTATCTCAAGAATGGTGTGAGGCTTGCTCTCTTCTTTGCAGATAAGGTTGCCAAAATCAGATCGGACATTCGCTCTTCCCCTCCTAATGGGAGCAGCGGTGGTTGTCAGGAGATGTCAAACACCCAGTTGGAATGGTCTGACTTCAGCCTTCCCATAATCGAGGATGTTGTGATGATCATTCGAGCACTGCGACCGACCTGCTGTGATTTGGACCCTGGTCCCACACGCCTCTTAGTGGGTTGCGTGGATAAGATTGGCCTAGTCCTAGCTTTGATCATATGGAAGTCTTTGGAGAGGGGGATTTTTCCAGATCCCCTCAAAGAGGCTATAATTAAGCCCCTTTTAAAGAAACCCTCCTTAGACCCATACTGTCTAGCAAATTACAGGCCAGTCTCTAACTTACCCTTTGTGGGTAAAGTTATTGAGAAAGTAGGTCGCAGTGCAGTTGGAGGATCATCTGACCAACAACAATATCTAGATTCGCTCCAGTCTGGATTTAGGAAAGGCATAGTACGAGACAGCGCTCGTCGGGTACTAAATGACCTCCTAATGGCAAGAGATCGTGGGACCGATCCATCTTGGTACTACTTGATCTCCGGAGCGTTTGACACCATTGACCATGGTGTGTTATTGAGCGCTTCTGTGTTAGTCTGTGGACTGTCTGGTACGGTCCTCAGATGGTTTCAATCTTACCTTTAGGGTAGGACTCAGAGAGTGGTGTCGGAATTTTTCCTCAACATCATTCTCCCTGCCCTGTAGGTACCGCCAGGGCTCCATTTAACACCCATGTTGTTTTCGGTTTATATGCTACCATTGGGGCGATTATTAGACGGTACGGTTTGGGTTTTCACTGCTATGCTGATGATACCCAGCTGTATATGTCTTTGTGCCCGCTCAGACGCTGCCTTTGTCGGTATTTAATAACTGCCTTGAAGAAATCCAAGAATGCATGAATGGGAGTTGGCTGAGGTTAAATCCGGAGAAAACTGAGGTGTTGGTTGTGGATTTAGGTCGCTGTGAGGCGGGTCTGCCAGAGGGATCACCCTCAGGCCTATGGCTTGGAGGTGTCCAGCTGACGACCTCAGACCAGGTGCGAAATCTTGGCGTAGTACTTGATGACCGTTTGACACTCAAATCCCAGGTGTCAGCGGTTATAAAGACTTCCTTTTTTCATCTGAGGAATATTGCCAGGGTGAAGCACTTGGTTCCTCCAGAGGACCTTCCAACATTAATCCACGCCTTTGTTACCTCCCGGCTTGACTACTGTAACTCCCTATACCTAGGGCTATCGGGGGTTGAACTTCGCCATCTGCAGCTGGTGCAGAATGCGGCAGCCAGGCTGTTGACTGGAGTCTCTAGATCCAGTCATATAACGCCTGTGCTCCACGGACTGCACTGGCTGCCAGTGTTTTGGCGAATTACCTTCAAGGTCGGTTTGCTGACCTATAAAGCCCTACATGATCTGGGACCTGCCTACCTGAAAGAGCTCCTGTGCCCCATAGTCCCTCTCGCCCCCTCCGATCCACTGACGAGGGATTGCTAGAGATTCCCAGGGTACGTCTGAAAACATCTGGTGCTAGATCGTTTAGTTTTATGGCACCTACCCTGTGGAACTCTCTACCTCGTCAGGTGCAAGATTGCCCGACCGTCCTTAGTTTTAAAAGGGAGTTGAAGACCCACCTTTTTAATATAGCTTTTAAGGATTTCTGTTGATTTGATTTACTATATTTATTGTTATATTTATTTGTACAGGCGCTTTGATTTAAGAAAAGCGCCTTTTAAAAATAAAGTTGAAATTGAAAATTGAAATTGAAATTGAAAATTGAAAATTGGTTCAGAGCATAAGCCAATGGGCATGCAGCCCATACCGTACAAGGCAGTCCAGATATGTGAATGAATGATTCATTTACATATCTAGACTGCCTTGTACAGTATAGGCTGCACGCCCATTGGCTCATGCTCTGAACCAGTGGGCGTGCAGCCCTACCGAGCCAAGTCAGTCGGCGGGCAGCAGGGCGGCAGGTGGGTGGGGTGCTGCCAGCTGACGGGGAGTGGGGTGGTGGGGGCCACTAGATCACCAGGGATTGACGGGGGGTGAGGATGCCGCCCACGATCAGGCTACTCGCGTCCACTGGATCACCAGGGATATTGGACTTGGGAGGTCTGATGCCCGTGATCGGGCCAATGGGGGACGATGCCCGCGATCGGGCTAATGGGGGGTGACACTCAGCCTGCACCGGGGCATTGGGGTGCCGCCAAATCCAGCGGGAAGAAGTCCAGGGCCACCCACAGGTGGCAGCTGCTGCGTTGCGCCCTGCAGTGCGGCAGCTCACCTGTGGGTGGCCCTCAACTAGTTCCTTTTTTTTTTTCAGCGTAACTTTGTGCAGGCACAGGTAGGGGTTGCGCCTGCATAACTCTGTATGGCCCGGGCTGAATATGGGGCTGTGCAGTTTATGCATGGGCACACACCCCCACCTGTGCCTGCATACATTACTGATGCACCCCAGCGCATCGGGATTTGTGCAGGCACACTTTTCCCTTTTAAATATCGCACCAGGGCGCAACAGTGGGTTGTGCATGGTGCAACACTGTTGTGTCACGTGCAACCCTTTTGAATATCTTGGCCATTGAGTTTAGTTCAGTATTTAATTCTGTTCAGAGAAGCATTTTATAGGATCTGACTTGGAGGTGGGGAATCAGTCTGAATTTTATTAGTATTATAACAGACCTCTATTCACAAACCTGGGCACAGATCAGGATAGGGACCAGACCTCTTCTCTACCTTCCTGACAAACAGGGTTGAGACGGGGCTGTGTCCTGACCCCCTCACTTTTTTGCATATTCTTAAACTGCCTTTTGATGGACTTGATGATAATAAGAATTATGTTAAAACAGGGCTAGTCAATCATTAAGTAAACATATACAACAAATATAAATTGGTGGCATGGTTCGTAAACTGTGATAATAGATATATGCTTTGATATTATCTTGATTTTCTAAGAGATCCCATTTAAAGGAGGTTGTTCCCCTTTTACAGATTCAAACTACTTCAAAGTAATGTCTTATATTCAAGAAACAACTTGTGATCATTGAACTGCCAACTCTTCCCCCGTAGATTATCCGCAGGCGTACTGGCAAAAGAAAAGAGTGCATAATTCCCAGGACCCGAAGCCCCTGCCGAATACCAAACTGTTTGCGATGAGCACTTGTTTTGTATGAAAGATCTGGGAAGACTTTTATATCATGTCCTTCAATATCGATCGGGTAGACTGATCTAGCCGCTGGTAGTAGTTGGTCTCGAATCTCCACTCCCATCGTGTGCACTAACACCGTGCATGGTTGGTGTGTAGCTGTAGGCTTCACCCGAGGGTTAACTCTATATGCTCTTCTAAGAGTACCGCAATCGAAATTCTCTGAGATTGGAATAGTGTCCTTCATCCAAGCAGTCAGAAAGGGCAAAAGATTAGCACCCTCGACCCCCTCTGGAACTCCAACTAGTCTCAGATTGCCAGCACGAGTCTCGTTTTCTAGGGCCTCTAGCCGATCCCGTAGTTGCGTGTTCTCTTTAATTAGGGAGGAGACAGCTGCCTATGTGGAGATGGAGCATTTATCTGCTTCAGCAACAGTCCCAATAAATTATTTTACGGCAACATCGTGCATCTCTAATTTTGATGGAGTTCGCTCCATTTTGCTATCTATAGATTTTACAGTCGCTAAGATTTGCTGCCACGGAGGAGTTTGTGAGGTGTCTACTGCCAGTCCTACTTCGTGGGTTACTGTTTCTTCTCGGGCCTGCTCCTGTTTAACTCCAACTGTTTTAGACGCTCCAGCCCCTGTTGATCTTGTTTTCCCAATATCTTATAATGGCTTGTTAGAAAGCTAGAGAGTTCCTGAATACGATTTTAAGCTTTTTGTTCGTTCTTTTTGAGTTTTAAATAATAAAATAAGGTTCTTTTTGTGTTATAATGTAGCGCTGATCTTGAAGACGTCCTGCTGGGAGATCGGCTCTCTAGAGCCCCCCAGATAGTGACCTTTCTTAATACAAATTCTGTTAGCAGTATTCAAGTAATTTGCAACATGGGAGCTAATAAAATCATCCTCTTTGTGAATAATAGCTTTAGACTGTCTTTTTTTTATCTGTCATTTGTATAGAATTCTCAGTTGGGATGAGGCAAGGTGGTTTTATTTGTATAGCACCCTATCTCAGGGGCTCAGAGCACAGAGCTGCTGACACTTTTGGGGCAAGCAACTCATGTCCAGTAGCTGCCTGCCCCAGGACCTAAACTAGCCATGTTTAGAATTTTTTTTTGTTCAGAGAACAGTAAGTTATTAGACTTACTAATACCGCTATCCTACTTCCTTGTCAACCCGAAGCCACTGAGTGCCCACTGCAGCCCCATCCAGAAACCGCATTTTGATGACTCGTATTTCAGGTAGCGGCAGCCTCTGAATACTACTGAAACTTTGAAAAGGTATTCATATATGTTAAGGGGGGGTTCCCTTTCCCCACTTTGCGTCATCAAAACATGGATTTAAGGGCAGGGCTGCAGCAGGCACTCGGCTGCTTCTGCTTGTCAGGGTAGTAGAATCCCAATATTATTAAGATTAATAACTTATTATTGCCTGATCCCTGAGGTACCCCACTTGTGACTTGTATCTCTTCTGACTGAATACCATTTATCACCACTTTCTTTTTCCTGCCCGTCAACCAGTTTGCCACCCAGTTGACCAACTTCTGACCCACCCTGAGCCTACCCAGCTTGTTACTCAATCTTCTGTGTGGAACAGTATCAAAAGCTTTGCTGAAGTCAAGGTAGGCGACATCAACTGTTCCCCCTTGGTCCACCACTCTGGTTACCCAGTCAAAAAAATATATAAGATTAGTTTAACAGGACCTTCTTATTGTAAAGCCATGCTGTCTTGCATTCCCCTGCCGAAAAAAAAAGAACCACGGACGAAAGAAACAAGGAGGTAAGAGCAGAAACAATCAACCAACTACAAATACAGTAGCCCTGAAAGCTTATCCTAATGATAGATAAAACTGTAAAACCTACAAAGCACCACCTGTAATAATTTCACAGAGGATATACCCTGTAAGAAACACTTTGCTACAGAGAAAAATAAAGCAGTAACAGAAGGTATACCTTGCAAAAGACAATTTGAATCAGAAGATTACAGAAGTAATTTGTAAACACAAACACGTAGGCACACCCTATAATAATGCAGCAGAAGATATACCCAGCAACAACAATTTGAATCAGAGAAAAATAAAGCAATAAAATGTTAGCAACAAACAGTAACAACCCATGTGACTACAAAAGAAAATAATAACAACAACACACACTAAATCTGCCCAGCCAAAAGAAGCCTTAATCCTTATCCTTGCTCTGGTAAAGTTATTGGCTCTGTCCTTACAAGCAACCTAGAAGAAAAGAGCTCAGGTGAAGCTATGTGCCTTGGCCAACAAACCTAGTCTTCCACCTCTAAGATATCAACTAACCTGACCTTTTAACCCTTTTTCTGTTGGAAGTTACTGGCAGTTCGTCAGCTCCACCCCCAAGTTACACACCTAATCCCCTGGAAGAGCTGTGGGAGGAAAGTACTTAGCTCATTCAATGTGAGAAGGAAACTGCAACACCTCTGAGACAAACCAAAAACCTTTCAGTGAAAAAATAAAATAAAATAGTGTCAAACAGTGTATTTGCTTAGTCTAATGATAAAAAGACACAAAAATGTAAGCACTACCTGTAATAATTTCACAGAAGATATACCCTGTAAGAAACACTTTGCTACAGAGAAAATAAAGTAGTAACAGAAGATATACCTTGCAAAAGACAATTTGAATCAGAAAATTACAGCAGTAATTTGTAAGCACAAACCTGTAGGTGGGATATTCAGACTGCACCAGGCAGGGGCGCAAGCCTGGGCTCAGCGCAACTGGGATGTGCCTGGGCATGGACTGGGCAATATTCAACGGTGCTGCGCCATGGCTCAGCACCATTGAATATGGCACTGGGGACACCCGCACTGCGCACTGCACAGTGCCACTGTGCCAGCAGCAAGTGAGGAGCAGGGGGATGTGCCAGCGCAAGTGCGGGTGCACTAGGTGCATCAACCACGATATTCAGCGCTGTGCATGCAAATGAGGCCATTATGCATGCAAGGCGCAAATGGGGCCATTTGCCTGTCATTATGGCCCTATTTGCATGCAGGTGTGCCAATCCCCACGACTTGCGCCTGGCGCCCTGCCAGGCTGCAGCCTTTGGGGACCGACGCCCCCTGCCCCTCAGCGGGCAACACTCCCCAACACGCAATCACAGGCATGTAATTATTAAATCCCTGGTGGTCCAGTGGACCTGCCCCCACACGATCGTGGGCATAATATGAACCTAAATCCCTGGTGGTCCAGTGGACCCGATCCCCAGCCCGGTTGCAGGCTTTAGTTACATTTACATTCCTTGGTGGTCCAGTGGACCCGATCCCAACCCGATACGTGGCTTTGAATTTATGTTAGAATTCCCTGGTGGGCCAGCACTCCCTCCCCACCCACTCAGACCCGCCATCCCACTCCCCCGGTCAGTGGCGGGTGGCAGGTCCCCACCTGCAAGCCGCCGCCAGCCCGCTGACTGATAGCGTACAGTACAGCTGTATGCCTATTGGTCCACTATGTGCTATATCTATAGCAGATAGTACGTACTATACAGTCCCGAAATGTGAATGAACCATTCACGTATCGGGACTGTGTAGTACAGTACGGTCTGCATGCCCATTGGCCCACATAGTGGACCAACAGGCATACAGCTGTACTGTACGCTGTCAGTTGGCAGGCGGCTTGCGGGTGGGGAGCTGTTGCCCGCTGCTGACTGGGGGAGAGCAGGCTGGCGGGTCTGAGTGGGCAGGTGGGGAGGGGGGTACCGCTGGCCCACCAAGGAATTTAAATACGACTAAAGCCCGTGATCGGGCTGGGGATCAGGTCAACTGGACCACCAGGGATTTAAGTTCATATTACACTCACGATTGGGCAAGGAGGCAAGTCCACTGGACCACCAAGGTGTTCATTACATTATTTGCCCGTGATCGGGCAGGGGAGCAGGTCCACTGGACCACCTGGGATAATATATTTTTATGCCCACAATTGGGCGATGGGGGGCACTACGCTCCCTGGACAGGGAGCATGTGGACTGTGTTCTGGGTGGGCGGGTGGCCACTCACAGCTGGCGGCTGCCATGTTGCACCCTGTAATACGGCAGCACACCTGTGGGTGGCCAGGACTCATTCCTGCTTTTAACAGGCACATCTTTGCGTCCCCCCTGTGTGGTGCAAGGTGGGTTTGTGCCTGCATATGCACTGCACATCCCGTGCTGAATATCAGTATGTGTCGCATATGCATGGGCACGCCCCCAGCACTTGCACTGCATACATTACTGGTGTCCCCCGACGCATCGGGTATTGTGTAGCACACCATCCCCTGTTGAATATCGCACCGGGGTGTATCAGTGAGTTGTGCATGACGCAACACTGTTGTGCCATGCACAGCCCCATTGAATAGCCCACCCACCCTGTAATAATGCAGCAGAAGGTATACCCAGCAAAAACAATTTGAATCATGGAAAAATAAAGCAATAAAATGTTAGCAACAAACAGTAACAACCCCTGTGACTACAAAAAAAAATAATAACAACACACAGTAAATCTGCCTAGCCAAAAGAAGCCTTAATCCTTTTCCTTGCTCTGTCCTTACAAGCAACCTAGAAGAAAATAGCTCAGGTGAAGTTATGTGCCTATCATTAGAATGCACATCTCTCTTTTTTCTCCCAGAGGGCAGTGTGAGCAGCTAATTGTGCATTTTCTGTTATCATTTCCCCAGGACCTCCATGAAAACAAGATGTTGCATCTCATGCAGCCATCCCAAAAATTAAAAAAAATTACATTAATAAAAAACATTTAAATGTTGAACTGCACTCTCTCCATGCCTTTGCCAGCAAATCTAGTCTTCCACCTAAAACAATTAACTAGTTATTAAATATTAACAGGAAACTACTGTTCAAGTGTCTGACCATTATGTAATGTGCTGTTATTAAGGAAATACTTTGGTAAGAAACTCTCTTTGGATCTACAGTAGCTGTCTAAATGTGTTTGTCTGTCTGTCTGACTACTTGCCTGCTGTCTGTCTGTCTGTCTGTCCATCAGTTTGTGTGACAAGAAAGTAAAAAAAAGGGGGCCATCTTGCCACCTAATTAGGGATGCTAAGTGGTAAGAATCCTTCTTGCAATGTGCTAGTGCCTGTAGTGGCTAAATTGTCTGGAGCTAATTGTGCATTTTCTGTTATCATTTCCCCAGGACCTCCTTGAAAACAAGATGCTGCATCTCATGCAGTTATCTCAAAAAGAAAAAAAATACATAAATAAAAAACACTCAAATGTTGAACTGCACTCTCTCCATGGAGATCACACTGACCTCTGGGAGGAAAAAGAGAGGTGTGCCATCTAATGATAGGCAGCTGAGCAGTGAGAAAACCAGTGAGCATCTTAGGACACCAGCACCATCCCCATGTGGGACTGCTAACTCCCCCCAGCCCCACCCCAACCACCAAAGAAGTGATAGTCCTAAACCCCAGATTCCAGGGGGCCTCTCTTTCCAAAGAGAATGGCTCTTCCTTTTCTGTTAGTAAATCCATTCCCTCATGGTCTCTGCCTTATAGGAGGTTTCTCCCTCACCAATAGTATCTCTGTTTCCTGATAGTCTCTCCATTTCCTGATGGTATATCCTGTTCCTAATGGTCCCTGCCTTTTATGATGGCTCCTACCACACCCAACAGTGTCTGTTCCTTACCCAATTGTGTCTTCATCAATGACGTAGAAGGACAAGTTGTGGAAGCCCATGGGTAGATGAAGAGTGTACTCCTCGCCCCAGAATGGATTCAGGTTCTTCCATACTGTTGCTGTCCTGAGAAGAAGCACAAAAAATGAAATATATGCACAAAGACACAGAAACACATACACAAATACAGAACCACACACACACACACACATACATATACACACAAATAAATATATATACACATGAACACTCACATACATATACACACATACACTCACATACACTCAAATACATACACACACAAATACATATACATATACACACACACACACACTCAAAATACATACACATACATGCACACACTCAAATATATATATACACGCACACACACACTTAAATACATATACACACACACTCAAATACATATACACACACACTCAATTACATGTACACACACACACACTCACATACACACACACACACACTCAAATACATACACATGCGCACAAACACACACACACACAAATACAGAATCACCCCCACACACACACTCAAATACATACACACACACTGAACAATCATTTATATGCATGCATAGGAACATAGGAGGGTACGAGTCAGATAGCTGTAGGCCTTAATGACTTGACTTGAATTACACCTTAAGCGACAACCTAGTATCCCCCATAAATCTATCCAGAACTATCTTAAAGGAGTTCAAGAAGTTGCATTCTACTACTCCAGCCGGCAATGTATTCCATATGTTAACCACGCTTTGATTAAACCATTTGCCATGTTTATTTGTCTTATACTGTTCATCTTTCAGTTGGTATCTATGAAATCTATTAGGTCATTTGCCATTTGTTTTTCATTCCAATCCCACATATTCACAGAGATCATCATAATGTTTGGCTTTAAACACAAGACAGCGATCACCCCGAAGCCTTCTGTACTCCAGGGAGTACTTATCTAATTCCCTTAATCTAGTATTATAGGATTCTTTGCTCCCCCATTACCCCTTATGCCTTACTGGCAACAGGAGAGCCATGGTGTTGCTGATTTTTCTCCCCGTTACTGGGGACCCAAGATTACGATAGTGCTCCTGTAACGGCCTCGTCCTGCCTTCTGGCCTAATGCCAGGTTCCCCCTTGGTGTAGCACTGCCACCTAGCCTCCACTGTGTGGCATCCAAGAGCTGGGGACACCCCATGTCCCTCCCTGGAGAGGAAAGTTGCCTTGCACTTGCTCATCAGACTCTTCCCCCCCCCCCCAAAGCCGACCCATGGCAGTCCGAGCTCGCTCCTGAACTTGGGTCGCCAGCGTGGTGCAAGGTGTCGCGTCCAGCGCTTCAACCCTCAGCGCCACTGGGCCAGCTGCATATCATATGATTCTGAAGACATATTCTTTATATACCTTGTTGCTTTCCTTTGGACATTTTCAAGGACTGCTATACCACCCTTTGTATAAGGGGACAAAACTGTACACAATACTCAAAGCTCGGTCTAACCAATGCCCTGTATAGTGGAATAACAACCTGTCTATCCTTATTCCTGAAATTTCTGTATATGCATCCTAACATTCTCATGCCATTACATGCTGCTTCCCTGCATTAATCTTCTGCCATTAGTTTGTCGTTTATTATTACTCCTAGATCTTTTTCAGAGTACATTTCCTGTAATGTTTTGCCTTCCAACACATATTTGGCCCTCATATTTTTTTTGCCCAAGTGTAGTATCTTTTACTTGTCTAAGTTAGACATTAGTTCATTTTCTCTCACCCATTTTTCTAAATTCCATATTTCATCCTGAAAATCAGTGACAGCTGTTATGTTATTTACAGCTGCTCCCAACTTTGCATCATCTGCGAACTTGCAAATCCATGCACTATGTTTGGGCTGCATCGTACTTATGTAGACTTTAAATAATGTAGGCCCCAGCACAGAGCCCTGCGGCACTCCACTTGTCACCACCTCCCATTCAGATTGATGACCCATTATTGACACCCTTTGTTGCCTGTTCTCCAACCATGATCTCACCCAGCTGATAATGTTGGGGCCAAAGATAAGTTCAATCAATTTCTTAATTAATTTATCATGTGGAACTACATCAAATGCCTTTGAAAAGTCCAAAAATAAAATATTGACGAGCATTCCCTCATCTAGTGCTTTCCTGATGGGCTGAAAAAAGCAGACAAGTTATGCATGATCTATTGGTTGTAAATCCATGCTGGCTTATGTTGACCATCCCCACTTCTGAAATGCCTTTCAATTTTGTACCATACAAATTCCTCCATAATATTGCCAACAACAGAAGTAAAGCTAACTGGTCTATAGTTTCTATCATCTTGCTTGGAGCCCATTTTATAAACTGGTATTACATTAGCTAGTCTCCAAACTGGAAGAACCCTACCTTCTGTGAAAGAATCAGTAAAAAAGTCGGCCAATGGCCTTGCAAGTTCATTAGCCAGTTCCTTTAGGATTCTGGGATGGATTTCATCTGGTCCCTCTGACTTATTTTGGTTCAATGTATTTAACTTATCCCTCACTTCTTTTTCATTGACAGTTATTTTTTTAATCTCAGTAATGGGAATGCTCAATTTCCTTTCCGGCCATTACAGCGCCGGCATTAGTGCGCCAGCACATCAGGGCACAGATTTTGGGATTCGCGCCCCCTTCCCAAGGTCAACTCCCCTCGGAGTTAGAATATTAATAAAGTGGGGGGGGGCGAGGGGGGCACAACCCCCTGCATAAACATGGGTCGGCAAAATCCCAACTTGGCACCCTGATGACCGGGTGCACTAACGCCGGAGCTCTGAATGGGTGGAACTGCTCAATTTGGCAGTATTCTTTTACCCAAATATATTGATAAAATGTTTATTGAAAAACATTAGACATTGTTTTCCCATCAGAAATTATTCTGTTGCCAACCTTAATTGGACCGATTTCTTTTTTTGTAAATTATATTTTATTGCTTTACAAGTAAAACAACTTCATACAATTATTCTCGTGCAAGAAATCACATTTGTTCTTTACAGTACATCCAATGTATAAGTATGCGGTATTCTATGCAGTCTGATTTTCGGATATGGGGGTATATCCAATTGTATCTAGAAAACAAAACAGCGATATCCCTGATAAGCTGCACCCTACATGACTTTTGGAAGACCTATCGTAAAGAAACTAAACCAAACATTCAACCACAACATCCCTTGTTGTTATGGTCCCCATACCAAACATATTAAATCCTCAAAATTCTTAGTGTACATCAGCATTCGGCTCCCCCCCTCCAGCCAACCTCTCCCTCCTTAACCTATTAATTTTAACTGTAACAGTGACTAACGGATTATGTGAGGGAACTCTCTAAATAAAGTAGAACAACACTTTCCTGAGCAGCGTCTGGCCCTCCACCTGTTATAATACTAATTAACACAACATCTGAATGACTCTCATCCTCGACATTGTGGAGATACCAAAAATATTTATACAAAAACAAGCATGGAGCTTAAGAATCGCTACTAGCATTCTTACTTATAATATCAAGTCCAGAATGTAATATTTAGTCTGTTTCAGGTCTCTACCTCTCCTTCTGAATCCCGAATTCTCCCGATTGCTGCTTCGGTTAAATTCCATAGCGATAGCTGCCGCTTTCTTTCCTGCTTCCTCCGGGTCTGTATATTGGAAAATGTGGCCTCCGTAGTGCAATCGCAGTCGAGCTGGCATCAACAATGAGCGAGTTATTCCGAGGCTATGGAGTTTTGCTCTTACCCCATCAAACTTTTTGCGTCTTATTCTAGTGGCACACGACAGGTCAGGGAATAAATGAATCACGGCTCCATGAAACATAGAAACATAGACTTTGACGGCAGATAAGGACCGCTAGGCCCATCTAGTCTGCCCATTTCCCCTACCTACAGGATAGGCCGCAGAACTGTGAAAGTGTAGCTTTTCAGTGTCTCACGCCGCTTGCATCATATGATCCCTAACTGCCGGACTGGCGGTAACCAGAACGGACCTCGGTAATTCACCTTGGGCTGCAGCTACTTGTGGGGAAATTCTGTAGGCATGGATAAGGCTGTCTTCTCTGAGCTCCGAGCCTAAATTCAGGGCATCTGGCAGCCAGGTCCAAAGAAAAAAATCAACAGGCTGTCCCCCTCACAGTTCTCCGGTAGGCCAATTATGCATACATTAGGAGCCCTTTGACTATTTTTGAGGGTCTCTAAATGATAGTGAAGCTGCGCATTTTCTTGAACAAGCTTTAGTTGCCATCGATTCAGTTGTGGAGGCCATTTTAACTGTTTCCGCTATTTTATCTTGATCAGCAAGCCTGGTCAATATCGATTCCACTTTAGTGTCGATTGCCTCCATCGATTTTTGAAGTGCTGACTATGGTGGATCACTGATAGCTGCAGGTTTTGTTGTATCTTCATGTTGCTCTGATTCAGAAGGCCTGGTTTTAGAACCAGCTTGCGGTCCTTTATTTGTACGCCCCATCGTCTGAGTTTAGTATTAAACTACGAAGCTCAACTCGTAGAACCCGTAAAAGAGTACAAAAACTCACATTCTTCAGTTAATGTTGCAGTTTTATATTTTTAAAAGTCAGCTGGGAGAGGAGCCAATCTGAGACACATCTGGTCGGTAGGTGTGCTTCATAGCGCCCCGTCTTAATTGAATCGATTTCTGATTGGCTTCTTCTAGTCCTGTTTAATTATCAAGAAAAAAGCCGTCTTATTATCTTTTGTATTATTAGCCAGCTTTAATTCAAATTCCCTTTTATATTTCTTAATATAAAATTTGCATTGTTTGGTCCTTATCTTGTATGTTCTCCAAGTATTGGTAGAGGAGAAACTCAAACATTTTGTAAGCTGCTTCCTTTGCTCTAATCATAGCTCCTAAAGTCTTGTACCATACTGGGATTTTACCTCCACACCTATACTTAGCTCTCTCAGGCACATAATGCTATATACAATACTACAACTTACTATGAAGCTTTTCCCATTTTCATTCCATGTCCAGACCCTTAAATTTGTTTTTCCAGTCCCAGACGCCAAAATATCCCCCGATATCTTTACAATTGGATTTGGCATAGATCCTTTTCTTGGAAATATTGTTAGTACCCTTGCTAATACCCTTAATTGAAAATTGTACCATATTATGGTCACTATTAGATAAGGGGTCTCTCGCGTTACAATTTAAGATGTCATCTGTTGTATTACTAAACACTACATCCAATATACTGTATTGTCCTCTCTTGTGTTTAGTTGAACCATCTGCCTCATGTTTAGTAACACCAGCGTGTCAATGAATTTTCTTTCTAATGGGGAGGAGTCAGTAAAAGTTTACCGATTTATGTTCGATAAATTAAAATCACCTAACATAATTGTTTTACTTCTGGGTTTAATACTCTCAAAAACTTCTATAAACTTTCATTATCCTCCCTATTTAAGTTCAGTGCTCTATGACGAACTCCTAAGAGAATTTTCTTTTGATTTTGTGGAATCAAATTCACCCATATTTGTTCGGTGTTTGCAATTTCTTTCATCATGGTATCACATATACAAGCCTCATATATGTTATTAATGTAAAGGGCCACCCCTCCTCCTATTTTATTTTTCCTGTTATTTAGAACGCCTTGTACCCCTCTATCATGTTAATCCATCCATCATCCTTCTACCATGTTTCAGTGAATGCACAAATAACAATTTTCTCTTTGTGTAGCAATATTTCCAATTCCTCGATTTTGTTGGCCAAACTTCTGGCATTAATCAGCAATACTTTTATTTCAGATGTATTCACATCATACCCTCCCCCCGCAACTCAGTTTAAACAGCTTTTTGGGAGTGTATTACATAGAAGTCTACTCAACACATTGGCCCCTGCTTTACATAATTAGGGCTCGTCCTTAGCATACAAATTGTTTTTCCCCAAAAACTTCCCTATGTATTGATGAATTTATTCTCTGTTTCAGACACCAGTTTTCTAGACGTGCATTTTCCTCTGTGAGGTATTATTTCTTCCAGGTTGTTTATTTAGTACAGGTAGTATCCCTGATATTATGACCTTTCCTCCTTTTTTCTGAATTTGGGTACCGATCTCAAGAATTTCCACCACAATATCTTTTTCGTGGTCCCATCCTACGTTATTTGTACCAGTATGTAGCAGCACCATAGTATTGTCACATGTATTCCCAGTCAGACCTGGTAACGTACGGGGCCCAAATCCTGTGAAGCTGGTTTACTTAACTGGAGTTCAGCAGTCAAATTTTAAACTTTTGTTTCTTGCAGGCATTTAAGAGGGGAACAGATCATTTATGATTTAGAGGAATCAGCTGCCCAATCCCTTCTGCTTCCTGGACTAAGCGCTTGTCTCCATGCACAGAAAGACCAGTTCAGAGAGCATGGGGTTAGCTCCATACAAATCAATAGGGGTGTCTTGTCTGTTTAATTCATTTTTTATCTCTCCCACCTCACCTGCTGCCATCTAGCACTCTACACGTGAGCCACTGCCCGTCCTAGGAGTCCATTACCATCACTGGTGCTCCAACAATACCAGACCCTCTCAACTAAGCAATAACCATACTATGCCCTTGGCATGACACCCTTGGTGACCCCCTTTCTGTGAGACCCCACCACACTTACTTGGAGAGATGGAAGTATACATCCAGTGGTGACTGCAGCTGTGGAGGAGGGGAAGAATGCAGCGTCCCTGATGGACATGAGGGGCCCTCTGTGCAGCACCATCACCCTGCCCAGTGGGTGGAGAGTTTTTCCCAGTGTTTTCTGATGCCCTGCCTCCCTGATTCATCATAACCTACACACTTGACTGCCCTGTAGAATGGCGGTGCTTACTGTTGTGTGGTCACCCACCGCATCAGCAGCACAATACCAGCCCCACTAGGTGTCACAGCATAAGTGATTTCTGGGAACCCAACTACCCAGGAGGGGAGCATCCACAGGAATGCTTGTAACCCACACTGCTGGTTCCAATTCTGAGGTCCCAGGCTCTGGGCATGAAACCAGGTCACCAGAGTGCCAGAGCAGCCCTCCCTCCCAACACTCAGTTCCATGGACTCAGCTCCAGAGGTGCCTTTTAAATAATGGTTTTAGAGGTCCATTTGTTTAAAATCAAAGCCCTTGTTTAACCAACAAGGATCTTGTTCCAAATCAAAACTATCGCTTAGCTATAAAGCATTCAGTTCCAAATCAAAACTATCACTTAGCTAACAAGGATCTTGTTCCAAAGCAAAACTAAGATACTAAAATGCCAGTGGAGTAGGCCTTATGGTCTATTGAGTCTGCTCGGACCTCAGCACTCTGATTGGGAACTGTAGCCATCTAGCTGGCTCCTTTTCTGCTTACCCCATCCCCCGTTCCTAGCCCCCCCAGGCAAGCCATCCTCCGCTTCACCCCTTGCGTATACCTGTCCCATACTCTTTTGAACCCATCCACAGTAGCTACCTGTACCAGCTCCCTGGGCAGGCATTCCCTGGTTCCACCACTCTCTCAGTGAAGTACTACCTCCTCCTCCTTTCCCCCTAAGCCTTCCACCCTAAATCTTCCAACTGTGCCCTCTGGTGACTCCACCCTCCTTCAGCTGAAGGATCCCATCTAGGCTTACCTTATTAACTCCCTTGAGGTACTTGAAAACCTTAATCGTATCCCCCTGTCCCTCCTCTCCTCCAGCGAGAACAGGTTGAGCTCCTCCAGACACTCCTCATACGTCATATCCCCCAGTCCCTGGATCATTCTAGTTGCCTTCCTCTGAACCCTCTCATGGAGCTGGGTGTCCCTCCTTAGGTGTGGCCACCAGAACTGCACACAATACTCCAGGTGTGGTCTAACCAGGCTGTTGTACAGCGGCAAAATCACCTCCCTGCTCCTCGAGGTAATCCCCCTGGCAGTGCAGCCCAGGCATCCTATTTGCCCTGACCACAGCCCTCCTGCACTGCTCTGAATTATTCATGTTGACATCCACCAGGACTCCCAGGTCTTTTTCCCCTGCCAAAGACTGCAACTCCTCCCCCCCGGGTCTACACATATTCATGGTTCCCTCGCTCTAGATGTAGCACCTTGCACTTGGAGGGATTAAACTGCGATCTCCAGGTGCATGACCATCTTTCCAGAGTATCCAGATCCCTTTGCTGGGATGACCTCCCTTCCTCTCCCTCCACTACCACCCCCAGTTTAGAGTTGTCAGGAAAGAGCCTCATTTCACTGCCGATATCAGCCCTGATATCAGAGATGTAGGCATTAAACAGGAGCAGCCCCAGAAATTACACCTGAGCTGAGCTAAAAAGCATCCAGTTCCAAATCAAAACTATCACTTAACTAACAAAAATCTTGTTCCAAATCAAAACTATCACTTAGCTAACAAGAATCGTGTTCTAAGTCAAAACCATCACTTAGCTAACAAGAATCTTGTTCCAAATCAAAACTATCACTTAGCTAACAAGAATCTTGTTCCAAATCAAAACAATCACTTAACTAACAAGAATCTTGTACCAAATCAAAATTATCACTTAGCTAACAAGAATCTTCTTCCAAATCAAAATTATCACTTAGCTAACAAGAATCTTGTTCCAAATCAAAACTATCACTGAAGTAACAAGAATCTTGTTCCAAATCAAAATTATTACTTAGCTAACAAGAATCTTGTTCCAAATCAAAACTATCACTTAGCTAACAAGAATCTTTGTTCCAAATCAAAACTATCACTTAACTAACAAGAATCTTGTTCCAAATCAAAACTATCACTGAACTAACAAGAATCTTTGTTCCAAATCAAAACTATCACTTAACTAACAAGAATCTTGTTCCAAATCAAAACTATCACTTAGCTAACAAGAATCTTTGTTCCAAATCAAAACTATCACTTAGCTAACAAGAATCTTGTTCCAAATCAAAACTATCACTCAGCTAGCAAGAATCTTTGTTCCAAATCAAAACTATCACTTAACTAACAAGAATCTTGTTCCAAATCAAAACTATCACTCAGCTAGCAAGAATCTTTGTTCCAAATCAAAACTATCACTTAACTAGCAAGAATCTTGTTCCAAATCAAAACTATCACTTAGCTAACAAGAATCTTGTTCCAAATCTAAACTATCACTCAGCTAGCAAGAATCTTGTTCCAAATCAAAACTATCACTTAACTAACAAGAATCTTGTTCCAAATCTAAACTATCACGCAACTAACAAGAATCTTGTTCCAAATCAAAACTATCACTTAGCTAACAAGAATCTTGTTCCAAATCAAAACTATCACTTAGCTAACAAGAATCTTCTTCCAAATCAAAACTATCACTTAACTAACAAGAATCTTATTCCAAATCAAAACTATCACTCAGCTAACAAGAATCTTGTTCCAAATCAAAACTATCACTTAACTAACAAGAATCTTGTTCCAAATCAAAACTATCACTCAGCTAACAAGAATCTTGTTCCAAATCAAAACTATCACTCAGCTAACAAGAATCTTCTTCCAAATCTAAATTATCACTTAGCTAACAAGAATCTTCTTCCAAATCTAAATTATCACTTAGCTAACAAGAATCTTTGTTCCAAATCTAAACTATCACTTAACTAACAAGAATCTTGTTCCAAATCTAAACTATCACTTAACTAACAAGAATCTTGTTCCAAATCTAAACTATCACTAACTAACAAGAATCTTGTTCCAAATCAAAACTATCACTTAACTAACAAGAATCTTGTTCCAAATCAAAACTATCACTTAACTAACAAGAATCTTGTTCCAAATCAAAACTATCACTTAACTAACAAGAATCTTGCTCCAAATCAAAACTATCACTTAACTAACAAGAATCTTGTTTCAAATCAAAACTATCACTTAGCTAACAAGAATCTTTGTTCCAAATCAAAGCTATCACTTAACTAACAAGAATCTTGTTCCAAATCAAAACTATCACTTAGCTAACAAGAATCTTTGTTCCAAATCAAAACTATCACTGAACTAACAAGAATCTTGTTCCAAATCAAAACTATCACTTAACTAACAAGAATCTTGTTCCAAATCAAAACTATCACTCAGCTAACAAGAATCTTGTTCCAAATCAAAACTATCACTTAACTAACAAGGAACCCGTTCCATATCAAACCTATTGCTTAGCTAACAAGGATATTTTTCCAAATCAGAACTGTAGGTTAGCTTACAAGGATCTCGTTAGTTGAATGGGGACTTTAATTTGATCCAAAAGGGTCTCTAAAATATATATTTATTTAAATTTAAAAAGACGCCTCCATTTGAGTTGTATGGAGTGCATCCCTGCACTCTCTTAACTATTTCACCACAAAACATCTACACACTGGGGTAGGGCTCTCACTCCAAGAATGGGAAGGAATCAGACAGATGGCTCCTTGGAAACAAATTACTATATCTTCCCTTTCTAAACACCTACAAGAAAAAAAATTACAAATTGACTGCTGATTTCCTGTTAAGGTAATATTAAACATATGCTAAAAATAGAAAATAGAGTAAGAATCAACGTTTCGACTGTAGGCCTTCCTCAAGAATCATCTAAAAGAGAAAAAAGCAAAATTATTTTATCTCTTTTAGATAATTCCTGAAGAAGACCTATGGTTAAAACGTCGATTCTTACTCTATTTTCTATTTTCAGCGTGCATTAAATACTACCATTTTGTATTGTTCTTAGACCAGATACTGATGCAGCACATTGTTTTCCTCTTAAGGTAAGTCAGTTCCAGGGTCATTATCCGGAGGCAGGCACCAACGTTGGTGTCCTTTACACACAGTAAAATTAATTTTATGAAGTGAAATTCTTGGTGTTTTGTAGCAGCATATGCTAAGGGATGCAAACAGTGGCTTGTGCCGTTAGCCAATATTGCACTGTATATGCAGTCATGGCTATTGCAATGTACTCTACTACCCAGAAAACAGAGGATTCCAACCATCATCATGTCGTACCGTACTTTAAATTAGTGTTGCTTGGATAGTGCCTCTGTGGATCAGACTGTGCTCTGTCGGACAGTGGCACTATCCGAGAGGGATCCAACCTGAGATCCAGCTGAATTCGGAGGTTGGATTCCACATTATCTGGCGTCGGATCCAGGGATCTGACATAGGATCCCTGGATACGACGTCGGGATCTGGGGGATCCAACCTGGGTCCATGGGGAGGTCGTATCTGCGGTCAGATAATGCTGCTATCCAGCTGGATCTATTATGCTGCCAAACAACAGGTATTTGGTGGTATCCTAATTGGTAGGATACAATCCGAGCAACACTACTTAAAATGGTGCAGGGTCTGCACCGGAAGACATATGAAGAGAGACTTAAGGAGCTTAATATGTATAGCCTCGAGGAAAGGAGGGGGAGTGGGGACATGATAGAAACTTTCAAGTACCTCAAGGGAATCAACAAAGTCCAAGAGGGTAGCATCTTTCAAAAAAAGAGGTGTGCAAGAACAAGGGGGCACAATTTGAAGATAGAAGGAGGGGGTTCAAGAGGTAATTTAAGGAAGTATTTTCACAGAGAGGGTGGTGGATGTATGGAACGGCCTTCCAGAGGAGGTTGTGGAGTCACAAACGTGGAGGAATTCAAGCATGCATGGGACAGTCATAAGGCAATTCTAGGGGGTGGAGGTAGGAAGAAGTAGGCTGCTGGTTAACTAGGATCTGCAGCTTAACCATCTGGTAGGGAAATGGGCAGACTAGGTGGGCCAAGCGGTCCTTATCTGCCATCAAATTCTATGTTTCTATGTTTCTATACGCCAACATGTTTGTTTTATACCTTAACAAATGTGATACCATTTGCCATCGAGCCACTAGGTTTATCCTTGGAGTCTCCAGGAGTGGCACAGATGCACAACTCTTTCTACTTTAGGGTGACTTCCATTCAAAACTAGGCGGTCCAACACAATTGGCACAAATTGGTACCCTTGTTGACAGTCTCATATGAGAGGCAAAGAACTGAATGGGCATGGAGTCTGAACTACCTTCTCATTTATGAGGTGATCCCTCCTTGGCAGGGTTGAGGCACATTGGTGGGGCAGTGTGGGGAAGCTTGCACTGTGATCGACCTTGCTGTACCTGCCAGGTGGATATGTAGAGGACTTCAGGTTCCAGTACTGTCAATCAGAACCTTTCATGAGCCCTAAATTTGCACACAGAAAAACAAACAAAAAGTAAAAAATAAAACTAGACAGTCCTTTCATGTCCTGTTTTCATTTTTTGAAGGTGTACAAAATAGATCATCTGTCAATATCAGTTCTTAGTCACTTATGTGACCTTCCATTATGCACTTAGAAATATGAATGATCAGTGTTTTTATTTTAATTTTACTGTTTATTCTTCCAGGATAGCCCAGCTTAGTTGCAACACTTATTTGTCAGTGGGGACCTGCTTTTTCCTACAGTATTTCTGCAACTGTGTGAACAGGACCATGAAACGGTTAAGTGATATGCTTAGGGTCACACAGTATTTGGCTGTGGCTTTTGCAGAACGTATCTCTCCCTGTTCCCAGGCTGGTGCTCTAACCCCTACACCACACTACTTCCCAGAATGTTAGGGGGTCCAAAAGCGTTCATGGCCCCTTTCTCTGACCCCTACACCACACTGCCTCCCAAAGGGGGTCCAAAAGTGTTCATAGCCTCTCTCTCTCTCTGTCTCTCTCTGATCCCATACCACACTACCTCCCAAAATGTTAGGGGGCCCAAAGGTGTTCATGGCCCCTCTCTCTGACCCCTACACCACACTGCCTCCCAAGATGTCAGGGGGCCCAAAAGTGGTGATGGCCCCTTTCTCTGACCCCTACACCACACCGCCTCCCAAGATGTTAGGGGACCCAAAAGTGTTCATGGTCCCCCCTCTGACCCCTACACCACACTGCCTCCCAAGATGTTAGGGGGCCTAAAGGTGTTCATGGCCCCTTTCTCTGACCCCTACACCACACTGCCTCCCAAGATGTTAGGGGGCCCAAAAGTGGTCATGGCCCCCCTCTCTCTTGCCCCTATACCACACTGCCTCCCAAGATGTTAGGGGGCCCAAAAGTGTCCATGGCCCTTCTCTCTGACCCCTACACCACACTGCCTCCTGAGATGTTGGGGGCCCAAAAGTGTTCATGGCCCCTCTCTCTGACCTCTGCACCATACTGCCTCCCAAGATGTTATGGGGCCCAAAAGTGTTCATGGCTGCTCTCTCTGGCCCCAGACCGCACTGCCTCCCAAGATGTTAGGGGGCCCAGAAGTGTTCATGTCCCCTCTCTTTGACCCCTACACAACACTGCCTCCCAAGATGTTAGGGGGCCCAAAAGTATTCATGGCCCCTCTCTCTGACCCCTACACCCCACTGTCTCCCAAGATGTTAGGGAGTCCAAAAGTGTTCATGGCCCCTCTCTCTGACACCTACAACCATACTGCCTCCCACGATGTTAGGGGGCCCAAAAGTGTTCATGGCCCTTCTGTCTGACCCCTACACCACACTGCCTCCCAAGATGTTAGGAGGCCCAAAACTGTTCATGGCCCCTCTCTCTGGACCCTACACCACACTGCCTCCCAAGATGTTAAGGAGGCCCAAAATTGTTCATGATCTCTGTCTCTGGCACCTACACCACACTGCTTCCCAAGATGTTAGGGGGCCCAAAAGTGTTCCAGGTCCCTCTCTGATACCTACACCACACTGCCTCCTAAGATGTTAGGGGGCCCAAAAGTGTTCAGTGGCTCAGTGGTCAGTGTCAGTGGCTCAACAGGTAGCACACTCGCCTCTGAGGCCAGGAGATCAGAAAGCTGTGGGTTTTATCCCCACACCAGGCACATGGGTTAATATCCCAATACTGACACTGCAGTGCAGCATGAGGGGGTGCTGTACTCCTAAGGTGCCGTCTTTTAGATGAGATGTCAAACCGAGATTCCATCTGCCTGTTCAGGTGGATGTTAAAGATCCCATGGCACTTCTCGAAAAGAGTAAGGGAATTTCACTGGTGCCCTGGCAAAATTTCCTCCCATTCACTAAAAATGCCACCAACAGCTTAATCTGGTTCAAGGTCAGTTAACATTCATCTGTATCCCCTGCCCCTCCCCCCCGCATCGTGCCTGAAAATAGGCAGAATCTGTCTAGTGCACTTACCCAGTCAACAAAAACTAAATACATAACATTTTAGGGAGCTCAAAAGTGCTCATGGTCCCTCTCTCTCTCTGGCCCCTTCACCCCACCACCTCCCTAGATGTTAGAGGGCACAAAAGTGTTCATGGCCCCTCTCTCTGGCACCTACACCACACTGCCTCCCAAGATGTTTTGGGGACCAAAAGTGTTTATGGCCCCTGTCTGGCCCCCTCACGACACCGCCTACCAAGATGTTAGGGGGCCTAAACATGTTCAAGGCCCTCTCTAACCCCTACACCACACTGCCTCCCAAGATGTTAGGGGGCCCAAAAGTGTTCATGGCCCCTACACCACACTGCCTCCCAAGATGTTTTGGGGACCAAAAGTGTTTATGGTCCCTGTCTGGTCCCCTCACTACACTGCCTACCAAGATGTTAGGTGGCTCAAAAGTGTTCATGGCCCCTCTCTCTGCAAAGCTTTACCACAGGAGTTTAAGAACTATATAGGGACTTTTAAATATTGTCTGTGGAAGTATTCCTTTGGCAAATTTATTTGCAGCCACTGACCATAACTATTACAGTGAAACTGCACTGAGTATACTGGGTATGTTGGCATTTAATCTTACACAGTATATATTTTTTAATTACTGTGTAACCCCCCTGCAAATGGGGGTTCCAAAAACACTTCCAGGAGCTTGCTTGAATGCTCCAAGCCTGAATGGTGTTTGGCGTTTAAGCCATTTATCAGTGAGTGTTTTTAGAACCTCTGGTACTGTCTCTTTAAGAGCTGTCTGCTTGCAGACATAATTAGTTTGTATGGGGGACTGTGTGTTTCTTTGATTGAGTACCACTCGAGCTGCTGCCAATTCACTCCATTTTGCAGTCACTAGGAGTGCAAAGGAACCTATCTGAAAGATGTAACTGTTTGCCAGAAATCATTTAGAGTAATAATGAAATTACAGTTTGTCTAACCTGCTTTCTTTGCAGTCAGAACTGCGTCTGCCTAGTTCCCATTCTGGTTTTGAACTGCTGAACTGGACCGATCAGTGTGGGTAAGCTAGCTCTAAATGGTGCCTTGGATGAATCAGAACTTGGACTCATAATCTGAGCCAGCCACAAGAGGATTGTATGGGCAGTGACTCTGGGAGATGTAGTTTAGACTTCGCGCCTTTTGGACCAACAGGAGCAGTCTATTGTGAGTGACAGCCAATCCAGTCAAGAACTGGGAGGAACTCAAAGGAAGTGCCGGTTTTGTCTGTTGGAGTTTCAGTTGAGCTCTGACAGTGAAGAAGGAAGGAGCCCTGTGCTTTTTCAGTGTGCAGTTTTAGTCGGGAAACTGTGTAAGGCCCAGAGTTCCGTCTGCAGCTTGTGTAACTGCTTGTTAGACTGAATCCGTCCTGTGAAGAGAATCAAAGGATATCTGAAGAGTAGAAACCAGGCTCACCCTGTAGAAGACTGGAGAAATTGCTGAATTGCACTTGGTCTGTCAGGAACTGAATCTGCTGTGTGTTCTCCCGGTATTGTGCAGTAATTATGCATCGGATAGAGAAGCAGCCTGCCTGGTATAGTACTTTCTGTTTTACCATATAAATGTGGAAGAGGCTTGTGTACCTCAAGTGAATCCTGCTGCCATTAAAGGACTTTTGCCTGTTACTGTTCACCATATAAATGTGTGAGGAGGCTTGGTTAGCTCAAGTGAATCCTGCTGCCATTAAAGGACTTTTGCCTGTTGCAGTTTGCCATATAAATGTGTGGGAGTCTGTGGAGCTCAAAGAGTAGCCCTGCTGACATTGAAGGACCCTATCTTGTTTGGAGGTCGAGTACTAATTCAGGGTCGCTCCCTGTTGAATTGCCACATTGAATCCAACTGGAATCACTGTACTGCTGACTGTTTAAACTAATTTTCTTTTCTCTGTGGGAAAGGGCCCCTACCAGCTGCCATGGTTTGGACTAGCCACTAGGGCTTGGGTACCCAGACAGTAACTGGTAGGGATAGGCCTGCACAGAGCCATAGGTAGATGAGTAAAGTGATAAGCTAATTAACCTGATTTCCCTGTCCTTGTTATATTCCCCAATAAATCCAAGCTGCTTGTTTCAGCAGTTATACTGCCTGAGGCATTTGTCTATGTTAAAGTATTGTACTGTGATTGCTGCACTGTATCTTATTTTACAGGAGGTCCCAGTGCCTGAACCAGCCCGGGGAAAGTGTATACTGTGAAGGTAATTTTGATATATTGTGTGGGCCACTAGTGGGAAGAAAGGGGTTGCAGTGTCCCAGAGGGCTGTGACCAAGTAAGTTTAACTATTGCAAACCCTGACCTCTGGGTGGAGGCACCGCCATTGGATCCAGGCCCTCAACCTGTTAGTGGCAAATCAGGCAGGGGTAGTAGCCCCTGGGATAGCGCCATCTAGGGGCTACATCTTGAGGCTCACCGCTGGGATTGTGTGTCCTAGTGGCCATATTTACGAACCACTGTTAAGAAAAATGGGTACCCTGACAGAAGTGGCTGTGCACCGCTGGTGGAGGTGTACTGGGGAGGAGATCGAACCCCCAAAATGCTATGCTTATACTGGACATCCCCTTGGTATCATCACGGACATTGTACAGGGAGTACTTTCCAAGGTGGAAGGTTTACAAAACCCTGTGGTGGTGGGTCGGCATGCTAATCTGCTCACCCACACTTTCTGGCCCTAGTAGAGTTTAAGGATCCCATAGATAGCTCCAAAGTGCCACAGACCATTACCCCAGAGGGAGCCCTCACTGCTTGGAGAGTGATAACTAAGGACAGTAAACACCTGGGGAATGAGCCCCACCACTATCTGAAACTTTTGAGGAGAAATTTGCTAAATGGTTGCTGGAGAAGGGAAACTGTGGAGGACTTGAAGAAACTATTCTTGCCACCTGGTGGTGTTCCTCCCCAACACCCTCTCCCGCTCCAGTGCCCGTAATGGTGGCTGAACCAATGCAGACTCCTATTTCTGCACCTGCCATTAGTCATGACTCTTACCGAGGTTGAGGATCTTCTCTGGCACCTCCCCATCCCCAAGGGGAGATGACTGGGAGACCTGGATAGACTATGTTGCCCCTAAGTGCTAGAATGGCAATGCTCGGAAGTCGAAAAAGTGAAAGAGGGTTAGTGAGAGCCTGAGGTCCTGCCCTGGCTACCATCCGTGCAAATGGGCCAGTAACCCTGAATCGACTGCACAGGCCTATCTTGAGGCCTTGGAGAATGTGTATGGGAGCCCAGATTCTGATGAGGACCTATGGTGGAGAGTAAGAAATGCACAACAGTACCAAGGAGAGTTGTTGTCTGTGTATGTCTCTCGGCTGGAAAAATTGTTGCAAGAATGCCTCAGAAAGGGTAGTTTGCCAGCGATTGAACTGGACCGAACCAGACTGGACAGAATCCTTAAGTCTGCCCCTTCTCAGAACTGCTGTTGCTTCAGTTCGCCTTGGCAAATCGACTGGAATCCCACCCTCCTATGATGAGTTAATGAGAGAAATTGAGGAGTTGAGAAAAGGCGACCTCGGAGGGACCTGCACCAACAGCTGTGGCTATGACCCGAGTGACTGAGGGTGACCCATCAAGTGAAGTTCAGGGGCAGAGGTTGACAGTCAATGAGTGCTCTGACAAGGAAAAAGATATGTCACAATGGGGTGAACTGTTGAGAGAGATCCGGGAATTCAAAAACAGTCCCTTTATGAAGGCCATGCCTGCAAGTACGGGCCCTGACCTATATCCGACTGCATCTGCTATGGGGGTGGGGGTACCCACCCATGTATCTCCTGCTGATAACAGCTCCAAACTCAATTCCTTGACCATGGAAGTGGAGAAACTGACGAGAGGTCTCCAAATGCTTATCACGCCGCAGACAGAGATGGCACCAAGGTTTCCAGTTAGTAGTACCCCCCTGCTCAGTGTGGGCGCCCGGCCAGCTCAAACTCCAGAAAGTATGTTTTGCTATAATTACGGGAAGGATGGGCACATGAAGAGGAATGCCGGTCCCAAAAGACACTGACAAAGTTGCATATAGGCTACAAGGAGAGCTTGAGAACAAATCAGTGGTTAAGAGGTGCACAAATGATCCCAGTGAGGGCACCAAAATGCTAACTCACGCTTTTGTGGCAAGGTCAGTTGCCCAGGCCCCCACTACCGCCTCTCCAGACTGGTCCAGAATAGTGGGTCCTCCATGGAGACCACTGTAAAGGTGAATGGAGTGTCTACAAGAGCTGTATTAGACAGTGGCTCCTAGTGACAATTATGTTCCAAGATTGGTATCAGAAGCATTTGTCAGACGTACTTACAACCATTAGAAGGACTGCATGTATGGGGGTTAAGTGAGAAGGCCTACCCTATTCGGTACATCCGAATTTGGCTGTCTTTCCCCACCTCGTGGCTGAGTGGCCGAACAAGTAGAGACCCTAGCCTTAGTCGTCCCCCACTGGACTGTATGATGGTGTCCCTTGTTGATTGGAACAAATGCTCATATGTTCGAAGGCTGGCACAGTTATGTTATGAAAAACAGGGTCAAAGACTAGTAGAGCTTTAAGAGTTCCAGCTTAATTAAGAAGGCCTATGAGGCACAGAGAGATGCTGAAAAATAGAACCAGAGGAATCGGTCGGAATTGTATGGAAGAAGGATCCTGAGTCTCTGATCCTGGCGCCAAATGCCAGTGTACCTTACAGGAGAGGTCCGTATCAGAAAGGATGTTAAGAATAAAATATTAATGTTGGATGCACCAGGCGATGGAAAATTGCCAGAGGGACTGCTGGTCAAGCCTAGTATTTTGCCCGCTAGAGCCTATGCTTATGCCAGAAGGGTAATGGTCCAAGTTCATAATGTGTCTGAAAGAGACATTCGAGTAAATAGAGGTTGCATCCTGGCCAATGTGCATTGTGCAGACACTGCAGTGCTACCCAGCAGCAAGAGTTCAAGGAAGAATGACAGAGTAACGCCTGACTTGTTTGATTTCGGCAACTCCCCATTGCCAGCTGAATGGAAAGTGAGGATCAGTGAGAAGCTTGCCCAGAGAGACCAGGTGTTTTCTTTAAAGGAATGGGACGTAGGATGCGTGCAAGGAGCTGAGCACACTATCCGGCTGCATGACGAAAGACCATTTCGTGAGAGGTCTCGACGCCTGGCACCTGCTGACATAGATGATGTGAGACGGCATCTGCAGGAGATGTTAGCTGCTGGTGTAATACAAGAATCCAGAAGCCCTTATGCTTCCCCCATTGTGGTAGTGAGGAAAAAGAATGGGACAGAAAGGATGTGTGTGGATTATCGCACCTTAAACCGGCGGACTATCCCTGATTAGTACACAATGCCCCGCATTCAGGATGCCTTGGACTGCCTAAACGGGAGCAAGTGGTTCTCTGTGTTGGATCTCCGCAGTGGGTACTACCAGATCCCGATGGCCCCAGAGGACCGTGAGAAGACAGCCTTTATCTGTCCGCTTGGCTTCTATGAATTCATGAGGATGCCTCAAGGGATTTCAGGTGCCCCAGCCACTTTTCAATGATTGATGGAGCGTGCAGTGGGGAACATGAACTTACTAGAGTGCCTGGTATACCTAGATGATGTTATTGTGTTTGGCAGCTCACTGGAGGAACATGAGAGCAGATTATTTAAGGTATTGGACTGACTGGAGGACTTTGGCCTTAAACTGTCCATTGATAAGTGTCAATTCTTTCAAACATCAGTAAAGTATGTGGGACACATAGTATCCACCGAGGGAATAGAGACCGACCCAAGTAAAGTTGAGGCCTTGACCACCTGGCCACAGCCCAAAAATCTAAAAGAACTGCAAAGATTCCTGGGATTCTGTGGTTATTATCGGCGTTTCATCAAGGACTATTCAAAGAGTGATCCGCCCTTTACTTAACCTTACTCAAGGGTATCCCCCAACCCACAAAAAATACTAAAAGTCAGCGTCCCTCAAGACTGAAAGAGGTGCATTTTCATCCGAGTGAAGTATTTGGGGCCCGCTGGACTCCTAAGAAACATAGAAACATAGAAACATAGAATTTGACGGCAGATAAGGACCGCTTGGCCCACCCAGTCTGCCCATTTCCCTACCTACAGGATAAGCTGCAGATCCTAGTTAACCAGCAGCCTACTTCTTCCTACCCCCACCCCCCAGAATTGCCTTATGACTATCCCATGCATGCTTGAATTCCACCACTGATTTTGATTCCACAACCTCCTCCGGAAGGCCATTCCATGCATCCACAACCTCTCTGTGAAAAATACTTCCTTAAATTACCTCTGAGCCCCTCTATCTTCAAATTGTGCCCTCTTGTTCTTGCACACCTCTTTTTGAAAGATGCTACCCTCTTGGACTTTGTTGATTCCCTTGAGGTACTTGAAAGTTTCTATCATGTCCCCTCTCCCTCCTTTCCTCGAGGCTATACATATTAAGCTCCTTAAGTCTCTTCATATGTCCTCCGTGCAGACCCTGCACCATTTTAGTTGCCCTCCTCTGGACAGCTTCCATCCTGTCTATGTCTTATGGAGATTGGGTCTCCAGAACTGCACACAGTACTCCAGATGGGGTCTCACGAGCTGTCTGTACAGAGGATAATAACTTGTTTTCTACTGGTGATGCCTCTCCCTATGCATCCCAGTATCCCCCCAGCCCTCCTTGCTGCCTTCTCACATTGCTTGCCCACCTTTAGGTCATCTGATATGACTACCCCCAGGTCCCTTTCCATTTTTGCTGTTGTTAGTATCTCACCCCCCATTGTGTACTCTTCCCCTGGGTTTTTGTTTCCCAGGTGCATTACCTTGCACTTCTTAGCATTGAATCTAAGCTGCCATACATTTGACCATTCCTCTACCCTGCCAAGTCCCTTCTCATCCTTTCCACCCCACCCTGTGCATCAACTCTGTTGCAGATCTTAGTGTCATCTGCAAAGAGACATACTTTCCGTCCAGTCCTTCTGCAATGTAAGTCATAAAGACATTGAAGAGGACTGGTCCCACTCTGAACTCCTCGCGGTACCCCGCTAGTAACCCTCCTTTCTTCTGAGTGACTCCATTTACTATTACTCTCTGTGTCCTATTCTCCAGCCAATTTTTACCCAGGCTGTCATCTTGGGACCCACTCCCAGGCTGGCTAACTTATATATTAATCTTTGTGTGGGACTGTGTCAAATGCCTGCATAAAGTCTAGGTAGGCCATGTCCACAGCCCTCCCTGATCTACTACTTTGGTCACCCAGTCAAAGAAATCTATCAGATTGTCTGGCATGACCTTCCGGCCAGAATCCATGCTGCCTAGGGTCCTGTGCCCTTCTGGCATCTAGATACGCGACAATTCTTTCCTTTAGAAGTGATTCCATCATTTTCCCTATCACTGAGGTTAAACTAACAGGTCTATAGTTTCCTGCTTCTGCCTGCTCCCACTTTTGTGAAGGGAATCACATCTGCCTCCTCCAGTCCTCGGGTACCACCCCATCCTCCCATGATTTGTTAAAAGGGTAGTCAGTGGTGTCACTAGTTCTACCCTTAGTTCTTTAGAATTCTGGGATGAATCCATCAGGCCCCATTGCTTTGTCCACCTTTAGTTTTAAGAGTTCTTTCAGAACCCTTTCTTCTGTAAATGGGCTGGTATCAACTTCTGTATCCAGAGTGTTACTACTGTTTGTTTTAGGTACCTCCCTCTTCATTTGTAAATACTGAGCAAAAATATTTGTTTAGTATCTCTGCCTTCACAGTCTCCTCTGCCCACCCTCCCTCCCTTTATTAAGCCTCACTATCCCTCCTTGGTCTTCCTTCGCTCCCTGATGTACCTATGAAAGGTTTTATCCCCCTTCTTAACTGAGTTGGCTATCTTTTCCTCGGTTTGGGCCTTTGCTGTTCTGACTGCCTTCCCAGCCTCCTTTTGCTTTAACTGATACAGTTCTCTGTCCTGCTCCCACTGCGATTCCTTGTACTTCCTGAATGCTTTCTTTTTCTCTTGAACCTTCACTGCCACTTCCTTTGAGAACCATAGTGGTTTCTTACATCGTCTTGTTTGGTTTATTTGCTTCACACAAAGGCTCGTTACCTCTGTGATGGCAGTTTTTATTATTCCCCATTGTTCTTCCACCCGTCCTTCCCGCCCATTTGCTAGTGCATTCCTTAAACACTCACCCATTTTGGCAAAGTCAGCCCTCCTAAAGTCCAGTACTTTTGTCTTTGTATGGCTTGACTCTATTGCTGTGTTTATTGTGAACCATACTGTTCGATGGTCGCTAGTTCCCAGATGGCTACCCACTTCTACATCTGTGATCCCTCTCCATCTCCATTTGAGAGTATCAAGTCTAATATTGCTCCTCTCGAGTGGGCTCCAGTACTAGTTGTCTAAGGCATGCCCCTGTAGGGCATCTAGAATAACTGCACTCTTCGAAGTGGCAGCTGCAACTGCGCTCAGTTAACATCTGGCATATTCAGATCACCCATCAGCAATATCTCCCTTTTTCTGCCATTCTAAGTATACTTTCTATCATTTTCTTGTCCACTCTCCCTCCTGAGAGGGGGTTCTGTATAACCCCTGTGTGGATTGTGGTGCCATTGCCTGTCTCCAAATTTACCCACAGTGCTTCTTCTCCTCCCTGTTTACCCTTTTGTTCTGTTGCTTTTATTCCTTCCCTTATGTAAAGAACTACTCTCCCTCTTTACCCTCCCTGTCCCTCCTGTAGATAGTGTATCCTGGTATGTTTACGTCCCAGTCATGGTTTTGTGTGTACCATGTTTCTGTGACTGCCACGATATCCAGATGTTCCTCCTCCATCAAGGCTACTAATTCAGGAAGCTTGTTACCTAGACTACGGGCATTGGTACTCATTGCTCTCCATTTTTGATGGCCTTACCTTCTGTTGCAGCATCCCCACTGACCGTTCTACCTTGGTCTTTTCTCATTTAATACCCTGTTTTGTAGGGAGAGGCTGGGATTTTTCTGCTGCTTGTCAGTGCCTCCCCATTGACTAGTTTAAGCTTGCCAATGAAGCATTTAAACCGATTGCTCAAAAGACTTGTTCCTTCCTGGACAGATGCAGACCATCCTGCCAGTATAGGCTGGTGTCCTCAGGTGGAACCCCAGTCCCCAATGAAGCTAAACCCCTGTGCTCCGCACCATTTTTCAACCATTCATTAAACTGCATGGTGCCAATTACCTCGCCTCCCATGCCTTTGACAGGCAGCACCTCTGAGAAGGATACTGTGTTTGCTACTTGTCTTAGGCCCTCCCCAACTCTGCAATGCCCTCCTGCACTGCTCTAACCTCATGATGAGCTAAGTCATTTGTCCCTAGGTGGACAATTATGTCCAGCTCAGAATCCTTGCAGCTGTTGTTGTGATCCTGAGGATGCGCTTCCTGTCCCTCCAAGCCATGGCACCAGGCAGGCACCTTACTTCAGATTTCCCAGCTCCTCCCAGTTCTATCCCCCTAATAATTGAGTCCCCCACCAGGAGCTGCTTCCTTTCCTTGTGGTGTCCTCTGCCTCCTTCCTGTGGGCCTCCCTTGTGACAGTTGTCCTCAGCCTCCTTAGTCTCCTCTGTGGGTGTATCTATAGGGGAGCTATGCTGATCGTGATCCTGATTGTGAGACTGCTTTTCATGAGATCATATATCAACTTACCCATGCTCCAGTGCTGGCCTATGCCGATCCAAGAAAACCTTACGTCCTGCACACTGATGCTAGCTTGCAAGGGTTGGGGGCTGTGTTGTACCAAGAGCACGAGAATGGCCTGAGACCAGTGGCCTTTGCCAGTAGAAGCCTGACCCCATCCGAAAAGAACTATCCTGTACATAAGTTAGAGTTCCTAGCTTTGAAGTGGGCTATGTTGACCAATTCCATGAGTACCTGTATGGGGCTAAAATACTAGTAAAACTGACAATAATCCTTTGACCTATGTGCAGACCTCAGCTAAGTTGGATGCCACTGGCCACAGGTGGCTTTCTGCATTATCTACATATGACTATGCTCTCGAATACCGAGCAGGTCTGAACCACATAGATGCTGATGCTCTCTCCCGGAGGCCTGTTCCCCAGAATGATTGGGTCCGATTGCAGAACCTGACATTCGGGCACTCTGCCGAAGTTTGACAGGGAGGAACAAATGTCCACCGGACGTAGTGGACTGCATGGTGGATTGCTTGGAACCCTCTGAGAATTGCATACCTGCTGCTTATTGCCACTTTTCTGCAATAGACATTGGTGCACTGCCTCAGCTGGACAATGACAGTATTCGGCGGGCTCAATCCCGCGATCCTATGATCAAATCAGCTTTAGAAGCCCTCTATGCTGGAAAAGATGTGTCCAAATTACGCTCCACTGATTTGAGAACTGCACTATTATACAAAGAAGGTCCTAAGTTGAAACTGATCAATAAACTGTTATACAGAGAAACAGTACACAGGGGGACAAGTAGACAAACAACAACTGGTGCTGCCCACTGCCTTCGAGACTCAGTATTGAGGTCCTTGCACAACCACATGGGGCACCTTGGTATAGACAGAACACTTGACTTGGTGAGATCCAGATTCTATTGGCCTAAGATGGGGGCTGATGTGAGCAACACATTCAACTTTGTAGTCGCTGCTATAGAGGAAAGCTTATTCCCAGAGGGCTGCCCCTTGTTAACATAAACCACAGTGCACCCATGGAGCTGGTCTGTATTGATTTTCTGAGTTTGAGTCAGATCAAAGAAATATCAGTAATGTGCTGGTGGTCACTGACCATTTCACGAGATATGCCCAAGCTTTCCCACCAAAGACCAGAAAGCATCCACTGTAGCCAAAGTACTTGTAGAAACTTTTGTTCACTATGGGGCTCACAAAGAATCCATTCTGATCAAGGGAGAGACTTTGAGAGTCGTCTGATCAAAGAGATGCTTTCTCTGTGGGGAGTGAAAGTCCAGAACCACTCCTTACCACCCCCAGGGGGACCCACAGCCTGAGCGCTTTCAACAGCATTTTGCTAGATATGCTAGAGGCACCCTGCACCCAAAGGACAAGACTAGATGGGAGCCTAACTAATTAGCACCCTGGTACATGCTTATAACTGCACCCAAAAGTGATGCCACTGGGTTCTCCCCTACCGCCTGATGTTTGGAAGAGAAGCTCACTCACGGTAGATGTGTGTTTTGGGGTTCTCCTGATGGGGTTCAAGCTGACAACTATTTACAGTATGTAAAAAAGTTAAAGGCCCAGCTAACTCCCATGGCACTAACTGGCTCAAACCATGGCTGCCAAAAGAAATCTGGCCAACAAAGAAAGGTATGATAAAGGTGAAAGCACAGGAACTCCAGGAGGAGATCGCATTGCTAAGAAATCTGGGACTGCATGGCAAGCACAAGATTGCTGACAGATGGCACCATCTCCCTCACATTGTAGTGGGCAAACTAGATGATCTGCCAGTGTACAAAGTAAGGCCTGAGAATAATTCAAAAGATGTAAAACAATGCATAGAAATCATTTACTGCCCATTGGACAAATCTTAATTGAGTCTGAGCCCTAGAAGATGCCCTCTGACCAGTGACTAGAGCTGCTAAGAAAAGATCAAGAAAGTCTGCACCTACAGAAGCAAAGTTAAAGTGTTCCTCCACAAGTCCCAGTTGAGCATGACTGTCAGTCCATATCGGAAGAAAGTGAGTGACTTTGAATACTATCCTTCTTACTAACTGAGTCAATTGTTTTGGGGCAATCCCTAGTCAATACTGGAGATGAAGCTGGGGCTTCTGGACTGTCCAAGCCCCCAGCTTGTCCCTGGAGCCAATGCTCCCAGAAAGTGAAGTGCAAAGCATCAGATCAGATGAAATGGAATCATTGTGCATGGTTGAACTGTTTGAGCTTTCAGGAGGAAAATGATGGATTGGGTCAGATTGGTGATACACCAGAACAAGAAGAGTATTTTGAGTGCCCTGACAGTCCACTGCCAGTGTCCAAAGCTCTCCATGCAGCCAAATGTTGTGGACTCAGAAACTGTAACTCCTGGAGCTGAAAGTGCCCCAAGTTCTAGCCTCTCTACCCCCATGGAGACTCCCCTGACAAGTGAGGACAATGCTGAAAATGAGGCTCAGAGTGCAGAGACTGTAACAGTTCCCCCTAGAAAGACTGGTCGAGCTGTAAAGCCTGTGGTGCACCTCAGTTATGATTCCCTGGGCCGGCCAGTGGATCTGCCTCTCAATGTTTTCCATAAAGGAGTGTATGTGTCCCCGAGCTCATTGCCCAAACTGAGCGTCAGTGCTAACTCAAGTTACTTGTGTTGCCCTCTCAGTATGGTGCCCTTGCCCATCCAGCCCAAGGTAACTGATGAGGAAGGGCCCCTCTCTTCAGGTTTCATGTACAAGAGGTACAACTTGAGTTATGGTACAATGTGTATGTAACACTGTGTAGAGTGACGATTGCAATGTTTCAGAAATGTGTTCTTGGTAAAATGATATATTGACTGATGATTACATGTGCGGCCTAATGCAAATGTATAGGTTGCAGTTAAAACCTATGGAGTTACTTGTGCTGACGGACGTCAAGCTTTCCCAGGCCAGGAAGGGTGTAACCCACCTGCAAATGGGGGTTCCCAAAAGACTTCCAGGAGCTTGCTTGAATGCTCCAAGCCTGAATGGTGTTTGCGTTAAGCCATTTATCAGTGAGTGTTTTAGAACCTCTGGTACTGTCTCTTTAAGAGCTGTCTGCTTGCAGACATAATTAGTTTGTATGGGGACTGTGTTTTCTTTGATTGAGTACCACTCGAGCTGCTGCAAATTCACTCCATTTTGCAGTCACTAGGAGTGCAAAGGAACCTATCTGAATGATGTAACTGTTTGCCAGAAATCATTTAGAGTAATAATGAAATTACAGTTTGTCTAACCTGCTTTCTTTGCAGTCAGAACTGTGTCCTGCCTAGTTCCCATTCTGGTTTTGAGCTGCTGAACTGGACCAATCAGTGTGGGGTAAGCTAGCTCTAAAATGGTGCCTTGGACGAATCAGAACTTGGACTCATAATCTGAGCCAGCCACAAGAGGATTGTATGGGCAGTGACTCTGAGATGTAGTTTAGACTGCCTTTTGGACCAACAGGAGCAGTCTATTGTGAGTGACAGCCAATCCAGTCAAGAACTGGGAGGAACTCAAAGGAAGTGCCGGTTTGTCTGTTGGAGTTTCAGTTGAGCTCTGACAGTGAAGAAGGAAGGAGCCCTGTGCTTTTCAGTGTGCAGTTTTAAAGGAAAGACGTGTGTAAGGCCCAGAGTTCCGGTCTGCAGCTTGTGTAACTGCTTGTTAGGACTGAATCCGTCCAGAAGAGAATCAAAGGATATCTGAAGAGTAGAAACCAGGCTCACCCTGTAGAAGACTGGAGAAATTGCTGAATTACACTTTCGGTCTGTCAGGAACTGAGATCTGCTTGTGTTCTCTCGGGTATTGTGCAGTAATTAGCGATCGGGATAGAGAAGCAGCCTGCCTGGTATAGTACTTTTGTTTTACCATATAAATGTGTGAAGAGGCTTGTGTACCTCAAGTGAATCCTGCTTTCATTAAAGGACTTTGCCTGTTACTGTTCACCATATAAATGTGTGAGGAGGCTTGGTTAGCTCAAGTGAATCCTGCTGCCATTAAGGACTTTTGCCTGTTGCAGTTTGCCATATAAATGTGTGAGGAGTCTCGTGGAGCTCAAGAGTAGCCCTTGCTGACATTTAAGGACCCTATCTTGTTTGGAGGTCGTGAGTACTAATTCAAGGTCGCTCCCTGTTGAATTACCACATTGAATCCAAATGGAATCACTGTACTGCTGACTGTTTAAACTAATTTTTCTTTTCTCTGTGGGAAAGGGCCCCTACCAGCTGCCACGGTTTGGATAGCCACTAGGGCTTGGGTACCCAGGGACAGTAACTGGTAGGGATAGGCCTGTGCACAGAGCCATAGGTAGATGAGTAAAGTGATAAGCTAATTAACCTGATTTCCCCCTGTCCTTGTTATATTCCCACTAAATAAATCTGAGCTGCTTGTTTCAGCAAAGTTATACTGCCTGAGGTATTTGTCTATGTTAAAGTATTGTACTGTGATTGTTGCACTGTATCTTATTTTACAGGAGGTCCCAGTGCCTGAACCAGCCCTGGGGGTAAGTGTATACTGTGAAGGTAATTCTGATATATTGTGTGGGCCACTAGTGGGAAGAAATGGGGGTTGCAGTGTCCCAGAGGGCTGTGACCAAGTAAGTTTAACTATTGCAAACCCTGACCTCTGGGTAGAGGCACCCACCATTGGATCCAGGCCCCTCAACCTGTTAGTGGCAAATCAGGCAGGGGTAGTAGCCCCTGGGATAGTGCCATCTAGGGGTTACAATTGTTTATACCCCCTTGTCTCTCCAGCAGCCCTCCTTCCCCTCAGGACTTCTAGATCCCCCTGCTTTCCCCAGCCATGGCCACCTATCTCCATTGTCCCAAGATGTTAGGGGGCTCAAAAGTGTCCATAGCCCATTTTGAGCCCCCTAACATTTTGGGACAATGGAGAGAGGGTGACCAAGATGATCCAGGGCCTCTAGGGGCTCTTGCACGAGGGGCATCTAGAAGCTTTGACTATGTTCTCACTGGAGACTAAGAGGGAGAGAGGGGACATGATTGAAACATACACGGTCCTGAGAGGAATGAAGCTGATCTGTTCAACAGGGTTGCCAATTCCAACACTAGAGATCATGAGTGGAAGTTGAGGGGGGAGAGCTTCAGGAGGGAGCTTAGGAAACACTATTTTATGGAAAGGGTCATGGAGCCCTGGAATAGCCTGCCCACTGAGGCGGTGGAAGCAAAGACCGTGACATCATTCAAACTGGGGTGGGTTACATACTAAGGTTCATACTAAGGTCAAAGGAGCTGAAAAGGCTTTTGGCCTATATGTGCTCCCATAAATTAATTATAGTAATTTAAATAAGAGCAAAAGCATGTATAAAATCCATGGAAGCAGTAGGGGGCATAAAGCAGATTGGGGCTAGGTCCTGGGATCTGAGTAGGTCTCAGGAACTCATGGGTGGATAGATGAACCCTTGGTGTCCTTCTGCCATCATTTTTCTATGTTTCAATGTTTTTATGGTCATACCCCCCCAGGTGAGGTTGCGATAGGTGAGTATACTCCCGAACATCTAGTTGCGTGAGGCCATGTCATCCAGGGGAGGCGGGCAACCACGTATACCAGAATCTGTCATCGCAGAGGTTCTAGGGCTGTGTGTTTCCTCCTGCTTTCCATCTACCTGGGACATCATATGCAAGGACATCAAGGCATGCCCACACACACTATGCGCGTGTCCACACACTGTCAGTGATGTCCCCCCTTCTTTTTCCATCCTCTAGCTGCACTACAACCTGTGGTCACCCAGGTGGCAGTATTGCGATGGAGAACAGAACCCTCCCTCCCCAGAGGAGAAGAGCATGCTCTGGAACGCTCGATCCTCCTCCCCCACCAGCTCCTGATGACCCAAGCTTGTTCCCGAACTCGGGTCACCAGCATCTTGAGTGGTAGCACTACAGCTGTGCTGACTGGCCTGTCTTACACAGTGTAGCCCAGGCGTCATGTGCCAGTGGGCTACTACCCCTGCCTGTCTAACACAGTATATTTGTGCAACTTTCTGTTTGTCTCTGAGACTGTCACCTCAATGAAAATAAGCCTTTATTTCAGTAAACAACATCTCTGTGTAATCTCAAAATAAATAATGATGATGACCAAACGCAGTGATCCCCTGCCACCAGAGCTGGAACAGACTCAGCCAACTCTATAGGCATAGACAAAGGCTTTTCCCTTTGTCTGCAGCACACAGGTCCCTCAAGCCACAGCACACTCATACTGACATCCATGCCTCAGCCTGCTTTTCTCCAGGGTGAACATGTTAAGGGTCTCAAGGCTCCGCTCAAACCATTTTGGTGGCCCAGTGCTGCACCCTCTTGACAGTCAAAACTTCCTTTTTGTGTCCTAAGGAGCCCAGAATGGCATGCAGTACTTCAGGTGGGGCCTAGCCAGGGCCTTGTCAGGTGGCAGGATTACTTGCCCTGCTCTGCTGCTCACCCCCTTTATGGTTTACCCCAGCATTCTGATGGTCTTCTTGACAGTGGCTGTGCATGTCTTGTCTTGCTTCAGCCTCTAGTCTGTTATGACTCTCCTTTTCCACCACCACTGCAGTGGAGCCCCATATGGTGTGTAAGTCCTACCTTTGTCTTATCCTCCCCAAGTGTAGCATCTTGCATGTGGCTACATTGAATCTGAGGCTTTAGGAGTCTGATCAATCACTCAGCAGTACGACTCCATGCTCCAGGGAGGCCACCACCTTGGCTAGCTTGGTACCATCCACAAACATAAACAGCCTGCTGGAAAATCCAGTTTCTGGATTGCTGATGAAAATGTTGAAGAGCAGTGTCCCCAGCACAGGTCTCTGAGGGATGTCACTGAGTACTCCTCTCCACTTGGTGTGATGCCAATCCACCACCACCCTCTGCTTCCTGCCCCCAAACCAGTTAGCAATCCACCTTGTGTATGCCTCATGTGCCCTGCACTAGTTTATTTTGCCCAGAGTCTTGACACGAACAGGACAACAAGGTAGCATACATAGAAATATAGACGCTAACGGCAGATAAGGACCACAAGGCCCATCCAGTTGGCCCATTTCTTTTTCTACCTTATAAATGTGCCATCGGCCTTTGCTCTGTCAATGGCCTATCTAGTCATACTCATCTGCATTCTTCCCTTATGCCTATCCATGCCTGTTTGAAGCCCTGCACTGTATTCATATCCACCACTTCCTGAGGTAAGCCGTTCCATGCATCTGCCACCCTTTCTGTGAAAAAGAACTTCCTCACATTACACCTTAATCGGCCTCCCTCTAATCTCATGCTGTGTCCTCTTGTCCTGCTATTTTTCTTATATTGAAACATGTTAGACTCTTTCACCTTGTTAATGCCCTTAAGGTGTTTGAATGTTTTGATCATATCATCTCTCTCCCTCCTTTGCTCTAGGTTATACATGTTGAGCTCCGTTAATCTGTCCTCGTATGTTTTCTGATGCAGTCCTGCACCATTTTGGTTGCCCTCTCTGGACTGCCTCAATTTGGTTAATGTCCTTGTGAAGGTGTGGCCTCCAGTACTGCATGCAGTACTCCAGATGGGGCCTAACCAGTGTCTTGTGAAGAGGGATTATTACCTTCCTCTTCCAACTTGTGATACCCCTACTAATACACCCTAACATCCCCCTAGCCTTACCTACTGCTTTAGTGGTCTGCTTGGATGATTTCAGGTAATCAGTGATGATGATGCCCAAGTCTCTTTCTTCCCTTGTGACTACCAGCAACTCCCCTCCCAGCCTATAGGCGGCTTCAGGGTTTCTCTTTCCTATGTGCATGATCTTGCACTTCTTAGCATTAAACCCCAGTTGCCACTCTTCCGACCATTTTGCTAGTTTATCCAGCTCTCGTCTCATTCTGTCCACCCCATCTGGATCATCTACTCTGTTGCAGATCTTGGTGTCATCTGCAAACAGACAAACCTTACCCTCCAGTCCATCTGCAATGTCACTGATGAAGATATTGAAGAGGACTGGCCCCAGGACCGATCCCTGAGGTACCCCACTTGTGACTTGCATCTCTTCTGACTGTATACCATTTACCATCACTCTCTGTTTTCTGCCGACAACCAGTTTGCCACCCAGTTGACCAACTTCTGACCCACCCCAAGCCTACCCAGCTTATTTATCAATCTTCTATGTGGAACAGTGTCGAAAGCTTTGCTGAAGTCAAGGTAGGCGACATCAACTGCTCCCCCTTGGTCCACCACTATGGTTACCCAGTCAAAGAAATCTATGAGATTATTTTGACAGGACCATCCTTTTGTAAACCCATGCTGTCTTGGATCCTGTGCTCCTATGGATTCCAGATGTTGCACTATCCTTCCCTTAAGGAGTGCCTCCATAATCTTGCCCACTACTGAGGTAAGACTGACTAGTCTGTAGTTCCCTGCCTCCTCCCTGCTACCACTCTTGTGGAGTGGGATCACATGAGCCCTTCTCCAGTCTTCTGGGACCTCTCCTGTGCTCAGAGACTCACTAAACAGTTCTGATAATGGCTCTGCTCGTTCCACCCTTAGCTCCTTTAGTACTCTGGGATGTATGCCATCAGGTCCCATTGCCTTGTCCACCCTGAGCTTATTGAGCTCTTGTAGGACCCTTTCTTTTGTGAAGGGACTAGTGCTCACAAGGTGGTTCTAAAAACCCCTGTCACGGTGCACTCAGTGTGAATACAATGTAGAAGCAAAAAGGGACGACAGCTGGGAACCCGTGTAGTCAGCAACAAAGTCTATAGTCACTAATAATGTGAAAGAAGGTTACAGGTTTCCTGCACTGTCATTTTTACGCATGATATCCTAACACTTAAATAAAATCTTCTTTCATTTTTTTGTTTAGACTTTGTTGCTGACTACATGGGTGCCCAGAATCCTGTCATGCACCACAGCATCACAGGCATTGCAGAAAGCCAGATAGATTATGTCCATGGCCCTTCCCTTTTCCACCTCTCCAGTCACTGCCTCAAAGCAGGTGACCAGGTGGGTTACATTTGGCATGATCTACCTCTCATAAAGCCATGATGAGGGGGGCAAGAACCCTGGCATCAACCAAGTGATTCCATATTCTATCCCTGATAATGTCCTCCAGGACCTTGCCCAGCACTGTCAGGATCATGGGTTGGTGGTTGCTCAGGTCTGACCTAGCCACCTTTTGAAGATGCACCCACACTGGCTACTTTTCAGGCCTCTGGCTCTATACCTGTCCATCCAGACTCCTGAGCGATAATTATAAGTGGCACCGTTAACTGTTCCTTTAGAACAATACAACAGCATGCTCCTTGGGAGCACTCCGGCTTGATTTTCCCCAGGTAGTCAGCTAGCAGGGGAGCTGTGGTGCACAAAAGCTGCATCATGGCTACTCCTGATGTTACGGGGCTTCCCAATGAATCCCCCCACCACCACCAGGGTTCCTTTGGTGAACACTGAAGTGAAGTATCATTCAGCCATCACCTCTGGCTTTCCCACAGGTTCTTGCTCCCACTACCTCTGTTTTCAGGACCCAGTCACCTCCTTATCTATCCCCTTACCATTTACTGGAAGAAGCCACTGGTGCTGTCTGTAGCTCCTGCTGCAATCCTGATGTCCTGGTCCTCCTTGGCTGTCTTAATTCTAGCTTTGCATTCCCTCAGTGCTGCTTGGTAATCCTCTCTGGCTGGGAAGCAAGCGGTCTTTTTCCAGCAATCATAGACCATCTCTTTGTTCAGAATCAGTTGACTTACATCCCTGATTAACCTGGGGGGAACAAATTGACCCTTTTTCCCATATTGCATGCAGAAATGCAGACCTTTGCAGCTGCTTTGAGCACTTTCATCAGCAGGCTGGTCTGGTCTTCACTGCTGTAGTAACAGGTGGACATGGCTCCATCCCCACTGCCTCTCCAGCTGGGATGTCTGTCCAAGCATAGTGACATGTATCAGGACTTCCAGTTCATGCAGCTCCATGCCTGACTCCTAAGGGCACAGAGGTCTCTTGGTTTGATATCTCAACTGAGGTATCAGCTTTTCTTCTTGCTGCGAGGAAACCTTCGGAAACATTTCACTTTCTGGTGCCAGGTGGCATCCCTGGACCCCCTTCACTTGCTCAATGAAGAGGGTGCTGGACTATCTCCTGAATCTGTCTTGGTCTTGGTTGCAGTGCCCCTTGCCAAAGGTTCACCTGTTTGCTGTTAGAGCTTTTCATGCCCCAATCAGGGACAAGAAGATGGCCAGCTCGATGTGGTCCACCAGTTCCTGAAAGACCTGTTGCACACCGCTGCTCCAGTCCACAAACCTGACATTATGCTCAAAGCTCTAACAAGACCTCCTTTTGAGCCCACATCTTTCTGTGCCTTAGTTTTTTACGAATGGTCTGTGACCCAATGACATCATGAGTGATGAAGCCAAGACACATCACAAGGTTCATGGATCACAAGTAAAATTATTAGGCATGTTCATTAGGTCCATGCCTGAAGCTTTTCCTGGTAGTTTACCCTAATTCCTTTAAATTGCTCCCCCCATACCTCCTAAAGGCAACCTTAGTTTCCCTTACTGCCTTCCTCACTTCCCTATTACTGTCGCTTTCTCACATGTTGGATTGTATTGAGAAGAGACTTCCAAACTGTAAGCCCTGTAATAACACCTAGGTCTCTTTCTTCCTTTATCTACTTTGACCCTATTGATGAAATGTTAGTTCTGAGGAGTTCTGGTTTCATTTCAATATGCATCACTTTACTGTTTTTGGTACTGAGTTTTGGTTACGATATGTTAGACTGCAGCACCAGCTTCTCTACATCTCTTTTCATGCCACTGAGCCCTTTTTAATTATCTATCCTCCAGCAGTTTTAAACAGATTCATTTTGTTGTATAACTGGACCCAGATGTGAATGACACACATGTTACTAACCTGATCCAGATGTCAATGATACACACGTTAAAGTGTGCCAGACCCAGGGCAGACCCTTGGGGCACTCTACGTGTGACTTTCCTAACCTGATAGGATTTACCATTTAGGGTCACTCTCTGTGTCCTATCTGACAATGAGTTACCAATCCCCCTGGCTAATCCTCCCCTAGTCCTATTCCCCCTTTCTAGATAAGCCTCCCATGTGGCACTGAATCAAAGGCCGTACTGAAGTCCAGGCACAGAACACTGACTGCCTGACCCCTGTCCACCTTCTGTGTTACCAAGCTGAAAAAGTTGATCAAGTTCACTTGCTATAACCTGCCCCTCATGAACCCACATTGACTGCAGTCTGTTAGGCTTTGTCCTCTAGAAAGTTAGCTATCTGTTCCTCTATGACTGACTCCAACAGCTTGCTCACTATTGATGTTAGGCTCACTGGCCTGTTATTTCCCTGGGCTTCCCCTATCCCCTTGTGAAGGGAACTCCATTATCTATCATCCAGTCTTCCTGTCGCCAGTGATACATTAAACAGATCTACTAAGGGGTTTGCCACAGCCTGACTCATGTCCTTTAGTGTCCTTCAGTGCAGCCAAACTAACCTTGGTAGTTTCTTTACTACCAGGTCCTGCAGACCCTTCAATGCCCTCTCCCTAGCTACATGCATATGTCCAGCCTGTTGCTATCAGTACTCTTGAATTTATTCTTGCTGTCAGGAATTGGACCTCCACCTTCCACTGTGAACATTGAACTGAAATATTGATTTAAAGTTTGCCTTATTTTCATCATCTTTGATTTTTTTTCATTCCTACCTTATTCTCGCTTTATGCTTTCATTTTTTCTCTCCAATCAGATGTGTTGTCATTATTTTTTGCTCCCTCTGCTATCCTTCATTCTATGCTCACTGTTGCCCTGCTTATGCTGTCCTTGTTTTTCTTTCATTGATCTTTGTAAACAGCCATGTTGGTCTCATTTTGATTCCCCATGTATAACCGAAAAGCTTTTTGGTTTTTCCAGTAATGCCTCTCTCATTTGCTTGTTTAGCCACAGTGGTTCCTTTCATTTGTTAGTCTTGCTAACAAATTATGTAAGCGAGAGCATCCCCCTTGCCCTTTTATTGCTAACTACTTTTTCTCCACCACCTCTAGTTTGTGTAGTTCCTCCAGCTGTTCTTGTGTTACTGACTTAATTTTGCCATAGTCAACATTCCTAAAGTCAGGGTTGGCAGTGCTGCTGGATGTCACTTACTCAGATCCCAACACAGTATGGAACTTGATGATGGTGCAGTCACTCTGTGTAGACTGGGTGGGCCAAGTAGCCCACTTCTGCTGACAAATTCTATATTTCTAGATTTCTATGATCCTCTATCATCATGACATTTCTAATAATGTCATGATTGGACATTCCTAGCCTTCAGCTACTTTGGTTGCTCTTCTCTCCTCTCCTCCTTCTGAGTCCTGTCAATATATTTTGTTATTTTTGGAGAACAGGGGCCCGACTTTCAAAGAGCCAGGAAAATGTACACAGGCAGCAAAAACAGTGTGCGGGGTGGGGGGCTCTTGCCCAACAGCAAGTATTGCTACATAAGCACAATATGGCTTGAGGGTGATCCCCCTCTTCCATCGTGGGACTATACCACCATAACAGTGACACACAAGGAGGGGTAAAGATCCAGTAGAATGCAGATCTTATAGATCCATTTCGCTACTAAACACAGATTATAAATGATACACGCCAATTATTGCTACCCGTTTAATCAAAATGATCCCAGACTTGGTGAACCCTGACCAAACTGGGTTTGTTGTGAGTCGAAAGGTGCCGGACAGCGTCAGGAGAACAATTAATCTCATTGATATAACACACCAGGAACGTACACCAACCTGTATGATGAGCTTAGACGCTGAAAAAGTGTTCGATAAAGTCTCCTGGCCCTTCCTTTTTATGGTCCTACGGCGGTTTGACTTTCCGCAAACTTTCACAGATGCACTGCGAGCCCTTTACAAAGCCCCACAGGCTTATGTTAGGGTTAATGGGGGAATCTTGGATAGATTCCCGTTGGGCAGAGACACCCAGCAGGGATGCCCCCTGTCTCCACTTCTCTTCATCCTGTATATTGAGCCCCTGGCTCAGGCCATCCGAGAACACCCTAATATTAAAGGGATTAGGGCAGGAGACACCGATCATAAGCTCTCACTTTATGCAGATGATATCCTGCTCTATTTGACTGACCCAGATAATTTGGTTCCTGAAGTTTGGTCGCTGTTAGAGGAGTTTGGCCTACATGCAGGATATTTACTCAACAAAACCAAAACAGACGCTCTTAAATTCTACTATAGGCCATCCCAAGAGGTCCTTAAATTGTGCCCCATAAACTAGAACAAGACCCAAATCACCTATCTAGGTATCCAGATACACAAATATACTGGGAGGTTGCATCAAGCCAATCTGTACCCTCTAACTACCCAGCTACAGGGGGACACAGCAGGATGGTCTCTCTTAAAACTCCTTGGTATTCGAGAATACAATTACTGTCCTCCCTAAATTTTTATATGCTTTCCAATGTCTCTCCCTAAGAACACCGTACAAAACATTCCAACTTTAGCAAGAAATCATAAATAAGTACATCTGGGCCCCAGGGAGACACAGAATAAGAGCACTCTCATTACAAGCAAATAAGGACCAGAGAGGCAGAGCCCTCCCAAATGTGGAGGACTATTTTCTAGCAGCCCAGCTTAAGAGTGCTTTACTCTGGGACACAAAAGACTACAATGCCCACTGGAAGAGCATTGAGGAGATCCTGAGTGAGGGGGCCCCTTTGGAAGCACAAGTGTTTGATCCTAGTCTGCAACAAGATAAACAAAAGATAACACTAACAAGCATGGCAAATACCTTGTGGGCTGTGCATAAACTCTGGAACAAATATAAACTAAAGAAAATCACCTGGACCCTGCAATACTTTACATGGGACAGAACATTTCAACCAACCCACATGGATCAAACCTTCAAAAGGTGGGGAAGACTGGGCCTCACAAGGTATGAACAAGTCCTGGAGGACGAGAGGGTAGTGGATTTTCAAATACCGAAAAATACCTACCAGTTACGAACCTCAGACTTCTTTCGCTTTCTCCAATTACGGGCACACATAACAGCTGAGGAAGGAGTGGGAGCGATGGAACTCCAGCCTTCTCCCAAATATCTGTGGGAGACCATGCACTCCATTATTCAAGGGCAAGTAGATAGAGGACTGCTGTCTCTCCTATACAAAGCCATCAGACATTTATATAATGATGCCACTGCCCAAATTAAGCTAAAATGGGAGAAGGAGCTGGGTCTGGAAGTGGAAGAAAGGGACTGGAGTAAAATATATGCTCAGGCTAATAAAACCACACACTTCCCAGCATGGCAGGACTTTGAATGGAAAGTCAGGGTCAGATTCTTCTATACCCCAGTGACTCAAGACTAGATGGAGAGGCAGAGTCACACCTCACTGTTAGAGGGGGTGTGGTCAATCCCTGGCCCACCATTCACACATATTCAGTCAGTGTCCTGCACTCAGGAAATTTTGGTCCCAAGTAGAACAAACACTCACTGAGGTGTTTTTCCTTTCCGCCCCACTGACCCAGATTAATAGACTTCTTGGCCTCCCAACTGCTGAAATCAAGGGCTCCGATGCAATATATTTGTGGAATATCCTTCTGGCCGCAGCTCACAAGACTATTACTCGTAAATGGCTGGCGAAGATTCCTCCCACTAGCTTACAATGGTACTCTATTACAGAAGAGATACAAGACATGGAGGAACTGACCTATAAAATTAACCAGGGAGTGTCGATCTTTACATGCAGGTGGACCAGGTGGCTCCTTCGAACAAGGGATGGTGGAATGGCTGAGGCTGAGGGCCCACCATAGACCCAGAGTCTAGGAGAGATGCTGTGTTCCTCAATGCCTCAAGGGAAATAATATCTATGGTGATATTGGCTCATTTAAGTATGAATGGAAGCTCTGTGTAGTATCAACTGCGGCCTGCTGTAACAACCTAGATAAGGAATGTTGAAATGATAATTGTTCTTGATAAAGTCTATGTACCTGATTTTTAAAATAAACTTGAATTAAAAAAAAAATTTTTGTAGCTGGAGCTGTTTCACGACCTTTTACATGCCTTACAGCAGCTTAGGGACAAAATCTACATGTAGCTGTGCCACAGCGTTACGCCAGGCTGCACCAGCCATGCGACTGCCACCTGTGGGCACAAAATGCTTAAAATAGCATTTCCACCTGTAACCCCCTGCAAATGGAGGTTCCCAAAAATCTTCCAGGAGCTTGCCTGAATGCTCCAAGTCTGGGCGGTGTTCGGCGTCTGAGCTGTTTAAATGTGGTTCCAAGTGAGTGCTATTTGAGCCTCCACGTACTGTCTCTTTAAGAGCTGTCTGCTTGCAGACTTAATTAGCTTATATTGGAGGACTGTGTATTTAATGCTCGAATCCCGCCTGAGCTGCTGTCAATTCGCTCCATTTCTGCCGTCGCTACATGTGCAAAGGGAGCCTTGTTGAAAGATGTAACTATTTGCCAGAAATCATTTGGAGTGACTGAGAAAATGTAGTTTGTCTAACCTATCTTCATTTCAGCATGAACTATTTCAGTGTAGCTCTTTCATTTTGGTCCTGAGCTGCTGAAATGGACCAATCAATGGGGAGGGGTTCCTTAAAATGGAGCCTGTGGATAAAGCTACCAACAGTCCCTATTTTCCCAGGACAGTCCCTATTTTAGGCAGCATGTCCCAGTGTCCCCACTATTTTGCAAAATTTCACTTTTGTCCTGGTTTTTGCTTAGCTGTCCCAGTTTTGTCCTTTTTTTTTTTTTTTGCTGACTGCTAATCCATGAGTGACCGTTATTTCAACACCATTGTGGCGCTGCTTGGGCTGGACAGCAATTTGCAACTTCAGTCCTTGCGCCTGTGTTCCACTGCAAGCATGTCAATGGGAGCAGAGTAAAGCATGTTCCTTCCTGTTAGATTAGACTGGGTAGTAGTGCAAACAAGTACATGTGGATGTCTGCCTGCTAGCAACTGAGAGGGCCTCCAGACAGAGAAGAGACTGTCAGCAAGGAACTAAGGTACCCAAATCTGTTCAGTTGTAGGGAAGTGTGTAAGAAAAATCTGGTGTGGTGGTGGGAGTCACTGAAGTGAAGTTTGCTCAGCAAATGAGGTGAGTTTAAGCGTGTTGGATGTGAATGTCAGGAGGAGCAATACATGCAGCTTGAATGTCTGATCACAATTTAAAACAGGTTTGCTTCTAATGAACTTTCTGTACATCATGATTTGGAGCTTGCTGCAGCAGAATGAGGTATTGTTTTAATCTGAAAGTTTGCTACTGGTGTTGCTGTGGGGCAGCATGGCCAGGGCAAGCAGCAACATTTAATTGATTGTGTGCAGCGTTGTGTGCGGCGGTGCTCGTGGGAGTGACACAGTGGTGGGGGGGGTCATGGTCAGGATGGACCATCCCAGTTTTAGGCCTCGAAAAGTTGGTAGGTTTACCTGTGGACTAATTGGAACTTGGACTCTCAATTTTGAGCCAGCCACAAGGGGATTGTATGGGCAGTGACTCTGGGAAATGTAGTTTTGACCATGGCGCCTTTTTTCACCAACAGAGGGAGTCTTATTGTGAGTGACAGCTGAACCAGCCAACAGAATGGTGTGGGGACTAAAGGAAATGCCCTGCTCTGTGACTAGAAAGATCAGATCAATTGTGACAGTGAAGAGAGAAGGGGCTCTGTGCTTCTGCGGTGTATAGTTTCATGTGGGAAGCTCGTGTGAGGCTCTGAGTTTCGGCCTGCAGCCATTGTGAGTGCCAGTTTGGACTGAATCCAAGTTGTGAGGAGAAAGAAGCCCCAGAAGTGTGGAAACCAGGCTCACCCTGTAGAAGACTGGAGAAATTGTTGAATCGCGCCCGGTCTGTCAGGAACGGAAGCTGTTGTGTGCTCCCAGGTATTCTGCAGTAAGTGCGATCGGGATCAAGGAGCAGCCTGCCTGGTATAGTACTTTCCTTTTACATATGAATGTGTGTAGTGCTTGTGGGGAATCGCTATTTCCAATCCCCTGTGCTGTGTGTTGAAGCTGGAAGCAAACCCCAGCTTGTTTTTTATTTATTTATTTATTTTCATTTAGTTGTTTAACCAGGTATATCACACTAAGCTGAAAGCTTTTTTACAGGAGTGACCTGGAAGCACAAGGAGGTTAAGTGACTTGCTCAGGGTCACACAGTATGCAAGTGGAAGCTGTGGGATTCAAACCCAGGTCTGGTCTGCTGGATGTCACCAGATTTGCAGCTCAGAGCCTTAGACCACTGTGCTATACTGCCTTGTCTCGGACTAAATCCATTTGCTATAAACTGCAGTGGGGTCCAGTCACAGGACCTTGTCTCCATGCCCTGTTGTTTCTGACAATCCAGAGAACGTCCACCATCTGGTTCTCAGCTTGAGTATTGTGAGTACAAATCAGGATATTCCCCTGCAGCCTGTTTTCAATCACAAGTGTGTCATCTAATTCTTGTTGTTTCACTGCTTCATGGACTGAGCCATCCGGCTCCGGATTACAATTAGGTGTTGTGCATATATTTTCTTCCACAGGGCCCCTATCCATCTGCACCTGCCAGGCAATGGACCTGGCTAGCCCCCCCAACCTGGGTACCCAGAGTGTGACTTTTCAGACCCTGTATGTGTGCACAGTACTGTGATTTAATGCCACCAATTAACCTGATTTCCCCCTCCCGTGTTACTGCCCCCTAAATAAATCAGATTTGTTATTGTTATACTATATACTGTCTGTGGTGTTGGTACTTAAGGAAACAGTATTGTATTTCGCTGTGTATGTTACATAGATACATAGATACATAGACAGTGTCGGCAGATAAGGGCCTATGGCCCACCCAGTCTGCCCATTTGAGCTTGTAAGTTCAGTTTGTTTTCCTAGAAGTCTGTTGCCCCTTACCCCTGACCTCCAGAATTCCTTTACGTCTATCCCATGCATTCTTAAATCCCGTGATTGTTTCAGCCCCCACCACTTCCTCTGACAGGGTGTTCCACTTGTCCACCACCCGTTCTGTGAAAAATTCTTTCTCATGTTTCCTCTGAATCTCCTCCCTCCAACTTCATCCCATGCCCTCTAGTCCTGGAACATCTTTTCGCTTAAAATAGTGTTTTCCTGCACCCTGTTCCTCCCTGTAAGATACTTGTATGTCTCGATCATATCCTCTCTCCTCCTCTCCTCCAGGGAGTACATGTTCAGTTCCTTCAACCTGTCTTCATAGGACTTGTGATGCAATCCATGCACCATCTTTGTTGCCCTCCTCTGAACCTTCTACCCTGTCTATGTCCTTACGTAGATATGGTCTCCAGAACTGTACACTGTACTCCAGGTGGGGCCTCACTAGTGTCTTGTACAATGGAATTATGACCTCCTTTTCCTGCTGGTGATGCCTCCCCATACATCCCAGCATCCTATTTGCTTTACCTGCTGCCTTGTCACACTGTTTCCCTACCTTGAGGTCATCAGAGATGATAACCCCAAGATCCCTTTCCTGCTTGGTGCATGCTATTTCCTCACCCCAACTGATATATTGTGCCATGGTTTTGTGCCCATATGCATTATCTTGCACTTCTTTGCATTGAATTTCAACTGCCAAACCCTGACCATTCTTCAAGTTTCTGCAGGTCGCTTCTCA